>CM026426.1:38285798-39679290 GCA_014871385.1 Ceratodon purpureus | reverse complement strand
TAGCCTTAATCCCTAAAATTCCTTGACAATTCATGTCACAAGAGTCCCCAAATCTGCCATTGTGTGAATTCTTTTTTTAAATTATTTTTTGAAATTGTGCCCCGTTGCCTCAACGGCCGGGAGCAGAGGCTCCCCGACCCCGCCCTTTTCAGCCCGGGGGGAAAGTCCTCAACCGCTTGACCCCGCCCCTTGACTCGGCCTTACAAATCTCGTCCCTTCCCACTCCCTTCTAGACCCGCCTTTGCCCCCCATGAATTCCACTGCCCCACCTCGCCACTAAGGGCGGGGCAAAAGAGAGGGTCCGCGGAGGCTGCCCCGCCCTCACCCTGCCCGCACCCTCCCCCGCCCTGAGCCCCTGCAGCCCGACCCCGTGACTGGGCCGCCCTGTCTCCTCGACCCGCGCTCCTCTCCCGTCCCGCTCCCCGTCATCGCCTTGGTCCCTACAGCTGGGCTCGGGCTCGCAGGCAGCTCAGCTCACCCCGTCCCCCTTTCTTCACCCTCTCTGTTTCCGACGGTTCCCCACGATCCTGAGCACCTAAAAAAATAAAAAAATAAACTGAATTCAATTGTACTGTCCTGTCCCTACGGCGTAGCCGCAGTAGTTCCCTACGCTGGAACGGCGTCTTAGGGTTGATGACTCCTTTGTCGAATATTCTTCATCCTCTTTGGGTTTATAACATGTTTTGGGTTTTAGGTTTAGGGTTTAGGGTTTAAGGTTTTAGGGTTTAGGGTTTAGTTCCCAAAATACTAACCAAAACATGTCATAAACCCAAAGAGGATGGAGAATATTCGACAAAGGAGTCATCAACCCTAAGACGCCGTTCCGGCGTAGGGAACTACTGCGGCTACGCCGCAGGGACAGGATAGTACAATTGAATTCAGTTTATTTTTTTATTTTTTTAGGTGCTTAGGAACGTGGGGAACCGTCGCGAACGGAGAGGGTGAACAAAGGGGGACGGCTGCCTACGAGCCCGAGCCCCAGCTGCGAACTGGACCAAGCGACGAAGGCGATGACGGGGAACGGGAGGGCCTGAACGGGTCGGGCCTGAACGGGGAGCGGAGGCCCAGTCACGGCTGCAGGGGCTCAGGGCGGGGGAGGGTGCGGGCAGGGCGAGGGCGGGGCAGCCTCAGCGGACCCTCTCTTTTGCCCCGCCCTTAGTGGCGAGGACTGCCCCATAGGGAAGTCTTTGAGTTTGGGGCACATGCCCAAGATTTAAGTCAACAATTTGCCACCTTCTCATTGGGTGACGGACCTGCTCCAGCTGCCCTTGGAGCAGCATTTGACACTCAGACCTCCATATCTTTCATTTCAAAAAATATCGATTCATGTATATACGACTTCAATTTAAATCGGCATATATCTACGACTTCAAAAAAAGCCCAAATGGTATGTACATGCCCAAATTCAAAAAAAGCCCAAATGCAGAAGATTGTCCTTTCGGGGTTAAGTAGCCTTGAATGTGCAATGTGTGTTGTGTATGGTATGTCAACAACAGTTTTGTTCATAAATAATTCTTTAAAAAGTTAAGAAACAGGAAATTTTAAGAGTGGAGAAACAAAATTATATAAAAAATAAAATTAAGTGATATTTTTCTATTTAAAATCCATTTAAGGTTATTTTTAGTGATTTTGTTTTTGAAAGAATGAAAATTGGAAAATTAAATTTTTTGGGGACAAATCTTATTTTTGGGGACATATATATTATATATAAATAAATAAATAAGGGTGAACAAATCTGCTATCCATGTATCATGTATGGTAGTTAACAAAGGGATTTTTTATTTTTTTTATTTTTTTTGAAGCAATAAAAGAAAATTCATTGCAGGGAAACAGAGTACAAACCCTCCTCGGACAAAAGTCCAACAAAGGGATTTAACCCTTGGAAGATGTTTGGTGTGGAAGGCGTGGAACAGTACATTGCGTATTTTGAGGAGTGGTTTGCATACAACAATGAACTTGACTAGTTGGGTAATTGTATTTTGGCATAAATTTTTTTTAGCACATAGTATGTGAATCTTGGAAGTAGAATATTAAAAAAAATGAGAATCTGATGTGTAGATAATTTTCTAGAAATTGCAGAGTAGGGAGGGGTGTCAAGTGGTGTAAAATTAGTATACTTAGGGAAAGAGACGTATTAGACACATGGGTCAGTGAATAGTGTTAGGTGAACTCCCACTGCTGGTTACAGTATGACTGCCTGTAGAGAGTATGGATTGGCAGGTGGTGACCGGTAGAAGCAGTTGAGATACATGTGGAGGGTGAGTGCTCCAGCATGGGCCAATGGGGTGAAGGTGGGGAGTAGGGTGGGTAGTGTCCTGGGACAGGGGCCCTCTCAACCACCTTGCCACTGACTGCGGCATCAGTGAAGGAGCGCTTAGAGGTGAGGTCCGGTGAAGGTTCAGAAAACAGACATGTAACTCGAAGGTTGAAGCAACTAGTGCTACGAATTGCAACCTGCCTCTCCATTATTGAACCAAGCATGAAAGAACGAATGCAACAAACATATGAAATGGAAAATTCACATTCATGGCACCTAAGAAAGTGCACCTGAAAAACTGAAACTGTACAAGTAAACCTCACGGTGCTCAAAGTTCCGAGATCGGTTAGTCTGGAGAGCAAATGAGTCTAAGTCCCTGCTGAAATAAAAACCGCATGGTGCTCAAAGTTCCGAGATAGGTTAGTCTCGAGAGCAAATGAGTCTAAGTCCCTGCTGAAATAAAAAACATCTATCCCGGTAGAGAGAATAGAAAGGGCAGTAAAGTCACAAAGAAAATGCAGAGTACTGAAAGAAAGTGCAGAGTAGCTCTTCCCTGAGCAGGTCTTGGAGGAAGAGAACACAACTACTTGCCACTTCGAAAATGTGGAGGAACCCGCAAGCTAGGTTTAGCTAACATTCACACAAACAGGAACTTCCCAGAGATTTTCTTGGACACCTCGAAGGTTGCAGGGCCGGTTTTGGCAAATAGTAAGGTGTCTCCCACTTTGAGTTCGTTGCTGTGGCATAATTCCAACCAGCCCGAGGTGAAGAGACAGAATGTCTGCTTCGTGGTGACAAGCAGCACACTCTTCACAACTCCTTCGCTGAGGGGGCCGCCAAGCGTGAAGAAATGGCCATCAAACTGCTCCGTCCCGTAGGTGCGCTAGTATAGAGTAGGGATGTCCTGCGTGCAGAAACCTAGGAGTGAGTATCAATCGGGTGAGTACAGAGAGATTAGTAGAGGAACCTTGGGAGATTTAGGTGCAGGGCAGGGGATATGCAAAATGCAAGGAACAGAATTGACCATACAAGGGATACAAGGGGGGTTGGTTACTCACAAGACGCGCTGCTCCTCCGGACTTGAGGTGAGAAATGCGGAGGGTTTTGCAGAACTGGGGGGCCCAAATTATCTTGAGAGTGGCGGGCATGGTTGTCATAATGGACGGACGGGCCAAAAAATTGTCGTGTAGTCACGTGACGAACGTGACGGACGGTTATCGGACGGACGCTTATCGGACGGGCTCCCGACCGCGAGCAAAATTACTGTCCTCACAGTTTACTACTGTTTACCATGGGTGGCGCCCGTCGTCGTGTCCGCGCGCGTCTTTGCGCCTGTTCGCGCCGGTCATTTGTGGCTGTTCGCGCCCGTCGTCAGTCTCGCGCGCGCGCGGTGATCGCGCCCGATTACCCTCGCCCGACCAGGGTCGCCCGCGCCCGTCGCGCGCTTGCTGTGATCGCGCCCGTCGTCAGTCTCGCGCGCGCGCGGTGATCGCGCCCGATTACCCTCGCCCAATCAGGGTCGCCCGCGCCCGTAACATGCTCGCGCCCGTAGCAGCCTGCGCGCGCCCAACCTGCTCGCGCCCACACTGTCGGCCCCGTGAGTATAAATTGCCACCCTCCTCCACTGATTTCGCACCCCCCCACTTTGTGCATTTTGCCTTCAACAGCCCAAGGGTAGCTGATTGCTTAGTGCTACGGTGGGTTTCTCAACATTCGGTGTACCGTCCAACATGAATTCCAACGCCTGCAATTGCCAACAAATCAAGTCCATTATGAGTTTAACGAATGGTGCTACTCCACCGGGCACTGCACAGCGAACGGACACAGTTATTTGGTCAAAGCTGGAGCGACTCCGTCAACTGATTGAGTTCTTCGAGGATTGGATCTCTCGCCGTGACAAATTGGTGGCCTACGCAGAGAATGGACGCCCTCTGCCTCCAACCACTGAAGAGCAGTTGGCAACCCAAGCGACTGTCGAAGAACTTGACTGTGAGATTGGCGATCTCATCAAAGAACTGAAGAAGGAGATGGCAATACTTTGTGTCCCCACTATTGTCTCTAGTGCTCAAACGAACCATTTCGAGACGCACTTGAAAGACCTAGAGGACCGGTACCTAGAGTGCATGGCACTGTAATTGACATTACAATGAAGTGATACATTTCCAAAATAAATAAAGTATTCTTTTTTAACTCTGAATTTGCAAGTCCTCTTTGGTTACTCTGATTTTTAACAGTGTTCTAGGTTGTGGTGGCGCCCGTCCTGGCCCACTGCTCGCGCCCGTCCATTCAGCGTTGGCGCCCGACGGTCGCGCCCGTACAGTTCGGATCGCGCCCGAAAATATCCGCGCGTCCGCGTCGACGTCCGCGCGCGCGCCCCTTCGGTACCCGGACGACGCCCGCTCGCGCCCGACGAAGACCGGGTCGGTACCCGCTCGCGCGCGGTAAAACCCGCGCGCGCCCGTCATATACCCGCCACTGAACCGCTCGCGCCCGTTGATATCCGCGCGGGCGCGGACGGATACACGGCCGAAACCCCGCCGTCGGTGCCCGCGCGCGCCCGTCGGGTTTCCGCTCGCGCCCGTAGCAGGCTGTTCGCGCCCGTTCCCTGGCGCCCGTGACTATAAAAGGGCGATTTCCCACCTCATTTTGCACTCCCCCCCCTTTGAGCACCTTGCCTTCAACAGCCCCCGGGTAGCTGATTGCGTGGTACTCAGGTGGGTCCCAGCACTCTGACACGTGTCCTTGTTTTTATTCTCCAGAACTCTATGGTGTCTGTGTATTACATTTGAGAATTTTGTAAATGTTTATAATTTGTAAATGTGATTGAGGTTCTGGGGTAGTCGTAGGCTTTTAATTTTGCACCTTCGGAAGACTTCGAAGAACGATCTACCTCGAGCAGACATGGAACGGCAACAACCAGCACTCACGGCGGCAGAGCAGAGGAAAAAGCAAAAGGATGCGGGACGGCCCAGGCATGGAAACCTCCAACATAAGAGGGTCCACGTCTTATTGAATCCAGCAAAGCTGGCATTCAGAGGGTGGGAAGCTGCATCGCAACCGTGGACTCTAGCAACGTGTGAACAATTCATTGAATGGTGCCACATTGGGAAGTTATTCCCGTTGCACCGTCATAATAACAATCGTACTTCAAACAAGGCGAACATGAAATATTGCAAGAACCGTCAGTTCGGGAGGCGGTGTTTGGAGGTGTGGCAGGTCCTATACAACCAGGCGATGAACGAGAGGAATGAGGTTCCGCTCTTTATTTGTAGAATGGTATATGCCGAGGTAGTGCTTCATAGGCAGGTGGATTGGAGGACCATACGGTTGACTCCTAGTGTCCAGCGGCGTCCACATGAGATGGCGATACCTACAGGGGTCCTAAGATTTCCAGGTGTGGACTGGGCATACTTGGATGATCCTGAGGATCAAGCGCCTGTTGAATGGAGTGACTCAGGGGAGGATAATGATTCTGATGGTACGGTAGACCGTACCCCTCAGTCACAGACAAGAGCAGCGACTAGTGCTAGAATCACACGGTTAAAAAAGAAGGATCCTGTGCTAGCTGCCTGTTTGTCGACGAGGAATCGTGCACCGCCTGCAAATCCTACTGGACCGGGTATTCCTCATCAGGCTCCTCCAGCAATCGTTGGGGGCCCGAGCAATGTTGATGTTGCTCCTCCTATATTAGTTCCACAGATTGCGGGCCCGAGCAATGTTGATGTAGCTCCTCATGTACTGAATCCACAGATTGCGGGCCCGAGCAATGTAATGGAAGATGATGACACTGGGTTTGCAGATGAGTTGGAGGCTACAATAGCCGCCGCTGATGCCCAGGGCCTGCAAGTCGATGCATTGCAGAAGGAGCTGGAAGGAAAAAATGCAATAATTTCTGAGATGGAGAAGACTATCCAGAACTTGTACGAGGAAGCTGATAGGATGAATGAGATTATACGGAAGCAGAATGAAGAGATTTCGCAACTTAGATTTGCGAAGACTCCGACTTACATACCCGAAGCAAGCCAAGCTCCAATCCCTGGTAGCCCTGGAATGAACGAGGAAGACGTTAATGCCATCATTGAATCGGCCACGCACGGTCTCCTGGAAGATACACCTGTCCGAATTCCCCGTAAGCCAATCATTCCATTCGCGTCATCAAGTCAAGTGATGCACCCCCCCCAGCGGCAAATCATGTTCGTAGATTCTCAAGAGACGGAGGACTCTTTGGGATTTCAACAGCCATCAGTACCCACTGTCTCCGAATTGCAAGCTACCAACGGGATGCTCAGAAAGTATCTGATCGAGATGAGCAGACAGTACTACCAATGGAAGATTGCATGCATCATGAACGTCGACCGTTTCAGACAGATGCGCGCTGAGTTCGAGAGGATTGACCGCGACTACCTCCAGCTTAACTCCAAGAGAGATTTCGGACTTACCTCGTGGGCAGATCCAAATGAAATGTTCCCTGACAGCCTACCGATGATTGGTAAAGCAATAGATTGGACGCGGTTGGGGTGGGAGTACAAGACCGCCATATCCAATGAGAAGAGGGCTAAAAATGCAAAGCCAAGCTTGCTGTGGCCCAATCCAGCGAAGTATGTGTTGGATGGAACCCACTGTGCAATTTGTACCAATCTATTTGGGCCAGAGGGGGGCTGGCAATTGGGATCCTGTCAATGCATGTATCATCCACAATGCTTGATCTCGTGGGCCTTGATACGTCGGAAGTGTGCAGTATGTCAGGCCCCCTTACACAAGCGTTTTTATGAGCAATTCGGCCTAGTGAATTGGATGCCACCGCATTGGGAGCAAAATGAGGAAAATACTCCTGACTTTCCAGACAAGTGGGGTGAAGACTTGATTTGGAATTGGCTCATGGGAATGCACCTGTCCTATATTAAACAAATGAGCGATCAGTGGAGGTGGGACCAGAAACCTGCGGAGATTGTACGGATCTGCCACGAACTCATCAAGGGCGGGACGGAGGAGGAACTCGAGGGAAGGAGGAATTTCTTCTACCAAGTGCTACATGGGTATTGGGATATTCAAACTTGTACATTCCAGTACGGCCCCCATCCTCTTGGATTTAAGTGGAATTCCAAAGGGGAGTTGGTTGCGGATCAGATCAAGGAGTTGCACGACATGACTGCAGAGGATTTCCGGATCGCTGAGGATGTACAAACCGCGGAATCTGAATGGGATATGTTGTTCAAGAATCAAGCCGTGGATTTCCTATGTGCTGAAGTGGCTCCGGAGGTCGTAACAGTGCTCCGTCGGATGCGCAACAACAACTTCATGGAAGCAATGCTTGGAGGAGATGGCATAGCGAAGAGAACCCGTTCTGCCAAGCGGAAACTCATCGCCAACGATGGGGCAGAAAGTAGTGCAGCAGGTACCTCTCGTGCTCGACACGAAGAGGGTGGATCGAGTTCCTCTGCACCGGCCACGTGACGTCGTGGAGATCCATGAGTGAAGACCACGTTTTGTAAAAAGATATCGGAATATAAATACATGTAGATGGCATAGGGGTATGGATAGGTTTGGGATTACATTCACATGTTTAATGTTTGTTAAACTCAAACAATGGATGATAATTTGCTTTTGTAAATCATTGTCGTGATTCTCAAGACGCTTTTATGCTCCCTTCATAATACATTGGCCTCTCTTTTTTGGATTGCCAATCATGTTATTCATTCCGCCTGTTGTCTCATCTCCTTCCATCGTATGATAAGTGTATAAATATCTCTGTTGCACACCAAAATGTTTAATATGGACAGTGGATTTAAGTCACGCTAAGGGTCCCTTCACACCTGGAGGTGTGTACCACCGGCTACCGACTGTCTAACTCCGGGCCCTCCAAAAAACCCGTTTCCGATTCACAGGGTTCGAGTTAATTTACAGGGGGTTGGGTCTCGTGATAGGCCAGAGTCGGGGATCGGGGGCTGGGGTTCTTGCTGGATTTAAGTCACGCTAAGAGAACTTCAGTTATTGTAAGTGTATTTAACTTATGGACTGAATTTTATGTTACGTGGATTTGAACTCTGATCCCGCCCGCATGGTCGCGCGCGTTTGCGCGCGCCCGTAGTGTGCGTACTCGCGCGCGCGCGAACCTGCCCCAGCGAGAATAAAACCAGGATTACGCCCGCCCGTGCGCGCGCGCACGAACTGCTCGCGCGCGTGCGAAGTGCTCGCGCCCGTCGCGCCCACAGCGCGCGAACGGATACTGAAATGTGGAACACCCGACGGTGTCTCCGTCGTTTGGCTCGCGCCCGATTCCGCATGCGCCCGCCCGATTTCGCGCGCGCCCGACAGTGCACGCGCGCGCGCACCGCAACCTGGGTGGGGGACTAATTTCTCTCCCCAAACTCTCTTTTCCATTTGCCCGCGCCCGTACGGGCGCGCGCGTCCTGATCGCGCCCGTCAAACCAACCGCGCGCGCGCGGTCGCGTGATTCTGAATCTCTTCCTCCCCTTCAATGTCCCCCGCATTTCGTTCGCGCCCAATTTCGCGCGCGCCCGATTGCGCGCGCCCGTCAATACTCGCGCGCGCGCACTGCAACCATGTCATGGAAGTAATTTATCCCCATTCAGTCCCTCGTTCCATTTGCACGAGCCCGGGCGCGCTCGCGCCCATCAATGCGGGCGCCCGTTTTGCACGCGCCCAAGCACTCCAACAACATCACTCAAATAAATTTTATGATTCCCCCACTCTCCCATCGTATCCCCTTGTTTTTATTAAATAATCCCACACTCTCTAAATTTTTAATTGTTTTTTTTCCCCCTCTTTGAACAGTACGTTTTTATTTAACTCGTAATCTCATTTTGTCTGTTCATTTTTATAATATACTAAAGGTAGTAAATCTTCATGTCGACCCAGAGTCACATGAAGATCCTCTAAGCGCCTGAGTTCAGCTGATTTATATCCACTATTTTTTTTTTTCCCACTGTTTTTTTTTTCCCCCTTCGTTGAACACTACGCTTTTATTTAATTCCTTCTTTCATTTCGTTTGTTCAATTTTATAATTCCACCTCTCCCCCTTCTTCCCGCCTTATTTTTATTCAATACTTCTACGCTCTGTAATTTGTTTTATATTTTTATTTCCCTTTCGTTGAACACTACGCTTTCATTTAATACCTTCTCTCATTTTGTTTGTTCATTTTTATAATTCCACCTCTAGTCTATCCTCCCGCCTTATATTTATTCAATACTCCTACGCTCTTTAAATCCCTTTTTTTTTTTTTTCCCTCTTCGTTGAACACTATCATTCTATTTAATTCCTTCTCTCATTTCGTTTGTTCATTTTTATAATTCCACATCTCCCCCATCCTCCCGCCTTATTTTTATTCAATACTCGTATGCTATTTAATTTGTTTTTTTATTTTTTTCTTCATTTTATAAATTTGAATGCCTATTCGTTTACTTTTTTTTTTTTTTTTTTTTCTTTTGGGTACTCCAATCTCCCATACTAATGTATGGTATTTCAGTGTAGTCCAGTCTCTCCCTTAAGCTTTATTTTTTTTCTTTTTTTGAACTTACGACTTTTAAACTTCATTGAGCGCGCCCTGTTGGATCGCGCGCGTCCGAACGCGCCCGCAGGCGCCGGCGCGGTGGTGTCCGCAGTGGACCCACTGAACCTGCCCACGCGCGCGCGCGCACACTCGCGACCGCGCCCGCAAGTACGCGCGCGCGCCTGCTTGTTCGACGCGCGCACGCGTCGTCCCCGACCTGCGCTCGCCCTGCTCGCGCCCACCCGTTCGCGCGCGCCTGCTCGCGCCCCACGCCGCCTGCGCGCGCGTTCGGGGTTTCAACTGGATTAGTGCAGTAACTAGTAAAATTTATCCCATATTTTAAGTTAACACTCCCTGAGGTTAGCTTAAAACGACTTACCTTCCACTAGGAGGGCAGAAACATGAGGGGCGAAATGACAACCTGCTCTAGTTCTTAGACATGTGTGAATGGAGTGGTTTGTCCTTTCGCACTGTCATGTTTCTCATTTTTTTTACTAAAATAGGGTTCCTTTTAATGTAGATGTGCACGTGTATGTAGTTCACACACTTTAATTTATTTAAATTTTATTCATTTTATCCCCTCGTTGTTACTTCTTCTCATAGAATTGAGGTGGTCAAATCGATCCCGGCCGTTTGATCGCGCCCGCACCCGACCGCCCGTGCGCGCCCGCGCCTGCATTCGCCCGCCGCTCTCCGCCCGTGCGCGCCCGCGCCCGCATTCGCCCGCTGCTCTCCGCCCGCGCCCGCCCGCGCCCGCCCGCTTCGCGATCCAGCGCTCGCGCGTGCATGCGCCCGCCCCCGCCCGTCTTCCACCGCGCGCGCTATCCGCCACGCGGCCTTCAATCGCGCGCACCCACCTGCGCCCGCCCGTTCGCCTCGGAGCGCGCCCGATCTTCTGGTGCGCGCGCGCCCGTTCGGTCGCGCCCGTCCGGACAGTACTCGCCCGGTCGAGGGCGGCAGTATATAAACTGCCCCCTTGATTTGACATCCACCTTACCTCCTTGCGTGCTTCATGTCCTGGGTCTCCTTGAGGGCTCCTTGCTTGAAACTGTTAGCTTGGGGAGACACTTGGTTTGGGTGGGGGGAATGTAAAAATTCTTCTCTCCATAAATCAATGTGTCAAGCACTTTTCAGACACACTAAGTTATTCAGATAATAATCTTTTCGTACTACTGGTCCTATTAGTCCCGATACTTCCCTAATCATTCACTATGGATCCGGATGAAGCGGTTGAACCGGTTGAAGTGGTTGCTCCGACTAGAGCCATTCCAAGACTCGGTACGAGAGAGTGGGCACCATGGTTTTCGATCAAGTTCCAGGAAGGGTCACTGTCACATAAGGTAGCCCAATGTGTGTATTGCAGGACCAAGTTTTCGTACGTGAGGCATAGGTGCTTTCAGCATTATGGTTGGGACCAGTCCAATCTCTCAAGGGTTTGCCAAAAGGCACCTACCGTAGTGAAGAGGAAGTTTCAGTTTTGCGCTGGAAAGATTCCCGGCCCTTTGACACAGGAGGAGGTGGATGGTATCAGGCCAACGTTCCCCGCGTCAGTTCAACGTGGAACATCCAGTGCTTCTACACACGGCACTCTGTACGGTGGATCCGAACCCTCGTATAATGATTCCGAAGAGGACCGAAATGTCTCCAGTGTTGCACCTAGTAGGGCCGGTTCGAATACCACTAGGAGCTTGCGGCAACAGGACATGAGTGAAGTACTCCAGATCGCCAAGCGGAAGGAGCTGGACATGTTGTGGTCATCCTTCTTTTACGAAGCCAACGTCGCATTCAACGTGGCCAAGCACCCAGCATTTATTAAGGCGGTGAGCACAACCGCGGCTGCCGCATTTAACTACAGTCCTCCTTCCTATGACGCGATGCGAACAACGCACATCAAGGAAAAAAAGAAGTTAATCAAGGCAAAGATTGATGAACGTACGAAAACCTCGACCGAGTTATACGGGGGTACCATATGCTCCGATGGCTGGGATAATGTGAATCGCCGACCGTTGATGAATGTCATGCTAGTATGTCCGGCAGGCGATGTATTTCTTGGGTCTGTTGATACGACTGGCGAGAAGAAGTCAATGGGATATATTGCCGGGGAGATGAAGAAATATATTCGAGAAATTGGCCCTCAGAATGTTGTCCAGATTTGCACGGACAATGCAGCCAACATGCTTGGCGCCATGGATAATATCCTGGAGGAGTTTCCTCACATGTACAAGCAGGGCTGTTGTGCCCATATTCTAGATCTTCTTATGGAGGACTGGGGCAAGGAAGTCTTTGTGAAGGATTTGGTCGCCAAGGCTAAACACGTGTGTCATTACATTCGGAGACATCATGTTCCCATGGCCCTTTTCCGCAAATTTGAACCGAAGTTGTCCTTGGTGGTTCCCGCTGAAACCAGATTCGCTTGTAACTATCTGATGATAGAGCGCCTTATGGAGGTTAAATTTGCTTTGGAGCAAGTGGTCATGGCACAGGAGTGGTACGAGTATGTCGACGGTTTATTCAACCAAACCGAGGGGGTGCGTAATCATGCACGCGCAAGCGTAGTGCGTCAAACAATTCGTGACGATGGGTTCTGGCATCAGTGTGACAACTTCACGCACCTAGTGAAACCAGCCCTAGTAGCTCTCAGAACCTTCGATGGAAGCCAGCCGGCAATGGGCAAGGCATGGATTACAATGAGCAACCTAAAGGATCACGTGTACAATCTCCGAGGATCCCCTTGCTTTTTCCCACCTGTCATGGCAACAAGGATGGAGCTGCGGTTCGACCGTAGATGGGACATGATGCATACCGATCTTCATTATGCCGCGGCGCTCTTGAACCCTTGGGTTAGAACGCATAAGGGCTTACAAGTCATAGGAGAAGCGAAGGCGGCTCTCAATCGGGTGTTTCGTCAGGTGGGTGGCCAAATGGGAATTCCATTTGGCGATCTTATGAAAGAGATGATCGAGTTCGACGAGGGACGTGGCCCTTACAGCCCCGAAGTGACCATCGATATCAGAGGTTTGAATCTGGAACCCCATCAATGGTGGCAGAGGATTGGAGGGGGACCATTGGCAGTCATTGCGAAGCGCATTTTATCTCAGGTCTGCTCCGCCTCATCGTGTGAACGGAATTGGAGCATGTATTCGTTTGTCCACAACAAGGTACGCAACCGCCTGGGGTTAGAGAAGTCTGAGGCCTTGGTGTACATTTATACGAATAGCAGACTCCTCCGCGAACGCCCAAAGCCCAACCCCCTCAGATGGTACGAGAACAATGCATGGTCAGAGGAGTCAGATCCGGAGAGAGATCCAAGCGAAGAGGAAGGAGATGACGACGATCATTACATACCGGTTGACCATGCAGGCAGTGGGGATGATGATGTCTGGGGACATGATAACGTCGACGTTAACACGAATGGGCAAAACGACGGTAATGGCAACGGACGCGGTGACGCTAACCGCAACAATCCGCGTGACCGCAACAACCACGATGATAACGGTGATGCGTACGACTTCAACAATGAACCAGAATATAACCAGGGAAACCCGGACATGAACATCTATGGAGACGAATTACCCACGCTCCCGGTATTTGATGAAGCGGCTAATGCAGAAGGAAGAGGCGCTCGTGACGAAAGAGATGCTATTCCAGTCCAAATCAATCCTGAGAACAATGACGGGGTTGCAGATGATTCATCCAGCGAGGACCATCTAGGCAACGATATCCATGCTGGCGATGATGATGAGGACAGTGACGAAGGGGGTGATGGAAGTCATGGACGGGCTGTAGATGGACCTCATTGGACCGGCCTCGTTAGTGGGGAGGGCAACTGGGGAACCGTTCCGGCACAAGGCGACTCAAGCTTGTTTCAAGAGATTCCTCCTGCTCAGGAGAGAAGGACTGTGCACGCAATCCCCGCACAGACTGTGGCTCCATCGCAACCCACTGGTACGGGGGGTATCGAACCAGATACAATCGTGGATGGAAGCCTGGCTCGGAGGCCCACAAGTTCAATGGGCGCAAAAATAGCTCGACTCCTTAGATCATCAGCAGCGGCGAGGCCTCCACTCAATCGAGCTAGTGGTAGTCGGCGTGGTGCCTCCACCGCCAAGCTAGTCCCCGTGGCGCCAGCTATAGACGAAGCCGTACAGAATGTGGCCCAACGTGGTGCGAAGAAGTCCACAGCCAAGGTTGTTAGGAAACCACCATCACAAGAACCCCGCGGAGGAACACGAAAGTCAAGCAAAAAAACTGGACCTGATCCCCTTCCATTCTATACAGGGTACACTGAAGGGGGGCCTTCTTCTGGAACTGGGGTTGTTCGCACACGCATAAACTTTGAGGATGGCATCACAGCCATCGGTAATTCCGGAAAGGAGAGGCCTATGAAGCGCCTAGTAAGTGCCAGAGATGGCAATACGGGTGAAGTTTCCGTGCAAGTGCGCAATCTTACATCGGAGGTGGAAGGAGAGGTACAAGCTCCAGTGGTCGGAGCTCCTGAGGATGAAGGTGACAACGAGCACTCAGAGGAGGAAGACCCCGATTGCGATGAGGCGCCAGATGACGAAGATGTGATAATCCGGCACGAATTGGGGCCCACTGTAGCTCGGAAAAGACAATCTTCACGCAAGAAGAAGCCCCGCAAAGCAAGGAGAGTCTAGACTGTGGTCACCTTTTTAGCGCATGAAGTAGCAGTAAATCTAAACATACAATCTACCGGCTAAAAACCAATATAAATACTACGTTATTCTTAATGTTTTTTTTTTTTTTTTTGGTAGCACCTTCTTATTACGTAGGCTTATACTGTTACTTAGAGTCAACCTAGTTCATTATCTCACACTCGAAGGAATTGTATGGTTGTGCTCTGTATTAATTTTTGTGCGCTAAATGCGGTTAATATATCTCCATTGAGTAATTTCGCAGTGAATTTTTTTGGATTCTGTTCAATATACGAGTATACCGTAACCGAACGTGTACAGTGTATGTAACGCTGCCTATCCGGGCGCGTGCACTGGGACGGGCGCGTACAGGAAGGCGGGCGAGTGCACGGTGTCGGGCGCGTGCGCCGGGACAGGCGCGTGCACGGCCACGGGCGCGTACAGCGTGCTCGCGCGTACAGATAACCGGCGCGCGCAGGGGTACGGGCGCGAGCACGCGGGCACGGGCGCCTGCGGCATCGTCGGGCACGCCCGATGTGGGCTGACGGGCGCGCACGTGGGCACGGGCGCGCAAACGCGGGCACGGGCGCCGGCAGTCCCCCGCGCGAACGCGGTGGACGGGCGCGTGCAGACGGGCGCATGCGGACGGGCGCGTGTGGAGGCCCTGTGCGCGCGCGTGTACGCGCTTACGGGCGCGAACAGCCGAGGGGAGCATAAAAGGCGCCCCTTAACCCTTATGTTCTACTTTTCAAAGTCTCCTCTTCCAGGTGGCTCCTTGTCCTAGCCCGTGACTCCACGTGCTCTGCTTGGAACTGCAGGAAGTGGGAGCAACCAGATTGGGTGGGGGGGATCTTTTGGTTTTTTTTTTATTGTGTGTCCAGTTCATTATTCCAACTATGTCGGTCTCTCGCGGATCCGGGAAACGCCCTGCCTACGTAGATCTTGATGCTCCTGTAGAGGATGTGATGGCAACCTCCACAGCACCGACCGCTACAGGCTCAAACCCGTCATCAAGCTCATCGGGAAAGAAGAACCGGAAGTCGGAGAGTGAGAGGGACCCGGACTACCCACCTCCTCGGTACCAGGAATTCGTTAGAGAGCTAGCATTGGAGTGGTACGGATGTCGGAAACGGGAGATGATTACCCGTACGTACGTTCAGAAGGGGGAGACCGGAATTAAGGACTTAAAGACCCATTTGGAAGAGTATTTGTGGAAGAAGCTGGACCTTTCCGAGAGGTATAATGATTGTATTCATTACTTTCATTTCCCTAAGTGGATGGAGCAACAAATAACAACAAACACTACGAACATTGTGCATGTCTTTGAGTGTGTCAACAAGAAGCCAAAGGAGGGCTACTCGCGGGCGCAGAAGGAAGAGATAGAGAAGCTCAAATATGTCCAGGATTCGTGCGCGAGATTCTCGAATAATAAGACGAGGGCGAGGCCATGGCTTGAAGCTGGACTGAAAAGCGCAATGGAGAAGTACTTGTGGGGAGCAGTGGTTGGAGTTCCGAGAGGGGTCAAGTTGGTTCCGCTGTCAGGCACAAAGGAAGGCGGTTATGGTAAAGTCCGAAAATTACGTATTGTTGGCATGCAAACCATACCTGAGACTTGTGTCTTTGCGGGGAAGACGTCCAAGGCTCCTGACGAGACCCAGAAGCGGCACGAGACATCAATAGAAGCCATGGTTTGCAGAATTGACCATCCCGGCGTTATTAAGTTTTTTGCGGTCAATGACTGGACGATGGAAGCCTACACGCTTTGGTGGAATGGGGATTGCCTGCAGAATTTTCTGCACAAGTTCAATTCAAATATCGGTGAGGGTACTCAGAACCGTAACATCCACAAGCAGATCGATATGCCCATGGAAACACGTGACCGTGTTAAGGCCTTCCGCACCCATAGGGCCAAGCTAGCTTGGGCACTCATCTGTATTATGGACCGGGTGCATAAGGGGTATTTGCAGCATAATGACATCTCCCCGGGAAATGTCTTGCTTCACTTCCCAGAGGATAAAGTGAGCGAGGTTTACATTGGAGTATGCGACTGGGGCCTTGTAAGTCGAGTGTGTGAGACAACTCCTTCAAGGTACGGTTACCCAAGTGATGAGGCGCGTACGGAAGCCTTCAAGGAACGTGGTAGTTTTGTGGCTCCGGAGTTGTGGTACACTTATGGTAAGCGAAATTCGGAGACCTCTTATGAAACTGTAAGGAGGAGACATCTATATACGCAGGCTGCCGATGCGTACTCGGTTGGAGTGGTAGCAAATAAGATTTGGGATAACGAGGACGACTTCGACCTTTTCAAGGATACAGCGGGGAAGGCTAGATTTGCGGTGGCGTTGAAGGAGCTCACAAATCCCGATCCCAAGAGCCGCTCCACCTTGCGTTTGGTCCACGCTACTCTAACAGCCCCTCCCTACAATTTCCAAATCCCAGAGTGTTGTTATCGCAAACATATTTAGAAGTAGGCAAGTAGTGACAACAATGTGATATTCTCAGTTCTCCATAAGAGGGGACATTTTTTGTAAGTGGTTTACTGCCACAATTTTGCAAAACTTTTCAATAAACATTGCACTTCCCAATTGCCCTCTTCTGAAATACATGCCCTCTCTTGTCATTTATGATTTTGCCCGATGTCGCTCTTTCCCTACTAACCTGCAGCGCTCGCGCCCGACCGCCGGCGCCCGATGCAGCGCACTCGCCCAAATGCACGCGCCCGATCCAGGCTCGCGCCCACATGACCGCGCCCGATAAGTGTGCTCGCGACCGTCAACTGGATCGCGCCCGCAGCGACGCTCGCGCCCGTTCGCAGGCGCACGCGCGCGGCCGGAACGACGCACGCGCCCTCGCTCTCGCGCACTCCAGCGCGCGCCCGTGACATCGCGTTCGCGCGGACGCTCGCGCCCGTCGTCCTGCTCGCGCCCACCCGCTCGCGCCCGTAATCGCGCTCGCGCCCGCACTAATTCAGCGCTAGGTAAATTCGTTTCACCCTTACCGTGAGTCAACTGGTCAACGCCCTTATGTGACGGACACGGGGGTCTGTCTTGTCACCATGACGGACTAACGGACTAACGGACGGTCGGTCCATTATGACAACCATGTCATACAGTACATCTATATGTCATACAGTACATAGCGATAGAGATCCCGTAAAACATGTTTTACGGGATGTCTGGACGTTGTTGCAAATATGTAGAGGGAGTGGGTTGTGGTATAACTTTTGGAGCTGGCTACAAGCTTCGTGTCATGGTATGGCGGTCCTTGATATGCTAAGTTCATTGCACATGTACCTTGTACATGCATGGTGTAGCATGTGTCAATCATGGGTAAAACATGGCACTATCAATTATCCACTTTCAAAGTAGCGTAGAGTTGATGCCGCTTTCTAGTCTTTGACAATGCAATACTTCCTGCGCATTTGCTGTGATTGAGTCTCATGCTTGAAGTTCTCATATTCTCTTGGATGTAATAGATGTCTACGCAGACACATTCATGTCTACCAAAATGTGTAGATGTCCATGCTAACATCCGTGGACGTTCACCAAGACATTTAACCATGTCTAACAGCCGGCGCTGTTCACATTTGTCAAAGCGAGCATGTTGCTTTGCGATTGTAAGATTGAACGTCCCCTTTGTTGACTTGTATTTCTAATATTTCCAGGGCAACTAACAACAATGCATTTGTGGTTGCATGTTTTTGTAGGGTGGGTGGTGAGGGGGGAAAGGAAGAAGATGGAAGTTGGGTACATCTGTATCAAGGTGAACAAGATTTTGATCAACCGCCGCTTTTGCTTGAACAGTATGATGGACAACAAGGAGCATTAACCACCAGAAGTTACCAATGCCCAGTGGAATAAGCTTGTGCAAAAGAGGGCCACTGAGAAGTCACGTCAAACATCAAAGAAGATGCAAAAAGTGTCCAAGGGGAAGAATTCACATTCTAAATCAAAGATGGCTTCCCTCCGTAAGGTGGCCGTCATTAAACTACAGTGATAAATTTCTTGTTGAACCGTTTTTGTTGCTCTATGTTGGCTCTTGTGATGTGTTTTTCACTTAAATAGAATGAAATGTGGTTGAAGTCAAGTCCTATAAAGACCTATTGGAAGTTACAGGTACCACGTTGGACACTATTCCCAAATATAGACCTATTTGAAGTTACAAGTCCCACGTCCCACGGTTGGGTCTTTGCAACGAGAGAAGAAGCTTGTTGACTCGAAGCCTAGAACCTTATAAGGTATCCTTGAAGCCCTATCCAAGAGACTAATTCTTGGGATGATACTTTGAGGAAAAACCATAACACAATACTTGCGGAAGTAGGGGGACGCCATGGGCCAGTGGGTTTAGTTGGGGAGTTTGGTGCTCGTTGTTGCTCTATTGCCAAGACCCAGGCAGCATGGGTATGTGGGGAGAGGGACGATGCACGTCACAGAGATAGTGGATGCATTGCATGCATGGAACTGCAGTTGTGATACCACTGCTTTGCACAGTTACTGGAAATTGGTTCTTCATGTGGGTGCTAGTTTCATGGATTGACATGTTCTTTGGGTGGTTTATCGGTGGATTGGGTTGGTTTCTCAGTGGCTTGGATTCAATGTCATGCACAGGATGCATTGCTAAAGGAGTCAAATTGGACACTCTTGGAGACATCCCTGGACATCTTTGCCAATATATGCACGTATTACACGTCGTGATGGATGTCTGATAGGACGCCCCTTCATGTCTCAGGAAATGCGGATATTTGTCCATTGTGGCTGCTGATGCCATATATTTTTGGTATAGAGCTCCGTCGTTAAAGTTGATCATTGTCATGTGTAGTTCTAACGATGCTTTGTGTAATTGTGCAAGATTATTTGCCATAATCAAGATCCATCGGATTCTAAGATAGTAGATGAGATTGAGGAACGGAATCAAGAGAAGAAGGATAGCATAGGTGGTGATGCGGAGAACAACCTTTAGGATTTGGAGAGCCGCTTGGTTGGCTTCGAGGGCAAATGGATGCAACAAACAAACATACGGCTAGAGGCAAAGATTGAGGCATGGAACAAGTGCCTAGAGTCAAAGATTGATGAGTTGACACTACGCATGGAGACCATGTTCTGACAGCTCTTGTTTGGGAAGGCATCGCACGGGATCTCTCAAAACGTGTCCACGGATCTCTCAAAGCTTGTCCATCCCTTGACTTTGCAAGGTAACTACAGCCCCACGTCCATCATGGAGACAACGTGGCCAAGTTCACCAATCTATGTTGCCTTTGGCGTGTCAAATTGCAGTGGCCAAGAGGATGTCGAATTGGGAGCTATGGAGGATGTCGATGAGGCACTTCGATGGAGGAGCTAGAAAGAGGGTGCACATGGAAGGGAGAGGATGTCTTTGGCGACTCAACGGCACCAAACAATAATGACAAGGTTCAAAATGATGATGTATATCTGATTATAGATAGTCCGGCATTTGCAGAGCCTATTTGATAGGTAAAGTGATGGAGGATGTGCTGAGAGCATGCTTGAGATGTCATCACGTTCTAGATGACAATTGGACCAGCATGTAGAAACGCTTTGACGTCCTTTGTAAAATCTTTGCATTTGTAAAGACGTTGATGGACGTATTCACGGACACGCCTGTGTTTCAAGCAACGCTGCTGTGACAATTTAGTGATGTTTAATTTTGATCACTCTGTGTGTTGTTATTGTCCATGTAAGCATCACAAAGTGTAAGACATTCGTATTGAAAATTGTGTTTATGTCATATTAATATGAAGTTGATGACATGGTTAGACATGGGCCTCAAAATTCTCTCTTGTTTGTACAACAATGCTATGTTCAGTGTGCTTGTTGTGATGAATTGGAGGTGTGGGACGACATGGAAACACCCGGGGGGGGGGGGGGGGGGGGGGGGGGGGGAGGGGTCTGCAAGAATCGAGCAGCGTAGAATGCAGCAAGGTAACATGCTAGATGCATTTTCAAAGACACCTAAGCTTGCAGGATTGTCAAAACGAGGGAGGATCAACACAACAGAAGTCAACGGCAGCATCCAAATTAGCAAAGGCTGAAGCAGCAAAGGCTGATGCAACAAAGGCCAAAGGATTGTCCAAATAAGGGAAGCCGCTTGAGAAGGTTGGAGATATGAAAACACACTCCATATTTGAACTTGTATGTAGCCACATTGGTTTTTAGAACTACGTGGTGAGTACTAATCTACATTTTCCAATGTGATAGTGAAACAAACTATATTATCCATATTATCCAAATTCATTGCATAATTATATTCTATGACATGTTGACATTTCACAAGTACAGGTAGAGACTTCAAGAAGGGTAGAGGCGGCAAAGAAGAAATGACAGAAGGCGCCTCTAGGGAAATGGATGAGTCACTGCACATAAAACCTAAAAATATTAAAATGCAGATGACTGGTATACGTGCAAGTTGGATTAAAGCAAGCGGACAGCAAAGACGTTGTAGAAGATGTCTTCGAAGCTGTCCATTGAATCACATGGACGTTTCCATGAGTACCTATGATGTCTATTAGAACATGTCTAGACTCTATATACGTTTTGGTCCATAGTGTAGTATGTATACCACAGTGACAAGCAACGAGAACGTTGAAATAGTTATGATGAGGGTTATGTGTGTATGCATGACTAGATTGTATACCATGTATCTTATCTTTGTTTTGCAAACAGTAAGTATTGAGATCTTGTATGGTCCTCTATCACTTGATTAAATGATGACATGCTGTTGGCATGTCAATTAGGAGCAGCAATGGACAAGCATGGAAATTAATGAAGGCTACAAGGGAGCATTGACAGGCTGGGAAGACATCGGAGCAAGTGAAAGACATAGTTACCTGAATGTCACGAGAGATGTATAGTATGACAATTTAGATTATGACGTGGGGCTGTCCGTAGGGTTGTCCACGATGTCTTAGTGAGTGTATGCATGGTCACGTTAGCATGCAATGTGGAATGTCTAAGTATATGCTTCGATTTCTTTTGTAAGACATTGTACATGGCGTCAAAATGTTATCCCGGATGACTTTGTAATCATGATTATGTTTTTTATGAAAATTGTTTATTGACATAGGGATGATCTTGGCAACAAGTATGTCATGGAGATGATGTCTATGTAACATGTAAAACATAATGTAGAGATGTTTTCTCTGACGTCTGGGTGATCACAATGACGTCTTTCACAACTATTGTTACGTGACAAGGGGATGTTTTCTAAATTGATTGTGTGATGAGGCTAATGTTTGTTCAACGCATTGGACGAGATGTGTTGAGATTTTTGTAGATGACTATGTGAACATGTTAATGTCCTTTGTATCTATTGTTAAGTAACAAGGAGATGTCTTTAGGGACGGCTATGTGATATGTTTGATGTCCATGTAAGACGTGGTAGATGACATAGAGATGTTTTCTCTAACGACCAGGTGATCATGGTGATGTCTCTAATTACTCACTTTTAGTGACTTAAGGATGTTTTATGGGATGCCTATATATCTAGGCTAATGTCTCTTTTTCATATATGTGAGACATACAAATTTTTTCTCGGAAAAGGAAGCTTATATGCAAGCGGTGGGCGGAGAGCGAAGAGCAGAAATTTTCTGCTCTTAGAGCAATAAATGGAGAGAAAATTCTAAAATAGATTTTTTATAAAAATAGTTATAAAGTTTGACAATATAGAATCTTTTCTGACAAATTCAAATATTCTCAAGAATATTTTCTATTATTATCGTTAGTTTCGGCATGTCTAAATCGGGTGTTGATGTGAGAAGCCCGATATTGGATTCTAAATGGTGTGGTCAAGCGCAAACAGCAAGGCGCTGAGTGGCATTTACACTAAATATATGGAGGACCCTTGGGACATTTGCTCTCTCTTGAGTTGGTCTGGAGGAGGAGCGTTCCAAGTATTTGGTGGCTCGAATACAATTTTTGCCATAGAGGATATTGGGTGAGCTAGTGTATCTCTCGCTGACGAGGGGTAGTCCATTCAAATCCTATGTTGAAGACGGGGTGAAGAGCTAGTGTTAATATCACGACCGTCGCATCCTTTAGCTATAGAAGATGGAGAGAACAATGACTTGAGGTGGTAGTACCTATTGTTACAAAGGCCCCCAACAATTTGTCTACTAAGGAGGACGCATCCATATCTCTCCCAAGCCATGTGTACTCGAGGGTTGGAAGAATCCCCCCCAGAACATATTCAAGATCTGAAATTTGCGGCCATGGGGGGATCACCCCAGTAATTAAGCTTCCTCGGCCGGGTCGGAGCCCTCGCTCGAATCCACGGGTAGATGAATGTGTCACACGTTTAATAGAATGTACCAGTAGCTATGTAGAAATGTCAAAAGGACTACCAAACCACATTTGATTCATGTAATTTAATTTGCCCTAAGAAAATGCATATTAATAAATTTATCATTTGAGCAAATTTGATAGTAGACAAAACGGGCGTCGACAATTTTTTAAATAGTTGTCACCTTCGCACAACAATAAAGGCATACTAGATCATATATAAGTGAGTTGTTGTCAGATTCAAATAAAAAGCAAGGATGGAGAGTTGTTGCAGCGTCGTGACGGTCCACTTTAGAAAGACCATATCACAAACTGACTCGTAGGACCCAACTAAGGGGTGAGTTAAGATTCTACTCGTAAGGAGCAACTTGACTTCGTTGAAGCTAAATGTCGATGTATGGATGAAAAGTTCTACATCCGGATCACGACGGCATACCTTTAAAAGAATGTGGTGTATATACTTGCAGTACAAGAATTGAATTCTCCCACGGAACTTCATCATTATTTTCTTGAATGTTGGGCATGTGAAACGGGAAAGGAGTTGATGATGATCTGGTATTTAGTAAAATTTGGCGAAGCCTCAGAGTCTAGCGCAATGATGCAGTCGTGGCCGGGATGAGGGATTATGGTGATAGAGCAAAGTCAAGCTTTGAGGGAGTTTGAAGAGCACATAGATAGCCTCTACTGCGAATTGGGTCAATTTTCTTCATGCTATGAAGTAATCTCCATATTTCAAAATGTGCAGCATTTTTTTGAAGCTATGATCTTACAAAAATGTCAAAAAACAAGAAGCTTTGTTCTCAGAAAAATGCCAATAAAAAAGCAAGAATTGATAGGAGGCATTCATAAAGTATGGAATGAAGTTCCCTTAAAGCAATTGAAACACATCATTTCAACTATGCTCAATCATATTAGCCCACAAACAGCCATTCTCCTAGAATGACCGTTTTTGGACTTAAGGCAGGTTCCTAAAACTTCAAATGTACTTGAAATTTTTTGATTTTTTTGTGGATTTTTTTTTTCTAAGAGGCTTATGGGGATGTTTTTTTTTTTTTGGATGAAGTGAGTAAAAATTATGAGATTTTAAAGATTTTAGCCAATCTTTGGGCAGGCTCTCAGCCACTCTAAATGCAACAATTTTTGCCCAAAATTGCCCAGAGTTGAAACTTTGAAATTCCACCAAAAATTGAGATTTTAGTGTTTTATAAAATTAAAAAAATTCATATATAGAAGTGGCTGTAGAGCATGTTTCCACCGTTTGGATTTTTAATCCAAGAATGTTTTATATGCTATTTTTATTGTACAAAAGCAGCCTTTGTATGTGAATTTCAGCATACCCCCTTGTGGAAATTGATGATTTTCTTAAGGTTCCGCATCTTGCATGGGCATGAGATTTTGTGGACATATACCTAACTCACCTAGGAACATGAATCTTTAGAGGCGCATTCTAAATCTACTCAAAAAGATGGTTTTTTGGACCCCAAAAGAATGTTGTCCTTCTTTTGCAGAGTAAAAAAAACTTTTTCTTCAGCTTTGAATGTTTCGATTTCTCAAGTGGTAAGGAATGAGAGTGTGAGATTTGGTAGGCACATAGACATAGAAATTTGATATAAGATCTTATGGTTAGAAGTACCAAAATTGGTTCCAATTTTGCATTTCTCGGTCTGCTTTCAAAAGGGACTATTTGGAGGCAATTTTGAGGAAAAATACCCTAAGCCGTTCACGGATTCAAGCAAGGATATCATTGAGGTTCAAGCAAGGATACCATTGAGGGATAAATGTACGAGGGTGGTAGGCAGTGTGTAAAGAAATTACAAATGCTTATTTAGTTTTCAGATTTACATGTGTATATATTTTGTGATATTAAAGTGATACTTCACTAGCATTCCAACGCAATTTGAAATTCCAAAATCCATCAAGTTTTGAGCAAGTTCTTGCCTTCCAAAGTTTTCCAGTTTTGTCCACTGTGACTACGACTGGAATTCGTAAGCATTGTGTACCCCAGTGCACTGTACATCAAGGACCACGGAATTACAAAATTTGATTATCCCACTGCATGTAATCTTAGACCTTGAACCTACTTATATCGAAACTTTTTCTTCCTCTTATCTACACACAGAAATGTTGCGCTGTACTTTTGTAAACACATATCTATTATTCCATCGTGAGATAGAATTACCGTCAAGCTAGAGCAGCAAACTATGAATTCAGATTTGTTCTCCCGATCCCAAAGATTCTGCCAAACAACATCCACAAAAAGAAACAGAGAATCACATATGAACCACTCACTTATTTGTCATGTGCACCCTTTCGTGCATCGGCACATGCAAGCTGTTGTTCCTGTGGCTATCATTTCTAATACAGACTTTCAGAAGTAACTACTGCCAACAAAATCAGTCACCAGTCTTTTCCTTGGCGGTTCCTGCGGCAATCGAGTCTGCAAAATACTCCTGCCGTTGCAAGTTAACACCATACTGCAAGACATTCACACCAATTCAGGATAGCAGAGTTGGATCACCAGAAGGCAGATGCACCACAATCATGAGATACTTGAGTACGTGGACGGTTTCGATCAACATCATTGGCTCACAAAAAGGAAATGAGGTTCAGCTAGACACCTATATTTAACCACAATGATATCAAGCGTATGTTTTAGTTTCGAATAGCGGGGAGGCTCTTCGGATTGAAGAAAAAACTATATATCCACGAGAGCTGTTGGCTCAAACAAAGCTACTGTCTAAACCTCAATAGAGCTACTGTCTATTCTTTAAGTTGGATGCCAGGATTAAGTAGTGCTAATAGCAAAGCTTATCCGTCGCTTTTGTACGTATATTCAGCGACAACTGTATTTATGGTGCTGCCAAAGAAACATTTAAAATAGGTCGAATTCCAAACCTCACGTAAGGCTAGTGATAAATCTTCTGTGGTTAACACCAGCCGCTTCTCCTGCGCTCATCACCAAATATCGTACTCATCAGGATCAGAATCATGTTTAAAAATCATGACATTCAGAAATCATGCCTTTGTTCCAGAAACAGAAAGAAAGAGTCATCATGCTCATCTATGCAAACCTTTGCTTGAACATGACCTTTCTTGTCCTTGGCAATTTGTGTCTGCCGAATTTTGCAATACCTGTCGGACCAGCCTCCACAACTTAAGTTTCGGTTTGGATGTTTTAGCTCCGCGTCTACAGCTAAAGAGAATTACCATATCCTACACGTAGCTTTAGACCGTTGAATTCAAAGCGTATCACTGAAGAAGGTTCTGTAATTATCCTTATAAATTTGAAATTAGAGAAGACTGAAAAGCTTCGTTCGTCAGGAGGTTTACTGCAGCGCGTCACTGGCGATTTCACCAACAAACTTCTGAGTAGCAATAGAGACAAGCCTTGTCCTGCATCATGCATCAATGTCACTCAAAAACATCCTGCAGATTTACTGTCAAATCTGAACACAAAAACCACTCTATATTCAAACTAAATAAATCAATCCCTACAATTACCTTAACCCCCAAAATTTGATGAAACAGAACCAACAATAGAAAGACTCATACAAAAGCAGAGACATACACACGAGTATCGGGGCATTGGAATCCGCTCCTGCTCAAATACTGCTCAGCAAGTTCATCAGGAATCTGTCACATTTAAAAATCAAAACCAACGCAAGAAGAATACCAAAAGCTCCCAATCCCATAATGGCCCATTAAAAACCGTCCTTCCAACAAAAGCTCCCACATCAATTGTATATAACCTTCAGACGTAGTTTCCAAATCATGTTCACAAAAAGTCCATAGAAAGGTAAAACATACCAAAAATACATGGGGCCAAAACATCCAAACCCAAAATCAAAATCCAGAGTGAGAAAAAGTAGAGCAAGAAGAGGGATAGAGCAGGTACAGTGGGCGTGTAATCATTCAAAGACGAAAGAAAATCAACGAGGGCGGCGTCGTTGTGAAGCTGAGTTGCTTCCACGGCTGCAGCAGAGCTCACAGGCGCGGATTGCTCCGCCATCGCAACGAAAACCTCAGCCAACAAAACCAACCCTCAGCCAAAAAACCCAACCCTCAGCCAACAAAACCAGCCCTCAGCCAACAAAACCAGCCCTCAGCCAACAAAACCAGCCCTCAGCCAACAAAACCAGCCCTCAGCCAACAAAACCAGCCCTCAGCCAACAAAACCAGCCCTCAGCCAACAAAACCAGCCCTCAGCCAACAAAACCAGCCCTCAGCCAACAGAACCAGCCCTCAGCCAACAAAACCAGCCCTCAGCCAACAAAACCGTCCCTCAACCAACAAGCAGCTACGCCACAATAGGTTCTGACCGTAATCTACAGTTGAAAACAAAAGCAGAGCAAATTTGGTGTAGATAGAAGTCCGATGTAAATAAATCCAAGTCCACCATTAAGTGTTAGTCCACACCTTATGAATAGAAATATACAACTACTTCCCCTTTTCGAGGGTAAAATTTTTAGTATATAGTGACCAATAATTAATGATGAAGATGGTCAAAATCTAATTAGAGTTTATTTTTCAAGTTTGGCAATATAATTGTTTTAGTTTGAGTTTCATGATCGCCAAGTCACGAGCTCGTTGTTGGTTAGTGAGACTGTTTATATCATATAACTGGTCCAGGTTCGAACTCCGATGGACTCGTTTGAGCGGATGTGGGGTATGTAGTGACTTGGCACTGCTAAGTGAGTAATCGCAGGCAGGAAAAGAGTTGTACCAATCAACAGCCCACCACTTGTGTCATATGAGAGAGTGCTACTATTTTCTAATGAAGAAAAAAATTAAATAAAAATAAATAAAAATAAAAATAAAATAGCTTTGGCTACTAAAAACTTTTTATTTTAGGTAAGGTGATCTTGCAATTGGGTTCTGTGTTGGTGATTTTCTAATTTTTTTGAGTGGAAGAGGATATGCATAGCATATTGGACAGTAATGGTATTCATGTTTCTTGAGGTATTTCTTGATACAAAATTAACTAAAATATACGTAATTTCTTATTTTTATTTGTCTATAGTTGTATAACAATTTGTTTTTGTCTATTACATCTAAGATTATAATCTATTTGCACATTGGATTCTTTATTTATAATATTGATATATATTTTTCTTTGTTTATTGTCACTTTTTCAAATGGTTTGATTCCAAAGTATTTTCCCTTAAGGTTTGTGTTTCTTTGTAGTATGATAATATGTTTTGAATGTGATTTTGTTGGTCTATTTGCTTTATCATTATACAATTGTGTGACCCGAAATTTTAGAAGAGGATATAAGCCAAACATGTATTCAATGGTTTCAGTGCTTAGAACAGAGATATTTGTTAATATGGAGAGATTAATGTGCAAGAGTTTTGTAAGCATGAACTATGTGAGTTAGGCAATGAAGTTTGTGAGATTAGAATTTGAGAAAGACTATTTAGTTTCTTGTGTTGAGGAAAGTAGCGCTATCTATTCTAAGCTGAGCAATTAGTAGTATGATGTAAGGACAATATTTTGAGTTTTAGGTGAAAATACAACTAAATTTTTTATAGTCTAAGCCAAGATTTTAGTGCATGAAAGATTCTGTTCTAACTAGATTTTATGTTTAGTATGTGCAGATGTTTTGTTGAGGTGTATTTCAAAGAGTGTTTTAGTGGTGTATATTCTTAAATGTACTAGAGTGTAGGTATACATTTATAAAGTATGAAAGTATATTTATTGTTCTATACGTGTCTCTTTCATATGTGTAGGAGAGTCTTGGAGTTGTAGAAGAGTAGTGCAGAGACGTTGGCATTTGTTTTCAATTTGCAAAGTGTTTGTTGATCATGGCAGGTGTTGTAGTTATAGATTTAGGCGAAGTGACCTGTGCTTCATCAAGTTCATCTTTAGATTCGATTGTGTCAAGAAAACGTGGAGTAGTACATGGGACAAGTTCTGCTTCCATTCAATCTTTGAAAGGAAAGAATGTTGATGAGGTTGCTGAGTGTTGTTTGTGGCGTGTTCATCTTTGTTTGAAAAATCTAAGTTCTACAATATGGTATTAAAGTCTTCAAAATGACGCACATGCATTGGTGATAGTTTTGAAGGTCGGTTCTATTTGGCCTTGTGGTCCAAAGCATCTGTTTGAGGGATGTTTTGAAGGTTTAGATGTGGACCAAGTGACTCATCATGTTACAAAAGACGGTATTGGTCATCATCAATGGTTGGAGGGACCTATGCATCCTACTTGGAAACTAGACAAAGCCTCCCTTGTCACCACCATAGTGCACAAGATTTTGGAGTTCGTGAAATTTGGTTTCAAGGAGGTGAAAGATCATCAAAAAGTGGAGGTATTGCCATCTGAAGATCAATTTTTGGATGTCAGTTCATCTAGAGAAGATAACATCATTGCGAATTAAGGCCATCAATAAGTTGCACCATTGTTGCCTAAGGTGGAAAGTGGTTTGCCTCAGTCTTCTTTCTGGCATGGTTGTTTGAAAAAAGATGCTCTTGATCTTGTCCTGGTTTTGAAAAGGGGTACTCTTGTGCATGGTGGCCCAATGTTACAATTTGAGGGTTGCTATGATGGTTTAAAAAAAAACAACTAATTCACATGGTTATTAAGAATGGTTATGGACATCATCGATGGTTAAAAGGTCTATTAAAGCTTGTGTAGAAGAAGGATTATTGAAGCTTATGTTACAACTACATTACATAAGGTACTGGAGTTTATAGGATTAGATTGTTGATAGTTTATAGAATCAGCTGCTATAACGTAAATTTAGATATTAACTTTGAGTTATGGTTGGTAGTTGAAGTGTGATATGTTGAACTCGCATGATTTTTGCCCATTGATTATTATTGAGACTTATAGATTATACTTTCTAATCATTTGGATATGAGTTATATATATAACCTTATGACTTTAAATGTGATCACTGTCTACAATCTAGTATCTCCAATTTTAGCTACCATGAATTTTTGTTTGCACTACCATGATGTTTTGTCTCCATTAATACGATTTGTTTGATATATCTCAAAGTTATGCTCAAATTGAGAATAAATTAAGGTTTTCCAGCTAACAAGTTTTTTTTGATTAAAGAGTATATTCTTGAAGACAACAACTTCATCGTATATTTAAGTAATTATGGACAAAACGATCAATTATGGACTACTTTGCATCATCAATAAACGTCCATTTTATCTGTTTTCCCTCAAGTTTCAACAGGAAGAAGCAAAATATTTAAGGAAAAATGCACTCCTTGTACAAGGATAAAGTAAAATGAGTGAATTTTAATATAATGTTCAAATCTGGACATCCATGTTCCACTAACATGGCCGATCCCCTAAGCGGGTGGCTGATCGAAAACCCTAAAGCCTAGAAACCTTTAACCCTAGAAATCCTATCTTTAGAATTCTAATTTTTCTAATTAAAGGAATTACATCCTCTGCGAAATTTGGATCTGTGAAGTGAAGTGGGTGAAAGGAAGATCGTCGGCGATCCGCTGTGTGGACACCACTGCCAGGCTTCTCTCATTGAGGAGTATGTCTTTGAAGACTCCGGAGTCTTCCTTTATAACAGAATAGTATTCACGGTCACGACGTTCAAAGTGCAATCTAGTCGGGTGGCCGCCGACTAGGAGAGCCAACCTATTGCTTACTGAATCGACCGGTGGAATTTGAAATACATATAAAATTACAAGAAATTGTCAGATAATGTTGAATTAAAAATACATCAAAAAGAAAAATTATCCATATGGTTTGATTTCTGTTGTTTGCCTAGAACAGCGTTCAAAGGTGACCTTGTCCGTTCCTGATTTTTGAAATTGGAGTAAGTTGTCATATGCTTGTGCGAGGCGTGGCAGGGTAGGAAAATTGTCCCTTTCAAAGTTATACCATACCAGGAGAAGTAAACAATGTGGGTTAATTACGCTTTGGTAAATATCTGCCAATCCTTTAAGTTATTTCCAGTTAGGTTAGTCCCAGTTAAGCTAATCCTAGTCGACTACCTGCCGACTAGTAGAGTAGGCGCTACCAAGCTAGTTGCGGAAGCGTAGAGTAGGTCCTCGTCGAGTAGGTGTAGTCAACTACAGTAGGATGTAGTCGGCTAGCCGCCGACGAGTAGGGTAGGTCCACGTTGGCTAGTAGTCTTCCAAAAATCCTAGAGAAGCGGATTACTAGAACTTTCACCTGTTCAGTAGAAGAACTCCAGCCGCCGCTTCCAGTAATTGGTATTGAACTCCCTTTGCCATAGCAGCTGAGCGCCACAAGTTTTCACAGCTAGTCGCATGTTGTAGAAGTTAGAAGAGAGCGAATATTTTGTCGTGATGTAGAGGCGGGGTAGCAATGTGGGGTATCCACAGTATCAAGAGACACCGGCTGACGTCGGAGAGCTGCGGCCACGGTTTAGAATGGTGGTTGCCCGTTCTCGCAACACAGCCATTCCTGCTTTTGTGCACATCGCACGCCTTGTACTGCGAGGTGTAGAGTGGTATTGGAGTGTTGCTCACACCATAGAATTGATTGAGATCTCTGACGCTTCCGGCATCGCCTTTCCCCTGACGTCCGAGGAGTCTGAGACTGTTGGGAGCATTCACTTCAGCCACACAGGGGAAGTGTCAACGCACACCATGTCAACTGCAAGGTGGCTCCGCGTCATTGACGAAGCATACGACGTCTCGGAGGGTGCTGGAAGTCGTCACTCTGGCCAGGATTAGTGGTGCAGACTAAATGCTAGCCCGCAGTCGTTGTATTCGTCGTTTGGATCCGTGCTTCCATCCGTTGATACTGAATGTAGTGCTATCCGAGCAAAGCCCAGTGCGAAGGACCGATCGCTGCATGGCCGTTAGCGACCATGTGCGGCTTTTCTCCGTGTACGAAGGCTACGGGAGAATTAGTGTGTGTTGACATTGTCAAGCTCCTTTTTTGATAGAGCTGCCTCATACAATTAGATAGTAGTAGGATTTACGATTACTAGTAATTATTGAGGCTTTAGCAGTAGTGGCATCTATGATGTGTACAAAGTAACACGTAAAGGGCGGAACACTACTGTTGTACTTTGCTAAGGATATAATGGAATGGATAAATATTTTTCCTAGTTTCTCCTAGCGCGTAATGGATTTACCAATGTTGTGAAAAGCGTCGGCGGGCAGACGACTAGTATCTAGTATCATGGAACACTGTCCATCGTAAAAATCACAGGCCATGCAATGTAGAGCAGCCTCACCGAATCATCGGTCAAGATGACTTTCTAGTATGGACAGAAGCATCGGCGGACAACCGACGATTACTCAAGAAAGAAAAGGAAGGCATCAAAACAACAAAACGGGAGACCAAGCATAATAGATGACTAATATTAGATAACTAAACTGTTGCTTGGTAATATACAATTCTTATTCGAAGGAATCACAGTGTTTACAATATTCAACTGTAACGCCGACAGAGGAAACCATCACAACTTAAGTCTTCTACAGCTAAGATCACGATCGTCGGCGGGGCGCAGACTAGTCTTCATCCTCCTCATTCCAGTTCATCGAAATTCCATGCGATTCGAAGTTTGCCATGGCAGCAATCGCAACCTCTTCGGGTATCAGATGGGACTTTGGAGGCCCCTCATGCATAGATTTTTTGGTCCTATGAGTGTACACCACGGATTTACAATCCACCCACTCCGCAAGAGTCAACTCCCTCTCCCACCGTCTTGTCCAGCACTCCCTCGCAACTTTCTTCTTACCTTCCTTCTTGCCCTTTATCAGAGTCCACCATTCAACCTTGAACTTACCATAATTAGGACCAGGCTCTATTATAACAGGCTCTATCGCCCTACCCATCCAAATGGGTAGGTGGTCTTTGTTACTCGGACAACAGAGAATCCAATCGCCACGTAACACGTAACGATATGGGTTAAACACAGACTTCGGCCTAGTATCGTGCGGACTGCAGAAAGGATAAGTCTCCACTTCATCCTTGTCTCCGGGACAAAGATCCGGATCCCCTATATAATCGTCCTCTGCATCAAATGTGGTGACATGGTCCCGTTTCCAGTCTCAGATAGGCCATAATCCTTCCTATAAGGTGGCGAAATTAGGAGGTAGTGGCTCATTGACCTCCTTTAAAATTTGCTCCCAATACTGTACATATGATAACATGTCTTGTGCGTATTTCTTATCCCGAGCTATGCCATTTCTCCAGTACTCAATGTACTTAGATATTCCACTTTTAATGAAATTTCTCTTCTCTGAACACTCCGTTGCGCATGCCACCTCTTTATCCGCGTTCTTCTTTCCCTCATCGACTTCAACACTACCCCCCAAGTGCTTATGAGGAACCGGTTTGGGATCACCGACGGGCAAACGTGGTTTACCCTCTTTGTCTGCCCTCCACATTTTCACGGGTTTGCCAGGTGGAAGCCATGACGGATCAGTTGCACGCTTCTTGTACCTCATCACGGGCCACCCCGCATCCTCCCCATCCTCCACTACATAAGATTTAAAAAGATGCATTTCACTGTGACCTTCTATCGCATTACCTCCGTCGTGATGAAAATCAGCAACATAACTTTTGAAGTCTGCCACTTCCTGAACAACCTCTGGAATAAAGGCAACTGTCTTCTGTGAATCCATGAATGCCTTCATAAGGTCGGCAAGGCACTATGTGTTCTTTCGCTTAATGAGCTTCGACAAGTGACTCAAGTGGGCGTTGATGTCCTCATGTGTGTGTCCCACAATCAGGAAACCAACTGTAACTTCCTTGAATATTCGCCTCGCCGTCAGCAATGAGCAGAACGCTAGACGAAACCGGTTCTTGTTGTCCTTCGCTGAATTGTCAAGCTGGAGATACAACTTCTTTGGCAAAGGAACAGCAGGCCTACCAGACAGAGGTGGAGTGAGTGGCTCATCTCTGAGGGTGGAATTGAGGGGATGCAACGCGACCATCCATGCATTAGCGCTTCAAAGAATTCATTCTGTGGCGGAGCCTCGAAGAGTGCTTTTGACTCCCGGACAGGTAGTCTCTCCAAGGCACGGAATACCCTGCACAACGAGGAGATTGTGAAATTTGGGTCTGCTGGCCACAGGGCAGTTGCATAGTGTGCATAGGATATCGGAATTTGACCAAGCCTTGTCGTAGCCTTTGTAATACGTTGCATCTAGGAGATCTCTGTTTTGATGTTTTCATCTTGTCGTGTATGATGTAAAGGAACTCAGTAGGACTCTGTAGAGATTGGGTTGATTATCTGTAATAAATGTTGCGACAAACTCGTTGATAGTTCAGATGCATGCTCCTATCCTCTGTCAAGATTTGCCACTTGTCTGAACCTATAGGATTCTTTGCAATGAGTTCAAGGAAGAAGTCACACTCAATGCACTTGGAGAAATTATTTCCTACCGCCTTGACCTCAACGTCGCAAAAGTACTCCTACCTCATGCAACTAACAGAGGACTGCGAAATCGGCTTCGCGTTGCACTGCTCATTACCCTGGACAGTATAGAGTGAAGAGGATCAGTTGGCCTGTTTGTAATCCAGTCGGCGGGCCGCCGACGTTAGTAATGACATATATCCACGAAGCTATTCATAGTAAATGAAGAAGAGGAGAAACTCACGGCGTTGGCCATTTCGCGCATGTGATTCCAGTTCATCGGCGACGAGAGTACTTTGAGTGCACCCACTCTCTTGTTGCCAATCATCCAAAACTCATTGGGCATTTGGTCTGCATTCTCATTAACGATAGTGGTCAACATCGCACATGCCTGAATTGTGTGAATCTGGGGACAATGTACATCACAATTTCCGTGACTCCCATTGACAGGGCCACTTCTCGCCGAAGCCTTGTAGCTGTAGTACGCAGATTTTGAGACTATGTGAATAATATACCATGCCACTTCGCATACGTCAATGTTCGCAAGATTAACATAGAGCTTCTGCTTACCACGTACAATATGCAAGTGCCCTTGCACCGCAAAGGGCATCTCTCGCCTCGCCTCGCCTTGAAGGTTGTTGTGTTAAATTTACGACAAATACGCAGAGTGTCTTCCCATCTAAAAGTTTGGCAACATCGGTCCTTGAAACACCGCTTTGAGCTCACTAGGCGGCATTCAGCAGGCACAACCATTTGTCAAAGCTTAGTAGAGGAGACGTCATCTTTTTGCGAACTTTCCTCCTCACCGAGCGATAGGCATACTTCGGAACACCATCTAGACCATCGTCCGCGATGGCGTGTGCTAAATTCTTGGAGCAGTACGTAATTATATTAGAGAGAAGGTGACCCCCTTCTAATTGTCTGTGAGTCAAACGCCATCTAAGAGTTGTCATCTCCAGATGATTGTCTTTAGAGACGAAGAGAACCCCAACCTCTGTATCTCCTAGAACTTCATCATCACATGCCTCGTTTGATAAACATACTTGAATCATTGCTCAACCATGGATTGATAGGTCATCATTAAGAAATTCGCAATACCGATTTCTATTGAGGTGGCAGTCGGGATATGAAGCATTTGGAGTGGAAGGAGTACCCATGGTTCCGAATTCCGGACCCCCACTATGATCATCCGTGTCTACGTCGGATTCCCCCGGTTCAGACTCATCGTTGTCATTGCCGTGATTTCTTGGAGACCTAGTCTCCAGATCCTGCATAGACGGAGCAGAGTTGCTTTCATCAATTTCTTCGTTATATTACTCCAAATGAGGTTCCATCAGCTGGCAGCCGACGAGACATGTGCCTGCAAACGTGCCGTTCACAAGTGGACATTCCTTGTATCCACTCCAGAGTATCAATCGCCCCACAACAAATTCGATTGTTGACACATTCGATAACTCGTAGAAAATAGGTGTTTTGGAGAATTCAGGATTGACCGAGGACACTCTCACTATTTAAAAGAAGCTGTGGGGAGTTCGGAACCCCTCTCAAGTTCCTTCAGGAGAGCACTCCAAAATGACTCCAATGGCAACACAACGCCTTGAACTCCCGGATTCTTCGAGAAGCGCAACTTCCATCTGCTCTGCAAGGTCAAGGAACTCCTGAACGGGCTTGACATCTTCTACAAGTGCGGTCGGCGAGCAGCCGACGGCATTGACGTCATCTTCATCCACCTCTCCGAAAGGCCTAAGGTCCTCCGCCTCTCACAATATCATGTGTCCTAAGGAATCGCTCAAGGACTTCACGCCCTCCTTCGTAAATGGTATATTCATTTCCATGCTGTCTGAAACCTCAATCACTTTTACCATAATTACTATAGGATCTCGAGATACTATACGTTGGATCACTGCTATGCCTGCATAATAAAGCCCAGATTGAGTAAGGGCCACAACAATTCCCCCCAACCTTCCTCCGCCCTGATCGGCCATTCCTTAGAAATGTCTGGATCGGCTCTACTTCCATTGGATAGAAGTAGAAGACCTTGTCAACGGGCCGCCGATAGGATCGATGTGAAGTGTCCCCGGTCGACTGAGAAGACTCTATCCGCTGACGGTAACCTAGCCTTGGCGGGCAGCCGACGTGGATCGGACAATTTGGACTAAGCATAAAATATTATCCGCCGACAATGACTGATAGGTCCGCCAACAAAGAATGCAGCAGACCTGTCTTACAATGCAATACATTGTCCTCTAACCTCTTCAATCAGAAACTCCTCTAACATGTCCAATCAGAAACAGTGGACGAAGACAACGGAAACGGCAGCAGAAGGTGCTGCACAGTTACGCACATATCAATCTTCTCAAAAACGTGTGCGTAAGGAGCACTCAAAGGGGGAATTGAAAGTGCAATGATAGAAATAGGATAAAGCATGCGCATCTGACGGGGGGTTAGTTATGAATTCCCGGGAGTACAATTTGGCGCAAGAATTGAATTCAATTTCGCGCGCCTTAAACAGATCAAGATCACATCATGGCGTCGAGATACCCTTGTTGTCACTAAATAATGTTAATTCATTATTACGAATTTGAACGTGGCAATTGGAGAAGCTGTTACATTAGTCGCCCACGACGTTGAGGTCCATCATGACTTGGTGACGGATTCAAAAAAAATCACAACAAGTCACATCAAAATCCTACATGGCGTGATGGGACAAATGTGACGGATGACCATCCATGCATGGTTGGTATGTACATGGCCATACGTCATGTCCCATCGGGCGTGACGATTTCGTCTCGGCAGATAGGGGTCTGTAGGGTATACACTCGTCCCTCCCAACATTTCCTCCTCATTTTCAGCCTTCTCCCTTAGAGCTCTCTTTTGCCCTCTTCTCAGCTCTCCGCAGAGGTCGTGTCGACTGCTACGATATCCTGCATCGGCAATTGCTTTATCCTTGGTGAGCTCCTGGGTTTGCTTGCGTCGGTTGCTGCACTCGTATAGTCCGCCGACGATAAAGCGCCATCCGTCGACAACATGGCTGACTCTGAGACAAGGTAAGTTGTCCCGTTGGCAGTCCGCCAACGCCTCTGCTTGTTGAGTCCTCCACTTCTCTTCCTTCATTCGCGTTTGTTGCCTTATCAGCGGTCCGCCAATGGGGAGTGTGTTTAGGGTTTCTTCAGCTGTCCCCCGAGGGCGAGTGTGTCCCACCCTGTCAGCTGTTCGCCGACGGGTAGGGAGTGTCGCTTCCCTCGGCTCTTTGCCGATGGGGAGGGAGTGTCGCTTCTCTCGGCTGTCCGCCGAGGGCAAGAGTGCCCCAACCCGTCGGCTGTCGGCCGATGAAGTGGCACTCTGTTGAGCTAGTCAACTGTCCGCCGAGATACAGGTCTAATATGTTGGTTCTTATTATGCAGGGCAGTGGTCGACGTAAACGCAAAACCTCAGGGGTTACGGTGACTCTGTGGAAGGATAGTTCCTATTGACGAATCCATAACTGCACGGGGCATGAAACCAAGGACGACATTCCTCGCTGATTCACAAATAACAGAGTGGGGCATCACTTGTCGTAAGAAGGATTCGAAGACCCCCACATCATTTGGTTTCTTGACCAAAATGGGTCTAAAGCAAGTACCGGATGGACCAAGATTTGAAATCATAGGAGGCAAAGAATGGCACGGGAGTCCACTCGACATCGTGTGCTTGGTGATTGCATCGATTTCTTTGACGAAAACCAGTCCAGCCGACTGCTTCGGGGTCATATTGCCGGCTCAGAAGTGCATGGACAACTTGTGCTCCAAGGAAATATAGGAAGCTACTCATTGGAGTGGTAAGAACGCCAATGACCTTGAACAGGTGCTTGACGTCATTGATACGCTGTTATACTCCGTTGCACATATGAAAAGGCAGATGGTAGCTAAGCCTTCACCAAAAAAAAGGGCTCCCCTGAAGACTGCTGTAGAAGCGAGAACTGACACAGTCACCCTCGAGACCGGGGAGACAGAGGAGACATTGGAGTTAGCAAGAAAGAAGAAGGGAAAGTCTGCAAATGCTGAGGGCAAGGAGCGAAGATAGAAGAGAGGCGGGAAAAAGGAAGAGAAGAAGCAAACCCTAGCGGACGCTCTCATTCACGCATAAAATCTTACTTCAAAGCGAAGTACACCGACGTGCTTGCTATGTACCGGACGTTGGAGGAGGGACTTGGGCACTGCTTTCTCTATGGGCAACATGTTCTTCACTCGCAGATTCCACATCACAGAATTCACATAGCTCTCAAAAGTTTTAAGTGCAGAGGGCTATTTAAAAGGAGGCATGCGCAGATAAGTCTATTCTACAAAGGACTTGGAGCAATCCAAAAGATGCCGGAGCTTTACTGCCTTCTTTTGCATGGTGACCCTTAAATAAAGGATAGTGAGACAAGCGAGATTAGGATGGCTGGCATTGAAGCAGTTTATAGTCCTATCCCGGCAAGGACTACGGAAATGTATTCCAGAATGCCTGACGGCACAGATAAGTCGATACATTGGTATCAAGATGAGGGTGTCCATTGATACATTATTGGGGGCCAGCACACGTACAAGGCTTGTTGAGAACTGGGAGAGAACGAATCACTTGAGTCTCCTATGCGGAAATACTTCCTCAACCACGATGTAATCTCTCTATGGTCTAAAGACGAGGATACCCTTATTAAGGCCTCTAACGCATTGAACATTGAGGTGAATGATAAGGTCGCCAAAGTGAACTATTGGTCCCAGTTGGAGAAGATGCGCGCCAAGTGGAACGAGAAGGGGAGGATTGACAGGAAAGCTGACTACAATGCATGGAAGGTAAGTTACTGCTTCTTCTTTTTCTGTTGTTCACTTGTTGTAAACTCATCGGCGGCCCGCCGTTGCTCATATGGCTATCCATATCGTAGAAGACAGATTGATTTAACGACTTCTCTTCCTTCTTCCCTGCAAGATTTCAGCAAGGAGTACCTCAGTTCAATCCTTGGTAAGTCCCCTGCTGCCCAAACGTGAAAGATGCCCTTAGTCTTTGTATGTGACAAAGCATACAACAAGTGGCAACTGGTCTTCAACGCCTGGGAGGACGGGAGGATCATTGAGGAGGATGGTTTGAAACCAGGATTTCCCTGAAAGCCAGCCCGTCGAAACATAACGTTGAATGACTTACAGTGGGTGATTGGTCTTTGAGACCACGAATGCAAGAGGCTGGCAAAGGAGATTCTAGAAAGTATACATCAAGGTCACTGGGAAGGAGCTAGTTCAACGGATGGAATATCATTGCACGATTGGTGTCAGCAGAACAAATACGTGTATATTGTTGGGAACGAGCTCATGAACATTTACAGGGCGTTCCCACTCTGAAAACATGAAAACGCAATGTATGTTGAGTGGAGTATGAATGAGTGGCATTCCTTCAAGCCGAGAAGGGTTTCAATGAGACAATAATAAGCAACATACAAGCTGACTTGCAAGATAGTCCGGACGGCAAGGAGTATCTGGCGGGACGATATAATGGCACGACACCATCACACGGACCAGCACGAGATATATTCTAGGAAATAGTCCATTAGTATTCGAAGCTGGATTTCGTCGACTTGTCGCAGTCAGGAGTTGAGTTTGATGCCCGAATCACCCAGGACCTAGAAGAGGTGTGCAAAGTTCTTGACAATCGCGGACCTTTTGCCTTTGACAAGGGGCAGAGCGAGATGTTTGTAGTCTTCGGCTTTGACACAACGGCGAAGGAGATGTGCATTTGACAAAAGGGCATATACAAAGTAGCTGAGAGTATTTACCGTAAGATGGAGGAGGAGGTCTAGAAGGAGGATGAGTTGCCAGAATCAACTAAGGTGTTAAAGCTTGTCACCCCCTCGCTATGGCTACTCGACGCTAACTCGAATCACCAACTTCAACTCGTGTCAAGGAAGACGGGTAGTTCGTGGAAGGTGCATACAATGCAATATCTTCCTGATAGTTCCGTTGAGTTTGAAAGGAGTTCTCTCATTGACTCGAGGCCCAATGTTTATGTGTCCCTTATGTATCCAAATCTAGTAACGACTGGGGATACATGGAATACCTTCTCAAACTTTACTGATTTGAAACGGCCGCTTCATCCATATGTGGACGAAGGAGAAGACGGTCAAGCGGGGGATTGGTCTCGCAGTGGGAACTGCCATGCCAGCTATTCTTACCTCTAGTCTCTTTTGGAGAAAGCGATGCAGTCAAAGGAGGTTCGGGTGATCAACGTTTGGGGAGGTGGGAACGTCACGGCACTTGCTCTGGTAAGTCACTGCTGTCTCTCTCTTAGGTAGTTAGTTGTTTGCTCACAGATCGTTGGCGGGCAGCCGACGCTCATTGCATCCTTCGTGTTTCTACTGTAAAATTGTTCCTTAACCGTTTCGTCTTGTATTTCTGCAAAAAACCATTTGACCATAATAGAGATCGTGCGTACCGAAGAAGAGAGATACGACGCGCCTGTTGGGTCAGGAGTATGACGTTCATTCCGAGCGTTCATAACGTGCCCTTTGAAGCTCTAGTCCAGAACACCTAGGGCAAGGCAGGCCCGTCTGTCCCATCCGCTGCTGGAGCCACGACGGCCACTCTCACACCTGCGGACTTGGGTGTGAATGCACAGGAGACCCATTTGATCGTGAAGGGTGGATCTATGAGTTTGGAGAAGATTGTGGGGGTTCCGGCAGTGAACCTTCTAGACTCCGACAACGATGGCAACGAGCCACGAGACGAGCACGACCCAGACGTCAAACCTGAAGCTCCCCTTTCAACTGGATAAGCTGAGGTACATGACAGATACAATGAAGAGGTGGACTATGATCCAGAACCTGACGAGGTACTGCGGCAAGATTCGAATCCTCGGTATGTTAACCCACCACTGTCGTAAGTTGGAGGGGAGCAAGGAACAGACTCACTTGGGTTTGGTCATAACTCTCCTACCATCTATAACCAGGAGAATTCTACTAAGAAGCCACCTGTTCAATTTGACCAGGCTAGGCCTGCTAAAACGATGCAGGTTCCTCTATCATTGAGGCGTGAACAAGTTGACCGTATCGCATCAACCTAGGAGCCTGCAGTGAGCATTGAGGGGCACGTGCCTCCTGTGCTAGTCGGCAGGCCGCGACGGCATACGAGCAAACTTCATCTAATCCTCCTGCCAAGCTCTCATTCGTCAAGGATGGTGTGAAGGGCGCAACTCGGATGATTGGCCTAGATGAGAACCCTGAAGGCAAGACACGCGCAGCAAAGGGAAGTAAGATCGATGATACTCCTCAGACTTCTTCTCTTGCAGGAAACATTTCCCGCGATTCCGCAAGGGCTCACGAAGAGGAAGAGTCTTTTGGGAAGGGAAACGGAAGGTTTCATCCAAAAAGACTTCCTCCAAGAAGGGCACATCTAGGAACAACACATGAGTCCGAAACAGGTCGACGCTCCAGAGGCCGTGATGTCACCTCCGCGGCTACCCACTAAGGGGCTTAGGGCTAAGAAGACCAAGGGAGGTCAATAAATCAGGCAATGGCCAAGTCCATCTTTTAAATGCCTGCATTGAGAAATTAGTGTAGAGTTCCGGCGCTAGGATTGTGTTAGATGTTTGTAATGCCAAATTCAAATACATGCTTGGTAAGTGCCAAGTTCTAGGCTTTCTCTTTCTCCAGAAGTTGTTGCTTGGATGTCGGCTGTCCGCCGACAGTTGTCCTAACCGTCACGTTTGTCTTCTGCTTCGTTTGCTATCACTCCAAAATCCGCAGACAAGGAAGTCCTAGGAAAACTACGTAAAGACATATCCAGTGCAGGTCTGAACAGCGTCCTCCACCAAGTCTCAATGTAGATCACATAGCCCAAGAACTGGCTAGTATTTAGGTACATGTTCCAGTGTTGAAGTACTTTCTCGTTCTGGATATTAATAGCCTGCTATTAGTCCAGAAGAAGGTGGGCACTCAGTGGAATACTAGAATTAAACTAGATGTAGTGGAGTTCCTACATTTCTACCTAGACAATTTTGAGGTGGTCTTCTGGAGCTGCGTTCAGGCAAAGAAGTTCGGATTACTGTGGACAGTGTTGCAGCAGCGCTGTCCTCGTCTAGATGCTGAAGTACGCTACAAGTTTGACCAGAGTTTCTGTGAGACTTGCAAATATAAGGCTACTAGGAAGTTTTATTTGAAGAGACTCTAGACCCTCTTCGACCTCGATGACGGGCTGTAGGGGACGGAGGCGTCTTCAATCAACACTCTCTTGGTGGATCTTTCTCCATATAAGAACGTCGCAAACACTCCTTGGAACGCTGTGTACCCTACACTATATACCTCAGAGTCGAAGGAGTCGAAACATAAGGAGAACTATCTGGTAGGAGAGTTGATTCCTTGGCTTACGCGATTCAAAGAATCTAAACTCACCGTGCTCGAGTACTACCAAGAACACTCCCAATTTGGTCAGCCTCGTCTATTTCCGGGGGATGAAGCATATGGTCGCTTGTTAAAGGGATTTTTCGCCTTTTTACCTAGGAGCAGTAATTTAGGAGCAGAACAGTAAACTGCTAGGAGCAGTAAAACAGTTAGTTTCTACGGATTTCTCAGTTACTGCGTTTTGGATGAAGTTTTGACAGTCGGATGAAAAATCGACTTGGATGAAAAGCGGACAGATTGGAGGGTGGCGGCTAGGGTTTGGGGGGGGGGGGTAGTGAGGAGTGAGGCCTTGGCGGCTCTCACTCTCTCTCTCTCTCCCCTTGCAGATTTGCTGTGGCTATGGAGCTTAGATGAGGATTAGGAGGTTAGGAAGTTGTTGGGTAGTAGGAGCAGGACAGTAAGGAGCAGAACTGATTGTGTATGAGATGCTTTGATTGCTGAAACTGAAACTCTTTGAGTACATTGTGTGTTGGATACATTGAATGCTAGGGTTTTGTGGGGAATGAGTGTTGGGTTGTAGAATCAGTGGCATTAATGGCAGTTTTACAGGAGTAGAAGCAGAGTTTGTGAGGTACAGCCTAGGGGGCAGAATCTCTATTGGCAGTAAAGTAAAGGGTAGTGTTAAATTTTGTGGGTTTCCCTTTAGCTTGGGACAGTAGACTTAGCTTTCAAAGGGTGAGCTAAATCACCCTTTAACATCGCTCCTCTCCACATATTGACTGCCCTAAATGAAAGAGGACATAGGACGAATAGAAACTGGTTCTGGTAACATGTACATGATTCAGGCGGCTGTTTGCCGATGGGATCTTCATGTATCTAGAACTATACAGTAAATAAAGTTTTCCTCCTTTTAAGTATATAAAATTGTAATTCAGTGTCGAGACTATGTATTCTGTTGTGGGTGTCTTCTTGTATCTTCTATTGTACACCACAGTATGTATGAATTGTGAGCACGTGATCAATCACCCTTTTTTACTTGGAGTTTGTCCTTCATTATTTAAGAGTCACTGGAGGATGACGTCGAAATTGAAGTGCACTGGCGACCTTCCCTTTTTAGTACGCTCTTGGAGCGATATCCAACATCTCCTAATGGTGATGCTAACGAAGAAGAGTCTCTGGCAGCGGAAGTCGAGAATGAAAGTGATGGTGAGGACGAGTATGACTATCCGTTTTGCGATCTGCCGATGGCATCTGCAGCACATAGCTCCGGCTTGTGTGTGGTGGCTTCCACCTCTTTCGTCGTTACCAACACTAGGATACTCCTTACTAGTTCTCCGCGCAATGATGCCGTCAGTGTCAACACTGAAATTATCGCGCGTAATATTGAGCTAACTCTCCTACGCATCACGTGCAAAAACAATTCTAGAAAAGGCCGTGTAAGCGACACGTGAGAGAAAAAAATGGCCGTTGCCTGCGTACTTTTTGACATGGCACTGGCTGTGCCACCGTAATGCCAGCAACCGCCACGGGGGCTTGAACCAATGACCTCCTCGCGAGGCGTGTGGAGGGCGTTGCTACAGTAGCGGGCTGACAGCATCTGCCCACTTTGGACCAAACTCCGAGCCGACCCGATCATGTCAGCTCGCATATTCCGAGGACCTTTGTTCAGGATGCGCCACCGAGGTGCGTGCGGGCAGCGATTTTGGCATCTGCTGCGAGCGGGGGGCAGGGGGTTCATCTACAAAGGGCAGGCTTACACGGCCTTTTCCAGACCCCATTTTGCACGTAATGATACTACCTTGTCCTAGACATTAAGGGATTACTTATAGCGGAGCACCACGGGTACATCGATACTGACCTGAAGACAAAAATTCATATTCGGGGTAGACCGGGACTTTTTGCATCTCTAGAGTTCTGCTCGGCGAATTTTGACGTAGTCTTTCGGTCCACGGTTTCTGAAAAGAATCTCGGTCGTCACTACCAAAAGCTGTTAGCCATTCATCCTTTGTTCAAGAGCAATTACGGACGCCTTCCAAGATACTGGTGTGATATCTCGACAAGAAATTTTCTTAGCAGAAAACAAGAGTACTTGTTGAAGCGCTTGGTTAGACTTTTCTGCGAAACTAGGCTAATGGCTTAATCAGGCGCCACTGTTCGGAATATCCTACTGATAGACAACCGGTCTTATAGGAATGTACTTAATCATCCATTTATCACTGTCCATCCTAATACTTTCCTCTGGGAATCTGCGTAGTGCAAAGGACCTCAACCCGCCCCCGTTCCATATTTAACTAGGGTAGTAACACCTTTCTTTGCAGGACATAAGGAGTCTGGATTGGATGTCCAAGACTATTGTAGGAGGAATTCTCGAGTGGGGAAGCCACAACTTTTTCCAAGATCTCTGGAATACTAGAAGTATAGGGAGGTTATTCCTTCTCATGCATGCGGGTTTGACGTCCCGGGTAATCCTGGATCTTGGTTTGTGAATTTACCTTGTCCTCCTGAGGCCCCTGGTAGTTCCATTGTCGGCAATTCGCCAACTGATTAGAGTCTACATCAGCGGCGATATTTTTTTGATAAGCACATATGAAACACTACATTTCTTAGTTAAATACGCTAAGACCTTTTCCTTTCTGAACTTCTTTGCTCCACACATTTGTTTCCACTACTATTGTTTTGTATTGTTTTTTGTAGATTCATGCATGAGGTTTCCCTTCCTGCACATTTACCTTAAAGGTTTCTTCAATGCATCGATTTGTCGGCAGTTCACCGACGACTTTGAATGTAGTCCATTTTCTTCATATACTTCCTCCTCTGCCGTGATTTCGTTCTTTTTTTGCACTTCATATTCTTCAGGGCACCTCGTTTTATTTCAAATGTCTTCACGCTCCACCCGACCATGTGAAGAAATGTATTGTCCTAGGCGTCAATGGCCTTCTCTGCTATGTAGATCCCAGTATTCCTACTTTGCCATGGGATATGCATGGGAATGTGGTGCAGCGCCCAGATATGAAGAAGCTTTTTGACATGCTTTTCTTGCAATTTCATGTTGACCTGTGGTCGAAGATGCCCTTGGAAGGACTGAAGCCTTTACTCACACATATTCTGCTGCCCAATGTAATGGAGAGGCTGTCCTTCGTCTACAGCAGAAGTGACCTTGTCGACACGAAGAAGTTCCTCTCGAGTTATAAGACGTTAGGTCCCTGGAAGTGGAAGACGTAGGCGAATAAGTCCGCTAAACTCAGTTCCAGCACACTTCATTCTAGTCTACTTGTGCACGTTGAAGCTGTCTCGCAGCTTGAATTGCCCAGTGCACTTGCTCCGGCCTCTGTGCCTACGCCATATACTCTGGTACATATCCGAACTTGTGCAAGGAATATACCAGCGGAAGGATATTTGTAGCAACGTTAGGTATAACGTCGTCATCGCTCGGAAAATTCAGATGACCCTGAAAAGGCCAAAGAATGTAGCACATATAGTTTGAGAAGGACCTTCCATCGGCTGCCCGCCAACTAGATCGAAGCGTTTGTGCGGAGTTCAAATGTATGATTTTACTCATCGACCTTATGACTATGCTTACAGGGAAACAGTTCAAGGAGTAGGTTATAGTGTGATAGGATTTACGTCAATTTTGACCCTAGTGATGGTAGTAGACTTAATGTTGTAGGACTTAATGTTTTAAACTGGAACGGGACTAGGTAGTTTACTGTAATTTGTTATCGGCGGGATGCTGACTCTGTATCATCCATTTCAGTACTTGAATCAATATGATGTTCTTTGAAGTATTCAGTGTAACTCTAATTTTGCATCTTATGTCTCAATCTTCGGTTTGATAGTTCCATCACAAGCGTCTTCTGCCCATGTAAATGTGGATGTCTTGTTTTGCATTCCATAATGTGGAGTATTTATGTACTATGACTGTAATCGTTCATGGCCTCCATCCATCGGCGGACCGTTGAGTTGGAATTTGTCATTTATGAATTCTAGACATTTTTTTGTTTAGAATTACTTAAATATCCCTTCTTCTCTATTATTTGCTAAAGCCAATAATTCTATTAATTGTAGACACGTTACATCACATGATAACAACATTAATTTTTGAGTTATCTATTGGAATCTGTGACCAATCATATATTTACCATTATCTTGTAAAACAATTAAGACTTGTCATCTTGCATGTATATTTGTCTTGTTCGTTTATAGTTTTCTAAATTACTTTTATAATAAAATATTATGAAAAAAATTGTTTTAAAAATTATCTAAATTTTTTTGGTATAAATTTATGACAAATATTAGAGTGCGATACTCCTTACCAAGAACCTCTAAAGTTTAAAATATTCTCCATTGTAAATGAAGACCATTTGCAAGAGTATTGCACTTCAAAGGCTCAACAACCAATTTTTTTGCAATGCTGCAAGGGGTATTGACAAACAAAGGTTTGGCGAGCAATTTTTGGATATGCCGCAAAGGGTATTGCTTGGCATTATCACTTGCAAAGTACCTCCAAATCCTAAATTGCTCCTTGATCCAAATGAAAAGCATCGGCGAAAGGTATTGCACATCAAAGGTTTGGCGAGAAGTTTTTTCCTATGTTGTAACACTGTAAACAACTACTCGCCTCTCTTTTAGATATAGACTTCAAATTTTTCAAATTTTGTTTATAATTTATTTTCAAATTGAAGGGATTGCTACCATCTACAGATATTAAAGTTTTGATACAATAGTATATATGGTTCCATAATAAATGATTTGCAAAGAATGTAGTCTACATTTAAGACTTTTTTGTACCAAGCCATAATCTTTCTTGTTGGTTGAATAAAAACATATTTCTATTTCTTTAAACATGGTAAGATCAATTTCGTAATACTAATATGATAAAATTAATATGTAATTATAAAATGATAAAATTTCAATACATGCAGTCATTTATTATGAGACATTGATTATTTGTTTAATTTTTGTAGCATTAAAATCCACACCTCCACATATTCAAAAGATGTGGTGAATGTATTTTTTTGTCTCAATGACTAAATACTATTTTGTCTTAATAAAATAGATGACATAGAATATTTAAGCAAGTAAGGCCTCCTTTACACTAGTGATGAAAGGCCATGAGAAAAGAATTTTCAGCCAATGATATGCCTAGAAATTGAGAGGATCAAGAAATGTCAATTTACACACAAAATTTCAGTCCAAAGTACAAAATGAGGAGAAAATGACGTGACAACTCTTTTATCCTTGGTGGCAACAAAAAGATACATTTTTGAAGAATCTCGGATTTTTAGTCAAGCCTATGTTAAGAGGTGGGCCTAATTAAAAGTCTAGCGGGGCATTTGGCCTAAATTCTCACTGCCAATCATTGTCATTTTAAAAATATTTTTTCGTAACTCTACATTAGAAAAGGTACAAATAAATCTTGCACATTATTTGTAGGCCCCTTCTCACATTTCACTATATCCAAAGGACGTTAAAATAAGAGTTGGATTTCTCAAGAATGGGCCGTGGACCTTGGATAATTTTCTCCACGACTTTGTGTTTCTAGTATAAAGAGGGCCTAAAATATAGTATCAAGTAGATAATCACCAACATTGTAGTGATATCTACAAATATATAAAATACATTGAAACAAATTAACATTATTAGTGAAAAATATCACAAGTATATTTTTTTGAAAGAAAACAAATACTTCATAGAAAATGACTATGCATAAGCACCAGCGGTTTTATTTTCAATTTTCCAGAATGGTTGCAAAGGCGACACTTTGATTTTTTAAGTAGTGAAAAAGGCGAGTGAGTTAATATTTTGAGTGCAAACGTATGGTGAATTTCATTTACAAGTGTATTTTTCAAATGGCGAATTTTTAATAATTACTGTACAAATCTAGGCGATTTTACAGTCTAGGTGAATGCTGTTTTGGCGATTCAGTTCAAATTCGTAAAGGTGAAATGGCGAATTTTGCTCTAAAAATTTTCACACTTACAGACAGTGTGGCTAAACTAAAAATATTCTGAGTGCAAAGCTGAAAATCTAGACTAACGCCAATTTCACCTAACCTGCACACACAAAGAAAGGGCTCCGATGCCGAAATGAGAAAGTATACATTGAAACACACAATGGAAAGCAAAATAAAACTAAAATACTAAGTTGTTAGTGGGTGAGGTATGTAATATTGACGTCTTGCACTTGACCTGCACAAGCAAAGAGAGGGCTCCGATGCCAAAATGAATAAACTTCTTATACAAAAATGCAGAAAACAAAATGGACAGACTGTACATGTTAGCGACCCAAGACTGCAATGAACATACTGTTATGGACTTCAGTAAGAGGTTTGCGAAGTTAAATCAGTGCAGTAATACTCAGAGAAAGGATGAGCAGATTTAGTGCACCAAAGGTAAAGACGTGGACTCATTAAAACGTTGCAAGTTAGTGACATCAGGGATAATCCCCTGCAACGAAACACATGAAATTACCATCAATACAAGACGCACACACTTGTGCCCAAGTTCTAAACGGAATTTAAACCATTAACGGAAATAACAAAAACAAAGAGGTCGAAGGTCCAAGCCCGGACACAAAACAGCTCAAAGGCTCCACCTAAAAGACAGAATGAACTCCTATCTATCTCAGCAGACCCTCAAAAACGTGAAACAATACAAGTTTCACATGCAACCTGATACTAACCTTACGGGCTGGAACCACACTCGGAAACGCAGCCAGGAACTAGCTATGCGTGGGCCAAGTAACGGCCACGCTCACCTGTTACAAACCACGTATCAAAAACTTCCTGGTAGGGAAAGTTTTCTATCGTGAAAATTCGTTGAGCATGCATGCCTACCACTACCTGCAAGTGCTCTTCCAGACTGTTCCTCAACTTCGACTTGAGGAAGTTAAGTGATGAGAAAGTTCTCTCATCCTCGGCAGAGCCGATCACATGAACCATAGCCATTTCGGCCAACTTAACGAACTTAGAAAAATTCTGAGTCAAGGTGTTGTTGGAGTCAAGGACTCGCCACACCCAAGTAAGGGGGTTCATGTCATAGGGGGGGAGCATGGCCGAGCGGCGGTTGCTGCGCATACAAGTCTTAAAAAGACTGCGTTGGGACATGAGCAGCTCTCGATCAAGAATGGCGGGTACAAGGAGCTTTCCATCACCCTCCCCCAAGATTTTCACATGGCAGTAGTTATCCATCAAGCACCGAAGGTGCTTTTCAAATTGCTCCTCGGCATCATCCTGGCACCAGTATTGAGGATACAAGATCCCAAAGGCGTTCATCACATTCTGTGCAGGGAAACGAGCATCCAGCTCGGAGATTACAAGGCTAGCAGCCCCTACACAGAAACGGAATAGGACATTAGAATTTAGAACCATTAGAAACTTAAACATAACAAAATCAGAGAACATAGGAAATAGTAGAATAGAGCAGAGATGAAACAGAGTAGCGGTCTCAACAAAAAACGCCAAAAAAAAAAAGAAACGCCCTAGACTACAAGGAAAAGAACCGAACCTGAACATTCCTTTTTCACTGCGGCCAATAGACCAGCCCACATAGCCCGATCCACAGGCCCCCCCTTACGCTTTGCATGGATCGATTCACCATGGCACACAAAGGAAAGCACAATAGAGTCATCATTAAGGTCGGTGATCCACTTCAAATGGATCTGCTCATGGGAGAGCTCTGCAAGATTTGTAAATGACCAAAACTCGTCACAATTGAAGGCGGTTGTTCTATCCTCATACATACGGTGTAAGCTTGCCTGGCAAACTTTGACAGCCGCTACAAAATCAGAGATGTACACATCCGTCTTTTGAGCGAACTGTACCAGTGAGTCTACTGCCTCGAGCAAGGGCAGTAAGCAGCTCATGCCGAGGAGAGTCTAAGGATCAAGCAACATCACCAAGCATGCCTACAGCCCAGCAGCCACCACAAACATTAGTCCCGACTCCCGACAGCACAAGACATGAACACACTGTTCAAGCAGCAAGACTGACCTAGCCCCGACAGTGGAGGTTGAAAGACCTACCCAAAAAAAAAAAAAACTCGGACTTCCTAACAGACTTGGGAAACACAGCGATTAAAGAAAAAAACAATGGGAAGTGTCACCAAGTACCTCAGCCTTGTCATTCTCCTCCAGATCAGCTATCATCTTGTAAATCAAGGTGCGGTATTCAGACATAAGCCGCCTTAGTGGATCAATGAGGCTGACCCAGCGGGTCTCCACGACTCGTAGCATTCGTAACCCTTTTGTTCTTGTTAATTCCGCCAATTGTTTGAATTCGCAGAGGCGCTTGGGGCTCTTAGAAAAATAAGCGTGAGTGCAGTTTAAGACCTTCTCAATCGATGAAAAAATCGTCAGCTTTGACAGAGCCTTGTATGCAAGGTTGCAGCGATGAGCCACACAGTGCACACCATGTGCGAATGGTGCGTACTCATCTCTGACCTGCTTAGTAACACCTGTTCGATGCCCCTGAAGGGTAGCAGCACCATCTGCACCGAAACTAAGTAATTTTCGAGCCAAGCTCTCTGGATCTAAGCCCCCAGCACTCATCATAGCCCTCATGATTAGTTTAGTCAGATTTTCGGCATTTGACGTACAATGAACTCGCTGCAAAGACAAAAGCAATGGAACACGGACCCAATCTTGAACAACATAACCCTGAACAGACAAAAAAGAACCATTGGCGACACTTGTAACCTCGTCGACTGTGACTGCTATGGACCTGGCTGCAGTACCCATCTCGGTGATTTTTTCAAGTACCACCTTGTACATGTATGAAGCCATGACCCAGCCACTATTGTCACACCAGTGGGCTATGGGGCAGTCAGGGACATTGAGGAGCTTGTAGAGGCCAAGCCTCTGCTCATAATCAACCATTGGGCGTCCATCCCGAAGGATTTGAAAGAGTGTGGCAAATTGCACTCTTTTTTTTCTTGCCTCAATGGTGGTACAGTGATTGATTTGCTGGAGCACTGTGGCTGGTGGGCGAGCAGCAAAAAGCCGCATGTTCTTACGGTGGCGGCAATTCTTGGCTACATACCATATCCCCCTCTTCACCCGAAATTGGGGAAGATCCTTCTTGGCTGTGCGTTTGCCGTCATGTTTGAATAAAGTATTGGATTTTGAGCCATAATGCAAGGCTTGCGATCAAACGCAGAACAAGCCTTACATTTCACCATATGTAGAATCCCATCGAAGGCCATGATCCCCTCAGCCCATGGCAATTTTGCTGCCCACACTGTTTGAAACTTGCGGTGGCGGCTCTTGGCACTCTCTGCCTTCGACATCATACTGGCCCCCCTCTTCTTCGGCGGGGAATCAGCCTCTTCATCTTCTCCCTCGCTCGCATCACTGACCTCCTTCAAGCCAGTGCAGTCACTGTCTTCTGAAGTTGAATTGACCGGAATGAGAGGCAACTTGCAGCTATTGACCACCGTGTCACCCGATCCTGATAAAGAGCCCCCACCCGCGGTGAAGTTTGTAGTGTCCACAGACACACTGCGCTTCCCAATCAAACTCAGCATGGCCGCTACAGCGTCGTCGTCTTCGTCGCAATCTCCACCCATTGCAGGCCCCTGAAATAAGCCCCGGTCCAACGCCTCTCCCGATCCGCTGCGCCTGGTTTGGAAGTACTCCCGCATCGTCGTTTTCTGCTCCGCCTTCCGTTGCGAACTCTCCACCATGACATTACTTTGGCGCTTCTTCTCGTGTGCAGCGGCCATCGCCTCTTTGGCCAATCGCGTCGCCTTCTTCTTTGCCTGCATGCGGCAACTGCTGCTCGTAGCGCCTGAGTCTCGAGATCGCTCCCTCCGCCACCGTGATTAGACGAAGCCATCGTCACCAGCGCCCAACAATCACAGCTTCGATTAGATACTCTCAAAGTTTCAAAGTTCACAGAACAGAACTCCAACAACAAACTCAAACAACAGCGAGCAACGGCGAGCATATAACTAAAGAGCAGAAGACAAAGCACAATTAGCAATTTAGCACAACACAAGAGCAACGCCCAACACGTACAAAAGCCCCGATCTGGAACTGAACCGGGATTAAACAGTGGGAGGGGATAGCAATTACGCTGCAGGACAGGGGTTACTCGACGGCGGCTCCCCATTGATAGCAATTTCTCAAATCTCCCTCACTGTTGTAAATAACAAACACCACAAACTCCCTCAAAGTAAAGAGAAATCAACAGATGTTAGTACAACACCATCGAAATGAAAATTGTGAGCCAACCACCCCATGCCCTCAACCTCCGGGAAGTTGGCGACAAAGCAATGTGCAGGGGGAAACCTACGAGCGAACCTCGAATTCGAATGAGAGCATTAAGTGGCGAGAGAATGATTCAGAATGATGCAAGTACGGGCAATCTGGAGGCAATAAATGGCGAAGATTACAATAAACCCGAAGCGAAGTGGGCGATAAGGGTCCGAGGATGGCGGCACGGGGGATGAAGGTGTGGCGAACCCTAACCCTATCGGACCCCAGGACGGCACCCAGCTGGCGACCCTAGCCAATCACCAGGCGCCTACGTGGCCATCCGAGGTGGAATTTCTTGAGAATTTTATAACAGTAATTTCGCCCACAGTATATTACGAGTGCAAAATGGCTTCTTGAAGCCAAAAAAAAAAAGCGGTGATAACCACATACAAAGCATAATGATCAGCTCAAAATTCACTCTATCTAGCCCTCTTGCAGAAGCAAAGTACTATATGAACACACAGAACTCATTGCACAAGATAACCAATTCTATTACTAATAATGAAAACCCTGTTTGAACACAAGATTATGGACTGATTCAAATGAGCCAATTGTGATTGAATTAAAAGATATAACCCGACACGAAGAGACTAAACAATGTAGCTGATCATAATTCATTTCCTATCCTTTCACAGAGAACAGAAATCTCAATCTCGAAAGAATGTACCTCTTCAATGCCGCAAATACTAAATGGAACATGTCGAGCGTTTGGTGACCTTCACAAAGCAGCACTTATAATCTAAGGCATATAAAGGACAAACTCTCAAGACAACTAGACAAGAGTTTTCCTTGAAACAAGACAAACCAGAGTTCAAAATATTGAGTACATGATGAGTGTAAGTTCTTTTTGGGGCATAAGCTCCGTTTCCAATTCAACGGAATTTAAGATTGGCGTCTCTTACAAGCTCACGGAGTTAATTTTAAGCTCACGGAGTTAATTTTTGCATCTTCAAGAAGACCAGCAATAGACCATGCAAGACCTAAAATCCCTTCGTCAAGCAACTTGTTGATACTAATTCCTGTGTAGAAGGACCTGAACACAAGCTTTAACGCATCCCCAAACCATCACGAAGGTCCAGTGACTACCACATCTATAACCAATGAAAAGAACTCAATCTGAAACAAACACACATGAAAACGATGCGAGAATCTTTGTGATCCTTCATAACAAATTTCTGACAGATTTTCAAATCACTACACGCGCTTACTCCCAACAAAACGCCTCCCAATCTTCCACTCTCGCTCACTCAATTCTATGTTCAAGAGATCTTTGTTTGTGTCATAGATCTTCTCATGTAAGCTTCTCCAGCTTCACTCGCTCTAAGGCCATTTCTTACATTAGAATTCTGTGCAAGGAAACCTTCTCGAAATTCTCAGCTACCACTACGCATCACATGTAATAAATTGCAAAGCAGCACATAGTTCTGGTGCAAGTTGCAAATTAGACGGAGGCAAGCTTATGTTTAGAAATCATACGCTCTGGTTGCTTTCTCCTCTTTAACACACCCTTCTATAGAAATAACCAGTGTTTTTTTTATTGTTTTTGAAAAGGTGCCACGGTGGAGACATAATTTTTTTTGAGACTGGAGATTTGGCGACGCAAATTCTATCCAGGCAAAAATTTCAAGTATTTCTATAGAAACCACTGTAATTATAAAGAAAACCAAGGAAAAGTTGGCGACAGTGAGTCACTGTGCAAGAAAAATTTGGCACCAAGTCTGACACGAAAACATACTATTTTCGCCAAAATCAGTAATGACTCAAATATTTTTTGCCTTTAGGCGATTTTTCGCCAGTAAAAAAATCACTAGAAATAACCATAACAAAAGCTTAATTACCGGATCCGATTGAAACAACCGAAAGTATATATTTCTTAAACCACAACTTGGAGAAGGAAAGCAAAATTAGATTCAAATGATCAGAACCTTACCTAAGTAAACTGCCAATGTTAACCATGCGTACAGATAGAGACATGCACACAGAGGACACAACGTCAGATATAATTCTACTATAAGGAAAGGCATGTGGATGCCTTCATAGCAAAAGCTCTTTAATATTTGACATCAAGAGTCCATCATTTACTCGTTTAGAGACAAGTAAAGACAAGATAATTGAAATGAAATATTTGTAAAAGGATGCCATTAAATAGAATGCTATAAAAAGGATGCCATTATGACTCTCATATTAAATAGAATAGACGCCAACTAGAACATTAGTTCTACAACGCGAGGAATTTGGAAGAGCAGAAGAAGGCGGACCAAGTCATACCTTGTCGACCTTTGTGAGTCTGACCCTCCTTTCTACAACTATTATCCTACAGATGGACCTTGTAAACCCCAGTCTACCAATGCCTAGAAAACGTCAACATGAAGGATTGAATTCAATATCCAAAACAAACTCGACATCAAATACGTTCATTCAATGCACGACTTGGCGCCTCCATGACTTCCACAACTAACACATCAACACCCAATTCCACTCGTTCATCTGATCAAACAACAAGCTTAGCAACACAACCAACACGCTAAACACTAGTAGAATCATTCTAGAATAAACTATTCTATGATTCAACGATTTCAAAATCTTCAACTCTTCAGAGCAAAAACTTCTGCCGGTGATATCTTACTGATTACGTTGTGTCCCAGCTGTAGGTTCATCAGATCAGCATGAACTTGTAACAGATTGCTTTGCAGCAAGTCAATGCGAATTGGAGGAGCTTTCGCCGCCTTTGTGTATAAGTGCTGGTGAAGACGACGCTACTGTTGCTAAGGTTAAGCCAACTGAGCCAAAGAGGACGGCGAAGGAGAAGAAGCACAAGACGAGCGTGAGAGATTCCTCAGTGATTGAAGAAGAGCCAAAGAAGGGAGTGCGACGGCTGCCAGCACCCACGACAGAACATCAATTACCCTCCCCCCTCCCAAATCCTCCTCTTTCGACCAACTCTCTCTAGTCCCAAGTCCCGACCCCCTTGTCCCCGCCCTCACTCACTTGCGCCTCGCAGCCGCGGCCAGCCCGCCCCCGTTTTGCCTCGCAGCCGCTCCACCCCGCCTCGACTCTCCTCACGGGTAGCCCTCCCCGCCTCACTCCTCTCCGTCAACCTCACTGCCCCCTCAACTTCAGTGCCCCGCCTTATCACCCTGCCCCGTCACATTGATGAATAATGGTTCAATGCATGAACGTAATGGACTAATGAATTACTTTTGCTACTGTAGCATTTAGCACAAAAAAGAGGGTGTCCGTGCAACGCTTTTTCCGTGCGGTCAGAACCAACAAACCCATCCCTTGTCGCTTTGTCTCGAATCACAACAAAATTGCAAAACTCTTCCGTCTACACATGTCACGGTCATTAGTAGTTTAAACACTCATTCCGCTCATACGTGTATTTAGAAGAGTTGTTATGGTACGGAAGTGACATGCATTTCTAAGATGTTAATGTAGTGTCTTTCCAATGATAATAGAAAAACGATGTTTCCGTAGAGAAGTCGTGCATGACGGAATCCGTGCATTAATTGTGTATCTACATTATAAGACTAATAAGACACGGATAATATGCAATTGCTTTGAATGCGGATCTAGTATTGTATACGTGTCATATCAATGCCTTTTATTACATTCGTACGATTTCAGTATCTATCATAATGCAAATTATTTTCGTACGACATTCATGTGCAATATTTTCATATTATTTCTAGAATATTTTGGAATCTTTTATAATATTTTGGAATCTTTTATAATATTTTGGAATCTTTTGGAATCTACTGCAAAAAAATGTTTTGGAAAAAAAAAATTTGCATAGTTAGAAACATGCAAAGTCCGTCGGGAAAATAAAAACAGCTCATAGCAATGATGATTTTGGTCAAAAAAACAAAAAAAAGAAAAAAAATTTGAAAAAAATCCTAGATATAGATAAAGTCCTGTATAATCAAGTGCAAAAAAAAGTTTTTAAAAAAGAGTTTTTTCCACATAGTTAAAAACACTCAAAGTCCGCTAGGAGAAAAAAAAAGAGCTCACAGCCATGACGATTTTGGCCAAAAAACAATATTTTAAAAAATTCTGAAAATATTTGTAGATGAAGAAAAAGGCCTGCATGTATTAGTGCAAAAAAATAAATTGAATTGGTTTTTTTAAGACTTGGCAAAAAATTGCCAATAGACTCTTATTTGTATAATTAACAAAAGAATTTTAATGTATGTAATAAGAATTCGAGGTGGTGCGGTGGTTAGGGAATTGGCTCAATGTGAACCGGAGGGTGAAGAGTTCAAATCTTCCCACTAGCGTAGAGATTGTGGAGTCTTGATGAGCTCTTCCGCGGGCCGTAGCTTGGGTAGATGGAGTGGCTAGAGATTAAGCAATTCTGAAACTTTTTAAAAAAAATTTAAAATTGTTTAAAAAAAATTTAAATTCTTTTATTTTTTTTTAAAATAATATTATTTTATTATTTTGATAAAAAAAAAAAAACTAGATATGGAAAAGATGATGTCGCACGAAAGACGCACTGAATCAATGTTTTTATAAAGACAATTAACACATGACTTTTGACAACTGTTTACAATGAAGATTTCACACGTTTTCAGTACATATACCAAGTGTGTCGAATCAGTGCTATATCTGTTTGTACGATCACAATATCATATCAGTATTGTTGCGATGCATGACGTAGCGATGCGGAATCACTGAGAAAAATACACGCACCCTTGAAATATGGGAAATCACACTAAAATCATTCAGAATCACTAGGGTCCCAAATTCCTGATGACCCAGTTTAAAGAAGGTGTCTGGGTACATAAGGTGGCGACAAACTCTACACCATTTGGAACCCTACTCTTGTAATGTCTCTCCACTTCTCCCGGAGCTCTCAACAAACCAAAGCAGTAGTTCAAGATTTTTTGACTTTAAATATAGAAACAAGAGAGGTAACCTTGACATTGATGTGGGGACTACACGTTTAAAATAGAAGTTTGTGTTTCCATCAACGCTAAACGTCGAGGTTACCTCATGGTTTTTGTTTTTGAAGTCAAAAGAACTTGACCTCTATCTTGATTCGTAAAGAGCTACAAGAGAGGTGGAGCACCTTCACAAATTAGAGTTACAAATGGTGCAAAATGTGTCCCCGTCTTATATACTAGGACTCTCGGTTTTAATGGGAAGTTCGGGATTGTAGGGGAAATCCGATGTTAAAAGGGAGGTCCGAGGTGAAGATAGTAAGGTACTCCATTCATAGATCAAAATTTGCTTAACTAATATTGTGATCAGAAAAGTGCTCCGAGAGAGGTGGAGAGAAAGTATAGAATTTGGATTACAAATGGGGCAGAGTCTATGAAGGGGACTCTCGATTCAAAGCTAGAATAGCCTCTCCCGATTTCAAACCCTACTTTTGATTCAACTTTCGACCTCATTTAGAGCTCTCCACTCTTCTCTTTCCATGTTGAAGTAGTTCATGACTTTGGTTTCAAGCGTTCTAGGCATTTTGTGGGTTTAGATTGTTTAATTGTCATCTACATAAATATTAGCAAAGTCTAAATAGGCAACAAGGCATGACCATGCTCTTAAGTTTCTTCAAAAATTGGAGTGTTGATTGTTATTAGATTAGAGTCAACATCATTATTTGATTGTAGTAGTGAAAGAATGTTAGGCATAGTGTACTTGTTTACTTTGCTACTACAAAATGGGTGTCCATTGGCCAATAACATCTTGTTCTTGAAACTTGAAGTTTTTTTTAAAAGCCAAGTAGGTGAGGCTGATATTTTACAAAATTTGTGCCTATCCACATTCAAAGACCTTGAATTCAAGGGCAAAATACAAATCTATTATTCCATTGTAAAATAGAATTATCGTCAAGTTAAAGCAACAACATTTGAATTTAGATTTGTTCTCTTTATTCCAAAGGATTTGTTGTACAACATCCTCAAAAAAGAATAGAGAATTACATATAAACCACTCACTTTACTAAGGAAGAAACATCCATTCATGACAATATAAGGGAATTGGAAAGATGAGAGGGCGGTGAGCACTTAGTGAAATCATGGATGTAAAGCAAATCCGAGGAGAAGCAATGGGCATTAAACTCGGAATTTTTGGAGGCTTTGACAATTTTACAATCAAATTTGTAACAATCGTGTTATTTTGAGCCGTAGACTTATACAAAGCAAACACTATAGCAGCTCTAAAGCAACAACTTTGGAATTGACAAAATTATATGTGTGTATTAAAAATTGGAAGTTCCATCCCAATGAATGACCTGCATGTGGATATTAAATAAAAGTAAGTCTAGCACTAGTAGAAATCTTGTTCATAGGGGTGTTGCAACAAATGACATGTGGTCCACTTTTAGTCTTTTGTAACACTAGAAATGACAAAAATTGGTTGAGTCATTTATCTTGTTGCAATGCAGTGTGTTGACATCATGACATAGTTCGGTACTGCAAGAGCAGTACACACATTGAGATGCCAAGATAGCCATGGCAGTGAAAGAGTGGGCCCATTAGACGTACTTTGAAGTTTTTTACAACTTTAGTTGGCGTCAGCCTCAAACAGAGCTCTAGTTAGACTTCATTGAGGGCTTTGTATATGTTCATGTGTCCCGAGGAGGACAATGCTTGACTCTGAGATTGGCGGCCCAACCGCGTTTCAGCACTAACTTCTACAATCAGGTCAAGGTACAAGCATTAGAAAATGCTAATGGGTTCAAGAAAAGGCTGATTTTGGTCTGAATTGACTTGTAAGATCACATTTTTGCCACAGAGCAGGTAGTTGCTTGGAGTCGTCAGAACAGGGAAACCTTTTTATCTTCCGTTTAGGATCAAATACAAGTTTATATTCCTCCTATTTGTGCAATTCTGAGTATTGTTCCGAGGACTTGTTAGAGTGATGTCAGATTTTATTCCTAAGCGATCCAGCTTTTCTTACGTCTATCCGGATTGTAATTCCGGAACTGGGAATTCTTCCTAACTTCTGACTCCACCTTATCTATTTCTTTCCCTACTTTGTTTAGACAAAGAAACCCCAACGTATCCGAGTAGGAGTCACCTTACAACTAACTTAGAAGACTCTAGTTAGCAAGTCACACAAGCAATGATCTTTCCGGTCCGTGAGACAACAACAATACACCGATTCGGATCCAAGAGAGCTGGGATCCGGCAATCCCTGGGCGACCCGTTCCACTATCTAATCATCTTTTTCATAGTTAACGTAACCTCTTTGGAAGTTTAGGGAGTTTGATTAACTACCCCTCGCCTTGCTACAACCGTAGCGACGGCTATTCAATATGTGGTTAGTTAGAGATCTAGACAATGCGGCTTCAAATCCAATCACAAACCAATGATTCTTATTGCTCAATCTCGGAATCTAGACGATTGAAGTCCAGCCTCTCAACTTCCGTCACCTTCACATACGATCTACAGTGGAAACTCCCTTCTCTTGGATCATTCACACTTAGAACGGAAGTCAGACGCACAAACAGTGTAGGAAAAACACGATATTTTACTGATAATGAATATGGAAAGGAATTAAGCAAAGACAGACTAGGCATATTCTGCAAGCTCTACTTAGATAACATCAGGAATTTGGGACCCCATTGATTCTGCACGATTTCAGTGCGTTTGTCGTTAAACACTGATTCCGCACGTCAGACGTGTATTAAGAAGTGTCCTTATGGTACGGAAGTGACATGCATTACTAGGATGTTAATGTAGTGTCTTTTCAATGGTTATGAAAAAAACGATGTTTTCGCACAGAAGTTGTGCATGACGGAATCCGTGCGTTAATTGTGTATCTACATTATTAGACTAATAAGACACGGATAATATGCAATTGCTTTGAATGGGGATCTAGTATTGTATACGTGTCATATCAATGCCTTTTATTACATTCGTACAATTTCAGTATCTATCATAATGCAAATTATTTTCGTACGACATTCGTGTGCAATATTTTCATATTATTTCTAGAATATTTTGGAATCTTTTATAATATTTTGGAATCTTTTAGAATCTACTGCAAAAAAATGTTTTGGAAAAAAAATTGGCATAGTTAAAAACATCCAAAGTCCGTCTGGAAAATAAAAACAGCTCATAGCAATGATGATTTTGGTCAAAAAAACAAAAAAAAAAAAAAAAATTGAAAAAATCCTAGATATAGATAAAGTCCTGCATAATCAAGTGCAAAAAAAGTTTTTGGAATTTTTTTTTTTTCCACATAGTTAAAAACACTCAAAGTCCGCTAGGAGAAAAAAATAGAGCTCACAGCCATGACGATTTTGGCCAAAATACAATATTTCATAGAATTCTGAAGAAATTTGTAGATGAAGAGAAAGGCCTGCATGTTGTAGTGCAAAAATAAAATTTGAGTATTTTTTTATTAACACATGGAAAAGAATTGCTTTTGGATTCTTATTTGTATAATTAGCAAAAGAATTTTAATGTTTGCAATATGCATATGAGGTGGTGCTTGAGGTGGTGCAGTGGTTAGAAAATTGGCTTGCAGACCAAGGGGTGCGGAGTACGAAATCCTTCCATCGGCATAGAGGTCGAGGAGTCTTGGTGAGCCCTGCTGCGGGTTGGGCAGCTTGAGTAGATAAAGCGGCCAGAGAGTAAGCTATACTCATAATTTTTTTAATTTTTTTAATCTCTTTACATAATATATTTTTATTATTTTGATAGAAAAAAAACTAGATGTGGAAAAGATGATGTCGCACGGAAGACAGATTGAATCAATGTATTTATAAAATCGATTAACACATGACATTTGACAACGGTTTACAATGAAGATTTTTGACGTTTTCAGTAGATATATCAAGTGTGTTGAATGAGTGCTACATCTGTTTGTACAATCATGATGTCATATTGGTACTGTTGCGATGCATGATGTAGCGATGCAGAATCAGTGTGAAAAATACACGCACCCTTGAAATATGGGAAATTGCATTGACATCGTGCACAATCAGTGGGGTCTCAAATTTCTGATGAAGCGGAAGCTTTCACAAAAGCGGCGACCCCAAAAGTTCACTTAAAACCCTAATTCCTAAATAAAATGCCTTAATCCTATCACTATAACTATTCCGAGTTTCAAAATTTAACTTATACTTTGGCTAAATCAAAAAATGACAACTGGCCTATCTACTTGGTCTTTGTCTTCTTCTTTTTCATCATGTCCTTATCCAACCTGCATGCCTCTTTTTTCGAGCCTCTTGCCTTTGCTTTGGTTGTTGCCGAGCGTTTCACGGCCTTCTTATTCTTCTGCTTATGGGACCAGATGAGAATTTCTGGTCCGTGCAAGACCTCCGTTGGAATTACGGTTGGGGTTAAAGTCGACATATCCGTGTGAGTGGATCCAGAAGGTGAGCTAGCGGAGGATCCGGTATACTCGGAATCCTCTTCAGAGTCCACGTTTCTCAATGGGCTCTCTTCGGTCTGTTGTTTATTCTTTTCCAAGCGGCCACTCCTGCCTGACACCATGGAAGAATCCGACAGCGGTGTAATTGTTGGAGTCTGGGAAGTGAGGGAGGGAACATTTACCTTTGTACGTCCGGGTGGGGATGGATGGATTCTCCATTTCCGATCTGCTCCCGGTGTCGGAGTCTGTTGCCTCCTTGGGCTTATCGGAATCTTGATCACCGTAGCCAAAGCGGGAATCTTGGATAGCGTCTGGAACAAAATGCGTTCCGTTGATTTTACTGCGATCTCAAAACTTTGTTGGAGTCGATTCTCACCGCAGCTCTTGGATCTTATTATCGCTCATGAAGTCCTATTCCATTTCTGCCTTCGACCCTCCAAGTGTAACATCTTCAAGGTCAACTCCAAACCCCATTTAATTCTTTGCAACTCCAAGCGCTTACTCTTCCGGTCTCGTCAACTAGCCGTGCTTCTCGTGGAGAAGAAACAGAGAGGGGATTACGGGAGAAGGTTTCTTTCCAATCTCGGAAATCAACTTTAGGACTACGTCCTCAATGATCACCCCCAAGTTTACTTCCTTCTATCCTGACATTGCTCCAAAGATGATTTTTGGTACTGTTACAGTTAATAGGCTCATCTTCTTTGGATACGGGATCGAAACAGGAAACTCCAACTCTTGCCTCTCTCTCAGATCCCCACAATCTGCTATAGAAAATCCGTCCTACGGATTGATCTGCTTCACGAACTTGCCTTCTAGGAACCTATCTGATCTAGTAGCCCAACTAAGCCCTTGGACAAGACTTGTAAGCAAGAGGAAAGCAAAGAGCGGACATTTGGAGTGCAGAGAGCAGAAATTGGAGACTTGAATCCAAAAATAGAATTATTTTTATTAAAATTAGAAACTAAAATCAGCAAATTTGAAAAGTTTGAGAATATTCTTGGAATGTATCTTTTTTTAGTAAAAAATTTTAGACCTATAACCGTGGAATTTTTTGACAATATAGTTGAAAAAAGCTATATTTGTTTCCCAATCTTGTACATTAATTGTGCAGTAAAATAGGTCGACAAAAAAAAAAAAAACAAACCATGCTTGATTTTCATCCTTATGTGCAGAATGAAAGTTTTTTACGAGTATAATGTCCTGCTTTAAGGGCGCCAAGCACCTTCCTCACAGACATTTAAGCTTGAGCAATGGACAAACTCTTCCTCGTTGTTGATTGCTTTTTTAAACAAGTCTCATTAGTAGCGCCCTACGGTTATCAAAGATGTTGGGCTCATTGATGTTTCACTTAGTGACGTTGTTGGCCCATTTCAACCATATGTGGAGGTTGAGAATATTATTGGAAATTTGACCTCACAAAAGGACCCTCTAAGACAGACTGGGTTAAGTAAATTGGGTGCCCAAAGACCCCTGTGCTGGTGGCTGCAGATGCCAAAATTGCTCTCCGCAGAGTTAAGAGATCCTCTTTATGGTGTCAGGATGGGGTTGCGTGGTGTGGAGGGGTGCCTAGTGGCGCCGAGATGGCTGGGGAGTTTGACGAACCATCGCCTCTCGGCATTTACTGCTCTGCACCGGGGTTCAGAGGAGAGCAATAATGGAGAGTTATCATCCCATCATCGAATGAGGGGTGATTGATGCCAACGGTTTTGAAAGCCGGCGTTTCAAAGTTTCGTGGCACAATGATAAGAAGATGTGAACCTTGGCCGCGCCTAGGTTGGTCTCCACCTACAAAAAGCAGTCACAAATTTGGGTGCATAGAATTTTAGTGTTGCGGAACAGTAGACACCATTGTAAGGAGGAATGCAAGGGTCTAGGATCAACAGAAGGGCGCACGAGGTTGAGAGTGACAACTAAAATTATGAGCAGTTTCTTTACAAATGCCCGCTGGCAGCAATTACGAATTTGAGCAGGAAGCAGATGCAAAGGTGTTCTTGTAACTCCTACTGGGGTGGACTGAAAATATATTGTAAGCGACGTTTTCTCTATGATAAGTTCTGATCGTATTCCACAGTACTAGAGTAGATGATGCTTTTCATTTCATTTTGCAATTTCCATGAGTGGCTATGGTATAGGGTTTGATTGTTGACGACTCTGGAGTTTTGGGTATTTAGCAATCATAAAAAGGTTTTTTTTTCATACTTGCAGTCTGTTCGTAGCCATTCAGAGCTTCAAGCACTACTTCGGATTTTTCGACTTTTAATGGCAGCAAGAGTGGCAAATATTAATGGGATTTTTCACCCTTTTAGCTAGGAGCAAAAATAATAATTAGAGGCAGCAATCGTAAAACTGGGGGAGCAATAAAAACAGTCCAGGCACTACTTAGTTCGTGGATACTATACTTTTGGATGAACTTTTGACTTGGATGATAAATGGACAGATGAATGAAGGCGGCTAGGGTTTGGAGGGGGTAGTGAGGAGTGAGGCCGTGGCGGCTTTCACTCTCTCTCAGACTCAGGTGTGAGTTTTAGGAGGGTAGGCTATCGAAGAGAGTAGTAAAGGCGTTAGAGGGTACTGCGATACTAAGACAGGGCTGTAAGGAGTAGGATTGAGTTGTACATTTTGAGGAGCTAATGTGAAGACAAAGAGCACATTGATCATTTGGAGGCTTTGAGGGTTTGAATGTTAGGGTTTGTGTAAGCATTGATGAGAAAGGCCTGGCATTGATTGCAATTAGGAGCAGGACTCTAGGTTTTGTGGTATAGTCTAGGAGCATGATAGTTAGAATCAGTATAGGCTAGGTTAGTACTCGAATTTTCGTCGGTTTTTCTGAATACTTAGTTGGAGCTGAATAGAATTTTAGGGTGTAGTAAAATCACCCTTCAACATTGGCAACCATGCATTGAATTCAAACTGGGACGCTTTTGCTGCAACCCTGCATAGTACCAGGACAGTTTTGTAACAGTTGGACAAGCACAGTGGCCGAAGACGAGGATTACAGTCACAGAAGGACCACACATGCTGCACCAGCAGCTCATTTTGAGGCTGAGCGGATCAGCTCCAGAGTCTCGTGGGAGGAGAGCGAGTAACCAAGCAATCAACCGAACTACAGGAGCTGAGAACAGCTCCAAAGCAGAGGGAGGATAATTGCTGGTATTCAAGTATGTCTCAAACTACTGTTGAATTGAGGCAGCAAGGAAAGGAACAATAGGTCGCGTGAAAAATCAGCGATAAAAAAAAGGAGTAAAAATTGAAAAGTTATTAGCAACATAAGGTCAGTAAAAATAATCGAGCAATAAAAGGTAAACATCAAAAAACGTGGGTAAAAATGAAAACAGCAATGAGAAGTTTTTTTTTTATAAAAAAAAAAAAAAGAAACGGTAAGGAGCTTAAGAAGAAAAATGGGAATGCAAAAAATTGAAAAATTAAAACAAAAATGGATGGAAAAAACTTGTGGGAGAACTTGCAAAATTGTAATCCATTATAACTTGAAAAATCCTAGACTATACAAAAACTTGCGAAACCTAAGGGCAGTAAAAACTATCTAGGGTAGGATAGTAAAGCACCAGCCAAACCTGAAGGACACTCGACTAGAGAGTACCAAAGGAAGAGCAGTAAACTGCACTATAATGGATAGAGAATACCTAGGGTGGGAAAAGGAGGAGATAGCGAGGAGACAAGCAGCAGAAAGATTAACAAGGTAGGAACTCAAGGACCAAATAGCGGCAGCAGAAGTAGGTAAAAACATGAGAGGAGAACTGAGTTTAGAGGAAAGTATAGCTAAAGGAAGAACTAGGGACCTAGATGATATAGACCTGGTAGGAGAAAATCCGAGTCAGGATACATTACTCGGAGTTAGCAGGAGAACAGGGTCAACAATGGGAGAACTTGGCCCAAGCTTTAGGAACTGGCACGAAGAAGAGGAGTATATTCTAAAGTATGAAGGGAACCTAATATTGCCCAAGACTAGTAGGAGAGAATTCCCAAGGCCAGGTGATGGACACATATAGCATTGATGGAACCCCCAACTGCGAATGGCATCAGTGTATGACCATTACCTGGAGGAGGAGAAGATAGAAGGCAGCAGACCAGACACACTAAAACTAGGAGAGAAAACACCATGTGATTTGGTGGAGACAATGGAGATGCTAAAGAAGAAATTGGACCAAGTAAGAACTGAGGATAGAGTCGCGGAAGGAGCAGTAGTACTTTTAGGAATGTACAAGACGAGTAAGTCAGCACAGGTAAATCCCAAGAAACTAGTGGTGCATTTTGCATAGGAGCAATTCTAAGGAATGGAGATAGAAGAAGAAGAGGAGGACAGATGACAACTGGAGGAGTTCAAGGCTCGATAGTAGGCAAAAAGGCAAGCAGAGAGAGAGCGAAGAAACCAAGAGGCAGCAGAGGACCCCTACAGAGGCAGATGGAGGAACTAGGCCAAGCAGCCAGGTTCAGAGAAACAATGGAGGCTTGGGAGGAAAAGAATCGAGAGGAGATTAAACTGAAGGAAGCCATGAAGCTATGGCAAGAAGCAAAGAGACTTGAAGAGCAAGACCAAGAGAAACAGAGGCAGAAGGCGCTGAGGACCAGGTAGGAGGCGCTTAAGACCTGGCAGGAGGCTTTAAGGAGGGAGGAAATTAAGCAACCTGCTGAAAGAAAAGAAGCAATGCAGCACAATTTGCTAAGATTGGAGGACTAGAAGAAGAAAGAGGAAGAGATGAAAGAAGCAACCCGGCAAGCGACCCTATACAAATGGCAGGAGATACTGAGGGAAGAAAGTCAGAAACTCTAGGCTAAACCAAGGGCGAGTCGGTGGGCTGGATATGACCATTCAATGGTCCAGGGGGAGAGACCAAATCAACCAAGGGAAGCAAAAGTAATGGGAGTACCCTATGCAACACCTGTTATACCAACGAGACCAGTGGCAGACCATTTTCCAACCTCAAGGACTCAGATGAGCCCTAAGGGAGGAGGAGGGGTACATCCAACCTACGTGGATCACATCACAGGTGACAAGTATTGGCGTGAAGTCAACAAACTGCATACTGGCGAAGTAGAGGAGTAGAAGCAGGAGTAAGAGTCTTTGATACAAGAACTGGATATCGAAGGTCAGCGGAGATGATGAGGGGAATGCCGTATGATACTAGACCATCTCCGGGAAGAGGAGTACCAGTTGATACAATTAACAGCAGTTATCCAGTGAGGCATGGCCCACCAGCCTACCCACCAAGTGCTAGACCAAGAGTACCACCACTAACAAGGCCAGTCCTTGGGGCATAGAGGAAACCGCTGACTAACTCCAAATACAACGATGAGACGAATCTAGATGCCCACATTTGGGAGTTTGAGAGGACTCTATGGCATAATGGAGAAACTGATGAGCAGGTGATTATCAATCTGATGGGTACCACCTTACTGGATAAAGTTGGTGCTTGGTATGAGAATTTCCTAGATAACCATGTCTACTGGTCATGGGAGGATGTTAAAGCTGCTTTTAGGAGGAGGTACAAAGACCAAACCATTGATGAGGCAGTATACAAGGAATTGAAGTCCTTCAAACAAGGGGACAGAGAGAAAGTACAAGATTACTATGATCGATTCATGACATTAATCAAATGTCTACAATCTGATCCAGGCGAAGGTTTAGAATCACATCTTTTGTGCGGGATTGCTGGAGTATATCAAGATTACTACCAGTGTAGCACCAGTGAAGAGTCTGACAGAGCTAGTGGACGCTTCCGTAAGGTGCAAGGAGAATTGCACTGACTCTAGTGGTAAACCCACCAAGATTGAGGTCAAGAAGGTGGAGACCAGCAGTAAGATAGCCATAGTACCCAGAAAGGAACCAATGCAGGAGGCTCCAAGGATATTCTGTGGCATCTGCAAAAAACTGGGTCATGACGATGCTAACTGTTGGTACAACTTAGCAAACCAAAGAGGGTCAGGTGCGAAGAAGGAAGGGAAGGAACCTGTTTGTGTTAATGAATTGTCTGCTTTGGAACCTGCTGCAACTTACAACTACAGTCAAGGATACCAGAGACCACCAAACCCCAAGGTAGGGAGTAGTCAACAAAGAAGTTACGATGACCAACGAGCGTGTTGCTTTTTGTGTAGAAAAGTAGACCACAGGAGTTGGAACTGCCCCAAGAAAGCACAGTAGGATCAATTCTTAGCAAACCATGAGAAGACTAACAAAAAACAAGATCACTACGTGAGCAATGTGGAGATTGAGTGACTAGAAGAACCTCAAGAATCAGTTACAATAGCTACTATGACGAGAGCCCAGCTCTTGAAGGCATGATTGTTCCCTATCCAAGATGAACTTGAACCAAGAAAGGCCAGAATGAAGGAGGACTGGCAAGAAGAAGAAAGAATCCGAAAGTGTATGGTGGAAGCCTTGAAGGAAATACAGCATCGAGAGGAGCAGGAGAAGGTAGAAGCAGAGAAAGTCAAGAATACCTTGAAAACAATAGAAAAGGAACGAGAAGGCAAGGTACTGGATAATGAATGGGCGGGATTTCCAGACTCGGACACACTTGACTACAATTCCAAAACAATACAACAGGAATTGGACGCACAAGGAGAGACCAATATAGAGGACCACTAGGAGCAACATTATGCAACTATGGTGGGAAGGAAGATCTTTGAGAGTCCTATAACGGTATCTTTGGGTCAGCTGCTAAAGATGGCTCCCAAGTAGACAGAATTTGTGAAGGCTCATCTGATTCCGGAACTGGTACTTGACCAGGACACTCAATTAGAGCCATCACCAAGCAAGAAACCGACGACCAGTCAACCAGGTAAGACTCATTTATTGAGCAGTCAGGCTATTGATGTTGACAGAGAACTGATGGTGTTGACTGTGCAGGTGGGCAATGGGACTATGGAAAACGTTTATTGAATGGGAGATCAGCTGTTAATCTGATAACTGAGGAGGAGTGCAAAAGGCTGGAACTCAAGGACCCACAACTTGCTCTATTCATATTAAGAATGGCGGACCAGACAGTTGTCGACCCCGTTGGAATGATTTGTAATGTGAAAATTCACATCCATGGTATTCCTTACCTTATCACCTTAAGTGTTATTAAAAATAAAGAAGTTAATGAAGCCTATAGTATGCTGCTAGGCAGACCATGGTTGATTGATGCTAAGGTAAATCCCGATTGGGGCAACAACCTAGTCACTATCAGAGGTAATGGTACTGTAAAAACAATCTTAGTTAGTCAGCGAAAAGGGCCCAGGCCTTAGTTACCTGAAGTTCTAGTCTGCTAGAATTTTACTGAAGGACTGATCAATGAGGAGGCAGCCTTGTGGTTAACATTTGAAATCTGGTGTCGTACAACAGGATTTGTCCAACGAAGAGAAGCGGAAAATAATGTTAATGTCACTGCCTTGTACACTAGTCCAGGGAATTCTGCACAAGCAAGGACATGATCTGGAGGTCATGAGGGTATTGGACCCAGTTCAGACAGAGACAGTGATGAAAGAGAGGCACACTAGGGTAGGTGGAGGTCATTTTTTGCTAGATATCACCACCATGAATATTATTGACGCCGGATACTAGTTAATAACAATACATCGGGATGTTTCGGAGTACTGTGAGGCGTGTGATAGGTGCTAGCAAGTGGAAGGTATGGCCAATACTAGTCAGGCAACCTTGGTGACCTGTATGCGAGCAAAACCATTTATGAAATGGGGGTTGGACTTTATTGGGCCCATTAAACCAACAGCATCAAGAATGGGAAACAAGTTCATACTCGTGCCTACAGATTATGCAACCAAGTGGGTGGAAGCAAGAGCGTTAAAAACTAATTTAGCAGCAGTCATTCCTAAGTTTCTCGGTGAGCTGAACTTCACGAGGTACGGGTGTCCTTTGACACTTGTAAGTGACCAGGGTTCGCATTTTATTAAAGAGAGAGAACTACAAGTAGAAGCAGGAATTTAGGAAGGATACTATAGTATAAAAGGCGTAGCGAATAGCAATTTTGGCTCTCTCTGAATGTTGTATGAAGGCTAGACTTAAGCTTACGAGCTGCCTTCCCGAACTCTCTGTTTTCTCCGTTAATACATACCGAGGTCACCTGGTTGACACTCGGGCACGAGGCTAAGTACTTGGCATTCTGCACTCTCACTCTCTCACCCTCGCACCTTTGCTTAGCGTTGGAAGCTCTCATAATTTTCCTTTTGAATGATGCCCTATCTGTCTGTCTTCTTTAGCTGTTGCCTAAATACTGTACTCTGTCTGCTTTAACTCAGTCGTCACTCTTGACTGTCCCTGGGTGTTCTAGGAACAGACTTCTCTAAGTCTACAGTCACGGTTCAACCTGGACACCACGGTCACCAGCCTTCCTCTTGTTCAAGTCTTTCTCTACCAATAAGTTCCGTGTCTCTAGAGTCGCACTAACTATCTAGTCTCATACCTGCTCGAACTCCTTACTCCCTTGGTTACCCCCTGCTGCCCTGATCTCACATCTCTATGGTTACAACCCAGCATGACATTTTGGCGACCATGCTGGGAATGGAATGTTGAGATAAAACCAAACCACTCTCTAAAAAATCAGACACCATGCCTCCAAGGAAAGTTGCCACGGAAAGAAACAGCGAGGCAGAAGAAATTGCACAACCAGACGACCCAGATGCCACGAATGAATTCCTACAATGGATGAAACAACAAATGACGGATTTGGCAGCAAAAAATGATGCTACTAACGCCAAGCTCAAGATGCTCAGCATTCAATACCAGACTCTACGGGATAGCCGCACCCAGGAAGCAAATCAAGTAAACCAGGCTTCCGAGGCTCCAGTAGAACCATTACGATTGGCCACACTGCCTAGGGAGAATCTTACAGCTGCTACCAGCGGCAGCGACTTAGGAAGGCAGGCCAAGATTCCTAAGATCCCTTATCTTGTTTTTGACGAAGCAAGAGACCCAAACTGGCACATACGCCGCTTTAAGGTCATTGCACACACCTATGGGATTAATAACTCCGCAGATTTGCAAAATATATTTGGTACAACCCTTCAAGGATATCACATTAACTGGTACATAGATTTTGAAACCGAGCACACCCATGAAACTTGGGAAGAAATGGAACGAAGTTTTTTGCAGAAATTCAGAAAGCTTAAGACCAGTTCGGAAATATTACGAGCCTTAGGTAGCATTTCACAAGAGAGAAATGAGCCTCTTGACAAATTTCATGACAGATTCAAACAGTTGGCAGATAAATTAAGGCAACGGCCTGAAGATGATTACTTATGTGAATGGTTCAAAAAAGGATTACTACCATGGATTCAACAAGGAATTGTTATCCGAGGAGTCAAGACCCTCCATGAAATACTCTCAGCCGCAAATGATATCAGTCCGAAACTCAGGGCACTACAAAAGACCCAGGCTCCATTGTTACCTTTGCCCATCTTCCGTACCGAGGCCCGTCCAATCCTTGCCTCATGTGCTACCTGTGGAAAAACACACAATGAACGATGCTGGTTTGCCCCAGGATATAGTCGCCCAGAAGAAACTCGGCGACCCAGGGCAACTACGGCTTCCATGTACCCTGAATAAATTAATGTGGATGCATTTCAGCCCAGTAGGAACGATGCATGTTGGGAGTGTGGCTCCCTGCAGCATCGACGGGGCCAGTGTCCGTGCTCAAGCAACGATGGGGTCAGACCCGTAGCACCATGGAAAACCACGGTCCCATGCCGGCTGAAGCTGAAAGAAACACTCCCCCTCCACGACGTGGAGGAGTAACCTTAACAGAAGTCCATGGAGCCGAGACAAACGTGGCCACCATCAGTACTGCAGTCGTAACCACACGTTCCAAAGCCACAGACACCGACCATGTGGTTGAGCATAGGAAACCTTTCTCAGAGCAGCATTGGGAAAGGATGCATAATATACGTCGAGAAATACAACAAGGATTGGAAACCCCCATGGTCGACCTAGGCATGCAAAAACTCCTGAACGATACCAATGTCACTATTACCTTGGCTAAGTTGTAACAGTTGAGCCCAAAGCTACAAAAATATCTACAACAAGCGGCTATGCCAAAAAAATTTGCCAGATCCTGCAGTCATCGAAGTCAATTCTACTACACTCAATCCAGATGCTGTTGTGATTCATCTGCAACTTGGGAACCATGAACTCAGTAATGTACTCGTCGATGGCGGATCCGGAGTAAACGTGATGAGTAACAATCTCCGCAAAACCCTAGGACTTCCAGTACCCAAGCGAGCTCAGTTCATATTGCGCATGGCAAACGATGCTCCAGTGACTCCCCTGGGTATTTTACCCGCAGTTGCCATCACAATCCATGGAGTATCTACCCCTGCGACATTTGTGGTCATCGACATGCCAGAAAGTAGTAGTTTCCCCATTATCCTTGGGAGACCATGGCTTCGAGACATGAATGCGATTCACGACTGGTCCAGAAATCAAATTGGTATACAACGCCAAGGTACCACGGTAGTAATTCCAGCCGATAGTTGCATCACCAGAGCTAGAGCCAACCAGATCAGACACAAAGCAGGGACAAGTTGGATTGAGGGATTATCACCAGAACAAGAAGCCTTGGTATTCCAAGCTAACCCTGACCTCATTCCACTAGCGGAAATCCATTTGGCCAGCTTGGTTACAGAACACGAAAAGATGGACATTCCCGAACACTTTTCCAAAGAAGTCAGGGAAACCGTAACAGTAAACTCCACTCCAGCCAGTCATGCTCTACAAAAAGAGGTGATTACGGGATAGACCCATGGTGCCAAGGAACGAGTCGAGTTGGTTAACCTTGGCACACCTGAGAAACCCCAATATATCAAAATCAACGCGGACGCCCCCGATAACATCAAGCAAGCTGCCATCGCTCTTTTCCATGAATACCAAGATATTTTTGCCTGGGGACATGAAGATTTACAAGGTATTCCTCGAACGATTGCTGAGCACACCATCGACCTGGTACCTGGTGCCACCCCGGTTCAACAAAGGAGATATCGAATGAATCCAAACTATGCCATCCGAGTTAAAGCCGAATTGGACAAACTGTTAAACGCCAAGTTTATATCCCCGGTTGACTCGGCACCATGGTTATCACCCATGGTCATCATACCAAAGAAAAACGGAACATTGAGAATTTGCGTCGATTTCCGTAAATTAAATGCAGCTACCAAAAAGGACCATTACCCACTCCCATACATGGAAGAAATCATAGATGAGGTAGCTGGCCATGAAATATATTCCTTCTTGGATTGTTTTTCAGGTTACTACCAGGTAGCCATGGCCGAGCAAGATAATGGCAAAACGGCGTTCTCCACGGAATGGGGCCCATACCAGTTTGAGAGGATGCCATTTGGCGCCAAAAATGCCCCCATGACATTCCAAAGAGTCATGGAGTTAATTTTCAGGCCTTACCTCAAACGTTTTTTTCGCATATATCTGGATGATGGAACGGTTTATGGCCGCATGGAAGACCATGTCACCCATTTGTGCCAAATCTTCCATGCCTGCAGAGCAAACGGAGTAAGTCTTAATGCAGAAAAATGTATGTTTCTCTTTTTTGCCGGGGTTATCCTAGGATACATCGTCTGCAAATATGACAAACTTCCAGACCCTGAGAAGATCCAAGACATCCTTAACATGACACCCCCAAAAAATCAAAAAGGTGTCCAAAGACTCCTAGGATTGTCCGAGTTTAACAGAATATATATCGAAAAATTGGCCCATCTTACTGCACCCATTACAGCTTTAAATCATGCCGGGTACACACATCCTCGGGATTGGACCACCGCAGCCCACACTGCCCTGGACAAAATAAAGGAAGGTTATTCCAAGGCACCCATCCTGATTTCCCCAGATTGGTCCAAGCCTTTCCACGTCCACACAGATGCTTCAAACATTGCCGTGGGAGTCATGTTGGCCTATAACTTACAAGGATAATATGATCAACCGGTCGCATACGCAAGCCGTCTCTTAAACCAAGCTGAGCGTAACTATTCTCCTACAGAACGAGAAGCTCTAGCAATGATTTATGCTGTCAAAAAATTCCGCCACTATTTATTGGGAAATAAGTATAGGTTTATGGTGGATCATCACAGTCTTTCTTATCTAGTTAACCAACCCTTGGTCATAGGACGAGTAGCAAGGTGGATTATGATACTTCTAGAATATGACTTTGTGGTAGTCTACGTCCCAGGGAAAAGACATGTAGCATTAGGAGAAAAATCAGGTCACAAAAAGGCCGTGTAAGCGGCACGTGAGAGAAAAAAACGGGCGCTGCCCGCGTACTTTTTGACATGGCACCGAAGGTGCCACCGTGGTGCCAGCAACCGCCACGGAGGCTCGAACCAATGACCTCCGAGCGAGGCGTGTGGAGGGCACATCTACAGTGTCGGGCTGACACAACCTGCCCACTTGGGACCAAAGCCCGAGCCGAGGCATTCATGTCTCACCTAATATTCCGAGGACCTTTGTTGTGAGTGCGCCACGCAGTTCTGTGCGGGCAGCAACTCTGGCATCCGCTGCCAGCGGCAGAGGTGCCCAAAGTAGGGAGTTCACCTAGAAAGGGCAGGCTTACACGGCCTTATTTTGAGCTCATTTTTCTCCTAATGTAGCCGATTACTTATCCAGGGATTCCCAGGCAACTGAGGAGAGTATCGACGACTCCATCAACGAGCCATACCTACAAACGGCCAGTATCACCATGGACTCCCAGGACGATTGGCAAAACAATATCATCCAGTACCTAACCATGGGCACCATACCAACACGACTGACCGGCACCAGGAAGATCAGCTTTGTTTGCACAACGCTTCCCTACACCATGGTTCAAAGTCAACTATACCGCCGTGGTCCAGACCACGAACTTCGACTGTGTGTACCCATGTCACAACAGAATTCTATTATATCCATTCTACATAATGGCCCTGCAGGAGGTCACCAAAAGCTCGAGACTACCATCAAAAAAGTGCTCACTAAAAAATATTGGTGGCCCACACTGTACAAGGATGTGTACGCATACATTAAACATTTCCATGCATGCCAAATGGCCACGACAAATTTTCAACATCAGGGCCCTGTACCTCTCAAGTCCATTCCACCCCTGGGTCCGTTCCAGCGTTGGGGCCTGGATTTCGTTGGACCTATACGACCAGTCACTCGCCAAGGGTATAAATATATCCTTGCTGCGACGGATTACACGACCAAATGGGTAGAAGCTCGACCCCTCCGGAATAATACGGCTGTCGTCACTGCCACATTCATATACGAAAATATTATTACACGATTTGGTTGTCCCCTTGAAATCGTGTCTGATCAAGGGTCACATTTTGTCAATGCAGTCATTGAAGACCTCTTGGATAACCATGTTATAAAACACAAGACCAGCACTGTTTATTACCCCCAGGGAAATGGCCAGGCCGAATCAACAAATAAAACACTCATCAATATGCTCCGCAGGTTTGTCCAAGCTAACCAGGCCGACTGGGATGATTGTTTGCCAGCAGCCCTATGGGCATATCGGGTTGCCACAAAAAGCGCCACACAGTTCAATCCCTTTGAATTAGTTTACGGGACACAACCTCTTCTTCCTACGGAATATATAGCCCCCACGTTTAGTACCTTGCAAGCCAAGGATTACACTCCTTATAGAGTCCTAGCTGCCCGGCTCCAAGACATTCATCATCTCGAAGAAGTCAGGGCCTCCGCCACAAAAAATATAACAAGCAAACAGGAACTGACAGCTAAGTACTTCCAAGCCTCCAGACCCCCCCGTCTTTTTCAAAAAGGGGATCACGTGTTATGGTGCCCCAGGGACTCCAAGCTCAGAAAACAAAAGTTTGAATTCATTTGGAATGGTCCTTACAGAGTCCAGTTAGTCTTACCTAACAACACGGTTCTGTTAGTTAATGACACGAATTATGACCCACAAGCAACTATTGTGAACACCACTAAGTTGAAACATTATCATTCAGTAACACCCATTACCTTCCTCGTACTCAGCCTAGGAGACATTCATAAGACCTTGGCAACCGAGGCCCAAGAACTCCTCCAAGCTACCGACAGCTCAGCTTCTCATCAGGAAGGGGAGACCACTCTTCCAACCCATTTGGATCCTGGACACAACCAAGCCCAAGTACAGGCTAATTCCCTGACACCACACTGCCAACAAATAAGTTCAAACCAGGTAGAAAAACAATCGGCGTATGTTACTTCCAAACATTTTGGAACCCATGGCAGCCAAAATTTTCCAAAAATTGCCCAGGATGTGACTCCAATCATCCCTGAATGCCATGTAAACCACATTCGAGTAGATCTAGACTACCTTGGCACAGAGGGACAGGCTAGGGATGGGACAACCAGAGCCAACCGTAGATCCCGCACCACTAGGACCCCGCCGCCACCATCCCCGCTAGGCAGTAATCCTTACCTACATGGGGCCTCTCATGGGGACGAGGGTATCCGGGCCCCTGATTACGCGGATAGGAACGGACCTATGAGACTAGGGTATCCGGGCTTGCGACGGTACCCTTGGAGCTCAATCTTGAAGTGCTCCTCAAGCAGCAATCCCCAATTGATGGGCTTGCCCTTGCCGGCCACAAACAGGAGACGGAGTTGCTCAGCAGTTATAGCATTACAATCATTCTGAAAGTAAATCTGGCTAAGAATGCCGCGCATCCTGGCAAACCAAGGATCCTCGTAAATCTTCCCTAGGGCAAAAATATCATACCTGCCATCATCTCAATGTAGGTAAAAATTACTGCCTAGCGAATCAGGGGCCTCTCATGGGGACGTTTTTAGATGTCCAGCGCGAGATTGCCACCGCACCCGCCCAAGGAAATGCAGCCCCCGATTCCAGCAAGAGGCCGCGGCTCACCGAGTCTACCTTGACCACGTCCATGGCCACAGCTTCAACGTGGGGACCGCATGCCACGGAGTTCCAGTTGAGGAAAGCCGCTCTCTCCACCTGCATGGAGGCAGTGTTTCAGTTTATCCATGCTGCCGAGCAAGAGCATCAGACGCTGGACATGACACACAAGGACTTCGAGGAATGCATCCGACGCAAGGCAACTCAAACAGTTCAAGCCGCACAGGCCTTGGCTCACAAACAGGTGGAGGCTGCAAGGACCGAATCCAAGCAGCAAATGGAAGAAACCACCCAGACTCTCCACAACCTTCGGGAGCAGGTACACAATCTCAAATTAGAGCTTTGTGCTACACAGGATCATGTTGATACACTCACCAAGAAGAAAATGTTCCTCACCGAACGCATCAAGGCACTGGAAGCAGAGAGTGCAGAGACCCTTGCACGATGCAAAGCCTTGGTCACCGACAACAATGCCCTGAAGCAGCACCAAGGAAATCCAGTCCCTACAGCAGCAGTCCTAGAAGAAATCGCAAGTCTCTAGCAGGAACGCACAGCCATGGAACAGGTGAAGGAAACTTTTGAAGCAAACAAAGTAGGATGGGTCCATAACGCAGCTAACCTGACCGCACAGTATGCATACGACTACCTTCGCAGTCATCCTCCGGTTACCGATGCCCCACCCTCGGAGTACGTGGATCAGTGTATCGATAACGCGCTGATGGTCTTGGAATTGGAGCAGTCGGAGCATGATTGGGAGACAACGGACATGGATATGGATCTCCTAAGAGATCTTCCCGAGGCATCCTTACCCATGTTCATTACCGCCCATACAGTCCCCGGAGTCACCTCGCCCCCGGTGCTGCTTACGGCTCCGCGCTTCAACAAGGGCAAGGCACCTGCTGAGACCGCCATAGCTTCTAGCTCCACCCTAATTGCCACCGAGCCAGACCTTGGAAACCCGAAAGAACGCGTGGACATCCTCGACCATTTGACCGATGTGGAGGATACCCCCCAGCCATCCCCGCGTCTGCTCCAAAAGACCCAAGTTTCTCCCAGCCAGCCCACGGTACAGTCTCGCCCTAAACCTTTTAAAATTCATGAAGACGCATTAAAAAAGATTGAAGAAGAACATAACCTAGAGGTACAGGCGAGTGATGAGAGCGAAGCAGAGGAGGAGCTGGAAGTAGCGATTAATGAAGTTCAGAACTATTTCACTAACCAAGCTGATTTAGTCGCAATCTACAACAACCCCGAGTCTGACCGCATCCAGTGCCTAGCATGCAACAAACTGTTCGGCAGACGGTCTACGACGTTTACCAGCATGCCCTGACCTTGCGCTCCAAGCACAACCTGCTGCACTGCGGAGTAGCTGCTGCCATCGCAACATTCTATGGTGGTCAAGCTCCTCCTCGTCGACAGATCCAATTACCACGTGAAGAGACTCAACCCGACAGAAGACCGACCTATAGGCGTACCCATGGCTAACCAAGCAATCCAAGGACGAATTGCACTCTCAAACGGAGGGCAAAATGTTACTCGCCAGGGTAACAAGGCGGCCAGAGAGTATCAAACTGAAGCCGCGGTTACCAAACAGAAGGACTAGCGGCAGCACTACAAGTAGAAGCAGGAATTTAGGAAGGATACTATAGTGTAAAAGGCGTAGCGAATAGCAGTTTTGGCTCTCTCTGAATGTTGTATGAAGGCTAGACTTAAGCTTACGAGCTGCCTTCACAAACTCTCTGTTTTCTCCTTTAATACATACCGAGGTCACCTAGTTGACACTCGGGCTCGAGGCTAAGTCCTTGGCATTCTGCACTCTCACTCTCTCACCCTCGCACCTTTGCTTAGCGTTGGTAGCTCTCATAATTTCCTTTTTGAATGATGCTCTATCTGCCTGTCTTCTTTAGCTGTTGCCTAAATACTGTACTCTGTCTGCTTTAACTCAGTCGTCACTCTTGACTGTCCCTGGGTGTTCTAGGAACAGACTTCTCTAAGTCTACAGTCACGGTTCAACCTGGACACCACGGTCACCAGCCTTCCTCTTGTTCAAGTCTCTCTCTACCGATAAGTACCATTTCTCTAGAGTCGCACTAACTATCCGGTCTCATACCCGCTCGAACTCCTTACCCCCTTGGTTACCCCCTACTGCCCTGATCTCACATCTCCATGGTTACAACCCAGCATAGCAGAGGGGAATGATGAAGAGCAAGCGAAGCAAAAACAAGGAGAGCAAACAAGGAGAGGAGATATGAAGGAGGCAATATAAAAAATAAAGGAAATGAAAAAAACTAGAAGAAAGAAAAAATTAAAGAGAAAAAAAAAAAAAAAAAAACAAATGAGATGGAAGGGTTAGAAATTATAGGATGTGGGGTGTTAGAAGCCGTAATGAGAAAAGAAAAGGGGATGGAACAGTTTATTAAGCAGCTCATTAAGAAGGAGGAAGGACAGAGTTCAAGTGGACAAGAAATCTCATCCATCACGCAGGAAGGAAGAGGGGATGAAGTCCCACTAGGGCTAGAGGAGGACCTTGGACCGCGTCAGGGTATTAGGGTCAATGAACCGCAGCCAAGGAGAAGTCCCAACCTCATATTTTGGAGCTATCGGGAGAATAGGGCGAGTAGTGAACTTTAGAGAGAAGGAGAGGATACTGAGAGTGAGAAATAGGGACTGAGAAGGGAGCTAAGGCTCGAGGGTGAGGGATTTGGAAGAAGGGGGTGGGTAGTCGGTAACCCCAAGTCACTAAGGGTTAGAACGTTAGAAGGAGAGCAACAGCTTAGTGGAGAATGACGGCTAGAAGAGCAGCGGCTACGTGACAAGGAAGAGCAACAACATTGGCCCAAGGACGAGCAGCGGCGGCTTAAGCAAGAGCAGCAGCACCGGCTCAAGCAAGAGCAACAACGACGGCTCAAGGAAGAGCAACACCAGCGGCTAAGGCAAGAGCAGCAAAGGCGGCAATTTGAGGAGGAGCAGCGCCATTTAGTGGAGGAAGAACATACACGGTGGAGCGAAGAGGAGCATTGGCGGCGGCTGGATGAGGAGCAGCGGCGGCAACTCAGAAGGAGAGTCGTAGACCACGAAGGTAGCAGAACCCTAGTCTGCACCAAACAACGGGAGGAAGACCAAGGGGATCGGGGTGGAGAGAAGAAAGGGGACAGCGGCGAAGTAAAAGACCAGGGCAAAGCAGTCGACAGAAGCAGCGACAAGCAACACCAGCTTGAAGACCGAACAATACAGCCGAACAGAAGGGAAGGGGAGGTTCAGCGAGCACCAGAAGGCCAACTGCGAAGGAAAAGTGGGAAAGAGCACCAAGACCAAGGACAGCAGCCACAGCCTGCTCAAGTATCACCAACCATAGCAAAGTTTTTTGCAGCCTTTCAATTAGGGTACGAAGGAGAAGGGGAAGGTTGCTGTTTGAACCATGATAGAATAAGAGAGGGCAGAGTAGTTAGAACTTTGGATAACAGAATACAGAACCAAGGGGAAATAGGCAGTAGACAAAAATTAGAGGAAATTAGAGAACAGATTCAAGAACCGACACTTAGCTTTAGAGATTGGGCTAGGGAGAGAACAGTAGAAGGGAATAGCAATTGCACATTACAAAATAGGAAGATGGTCACGGCCAAAGCAGCAAGACCAAGAAAAATACGAGAACCAACCAACCAGAGCAGGAAAGGAGGAAAGGGTACTCTTCACGAGTACATGATCACACCATGAGTAATGGGCGATATGGAGCAAATGGAAATCCAGGAGGAAGGGGGAGCACCGCCTCAATAGACACAAGGCATTTTGGAGGGGGACCAGATGAAGAGACCAGAAGAAGGAGCAGAAACGCAGAAGACCACGACAGGTACCAGGAGGATGCAAATGGAGACCCTGGCCAGAGCCCTCAAGCAGATCACCATCACCAAGAAGAAGACCAAGGCTATTGGATTGACTTTCATACCTTTGGAGTACTGGCAGGCGTGGAGGGATCTCAGAGACAATCACTGGGCTGAGAAAGTAAGTTAAGGGTCCTTTTACGAACATACATGGCCAGCACCGAGGGCAGAGTTGGTGTTTGAATTTGTGGAGGGGTTTTAGTATACGAAGGGCGAGAAGATGGAGTACACCACACCAATCAGGGCCACGGTTCGAGAAGTATCAGTGGAGATCACTGCCTGGACCATCCAGCAGGCACTAGGCATTGAAGGGAACCGGGTGGCAGCGATTCCCAAGGCTAGCGAGGACCTGGACACCAAATACATGAAGGCGTTCGGCCTAACCAGGGCAATTCATAACACTGACGACACCAAGATGAAGGGATTTACCGAGGAGTACCAGGACATGGTATGGGCCTTGATCGAGATTATCTACGTGAAGAAGAAATCGCTCTATGCAAACAACAAGCTGCTTGAAAACATGTACAAAGCCGTTAAGAAAGGGGATCACAATTGGGCCCCCTTGATCCTATCAAGCCCGCGCGGAATGCTCATCCAGGTCCACACCAGCCAGAGTCAAGAAATCAAGGAATCAGAACTAATTGATGCCTCGCTAAACTGGTTTCCCAATGAGGAGCACTACATCGATCCGGAACCAGACCACGAGGATGAACAGGAGGTGGATGACTACAGTGAGGGTCAGCCAAATGTGACACTAGTGAGACTCGAGGGTAAATTACCACCTGATGTGGTTAGTGGGGAGGGTTCAAAGGGGACCAGGGAGCAGCAGGTCACTCGAGGAAAGATGGACCAGACGGAGGAAGTTGAGTACCAGTCCTCATCATCTTCAGGTCAGGCCAAGAAAACCCGAAGAAAGAAACGGAAGGTAAATTCTTCACCTTCTACCCCTAAGGACCAAAAACATCTATTGAAGAGACTCAGGAGGGCGGAGACCAAGCTCAAATACAAGGACAGTACTTCTGAGTCTATGGACTCTAGAGAGTCTAAGGAGGTTGAGAGGGGTGCCATCACCTCCAACATTAGAAGTACATCAGAGGCTTAAGGTAAGGAGAAGGTGAAGAAGACAGCAAGGCGAGCACTAGGAGAGACACCCAAAGAGGCTTCACGGACTCTGCTGACACTACGCACATCCCAACTAGCAAGCGACACCAGCAACGCGACCACTGCAACCAAGAAGCCACCTGTGGGCCAAGGTACACCGCCTAACCTATCAGACTAGCTCCAGCCCGTTGAAGAAGTGCACCAAGGGGGTGCATTGTCACCAAGAAACCTTAGAGGGGCTTTCTTATCAGCAGAGGAGGGGACAACCGAGGTTACAGCAGGACTAACGAACACGGTCAATCAGTTGAGAAACTTGATGGCTAAGGCAGAACGACTCCGGGATTTACAAGCTCAGCAAGATTAGACGAAGCCAACGTACCATGAATTGGCTCTACATAACCGGGAATTGGAGGGACAGATGACCTAACATGCTGCTAAATTCCTGGCAGCTGGCCAGGAATTGACAGAGTTAAAGTCCTCTTGGGCAGAAACAAGGAGGAAGCTCACTACCTTTACCAAAGAACAAGTTAAGGAGAGGACCAGGTGGGCACCACGAGGGGAACTAGAGGCTAGGCGTAGGCAACGGATGGAGTTGGAGCTGAAGATGAATGCTCGGCTTCGGGACTATGATCGATTGGCCCAGGAGAACCAGCAGTTGCAGCGCCAGTTGGGGGTAGTCGGGACCAGTTCTTCTCGAGCTAGTGGGGTTTTGGCTCGGCACCTTCTTGCCACTACTAAGAAACAAGTGTGGGACAAATTGAAGGCCTATTCAGAAAACCAGGAGCGGACTAACATATACCTAGTTAGATTTTCAGAGGCTTTTCATACTTTTGTCTATTGGTCGAATGATGAGCATGATGTACCCGAGGAGGTGAAAGATCAGGATGTAGGATGATCAGGACTAGTCGTATCCACCTCGGCCGTGGCAGCAGGACCAGTTGCGGCACCAATAGTGGAAGGAAGGGGACTAGTATCTCCAGTACTAGAGGGGCAGGCAGCACCAAGTCCAAGACCAGCACCAGCAGGATCGCCAACGGCATCAGCCAAGCCAGCTAGGACCACCACCGAGATGGCGCTTACTAGTGGCTAGGACAAAAGAATAGGACTAGTAGAATAACCAGTATTTTGGTATATTTTTTATTTTTTGGCCTAGCCGTTTTCATTCCCATTTTTATTTTTTCCTCAACTATATACAAAGAAAAGCATCTGCGGGCAGATGCAGACTAAAAGGAGGATAATGTTAACGGGATTTTTCACCCTTTCAGATAGTAGCAAGAACAGTAATTAGGGGTAGGAACCGTAAAACTTGGTGAGCAATAAAAACAGTCCAGGTACTACTTAGTTCGTGGTTACTATATTTTTGGATGAAGTTTTGATAATTGGATGAACTTTTGACTTGGATGATAAATGGACAGATGAATGAAGGCGGCTAGGGTTTGTAAGGGGTAGTGAGGAGTGAGGCCGTGGCGGCTCTCACTCTCTCTCAGACTCAGGTGTGAGTTTTAGGAGGTTAGGCTATGGAAGAGAGTAGTAAAGGCGTTAGAGGGTACTGCAATACTAAGACAGGGCTGTAAGGAGTAGGATTGAGTTGTACATTTTGAGGAGCTAATGTGAAGACAAAGAGCACATTGATCATTTGGAGGTTTTAGGGTTTGAATGTTAGGGTTTGTGTGAGCATTGATGAGAAAGGCTTGGCATTGATTGCAGTTAGGAGCAGGTCTTTGGGTTTCCTAGTATAGTCTAGGAGCATGATAGTTAAAATCAGTAAAGGCTAGGTTAGTACTCAAATTTTCGTGGGTTTTTAGAATACATACACTACAAGGATATGGGGTTTGAGATGACAGAATAACGACATGAAAATGTCCAAGATGACAAAATGACCATTTCTGCCCGCCGTTTCTGTCAACAACTGAGAATATTGTAGTTCCGTTAATTCGTTGTCAATGTGTTCTGCACTTTCCAGCGTGGACTGTATAAAGTCGACGGATCCCAGGAGAATCTAGGATCTCCGGTTTATAATGGACAAATTCTCAAATTTCCGTCCATTCTCTGAACAGGTTCCACCATAGTCCACCAATATTTGTTTGATGTGAAAGCAAATTTGACTTCTTGGTGAACATGTCGGAGAAATTTAGTTCGGCGGGAAACGTGAAGGGTAATTTTACGAGGTGGACCCACATATTCCAAGTCTGTTTTTAACTATCTGCTGGGGATTGCTAATATCGACCCTCTAAGTTTTTTTCCTATCTTTCACCATATTCCATAGTGTAGTAACTCTATCAATGGAAAGTTTCACACGTGTCAATCGCAGTCAAGACTTCTCTGAAATTTAGTCTAGTTTTGATTATTTGTGTGACCCATATATCATCTTGTGATATGCTCATTGGTTGTTTGTGTGTTGTTGTAGGCCTGTTTTGCAGTAACATTTAGTCTATTAAATTAATCACTTCAAGCGTTAAATTATGTTTTTTTTTTTAATATTCATGAATTACTTCTGTGTGTTTTGTAGATAGCATGGGCGATTTGAAGATAGAATATCCGATTCAACACGTCCATGTAGTAGAAAGAATTAAAAAGAAATACTCATATGCACATACGAATAAGCACATTCAGGTTATAATAACTCCTGGTAATTGATATAATGAAATGATTTTATTGTGGTGAAAAAAAACAATTCCCCTAATAGGTCTTCACAAATACGGTTTAGGATGTTTAGAGGGTCACATTGATAGTCAATGTTATTGAGAGCACTAACAGATTAAACATTTGAACTACGTGGCTTCCTACATTTCCGCGGCTACTGTAGCTCCGCTTGAATGAAATTGACGCTTAATTGAGCGTACAAATGTGAGAAGCTCTGAATCTTCAAAGTGTTCTGCTGTACATGTAAAGGCACATGTAGATTTAAAATTAATGCACTTGGGTTATAAAATCTTGGAACTTACATGTGAGGCTGTACCAAGACCATTTCTTAGATACTAAAAATCTCTCTACATCACATGTGCCTTTGTGTTGAAGATGTACATGAGAAACGATCTAGAAACTTATGCTGTACATAATCAAACCATCAATTGTGGGTACAAAATTAACGATTTGTCATTTTCCATAGATAGATAGTGAGAGTGATTCACCTCAAGTCTTCACAATCTCTTTCTGTACCCTGTTATATGAGAAACTACCTATGTGCCCATTGCCCTTGTCGTTGCAAGAATCTGGCTTTATTCATACTCTTGGTTCCATGCGTTACTGTTCATTGCCAAATGTTCACCACTTTCTTGTGAAAACTCTTCAAGTTTAGCCCTGCTAATTCACTTCACTTGTTTTTCATAGGTCTCAACTTGCAAATGATCTTTACTGTAAATGGCTTCTACAGCCTCCCCCTTCAAAGTCACATTCTCGTCCATATGATTTTGTAGTTTCTGTCAGCAAGTTTCATGGCGTTTTCAATGTCTTGTCCACGTCAGTCATTTGCCATTGACAAAGCCGCCATCCTGCAATGGTTGGCTCACATCCAGAGGCGACGAGAGTTCCTGCGCCTCAGCTATCCAGATGATACGTTGTTGGTGGAACTTCTTCAGTTCTCTAATGAATTTCGGTGGACTGACTCTACCTATTACGAAGCTCTTGCTCTTGGTGATGCCTCACATGTCCACCTTCTGGATTACGTAGCGAAACAGCCTGTTCCACCAGCGCGGCCTGGATGCTCCATCTTTCACCCAATCGTCATAGATGATGACCAAGAGGAAGGAGACTCCAGCAAAGACAGCAACTCGCCACCCTCCAAATTCTTTGGTGAGTCTTCTGCAGAAGTCTATAGCTGTCAGGACTCTTTTGAGGGCTCTGTGAGCAAAGCGGTTCAGTAGGAAGTGGTCACTGTTTCAGGCCCTCAGTATTAGAATGTTCATGATTCCCCCGTCCAATATGTGTTTCTGGAATTTTGAGCGCCATTTCTTCTCATGCACAGAACATAGTTCTGACGTTAGTTCTAGATATATGTCAAGAAGTTTCGGTACAATATTTGGCCACTTTGTCACATGATATTTTAGCTGAACATTGGACCTTTGAATGATCACATTTTTCCTACATATAAAATCTAACTATAACTTCAGGATTATTTTTGAAGGACATATTCAATTATAGGAATTATCTATATTTCATATGTGCTTTATAAACTATAGTTAAAGCTTGTACACATTGAAACTTGTACCTCGCTATTAGGAAGTATGTTTCATAATGTTTTTGCCGTCCATTAAAACATTTTTGAATTTCCAATGAGTCATGGTTGAGGTTCACTGAATTACCTTAAGGTGAGTTTTCCTCCAAATCTGAAAGGGGTACTTCAGTCTTCATGAACGTCCACTGCTGCCAACCAATACGATTGTACACAGGGGACGGGTTAGCATGTTTGAATACAAGAGTAAGTGGGAAAATGAGGTTTGTCAAGGAAGTATACTCTTAAATTAATAATCGAGATGCGGTCATAGTATAGGAAAAAAATAGCAGGGTCTAGGTCTTCCACAATGTTTAAGTATCGTGTATGCGACCAATAGATAGGACTACTATAATTCTCTGAATGCAGAGAGACGCCAACTCATGGATTACAGTAACAGACGTTGACTAACTAGGTGAAGACAAATTTAACAGAATAAATATTATGAATACTAACCGACAGAGTACTTGGGATTGAGTAGCTATGAAACTATACAAAGCTCACCATGTCTTATTCTTCCGACTGTGAATTTTGTGAGGAATTACTTGAGGTCATGTCATCTAAAGAACCACTACAACCTTCAGAGCTTGTACTACTATCACAGTCGGTGTTCGCTAAAGTTGCTACGCGTTGGCGCACTCTTCTCCTCTAAACAGTTGCAGCAGCGGATGATCCATCTCTGGTACGAGGTCTTTCATTAAGCAAATCCACAGTGTCGACGCCTTCTCCTCCTTGTGTGGAGTAATCCTCACCGGATGAACTCGCATCTACATCCGGTGCTCCAACTCTTTCATAATACCCAGCATATGTTCCTCTTCCACGCCTCCCCCTGCGACCTCCTTTGGTGATAACAAGGCCACCCTGTCTGGAAGCTCTGTTGATATGATGAATACGAGGTTGTAGAATCACATCTTTCCCTGTTGCTGCTCGTGGCACCTCTAGTTCTCCTACCTCATGATTGGGACGCAATCCCTCAAATTCATCATCCCGCCCCATCTGAAATAACTCTGTCTCTCCTTCATTATTGTTCTCTGGTATTACACGCTTTCCTCAAACTTCTTTTCTCAACACCACTCTCCATCCAGGGCACTCTGTAGCGTTGGAGTAAAAAACTTGTTACAATGCACTGGAAAAGCAAAACTATCTTTACAAACTCTTCCGTATCTTCGTTCATAGTTCGTTAGTGTGAAGCCCCATTTGTCTTTCTTTATGGTTGCATGTTCACCTCTGTAATTAGCTTTCATGAAATCACAAACTAACACAACTATGCAAAGTCGTCCGTAGTTTAGCTCAAGGATTTCCTCAATGTGACCTACGTATTCCACGTCAGCTGTAACAAAATTACCATCACGAAGACTATTTTGACACACCTATTTATAGGTGGTGGCAACTCCACTGTCGCTTGTTTTTAAAGGAGTCTCGGAGCTCAAAACTCGATAATGATTTCCATAAGCATACATGGATTTGTATGTTGTTGCCACATCCAGTGGTCCTCTGGCCGTGTCCACCACTTTCGAATCCACATCAAGACGTGCTCGCTGGTCGTGCCTTATTTTCTCTTGCACCCATGTTGCAAACACGGGGATTGAACTGAGCTCAGTGGGAAAAGCAAAACGTGTCCTCCTGCCTTTCCGACGCTCAATTTGTCTATATTCTTCTCTCTCATGCTCCCTTCTTGAAACAGCCTCCTCGTATCTCCTGTAATGCAAGGGATATGTTGATATGTCCTTCTACATGTATTATCCGAAGTGATGAAGTTACTAACTGACGACCAAGTCAACCCTTGAAGCATCGTGACGACGACGCTGTAGCATACTCGAATTACTGACAATGTCCTCAAAATAATTATAACCGGATCTAATGAAAAGCAATTTGATAAAATCAATAGCAATCAGGCCATGATCAAACGATACATTTCAGATATCTAATTGCTTTAACTACCGTTTCTACCTGACGACTGTATGTACACGGACTTCAGGTGTGACTTCCAGTTTACCACTCATTTACCAACATTCTAGAAGTGAACCTAACAGCTGAAACTCATACGCTATGTAAGGTGGGGGTAAACAACGTACCTGCGGTACACTTCCATGTGCTCAGTGTTTTCTAGAACAAATGCATGCACTAAATTCAGAAAATCAGGTGTCATCATTCGGTCTCTTCTTGCACCTTCTAGTATCTCATCGTACATGGCTGGTTCTTCCTTGTCATCTCATGCACGCTTCGTGGCAGGTGTATATTCTGATAGATATTCGTTTAGAAAGCCAATTGACTCTTCCCGCAAATATCCATTTGCCATACTGCCTTCTGGTTTCGATTTGTTTTTTAACAAATCCTTTCAAACCCTTCATATGCCTTTCAAATGGGTACATCCATCGACTATGGACCGAGCCACATATGAAGAGCTCTTCAACCAGGTGAACTGGAAGATGCATCATGATTACAAATATTGACGGTGGTAGCTCTTTCTCTAAAGAGCAGATTGTTTCCGCCACATCCTCTATCATCAACAGCTTGTTGTTTTAGTCTACAGTTTTTAAGCATATTTTTCAGAATAGTCTGCTCACTCGCATTACTACTCTCACATCCCCAGGATTACCTACATTTCTGAGGGAGACAGGAAGCACTTGTTGTAATAGTATGTGAAAGTCGTGAGTTTTTAGACCTCTTAGTTTGCCATGTAGAATCCTTTGTCTAAGAGGTCCAACGTAATTTGATGGAAACTTCAATTCGTTCAACGTCCGTAAGAACTCAAGCATCTGGCTTGAAATATAGGGAGCATCTGGCTTGAAATATGTCTGTCCATCTGGATTCCAGTGTAGGTGTTAGTGATTGCGAATACCTCGAACTTGCATGTCTTCCCGCGATCTTGCATCATTAGTCTCCCCAAACAGAGTCCTCAATAAATTCTCACAAATGTTTTTACCAAAATGCATTGCGTCTAGAGTGTGTCTTATGGGAAGCATCTGTTTCACAAATCACAATAAAGAAATTGTTTAGAATTAAGTCTTTCAATACTTCAGGTATACGCTTGTGTATGAGAAGGCATAAAAACAAAGGCTTCGAAACCAACTCTTCAGTCACCTTCTGAACGTTCACACCAAATGCAAACAACTTCATTAAACTTTGCAAAGTGAATCCAAGCGAAATATTGCAATATCTTTTCAACAACCCTTCCTCACTGTTATTACGTATTACATAATATTCGTACTCATTATCAACAGATATGGATATTAAAAACAAATACCAAATATTAAGGTATTTTAATACCAGATATTAAGGTATACGCTGGTGTTACGCTAGTATCTATGATGAACAAGTGAGGGTGCTAAAGCAGGGTAGGCCAGGGAGGTACGGTTAGCCAGTGATATTGGGTTACCTTGAGGAAGTGGAGACAGGTCAAGAGGGACTAACTGACGGAATAGCTATATCAGAGTAGGCAGATAATTACTGGATATCAAGAATCCAAGTGCGCCCTGGAGTAGCGTGAGCCTACCCAAGGAGTAAGTTCTTGGGAAGTCAGGGAATAGTGAAGCAGGAATAAGGGATGCAGGGTGTATTCCTAAGTCTAGTCAGTCAGAGGATACACGGACAGTAAAAGGAACAGCATAGACATATGAAGAGGGCTGGCAGCATGCACATCTACCAAGGAACAATCGAGTCATACAAGAAAACTAGTTTACTTAGTATTAGAAGGAGTGTCTCTAGAGTGGTCACGGTGCGCCATGGATCCCAAGACCAAAGCCAAGGGGTATACAACAACTAGAGTCTACTCTCTAAGACCGAACCTCGACTCATACAAAACTATGGTCTCCATTCTGTAAAGTACTATAGCTTTATACTACTCGATACTGCCTAGGAGTCCTTGTTGTCACTAACAATACCACCGCTGGAACAGGAGTTTGCCACCTTCCACGTCTTTACTCCTGCTTCCAAGTCTTCCATACTTCCGAATACATTGGTCAGGTAATTGATGGGTAGTCATGTATTGTCCACATTAGCATGCCTCGTAACTTGAAACTACGTCTAGGTTCTTTGGGCTGAAATATATCGACTGCTGAAACGCCTTTCCAGAGTTTCTTAAATTCGTGAACTAGCGGCTGCAGATAAACATCTATGGTATCCTTTGACAGAGAGGATGGCTCAGGAATTATCATACTAAGACTTATGAAAAACCTTCTGGTCAGTAGGTAAGGTGGAAGATTGAATAACACCATCATGACTAGCCAAACCGAGTGCCTAGAGGACTGTAAGCTATGAAGATTGTTACCTGGGAAGCTACTCCAACTGCTGTCGTGGACGGCACCGGCGGCAGGGACTGGGAGTCACAGCTTCTTCCAAGGGCGTCCCCAAATAGCATAAAAAGGATCAAAGTTAGGGTATTGCTCTCGGATTTTCACTAGAGCGTAGTGCTAGGTTAGTTGCCGGCCATAGCGCCAAGGACAGTCAGCTTTCCATTTTGTACTCACAGCACTTGTCCAGCACTTCTAAAAGATAACCTATTCGATCATTACTTCCTCTCTCGTTCTGTTTTGCTGTTGTTGCTTGTTTCTTGCATGTCCGTTGTTTTCTTCTATTCTCTACTCCCCACTACTATTGCCCTAAGTTGTTTCTCTCATGCCGTCACACACCAAATGCCTTCTCTGACTCCCTAGACTCCATGGAAACTGTGACGCCCTTGAGATCAGCTTGATCTTCCTACAGAAACTCCTCACCGAGGCTAGCAACTCGCTGGTCTTTCCCTCACCTCACCACACCGAGACTCTTTTCCCCAAAACCTAAGACTCCGCTGTCCGAGACTCGAGACACCCGGCCCTGACGACCAACTACCTGGTCAGCCGAGTATCAACCTCAATCCAGTACCCCCGTCAACAGTATTTTTAGTTCCCTTTCTGCGTTCAGACTCTCCATCAACAGGATCCCGGCTAACATTTTGGCGACCATGTCGGGGATGGAATTGTGAACAAAGGAATTTCTGGACGTCGTAAGCTTCTTAAACCATGCCTCCAAGAAAAGTTGCTGCCGACACAGCTTGCGTCAATGAAGGCGAAGATACTAAGATTAGGATGACCCTGAAGGTACCAAAGAATTTCTGCAATGGATGAGACAACAGATGACGGACCTCGCTGCAAAAAATGACACCACCTCCGCCAAGCTGGAAATGCTCAGTGTGCAGTATCAGAACCTACAGAGTTGTAAGACCCCCGGGACAGCAGACGGACCACACCTGGACCTTGCGGGGCAAGCCTCTTAAGTACTAGCAGAGGTACTAAGATCGGCCACTATTCCAAGAGAAAACCCAAGGGCGGCCACATCCCATAGTATGGGGAGTCATGATCATTTCACAAAGTTATCCAAAATCCCTTACCCGGTGTATGATGACTCCGCCGATCCTGATTGGCGCATACGAAGGTTTAAAGTCATAGCCAGAAGCAACGGGGTAACCAATCCTGCAGACCTCCAAAACATATTTGGAACGACGTTACAAGGGAACCACATCAACTGGTATATCGACTTCAAAACTGAATACCCTCTGACAACGTGGGAAGAAATGGAGGCTAGTCTCCCGCACAAATTTCGGAAACTAAAAACTAGCTCAGAGATCCAATGAGCCCTTGGAAGCATTACTCTGAACAAAGACGAACTGGTTGACAAATTATATGACCGATTTAAACAACTGGCTGATAAACTCAACTAGAAACCTGAAGAAGATTATCTTTGTGCACAGTTCAAGAAAGGTTTATTGCCGTGGATTCAGCAAGGTATAGTGATCCGCGGTGTGAAAAAATTACAGGACATCCTGGATGCCGCCAATGACATCAGTAGGGAATTAGGCGCCCTTCACAAACTACAAGCACCATTACTACCTTTGCCCACACTACGACCAGACACCAAAGTGACCCCGGCACCATGTGTAAATGGGGAAAGATACATGGTGGGCGATGCTGGTTTGCCAACACAAATACACGTCCTGACGTCAGTAGACGCCCTAGAACCTCCACAGCAGCAATGCAAGCGGAGGAAATTGAAGTCGATGCATTCCAACCAGTACGCAATGATGGCTGCTAGGAATGCGGGTCTCTCCATCATTGTTGAATTAACTGCCCCCTTGTACGCCAACGATGGGCATCAACAGCACAAAACTCCAACACGCAATCCAAGGACGACCAGGGACCGACGCCAAGGAGAGGGGGAGTCACCATCACTGAAGTCCATGGCGCAGGGGCTAAGGTCACGGCAATAACCACGGTTAGAGTATCCACGAGGTCGCAGGCTGTGCCATCTGAAAAATCCGATGATCATGTGGTCGAACATAGAAAACCATTTTTGCCAGAACATGACGGCCAGTCGAACAGGTAATTGACAACACCAATGTCACCATCACGCTGTCCAAACTCATCCAAATTAGTCCAGAATTCCATAAATATCTACAACAGGTTGCTCTCCTAAGTCGACCAAAAGATGCCAGTGTCATAGAAGTTAACTCCACGACCTTAGACCCCGATGCTGCAATCATCCGTATCCAACTTGGGCAATTTGAACTCACCAATGTAATAGTCGATGGCGGCTCAGGCGTCAACGTCATGAGCAACCAACTAAGAGAAAATCTGGGGCTTCCACGTCCCAAAGCCGCATACTTATTCTTCGAATGGCCAATGACGCCCTTGTCACGCCACTAGGGAAATTGTCGTCAGTAGTAAGAACCACCCATGGCATCACGACACCAGCAACATTTGTAATTATAGAAATGCCAGATCGAAGTAATTTTTCCATAATTCTAGGACGTCCATGGTTGAGAGACATGAACGCCATACATGACTGGGCCTGAAATCAAATTCGTATACATCGACAAGGACGAACCATTGTCATCCCCGTTGACAGCTGTGTAACCCGCGCCAAAGCCGACCAAATCTGACACCATGCAGGCACTAACTGGTTGAAGGGATTATCTCCAGAACAAGAAGCATTAGTACTCAAAGCCGACCCAAATTTGGTCCCCTCAACAGAAATCCATTTAGCCAGCCTTGCTCCAGAGCCGGAAAAATTCGATATCCTTGCACACTTCACGCAAGAAGTTCAAGAGATAGTCAAGGTCAACGCCCCACCGGCATCCCAGGCATTAAAACATCACACTATCAACACGGTTTTCTATCCCGTCTGGTGGTGACTATCATGTCGCGACGTCGGAATGGGTCGCGACGAGGGTCCTCCGACGTCATAATAGGTTTTGTAATGTAAAAATGAAAAAGTATAAATGAAAAGGTTGCATTTCGGAGTTGGGCCGTCACAATAAAGACCAAATGGGACGTCCGGTCGTGACTCTAAACCGTCGTGACGTCCCGACATTATGACGCAAGATGGCCAAGTCACGACCGAATAGAAAACCCTGACTATCAATGGTTGGTCCCATGGCGCCAAAGATAAAGTTGAGTTAGTTAATTTAGGCATCACAACCGAACCTAAGTTCGTCAAAATCAACGCAGAGGTTCCGACAAAACTCAAACAAGCAGCCATTGAGCTATTCCATGAATACCACGATATCTTCTTCCGGGGCTACGAAGATCTAAAAGGGATACAAAGTCGACTAGCCGAGCATACGATAGATCTAGTACCCAATGCTCCCCCTGTCCAGCAACACTACTACCAAATGAACTCCAACTATGTGGTAAAGGGAGGATTTACCAACTAAACCCTAGCCTTCTCAATCCCATCAAAACCCAACAAAACCCAACTAATCTAAGTGCTCCAAACACTCATAAGTTGCTGGAAATGTACAATACAAGTGCAAAAAGAGGTCAAAACTGCATAAAATGGGTCAAAACAGCCCCAAAACCATGGTACAGCAGTTCCTAACAGCTCTCAGACCTCTCTGACTCTACCTGCTCTAGTGTAGAATGATTACAGGAAACCCTAACCTTGCCTCTTAAACCTCCTGAACTGGCGGAAGTCATCCAGTCGGCTGGTGACAGAATTCATCCAGTCGGCTGGTGACAGAGTTCATCCAAGTCGACTGGTGACAGAGTTCATCCAAGTCGACTGGATGACTGTCTAAGGTAAGGATGAAAACTGAAAAGAGACTAAGGGAAACTAAGGAAAGGGGAGATTGGGGAATCTCCGGTTAACATTATCCCCTTTTTCCGGTAGTTTTGTCCCCAGAACGTGGGTAACGGAGGAAAAGGTTGGAGTAAGAAAACCGATCCTAGGTCGTGAAGATTGTCCAAGCTATACAAAATGTCAAAAAACGGTAATCCCCAAAGAAAACTAAGAAAAAATAATGTCGCAGGCGAAAAAGTGGTGCAGTCAGTCAGTCGGCTGGTGTACAGTCGGTGGCGCCTCGGTCGGGAGTGTAGAAGTCGGGTCGTCCATGTCAAGCCACGGCTCGAAAGTCGGGTCGCGCGCCTCAAACTTGGACAACCAGCGGTGCTGACGATCTAAGTCGGCTCGGTAGGCGGTCAGCACATGCTCGAAATCCCGCTGCTTCGTAGCAGCATACTCCCGGACAGCTCGGCTGAGTTCCCGAGGTGGTAAGGTTTGCAAGGCTCGCTCTGTCCGCAGTTGCTGATTCTCGAGAAAAAGACTGTCAGCTTGCTGAAGACGGGCACTGAGCGTAGCCTCCAACTCCAGCCGGCGAATTGATGGAGCCGCGGGATCGGGAGCTGGAACTCTGGAAATCAGGTCGGCCTGTAGGGCCTGTACCTGCTCTAGGAGGGCGGTGTGGTCGCGAAGCAGCTGGGTATGGGTCTCCGTAAGGGTGCGAAGACTGGAGTCTCGGGCGGCCAGTAGCTGTTGAAGGTGATGGAGCTGGATGTCACGTTCTGCTACGACCGTGGCTACCTGCTGTCGGCTAGACTCTAGCTGCTCGGCTGCACTACGAGTCTGGGCCAGGGCGTCGGTGATGACTTTGAGGTTGTAAAAAACAACCTGAAGGTCGGGTGTCCGAGCAGATCCGAGGGGTGGTTCGGATGGCGGGGCAGGGTCGAGTTGCACGGTCGGATGAAGAGACGCAGAGGGCCCCCCCTGGCTGTGTGGTGCAGGGTGCAGCGCGGGTGGAGAAGGATCACCAGCTGGGGTTGCTGCAGCTTCTTCGGGAACAGGACCTGAAGGCTGTGGCGGAGTGAAGCGCGGAGCGGTGAAGACGATTGGCTCGCGGTACAGCATGAGCGCCATCGGCGGTGGGGACGGTGCTAACTTTGGTGACGAAGAGCAGTCGGGTGGTGCCGAAGCTAGGGTCTCGGTGGCGGAAACAGGCGGGGTCAGCTAGGCGTATGGTATAGCTGGGTTCGCTGACCGCCGAGATGGAGAGGCAGGCACGTTGGTGGGATTGACGGGTGGTGTACCAGCAGAGCTGCCGAGGTTGATGACGGAGTCGGGTGGTGCGACAGCCGCAGGTACTGGATCCAAGTTGCCATCGGACCCGGAGGAAACCGCTCGGTAGTGTCTGGTGATAGTTCGGGATCGAAGGGGGTACCTGCAAGTCGGTGAGGCTGGACTGGTGTGCGCAGCAGAGCGTGGGGGCGGGGTCCGGTGAGTTGGAGATCTGTATGGAAACGCTGGCTGGCGAATCTGCTGGCCGTGTCGAAGGAGACGTCGGGCGGGACGACCGACATCAGACGAACCTTCGTGGGACCGGGAAGTCGGCTCTGTATCTGCCTAGTCGGCGGAGGTAATCAAGGTCGGGCGGTGACCGTCACCACTAGTACGATCTCGGAGTTGCCCAGCTGGCGGTCGAACGATGGGTGAACTGATCGGTGCACCCTCGTGGCTCCCGTCCATGGTGTCAACACTGGAATCAACTGTCTGGGGCTCGGTTACTTCTTCACGGTCCGGGAACCACTAGGACAGTATAGTATCCATGACTGCGGCTCCACGAAGACGGCGCGGCTCCCCTGGCTGTGAATGGAGATAGATCAGGTGACGACGCAGATTTGCGAGGACAAAATAGGACCAGTCAAAAGGGCGCTGACGGCGCCCGGCCTTCTCTGCTGCTAGAATATGCTCCACGAGGTCGTTACTCACAAACAAGAATCTCTGTTTGAAACCTATGGCGTCACTCAACGCCCGGACTCGGACCTGATAAGCATCCGGTAATGCTGTAACCCGGTTGCCATCATGGGCATGGTCAGCCTCTGTGAGTCCCAGCTGCGAGTATCTCTCATCGAACCCAAAACCCACCTTCTGGCCTAACAAGTTGGCCCCGTCGTCGAACCCTAATGCTGTTCGGATCACGTATGCCGTAATCTCCACAGCTTTGCCTCGGACCATGGACCGGATGATCGGCTCACCGGTAGGTCGGCGGGTGCCCCTGGGGTGCTGAATGTACTCAAATCCATCCACAAAATCAAGGATTAACTCAGGTCGGGGCTGCGGCCAGTTGAAATTATAAAATACCTGGAGACTGGTGTATGCTGCCCAGGCGTCGTCGGCTAGCGCTCGCCAGGCGTCCCACTGTGTATGCGGCTCAATGGTGATATCCAGACGACGATGAGGGTTGCGTGGAATACGCACCGTCTTTGGAACCCTCGCATCCACCGCAGTCAGCTTGCGTTTGACTCCTCGCCTCGGGTTGATGGGAGTCGACTGTGAGGGTGCAGTTGGCGGTGGTACTACAAGCTGCTCGGTCGGCGGTAACGTCGGTGGAGGTGTGGGTCGTACCGTGCCATCCAGGTCGGGCTCCGCAACAGGCTGGGTGCTGGGGCCTCCAATCTCCATGGACTCGGCGCTACCAGCCCAAGGTAAGGCTCCTCGATAGAAATATCTCTCCAATGTCCCGCGATGAGCTCGGCGACGGTGGCGAGTGAGGTAAATGTGGCGGTTGACGGCTGCAGGCCGAGACGGAGCAAGCACCTGGTCGTGTGTCCGCTGAGAGCAATGCACTGGAAAATCAAGGCAGTCCGAAGAGTCAATTGATGTGGAGACGCCAAAGAAGCTAGAAGCGGCCTGGAGATTGATGGCGCAGAGTGTGCCCGACGTCACTCCCTGTGACTGTCGTAAACCCTGAGTATTAGGGTTAGGTCGAAGCTGCTCGAAGGATGGACGGTGTCGGTCGATGACAGGTCCCAGAGGGTGCTGAGGAGCACCCGGCGCGCGGAAAACACTCTCGGTCTTGACTGGAACTACAGAAATAGAGGGGGCTCGAGGACTCGCGAAAGCTGCAGGGAGACTAGAGTTGCAGTCGCGGTGGTCACCACCGGATGCTAGCCTAGGGTTTGAAATGGGGGAAAGATAGGAGACGGGAGGGAAATCAAGACCTGAAGTCGACTGAGTAAGTCGCTGTCGGGATGAGGCGCGAGGAGACTGAAGCGCCGATGGTCGGGGAAGTGAAGGAGCAGCTGCGGGGAGCTCGCAAGGAGCAGCGTATCCCGAGGTCGTCGCGGTGCTCGGCTTTGCAACTGTTAGGGCGCTCGAGGACTCCAAGCAGGGCCGACGTAGTGAGCTGTCGGTGCGGGCCGCGCCGTGTGCACAAGGATGTAGGGGTTGCGGGAGACTCCAGGCTTGGACAGTCGCGCTGGGCGTTGCAAAAGATAGGGTTTGCGGTGAGAAACCAGGGCTTTGCAATGAAGCCGAGGGGCAGTGACAAACTGACGGGCTGGGCGTCGGAGCAAACCCTAAGTCAATAATGACAGGTTGCTGCGATGGTGCTGGAGGCTTAGTGGGAGGCGACTGCGGATGATGGGGCAATGGGCGGTCCGCCTGCAGTACTGGCCGGGTACCGTGTGAGCCTAAGGCACGCGGAATAGGTGTCAAGGGTAGGGCCTCGACCACGAGGCAAGAAACTGAAACACACTCCAGAGTTAAGACGGGGGTCTCCATAGCGAGTGTCTTGGCGGGAGGGATGGACAGTCGATGGGGGGAAGTGGCAAGTGTATCCTGTGAGCGAGCTGCGGACTCTTGGGTAGGCTGGTGAACTGTGAAGGAGAACGCTGGAGTGATAATGTCGTCAGAGGGGGAAGGGGGCTGTTCAGTAAGAGCAGCCTCTTGGGAAACCTCAGTTGGGCTCGTGGAGAATCCACGTGGCAGTTGCTTAGGCCCGATAGTGACTAACTGGTCTTCAGAGTAAAATCTGTACGGCTTAAGTTTGTTGATGTTGACCACAATCGGGTTCGGCTCAAAGTGTGCCTCTGTTACCAATAACGCACTGTTGTTGGGGAGTCGGTACTGCACCCGATATGGCCCAAACCATCGACACTTAAATTTCCCTGCATGTTCTTTCTCGCCTTTCGGATACCAGAGGACATGGTCCCCCACTTGAAAATCCTTCTGTCGGTAATGCTGCTGGCTCCACAGTGACCGACTCCACTGTCGACTTCCCCACTGTTCCTGTGCCACCAGTCGATGACTGTCTAACTGCTCCAAGTCGGCTGTACGGGCCTGTAGGACCCTAGTTGTAGTATAGTCGATGTCACCGTCTGTCCTACGGGTAGGAACAGTATACTCTGTGGGCATGAGAGGGTGCAGGCCATAAACTAACTGGAAAGGAGTGTAACCAGTGGTGACCATGAACGCTGTCCGATAGGACAGTAGAGCGGTTGGCAAATGCTCATCCCAGTCGGTGCGATTGTCACTGACCAACTTTGTCAATAGCCGACCCAGAACTTTGTTGGTCGACTCGGCCTGTCCGTTGCCCTGGGGGTAGTATGTGGTGGATGTCCGATGCTGCAGCAGGAAATGCTGCACCAAGTACTCAATCGCCTCGTTGATGAAATGGGTTCCTTGATCACTGACTAGGGTCAGAGGGCAACCATAACGGGTCAAAATCTGTTCGTACAGGAACTTGGCAGTTACAGCCGCCGTATTTGTGCGCAGCGCCTTAGCCTCCACCCATTTCGTTGCATAGTCGGTGGCGACCAAAATGTACCTGTTCCCTGTCCGAGCTGCTGCCGGCTTGATAGGGCCCACAAAGTCGAGGCCCCACTTCATGAATGGCTCTGCAGGTAGGCTGGTAACCAATTGGGCCAGCCCTGTGTTGGCCAGCCCCCCGACCCGCTGGCACTTGTCGCAGGCTCTGCAGTACTCTAAGACGTCCTTGTGCAGGGTTGGCCACCAGTAACCAGCATCAAGAATCTTCCTGGATGTAATATCCTGGGAGAAATGGCCACCTGCACAGCCGTCATGCATCTCCTTCATCACTGTCTCCGCTTGTACAGGATCCAAAACTCTTCTTAGGACCAGGTCCTAGCCCTTCTTGTACAAAACGCCTTCAACCAAGGTATACGGTAAGGCTCGCAGCAGCAACCTCCGCTTCTCATCCTTGGTCATAGTCGCAGTCGGCTCGCCAGTTCGCAGATAGTCGATCACGTCTTGCAGCCACTCCGGTTTGACATAAAATAGCCCTGCGTCGGGAAGTTGATCTGGCACGCCTGTGGGTGGCTCTCCATTGGGAAGTCGGCTGAGTAAGTCGGCTGCGCCATGCGTCCGACCCGGCTTGTACACCACAGTAAAATCGTATTCCTGAAAAAGCAACAGCCAACGTGCAATGCGCCCCGACACTTGGGGCTTGCTAACCAAATGAACCAAGGCCATGTGATCTACATAAAAAACCAGCTTGTTACCCAAGAGATAATGACGATAATTAGTCAAGGCATACACCATAGCTAATGCTTCCTTTTCTGTGGTAGTATAATTTCTCTGAGCAGAATTGAGCAGTCGGGATGCATAGGAGATTGGCTGGTCACACTTCCCTGTCTGGTTTTGAGCCAGCATAGCTCCAACAGCGATATCAGAAGCGTCGGTGTGGACATGGGATTCCAGATCCCACCTAGGTGCGATCAGTATGGGTGCATTAGTGTACCGTTCTTTGATCTCCACCCAGGCATCTTCACAGCGGTCGGTCCAGTCGAACTCCTCAGTTTTTCGCATCAGTCGGGTGATAGGCTCCATGATGTGAGCATAGGACTTGATGTAGATGCGGTTGAACTGAGCAAATCCATTGAAAGTCTGGATGTCGGCTGTGCGTCGGGGGCGTGGCATCTCCTGAACGACTTCGATCTTCTTTGGGTCGGGCATCTTCCCTGCCTTGGAATCGACATGGCCTAAAAGGATACCTGAGGCCACCAGAAATGCGCACTTCTCAGGGTTTAAGCTGATGCCATACTCCCGACACTTCTCAAAGCAGAGCCGCAGTTTGTACAAGTGATCGGGGATGTCACTGTAAACTGTGAAGTCGTCAAGGAACAGCTTCATGAAAATTCCCAGGTACTCCTTGAATGCCTTGTTCACAGCTCGCTGGTAAGTCGGGGGTGCATTTGTCAGCCCAAATGGCATAACCAGCCAAACAAAAGCCCCCCATTCAGTGATGAAAGCTGTCTTGTGTCGGTCCTCCGGAGCGATGCTAATCTGGTAGTAACCCGACCGACCATCCAGGAAGGTGTACAGCTCGTAACCTGCCACAGCATCCAACACTTCCTCAGTAAAGGGCAAAGGATAAGGGTCCTTTTTAGTGGCAGCATTTAGTTTTCTATAGTCAATGCAAATACGTAATTGACCATTCTTTTTAGGCACAACAACAATGGGTGAGAGCCAAGTCGCCTCTTCGACTGGAACGATGAACCCTGCTGTCAGGAGTTTATCAATGTCCTGTTTGACGATGCTGGCATAGTTAGGATTCATCCTGTATCTGGCCTGATGAATCGGGGGAACATCCTTCTCCAGCACAATCCGATGCTGCGCCACTGACGGAGGGATCCCCTTCAGGTCCTTGTATGTCCATGCAAACACGTCAGTGTACTCTCGCAGTAAGTCTTCTGCTGCCTGTGCTAATGCTGGTTCCAGTTGTGTACTGATCTTCAGAATCTTCGGTTCCTCCTCAGTACCGACATTAATCTTCCTCAACTGCTCTTCTTCAGTCAAGTTCCATCCTGCCACCTTCATCTCTCCCAACTTTTCCCGTACTGGTGTCTCATCGACCGGCATCGCGCCCTCTGAAAAGGTATAAAAGTGGTCGGGGGAAGTAGCAGTGTCGGGATCAGGAAGAGTCGGGGGCGCTAAGTCGGCTGTGTCCAAGTCGGCTTGTAAGTCGGCTGCGGCAAAGTCGGCTTGGCGGTGGTCGGCTCGTTGTAAGTTGGCCTGGCCAGGTAAGGGTACTCTTAAATTCTCAGGCAGGGTGATAGTCCCGACTGCGAATATATCCTCCTCGGTCTGTAAAAAACGATCCTCCTCTTCATCAGTGAGTCCCTCAGCTAAGTTATAATACACCAGCACCTCTGGCAATTTGGGCAGGGGGCCCGTCCTCTGATTGATAAAGATAGTCTTGACAGTACCATTGCCTCGAATAGTCACCAACTTGTTCCCCCAGTCGTGAGTGACCTTTGCATCAATGAGCCAGGGTCGACCCAGCAACATACTGTAGGCTTCATTGACCTCCTTGTTGCGAATGACGGTCAGACTGATGTTGTACGGAATGCCGTGGATATGAATACGGACGTTCCGGATCAGGCCGACTGGTTCCACCATTGCCTGGTCAGCCATACGCAACCGATAGGGCGCTGGAGATGGATCCTTGAGTCCGAGTCGGATCCTTTCCTCCTCTGTAATGAGGTTGACTCCAGAGCCTCCATCCAGCAGCACGTTCTCCAGCGTTGACTGCCCGACCTGCACAGAAATAACCGGAAGACCCCGATCAATATCTACTGCTCCAACAACAAGATTGGGATGTACCTGCGAGTCGGTGGAACGCAGCTTTGGTACTGAAGTCGACGTCGGGCGTGCAGTCGGCTGTGGCATCTTCAATAGCACAGGGGGCTGAGTCGAGTCGGCTGGTGTCTTAGGCGGACCATGAAGTTGAGGAAAAACTTTGGCCCTGACATATTCCGTAAGGTTGGGGGCCACTTCCAGCAGTTCCCCTAAAGACACTGTGATTGGTGTCCGCAAGATCTGTCGACTGACTGTTTTGGCCAATGCTTGCGGCTGTGAACTGATCGGCTCCTCCGTGGCTACCTCCAAGGGCTTCTTGGGTGTACCCTGTAGACAGTCGGGGTCGGGGAATCCGACCCAGTCTCCGTCTAGAACTCGCCCGTCAGGAGCATTGGTCTCCAAGTCGGCTGTTGTTGGGGTTGGCCGGGTTGACAAAGCAGTTAATGTCTTCATGCCCAAATTTCTTACAACACGTGCAAAACCGTCAATTTACAGTCTCGACTCCTTCTGTCTGGGCTGAGGTAGCGGCTGCTCGATTGGTAGTCGACTCCGTCTTCTTAGCTTGAAAATACAGCTTCTTACCCAAGGCGTTGGTGCAGTTGGTCTCACAGCGTCGGGCTAACTCCTTCAACTCAGTCAAGGTATTGGCTGTAGACCCACTGGTTGTCACCTTCAGATAGTCAAGTAACCCTGCTCTGAAGTAGGTGAGCTTGAAGCCTTCGCCCACATCAGTCTGCAGACACTTGACCAGCTTCATAAACCGTTCGTAATAATCCTGAACCTTCTCCCCTTCACCCTACTTGAATGTTCGCAGCGTCATATAGACTTGCTCATCAGAATCCTGCTCCCGATAACGCAGCTTGAACGCTTCCTTTGCCTCCTCCCATGTGCAGTAAGGGTGATGGTCCAGCCAGTCATCAAACCATCGCTGGGCTTTGTCGACCAGGGTCGTCCCAAACAGTGTGATGATTACTGTCTCATCAGTCTCGCCATTAAACCAGGCACATTTGTCAAAATACCTGAGATGAGCGTCGGGGTCATTTCCCTCCTTGTAAGCCCTGTACGGTAACTGCTTCCTCTGTGCACTGACCGGCGGTCGAGGTTGTGCTGAGGTGAAGTCGGTTGTGCGAACCGGGGGCAATGTACGAGGAGGTACTGCCGATGGTGCTGGATAATGTACTGGAAAGTGAGAACCAGCTGGGGCAGTGTGTGAACCTCCGGGAATAGCGGCAGTACTGTAGCTGACCGGGGCGGCAAATGGTGGGACAACTGTAGGTCGCCCCACGTGGGTAGCTGCATGGATAGGATCCGCAAAAGTCGGTTCTGCCATTCTTCCAGGATACCCGGCTGACTGGGTCGGCAACGCAGATTGGTACACGTCACCAGTAAGGTGATCCACGTATCCTGGGAGTCGATGTGCGGTCGAGGAAGTCACGGCCGAAAGTGGTCCGAGTACAGTTTTATCCACCGTCACCTCTGGTGCTAAACTGGATAAATAGGGCGGTCGTGCAGCATTCCCCACAGTCTGTGCCTGCTCTTGCCACCTTCGCTGCTCCTCCCACAGGTCCTGCAACTGTGCTAGTTCCTGCTTCTCCCGTTCCAACCGTTCTTGTTCCTTTTGCTGGGCAACAAGCTGTTGGGCTGCGGACTGTTGTGCTGCCAGTTACTGAGCTGCTAACTGTTGAGCTGCCTCCTGTACCCGTCGGTTGAACTCCACCTCCAGCGAAGTACGATGCTGCTCTGGCGGCCACTGCGGCTCGGTATGCCAGTGATGCAACGACGCTACACCCGAAGGTGCAGTATGCTGCAAGGCTTCAAGCTGCTGGAGGTATTTGCCCGCCTCGAGTCGACTGTGAGTGTGTGTTGGGTGGTGCTGTCGGGCCCGTTCCCGTTTGGCTAACAGGTCGGCTCTGAATGCTTCAACTGCCTTCCGGTCCTCCTCTTCCTGTTCCCATTCTGACTGAAGCCTAAACTCATCCAGGAAGTGCACGTTCTTACCCAGGCCACCTTCTGTCGGGTGTACAAGACCCTGCTCTTGAGCTGATCGACTCTTCGTTTCCTCCAACTTCTGCTTCAGGTTCTGTAATGCAGCTGGCAGTGTCTCTGGAGTTTTTGGCAGGCGCACTGGCGAGACAGGTCGGCTGCGCAGTTGAGTCGGCTCGGTTTCCAAGTCGACTCTGCCAGTGACTGTACTGGGCCACTGGGTCGGCTCTGCAAAAACCTCCTGCGTCTGTCGTCGCTCTTCACGGAAGGTGTTGTAGTCATCCACGGCAGTAGAGAAGTCCCTCCTGAATGACACTGTTCGCTTCATGTCCTGGTACCTCCAGGGAACGCTAGTCGGGTCTGGCTGCCGACTCAGCCTATCCCCTTTTTCGAACTGTGTCTCCCCTCCAAATCTGCTCTCCGTCGTCCTCCCATCGGATGATGACATGTCATGTTCCACTTCCATGTCGATAAGCTCCCCGACCTGTTTAGCCGCACTGCCCTGCGAACTGAGTCGGCCCTGTCCTTCTGCTGGAGTCGGCTCTGTCGTCCGCTCCTCTCGTTGCATGTAGCGTCTGTAGCGCTCCATAGCTTGTCTCTCTCTCAAGTCAGGTTGGTCACCGTCCTCCATGGATGTGACTGCTGGACTGCACCAGCCGACTGTGTTCCTCCCTGAAGTCTGCAGCTACTGCTCTGCTTTTGGTCTGGTCAGCTCTGCTTGGCTTCCTGCAGACTCCAGTCAGTCAGCTACCCTTTCTTTATATCTGCCACTTTAGCACTAACTGACCCCAGCAAGTCGGCTGTGTAGTCGGGTTAGTAACAACAAGCAGTTTCCCAGCAAGTAGAAATGGATTATAGCAATTCACCTCATCACTGTTTTAGCTACTTCTATCCCCTTTTTCGCACTGCACTGATCTTTAGAAGTTTAGTCCAGTGGTTGCAGCTGTGATTTATTCGGACAGAAATTCCCTTTCTGCCAAATATTCTCAGCAGCTGTTTTCAGTCAGATTGGACTCGTTCTGCCCCCCTCAGGTACAGGTGCGAAGTCTTTAACTGACATCCCAAAACAAAGTCTCACAGTCGACTGGGGTGCCGAATCGAGATTCGCACAGTCGACCGAGGTCCCAAATCGAGATCCACAATTCAAATTTCAAATTTCAAGATCCTAAATTTTTGGACTTGAGGTTTTGAATTTCAAAATGCTAGAATTACGGGTTACTTACCTTTCACCCCTTGTACAATTGGACTTCTGATCTGACGTACAGCCGCCCTATCCCCTTTTTCGAGTGGTGAACAGCCCTCTGTTCAAACGGGTCGACTGCCTGAAAACCTGGTCCTTCAATCTTCACAGCACCTACGCCCACCAGCCTGCAACAGAACCGATCCGCTGCTACTGCTCCCTGGACACGTGCTGGACTGCATCTGTCGGTGCACCAGTGTTTCCTATCCCTGAAAACACCTGAAACGTTCTGCTTCACTGTCCCCCTCTACTGCAACAGATCACCTCCCGATTGGATCCTGGACCTCTGCCAGTGGCTGGGCAGCACCTGCCGACCCGATCTACCACTACAGGGACTATACCTTACCAACCAGTGACTGTTCAGCACCTCGGAATTTCAGTGACAGCATCTCAGCACCCCCTTAGACTCCCGACAGTAACTGCTGCACCTCTGCAGACCCAATTTCAGTACTTCAGGAACTCTAAAGTGTGTGGAATAGCCTACAACAAGCAGGAGATCACATGGTACGAACTAAAGCATGGTCGCCAATGGTAAAGGGAGGATTTACCAACTAAACCCTAGCCTTCACAATCCCATCAAAACCCAACAAAACCCAACTAATCTAAGTGCTCCAAACACTCATAAGTTGCTGGAAATGTACAATACAAGTGCAAAAAGAGGTCAAAACTGCATAAAATGGGTCAAAACAGCCCCAAAACCATGGTACAGCAGTTCCTAACAGCTCTCAGACCTCTCTGACTCTACCTGCTCTAGTGTAGAATGATTACAGGAAACCCTAACCTTGCCTCTTAAACCTCCTGAACTGGCGGAAGTCATCCAGTCGGCTGGTGACAGAATTCATCCAGTCGGCTGGTGACAGAGTTCATCCAAGTCGACTGGTGACAGAGTTCATCCAAGTCGACTGGATGACTGTCTAAGGTAAGGATGAAAACTGAAAAGAGACTAAGGGAAACTAAGGAAAGGGGAGATTGGGGAATCTCCGGTTAACACTATGCTACTCGTGTCAAAGCTGAACTCGATAAGCTTTTGGAAGCCAAATTCATCTATTCCATCAATTCCGCCCCATGGTTATCACCAATGGTAATCATTCCAAAAAAAACAGAACGCTGAGAATCTGTGTGGATTTTCGCAAACTCAACGCAGCCACTAGAAAAGACCACTACCCATTACCTTACATGGAGGAGATCATCGATGAGGTAGCCGGCCACAAAATGTATTCATTCTTAGACTGTTTTTTGGGGTACTACTAGGTCGCCATGGCCGACCAAGACAAAAATAAAACGGCTTTTTCTACCAAGTGGGGACCGTAGCAATTTGAGAGAATGCCGTTCGGAGCAAAGAATGCACCCATGACATTCCAGAGAGTGATGGAACTCATCTTCCGATCATCTTTGAAACGATTCTTTTGCATCTATCTCGACGATGGTACAGTCTACGCCTCTATGAAAGACCACATTTCTCACTTAAGACAGATATTTGATGCCTGTAGATCCAACAGAGTAAGCTTAAACGCCGACAAATACATGTTCCTATTCTTCGCTGGCATTATCCTCGGCTTTATTGTTTATAAACATGGTAAACTACCAGATCCAGAGAGAATACAAGACATAGTCAACATGACGCCACCGGTGAATCAAAAAGGGGTACAGCGCCTCCTTGGCCTAGCTCAATTCAATAGGATCTACATAGAGAAATTGGCCCACATAACCGCCTCGATCATAGCGTCAAACCATGCTCGCTATAGTTACCCCAAGGATTGGACACCTGCAGCTCAAGAAGCGTTAGAAAAAATCAAGATAGCCTATTCCAATGCACCCATATTAATTGTACCGGATTGGACCAAATCGTTTCACGTACATATTGATGCTTCTAATGTTGCCGTCGGCGTCATGCTCGCCCAAAACCTAACCGGTAAACCCAACCAACCTGTCGCTTATGCAAGTCGGCTATTAAACAGGGCTCAACGAAATTATTCCACCACGGAGCGAGAAGCTTTAGCAAAGATCTACGCTTTCAAAAAAATTCCGCCACTTCCTATTGGATAACAAATTCAGATTCATAGTTGATCACCACAGTTTGTCATACCTGGTTAATCAACCGCTAGTTAGTGGTTGGGTTGCATGCTGGATCATGATCCTGCTGGAAAACGACTTTGAGGTCGTCTATGTTCCAGGAAGACGCCACATAGTAGCGGACTATCTGTCAAGAGACACCACGGCCTCCGAAGACGGCATCGACGATTCTTTCAATGATGCGTATATCCAAGCAGCCACAGTGGCACCAGAGACATCCCAGGACTGGAGATCCTAGAATACACAGTATTTGACCACCGGCAAAGTCCCCATAGACTTTAGAGGCACTAGAAAGATCAGTTTTATCCACAGCACCCTCCCCTATACTGTCGTTCAAGGACAACTTTATCGCCGTGGACCTGACGGAGAAACCCAAATCTGCGTAGCCACGGAACAGCAACATGAGATCATATCACACCTTCATGATGGGCCCGCCGGAGGCCACCAGGGACCCGACACTACTATCAAGAAAATTTAAACTGCAAAATATTGGTGGCCCACGTTGCATAAAGACGTCCGTAATTATGTCAAGAACTGCCATGCTTGTCAAAGTGCCCCCACAAACTTCCAGTACCAGGGCAAAGTCCTTCTGAAATTGATACCTCCCTTGGGACCCTTCGTAAGATGGGGCTTGGATTTTGTGGGACCAATTCGGCCAGCCACCCGCCAAGGATTCAAGTACATCTTGGTCGCCACTCACTTCACCACTAAGTGGGTCGAATCTAAAGCACCGAGGACAAATACCGCCATGGTCACCGCAACCTTCATCTACGAGAACATCATCACCACGTTCGGCCGCCCATTGGAGATTGTGTCTCGTCAAGGCTCCCATTTTGTCAACGCAGTCATCGAAGAGCTCATGGACAATCACGTAATTAAGCATAGGACCAGCACAGTTTATTACCCTCAGGGCAACAGTCAAGCTGAATCCACCAACAAAACTCTGATTAGCATGTTAAATTCATCCATGCCAACAAGGTCGACTGGGACAATTGTCTGCCAGCAGCCCTGTGGGCCTATAGACTAGCAACAAAAACCGCAACACAAGCAAGTCCATTTGAGTTAGTCTACGGTACTCAGCCTTTGCTTCCTACAGAATACATTGCCCCTACATTCACCAGCCTACAACCCCGTAACTACACACCTCATCGAGTATTGGCTGCTAGGTTGCAAGATATCCATCACCTCAAGGAGCTTAGGGAATCTACAATACAGAACATTCTCCATAAGCAAAAAATCAGCGCCCACTATTTCCAAGCCTCTCAACCCCCTCGTGTCTTTCAAAAAGGGGACCTTGTCTTATGGTGTCCCCGGGATCCTAAACTTAAAAAGACCAAATTCGAGTCTGTATGGCATGGGCCTTATGGAGTCCAGTTGGTACTCCCTAACAATATTGTATTACTAATTAATAGTGACAACTATGACGCCCAAGCTACCATGGTGAATGCAAGCAAATTGAAGCACTACCATACAGTAGCCCAGCATCTATCACCTACTCTTAGCTTAGGCAAAATTAACAATCATCTCGCAAATGACAGAGACCAGGAGGGGGGAAGCACAATAAAGTGGACCACAAAAGTGCTTAGCTCATTGTCAATTTCGGCCCGTTGTGTAAACACGCGAGAAAGTGGCATCTAAAACTTCTTGATGGGAAATTAAGTTTGGGATACGGAAAGTAGACTTGATGTACTACAACTTCCAAAATTTGCATTTGTAGTTGTTGAGTTGAGACACCTCTATGAACACAACAAAGTTGAACAAACTGAATGCAGTCATTTGGAAAAGTGACCATATTACATTCTAGTTTTGACAGAAATCACTTTTGACTTCGCGAGGCCCTTCGTTTGTACATTACGCTTGTAGAAATGATCTTGGTGACCGTGTTTGCAATCCTAGATTGGCGAGAAGTATCTCTGGGACGTTTTTAAAACACTGTTTTTGGTGAAACTTTTTGTGAGGTTTTTTTCACCAAACATTGTTTTTTAAATTGGAAAAAACATCCTCTAAAGACAATAGAGGGCCCCAAATGAAGAAATCAAGAGTTTGGAAAAGTTCATTTTCATGATTTAGAACTAGCGGTCCAATTAAGTTTCAATTGAAGATGTTTCTTTTATAGAGATGCATGTAAGATACCTTATGACACCTTGAAAAGTGACTAAAATGCTCAAAAACTACACCAAAATGCTCAAAATCAGCTTTGAGCTATAAAAAACAGCACACTTCATATTCACTTCCTAGTAATCACATATTGCACTTGGTGGTCCACTTTATTGTGCTTTCCCTCAGGAACCTAGCCCCTCCAACTCTGACATCCCGGATGATAATTCCCAACCATCCTCTCAAATTCCACTCACTGAGATCAGTATTAACCTCATACAAGCTGTCCCATTTCCCCTATCCATGCATGATCATCATGGACAGCCCATGGAAAAGACGACATCCCTATCTTGTCCCCGCCGTCTTAGGCGGATTCAGCAGTCCCCATCATTGCGGACGTCCAAGTCAAATCATGAAGCCTCACAGCCAACAAGGGCTGGTGAGGTGCCCCATCCTGAGGCCACCCCTGTCACCTCCCCGCCGCCAAGCGCCTCCTCTTCTCCCCCCCAGTCTCCCTACCTAACACCTGTTCCCTCTCCAGCATTTGCGTCTTGGCCCTTTGTGTTTCTGCCATCACCCAGGAGCTAGGCGCTGCTCCCTCTCCTATCCTTCTCTCTTTTCTCCGCTGCATTGTTGCCCAGAGTCTTTGCCATGGCCGATTCCACCTCTCGGAAGAAGGTGCCCCCCTTGTACGTGCCCAAACACATCCACGAGTGGAAGCGCAGGGCCGACGAGATATGGACAACAAAGACGAAGATGGTGAAGTTCTGGACTCTCATGAAAGGAGAGATAGACGTTTTGTACGGCAATGAGTTCATGCAGTCCATGCGCCAGAGGAGCGAAGACGAACCTTATCCCTCCGGCTATGTCAACAACGTCCTTGTTCAGTACTCCAATCGCTACCTCTACGGGTTTTTTGGGTGGGACGGCATGGGGGTCATAGAGTGGAGTCCGGAGTGTGGGTACCCGCAGCCCGACCTCAACACACTGGTAAATCATCTCCCTCTCCACGATGACAAGCGCTATGATGTTTTTTCTTTGGGAAAAATTCTACCTGAGCCATGGTTTGCTCGGATGCGGGGAATCCTCAGCCAAGTGTTCTTTAAGAACGACTGGAATGGCATCACCCCCGCCTAGCTTTCCTTATTTTTCATGGCCGATCACGGAGTGAAAATCAACTGGGGCGCCCTCGTCGACGAGAACTTTAGAGTACAGTTGAGAGGACACTGCCGCATCCCGGACTACTCCAGCCCGATCGGTCCCTTTCTAACAGCATACATCACCCACTATCTTGCTTATCATCACCGCAATCAGCGGGGACCAGCCATGGGTTCCTTTCTCGCCATCCAACGCGAATTGGCGATGCCCCAACAGCCAGAGCCGTCTATGCCAGGGCCCAGCACCAAGCGCCAATGCGTGTTGGAGCAGACGACCGGGGGGGTGGTAGCAGTGGCAGCGTAGGATCCAGCATGGGGGCCCCGAACGATGGAGCTCCACGACAAGACAACAGCGCTCACCGAAACACTGGAAGCCCTGCTGCACATGGTACACAGCACCGAGCAGGAGAAGAAGGGACTCACCATTGCATATTGCGAGCAGGAGGAGCACACCACACGGAAAGCCGCCCAAGCAATTCAAGCTGCCCAGGTACAAGCGAACTAGACACTGGAGACCACAAGAGCCAAATTTTGATAGCAGATAGAGGAGCTACAGAGCACTCTGACAAACCTACGCAGTCACGTGGCCAGCTTAGAATTGGAGCTTCCTCGCGCACACGATCAGGTGGACCTGTTGGCCAAGGACAAGTCATGGTTGCAGCTCAAAAATTGGAGCAGCTCAACAGTGACAACATGGCAAATTACAAGCAGCTCACTGCCGACAAGGTTGAGCAAGCTACACAGCCCATCATTGCAGAGGTAGAGATGCTACAACAGATGAGGGCAAACCTGGAGCAGATACGCGAATCATTTGAGGTAAACAAAACAGGGTGGATCCATACGGCCACACACACCATAGCCACCAACGCATTTTAAATGCTTTGACTGCACCCACCGATATCGCAGGAGCCATCACCAGAATTTCTAAACGCATGTATTGATGAAGCCATGGCGTCTCTCAACTTAGAACATTCAGAGCTCGACTGGGAGGCTATGGATCAGCAGCTGCAAGATGCGGACATAATGGAAGAAGAAAAGGGCAAAGGAATGTACCAGTCACCTCAGAGGCCGAGTGAAGAAGAGCCCTTGCGATTATCGTAGGGCCGGGTCCCTCCGAGTCAATGATAGTCCCAAGCTTCTACGATCCAGCGGAGCATGTGGACATCCCGGATCAATTCACGGACCTTGAAGAGACCCCACTGCCATCGCCCATTCCACCTCTACCACACTTGGAGCGAACGCATCAGTCCTTGCCCTTGGTAAATTCGCGCCCTCAAACTTTCAAATTTCATAAAGATGCTCTGAAAAAATTAGAAAAAGAGTATAATTTTGAATTGGAAGCGAGTGACAGAAGTGATGCGGAAGAAGAATTAGAGACAGCGAGAGAACAGGTGATGAAGTATTTCAGGAATAATCGTGACTTAGCTGCTCGATACGCTTACCGTGAAGCCGATCAGGTCAATTGTCTAGCCTGCAACCGAATTTTGGTTAAGACCATCCACGACGTCTATCAGCACGCAGCTACTTCCCAATCCAAGCACAATTTAATCCCCATAGGAGAAGCAGGAGCATTTGCCGCCATCTAGGTCGACGAACTCCACCAAGAAGACAGATTCAAATACCACGCAAGGCCACGCGCCTCGAGAGACGTCTTGCACACGGACGTTCTAAAAACTAAGACATCAACACTCCGAGGACGGAATGCAAGCTCAAAGGGACGGCAAAATGTTACCTGGGAAGCTACTCCAACTGTAGTTGTTAACGGCACCGGCGGCAGGGACTGGGAGTCACAGCTTCTTCCAAGGGCGTCCCCAAAAAGCATAAAAAGGATCAAAGTTAGGGTATTGCTCTCGGATTTTCGCTAGAGCGTAGTGCTAGGTTAGTTGCCGGCCATAGCGCCAAGGACAGTCAGCTTTCCATTTTGTACTCACAGCACTTGTCCAGCACTTCTAAAAGATAACCTATTCGATCATTACTTCCTCTCTCGTTCTGTTTTGCTGTTGTTGCTTGTTTCTTGCATGTCCGTTGTTTTCTTCTATTCTCTACTCCCCACTACTATTGCCCTAAGTTGTTTCTCTCACGCCCTCACACGCCAAATGCCTCCTGTGACTCCCTAGACTCCATGGAAACTGTGACGCCCCTGAGATCAGCTTGATCTTCCTACAGAAACTCCTCACCGAGGCCAGCAACTCGCTGGTCTTTCCCTCACCTCACCACACCGAGACTCTTTTCCCCAAAACCTAAGACTCCGCTGTCCAAGACTCGAGACACCCGGCCCTGACGACCAACTACCTGGTCAGCCGAGTATCAACCTCAATCCAGTACCCCCGTCAACAGTATTTTTAGTTCCCTTCCTGCGTTCACACTCTCCATCGATAGGATCCCGGCTAACAATGATTTACACCACTGAGTGTGAGACCCATTCTAATGTTTCTTTCATTTCCACTAAAGCCGGGAAAGTGTTGTTCAATGAATTGTTATTGTTCACTATTGACAATAGACCTCATTTTACTATCTCTACAATGATGAGTAATGTGCCATCGCAAGTGTCTCGCTATCTCTGGGCAGCGAAACATTCTTTGCAGTCTTTTTATAATAGAGAAGTATCGCAAGACTCGAACTGGAACGGTAGAGGACCATGGATTAAACCGTGTCTTTGAGCACACTGGACATTCCTGCAATCTCGAATTCTCTTTACAGTATGATGTTTTCTCGCAGTCACAGCAATGAATTGTGTCATGAGAGAGACCTAGTTTTGTTATCATGGACTTCATTTCATATGACGATTTAGGACAGTTGTTTCCCGCAGGCAAGACATCATGCTTCAAAAACGTCAGTATTTTGTCTAGGCAATGATGACTCACGGAAAACAATGTACACAATGACATCAATACAACGCTGAACTGTAACCTGGTGGTTGCTGAGCCGCGATAAAGTGACTCCACAGATTTGAGTAGCAGACGCTCCATTTTAGGTGATTGGTCTTCTTCTTCTTCCTGAGACGACAAATCATCGAAGCCTATCACTTCGTCTTCATTGTCGCTTAGCTGTTTGTGAATCTCATCCACTCTTGCGAAATAATCTTCGACTACCTGGTCGAAGTCAATATCAACGTTTGGAGGATCTTCTTCGAATTGCTCCATGTCTTCAGCGTCAACTTCTCATCTTCTATCTATTCAGATTCGTTTTCTGTATTCGGAGCTTGGTCGTCGACAGAGTCCTTACTCCTTTGAAACGGGAAATTCGGATTACGCTGCAATTCAACTTGGAAGACAAATGTTTTTATGTGCGAAAACAATATTTACTTTGCATTTCGGTTTTAATTTGAGAAGCACAACATGCATCCAAGAGAGAGGGAGCTCCAGAAAAGAATCTGCTTACAAGGAGCGGGTCTATTAGCGTCCTGTAACGTCCGTACTTGCAATGATGGATTTCTACTCTTTGAACTGACTGAGTCTTGAATCCGTGGCATCGTTCGCAGCCACATGGATAGCGAAAGATGCCTTGCCTAGCAGCCAATGCCCTCTCGAAGTGATAGGCCTACCCTAGAAAGGTTCCTCTCATTATGCCCTCGCTTGATCACTGTGGCAGAATCTGTAATACATAGCCAGTGCTTCTCAAATATGTTCTAAGTTTGACATTAACATAAGACAAACGGAGAGGATACACTTAAATGTAGGCAAATGTTTAGAGATTGGTCATTCAAGGGGAAAAAAACAATATAGAGGTGATAATACAGGCAAAACGTATCGAAACTAATGTGGCAAGCCAGAAGGTCACCGAGTTGTACATGACAAATTCAAACAAATGCAAATTTCTGTTACGTGAACCAGTTCTAGTTAAACAAAGTCCACAAGCTAGTAAAGTAGATTGAATTCTAGAAATTCAATGATTTCTCACCTAGATCGTGTGGATGTCAATGACGTTACTAATGAACTGAATTAATTCTGTGTGACACTGCCCTAAAATTTCAATGCTACGGTAACATACGCTCGACCAATGTTAAATCTAATTTCTAAGTTGTTGAGTTTAGGCAATTGAGTTGATAAGCACAAAAAAAGAATGGGCTTCCATGATATATCTCAATAAATAACGATATGATTGATTTCGGTAACATATAAGTTCGCCCGCAGTAGGGTTTGAAGAGAAGTGTTATACCTAGAATGGTTAGGCTTTGTATTGAGTCTCCCAAGTAGAATCCCTCATGCATCACATTTCAACGTCTCTTAGAAACAATTACAAACAGTGGATTCTGAGAGCCTACCCACCACCTTCGATTTGAAACGGAGTCTAAGTACGTAATATTCCAAAGGAGTTTGTAGTCTGCAATTGAAAACTTGGCTACTAAGCGCTTACACATGGACAAACAGTGAACAATTGAGTATGAAGGTCCCGGACTATGAGCTGAAGAGGTATGCGACAATTGTGGAAAACGACAAGCTGCTACATCACCAAACAGGAGCAGTAAATTCACTGTAAGACTCTCACATGTACCTAGGTTTTGTTTCTATGTAAATTTGGTAATAGGCTTTGCAAACGACGGATTACTCGGTCTAACACGATTTGCGCAATGCTAAATTAAGGTTTTTTCAGGGAGAGAATGAGAAGGTCTGAAAGAGCAACCGCCTCTGCAATTTCCAGCACAGCCGATCCGCCGTAATTGCATCTTTTCAGGTCATCGTGGTGTAGTGTGAGGGAGTTATGGTAGTGGGTTTTTGGAATTCATACGAAGAGGCGGGATCTGATTTGAACAAGAAGCATGACAAAATCGACTGGAATGTTCCTTGCCTTGTCGAGCACCTTGGATGAAAAATCCTTGACGCATTTGGGAAGGCAGAGAATTCAATGTTTGTTGGAGAGACTATCTGTCCGCGAGTCAAAAGCACTCTTCGAGGCTCCGCCACAGAATGAATTCTTTGAAGCGCTAATGCATGGATCGTCACGTTGCATCCCCTCAATTCCACCCTCTAGAGATGAGCCACTCACTCCTCCTCTGCCTGGTAGGCCTGCTGTTCATTTGCCGAAGAAGTTGTCTCTCCAGCTTCACAATTCTGCGAAGGACAATAAGAACCGTTTTCTTCTAGCATTCTGCTCAATGCTGACGGCGAGGCGAATATTCAAGGAAGTTACAGTTGGTTTCCTGATTGTAAGACACACACACAAGGACATCGACGCCCACTTCAGTCACCTGTAGAAACTCATTAAGCGAAAGAACACATACTGCCTTGCCAACCTTATGAAGGCATTCATGGATTCTCAGAAGGCAGTTGCCTTTATTCCAGAGGTTGTTCAGGAAGTGGCAGACTTCAAAAGTTATGTTGGTGATTTTCATCACGACGGCGGTTATTGGATAGAAGGTCACAGTGAAATGCATCTTTTTAAATTTTATGTAGTGGAGGATGGGGAGGATGCGGGGTGGCCCGTGATGAGGTACAAGAAGCGTGCAACTGATCCGTCATGGCTTCCACCTGGCAAACCCGTGAAAATGTGGAGGGCAGACAAAGAGGGTTAACCACGTTTGCCCGTCGGTGATCCCAAACCGGTTCCTCATAAGTACTTATGGGGTAGTGTTGAAGTCGATGAGTGTGGAAAGTGATTTCCACGGTTGACACACCGGAATACTAATTCCGATAGGAAAATGATAAAAATTTAAAAAATTTTGTGTTAGGAATACGGAAGTACTACTTAGATAAGTGAAACAACTGGTTAAGACGGTTGGCCAAATAAAGAAGAGAACCGGAAGGTCAGCCGGGTGAGATCCGGTCGTCTGTGGTGGAGGAGAAGAAGCACCGTCGATGTGACAGAACCCTGACACCGCGGACTTAAGGGTAACCACTGATAGGTACGGTGCACGCGGGAAGAATGGCTGCGACCATTAAAGCGCCGCCGGTCGCGACCGTCCAATGATGAAAGGCTACAACCGTCCGTCATGATGAGCTACGAACGAGCGGGAGTGAGGACAAGTATAAAAAAAGGAAGAGCAGCCGTGCTCCTCCTTTATTTTGTCATTTTGTGGCGCGCTGGATCCTTGTGTTCCATGGCGAAGGGCGAGTTAGGGTTGGACGGTAGGAGAGAGACGGTGAGACGGAAGTGTTTCCGTTAGGTGAGGGATTGTGGTGAGGATTGTGCGTGCAGGTGTTACCAGAGAGACGGTAAGGAGGACTTAGCAGAATGGGTAGAAAGGGGAAGGAACCGGCGGAGGAAGGACAGTTGTTCAGGGTACAACGGGTCATGCCGTTGATGCTGGTAGACGACGACGAGAAGGAGCTCCTCCGGATCGCCTTAGATGCCATGGGCTGTGCGCTCCTATTGGACAAGGCCAGGGGTTGGAAACATTCCCTTCCGGCCCAAGAGATCCTCGTCAAGAACCCCGAAAATCGAGGAACCATCCGGGGAGAACCGGAGCAGTGGACGGCACAAGTCTGGAGGGATACGTATGGTTTCAAGAACGTTGGAGAGATCTCAGCACCGGAGACCCGGGAGTTTGTGTGGACGTATATCAAGGGGCCCGGAGACCGGAGAGAAGGATGAGAGCTGGATGACATCAAGGATCCGGAGGCCCGGAGGGTCGTAGGGTTTATGAACCCTATTTTCCATCCGGAAAAGCCCAAACGGATCACCATCAAGTGGGCGTCCCTTTTCATTGGGGCCATGATCGGTGAGTTCTCAGTAGACTGGGGCCTCATGATAAAGACGATAGTCGACAGGCAGGTAGCCAATCTCCGGAAGACCAAGAAACAGGCCATCTGCCTTCCGTCTTTTCTCATTCACCTCTACCGTCACCGGGGGCTGTTGAACCCTAAGGAGATCCGGGAGTATGATGAAATCAAGAGCCTGCAGCAGTACGCCGAACCGGAAGAGGTGTCCGATCAGGACAATGATGAGGATTGTATCGAGGTCTCTCCCACGCCGGCTAAGAGACCCCGTCCTAGCCCGGAGAAGGGGCAGCCGTCCGGATCACCTCGGACTCCCACCCCGACCAAGCGAACCCTGAACCCGGAAGTCCAAAAATCCACCGGACCACCTGAGCACACCGAGGACCCGTGCCAGGACTTAGTTAACCTTTCGGAGCACGTGTCGGCGTATGCTCGGTTCCTACAGTCGACTAGGCAGACGGAGGGCCGGTTGGCTAAGGAGGTAATTGCCCTTACGGGCTCGGACCGGTTGGAGGAGTGCCTGGGTATTCTTCGCAAGCACCGGGACTTGGCCGGTCTCCAGACCAAGCACATGGACCGGCTAGAGCAGTACCGGGAGAGGATTCACAAGCTCGAGCGGGAGGTGCGTGATGCCCAGAAGGATTACAGTGACGCCCGTGACCAGGCAGCCTATGCCACTCAGTCGGTCGTCGAGGTCAAGGCCACTTTAGCCCTTCCGGTGGATGTGGCCAATCAATGCGCCGTTTACCAAGCCTTCTTGACCCGGCAGCCGGATCCGACTGCAACAAAGATTGTGAAGTTCATGCACGACCGGACGCAGGTGATGAGGGACACTTGGGTGCAGATGAAGAACCTTGTGGAGATCATCTGTGCCGCAAATCGGTCCGTCAGGACCACCAGAGCCACCGGCAGATCGTGAGGAGCCCAGACCACCGGCCCCAACCAGGGAAACCGGCGCCGGTGCCACTTCCAGCCTCTCCGGTACGGTCGACCATCCGGTGAGTCCAACAGGAGATAGGACAGCCGCTGGAGGAGCCTATCCCGGATACCTTGAGCAGTTTGCACACTCTGCCCAATTTGGCTGGAATCGAGACTGTTAACCCCGGAAACATCCCTTTGGAACCGGACCAAGGCCCACCACCGGAAGACTTTGCGCCGGTACAGGGATCTCCGGAACATCTCCAGGTAGATCTCAGCGCAGTTCCGGTGGCGGCACGATCTCCATCCCCGGCGGTTCAAGCAGGACGATCCCGGAAGGCCAGCGACCCGTCGGCAGCTGATGCTGCGGAAGAAGGCCCCTCGCTGAAGAGGCTGAAGAAGGGATTACAGAAGAAGGAACGGATGGATGGAACCAGGCACAGTCCCCGGTTCGATAAGAACAAGGAGTAGAAGTTAGGATAAGGACCGGATAAAATGGCAGCGACTAGCGATGGGGCTCAAGTGCACCCGGCTGCCAATCCGGATAGGTAGCGGCAGTAACTAGGAATAGAAGGCGGCCACCGGTCCGGGATTCCCGGATCCAAGATCCGGAATTTCAGGATCTCGGTGGGCCACTTGGTCGCTTTAGGATCGATAGTGTGAGTATTTAAGCTGGACGTTTTTCCAAGGCTGGGGCCTTGTTTTGTACGCCGTTTTGTTGTTGCAATTGAGAATATACTTTTGGATTTGTTGTGTCGACCGGCTGGCTGACAGGTCCGTTATCGTAATGGTTTGTTGGTACTATTGTCTTCAGTAGTGTTCCGGAGGAGTGTTGAACAGTGGGATAGTCTGGAGAGCGCCCAGAGATACTGGGGAGGTGTCAAGCGTCGAGTGTTGACGGTTCCCAGTCCCGGAAGGAGTCCGGAGGGAAGGAAGGACGTACTGCAGCAGGGCTTGTAGTCTTAAGGACACGGAGGGCCGTGTGCACACAGGAATCCGGAAACGGACCGGTCGCTTCCTGTAGATGGGATAAAAGCCGGATGTCCTACTGCGAACCAATCCGGAAGGGAGATAAGATAGTTAGAATACCGTGCAGCCGTAAGGTGATGTCGTTGTAGTATGATTTCCGTATCCATAACCGGCACTGAGTAGCTATCCGGACCGGTACCTAGCCATACGGAGGGATTATTACTCCACTCCCCGGGTGGTAGATAGGAACTGTGGGGTGTCCAGCCACTTTAAGTCACGGGACGGTGGAAAATCCAGCCACTTGAAAGGATAGACGGATCAGTGGGAACCGGCCACTAGTCTAAAAAGCCGGAAAATAGGAACGAGGCAAAAACTACCGGGTTCGGCCAACCGGTCGAAAGACGAAATACGGTTGGATCCGGGTGGTGATTTCCGTTATGATCTAAAAGGAGGAAAACTATAGGTCTTCGTGGGAACGAACACGGAGTGGTTTACTTTGGAGGGTATTTAGTGTGAATTAAGTGCCTTCCGGAGGAATACGGATACCACGTCGTGCTACAATGAGGGAAAGAAGAACGCGGATAAAGAGGTGGCATGCGCAACGGAGTGTTCAGAGAAGAGAAATTTCATTAAAAGTGGATTATCTAAGTACATTGAGTACTCGAGAACTGGCATGGCTCGGGATAAGAAATACGCACAAGACATGTTACCATATGTAGTGTATTGGGAGCAAATTTTAAAGGAGGTCAACGAGCCATTGCCTCCCAATTCCGCCACCTTACAGGAAGGATTCTGGCCTATCTCAGACTGGAAGCGGGACCACGTCACCACATTCGATGCAGAGGACGAATATATAGCGGATCCGGATATTTGTCCCGGTGACGAGGATATGGTGGAGCCTTATCCTTTCTGCGGTCCAAAAAACTCTAGGCCGAAGTCTGTGTTTAACCCATATCGTGACGTGTTCCGTGGCGATTGGGTGTTCTGTCGTCCGTGTAAAGAAGACCACCTACCCATTTGGATGCGTAGGGCGATAGAGCCTCTTATAACAGAGCCTGGTCCTAATTACGGTAAGTTCAAGGTTGAATGGTGGACTCCGATGAAGGGCAAGAAGGAAGGTAAGAAGAAAGTTGCGAGAGAGTGCTGGACAAGACGGTGGGAAAGGAAGTTGACTCTTGCGGAGTAGGTGGAGTGTAAATCCGTTGTATACAGTCATAGGACCAAGAAAACTACGCATGAGGGCCCTCCAAAGTCCCATCTAATACCCGAAGAGGTTGTGATTGCTGCCATGGCAAACTTCAAATCGCATGGAATCTCGATGAACTGGAATGACGAGGAGGAAGACTATTCGGCTGCCCGCCGACGATTGTGATCTTAGCTGAAGAAGAGGTAGGTTGTGATGGTTTCCTCTGTGAGCGTTATATTTGAATATTGTAAACACTGTGATTCCTTCGAATAAGAATTGTATTTTACCATAGACCCAATACTAGTCATGTATTATGCTTTGTCTTCTATTTGTTGTTCTGATGCCTTACTTTTCCTTCTTCGGTGGTCGTCGGCTGTCCGGCGATGCCTCTAACCATACTAGATAAGCATCCTGATTGGTGACTTTGTGAGGCGGGTCTATATTGTATGGCCTGTGATTTTTACGGTGGACACTGTTACACTAGTCGGCTGCCCGCCGACGCTTTCCACAACATTAATAGAACCACTATGCGCTTTGAGAAATTGGGAAAAAATATTTATCCATTTAATTATATTCTTATCGGAGTACAACGGTAGTGTTCCGCCCTTTACATGTTACTTTGTATTGTGTATACATCAGAGATGCCACTACTCCTAAAGCCTCAGTAACTAATGCTAACCATGAATTCTACAACTATCCGAGTGTGTGAAGCAGCTCTATTGAAAACGAGCTGGACAATTCTAACACACACTAATTCACCCTAAAGCCAAAAAACCAAAAAGCTTGCCCCGAGAGTAGAACCTCCGAGTATGTGCAGTAGTGAATGCCAACGAAGGCCGCTGATGGTGGATGGTGATACTTGAGAACTTATTTTCGATCAGGAGGATACAGTTCCTTGAAAGATGGGGTCAGGAAATTCGGCCCTAAGTAGGGCATAGCTCTCCAGCAATCTCTGTATTACTCCGACTCTGTAGTCAGCTCAAGGGTCGGCTTTGTCCGCAGTGTGGTCTCGATCACTAGAAGCCGTTGCCTCAAAAAGCTCGGGGTTGAAATTATCCGAATCGGAGGTGAGAGAGGTATCTGCTACCGAGGAATGTTGTCGCCTTGTTGCTGAAGTGCGTGTGGCGTTGACGAGTGAATTGTTATCCGGCTTGGAGGACTTGGCTCGGACAGCACTACACCCAGTATCGACGGATGGATGCACGGATCCAAACGACGAATACGTGGACTGCGGGCTTGCGTTCCCTCCGCACCACTGATCTTGGCCAGAGCACCGACTTCCAGCACCCTCCAAGATGTCGTATGCTTTGCCAACAATGCGGAGCCACCCTGCAGTTGACATGGTTTGCGTTGACACCTCCCCTGTGTGGCTGAAGTGAACGCTCCCAACACTCTCGGACTCCTCAGACTCTTCGGACTCCTCGAATGTCAGTGCGAAGGGGATGCCGAAAGCGTCAGAGATCTCCAACAACTCTATGGTGTGAGCAATACTCCAAAACCACTCCGCACCTGGCTGCAGAATCTCACTAATGTATTCGAACAGAGGAATAGCTGTGTTGCGAGAACGGGCGACCACCGCCCTAAACCATGGCCGGAGCTCTTCGACGTCAGCAGTTGTCTTCTGATACTGCGGATACCACACATTGCTACACCGCCTCCCCATAACGACAAAATATTGGACAATATGCAACTAACTTCTACAGTATGCGACCTGCTTCTACAGTATCCGGTTGGAGTTCGTCTAGTAAACTGGTAAACGTTCTAGTAATCCACTTCTCTAGGGTTTTCAGGACGACTAATTGCCAACGTGGACCTAGTCTAGTAGCCCCTACTCTCCTACTCGGCTGGTAGCCGACTAGGACTAGCTTAACTATCTGCAGCTAGCCGCAGCTAGCCTACTAGCGCATACTCTCCTAGTCGGCAGGTAGCCGACTAAGACTACCTGAACTCGGACTAACCAAGGTAGAAATAACTTATCGTCTTTTGCAGATATATTTATCTAAGCGAAATTAACCAATATTGTGTACTTCTCCTGGTATGGTGTATTTTTGAAGAGTACAATTTATCATATGACAACTTATCCCAATTTCTAATGTCAGGACCACGCGTTGTCTCCTTTAAACGCTCTTTTAGGCAAACATCCTAAACCCTAAACCATATGGGTAGTTACTTTTCTTCGTGATGTATTTTTAATGCATCACTATGTAACTTTATTTACTCATCATTTTTATATGTGTTTCAAATTCGAGAGGTCGGTTCAGTGAGAAACAGGTTGGCTCTCCTAGTCGGCGGCCAGCCAACTAGAAAGGACTTCCATTCGTTGTGACCGTGAATACTGTTCATTCCAAACGACGACTCCGGAGTCCTCACAGACGGACACCTCAATGTGCGATGCCTGGCAGTCGTGTCCACTCAGCGGGTCGCCGACGATCTTCCCTTCACCCGCTTCACTTCACAGATCCACAATTTGCAAGGCAAGTATTTCTTTTTATAAGAACAGATAGATTTCTAAGGATAGGGTTTCTAGGGTTTAGGGTTCTCAGTCAGCCACTCGCCGAGAGATTCGGCCATGACACTGGGACTTGGATGTCCTCTATTCAACATTATATTAAAATTCACTCATTTTATTTTATCCCTTGTAAGCGGAATGCATTTTTTCATAAATATTTGACATCTTTGTCTTTAAATTTGAGGAATAACACATGAATTGGACGTCTACTGATGATGCAAAGTAGTCCATAATTGAGCGTTTTGTTCATAATTACTTAAATACCCCTTCAAGGTCTTTCAAGTGCGTCTCGAAATGGTTTGTTTGAGCACTAGAAACAATATTGGGGACACAAAGTATTGCCATCTCCTTCTTCAGTTCTTTGATGAGATCGCCAATGTCACAGTCAAGTTCTTCGACAGTTGCTTGTATTGCCAACTGCTCTTCAGTGGTTGGAGGCAGAGGGCGTCCATTCTCAGCGTAGGCCACCAATTTGTCACGGCGAGAGATCCAATCCTCGAAGAAGTCAATCAGTTGACGGAGTCGCTCCAGCATTGACCAAATAACTGTGTCCGTTCGCTGTGCAGTGCCCGGTGGGGTGGCACCATTTGTTAAACTCATGTACGACTTGATTTGTTGGCAATTGCATGCGTTGGAATTCATGTTGGACGGTACAATGATTGTTGTGAAACCCACCGTAACACTAAGCAATCAGCTACCCTCGGGCTGTTGAAGGCAAAATGCACAAAGTCGGGGGGTGCGAATCAGGGGAGGGAGGTGGCATTTTATACTCACGGGGGCGACAGTGTGGACGCGTGGAGGTTGGGCGCTCGCGTGCTGGTACGAGCGCGTGCAGATTGATCCTACGCGCGCTTGCGATTCAGGTAACCAGGGTACCTGTTGGGTATATGTACACGCGAGTACGAGTCTTGGCGGGAGAGTTTTGGGCGAGAGCGATATGCTACGGGCGCCGGCGACCCTCATCGAGCGAAGGCAATCGGGCGCGATCTCTACGAGCGCGCGAGACAGACGACGGGCGCGATCAACCACAGCTGACAGGCGCGAGTAGGCGCAGATTCGCGCGCAGACGCGACGACGGGCGCCACCTATGGTAAACAATAGTAAAGTGTGAAGACAGTAATTTTGCTCGCGCGGGGGAGCCCGTCTGATAAGCGTCCATCCGATAAATGTCCGTCACGTCCGTCACGTGACTACGCGACAATTTTATGGCTCGTCCGTCTATTATGACAACCTTGGACGTCGTAGTGATACTCTGCTTTTGTTTTTAATCGAGTCTGACAAAGACTTAGTAATACATGATTTGATTTGCCATTATTGTTTTAAAAAAGTGACACTTGGATGAGTAATTGTCGTCGCACATTTTGTCCACTATTCTGTTTCCACAAATAATTACTTTATTAACATGCACTTTTATAAAGAAAATTACATCACCCAAATCAAATGCAGTTTGGCCGTCCTTTTGATATTTCTACATAGCTACTTTTAGTTTCCATCAGACGGACGACACATTCATCCAGACGTGGAAATGAGGAAGGACCTCGACCAAAACGAGTAATTTTAATGATTGGACTCGACCCCACACGTTTACGTATTGCGAATCTCAAATAAGTCCCCGAGGGAATTTTGCCAACCCTGGAATAAGCATGGCTTGGAAGGGACTTGGACTCAACCTCCTTAGTGGGCGATTTGCCGGGCGCCTCCGTAACAGTAGATGGCACCACATCAAGCCCACCGCTCTGTCCATCTTCTACCGGTTTAGGAGGCGATCGTCGTTGCTCCAACAACAACACCTCACCCTCATCTTCAAGAAAGGGTTCAAATGGCCCATCCTCATCACCTAGGGATACAACCCCAAAACCGACTTCCTCTATGGCGAAAACGGTATGCACCCCACCCCAAACCCAGAACATTCCACCAGCTAACAAACGAGAGAGAGAGAGAACAAAGGCCCCAGGGTCATCCATTTATTCCAGTGAAATTACAGAAGACCCCGTCATTCACGCCCTGCCACACAATTTCAAGACCGGTAGTTGGTGCCTAGACCAAAATAACCCATTAATAAAACCCGCATAGTATCCCACATTAAAGAAAAATTCCTTAAAAAAATCAAAAAGATTCTCTTTTCCTCAACTTACACTCTATTTTTAGTAAAAAATATTCCCTTTTTAGAATCTGCTCTGCATTTTCTGCTCTAAGAGCAGAAAATTTCTGCTCTCCGCTCTATGCTCTCCGCTCTCTTCTCTCCGCTCACCGCTCACATACAATCTTCCCTCCTGTCAACACCAAGCCGCTGAAATATGGTAGAACCTCTTCAAAGGCTTGCGACATAGCAGCCCTCGCCCTACAATGTGCACCCCCGCCACTTTTATTGTCCTGTGCTTGACATATGTCTTTCCAGGCCTTGTCGTTGCCAGACCAAACGCTTGGTTTAAATAGTCTGCTGGCAACAACCCCACTGAAAGATGGTTTCTGTGGCACATTCCCTGTCCTCCCACTAAATTTCGGATCCTTTCTAATCTCCACGTTGCCACCGTGAGCCCCAATAGCTGACAAGGACTTCTCCATTTGCTCTATTGCTATAGCCCTCAGTCTTTGATATTGTATGTTCCAGACATAAACGATATGTTGATGCACAATCTTCTCCGTTAATCGAACCTGGGCATGGAGTGTACAAATGTGCACTCTATGCAACGGTAACGGCAAGATAGGACGCCAGCTTGTATGTGCACGCATATCACAAGGTTCTAGCTCCACAGAGTTGGCAAACAGTCCCCCCACCCAGTTCGGATTCCTACGTTTTCTGATGGCAGCACTCGCCTGGCTTGCTGTCCCTACGGTAGGCTTAGTCCTCTTCTGCTCGCAGTATATGCAGTTCATTGCACACGACGGCCCCGACTAAAGCCCGTACATACACTTGATCGTCTTCATACCGGGAAATGCTATTCTGCGAGCGTTGAGCGGTGAGCGGAGAGCGGTGAGCGGAGAGCGGTGAGCGGTAACTTTGCGGATATTTTGATGTTTTTGGTGAAGTTTCTCACACTCTATAACTGCAGCATGTTGGTTTTATTTTTATTTTTATTTTCAAAAAGTATGACCTTAAAAACACCTATCACCGTGCGTGCCTATTCCCGTGCATGCATGGATACAGATTTAGGTAATGAAGACTATCAGATCATTTAGGAATTTTTTATGAATATAGTCTTATCCTTTACTTAGTATCTAAGTCTATTATCAATATAAAGTAAGTCTAATATAAATATAAAGTATAGCCAAGTAAGAGAGATAAAGGATAAATTGTTGATCACTATTAGACTATTTGGAATTGTTTCCAATAATAGAATGGATTTTAATTTAGTCGCTCAGTCTGTTATTATTATAAGGTCTAGGTAGAAAGAGAGATAAAAAGACTGCTCAGCAACTGCAGATTTTTCTTGTATCAGATTTTTCTTTTATCCAATTTGAATTTGTTTATGTCAGTTTGGGAATGGCCCCGGCGATTATCCTTTGCGAGGTACGACGTCCATTGCTTTCTCTCGAGAAGTATAACACACCGAGGCCACTGCCCAAGTGACGAAATTATAATGTTGCACGTTTGGTTATATCGAAGTAAAATCCGGTTAGGCCAATGCTTATGGGATTATGTGCTTTGCTTTGCGAGTTAATAATGTGGTTTGCGAGTTAATAATGTGGTTAATAATTTGGTCTCGACAGTTTGAAGTGCTGCGGTCTCGACAGCCGGGTAAGTGCTGACTACTTGAAGCAGAAATTTGTGTGATTGCATTAATTAGTGTGACTGCATGGGTTAAAAATAAAAATAATTAGTGTGATTGCGAATAAGATTACTTGATGTCAGGACTGCATGGATATAATTAAGCAACTTCATCTTAAATCTACCCTAAAAAGAACAAACTTAAATTATAGAGCAGACCTGTGAGAATGGAGATTTTGTGATTCAAACGTAGGAGATGGCTTAGTGGGTTTCCTCTCCCAAAAAAAAAAAAACAAATAAGTCGTAGACCATTTAATATAAAAAAGAAAGGGAATTAAAATAAAAATTAAATAAGCATGAAAAGAAAAAAAATTTAAGAAAGAAATGGAATAAGTTTTATAACATTTACGAAAAAGGGGAAAAAGAACTAAAGAAAAGAATAAGCATGAAAAAAAGAAAAGAGAAGCATAGAGTAAAATTCCGGAGCAAGGTTGTATAAGTTCTATAGAGGGAGGGAGGCCTGGACTTTGTGCTGAATAAGATAAGGACTGGGACCCAGCAATCTGTAAATTTCAAAGGGATAGATATGACTACAAAGTTAGATTAAAAAATTGTAACGTAAAGAGTGGGGTACATTACAGAATCCTAATACGAAACTAAAACCCCGAGAGTTCCAATAAGAGTAATGCATTATAATGGAGAAACAATTCTAAAAAGAAAAGCGGTTTAGGGGATGCCAACCCCAGGGCTGACCTGTTTCTAACAAAGTTGTGAAGCACTTGTACATATTGATTCCCTCATGTGTGGTCGCATGACGAGATTAAGTATGATATTCATCACAGGTTGGGGCCGAGCACACTCCCTTGGCCAAAACGCGTGGATATTGTGTGAGCTGTAATGAGGACTTTAACAATGCAATTCAAGAGTCGTCGGGACCGAGCAGAGTCTTGTGGATGGCCACTGTGGGCATAATGTTTGCTCACATGATGAATGGAAGGGATAAATGGAAAAAAGGAAAAGGAAACGGGAAAAAGGAAAAAGAATGAAAACGAGGATGGGAGTGAGGATGAACTTGGGAGTGGAAGGGATAAATGAGATTATAAGATAGACTGAATTAGTAAAAAGAAAGCCCACAATCTTGGTCATTAGTCCATCTACTTTTGGATCCTACTGTGCTCGGTCCTACATGGTCCATTTCAGGATTTCAAAATTGCTTTGTTATGTAATTGTCTAATGCATGCTATCATTCACTACGTAATGGTATAGGATATTAATGTCGTAATGCGTCAGACATTTAATAAGGGCTGAGCATACTCGGTGTTGAGTTCAATCAAGTAGAATGATTTACACACTAATTGCATCACTTACTCTTATTGGGTGAGACATAAGGTTTCGAACATAGAGCTCATTATCATAACATTGACGAAGTTGTTTGACGAATGCTGAGAGGTGTATCACATTCTGAAGCGCATGACGCGTTCAAATTTGGACACTTTGAAGCTACTAAAATGAACATAAAAAATGGAAGGAGATGTTAATAAAGTAGAAAGGTACATAAAAGTTCTCTATCTACTTGCTACTGCCTCTAACTCACATATCCAAAATATCCTCCAATGTACTCCACTAACTCACATATCCAAAATATCCTCCAATGTACTCAAAAAGCGTACGATACAGCGCTCTTCTTCGCAGTCTTCTTCGTCTTCAGAAGATGATAAAGTGATAGTGGATGGCTCTTCTTCGTCTTCTGCCTCCTCTGACTCATCTGCTTCAATATCAACATACTCCAATGATCTATTTGGTGCATTTTCAGATCTATAGTAACGATAAGAACCACGAGCCAATTCAATAGCAGCATTGTTCGCATAAGATGGAAGATGCCATGATGGTGGAGGGCTAGGGTAGAAATTAGGATTAGAAAAAAAAGGACGATGCACGGAATAGCCCATATTATCACATCTGCAAATGTAAATGGCACATTGTTTATAAATCCACTCCACATTCAATGCGAGTACATAAAACGTAACTCTAGAGAAAAAGTATCTAAACTCACTTCTGGAATCGAGATCTCTTAAGGATCTTAGCAAAAGGAACTTCACCCTCAGGATCATCAACGATGACATGCTCAGTAGTGGTGGATTGAGAAACTATGGAAGTCCGAATTAACGGCTGCAACAAAGCCTTGAAAATGTCTGCATCAGCCTCGATGGCCACGATGTGGCGGTCAACGTTGCGGCAAGCGTGGATTGACGGACCTAAAGTACAATCCACTTCATTTTATTAGTGGTACTCAAAAACATTAAAGTATAGGCAAAGTTCTGAGGCAGAAGGTAAAACATAGATTTTAGATAAACCAAAAAACATACCACTTGCTGCTGTACAGTCAAACACAACGTTCCCAGGATCGGAGCATGCTTCAATCAACATTTCCATCAGAACCACGATTTTCTAGTGGGGGCCTCTCCAGGACTTTGGACCATTGCACATCTGGTTCTCTGGCAGAACTATATTCTGTAAGCAATCGTCACGACCCACGTCTACACCGTGACGGCTCAGCAGCTTAGGAACAGGACGGAAAGCAAGCTTTGAAGCAGGAGGTCCGGTCTTCAGCAGCAGTGTAATTCCAAACCGAAGCGTCTATAATCCAAGAACGACCAGCAAGGAAGTTAGAAGACATGACTACTCCAAGACTCCAGGTTCCAATTCGCAGGCCATGCCAAGTCCCTGCAGATGCCATGCATGGGCCATAACCTCAAGGGAAAATGCAATAATAAATTCAAAGTCCATAGGAAGCCTAGGCCGTGGGCACTCCACAAATGCAAGTTGTGGAATCCGAGAAACTCAAAATAAACCGGAAGAGCCTCATCCGGAGTTAGAATTTCATTTAAATTTCATTTTTTTAATTAATTAGGTAAAAACTAGCTAGGCACTAACCGCATTAAGAGTTAGCACAAACCGGAGACCCCAGGAATCTTAAAACAATTAACACAGAAAGTATTCTCGGAACCTTGATCCCGGAACTCGGAAGAGAAAACTCGGAACGGGTCAAAGATCTGAGAACAGACCGTTACTGTAACCGCGTCTAGGATCCGAAACGACGCGGAAGTCATCATGACTCGGATAGGCGTCTAGTTCGATACGGTGGCGGCTGCAATTACGGGCCGCCGCAGCGTTTATGATGCCCTGGGTATATAAGCGGGAGTGTTAGGGTTTGGAGTTCCTTTTCGCGGATGGGAGTAGAGAGTGAAAGAGCGGTGAGGTGTTTTGTCTTTTCCGAATCACTGGCAGTTGGATTGCCGGGTTTCTTGCTGTGGGATCGTAAAGGAAGAGAAGTAAGGCGTAGAAATGGCGCACGTTCAGTGTAGAGTTCTTAGCCCCGCCACTCCGGTGAGAGAGTCGGAGATGAACGAGTTGATTGACGATCTCACCCGGATGAGGTGCGAGGGGTTGCTGTCACGGCCGTGGTTGCTGAAGGATGAGGCGATGGTGACGGAGATCCTGGACGAACCGGATAATAGGTGGGACAATACGATCCGGGGCAAGCCCACGCTGTGGAGTGCGGAACGGTGGGCGGAAACTTACGACTTCGAGCAGAACGGACTCCTTTGGGCAACCCGGACGGATAAGTACGTACAGGATAGGTTTCACGGGAAGATCCATAAGAACAACGGATACGTGATAGACGCCTCCAAGGATAAGAGACAGAGGCAGGTCTTAGCCTTCCTCATTCCGATCTTGTATCCGCTGAAACCGGAACAGGTCACCATTACGGTCAGGAACACCATCTTTGGTGCGTACACGGGGGAGCGTCCGGTGAATATGGTCGCGCTCATAGCGGAAACCGTGCAGAAGATGGTGCCATCGATCGGAAAGAAGCCGACCCCGATCACCCCTTTTCTCTACCACCTTTACCACTCGTATGGTTTGCTGAGGGAGAAGGAGGAGGAGGATTATACGACGGCGAAGAACTTCCTCAATTTTCAGGAGATTCCGCCAGGGATGGATGTCAAACCGCACGGCAAAACCTCGGATACAGCGTCCACGGAACGGGATGATGATACGGCGATCATTGCAAATCCCGGCGCTACGAAGGCCAAGTCCAAGTCACGATCGGAACGCGCTGCATCGCAGCACGCGGAGCCCTCCACGGCCCGGGGAGATGCGGAACGGAAGGAGGTCAGTTCCGAGCGGGGATTTCCGGTTGAACTATTCCGGGGGATTCAGGAGGAAACTCATCGGGCGCAGGCCTCTTACGATCGGATCGAGACACTGTTCAGGAGGGTCTGTACGTCTCTCGGGGGTGTTTACCGGAGGAGGTGATCCGAGAGGTAGAGCTTTTGAAGGACGCCCCGAAACTTCGGAGTGAGAAGAAGCAGTTGGAGCTTCAGTTGCAGGAGCTTACGATGGAACTGGCGACGAAGAGCGAGGAGGTCCGGAAGTTCCATGCCGAGCAAGAGGAGACCTTGGGTGAGCTTCGGAAGTTGGTGGGGAATTTGGGTGCTGTAGTCAACCAGGCCCGGTTGTTCGACGAGAATGTATTGCAGCCTGCAGATTTGGAGAACAAGCAGAAGATCATCACGATTCTCTCCAAATGCGAGCACTCAATGAACCAGATTCTGAAGAAGGTTCGGCAGCTGCTCAATCCGGGAGTCGGAAGTCCCAGCGTCAGAACCGTTTGTCAGATTCACCTGTTTCATGGATCTCCCTCCCGGACCGTTGTAGGGGAATCTCGTGGGGTAGGGTTCCGGACCCCAAAAGAGCGCAACCTCCAGCTTGAGGAGCAGATGGCGGTCGACGCGGATATCTTCAAGCCGGCTCGGACGATCGGAGATATGATCCGGGAACACCAAGGACTGGTGGCGTCACCCAGAGCCAGCACGGTTCCGCAAGGCTCCGCGATCCCTACCGGTCAGGCGGACGTGACAGAGACTACAGCCATCGTTAGGCGATCCGAAGAGCGGACGATTACGGAAGAGGTAACTCGACCCATCCAGCTGGCTGTTTCCCAACACTCGGATCGTCGGTGATCATGCCAGCTTATCAAGGGGAGGTAGCAGGAGCGGAATGGGGACGAGCCATTTCACCAACCGGACGGACCCGAGTGACTCAGGAGGGGGCACTTACCCCTTCACCCACAGCCCAGACCGGAACGGTGACTCCTACACCCACCGGAACGCCAGTGGTGAACTCCCCTGCTGACAGTTCCGGTGCTCGGAGAGTTTTGAGGAAGAGGAAGGATCCGACAGGGAAGGGCCCCATTACGATTTCCGGGTCCGACTCAGAAACCTATGCGAGCTCCCCGGTTGGGACAGCCGGAACTGGGACTCGGACCCCTACGACCGGAACCCCTCCCTTGCATATGTTGCCGAAGTCTCCCAATTCTCCCAAGAACCGAGTCGTTACCCGGCTGTCCTTGGAGACCAAGACAAAGGAGTCAAAGGCAGAACGGAGTGCTAGGCGTCACGCGGAGCGGGCAGCGAGGACAGAAGGATCCGAGCCACGGATGACCAGGTGGAAGGAGAAGGACCACGGGCAGGAGAGCCACAAGAAGACGAAGATGGGGTGGATTCCTCTCGCTGCAACTGGCCATCGTTTTTCGGATTTATAGGAGTAGATTTCGGATCGGGAGATCTGGATTAGTTATAAAGTAGGATTCTAGGTAGATAACTAGGGATTAGGGTTTTTGATTGGACTGGCGGCGCCGCCGCTTTTGTGAAAGCCCCTGCTTACTTAAACGGGGAAGGCGATGCAGTCCGGGTCTTCGTCTTGCATGTTTTCTCCCTATATTCCTTATCAGTAAAGTATTCGTGTTTTGCAAGTACTGTGCGTGGTTTCCAGCTAAGTGTGAATGATCCGTGAAGGATATGAGAGTTCCGCTGTAGCTCGGATAGGAAGGTGATGGGAGTTGTGACGAGACCCGAACCGGAAAGGTAATGGGATTGAGCGGAAAGATTTAGTGGATTGTCATAGGAGTGAAGGCTCACTGTTCCGTCCCCAACCCAACCTCACGCGGAATAACCGTCGCTAGGGTCGAAGCGGATCGAGGGGTACTTGATCGGGCTCCCTGAACTTCTGAAGAGGTTCCGTACACTGTGAGAGGGGGATCCGGAACGTGGTACGGGTCGCCTAGGGATAATCGGATCCTGGTTCTCCCAGAGCCGGATTGGTTTGTCGTTGTAGTCTCACGGATCGGAAGTGGTCGTCTGCGTGACCTGCTGGCCAGAGTACTCTAGGATCGTTGTGAGACGGTAGGCGTCCCGAGACGTTGGGGTTTGTGGACGAAACACTTGACAAGAGAGAGAGAGAGAGAGAGAGAGAGAGAGAGAGAGAGAGAGAGAGAGAGAGAGAGAGAGAGAGAGAGAGAGAGAGAGAGAGAGAGAGAGAGAGAGAGAGAGAGAGAGAGAGAGAGAGAGAGAGAGAGAGAGAGAGAGAGAGGTAGTCGAGGAATTACGTTCCGGAGACACTATCCGAGCTGTGGCAAGGCTCAGAACTATTAGGAGTAACTACTTGGTGAAACACTATTGAGTCCCTGGACGATACTCGGAACCTAGTGACAATACGGAAGTTTACTCTCAATTGGAGTGCTATCCGGATGTTAGTTGCGTTTCCGTGTTTCGACACAAGTTTAGGATACCAGGCCATACGTACACTTTCTGTATGGCCAGAAGGAGATTGGGATTCCAGAACTCAAGTACTGGTAACAGAAGCCAAATCATCAAATTCGAAGTAAGTTAAGACTTAATTTTCAATGGATAGCATAAAGTCACAAAGGCGAGACGTGACAATCAGTTCATGGTCCAAATGATACTCCAAGAAAATGAGGGGATTATACATTGCATTGAAAATTTGAAACTTATTGTAACTGAGGGATCGAAGGGTGATGTCAGGTGGAGTCAGTTCATTGCCCACCATTCCTTGCGAACTCTGAAATTGAATGCATCGCAGTTACCTAAGATATTTGATTTTGTTGCTGCATGATACGGATGAAACAAAATCATGGCTCCGTCATCATGCAGGTGGTTCTTGGCAAAGTCGAAAGTGTTCTGCCAGAAATCAGTAGAGTCTTCATTCCAAGCAGGGATGGATGTAGGTGGGTCTGAAACGCCCGGGACAAGAAGGCCCTCACATAGATCTGCAATAATAAGGTCGACGAAGTGATGTTTCACCTGTTTCCCACTCCTGAAGAGGCTTCTCCCATCGGTGACCTGTACAGGTATTGAAATTCAAGAGAGGTCAGTGGTATGGTCGAAAGTCAATAAACTGAGCGGCAATTACCGGCAACACTTCAAGAGGCCACCTCCGGCTGCATTGGTTTACGCTTTGCTCGGGCCGGGCTACCAAGTTACTATCATAAAAGTAATAACGAAAATCAGCAGAAATGGCGCAAAACCTGACAAGCGCCTATTGTCTCAACAGGCAGGTCAAGAGCAAGCTGGTGGGCAATCCATATTGCTACTACTTATGTACTGCCTTTACTCGGCCCGACCATGGCATGAAGGCACATCATGGAATGCCCATGGCATCATGAACTACGAGGCATACGACCAGCAAGGAATAAGAAGTTCAAATTGCATGTGATCTGGATTACCTTAAGCAGGGTACGCTTGATCTCCAGGTACATGGGAGTTTATTCATTACCACTGCCTGCGAGGACATCTATGAGAAATGAGTTCAAGATTAACTCGGAATTCTGGCCACACTCCCCAGCATCGTTGAATTCCAGGAGTTGATTGAGCTGATCATAGGAGGATCCTCTTTTTATACCCCTGGAGTTGATTTTCTCTTTCAGGCCAGAATTGCCAAAAGGACTATTCTTATCATCCTCACTAGGGGTGTTGATTTTCTTCTTGCCCGTTCTGCCCGATTTTTCCTTTGCTTTCAGCTCCTTCTCCAGCTCCTTCTGCTCGGCCCTCTCCTCGGCTTCTCTTACTTTCAGGGCCTTCTTCTGGTCTTCCTCGATCCTTGTCTTAAGAGCCTTGGCCCGCTCAGTTTCATCCTCTATCCCTTGAAGATCCACCATTTCAATACCGGACTTACCGATGGCATCCCTCAACTTCCGCAGCTCGATTTCGAAGGATGGAGAAAATCTTGGCACAGAATCCAAGTATCATGCTCGAGCAGTAAGATGAGAAGTTGTCTATGTCCGCTGCTGGGAAGCTGAGAACATGCATGCTTCACTCGATCTGTCGACCCATGCGTTAAGAAAAATAGGGAGATTCTCTTTTCTGATTGCCTGCTTGGCCAAGAGCTCGTACTTGAAATATCTGCATGAATTTCATCATCAATTTCATGAGGACCCTGAACCAGTCCCTTTAGAGCATGTTATGCATAGCATGGTAAACATGATGAGCATAGAAGGGTCATCGATAGCATTGTAAGCACAGGCATCGCGGGCATGGCAGGTGATTAGTCTCCTAGCACGGTCAAAATGTGCAAAGCAAATAGAGCCTTTCTGGTCACAATGTATAATAAAAAGTATGATAAGTGCACTCAAAACCATTTGACTGGCACAAATGACTACCACAGCTGCCGCGCAATTTTAGAGAGTTCCAAAAACGACCACTAACCAATGGAATTTAAAAACCTAACGACTGTGCAAACCAGTGGAACTTAAGAATAAGTCTGAATAGAAGTCGCCTGACCACGAGATCAGTTCCCTTGAACTCTCGAAATCCGTGTTGTTTTCGGAATCCTTCTGTTCCTCGGAAGTAAGAATTAAAAACGTGGTCCCAGAGCTTCATTCGGCAGTCTTCCACGTAAGCAACCAGGGTCATTGGCTCAGAGGAGACGGTCATGTCAATACTAACTTGGTCTTGTCGCACAATTTCATCGAAACTTGCAGACGCCTGCTCTGATAGCTGATATGTGCAATATCAAACACCAGTAGTTAGCTAAATTCTAATTTGTATGTATTCAAGTCATCACATTTGAAGTGCTAAATACATAGCAATATACCTCTGCCCAGAAAGTTGCCCTGGCGAGCCATGATGTAAGCCTCTCTTCGTTAACGGGCTTCGGTGGGATCTTTCGGGCCTCACGGGTGGCTGCTGAGGAGTTGAAGAATTGAAGCCATCTAATTTTTGCCGTGGAGGAAGCCTTCGCCGTGACTATGAGTTGCAGCTTCTCCATGGTTAGCTCTGTGTTGGTGGTGTTACTTGAATAATGCCGCTCCACCTGCATATCAACAGGAAAATACGACTGTTAGAATCCAAGTGGGAGTCTGCTCTGTGTCGAACAGACTCCAATGTGGTCCAAGAATTAAGGTCAAACCTACTCCAGCACTCTTTCATTCGACTTTGCATAGCACCGAATAAATGAAGAGTTCAAGATTACAGCAATGTCTACAGTGTAACATTAGTCGTCTCAAGGTCAAGCTCACAATTAGAAAACTTAAACATCTCCAATAATAAGCCAAGCATAGCCACGTACATGACAAATAGCAAATTCACAGAGATTAATGAGTTCTAGTTCTCCTAGTATTAAGCATTCTAGTCAGTACACGAAGTTAAAAGAGATGTGTTTTAGCTATCACTTACATAGTGTCTACTAAAATGAGCAAAGAATGCATGAAGCAAAAGTGGCGACATCTTAGACCGACAGATTTCTCTGCAATAAGAAAGATAATCCATACTTGACATTCTGTAACTGTTGGCCATGATGGCTTTCAAAATTGCAATGATGACATCTGATATGGCTATGATGAGATTTCGAAGGGCTATGATTACCTTGAATATGCTGTAATTTCAAACAAACCAAACAAGTTGACAAGCCCGGGTACGCATCGAAGGTTGACCCAAAAAAAAGGATATTCAAATGCCTCTGCCTTAAGAGCAACTTACTTAGACGAGCCTGCTAAAACAAATTACATATGGACCGTGACAGAAACAAATAACAGGGTCAAATTGAAACCCGACAAGAAGAAAAGTAATAGACCAGGACTTACATCTGACAGAATGCAAGGACAAAGAGAATGTTTCCAAAAAAACCGAAGAGCCCAGCCACCATGGACCTCAAAGTTCAGACTGCTCGGAGCCTAGCACAGTTGGAGACCCCAACAGAATGACCAGAATCAAGGCCTAGGCAATGCCAGAGCAAGTGTGCTCAGAGCCGAGCACAGTGGGAATGGGAGTCGGACGGACAGAAATATTCACTCTCTTCATTCGTCACTTCGAGATGAAAAACCACGATGGGATGGGAGTGCCTAACTGTGCTCGGCTCCGAGCACACTTGCTCTTGCACTGCCTAAGCAGCTTATCCTACGTGGGATTAGCTTGCACAGAGTAGAGATTATTCAGTCCTTGCTTACTACATATCATTCAAGAATTAATCACAGGTGACCACAATTCTATACTCCTACTGTACATCGTAGTGAAAGCCGATTCCCATTGCATCCATCTAGAAAAGATTATGAGACCGCATAGTCAAAGTTATACCTAAAGAGTACCGTTATAAGGCTTGACAAGTATTCTACGGTGACTTGCAAATACAGCACTCGCCTGTGCCAAAGGAAAACTAGAAGAACTGATCTGAATCCTCTCAATCAACATTAAACTATTAGGGATTATGTGAATTATTAAAGTGTCAAGGATAATGCGAGCTTTTGGCACATGAAGACAAATCAAGACTTCATTAAATAAATCAACAATATCGACTCTGAGGTAATCCTTAGAAGAAACTAGTGAAAAAAAAAAGCACAGACAAATATTGATACAACAATCACCTGCTACTTCTTACCACAATCTGATCAAAGTTTCTAGTTATGCCACCAACGCACAATTCTTTCAATGAATTGATCCCTTAAATACAGTCTTAAGAATTGCCATGATAAGAGCTACCCTAAACCGAGAAGGCCAAGCATAGCAGAGAGTTATCATCTACTGGTTTTCTGATTAAGCCGTGAAGCTAAAACGAAAGTTAACAAATTCGATACCAGTTTTGGTTAGGGATAAGCACGGGTGTCAAAACACGGAAACGCAACTAACATCCAGATAGCACTCCAATTAAGCGAAAACTTCCGTACTGTCACTAGGTCCCGAGTATCGTCCAGGGATTCAATAGTGTTTCACCAAGTAGTTACTTATAATAGTTCCGAGCCTTGCCACTGCTCGGATAGTGTATCCGGAACGTAACTCCTCGACTATCTCTCTCTCTCTTTCTCATTCTCGTCAGGTGTTTCGTCAACAAACCCCAACGTCTCGGGACGCCTACCGTCTCACAACGATCCTAGAGTACTCTGGCCAGCAGGTCACGCAGACGACCACTTCCGATCCGTGAGACTACAATGACAAACCAATCCGGCTCTGGGAGAACCAGGATCCGATTATCCCTAGGCGACCCGTACCACGTTCCGGATCCCCCTCTCACAGTGTACGGAACCTCTTCAGAAGTTCAGGGAGCCCGATCAAGTACCCCTCGATCCGCTTCGACCCTAGCCACCACGGCAGAGATGCGTCAAAGATAACGCCGTTTAACGCGGTTTTTAACGCGGTTTAACGTGGATTTTTTGACTAATCAAAAGTGACGCGCCCTGTCACATAGGTCTTTTGATTATGACGCGACGCGTCATAATACGTTAAAACGTTTTAACGTGCGCACGTCATCTCTGTTAAACCACGTTACTCGGAATTGCCAGAAGTTACCTGGGGTCAGTAAATTGAGGGAGTTACTTTTTGCCACGTGAGCATTTCCCGCTGTTTTTCATTCCACGTTGGAGTTTACGTGGATATTTCCCTCCATTGTCCATTCCACGTCAGATATTGCGTGGCAGTTGACGTGGCACTTGATTTCAACGGCTGAGATGGTGACACGTGTCATGATCACGGATCGTAGAATATTCCCGGATGCGTTTACGGTGTCGGGTTTTGTATGTTTACAGAAACGGTTTATGTTGACGGTTTTTGTGTGTTTACGTAAACGTAGTGTGACGTGTTTTGTATGTTTACGTAAACGTAGTGTGGACGTTCATTATAATGTGTTTGGACGTTGATAAACGCATGTGTCACGTATTTGAATGCGTTTTGAAAAACGCATTTAGACGGAAGTTGACGTTCGCAGCGTCAACTCTTTGTAACATTAAAGTGGATTTTGGATGTTCACTGAAACGCAATTTAATGTTTATCCGGACGCATAGCTCATGATCATTATGACACATATAAACACTATTCAACGTAAGCAATAACGTTCTGTAACGCAAGAGAACGTCATTCAAAACGCAAACGAAGCGTCAATTAAAACAAAAATAAACACACTGTAATATTTTGATACAATGTTTTGTCTTTCAAATACAAAATACATAAAGTCTACCTCTACATTGCGATAGCATACAGCTTTCTACCAAAATGAGCTCGTCCACTTCTTGGAGATGCGATTGGCATGTAGAGGAAGCAAATGGTGCGTACATTCCAGGAGGCTCAGGCTAGATTCTTCTTAATCTACACAGCCCACGTGATCAAGCCAACGGTGAGGTCACAACAACAAATTAGCCATACAATCTCGTCTGAAGGTTAGTATCAAGAAGCTCTTACCCGTTTAAAGGTTTTCACCAGCACTGTTGCATTCTGTCCCAGCAATTTCTCCAAACCCCCATCTTCTTCCTGTATACACAATTGCGTCATCATTAGGATAGAGGAAAGTAATGGCCTCAGGAAAGTAGTATTCAACTTCTACACTCACACACACACACACACACACATTCCTAGCTCCACACTCACACACACACACACACACACACTGTCACACACACACACACACACATTGTCACACACACACACACACACTGTCACACACTCCTAGCTCCATACTCACACACACTCCTTGCTCCATACTCAAACACATACACTCCTTGCTCCATACTCAAACACACACACTCCTAGCTCCAGCTGAAACACCCACATAGAGAGAAAAAGAGTCAATTCTCACTTCAGAACCCCCTTCAAAACCTAGCCGCCACACCCTAGCCGTCAAACCCTAGCCGCCAAACCCTAGCTGCCAAACCCTAGCTGCCAACCCTAGCTGCCTTCATTTTTTGTAATACATTTGAACGCATTTTATGTTACAAGAAACGCACTTCCCGTTAGAAGAAACGCACTTTCTGACCCAAGAAACGCTTGCGTCACTGTTGACAGCCTCCTAGACTCCCAAATAAAATATTGCAGGCGAAATCTTACATTCCACGTCACCAAATTCCTCCACGCACACATTCCACATCAGCGCACGCATTCCACGTCAAATAGGTTCGTCATGTTTTTTGTAACACATCTGAACGCACTATCACGTTACAAGAAACGCGCACGTCAATGTTGACAGCCCCCTCGGACTCTCAAACATTACATGACCGGTCAAACCCTAAACCTTCCACGCCAGCCTATCACCCTACATCGCATTCCACGTCAGCACAGTCATTCCACGTCAGACTTCTCGGTACGTTTTTTTTAACACACTTGAACGTGGCGCATGTTACCTTTAACGCCTCAATGTTATAAGAAACGCGCTGCTCTGGATACTACTATGGTCAACTATAGTCAAAACTACCTTCCACGTCAGCCATTGACTCTTCAAGCATTCCACGTCAGCGCACTCATTCCACGTCAGTCAATGTGTTACGTTTTTTTTAACACATTTTAACGTAGTACATGTTAAGATTGACGTCCTCCCTGTCATAAGAAACGTGCTGACGTGGAAACTTACTATATTTAGTCATATCTAAAGTTCCTTGAGGTAAAAAAGTAGGTGAAAAAATTACTGTCCAACAGGAACGTGTCCGTTTAATTTAACGTGATGCCGTTATTTGGAACGTATAAATTTTATTCGCGTTTCACCCATATCCTCTTTGACGCAGTGACGTTATTGGTGACTTTTTCACGTTAAAACGCTTGACGCGCGCCACGTTTAATTGGATGTTTTTTCCACACTAATTCAGGATAGTGTGGATTTACGTCAAGTTTGACGCATCTCTGCCATGGTGAGCGACGGTTATTCCGCGTGAGGTTGGGTTGGGGACGGAACAGTGAGCCTTCACTCCTATGACAATCCACTAAATCTTTCCGCTCAATCCCATTACCTTTCCGGTTCGGGTCTCGTCACAACTCCCATCACCTTCCTATCCGAGCTACAGCGGAACTCTCATATCCTTCACGGATCATTCACACTTAGCTGGAAACCACGCACAGTACTTGCAAAACACGAATACTTTACTGATAAGGAATATAGGGAGAAAACATGCAAGACGAAGACCCGGACTGCATCGCCTTCCCCGTTTAAGTAAGCAGGGGCTTTCACAAAAGCGGCGGCGCCGCCAGTCCAATCAAAAACCCTAATCCCTAGTTATCTACCTAGAATCCTACTTTATAACTAATCCAGATCTCCCGATCCGAAATCTACTCCTATAAATCCGAAAAACGATGGCCAGTTGCAGCGAGAGGAATCCACCCCATCTTCGTCTTCTTGTGGCTCTCCTGCCCGTGGTCCTTCTCCTTCCACCTGGTCATCCGTGGCTCGGATCCTTCTGTCCTCGCTGCCCGCTCCGCGTGACGCCTAGCACTCCGTTCTGCCTTTGACTCCTTTGTCTTGGTCTCCAAGGACAGCCGGGTAACGACTCGGTTCTTGGGAGAATTGGGAGACTTCGGCAACATATGCAAGGGAGGGGTTCCGGTCGTAGGGGTCCGAGTCCCAGTTCCGGCTGTCCCAACCGGGGAGCTCGCATAGGTTTCTGAGTCGGACCCGGAAATCGTAATGGGGCCCTTCCCTGTCGGATCCTTCCTCTTCCTCAAAACTCTCCGAGCACCGGAACTGTCAGCAGGGGAGTTCACCACTGGCGTTCCGGTGGGTGTAGGAGTCACCGTTCCGGTCTGGGCTGTGGGTGAAGGGGTAAGTGCCCCCTCCTGAGTCACTCGGGTCCGTCCGGTTGGTGAAATGGCTCGTCCCCATTCCGCTCCTGCTACCTCCCCTTGATAAGCTGGCATGATCACCGACGATCCGAGTGTTGGGAAACAGCCAGCTGGATGGGTCGAGTTACCTCTTCCGTAATCGTCCGCTCTTCGGATCGCCTAACGATGGCTGTAGTCTCTGTCACGTCCGCCTGACCGGTAGGGATCGCGGAGCCTTGCGGAACCGTGCTGGCTCTGGGTGACGCCACCAGTCCTTGGTGTTCCCGGATCATATCTCCGATCGTCCGAGCCGGCTTGAAGATATCCGCGTCGACCGCCATCTGCTCCTCAAGCTGGAGGTTGCGCTCTTTTGGGGTCCGGAACCCTACCCCACGAGATTCCCCTACAACGGTCCGGGAGGGAGATCCATGAAACAGGTGAATCTGACAAACGGTTCTGACGCTGGGACTTCCGACTCCCGGATTGAGCAGCTGCCGAACCTTCTTCAGAATCTGGTTCATTGAGTGCTCGCATTTGGAGAGAATCGTGATGATCTTCTGCTTGTTCTCCAAATCTGCAGGCTGCAATACATTCTCGTCGAACAACCGGGCCTGGTTGACTACAGCACCCAAATTCCCCACCAACTTCCGAAGCTCACCCAAGGTCTCCTCTTGCTCGGCATGGAACTTCCGGACCTCCTCGCTCTTCGTCGCCAGTTCCATCGTAAGCTCCTGCAACTGAAGCTCCAACTGCTTCTTCTCACTCCGAAGTTTCGGGGCGTCCTTCAAAAGCTCTACCTCTCGGATCACCTCCTCCGGTAAACACCCCCGAGAGACGTACAGACCCTCCTGAACAGTGTCTCGATCCGATCGTAAGAGGCCTGCGCCCGATGAGTTTCCTCCTGAATCCCCCGGAATAGTTCAACCGGAAATCCCCGCTCGGAACTGACCTCCTTCCGTTCCGCATCTCCCCGGGCCGTGGAGGGCTCCGCGTGCTGCGATGCAGCGCGTTCCGATCGTGACTTGGACTTGGCCTTCGTAGCGCCGGGATTTGCAATGATCGCCGTATCATCATCCCGTTCCGTGGACGCTGTATCCGAGGTTTTGCCGTGCGGTTTGACATCCATCCCTGGCGGAATCTCCTGAAAATTGAGGAAGTTCTTCGCCGTCGTATAATCCTCCTCCTCCTTCTCCCTCAGCAAACCATACGAGTGGTAAAGGTGGTAGAGAAAAGGGGTGATCGGGGTCGGCTTCTTTCCGATCGATGGCACCATCTTCTGCACGGTTTCCGCTATGAGCGCGACCATATTCACCGGACGCTCCCCCGTGTACGCACCAAAGATGGTGTTCCTGACCGTAATGGTGACCTGTTCCGGTTTCAGCGGATACAGGATCGGAACGAGGAAGGCTAAGACCTGCCTCTGTCTCCTATCCTTGGAGGCGTCTATCACGTATCCGTTGTTCTTATGGATCTTCCCGTGAAACCTATCCTGTACGTACTTATCCGTCCGGGTTGCCCAAAGGAGTCCGTTCTGCTCGAAGTCGTAAGTTTCCGCCCACCGTTCCGCACTCCACAGCGTGGGCTTGCCCCGGATCGTATTGTCCCACCTATTATCCGGTTCGTCCAGGATCTCCGTCACCATCGCCTCATCCTTCAGCAACCACGGCCGTGACAGCAACCCCTCGCACCTCATCCGGGTGAGATCGTCAATCAACTCGTTCATCTCCGACTCTCTCACCGGAGTGGCGGGGCTAAGAACTCTACACTGAACGTGCGCCATTTCTACGCCTTACTTCTCTTCCTTTACGATCCCACAGCAAGAAACCCGGCAATCCAACTGCCAGTGATTCGGAAAAGACAAAACACCTCACCGCTCTTTCACTCTCTACTCCCATCCGCAAAAAGGAACTCCAAACCCTAACACTCCCGCTTATATACCTAGGGCATCATAAACGCTGCGGCGGCCCGTAATTGCAGCCGCCACCGTATCGAACTAGACGCCTATCCGAGTCATGATGACTTCCGCGTCGTTTCGGATCCTGGACGCGGTTACAGTAACTCTTTCCGTGTTTTCTCTTCTGAGTTTCCGGAATGAAGGTTCCGAGAATACTTCCTGCGTTAGCTATATTACGGTTTCTGGAGTATCCGGTTTGCGTTAACTCCTAATGCAGCTAGTGTCTAGCTAGTTTTTACCTAATTAACCCAAAAAAATGAAAAGTTAATGGAATATTAACTCCAGATGAGGCTCTTCCGGTTTATTCTAAGTTTCTCGGATCCCACAAGGGGATACTTACCTCTCGAAGCCACGCTGGTGTAAGTCGAGGATTCGCCACGGCAATAAACTTACTCATCTTTGAGCGAAGTTTTCGTGTTTTGCTCTTCTGAGCGGCCTTCATGGCCCTGATCTTATCAGCTTCTGTGACCTCGCCATCGTTGTGCTCCAGGAATCCTCGAAGACCTTCATCAGGAGCACGGCTTATCTCATGCTGCAATTCCCATCTGATTCCCACAGTGTCAAATACCCATGTCAAATATAATTCTGTAAAGCCAATCTAGGTAAGATCCGACGATGCTGCGATATGGCGTTTACCATAGACTACGAGGCATTAAGTTGGATCATGGTGACTAACGATGCATAGACAATGGAGGACCATGATCATGATCCGCTGATGATGTCAGGGCATTCGACACAGACCTGCGTGAGATCTTCGTGATTACTGAAATGATTACCCAGTCTACCATGCAGACTTATCCAGTAACAATGAGATGAGGTTATTAAAATGTACTTGGAAGATGAAACTCGTAAAGACGTTTATAGGCAAGGTTTGCCAAGTACTCTGCTTTGTTTTCTTGCACCTCTTCAAATCAGTACTTGACAAAATCTTAGTGAATTGCTCTAGTGGCATAAGGCCGTATTTCTGTACCCTGAAGAGGGTGTGAACTGGATTTGTCTTAACATGCGCATCCTCCGTGTTCCAACAACGGAATACTTTAGCACAAGAATCACATTAAAGAATATTGTCCCAAGCAGCTCAGAAAACTGGTACGGTTTAGGGGTAGTACTCACTTGTTGATGTTGTGCATCACCTGCATTACAAGGCCAATTCTACCCTTAGTGTCCAGGAGTATAGAATCAACCGAGTAGTGCCATGACTCATCCGTCTTGTGCAGGCGCTCAATGTGATTCCACCAGGCTTGGTACCGATGGTTACCGTCGCAAATAAAGAACATCATATTAGTAAGGAAAGCCAACTCGGGAACGGAGAGGAGGAAGTCGTTGAATTCATCGTTCTTCTGGTTCCATACTGGTCCCCACTTGGCCTTGTCAGATTCAGATATCTCCCTGGTTTTCCCCTCCTCGTCGGTGGTTGACAAGTAGAATACTGAGGCACCCTCGCGATAGCCATGCACAAATTCCTGCTCAAGTTTTGACAGATCAGTGTGTAACGTGGGCCGCACCATCGGCATTGCAAGCATACGGCAGAGAGGAACCTCAAATCTCGAGGCATAATGAGGCTGCATTCGAACTCTGCAATCGTTGAAACAGAGTTTATCTTTTGACGGTTCCGAATTTCGTCCTCATTTCCCACAAAGGTATCACCAGTCGAGTCCCCTTCCCCATCCGAATCTCCTTCCTGGCCGTCAGATTTTTGGGTGAGGGCAAGCGGTGACTCATTGAGGCTGCCTTCGACTTCTGGTTGCTGCTCCTACAATCACACGCATTACCACATTACCACATTACGAAAGGGGTATACAAATATATTTTTAAAGACAATGCAGCCCAGAAAGCACCAGGTAATGCATGATCAAGGTCATGTGATAGATGGTTCAGGACCTTGCACCACGCAGAAAGAGTAATCACCGGTATTAATTAGTTTAACGTGCCTCAATTTCAAGTGGACATACGGCCTGAAGCAATAAAAAATGCACCTCATTCTGAACACAACTTCGGAGCCATAAGGTTTGGAACTCTAGGTCACATCCGACTATCCTCTGTGATCTGATAAGTTCAATCTGATAAAATGAGAAATTCAGTCTGCTCGGGCCAGACCAATCCTACCACACCACCTGGTAGAGAAATGATAGAGTCAAAACAACGATGCTGCAAGTGTGCTCGGAGACCACCATACCATCAGCACATCATCCTAACCTGTAAGCCTAGTCCTGTCGCGACTCAGCTCGGGGCCTTGCAGCTTGTTTGACTACCTCATTCTAATTTCTCAAAGGTCCTTGCTGCGCGACTGCTCGGACTTTTGACATCATTATAGTACCTAATTTTATTAACCTGAAGTGCCTGCAACAAGTGTGCTCAGACCTTTGGACTTCTTTACACTACTTAATTCCATCAACCTGAAGTGCCTGCCACAAGTCTGCTTGGACCCTTGGACTTCATTACACTACCTAATTCCATTAACTTGAAGTGCCTGCAACAAGTCTGCTCGGACCCCGTCAACTGGTTACACTACCTCAAGAGGAACATTCCAAATGCCTGCTCTAAGTCTGTTCGGGTCGTTGCACCCGGTTTCACTACCTCAGTCCGAATTCGTTTCTAGGAAATACAAGGAAATAAGCTTCTAGATGTGGTTATCGAGCCCGAGCAGACTTCTGAACCAACAAATGAGCTGTGGATCTACGTAATCTTGATAGTTAGAAGCACAAAAATGACTATGCTCGTCCTTGAAGTCTACTCTCGTCATTTTTTACACTTCATTTGTCGAAGACTTAGTCAGTTATGAACGTTCTAGCACTCTCATCGGCCACGTGGAACCTTGCAAATCCAGGTCATGAAATGGACTACTACCACAAACTACTTCACAAAGGAAGGCTGTATTAGTGAGCTCAGCCCCAAGCACTCCTATGAGACAAAGACTTCTGTGAGTACTCGGGTTTTCACGGTGTCAAGATAGAGGGCCAGAAAACCATGGTCACCCCCGGGCATACTTCGTACAGGTGGACAGGTGAACGATTAGCCCATCAAAATGATAAAAGAGAAGACCGTGTGACAAGGGTCAGCCCCGAGCAATGTACTAGACTACTTAATTCAGCCCAAACAACTGCATTGAGCCCAACCCCGAGCACTCATTTGAATAAGGACGAGAGAGGCTACTCGGATATTGACAATTTTAAAATAAGTGGCCACGAGACCCTGGTGACCCCCGAGCTCACTCCGTACAGGTGTACAGGTGAATTAACATGGCCTAGGAAGAGGACAAAAGAGAAGACCATGAACGTAGAGTCAGCCCCGAGCAATGTACTAGTGAACTCAATTCAGGCCAACTGCTGCCAAGACAGGATGCTAGGTTTGACTAATCGGCTTGAAGCAGTGCTAAATACTTAGTTACATGTAACCCAAAATCAGTTCACGAGCTTGCTTCTTGAAGTGTGCTCGGAGCTAACCATAGTTTTGAGGTCCATTTAGTTAGTCCACCATTCATTTATACCTAATTATCATCATTGAATTCTGCACCTAGATTCGAATCCGAGTAGAGGATGGGAGAATGTTCGGAAGTTAGCCTGGAATCGGACAAAGGAACAAAGACATAAAATGCAAAACAAGAACCCTACAAATGGTAGTTCACAAACAAAGGTAGAACTCACGACATTGATGGACCTGATCACGAAATGAGAACCTGTATGTTCCTCTCTGAGAACACCTAATCTCTGTCTCATTTTTGAGGTCAACGCTTGAAAAGAGTACCCACTGGACCAACTATCACGAACGCATTCTGGGTTCTACTTATGCATGATCAAGAGCTACGTGAAGGGAAAGCAGGAAACAAATCTTTGCTGGTCAAGATACGTGGTGTACGTCGAGTTGAATCTCTTCACGCCCTTCGCTTGAGGGGCCTGCGTCCACCATCCTTTGAGAGTGCTTAGGGCAGGAGGAATGCGAATCCGTCTTCTGGGTTGACGCCGCCCCTGTCGATATTGCAGAGCTCCTTCCTGCAAAGCCCCTTCCTGCGAATCCCCTTCCTGCGAACCCTCTTCCTGCGAATTCCCTTCCTGCGAAAGAATTCCACTTTATTAGAACATGTTTACTGATTGCAATATCAGAAGCTAGCAATTTGCGGATCTTGCAGGGAAGTGGAAGCCTCGTGGCCGAGCATTACCTAGTGAACCAGGGTTTCAGTATGCAGCCTCGATGGGCTCATGTGCCTTGTATACCAACTGCTTAAGGTCCCTTTACCCTAGATCAAGTTCTCTAAGTACTAGGTACTTGACTAGTAATCATGAGTCTACTCCAAATAAAATGCAAGAAATGACTGGAATATTGACAGCGGTAAACATTCAAGCTGGAACAAGTCTCTTTCTAACGTGAACTAGTAATCAGTGAATAATGTATGAAACCAATTACGTGACTTGAATGTGAATTACAAATCAATGTAACATACCTTCCCAGTCTCCATTAAAGGTGAACAACCGCCGTCGGCAAGAAACTGAAGTTTCTTTGGCTGGACCTCGGCTTCATCAAACGCATCGCCGTGAACCCCTTCTTCTTGAGCAACAACCTTACTAGAGTTTCCACCCTTCCTCCCCATGGTTGAACGCAAATTGTACGGGGCAGCAATGCCTTCTCTAAGCGCTAACTTCTGTAACCTGTGTTGACGTCGCTCTCTTCTAGATTCTAGCATAACTTTTGCACCCGATCTGGTTATCATCTCTGCTTGTATGCTAAAATAAGACTTTCTCTTTTATCCATAACATTGTTGTGCTTGAACAATCTATGAACAGACCAAATGTTCATATGTACTCGACTGCTTGATAACATTACAGCGCATGTCATGGTTAATATCTGGTAACCAAGACTTAATCACAGTTGTACAAACAAAGTTAGTTCAACTTTCATACTGTCAGCTGTTTACTGCATGTTAAGAAGAATATCTTCAAAGCCGCCGTCTTTGATATGCCGCTTGCTTTTACTAAAAACCCTCTATTTAAACCCGCTTAAATTCAAAACAGAATGCCTTCATCCAATGTCAAGTTTTGTCAATCTCTATATAAGATATGCGAAGGCCACATTCAGTATCGGACTTCTCACATGATTTTTATTTTCCTGACGTGATGGACCCGCATCAGTCCCCTCCTCATTTTGTTTCAGTTACGCAGCAGGAGAGAGAGGAGAGCATGTCCTTAGGTAATTTTGACGGGCCTTTTGAACCAATTGAGGAGTCCAAGTTGCCTGATTGTAGCCAGTGCAAGGCACCGATCATACACTTGGATGTGATGACTTCGGATGCAAAAGAATGTGACCGGTCGTTGCCAGCAGCCACTCTTGAAGTTCAGGAGTACGAGGGCAATTCTAGTAATGCTTCCCATGTGTACGCAAATGTAGGGGTCATCAAGCCTGGAACATATTCCAGACTTCTTTTAAGAAGTACCCCGCGGCCCAGAGGACGTAAGCTACAGAGTAGAGGATGCCGAGCACTTCATAGCACAGAAGGAGGAGAAGAAGATAGTAATAATGATTCCGCTGCCGCTCAGAGATCTATGAAACGCAGTCGTCAAATGTCATATAGGTCCCATAAGTGGTAGCTTTTATTAGTTACTTCTAGACCATTATGAATTGAGTGGTTCCAATGTAACACTGAACTACTTCATCCAATTCTTGAGAATTATATTTTAGGAAGTTGCTGTCATAATCAGTCACGACTGTCGTATCTTAGCGACTGAATGATTCTGCTGATTAGGGCGGGTACGTGTACTAATCCCTATGTAATAAATTGCAGTTGCCAAACTAAGTACGTACAAAGCGTCTCATTAAGATTAGAGAGCTATAGCAGGCCAATTCGGTTTCCTTCCTATTCCACCACTCGTAGATAACCACTTGATGATTGAATTTGCCGTCATACTTAACCACTGGAGAATTCTTATGCGTCCCTCTTTGTTTTTTATTCCTCTTTACAGATCTAATTGTTGCTAGTGCCCCTTAATCTGAACACGATGGCCTATCTTTGTGCGGATTCGCATTCCGTTCCGATTACCTTTCCTCTGAAGGTAGATGGCCGCGCTATGATCAGTTCCACCACTCTGAGTCTTTGATTTCGTTTTCGTGAGGAATCACTACATGTAGAAGATGAGTTCTTTGACGACATCACTGGTGCTCTCTCGCATGCCGTGGGTCAGTTGTCAACTCAAAATGAGATTGGAATGTTCTGGATGCTCAAACCTGGAAAGTATAGAGTTTATAAAGTTCCTGGGTCTCTACTAGCTGCCTCTTCTGAATTGCTTACTCCTCGATCATCCACAACAGTGTGCATTGAGTCTGAACCATTGTTGAGGAAGGTCAAGACCAAGCCGGGTCTTCAGACCATCTATGAGCTGAGTGATGACTCCGATAGTGATAACGCAGAAGAGATTCCGGTGATCCATGAGAGCAAAGAGAAGACACTTCCAATTGCAGATGATAATCGTGAGGAGGTGGTTGTCACTGTGGAGTCCGCAGTTCCTTCTAGTGTTGCAATCTCCCCTTCAGAAAGTGTCGTTCAGTGCCTCATGAAGCTTAGCGCTCGTAAGAGGTCAAAGAGTGTTCTCTCGCGCATCAACTTTAATGCAATTAGAATGCAAGAAGTTCAGTACCTTCCACCTCAGTACAACGGCGATGTCATTTTCGAGTTCCCACCCCTAGGTGCACACGGCCATCACTCTGCTGCAAAGCAGTTACGAGGAATGGATAGGAAATACGATGGACACCCTTGGACTTGCATAGTGACTTCGAATATTCAGAACGATTTGAAGTTGGTCTTTCGTTCTTCGTCGTGCCTTGGCCATCTCCGTTGTGACAATGTCAAATGTGAGTATCTGACACGTCTTCAGGACTGAATGAGACTGAATGGGATGGGATATCTGAGAGACTGTTTGAAGTTGGATCTAACCCGCCGCAGAGTTCCACTGTAGTCTGTAAGTCTTGCAATACACCACCGACCTGCGTTGCGCTTTGCCCTGCAAGGATATACTACGTCACTGCGGGACCTCACATGACGAGAGCATGCGTTCATCTGGGAACTCACGACCATCCGGTGAAGTCCGGCGAGAACCGGGACTTCGTCGAACATACGGAGAACTTGATCAAGGAGCAGGTGGAGCGTACTCCGTCCACCACCAATTCGGGTATCATCCTCGAAACTGCGAAGGAGCTGCAGGGCTTATTACTTCTGGGCAAGGAAGGTGAAGCGCAGAAGATTCTGGAATTGGAGGAGCTCGAACCAATCTTCGACCACTGTAAGCACCTTTCTTCCCCAAACAATAGAAATTGCATTACGTCGTTCAAGGCTGTTAGGCGCTTTGGGACCATGGACAGCATCAGAATGCTACGAGGCTTCAGCAACTCGAAGTTTATCCAAAACAACTTGTTTCCGGGGCAAGGCGATGATGCTGCGAAGGTGTATGTCTTCAAGATGTCTGAGGTAGGGTCGGGTAGTGGAGTCGATTTAGTTAAGCGTATGCATACTGGCGGTGACTTGGACAACGCGTGGATCATGTTTGACCACGTTAGGCGAGTCGGGGAATGAGTAACGATGGCCTGCCACGTCTATGACCCCACCTATTGTCGGATAATGACAATCGCAGCGTGCGACATGCAGTCGAAGGACACGGCAGCCTAATCCGTCCTCTGGAAGAATCTGAATGCTATCATGGAGACTCACTGGGTCGAGAGAGTTAACTTTAAGGGCTTTATGGTGGATGGTGCCCAAGCAAACTTCAATGCAGTTCGCATTATCTATGGAAGCGGTAACGCCTCCGAGATGATGATTGATAGGGAGAGGACATGCCTATTCCATTGGAGGCAGTCTCTAGAGCAACATACAAAGGCTCACATTCGACCGGACCTACGAGTGCAGCACATCAAACTCTGCCAGCAGTACAAGAACACTACGACAATGGCGGAAGCTGAAACAAAGTTCTTGGCAATCCGAGCATGGTGGATGTCAGCCGGCGCAGCAACAGAAAAAGGGCTCTCAGATCTGGAAACATGGCTTTTGTTCTGGCAATACCAGTATCGCCAATAGGGAGGTTTCATGGAATTGGTAATCAAACCATATCCTTATAATCTCTGTCGCATCTAAAGATTGGTGCCTTACAGTCAATTATAATGTTGGCAAAATGTTGGCAAAATCACAGTGAAGAGGAGCTCGCAGAGATGCCGTCCTGCAACCTTGCCGAATCAATCCACAACAGGTGGAAGCAGCAGTCCGAAGATCGTGGTAGCGACTTGTATGTCGTAGCTGTGGACGACTTTGTAAGGGCCTTCAGGCAATGCGTTGCCTACTTCCAGTTTTTGAAGGGGGAGCGTCCTGGGAAAGGTCCGCCAAAAGAGGAGCTCAAGCTCCGACGTGCACAGAGATCTGCAGCGAGGACAGGAAACCCAATAGTCCTTCATGAAGCGATTCAGAACATGCCGGGAGCGAACGAATGGTGCACCCGGGACCCGCATCTTGAAGGGGAGGAGGTCTGTGTCTCTCTGAGATGTAAACTTGATGTTGCCTTCGGAGATGAACGGGAGTGTCATAGGCCAGACAAGATCAGCGTGTCCAGACCTCGTGTCCAGACTAGAGCTGCACGCCGAGAGAGCAACTATGCTCCGACGGTGGTAATAGCGGACTCTCCTACAAGCAGCGAAGAGGACCAAGCCGACCTTCAACCTGACCCTTCTCCACCTCCAGTCGGCTACCATCACGTCACTTCAGTTGAAGAAACCGCCTGCAACCCTTTCGAGTGGCACATTGCACGACTTCCTAAGACATCCGCCAAGGCTTGCTTCGCCCAACATGCCGTGACAATGAAGAAATGCGTGACACGGATCGTGCAGCACGGGAAGAGCACTCCGGCGCCGACATACACTCGTTTCATGAAGAACTACAAGAAAGACAGAATAGAGACTCATCAGTTCTTTTTTTGCAATGACAACATTGACAGCTGCGTCAAGGGTAGCAAACGGAAGTGGGTCCTATCGGTGCCAAAGGTACCTGAGGTGTGGCCTGTGAAGCTTGGGACAAAGTTGACGAAGAAAGCTATCCTCTCTCTAGAGAATGCTGGCTTCAGACTCCCGCAGCAGAAGGAGATGTCACCGAGAAGACTCTTTCAAGACCAGGCAGCGGGAGTAGACTTCTCGGCCTACCCTACGCCGGCATACCCGGACGAGTTCCCTACTCGGCGATCAAGAAAGCTCATCCAACGGAACATGAAGGCCCCGTCGACCAAGCATAGAATTAATTGTGCCTCTGATTATTGTTGCACGCGAAGGTGAGCAAGTTGTGCATGCTCCCTGCCTCAGCCCTGGGATGCATTGTCACATTGGACTCTGGGAAGCTTCCAAAGGTACAGCAATATTACTTGACCATATCGCAGTACCCTGCGTGCACTTGCCCGAATTTCAAGGAGATGGCAATTACGGCACTTGGGAAGCGGGGTCAATGGGCTAATTGTAAGCATCTGTATTACCTGTTCACTGTAGTTTGCGGTCTTGAATCAGAGTCGGATACATTCATTCATGCAGCTAGTTATAGCTTCAACGAAGTGAAGCGAGCAATACAGAGCGGCCTTCAGAAATACTTGGAGACCTAGTGTTATGTGAATTGGTGTTTGCACATGAGTAGCCTGTATTTATTTTAATCGTGAAGTAGTGAGACTAAAAGGGCCACTACCAAAAATTTGCAGTAGCACTGGATTCCATTTCGTCAAATTCGTGTAAGTCTCGCTCTAAATATACACAAGCTCTGTAAAGAACTATTTACTGCTGAGCAATGTAAGGAACTATGTAATTTACAATGAGGCTATGATTAGAACGTTTAGAATAAAGTCACGTAAGTGTGCTCGGACCCTAACCAACATTTTTCACGATTTAGGGAGGGGTCTCATAAGTGTATTCGGGACCGACCAAACGTTTTCCAGGGTTTAGGAGAAAGTCACGTAAGTGTGCTCGGAACCAAACAAACCTTTTGCAGGGTTTATGAGGGAGTCACGTAAGCGTATCAAACTCCTAGAACACAGAGAACTCTGTTCAAAAGGGTGGTATACCAGTGGCTCACCTTTGTCAATATTTAATGAATAAGGTGGAAGCTATCTGAACACGGAAACGCAACTAACATTCGGATAGCACTCCAATCGAGCGTAAACTTCCGCATTGTCACTAGATTCCGAGTATCGTCCAGGGACTCAATAGTGTTTCACCAAGTAGTTACTCCTAATAGTTCCGAGCCTTGCCACTGCTCGGATAGTGTATCTAGAACGTAACTCCTCGACTATCTCTCTCTCTCTTTCTCTTTCTTGTCAGGTGTTTAGTCCACAAACCCCAACATCTCGGAAGGACTACCGTCTCACAACTGTCCTAGAGTACTCTGGCCCTGAGACTACAACGACAAACCAATCCAGATCTCGGAGAACCAGGATCCGATTATCCCTAGGCGACCCGTGCCACGTTCCGAATCCCCCTCTCACAATGTACGGAACCTCTTCAGAAGTTCAGGGAGCCCGATCAAGTACCCCTCGATCCGCTTCGACCCTAGCGACGGTTATTCCGCCTGAGGATGGGTTGGGGACGGAACAATGAGGCTTCACTCCTACGACAATCCACTAAATCTTTCCGCTCAATTCCATTACCATTCCGATTCGGGTCTCGTCACAACTCCCATCACCTTCCTATCCGAGCTACAGCGAAACTCTCATATCCTTCCGGGATCATTCACACTTAGCTGGAAACCACGCACAGTACTTGCAAAACACGAATACTTTACTGATAAGGAATATAGGGAGAAAACATGCAAAACGAAGACCCAGACTGCATCGCCTTCCTTGTTTAAGTAAGCAGGGGCTTTCACAAAAGCGGCGGCGCCGCCAGTCCAATCAAAAACCCTAATCCCTAGTTACCTACCTAGAATCCTACTTTACGAATAATCCAGATCTCCCAATCCGAAACCTACTCCTATAAATCCGGAAAGTGACGGCCAGTTGCAGCGAGAGGAATCCACCCCATCTTCGTCTTCTTGTGGCTCTCCTGTTCGCGGTCCTTCTACTTCGACCTGGTCATCCGTGGCTCAGATCCTTATGTCCTCGCTGCCCGGTCCGCGTGACGCCTAGCACTCCGTTCCGCCTTTGACTCCTTCGTCTTGGTCTCCAAGGAAAGCCGGGTAACGACTCGGTTCATGCGAGATTTGCGAGACTTTGGCAACATATGCGAGGGAGGGGTTCCGAACGTAGGGGTCCGAGTCCCACTTTGGGTCGTCCCAACCGGGGAGCTCGCATAGGTTTCCGAGTCGGACCCGGAAATCGTAATGGGGCCCTTCCCCGTCAGATCCTTTCTCTTCCTCAAAACTCTCCGAGCACCGGAACTGTCAGCAGGGGAGTTCACCACTGGCGTTCCGGTGGGTGTAGGAGTCACCGTTCCGGTCTGGGCTGTGGGTGAAGGGGTAAGTGCCCGCTCCTGAGTCACTCGGGTCCGTCCGGTTGGTGAAACGGCTCGTCCCCATTCCGCTCCTGCTACCTCCCCTTGATAAGCTGGAATGATTACCGACGATCCAAGTGTTGGAAGAACAACCGGCTGCACTGGCCGGGTTACCTCTTCCGTAATCGTCCGCTCTTCGGATCGCCTAACAGTGACTGTAGTCCCTGTCACTTCCGCCTGACCGGTGGGGATCGCACAGCCTTGCTGAACCGTGCTGGCTCCGGGTGACGCCACCTGTCTTTGGTGCACCCGGATCATCTCCGCGATCGTCCAGACCGGTTTGAAGATATCCGTGTCGACCGTCATCTGCTTCTCAAGGTGGAGGTTGCGCTCCATTCGGGTCCTGAATGCTACACCGGGGGATTTCCCTACAATGGTCCGAGAGGGCTCAGATCCGGGAAACGGATGGTTCCGACAAATGGTTTCGACGCTGGGACCTTCGACTCCCGGATTGAGTAGCTGCCGAACCTTCTTCTGAATCTGGTTCATCGAGTGCTCGCATTTGGAGAGAATCGTGATGATCTTCTGCTTGTTCTCCAAATCTGCAGGCTGCAATACATTCTCGTCGAACAACCGGGCCTGGTTGACTACAGCACCCAAATTCCCCACCAACTTCCAAAGCTCACCCAAGGTCTCCTCTTGCTCGGCATGGAACTTCCGGACCTCCTCGCTCTTCGTCGCCAGTTCCATCGTAAGCTCCTGCAACTGAAGCTCCAACTGCTTCTTCTCACTCCGAAGTTTCGGGGCGTCCTTCAAAAGCTCTACCTCTCGGATCACCTCCTCCGGTAAACACCCCCGAGAGACGTACAGACCCTCCTGAACAGTGTCTCGATCCGATCGTAAGAGGCCTGCGCCCGATGAGTTTCCTCCTGAATCCCCCGGAATAGTTCAACCGGAAATCCCCGCTCGGAACTGACCTCCTTCCGTTCCGCATCTCCCCGGGCCGTGGAGGGCTCCGCGTGCTGCGATGCAGCGCGTTCCGATCGTGACTTGGACTTGGCCTTCGTAGCGCCGGGATTTGCAATGATCGCCGTATCATCATCCCGTTCCGTGGACGCTGTATCCGAGGTTTTGCCGTGCGGTTTGACATCCATCCCTGGCGGAATCTCCTGAAAATTGAGGAAGTTCTTCGCCGTCGTATAATCCTCCTCCTCCTTCTCCCTCAGCAAACCATACGAGTGGTAAAGGTGGTAGAGAAAAGGGGTGATCGGGGTCGGCTTCTTTCCGATCGATGGCACCATCTTCTGCACGGTTTCCGCTATGAGCGCGACCATATTCACCGGACGCTCCCCCGTGTACGCACCAAAGATGGTGTTCCTGACCGTAATGGTGACCTGTTCCGGTTTCAGCGGATACAGGATCGGAACGAGGAAGGCTAAGACCTGCCTCTGTCTCCTATCCTTGGAGGCGTCTATCACGTATCCGTTGTTCTTATGGATCTTCCCGTGAAACCTATCCTGTACGTACTTATCCGTCCGGGTTGCCCAAAGGAGTCCGTTCTGCTCGAAGTCGTAAGTTTCCGCCCACCGTTCCGCACTCCACAGCGTGGGCTTGCCCCGGATCGTATTGTCCCACCTATTATCCGGTTCGTCCAGGATCTCCGTCACCATCGCCTCATCCTTCAGCAACCACGGCCGTGACAGCAACCCCTCGCACCTCATCCGGGTGAGATCGTCAATCAACTCGTTCATCTCCGACTCTCTCACCGGAGTGGCGGGGCTAAGAACTCTACACTGAACGTGCGCCATTTCTACGCCTTACTTCTCTTCCTTTACGATCCCACAGCAAGAAACCCGGCAATCCAACTGCCAGTGATTCGGAAAAGACAAAACACCTCACCGCTCTTTCACTCTCTACTCCCATCCGCGAAAAGGAACTCCAAACCCTAACACTCCCGCTTATATACCCAGGGCATCATAAACGCTGCGGCGGCCCGTAATTGCAGCCGCCACCGTATCGAACTAGACGCCTATCCGAGTCATGATGACTTCCGCGTCGTTTCGGATCCTAGACGCGGTTACAGTAACCCTTTCGAGTTTTCTCTTCCGAGTTTCCGGAATCAAGGTTCCGAGAATACTTCCTGCGTTAGCTGTTCTAAGGTTTCTGGAGTATCCGGTTGGTGTTGCTAGTGTCTAGCTAGTTTTTACCTAATTAACCAAAAAAATGAGAAATTAATGGAATACTAACTCCGGATGGGGCTCTTCCGGTTTATTCTGAGTTTCTCAGATCTCACAGAAGCTTCCGACTGTATTAACCCCACCACTACATTTATGGATGACCATTGAGACTGTACACCGTTTTGAATTCAAGGTCCTATACAGTACTTTATATCCTCCTCTGAACTGCTCTTTCTGTCGTTGATTGTTGTACGTGCGTATGTGTATATGTTATGTTGCATATCTATGTTCCAATCACTTCTCAGATGCACACTGTAGTCATAATTCGTTGTGTTCTAGTTTTTGGCGCTTGCTTGGATATTCATCGTCCACATTGGCTATTGAGTGACGATCCTCGACATCCACTACTGCCTTACGACGTCCAATCCAATCAAATTGTTTTACCCACTTAGGGCCGTTCCGGTGACAGCTTCTCGTATCCAGGAAAATATATACGACTGTCATTTGCTTTCCAAGCGCAATCAATACACAACATGGGCTGATCGAGGTCATCAGGTGGTATCCATAGAAACACATGGTATCTAGTGGTAAGTTCATTCTTCGATTCTCTCTGGAGTGTTCTGATTGTCGTAGCACCATTTACTGGCCCGTAAACCAACATCAGTTCGTGGTTGAGGTCATTAAGTATTGAAACAAAGTAGTCGCCAAGTCTATCAATCAATTCCCAGGTGTATGGATTTTTCCAAAACTGGCCTTTCTTCAAAAAGTGCTTACAACCTCGAGGAGGACTGAACTGAGGGACGTATACTCCGTCGGCCTGAATTCTCCAACGACATTGAGGTTCCTCAGAATGCGGCCATTCATCACAGATTGGACAATCATCGTTCGAGTATCCTGCCAACTTGTTCCGCTTGCTCAGCACTTTTGGATTTTCATAAACGCAGACAGGCTTAACAATATAGGATTCCACGCAATTCCAACTCCTGGTTTCGTACGTAAATCTGCAGAACAGATTGTTTCTGAACATTTCCAAATTCATACGTTGTTGAAGCGGAGAACCAAGAAGAGTTACCGAATTCGGACTAAGATTTCTAGAGAAACTGTATATCATTCTCACTAGTCCATTGGCGGCTTTCTTTTCGGCACAATTCACTATAACCGGATGAGGAGATGCGTTTTGAATCTGAAGGGGACTATGTGTATTTGGTCGCGAAGCATGTACGCAATGAAAATCTAAGAACAGTAAAAAAATCAGAGAACGAAGTTGATTCTTAGAGACCTGGTTTTGCATATTTACGAATGGGCGAGACCTATCACTATGTGCAACAATGTTATTTTTTGATTGTGCCTGGAATTTGTAATAGAGGAATTACTGGAAGACTAATATTGTGTTCAAAAAGGATCACAATGTATTCAACTGAAATTGAAGCAGTCATTCACTCGGTTGAGTCTAGGCAAGAACTGATCAATAAATGAAGTTCGATGTTTTGAATCGTCAAAGGCATTTGAGGAGGTGACCGGTTGAATGGTTCTTGACATATGAAAGGTCACTTTAGCATGTTTAGAAAGACACAAATTCCCAACTGTCATAAAAGAGTGATAGATTTTGTACTTCGGACCACTATTTGCAAAATAAGCACCGAACGAACAGTTCTTATGACAGCATTCCACGGGTGTTAGCCCGTACTGTCCACTGATCCCAACACCAAGATTTCCACGGTCATAGATCTACGTCCTTCAGTCATTTCACTAAAATTGTCCACGGCCATAGGTCACATTCCGAAGTACATTTAGAATTTTTAAAAAGCAAAAAATTGTTACTCCATAAAATACCGTAATCTTACCGCTCTAATTCACATTTTCATCAAAATTTCTGCAAAGTTACCGCTCTCCGCTCTCCGCTCACCGCTCACCGCTTGCACTTTAGCGTCGTCCTCTTCATACCCGCAGCGAGATGCCACTCCACATGGAATTCTCCTATTTCAGGGACCGTGAGTTTCTCGCCACTCGACTGTGCTGCAATCACAGATGGAAATTTGGATTTCCCAAATATCCAAGAGAGAACTTCGTAGGACTCTTTTTTCACTTGAGAAGTTGCCACTGCCCAAATTTCATGCTCCGACTGGACTGAGAAAAACAGGGCATGGTTCCTCTGAATGTTTGGGTCGAGCGCCCTATTCATCAACGTGATGCTGACCCGTTCAAATTTCTTGCCATTCACAATCTCAGCCTCGACCAATGACAAACACCAATGATGCCCCTCTTAACTGTGTGGAAACATGGCGAGTGGATGCGAGGGCACAGTTAATTGATAAATATACCTGCTGACAACAAACTTTGAAAACAACAGTCTGAGGTGATTACGTTACCTTCTTCCGTGATGCCGTAGAAGATCACCACGCTTCTTTGGACCACCTCAAGGTCTGTGAATAGGGAATTCTTCTCAGTCAAAACGACTTCTTTTACCATGTCCTCGGACTTCTTGTTCTTCTTAGAACTTGCTGGCATCGTAAGTCGTCCTTCAGCATGGTAGTATACTGTGGCAGGTTTGCATTTAACTCCTGCCGAAGCAGTTTCACATGATAGGGGCTTGGCAAAATACTTCCGGTGACTCCTTTATTCAGATCAGCAATGGAAGCCTTCACAACTTTGTAGATAGCATCATATCCTCGATGGGAAACCCATGTCGCAAGCAGCAAGAATTTTGTCCGGTCCAATACTCTTACCAATTGATTTAAGCACATTGTTTGCAATCTTTGACTGAACATGTGCCATTGCAAACTGTGAAGCGAGGGCTACACCTGCATGCCTTGACAGAATTTGAGCTAGTGCTACTGCAGTCCTATTTTTGGACTCTTTATCCCCCGAAGTCGAGAGCACCGAAGGTCCTCTTGTTCCTGTGGACAACAAATTGCACCACATCTGGTTGCAGCACTGTCCGCACAAGCTTCACTCTTGCTTTTGTTCCACCTGATCCAGGTTTTAACTTGTGAATTCCTCCAAGAGCCCGAGCCCTACTTCGCATGCCCATGGGGGTCTCCTTCTCGAAGCTGGCCCTCCGCTGGCAGCGGTCAACGTCTTCTTTGGGACCCCGCACATGGCTCTCCAATTGCTCCATCCTTTGGGCATGGCAATCACAGACAGCTTGTAATTCAGCCCGCAAATCCGTGCATGTCTTCTCTAACTCAAGGCAACGCATTCTCTTCACTTGGACATCTTTGGCTCAATGATCGGAGAGATCCGGCAGTCAATTGTAAATCAGCCGAATGAAGTTGTCAAATTACCGATTCAATTTGAAAGAGTTAGGATTTTTTCCGACTCGTATGTTAAATATTACCGAAGTATCACACGGGTATCACCTAGGTATCATGTAGGTATCATACAAAATTACCAAATGATTTTATGGAAAAGGGGATAATAGCTGGATTGTATTAGAAACTTCCCGAACAGTGCTTTGGCTGCCCTTAAGTTGCAGGCCAGAGCTTCGCCTCTAAGCTGAAGCACTTCTTTGCTCAACCGTGTCAACAAGATCCACGTCTCCTCCTGCGTAGGGCCATGTAAACAATGATACAGCAGCCTGTATGTATATCCGCGGAGACCCTGCTCTCCATGACATATGAATTCAAGGAACTCTTTTAGCGATTTGATTGGAGGTGGCTTCCCTGTCAATGGATCAACAGTGTAAATGTCTCCATTGATCCACAAGTCAATGTTTGTGTCTCCACGCAACCTCCATGTTGGAAACGAACTCCTCATGCACAACTCCACTTGCTTAGAACCTCGTCTGAAGACCGGGGCATAGCGTGCATCCACTCAAACTTGGGGAATGTATTGAGTGCTTCGTGCAGCCCTTGCTTCCATCGTGGACCCAATAATCGGTAGTGTGGATTGAATCTCCCCTGGTCACGCTTGGTGATTTGTAGGTAATTGACAAAACTTGTTATGATTTTGGGACACCTCCTACACCCAATGAAATTATTAGCAAATTCTCTCAACCGTGATAATTATTGCTGGACGACTAAATTCACAATCACAAATACTCCTAACCTAATTCGATAGACCTCGGCATCTACAAGCGCTGTCAACCACGAAACCTACCTTGCCTTATGCCATTGTGGCAGCAAGGCCTAATGAAACCAAAATTCAAATTGCTCTAAAACCACTAGCCCCTAAACACCCCACAAAGGTTTATTGTGGCAACTCACCTTCCCTTCAAGTACATCAATTTTCACCACATCGATGATGCCAATGTCGCCCACTGAGAACGACCCCTCGCCGCCGTTGCTGCCAGCGGACGCTGCTAAGAAATTAATCGGAATCTTAATTTTGCTCCACCGATCTGGGGCGCCATCGTCACTCGGAATCTTTGGAGCAAATCACTTGCAATTATGCGTCCCACAGTGCTATAAACAAATTGCTTGAAGCAGAACAGGGCGCTTCGTTTTCTTGGTGCTGATCGGCATAGAGCCGGTGGCGCCATCACGCCCAAACCGTTGTGGCAACAAGTTTAAGAAACCGTGGATCGAGGCAACGGATCGAGGGAGTTTATTATTTGCAGAGCAATAAATTCCACTCCTTGACGCTCAACGAACACCGTCAATGCCTCGGCGCCAACGAGGCAAAACCCAACCACGCAGCTCCCATCCATCTCCAAAAGGCCGCTACGGGTAGCGTTTCCTCCCGTGCTGACAGCGACAGAGGGGTTTTTGGGCTGGAAGCTCACATAATGCGGGTTGTCTTACAAGGCCCGTTCCTGACCCCATTTTTTCTCTAATGATGGACACATTTAGAGAAATTAGTAAGCGTGATGAGTTGTCTAGTACATCCAACATTTGAAGTACATTATTAGCCCTGGCCACAAGTACTTCTAATAATGTTCAGAATTGTTTCTATAGTAGTCAAAGGTGTAAATGTATAGCTCGAAGCACTTTGTTCACCTGTTGTACAATGCAGAAGTTTGAGCTTGTACATTTTTTACTTTGGCCCTCAAAGGCTGAATTGAAAACCAAGTACAAGTAGGTACTCATGTACTTTATATTGCTTGTTACGTACCCTGTGTAGATATAGCATTGTCAAGTTTAAATGGTACTAGGATGCTTTTGTACTTTTGAACAGTTGATAGTAAATTTTAGAAGCAACTACTAATTTATGTACTTAGTGTATGTATCCAATGTACTATTGTAGTCTGTCCACTTAGAAACCCAAAGTTCCAAATACAAACCGGAACACATGCATCACTTATAGTACATTGTGGTGATACTTTCTGTACAATTAGTATGTTTCGTAACTTTGTTATGTACATGGTTTACAAAAAGGTCCTCAATGTACCTATTGTGCATCCTTTTGAGTTTTGCAGACCTCGTTCTTTTTGCGATTCAAGGAAGTTCACCCGGAATGTAGTGTGCCGCAGAGGGCATTTGAGAGGCTGAAGGTGTGGTGTGTACAGAAACTAAAGGGGATAAATTCATGTTGTTGTATTTACCACGTTCAGATGGAGTTCATGAAGATTGGACTAAGGAATCTGCGAGACAAACTGTGAGGGCTATACGTTCACAGTGTTTGTGTTTGTGTTATTTGCAAAAGCAATGCAGAGGGAATTTGTTGTGCACATGACCACAATTTTTAGCGGATAACCTTTGGTAAAGGGAGGATTTAACCACTAAACCCTAGCCTTCACAATCCCATCAAAACCCAACAAAACCCAACTAAACTAAGTGCTCCAAACCCTCATAGAATGCTGGAAATGTACAATACAAGTGCAAAAAGAGGTCCAAACTGCATAAAATGGGTCAAAACAGCCCCAAAACATGGTACAGCAGCTCCTAACAGCTCTCAGACCTCTCTGACTCTACCTGCTCTAGTGTAGAATGATCTCCCAAAACCCTAAACCTGCCTCTTAAACCCCCTGAAAACGGACAGAATCATCCAGTCGGCTTCGACAGAGTTCATCCAGTCGGCTCCGACAGAGTTCATCCAGTCGGCTCTGACAGAGTTCATCCAACCGACTGGATGACTGTCAGGGACAGGGATGAAAAACTGTAAAACAGCTAGTGGAGACTAAGGAAGGAGAGATTAAGAAATCTCCGGTTAACATTATCCCCTTTTTCCGATAGTTCTGCCCTCAGAACGCATGGAGACTAAGAGAGAAGGTGGTAAATGGAAAGAAGGCTAAGCATCCTGCAGTAAAAAGAACTGACTACACTAGTAAATGGTGGAGAAGAAAACTAATCCTTGGTATCAAACACATGGAACCCTTTCCTAACTAGCAGTGATGCTAGCTGCTGCCTTGAAGTCGTCCGTTGGTGGTGTCGCTCTTCCTTGGGCCCATTGGTGGAGCTTAAATTTGAAACAGTCGGCTCCATAGAAGTCGGCTGTGTAAAAGTCAGCTTCGTAAAAGTTGGAGTGGCGCCCTCATAATCATCTTGAGAGTCCTCTGAAGAAGGCTGTGGCGGTCGGCTCTGTAAAGGAGTTGGCTCGAAGAAACCACCTAGGGAGCTTCCTCCTTGAAATGGGACCTCACTGTCTAAAACAGTTGGGCAGTGAAAATCCTCCTGCCGTACTACTATCTGCTCTGCTGCCAAGATTGTCTCCCTCAATGCAGTGTTGACAAATAGCAGCCGCTGCTTGAATCCAATGGCCTCCTGTAACGCTGGTACCGTCACCTTCTCCTCTTCTCTAATCAAGCTGACTGTAGAACCCTCTTCCAGAAGTACGTTCTTAAAGGTCCAATCCTCCACCTGTACTGAAATCATAGGGCGACCAAGATCAATATTCACAGCTCCAACAACCACCGTAGGTTGTATCCTTGGATCATTGGAGACCTTTGGAATAAACTCAAGTGAACCCTGTTTCACGGTCGGCTCGGTATGGTCGGCTGGTACAGTCGGCTCAATCGAGTCTACAGACGCAGTCGGCTCGCACGCACTTGCTCCGAACACTTGACTCTTCAAGTACTCTGTGAGAGTAGGGGCCACTGCCAACAGTTGTCCTAACGATACTGTAATCGGGGTCTCCAGGATTTGGCGGCTAATCTCCTGCACCAAAGCTTCTAGCTGGGTTCCGCGAAGACTCTCCGTATTTGTATCAGGCACCTTCTTTGGGATATCCTGTAGACAATCAGGGTTAATAAAACCAATCCAGTCACCATCCAGAGTTGGTGCTGTAGGTGCGTTGGCATCCAAGTTGGTTGTTGTGGCCCCTTCAAGCTCCTCCTGTGCCTCTTTGTCTTCCAACGAAAGACCCACCTCCAGTCTTGCTGCTCTGGTTAGAGAAACTGCCACCTCAGATGGCTCTTGCAGTTCCAGCTCCTCCACTTCCAGCTCCTGCAGTTCCACATTATTGACACCCACAGTATCACTACCAAGTGTTCTAGATGCCACAAACTGCTCAAATCTCAACTTGTAAGGACAGTTGCGCATTTGATGGTCGGTCTCGTTGCAAATATAACAAGTATCAATTTGGCCATAGCCATCATGCTGGTACCCTCCAGGTCGACTGTCAAAAGGTCGGCTGTTAGCAGGTCGGCTCGAGTTGCTACTGTGTTGCTGAGCAATTACTTCGTCGACCCCCACAATTGGTGTACCTTCAGGTCGTGGAAGTCTATTGTTCGGGTTGGCTGGGTTGAAAAAACAGTAAGTATCGTCATGGCCGTATTTCTTGCAGACTGTGCAATACCTCCCACTATCTGACTCTGCTCCCTCGGCCTGAGCTGATAAGGTAGTCGGTTGTCCACTAGTCGGCTCTGTATGCCGGGCTTGAAAGTACAGTTCCTCCCCTAAGGCATTGACGCAGTTGATTTCACAGCGCCGAGCTACCTCCTGCAAATCAGCCAAAGTGTTGGCTGTATGGGCGCTTGTGGTGACCTTCAGGTAGTCCAGTAGGCCTGCCCTGAAGTAGGTCAGCTTGAAGCCTTCTCCAACATCTGATTGCAAACACTTGATCAGTTTTGTAAACCTCTCATAATAGTCTTGAACCTTCTCCTCCTCACCTTGTTTGAAGTTCCTTAGAGTCATGAACACCTGTTCATCAGAATCTTGCTCCCTGAACCGCATCTTGAACGCCTCCTTTGCCTCCTCCCAAGTACAATTGGGGTGATGATCCAGCCAATCATCAAACCAGGTCTGGGCCTTATCAACAAGGGTTGTTCCAAACAGGAGGATGATGACAATCTCATCTGTCTCTCCATTGTACCAAACACACTTGTCAAAATGCCTCAGGTGAGCATCAGGGTCAGTTCCCTCCTTGTATGCCCGGTACGGTAATTGTTTCCGCTCTGCACTGACTGGTGGCCTTGGAGGAGCTAACTTAAAGTCGGATGTGCGCACTACTGGTACTACAGAGGGACATCCTACCAAAGTGGCCGGATAAGTCGTCTGTATTTTAGTGGCAGTCGGCACTGCCCGGTCGGCTCGCGAAAGATCACCAAAACTATAGCCCGGAGGTGCTGGAGTAGGCCGAGCATCCAGTGACCGGGCTACATCAATTGGACCAGGTATTGAGTCTCCAACAGCTGGCTGTGCAGATTGCCCAGGATACCACACTGATTGAGTCGGCTGTCGTGCGTCATACACAGCACCTGTCCGGTTGCCAAAATATCCAGAAAACTTATGTGGTGTCAAGGTCGGCTCTGGAAGCAATGGTCTTGAAACGCTCTTGCCCACAGTTGACTCCAAATGAACAGTAGATAAATCAGGCGGCCTTGCTGGTATCTCTCCAATGCTCTCATATTCCTGCCTCCTTTTTTGCTCCTTCCACCAATCCTCAATTCGTGTATGCTCATACTGCTCTCGTTTCAGCCGTTCTTGTTCCCTCTGCTGGGTAGCCAACTGCTGTGCTACCAAGTGCTGCGCTGCCGACTGCAGTGCTGCCAACTCTTGTGCTGCCAATCTCTGCATTGCTTCTTCAACACGGCGGTCAAAGTCGGCCTCCTGTGGTCTTGGATTCTTCTCTGACCGCTGTGGCTCTATATGCCAGTGGTGCAGTGATGCCACTCCCGATGCTGCATCTTGTTGCAGAGCCTCTAGCTGCATGAGGTACTTTCCAGGGTCCAGCCTGCCTTGGTTTTGACCTGCTTGGTGTTGCCTGGCCCTTTCCTTCTTGGCTAGTAAGTCCGCCGCAAAGGCCTCCAGTGCCCATTGGTCCTCTTCTTCCAGCTCCCATCCCGACTGCAGTCGAAATTCATCCAAGAAGTGAACATTCCTGCCAGGTATACTATCTTGGTGGTTCACTTGCCCATGCTCTTGAGCAGATCGACTCCTGGTTTCTTCCAACTTCTGCCTTAAGTTCTGAAGTGCGGCTGGCAGTGTCTCTGGAGTTTTTGGCAGGTGGTCGGAAGATACCGGTCGGCTGCGTAGCCGGGTCGGCTCCGCTTCTATGTCGGCTCTGCCAATGACAGTGCTTGGCCACTGAGTCGGCTCTGCGATGACCGCCTTTGTCTGACGTCTCTCCTCATAGAATGTGTTGTAGTCGTCCATTGCAGGGGAGAAGTCCCCCCTGAATGACGCAGTTCTTCTCTTGTCCTCATATCTCCAGGGAATGATGGCTTGATCAGGATGACTGTTCAGTCTATCCCCTTTTTCGAACTGCCTTCCCTCTTCAAATTGGCTTTCTTGTGTCTTCCCCTCTGATGGTGAAATGTCATTTTCGACCTCCATGTCAATGAGTTCACCCTCCTGCAGAGCTGCACTGCCCTACGAGCTAAGTCGGCTGCGTACCTCAGGTGATGTCGGCTCTACTGTCTGCTCCTCATGTTGCAGCCAACGTTTGTACCCCTCCATGGCTTGTCTCTCATCTTGCAGATCATTCGAGTCACCTTCTTCCATGGGTATCAACGCCTGATACTGTCAGTCGGCTGCGTTCAGTCGACTGTGTGTGCTTCCTAGTCTTGGCGGCTGTTAGTCCCTGTCCGTTGCAGTCGGCTCTGCTCGGCCTCCTCCAATCAGTCAGCTACCAATACTTGGCTCCTTACCTTACATTTTGTAGTCCCTGCCACTTTAGACTCAGCAACCCTACCAACGGCTGTGTGGCCTAATTAGTGTTTAGAGACACTTTTTTTTAGCAAATAGGAACAACCCAAGGCAGTTCAGTAAAATTGCCCCTAACTAGTTCCTATCCCCTTTTTCACACTGTATTGAGCCTTAGAAAATTCAGTCCAGTGGTTTTAGTGCTAGTTACTGTTCTGACAATATTTGAAACAGAAATCACTCTGAATCTGCCCAAATGCACTCATTAACCCAAATTACCACTCTGTTCTGGCCTGTGCCAACCTCAGGTCCAGGTCCCAAATGTCCACCAAAGTCCCCAAAAATGACGTCCCACCGCCGACCAAGATCCCCAAATCGAGGTCCGCAAAGCCGACCGAGGTCCCAAAATGAGGTCCTCAAATTCAAAATTCAAATTTTTAAGATCCCAAATTTTCGGATCTGAAATTTGAAATTTGAATTCCTAAAATTTTGGGTTACTTACCTTTCGTCCCTTTTCACAGTTGGAGTTCAAATCTGGCCTGAAGCAGCCTTATCCCCTTTTTCGCTCTTGAACTGCCCTCAGTTCACAGGGATTGACGCCAAGGCAAATCTGGCCCTCCACCTCCTCACAGCACCTGCGCCCACCAGCCTGCAACAGAGCCGCCCCTGCTGCTACTGCTCCCTGGACACGTGCTGGACTGCAACCGTCGCTGCACCAATGTTTCCACCTCTGAAAACACCTGAAAACTCTTTGCCGCCACTGCCCTCTCTACTGCAACAGTTTTTCCTCACTTCAGAAGTCTTGGGATCCTGCCAGTGGCTTGAGAGCACTCAGCTGGCCGATTCTAACACTGCAGTGACTCCCACACTCTGCCAGCAACTGTTCAGCACCTCGGAATTACAGTGACAGCAGTTCAGCACCCCTAAAGACTCTTGACAGTCACTGTTGCACCTCTGCAGACCTGATTTGTGTACTTCAAGACCTCTCTAGTGTGTGGAACAGCCTACAACAAGCAGGAGATCACATGGTACGAACTAAAGCATGGTCGCCAATGGTAAAGGGAGGATTTAACCACTAAACCCTAGCCTTCACAATCCCATCAAAACCCAACAAAACCCAACTAAACTAAGTGCTCCAAACCCTCATAGAATGCTGGAAATGTACAATACAAGTGCAAAAAGAGGTCCAAACTGCATAAAATGGGTCAAAACAGCCCCAAAACATGGTACAGCAGCTCCTAACAGCTCTTAGACCTCTCTGACTCTACCTGCTCTAGTGTAGAATGATCTCCCAAAACCCTAAACTTGCCTCTTAAACCCCCTGAAAACGGACAGAATCATCCAGTCGGCTTCGACAGAGTTCATCCAGTCGGCTCCGACAGAGTTCATCCAGTCGGCTCTGACAGAGTTCATCCAACCGACTGGATGACTGTCGGGGACAGGGATGAAAAACTGTAAAACAGCTAGTGGAGACTAAGGAAGGAGAGATTAAGAAATCTCCGGTTAACAACCTTGTTGTGGGAAGCATGTGTGTGTCCGAAATAGGAGTTCAATGTGTGGCATAAACTAGAATGCCTTATTGGAGATTGTCCTAGCTGTGGTTTTCATTTGCTTTCATTTTGTCCTCTTGAGAAGTCTCTTTCTAACACATTTACCTTCAAGTGGAAGTGTTTCGAGTACTACCACGTGGGAGTGGACACTCAGAGTGGAAAAGCCAAGGAAATAATTAGATAGGTTTTCATAGAGAAACCTGCACATGAATTTTTATCATACATGAAGAAAATCGTCAATACCTTCATCACGCACAACTTCAAAGCTCGATGGCAAGATGAGCAATGACAGCTGATTATGAAAAATGTGCCTGAGGGAGTTGTTGTGTCCCACATTGACTTTGCTCAAAATTACAGCTTTGCCATTGAGAATGAGGTGCAAAGCTTGTGTTATTTTAGTACAAGTGCGACCATATTAGTTCACATTGCAATGTGGAAAGAAGGAGACTAGACTATGAAGCAGATGCACTTTTATATCTCTGATGACAAATCCCACGAATATGCTTTTGTTCAGCATTGCATGGTGTTGTATTGGGATTGGCTAATTGACTTTGGATTAACTCCGGAGGAGCATTGGGTCAACAGTGACGGCTATAGTGCACAATTTAAGTGTGCAATAGCTATGTACTTTGTGGCACGGTACCTTGGGCTTACTGGAGGTTGCAAAATGAATTGGAACTTCTCTGAATCCCCTAATGGAAAGAGCAAATAGGATGGTGCAGGGGCTGTTGTGAAGAGAGCATTGGCTGCTGAGCAAATCACGAATTCCTTGAGTCCCTTATGAAATGCTGCCGAAGTGGTGGATTTCCTCGAGGAGAAGTATACAGAACGTGTACCTAGCTCATACGCACGAGCTACAACTCCCCCTCTTTCTCATGTTTTTTGGTTGATTGGAGCTACAGCTATAGATCATATAGATAATAGTATCAAGTGCCACACTTTGCCAGGCTCCAAAAGTCTTTATTCTATTTTAGGCTTCTTTATAACGGACCCTATTCTCCTTAGGACTCGTGAGTTGTCATGCTTTTGTATCCCATGTATAGATGGTGAATGGACTGATTGTGAGAATTCAGCATATGTGCAGGAATGGCGGGTTCAAAGGTTGCAGCCCGTTAGCGCTGGTGCTGTAGCTCAACATATTGAAGAGATGGACAATGAAGCAAATTGGGTGTATGATGGTATCTTAGAAGAGGTTGGCGATTTGGTAGAAATTGGCGACAACTTCATGATACCTGCAAAGGAAGGTAACAAAGATGAGGTGGAATACTACATTCTTCAGTGCGTGGCCAAGAAGTTTGTGTTACAAGTGTCTATGACTTGTCTGTGGTCGGGGGGGGGGGGGGGGGGGGGGGGGGGGGGGGGGGAGGGGGGGGAGGAGGGGGTATTTAGAGCTGGAGGCCCTGTGATTTGAGCAAAATATTTCAAGAAGTATGAGCGTGGAGAGGAAACGTATGTGCTTTGTGTCAAGGCAGTTGATGCTCATGTAAAGGCTCATCTGGTTGGCGCTTGCAAATTCCCTATGAGTCTTGCTTCCCATAGGGTGAAAGGAACCTTTGTATACAAGGTCTCCACCGAAACACAATAGATATGTGAAGATGCCTTACGGGAGTGGTGGGCATTCAATGGTCATTAACTATGTTCCATTGATCAGTCCAGGAGGTCCTTCGCAAGGTTGTTTCTACTATTTTGTAGGAACTCAAAGGATTAGTTAAGAGTATATGAAGATACTGTGAGTACTTTGAGTTTTAATAAATAGTTGTGAGTTTTTAAACTTACTTTCATTTGTAATGGTTTCCTATCTGAACTTGACTCATAGGTGAGCAATAAGATGTTCATTTGGTACTTGCTCTTTGATTCAATTTTATCTATAGTTCATTTAGAAATTGTTAACCAATTATGAGTCCTTTTTTGGGCATTGAAGGTGTGATATATGGGTGAGGACTGGGCACTTACTGTATTGCTCCTGTGATAAGTTTCTGAGATGCCAAAAATACAATTATACATATAATACATGTACATAAAGTACATTTTCTACATCTACCGCTACAAAATTACTACCCCTGAAAGCCTCGCAGCATGAGTTCTAAGTCATCTGGTTTTACGTGGCTTAGGTGGATTTTGAGTTGATTTACGCTGAAATAGAATTGGCAATACCTTCTCTTTGCACAAGATACTGTTATACCTACAATGAAAAACAGATTGCGGTGGTCCGTTGTGTTTGAAACATGTGCTGTAATCCCACGTCAACTCTTCTCCAACTTCAATGATGCGATTTGAAAAGAAGGCCACATGATAGCAGCGGCGGTCTACACTCTCAATTGAGCCAGGTACGTCCACCAGATTTGGATCCCCACATCTGCAATGTCCAAGGACAAGGGTCAGTCCTAGCAAAGAAGTAAAAGCTGAAAAAATCAACAGAAAAATGGAGTCGGCTTTCTACTTGTAGTTCAAAAATTTGGCCACGTTTCCAAAGTGAGTGGAATCCAAGTACAAAGCACTACTGTCAGTCCGCATGAAGTGCCATACTATAGATGAGAGTGCCATACTATAGATGAGAGCGCCATCTGCCCGCTTATTTCTAACAATGAGCTCAGCATTGGTTGAAATCTCTCTTGTCAACTCAAAATCAAATGCACCTTTGGGTATATGCTCAGCTGCTTGTATCCTTAATCCCGTAAGGGTTGTATAAAAGACCTCGAATCAACACTCCATGCCTTGCTGAACAACAAGATTGCTAGAGTCACTACTGCACGTGCATTTAACATTTCACTCTTCAAGGAAAATACGAGGAACATGACCCTCGCATATTTCCACACCCCTAATACATGGAGCACCCTTCTTACAGAAACGTGCATCTCTGTTGTTGTCCCCCTTTATGAATTCATCTGCGAAAATGCCTCCAAGGTATGCACTTTGACCCCCAACACTTGCTTGGCAAGGACAAGCAGCATCCGCACCCATGCAACTATTGGAAAATTGAGAGTAGTCCCAGGGCACACGCTCTCAAGTGTCGTAGGTACCTTCGCTTTATGATAAATTACACTATTCTGCATGTACTGAAAATAAGCCAAATCAATATCTGAGTCAGCAACTCGAACATGAGTCTTCTCTAGCCCCTTAGACAAATCCTCAGCATCATACCAAGTTTGGGCTTGATTATTATCACATCCCAAGAACCAACCTTCCCACGTCATATTCCAATAAAAAAAGTGAATCAATGTGCTAAACCAACCCTTCAGCCACGAAATGTGTTAGATCAACCTTCAAGTGAAGGCTTGGTATGATGGAGGGATCCTCACAATCTGTTGTATTAATAAAAAGTACATACGCACATCAAGAGCTTACCATTGCAGCTCAGTGGACCAAAACCCAAAATAAATGCAATACAAAAAACACCCTGCTGTAGACCTATTTTGAAGTGGCAACCCTCGCTTGTTTCTGCGAGGAAGTGCCACCTACCTTGTGACCTTTTTCTTTCTTCACTGTAACCTTGGTAACCATTTCTGCTTCAATCTCCTTGGCAATACGTGACCTGGCCCTCCGGCTGGTCTCTGAAACTGGAACCGGACTATTAGTACCCCCAGAAAGCTCTTATAAGTCCTTCAAAGTCCTCTTCTCTGGGAGTAGAGATTTTCAGAGGCGAACATATTTTCTAGTTTAGAATCATTTTAGTCTTTCTGCTCCTTTTTCCTCCTTGCCTTGACCTCCAAAGGTAACGTCTACGGTGGTTTAAGGAGCAGCTTTGCTCCCGCTTTCATAGCCGTAGTTGGGACCTCCACTGCCACTGCAATGGTGTAGACCTCCTTCGAAACCTGGCAATAATTCAACCAAACGCTCTAGCGTAGAAGCCTCTGGCGTTGAAGCCTCCGCCGTAGTAGTCTCCACCTGTTGTGTAAGAGGGTTCAGCATCCTCCCTGAAACATTCACTTATTTAGCCACGGCTTGCACCTTTGGCACCCTATCCTCCAACCCTTTTCCACTACAATCCATGTTGTCCTCATTGCTTTTGACATCCCTTCCTTTCCCTTGCTTCCCTACCAAGCCTTGTCACCCCGATTTGGACACCACCGTGCTTCTACCTCCATCTTTTAAAAGCTCGATGGCCTTCTCAATTGCCAATCCCTCTTTTTCCCCATTGTAGATCTCGGAAGTCCGAACTTTGAACACCATATTTGTTATTTTAAGAGATAATCTTGAATTTGGGAAATCAGCGTGTAGAGAAATGGCCACATTCATGCCTTCCCATTTACTTCGACCTCGCGTAAATCAATATTGAATCATTCGAAACACGTTAAAGGAACAATGAGGCCTATGTCATTTAGGTCGAGTGGACCTAAATACAGGAACTACATGAGAGAACTTAATAATGTTCAATGATTCGTTAAGAACATGTTAAGGAAGGATGATGATTATGTCATTTAGGTCGATCACACCTAAACGCAATAAAAAACAATAAAGAAGAGTAAACCATGTTTTTGTATTTATAGTAGTAACTATTTGTTACCTAGATTTAGGGTCTAGAAAAAAGGCAATGTCCACTCATATAAAATACATTTGGAATTTTGTAGAACACAAAAAGTGTGCATGACAGTGAGGCATAAATGGCAGACGAGAAAATTTAACAAACAGATCAATCGTTTTATTCGAAACATAATTACATTGAAATAACACAGACGACTCTTATAATCGTCTCTCCATTGTCTGCGCCATTGCTATACAGTACAAACTATCCACTATATGGTTATGGAGTCCCCCCGTAAGCCTCAATTCTTGACTTGACAAATTCCCGTTGACGCTGACGTGTCCACGACATTCCCTTGACGTGCATCATTGGACTATTAAGAAGACGTTGCAACTTCTGTCTACGCCTGTCACCAATGCTTGACTTTGGCAGAGAGTGCTGACGAGTACTGGATGCTTTAGAGTGGGAGTCGACGGACTTCCTTGCCCCGGATCGTGTAGTTGTTGATCGTAGCCTCGGCATCTACAAAGGGGATAAATTAGCATTGGGAAGAGATTTCGATTCAGGTCAAATCGACCTAAACTTCTGAGTGCAACTGTAAAGGTCAAACGGACCTTGAAAGAAGAAGCCGACATAAGGTAGCACAAACCTAGATGAAAGTAGAAAAAGATCAATCATTTTAGGTGGCCTCGAGCTAAACTAAAGACATAAAGGAGGCAAGAAACAGATGCAAGCAGCTACCATCACTTAACCCACTTACATGAACAAAACATCTGAAAGGTATGAAAAGCTAATATTCAAGAATGAAAACTAACCTTTGCCGGTGGTGGTGACGGCATGTCCTCCACATTGTTATAAAGAGCACGCTTCGTAGGGGTAGAACTCTATCGTTTCGGAAATACAACCTGAAGTACGGTCCGTGGCCACATAGGAGAAGGGGATTTCAGGGTCCTGGGAATGGACAGGTTAACCGAGCTGTCCACAATCCCTTCGTCGACAGCCATAGTTGAATAGTCCATCGTGGACTGCGCTGTTGCAACCGATTGCAACAGAAGCTCTCTGCTACGCAGAGAAGGCCCGCATCAATTAGCATTATTCAAAGAATCCAATGAGGCTCGACATGCATTATCCTGCAATACATAAAACGAATTGAAACATACATCCCCCAATAATTCAGCAATGGTTTAGGGTTCGTTGCAAGGGGCAGAATAGATTAAAAAACAAAAATAAACTTCGTTTTACAAAAGGAGTAGTCTCAATACAATGATTAGCCAGTTAGTTAAGATGTACAGTATACTGATAGCTTTGCGCCAGTTCAAAAATGTCCATTAACAAACTAGAGAACCGAAGACATGCCTAATTAAGCTCTACGGCTAATTGCCTCGTTAATCTTAGCATATTGTTCACAGGTAGAACAATCATCATAATACATTTTCTTTCCAATCGGACGCTCAGCCCTGAATCTAGCGATTGTCCCTACAAAGTGGTGTAGATCTACAAGGTATGGCAAAAGTTTCGACAACAAAAAACTATCATCTGCGGCATTGGGTTTTTGGTTGTTCCAAGTAGAGAGTAAAAGGACATTGTGAGAATTATTCTGACAGTGCTTGATTGGGCTGTCGTCGATAAAAATGGTGTTGGCTTCGGAATATAGGCCATCAAATTTACGAAAGAGACCATCACACATTGGCTTAAGGAAGATGTCCTTCTGAGTCCCAGGTTCCTTCATAAATACTGGACGACCTCGAAAATCTACGCCCATAGGAACTCTCTGACAGTCCTCTTGACCTAGAATTCTAAGCGGATGGACTGGACAAATCAGACCGAATAGATAGTCGCAGATCATTTTTGTCGTTGAAGTCTTCATCGAACTCCAGACGGTTATGGTTGCAAACGTTGACAACTGACGAAGGAAATCAGCGCAATTGGGCCTGATACAAACAAGCTTGGGACCGACAACCGCTGGCTTGGACGCTGAGTGGATGTTAAGGTCATGGCTAATGAATGATTGTCCAGGCCACTTAGGAGTACTGGAGCAGATTATTCCATTGAGGTCGAGGACAACGTTCAACCAACCACTCTGAGGTCGCGTCAGGACAGGACTCAATTCTTCACTAGAACTTACGTCACATCCAGATGCCTCGCGCACCTGGAGAGGAAATATCGATGACAAATGGACATTACTATATTATACAAGGACGGAGTTATACAAATGATACAATGAGGACAGTCGCAGGGCAAGTCAGTACCCAAGAAAACAGTGCAACGACATATAAAGGTGGATGAAATACCTAAACATCCTCGGCTTGTTCTTCTACGACATCGCGATCCTCCACAGGACCCATCGACCCTAACAAATCCTGGGGTTGATCGTCAGGAATGATCTCTACGCACGGTGATAAGGTAAGACCACATTGGGCCATGACATCTAAATCCATATTTGTGCGTACAGGCACATCTACAGTTTATGCCATGACAACTTCATCCATGACCGGAAGATCGTCCACTTCCTCATGTAATTTCTGACCTGGGCATTGCAAGAGAACTATAGAGTCATTAGAGAATGATCAAGGAAGCTGACATAGAAAGGATTGGTAAAAAAGTTGAACAGTTTAGCTCGAATCGAGCTAAATAGCTCATTTGTATCAATTACAATCGCTTTCGTACAAAATGCACATTTCAGTGAACTACTCCGGTATAAACACCTCATCTACAAAATTCTGAGGTCAAAAAATCTAAGTTTAGGAGGGACTTGAAGATGTCTCAGGAGCATCTCCCTGAGTCTGATTGTGGGAGGGAGAACAAAGGAGGCTCGATCTAAAGTCACGCATGACCTGGTCGGTGCAATGATGGCTTAGATCAGGCACTGATGCAAGACTCGGATCCGACTCTGGCAAATTTGCACCATCGCGAGGGGAGCCCAAAATCTCTAGTACTTGCAAAGTAGGCGGGGCACTATCTATGGGCTGAGCGTTGGGCAGAACTGGACCCGCATTCGGGAAAATAGCAGCATGCCCCATGCCTTGGAGAGCACCCTACAATGCCGCCTGCACGGTCTTCAAAATATCCAAGCTCTGCTGTTCAATCCTATCCATTAAGGCATTCTCCCTTTCCTTGGGCGCCTGCCGCTCTGCAATAAGAACTTGAATATCCTGAACGGGAGCGGCTCTCCCCAAAGGGGAGGCTTGCTGTGCTGGTGGGTTGACCCTCTTTTTCTTCTGTGCCTGTTTCCCAGTACTTCCCCCACCACCAGTCTTTTTCCCACTTCATGATCCCAGCTTTGGTGCAGAACCATTTCTTTCTTCTTCCGTACGCGTAATGCCAACCTCAGGAAAATCGAGTCTTCTCCCTACTCCGCCTTCAGATGCTGTCTGACTCACCGGATCGGAAGGCGGAGCATTGCCCTCATTGCTGAGGTCTGCAGCACTGGAGGAGGGGGTTTGTTCTTCGGTAGGGGCATTCTCCTCCACTTCTACATCATCACCGTCCTCCAGAGCTCTGCCTTTCTCTTTTCGCACGGCTTTACAAAGTTCCGGAAAACGTCCCTTATCAACATAATATGCGTCGACATGAACATCGATTGGGTCCAGAGTCAAACCAAGGGACTGAGCATCCCTCATATTACCTGAGTCACTATCATCCGCAACGACAAAAGCCGAGATTGAGAGCATCTGAGAAACCGAAAACAAGGCAAGCAAGGTTTAGGTCGACTCGAGCTAAAGTGTAGAAGTGTAGGCAGATACGGTCCAATGAATCAAAACTGGAGAACGATTTAACTCGGCTCGGGCTAAAGTGTGGAAACACTTACCATGGCAGCCAGTAGGGGCTTCGTTGCAGCATAGAGCTGATACACTACCTCCCTGTCATTGCAGAAAGTGTCGTGGACCTGGATGTAGAACTCCATTCTCAACTCTGATGGATAGGTCGAGTACTTCCTTTCGATGAACTTCCTGTTGTCCTTGTACAGTGGGTGATCCGACGACCTGTACTCAGAGGTTTTGGCGTTGACACTTCATTCTCAAGTCAATTATCACCAATGAGAAACAAGAGTCGGACGGGTTTCATCGCGATTCTGCTATTTGGTGTGTCTACCAAGTCGCTCATTAGGAGCGGGGAAATATTCAGAATTGACTTTCTTGCGATCACTCAAGGTGCTACGCTCTACCCAAGTTAGTACCTCGGCGAAGTCCTCATCGTCCGCGCAAATCAGAAGATAGTGTCGAACATTGTTGAAGTGGGGCTGTCCAAAGTCATCGACCATATTGAAGAACTCCATGAAGAAGGGGTTCTCCAAAGTATAGTTATGCCTCGTCTTGTAGGTTGGGAGAAACCGGAAGTCGATGATTCCCAATGAGAGAGTGTCGCACAACAACCTCTATACATCGGAGGGCCAAGATCCGAAGGTAAGTCGAGGCTTCCTGATGAATGGGAGAAATCAAATCTGAGCTGATGGACTCTGAAACCCATCTCGCACCTGAATGAAGGTTCTAAAGAACTCAACCGCATACAGGGAGAGATCCTTGGCGGACGTGTTGCGATACTGTGTAGCTCTGGAGTTAGTCCCGTAGGGGTCGAGAATACCCCAATCAAGCAAAACGTGCTTGGACTCCTTAGAGACATGGTAAGCCTTCTTGAACTGCTTCCAATCCTGAATATCAAGGACGCCTCTCTTGATTAGATGTAGGGTCGGTTTAATCTTCGGATACGTGTATTTCCGACTTGGTCCAGCCTTATGCAGGATGTTCTTACAGAGCCTCTGGTGATCCGCCTCTGACAAGTTCCGGAGCCATTTGAAGAACTCCCTTGGAAGCGTTCCATCCTTGTCTGGAACGAACCTGGCACTCTGATGAAATTTCTTCTGAGGTTCTCAGTTGTCGGGATCTATAAGTCCACCACATGCCGCAGACACGATCACCTCCTTCCATAGGTCCCAGGTTTCATCAGTGGATGTGATGATCTTCAGCTCGTTTGTAAGGGAGATATTGTTCTTCCCTCCCTTCTTTGCCACCAGGGCTTGATGGTTGGCCACATCGATCATTGCAAAGCGCACCCTGATTGCTTCCACAAAGTTCTACATATGCACAGGAACTACCTTAGATGATGATTTCACGCAATTACACTTTAGCTCGACTCGAGCTAAAGTGCGTTAGATATACCAGATCATTGAAAACAAACAAGATTATATACATTTAGCTGGACTTGAGCTAAACTCCAAGCAGTTTAGCTCAACTTAATAAACTGCACATGATAGTGAGTCATAGAACTTACGTCGTAAGTCTTTGAGGCTGGATTTCTTCTCGCCGCTGTAGTCCTAGACTCGATTGCACCCGCGGCGGCATGTTTCTGCGGCGGCCTTCCATACTTCACCCACACTGTCCAAGCGGCAATGATATTGCTCGCCCAAGTTGGCTTAAAGAGTGCCAGATGGTTCACTCGATTATAAAACGCTGAGATCTTCCACAGCTTATCATAATCATGGGTCCAAACGATGTAGGCGTTCCACTTCCTGAAGTCCCTCACCAACTCCTCACTTGCATTATCCTCGATAAGTGATTTGGACGCCGCAACGCTGTGTTGTCCGTTGATGATTCAGAAAGTTTAGCCCTTAGATCACCTTCTTCACGGGGTGTGAGCTCCGTGTCTGGCATCACACACAGGGTTTCCTTTTGTGTCCTATCCGGCATGTTGATCAAGTAAGTCTTCATCTTCTCCATGCCCCGCTTCTCATATGCACGGATAGTCCAATGGGTCGGTGTGGGCTTGCACCTCGTCACGTCCACACTAATCTTCTTCAGTTGCCCATCCTTTTTTTGAAGACAAACTCCTCTTGGCAATCAGCGAAGATACCCTGGTAATTTCGATTGGCACTATCGAAATCCAGGACCTTTCCAACCTTGTTCTCCTTCGGAAGTTCCACGAGAACAGAGTTCAAACTTGTTGCTAGGTCCTCCGCAGATAAGAGCAAGTCCTTTTTGGGCTTCGGCTTGTCAGTCTTCTTCTCATGGCCTTTCTTCTTCAATGGTGAGAGGGGTGTGGGAGTTGCAGAAGCGGCCCGGCTTTGCGATGGAATTATTGCTCTGCCTCTGCTGCGTCAGGTCTGTTGGCTTCCCATTTGGCTCCTAGTTGCAGTCACTCCAGACACATCTATTGGAGATTTGCCCTCGGTTAGCCTGGCCCTTGCCACCGTTGCGGCGAGCGTAAGGCTGTTGACGACATTCCTCAATTTCCAGTTTCAAATGGAAGGAACAGATTCCGATCCTCGATGAACATCTAGCAGACTGTGGATTGCCTCCTATGTTGGCTTCTAACTTGAGCAAGATCAGGAGGCTTAGCTATCCAGAATATCACGCCAAACGAGCAGGAGACAACTTTGCTCGTTGCTCGAAATGTGATGAGTTCCAGTCCCAGAATAAGTTGACGTCAACAGGCTCTCAAGCGTCTCTGTTATGGTCTAGGAAAATGAGGCTGCACAATGACTCTGCAATGGCACATAGGGACTTGTACTACCTAAATCGATTTAGGTCGAAGGCTACTCCTCACGAAGTTCTTACAATTATGCATGACAAGATGGACCACTCCAAGACAGCATCGCCCACCTTATCCCACAAGGTCAAACACTTAGACGGTCTCATGAAGCTTCCTCTCGCTGTCACGGGAATGCTTGCTCATGGGCATGTGGATCAGCGTTATGCCCATTATGGCCTTGACATTTACTCACACGATGCTAATTACACGGTTGGATCGTTTACGAAGCTCCTTCAGGATCTTGAATCACCCCCAAAATCCACCTCCAGGGAACTCTTTCAAGAAAATCCGTCTCACCCATTGTATGCCGCGCTTTTGCATGGTTCAGAGATGTGTCTGGATCCTCTTGGCCCTCCTCCTGAGGTTTCTGTTGCTGCTAAACCCTTGCCTCCCATTCTTAACGTCCAAATGGATAACGCTGTCAGCGATAACAAGAATAGATTTGAATTTCGGTCAGTGGTATGGTTGACAGTTGGTATTCAGTTTTTTTGTTCTTGATGTATGCGCTCTGTTTCAAATAGAGGTGACCACCTTAATTCTCTCATTGATCATCGTACTCTGCTACCTGATGAAGGATTTGCTGAATGTGCACTTCTTTTTAATGTCGTTCGTCGTTTTAAGGTGGCCTACTTAAATTTGTCGACCTTTATATTTGTTTTATTGAGTTCCTTATGTAATCATATGAATCTTATAAGTTTCCAGGGGGCTGATTTGTTTTTTAAATTACTGGGTTCGTAATTGCCAAGTATAAATTTCACTAGACATTTTGTTCATTCGTCTTTACGACATGTTTTTTAGTTGTATGGTTGACAGTAGGTATTGAGTTCCTTTATTCTTGATGTATGCGCTATATCACAATTTGACGTGGCCACCTTAATTCTCAGACTGATCATCTCAGTATTGCGGGTTAACGTTGCTTTGGGTTTGCCTGAAATTCTGCCTCAATCGTGAGCTTCCTTCGCCGCCTGGAGTTCAGTGACTATATCATAAAATGCCAAGGAGATATATTTGCTTGATGTGGTACCTGTGATAGGAGAAAGCAAATGAGTGATGCACACCCCTTGGGTTCTACAGCTTATGCTTTTTATGCGAAATTGTTAGAGCGCCATCTTGCAGAGCATCAGGCGCACCGTCAGGCATATTATGCTGCACGGTATCTCTCAATCCAAAGGCCTAATCAGATACTGACCATAATCCATGATAAAATGGATCATTCCAAGACGGCTTCACCATGGTTTGCAACCAAAAACAAAAACACCGATGGGCTAATGAAACTACCCGTATCAGTGACGGGTATGATAGCGCATGGGCATGGGGATGTTCGATATGCTCATTACGCTCTTGATCTACACAAAGCTGATTCAAATCATACGGTTGGCTCTATTGCCAAACTTCTTTGAGATCTCGAGCAGCCTAAAGCATCAGCTACTGGGCGCCTGTTCCAGAATTCTGGAAGGATGCCGCTCTTTAGCGCACTGCTGGAAGGTAAAGAAACTTGCATCGAAGCTCTAGGTATATCAGGGGCATCAACAGATGCAACACCTCTACCTCCGGTTCTTCATGTCCAACTTGACAACTGTTGGAAAGACAACAAGAGTAGGTTTGTCTTTTGCTACTGGTCTCTTCTTGTTGCAAAGGGATTTTTTGAAGAGGTTCTTGTATCGTTTCTTCTTGTCGGTCACACACATGAAGACATCGACGCTTCTTTCGGTAGGTGGAGCATGAAACTACGAGAGAATGATTATCCTACACTACCCTCTCTGATGGAGTCTTACATGAACATTGATGAAAACTATGGGAAAGTTATTACCCATCTGATTGAGGAGGTTCCTAACTTCAAGGCATTTGTTGAGCCATACATTGCCAAGGATGGAGACAAGCTTATCAGGCACATTAAAGGAAACAGTTTAAGTTCTCCATGCGCGACGGTGAACCAATTATGCAGTTTAAGATTCAATGCACCGACGAGCTGTAGAAGCCTACCGAAGTGTAAAAAACCTACCAACAGGTTTGCCACCAACTCTCAAACAAAAAGACAAATAAGACAAGGGAAAGATAAAAACTCAATAGAACTACAAAGATCAAAATATATTGACTAAATGCTCACCACCCAACCATAGAAAAGTGATCACCAGAGAAGGGTCTCACCATCTCACCCCCGAGCCTTTATATATGAGTTCCTTCCCAAAAGGAACTACAGTCTATCTTAGGCTATGTCCCAGAGTCTAGCCTATTCATAGATCATTCTATCTCCTTTACTCCTATATCTGGAGTAAAGGTAATCCACAAATCCTTCTAGGTTCTTCTATCTCTTCAACTCAAAGACTCTTCTAGATCTTTCCATCTTCTTTACTCCTATATCTGGAGTAAAGATAATCCATAGATCATTTTAGATCCTTCTATCTCTTTAACTCAGAGACTCTTCTAGATCTTTACTCCTATATCTAGAGTAAAGATAATTCACCACTATCTTTACTCCTATATTTAGAGTAAAGCTAATTCACTACTATCAGTAGTCTAATTCCAGTGTACCTCATCTTGAGTTGTCTAACTCTTGTACACATGTTCTCAATCTTGGAGTGGTCTGACTCCAATGCACTAAATATAGAGCTGTCTAACTCCAGTGCACATGTTCTCAATCTAGAGTTGTCTGATTCCGGTCCATCCATCCTCAGCTGGGAGTTGTCTGACTCCTTTCATCCTCTGCTTACACACTGTCCAATGTGATTAGAAGATTTCATTCATCCATCTATCAATGTAAGTTACCTTACAATCCTCCCCTTCCATTTAAAGTCATTGTCCTCAATGACAGAGTCAGGATAATCCCTTCTGAAATCAACTTCTCTCTCCCAAGAAGCTTCTTCTTTCGGATAATCCTTCCACTTCACATAGAATCTACGGAATGTCTTATTCCTCAAATGCTGATTCTCCACCTTCAAAATCTTCTCTGGTTGAGCAAGTAGTTCTCCCTCAGGAGCAGTTTTTGGAAGATCAGGCAAAACATGACTAGGATCAGATACATATTTCCTCAACAAACTCACATGAAATACATCATGTATCTGCCAATCCTTAGGCAACCTCAGTTTATAAGCAACTTGTCATATTCTCTCAATAATTTCAAAAGGACCACAAAACCGAGGTGATAACTTCCTTGACTTACCAAGCTTGAGTCCAGATCTTTTTGGAGTTACCTTCAAAAATACTTTATCACCCACTTCAAATTCACGAAAGATTCTTTTTCTATCAGCATAGTGTTTAGCTCTATCCTGAGCACTCTTCATAGCCAACTTTGCCAACTCTCTAATTTCCTTCATTTCCTTAGTCATTTCATTAATGCTTTCAAATCTAGTAGTAGGAGTAGAGAGTGTTATAGGAGTTTTACATTTTTGACCATATAAAACATAGAATGGACTTACCCCAATACTACTATCAATATGATCATTGTAAGCAAATTCAATCAAATGCAACCACTTATCCCATGAGTGTTGTTTCTTACCAACATACATTCTGAACATATCTTCAAGAGTCCTGTTAGTTCTTTCAGTCTGTCCATCACTCTCAAGATGATATGCAGTACTCAACTTAATTTTGGTCCCACACAATTTGAAAAATGTGGTCCAAAATTCACTCACAAATGTACGATCTCTATCACTTATAATCTCACGCGGAATTCCATGGTGTTTGAAGATCTCTCTCATAAATAACTCAGCTACCCCATAAGCAGTTACAGTAGTAACTGTAGGAATAAAATGAGCTATCTGAGTGAGTCTATCTACAACGACCATGATGCTATCAAAGTTACTTCGAGTCTTAGGCAATCCAACAATAAAATCCATACTGACTGATTCAAATTTCAAGTTAGGAACACTAAGACGTTGCAACAATCCAGGGCTCTTCACTTGTTCAGACTTAGAGACTTGACATTTCAAACATCTTTCAACATATTCTTTGACATCCTTTTTTATTCCTGGCCAGTAATAATGACACTTGACTGCCATATACGTCCACTACTATGGTGAAGAGGTATGGATTATTCCCCATAGATGAGCACATGATCTTTATGATCTCTTTCCCCTTATGGTCAAACTCAGTGACCTTCGTTTCCATGTCAATGACCTAGGGATCTTGGACTTCACCCTTGAATATGGTAGCGAATGTTAGATACGGGTTGTGCGCAACCCATCGCAATGTCCAATTTTTCACCTTCGAGGGGTCTTTAAAAGCCCACGCATCAAATGTTTTTGAGTCGTTCCCGTCATCATCATCCAAATCAGAATTCGGAACAAGCTTGAAGAAATGCTGTAGCGCCTCAAGTACCCGAGATTTCTCTTCCCTGCAAGGAGCAAACCTTAAACATTAGAAAAATTCGAAGGCCATAAAGCTTGAATCGAGCTAAATGGTGGTCTATGTAAGAATAAAAAGACGACGTCCCATCAGTTTAGCTCGACTCGAGCTAAACTGCAAGGGGGCCATGGTGGGAGTTGTGCAATTTAGCTCGAGTCGAGCTACTCTATAGAGCTCCCACCATGGCCCTCTTGCAGTTTAGCTCGACTCAAGCTAAACTACTTGGGCTTTAAAAAAGGAGCACTCACAGTTTAGCTCAAGTCGAGCTAAACTGTAGGTGGATCTCCCGGGTAGGTTTCGGGAGGTTCACATACAGTTTAGCTCGACTCGAGCTAAACTGTGAGTGCTTCCTTCTGAAGTCTCAGCAGTTTAGCTCGACTTGAGCTAAACTGTAGTCAGATACTATAGTAACAGTGCAGTTTAGCTCGATTCGAGCTAAATTGCAGGATACATAGTAGTATTTGACTACAATTTAGCTCGACTCAAGCTGAAATGTAGCAATTTATTAGTTAAATTTAAAGTACTTTAGAGTTTTTATCTTTATATATACATTGTGTAAGTGAGTTTAGCTCGACTCAAGCTAAACTATCGAGCGATAGTTATCTTCCGCAAGCAGTTTAGCTCGACTTGAGTTAAACTGTTCTTGATTTTTAAAGGATTTTTTACGCAATTTGCAGACTATGTAGTATCTGTCGGCCATTTTATTGTTTTTTCTTCAGATTCTGCCATTGTAAAGCTGATAAAACGTGTTCTACCTGCAGAAAGGAAGGATTTTGAAAGGTCAGAACACGAATCAAGAATGACACATATGTTTGACATCCTATTACAGTATTTCCGGAAAATGCGGAAGTATAATCAGATTCTAAGGCGCCCATAACAAGATTGATATCCAAATAAACATAATTGGGAACTTCAAACGCAATGCAAATGAAGTTGAAATGTAAAACACAAGACACCGAATATGCTACTGCAAGCATAAATTAATTCACACATACACAGACACAGTTATCAGAAAACAGACATTAATTCAGACACGAAAAATAAACATCGTTACAATGTGGACATGGTTAGTTGGGAACATAGAAGTCCATATTATGTAGAATAATGTTCGTCATTGTTTTAATTAAAATTAGTTGTTTATATTTTAAGAGGATCAAGTAATGTAATAATTGGCCATTGTGATGATGAAATGATGCGATTTCTATATTAGAATGTGAAATACAGGTTCTGTTGCCAAGCCATAGCTCAAATCTGTTGTTTGGAATGAGTGTGTTCCATATAATCGGTCCGGGTTCGAAACCCATTGGACTTGTCGTGAGCGAATTTGTGGTACTTCATGGCTTGGTGCAGCTGGGGAGAAATTCACAGGTAGGAAATGTTGTACCAACCAACAGGGCCCATCCAAAGCACCTGAGACAGAGCTTGAAGATGCGGTGACAAGATGTAACAACGGTGGCTGTTGCCACCACCACAATAAAAGGCGGTAGTTATTACTACCCCTTTTTTTGGGTACACCTTTTCATATCACATGCATTTAAGGTGATCACCTTAATTGCTAAGACATAATAAGCAAGTGTGTCAGTCTTAATTTTATTGTATCTCTTGAACATTTTTATCCTCGCATGTGTAAACTAGTAAAATAAATGTATGGAGGTAGTTGATATATGAAGTATACTTAGTAGAAGATATTTTTTGTTATTTGGTAAGATATAAATAGTTTAAGCGGCTCCCGTGATTATTGAATGTAATCAGAATACCAGAACATGCTTTTGACATATTCAGTACATGATCATAAACAATGAAATAAAGATCCCTTTGCTCATAACTTTTGTCAGAATTCACATTGTAAACAAGTTATCGGTTGTATTTTATAAATCTTCCAATGTGATCTTCTACTATTCTCAATACAACACCAGAAACCTGTCAAACCCTTTCTGCATTGCTTGGAGCAAATGATAAATGTATCGAAGGAATGTTCTCAATATTGTTCCTTGGAAGTTATATTTACCACTACGTTGCCAATACGTTCCCAATGTGTTCCCGACGCATTCCCAATATGTTGCCAACGCGTTCCCAATATGTCCCCAATAGGTTTCCAATCAGGAAGCCGATAATTGCAGTTCTAACAGTTCCCTAAACGATGACACATTGAATGTCTTCTGAACATTTCAAGTCTTCCTCATATTCCATTAATTAAGATGGACATTCCAATTTTAAGGTGATGAAGAAATTGGGACATGAGTAATTCCCAAATTAATGAATATAGTGTTAGATTATATAGAAGCCATTGTTCTGTTTGATTCTTTTTCTCCAGGCACACAGAGTATGATAGCTAATGCTTTGGATGCACTATATCCTATGTCTGGCTTGTTGAGAAGACAGAGGGTTGATCGAAAAGATGCAATGGTATTGTATGGTCATAGAGTTATGGAAGCGCCACCATATGGTATTTACGAGCAAAATTGGCGTTTTGAAAACCTCAAATTGAATGGACCAACAAAAGAACAATTACATGAAGTAGCAGAAGTGCTTGCTAAATTCATGAGTGATAATTTGGATAATCACTTCAAGTCATGGATGGATGAGTTGAGGGATTTGACAGGTCCAGACATGGGTCACTTCATGGGTAGATTGGGGGATACACCCTTCACTACCATGGGATTGACCAAAGATTTATGGGCCATTCCGCACGTTGACCGTGATGCTGCTGCTTTCAGCTTCATTCTCTGATTGGAAAAGGTATGTATTCTTATTCAATATTTAAATTTCATATTCAGTAACAATCAAATAATTTCATATTTATTGTTAGTGTAATCTGAATATGCACTAATAAGCAACCAACTCTAAATTAGTTAGTGAGTGATTGATCATATGAGTGATGTCTCTATAGACAGGTTATTAGACTCCCCTTCACTGATTTCACTTTAGATTACACTAATATCAGCTGATTCATTTATAGTTGATTACATTTCTTTCAACTAATTGGTTGAGATAGTGGGTCATATGTAGGAAATGGAATTGTAACTGGGTGGGAATTGTACACTTGTGCACACATGTGCACTAGTGACTTATCAACTAAACTAAAAAATGTAATCAATTGTCAATGAATCAGTTGATGTTAGTGTAATCTAAAGTGAAATTTGTGGAGGGGGAATCTAGTAAGCTGTCTATAGTGACATCACTCATATGATCAATCACTCACTTACTGATTTAGGGTTGGTTGCTTATTGGTGCATACTCAGTAACAATCAGATTACTCTAACAATCAATCATTTCACTATAAAATACTATTAGATGAGTGACTGGATTGTCCAATTAGTAATATGTAGAACACTTGTGTACGAACTCTAGAAACCAATGACTGATTCCACAAAACAAATCTGAATTCTTATTTGGTAGTAATTGACTATAGTTTAAATGTATGTATTCTTATATAATATAATAATCTACTGTTTAGAATAAGTTTTAGAACAAAGATGGGATTTAACACCGAATTTGTGTAGCTAACAACCAAGTCAGTAAACATATCATCAAATTAAGGTATCTCAGTGTATTTTTGTTTTTGTGATTACAGGTATCTCAGTGTATTTTTTTGATTATACATATGTAGAAAGTGTTTTGATTATAGTGGAAAAAATTTATATGCTAATGAATGATTCGTTGCAATCTGAATTCAGAACTAGAAGGTGAAACTGGAGATTGTATCATGACTCGATTTCTTTTACCAGATTGTGGTTATTACCTAAATCCTGGAAAAGTTACCGTTGTTGGACTCAACTATGCTAAAATTAAGCATGGATCACTAGAAAACAAGGGCTAAAATAGTATAGAGTTGCATTGACACATAAAAAAAGAGTGGTCACTGGATGTAGGAATGAACTAGCAAAAAAATTTGGCTTTGATTTCACTATTAAAGAACCTGAACAATACTCTAGCTAAACTTCTACATGAAATATTTCACATTTTTCAATCAGGATATAGAAGTAATTCACATTAAGGGGTATTTAAGTAATTATGGACAAAACGCTCAATTATGGACTACTTTGCATCATTAGTAGACGTCCAATTCATGCGTTATCCCTCAAATTTAAAGACAAAGATGTCAGATATTTATGAAAAAATGCATTCCGCTTAGAAGGGATAAAATCATTTCAATGAATTTTAATATAATGCTGAAAAGAAGACATCCAAGTCCCACTGTCATGGCCGAATACCTCGGCGAGTGGCTGACTAAAAACCCTAAACCCTAGAAACCCTAAACCCTAGAAACCCTATCCTTAGAAATCTACCTTTTCTAATAAAAAGAAATACATGCTCTACAAAATGTGGATCTGTGAAGTGAAGCGGGTGAAGGGAAGATCGTCGGCGAACCGGTGAGTAGACACGACTGCCAGGCATCTCACATTGAGGTGTCCGTCTGTGAGGACTCCGGAGTCGTTGTTCAGAATGAACAGTATTCACGGTTACAACGTTCGAAGTCCTTTCCAGTCGGCTGGCCGCCGACTAGGAGAGCCAACCTCTTCCGTACTGAACCGACCTCTGGAATTTGAAATACATATAAAAATGATGAGTACATAAAGTCACATAGTGATGCATTAAAAATACATCAGGAAGAAAAGTAACTACCCATATGGTTTAGGGTTTAGGGTGTTCGCCTAAAAGAGCGTTCCTAAAGGAGACAATGCCTGGTCCTGATATTAGAAACTGGGATTAGTTGTCATATGATAAATTATACTCTTCAAAAGTAGACCATACCAGGAGAAGTACACAATATTGGTTAATTATGCTTAGATAAATATCAGCAAAAGTCGATAAGTTATTTCTACTTTGGTTAGTCCGAGTTCAGGTAGTCCTAGTCGGCTACCTGCCGACTAGGAGAGTATGCGCTAGTAGGCTAGCTACGGCTAGCTGCAGATAGTTAAGTTAGTCCTAGTCGGCTACCAGCCGACTAGGAGAGTAGGCGCTCCTAGACTAGGTCCACGTTGGCAACTGGTCGCCCGGAAAACCCTAGAGAAGTGGATTACTAGAACTTTTACTAGTTTGGTAGACGAACTCCAGCCGGATACTGTAGAAGAAGGTCGCATATTGTAGAAGTTGGTCGCATATTGTCCACTATTTTGTCGTTATGGGGAGGCGGGGTAGCAATGTGGGGTATCCGCAATATCAGGACACACCGGCTGACCTCGAGGAGCTCCGGCCATGGTATAGGGCGGTGGTCGCCCGTTCTCGCAACCCCGCCATTCCTGCTTTCAAATACATCACACGTCATCTGCAGCCAGGTGCGGAGTGGTATTGGAGTCTTGCTCACACCTTAGAATTGTTGGAGATATCTAAGGCTTCCGGCATCGCCTTCCCACTGACGTTCGAGGAGTCCGAGGAGTCTGAGGAGTCCGAGAGTGTTGGCAGCGTTCACTTCAGCCACACAGGAGAGGTGTCAACGCAAACCATGTCAACTGCAGGGTGGCTCCGCCTTGTTGACGAAGCATACGACATCTCGGAGGGTCGTGGAAGTCGGTGCTCTGGCCAAGATTAGTGGTGCGGAGGGAACGCAAGCCCGCAGTCCACGTATTCGTCGTTTGGATCCGTGCATCCATTCGTCGATACTGGGTGTAGTGCTGTCCGAGCGAAGTCTATCGCGAAGTCTACTGCGAAAGTCTATGGCCGTTGGCGACCATATGCGGCTTTTCTCCGTGTACAAAGGCTTTAGGATGAATTAGTGTGTGTTGACATTGTCCAGCTCGTTTTCAATAGAGCTGCTTCACACACTCGGATAGTTGTAGAATTCATGGTTAGCATTTGTTACTAAGGCTTTAGGAGTAGTGCCATCTCTGATGTATACACAATACAAAGTAACATGTAAAGGGCGGAACACTACCGTTGTACTCCGATAAGAATATAATGAAGTGGATAAATATTTTTTCCCAGTTTCTCAAAGCGCATAATGGTTCTACCAATGTTGTGGAAAGCGTTGGCGGGCAGCCGACTAGTGTAACAGTGTCCACCGTAAAAATCACAGGCCATACAATATAGTCCCGCCTCACAAAGTCATCGATCATGATGCTTATCTAGTATGGTTAGAGGCATTGGCGGACAACTGACGACCACCGAAGAAGGAAAAGTAAGGCATCAGAACAACAAATAGAAGACAAAGCATAATACATGACTAGTATTGGGCTATAGTAAAATACAATTCTTATTCGAAGGAATCACAGTGTTTACAATATTCAACTACAGCGTCGATAGAGGAAACCATCACAACCTATGGAGTAGTTATGCCAAAAAATGGAGTAGTTATGCCATATTTAACAACTACATTTGATATGGTGTATACAAACAGCTAACATGGTCCTTTCCAAGTTTGTAACAGGGTTTTTTAACTATAGTGCAATAAGAAATAAATTAAAAATTCTTAACCATAGTGCACCTTCTAATGCAAAATATAAAGGGTCCTATCTCTTCCTATGATTTTTTACCCTAGAAATTAGAGAATTGAATTTCTCACTTTAAAAACAAATATCAATCTAATAATTGATTAATTGGATTGAAACTTTATCATAGTACTTATTTACAAGTGCACCTGTCCAAGTGAAGTTTTTAAATTTAATAGATCCAACCACTCTAAATTTGCAATTTAGAAAATTAATGTTTTTAAACATATGCTTTAAAATGGTTTATATAACAAGTTTTATATACATAATGAAATATGTAACCTAGGTATATTTAAAAATAATGTCTCCATCGTCTTTATTGCTTAGATACAATCCTATAGGCAAATTGTCATTGCTTCTATGACTTATTTTACATATAGTTAATGAGGAACATTATCTTTAATAAAAATCTCGGTAATAAATAAAAGACAAGGTGTTGGGCCTTTCTTCTATATTTTATTGTTTCTATTTTTCCTTCTTGATAACATAAAATTTTTAGGATACATATCAAAATTCACATATTAGAAGGAGATGAATTCAGAAGGAGCAATGTGCAAGTTTCCTTACTTCCCTTAATGGAAGTAGAATTTCACTGCAGAATTTTTTTCCACGCCTTTCTAATGACTTTTCTATTATCCACTTCATCTATAATAGGTCTAACTTTTAATTAATGTTCTAGAACAATCTACCTCATCTTATATATATATATATATATATATATATATATATATATATATATATATATATATATATATATATATATTTATTTAAATATAGTGTTCACAAATATATTCATGGTTGTAAAATTTATGAAAATATTTATTAAAAATAAATTGAAGTTTTATTTTAGTGTAGCTATTCTTAGTCTTGTTAAATTTATTCTTTATATTACATTTGAGATTGAATTCAAGGATACATTATTTGATATATTATATTTGATGTTATTTGAAAACTTATATATTATGTTTTATTTTAGTAGCACGTACAATATTAGTCCACTCTATCATCCAATAAGACATAGACTTAGGTAAATAACCTCATTATGCACTATAGCATCATCCGTGTAACAGAATGAGAGGGAAGGAGTGCAAATGCTTAAGATGTAATTCAAAAATCACCCGATCACCAAGGATATGAATTTAGAAAGAGCAGCATACCGGCTTTATTTAATATTTCTTATTTTTTATACCTTTCCCATCATGATTACGTGGAAATGTTCAAATATTAAAAAAAAAAAAAACATAATAAATAAAAAGAACATAAATTCAATAACTGTATATTCCTTGATTTTTTTTCTTATTTTTCTAATATCCTTGAAATTCCACGTCATGAAGAAGAAGCGGAGAAACTAGAATAATTAGATTGGCTCAAAATGAACAAGGACAAAACCGTGGAAAAGAAAAGGAAATTCAGGTCGATCAAAACATGAAAAACAAATCCAAAACAAAAGAAATAACAAATTATTTTTTTTAAAAAAATAATAAATAAATAAAATAAAAAATATTACGCAATTGAGAAGAACAGGGAAATAAAACCAGGTAAATAAAAGATGAAAATTATCAAAAATCAATACATTTTTTACAATTTTTGTAAAAAAAAGGGATGGAATGGAAGAAGAATGAAAAATCATTGACATGGAGAAGAAGAATGAAAAAATGACATAGAGAAGAAGAATGAAAAAATTACATAGGGAAGAAGAACAGAGAAATGTCTCGGAGAAGAGGAATGGAAGAAATTTTAATAAAATTGAAATCCAGTAACTTGAAGAAGATGACATAGGATTCTAGAAGTTGATGAAATTGAATTGAGTTTTACATGTAGCTTTATTCAAATAAGAGTACGAGATTCTTCAAAACCTTTTCCTTTGTACATCTAATTTAAAATACATTGTGCTAAGAGACTCAAAAAATAATTTAGTGACATGGCTCAGAGACACCATGTTACTGACCCCCCGAGTTCATATCCATTTCTAGTACTACTAGAAAGTCTGTTCACTAAAAGTTATCAAGTACTACTCATTGAGTGAACTCACTTCATCACAAGTGCTTGTGTTGACCTCTCTAACATTAAGCATTAATCAAATATTGGGATAGGAGAGCTTATTCTAAAGAGATTCCTACCAATCAGAGCTTTCTTTTGGTCTTTCAAGATTACTTGGTCTACTTTCAAAACGGGGTACGGAATAGATTAAAATCATCCAAGACTTTCAGACTCAGATCATAGAAAGGACTGATGTATCCTGAAAAATTTAATAATGCCCAAGCCAAACAAGCAAGGTCTTAGGTTACATCTGCAATACAGATTCTAAGTTACACTAACGTGTATACACTGTTGTATTTTCGCATAGAATAGTGTTTCTAACCCCACAATATCATGATAAGCCTTGATGCGTACCAAGAATACTAAATAATCCACTCCGCTTCATTGATGAAACATACCACATCACAAGTATGTAATTTGACTTTCTTCAATGTTTATAGATTGATAATACATTTAACTAACAAAGACATGGACTTCAGTCCATTAGACTCACACCTCCAGGAAGATGTTGGTCTCATTCTCTACGCCCTGCAACTGACGCACACGACAACTTCATTCTTCTCTCCCAAACTCCTCCTTGCTTCTGCTGTAACAACCTCTTTCGATGAAGAAAAGTTAGAAACCACAAAGAGTGGTTGTGCCACCAGTTAAGGCGAGTTCTAGTGAGACAAGCTCCTTCGAAACACCTCTTAGTTTTGACTTTCTAAATCCATCTATCTGGGCAGTGGCATTTGATCTTCAAGGATTAGGAAGGAATCTGAGGAAACACTTAACCACTGTAGCCCATTCTTGCTAGGTGACGCCGTGTATTACAGCTTGGATTTCTTTTATGATGAAGAGGGCTTTCCATGACGAGGTTCTTTTCAAATGCTTGAAGGAAGAGCATAACCTCCCTATGGAGGCAATAGTGGGCACGTACCCCTTGAAAAAAAATGTTAACTACCATCCGCTTAGGTACATGAGAGAAGATGTTGGTGCCAAAGCCCTCGGGATGTAACAATGGTGTATGGAGGAACAGCTCCGGACAATGATGAAATTGGGACTGCATTTGTGAGAGGCTTGATGCTTGATATCAAGAAGTGGAAGTTAAATTGGGCCGAGGGTGCTGTTGAGGTGGCGAAGGTAAGTTCCAATGGTTCAAGAATCCAAATAATCCAAGCAAAAGCAACTTGTCTGTTTATGTCTATACTATATGTTGTTGATTCCAATGTTTTCTCCTCGTTGATTTGGATCATATCTTCATAGATTGACTGCTCCTTTTGTGTATGCGCAGCCCCGTCAAAAGTCTTCTGCTGAATCCAGGAAAGCTCACACCACCATGCTTGCGTGAGCCATGCTTCAAGTGTACAAAGCAATAGTCGACAAGGTGGTATGCGAGAAGAATGCGGCAGCGAGGGAGGCGTGCCGCGTCTAGGAGGTATTATGCGACAACCACATGCTGTAGAGACCGAAGTCAAAGTGCCGAGCCATAAGTCACCTGTGGCCCGTTGCATTGTGGTTGTCAAGTGTCTTGCTGTAGCTTCGAACTTACTTCCGCCCACTCATGCAACAACCTTGGCAAGCAATAAAAAGAAGCCCCTTGAAGTTACTTCAGCCATTGGATGCCAGAAGCTCGCCACTGTCGACGGTTTCGCATCTCTGCTGAAGCAACGAGACTTCAAAGAAATGTTACTCATCAAGATAAAGGATGATTTGGAGCAGGCTGAAATAGCGCTTGCAATGCGGGAGTCTAGGCGGGAGGAGTTGCGACGGTTGGAGCAGATGAAGTGGGACGAGTCTGTTGGTATCTAATATTCCAAGCAAGGAATGATATTGGATGAAGCCTCCAAAAAGGTGGTTGATGCGCGCCTGCAATCTCCTATGGAGAATGCAGTTGCCGTTTCTATCAACCTGTTGACTCTAGTCCCTAAGATTAAGCATTGGATTGAAGCTGCTGCCAACTTACATTTCTAGTTAACTCAGCTTCAACAGTCCATTAAGATATTCACCTCAAAAATAGAGGACCTCATAGTTCAAGAGAATTGTATACGCGGAGAGCATTTTCATACAACATTTCTTGTGAACCTTGGAGAAATAATACTGCTTAAGAAGCACCTCCCTTGTGCAGTATGTGGACGCTACTGGGCTGACATGGCTTTAGTAAACCACCCTTGCAAATGTCATCTCCACCCAATCTGTTTGTCCCAGGTCGCTCTCTCATTGAAACTGTGTTCTCTTGGCTGCAATGCCAAGCAGTGTGCTGGTTGGATGGGACACTAGGGCATCAAGTCTGACTTTGCTATTGCACACACTGCTGCAGCGATCGTGAAGAGAGAAGGTTGGGCACCTCCGCCGAGTCGCTCTGAAGCAAAGATTCTAAACACCAAGCGGAAGACCACTAACGAACTGTCATCCCTGACTTCCTCCCTCAAGCGAGCTTGTCTTCTACTACTGCTGAAAAATGAGCCCGATGACGAAGTGCAAGAGCACATGGATGTGGCACCTACTTTTCCACCACGTGTCGATGCATGTGGTGGAAACCACTGAATCAACCCCCTGCAAAGAAGTAAATGTTCACAACATTAAGGACGTCAAAGTAGGAAGTGGCGCCACGGCAGTAGCGGTGTGCAGAAAGTTAGAAGAGGCTGCTGCAAGTGATATCCAGAAGAAGGCAGATTCCAAAGTCAACGATGGAGGCCAAGACACGGCATTATCCCGCCTCAATCCACCCGTGGATGCAAAACTCAAGTCGATAGTTGGAACTTCTCCTGCAACGACCTCCGCCGAGTTAAGAAACATTTTGAACATTGCGTATGCAGGCGTAGCAGTAGCAAATCTTAATTCTCTAATATGAAGGACCATGAAGGAATTCTTAGCTGCCGCTGAAAGATAACATATATACACTTTTAGGAGACTAGGTGCAGGTAGAAGTTCAATCATCACTAGACCCTTCCGCTTCTTAGCCCAACACCATGTGCACATAATGTATCATCTTTTTGCAGTGGAAGCTGAAAAGCACCCTTTTTTACCCATATTTCTAAACTCCATGAATTGCTAATATCTGTCCAGTATGTTCGTATGAAGGACTAAATTGCTAAGCTTAGTTTCTGGCTCATGGTCGTCGATGCTAGTGTGCGGTGCATTGCTTGGCAACCATCAATTCTTCTTTGATGTTTTGTTTGTAAATATCTATGCATATTGATAAGAATCTAAAGCATTCGAGTCTTGAACAAGTTTGACTTTGGTCGTTGGAAACACCATCATTCTTGTTCTTATCATATACAAACTGCAAGAGTTTTGTTATCGTGTACGTTATCATTGGTTATAATTATGTGTTACAATGAATGATGTTGATTGAGCAGTGGGTATGTAAGGGAATGCCTTGATGTTCTCGTTCTCAACCTCATTTGTGCAAAGTTGTTTACTTAATGTTCCTGAAATTTCCAAATCACTATTGCAAACGATTCAATTGGTAGCTCCAGCAGCAACAAACCGTCACTTCCAAAATTGATGACTATGCTATGCTTTTCAGATTCGTATAATGGTAAGTGGACACACTTACTATTATAGGCACTCCTCTATTTACAATATCATCCACACTAATGCAATATTATTAATGGGCATTCATGCTCACAGCACAACACAACATTTTTACATATCTCTCATTCAGTGTAACTTGTTCTTGTATCCACATGGCGAGCTAGGAGTAGTGAGAAGCTCTTCTCTTCTCTCTGCTTTTGCATGTAATTGCAAAATGCTGTAGGAGGAAATCGGTTTTATACAGATTGCTAGAGCTTCATGAATGAAATTGATGTACGATGCTTAGAACTCTATAGATCAATGTGGACTTTGCAGCAATCTCCTTCATCTTTTGATCTTGACCATGTTTTTGATTTCTCTCATATGGATTCTTTATTTACGCTTTATATAACACGATATAAAATGGTCTTCCTGGGAACCATCCGCCATCCTTTGAAGGGCCGAACTAAAAGGTAACTCAAGTTTTAATGCTCTCATGATATCATCCAATATTGATCTGAATCTGGCTTCTACTCTCGTCACTAATGGTTTGGGTTCTTTGTTTCCACACAATTAAAGTCTCCTCTAGTCGCTTAGGTGGCCATTCCGCTACACATAAAAGGCGGATTAAGAAACATGACAGCCGAATACATACATCTACTTCCAGAAAGATATGGGACTTCACAAAATTTTACCTCTACGGATAGAGTAGAAAGAGAATATTTAGTGTAAAACCTCTCATTTTGAATGGCTTACAAGTTTCTAACACCAAAGTTATGAGTAAATTCAAGTGATATCAGTCACATCTTCTACAATAGTCTGGGATTTACTAACACCCGCTACTGTGCTACTACTTGTCTCTTTGATATCTGATGCCACACAGGGCACATATCTATTTCCCTGGCCGATGCGACTCTCACGCCAGGCCTCCCTAGCCGCCCCTGCCCCAGATCTATGCCATGCGTCACGCCTCCTAGCCATACATTCAACAGTTGCTATATTGGGCAACACCTGCTCGGATTCCGAAGTCCTCATTTGCAACTTTGCTGCATACCTGAGTTAAATATTTCTAAACCAGAACTCATACAGCTGCACGATAACACTTGTCCTAGCTACCATCCCACCATATTGTGCATGGTATTGGCTAGATGCTTTAGCAGCATGATGCAATTTCTCCATTTCTTAGCAGCTCCATACAGACAAACTCCCATATTTTTCAATAAACTAGGGTCCGTGCTTCACCAACACGTGCTGCCAACATTGAGAGACGAAGATCGAGGTTAATTCAGAACTTCAACATAGTATAAAGAGTGAACATGGTTGTTGCACCATCAGTCACATGGAGGCCATAGCGTAAAAGAACTATGAACAAGCTTAAACGCTTACAACACAAGCCATATAACACCTTGAAATACTCACGAATATTATATTGCATGACTCTCCCCATGTGCCGCAACAAACACTCTTCCGAATTCTTTATGACAAATTTACAGTTCCTCCTTTGATCGTTTGTCAGAACCAAGCCACTGAAGTATAGCTCCAATGCCTCGAGAGTCTCCCACACTTGCCTACGCTTCAACCTTTGTTTGCCCATTTTTCAGGTTATTTGATTCTGGAGCAGGACGTCCTTCTAAACCCGGTCATTTCCGGACCATGAACTTGGTCCATATAGTTTGCTTGCCAAGACACCCCTAATGCTTCAAACTTTTACAGGTCCTCAAACGTTTGTGCTTCTTCTCTCAATATATACAATTCATCTTGCATGCCAGTCCATGTTGTAATCCATACATGCACTTGATTGTCTTGATATCAACACTCAAATGCCACTCAAGTGGATAACTCCCGTAACCTCGTACTTCAAGGTCCTCCCCGCTGGTTTGAACTTTAATAACATCTAGAAAACTTGTCTGTTGAAAGACCCATATATTGCAAGATATCATATGACTGTTTCTCCACTTGAAAGCAGCCTATTGGCAAAATCTCTTACTCTGATTGCATGGAAAAATACCTATCATCATTTCTTTGTATCTTTGGATCTAAGGATTGGTTCATCTGTGTCAAGCTCACTCACTCAAACTTCTTCCCATGCAGCACTTCTGCCTCGTCAAGCATTAACAAGACCCCGTTGCTTTCAAATAAATGACAAAACAGAAATTCCAATTTTGGAACTCACCTTCAACTATGATGTCATAGAATAAGACCATTGATCGTTGAACTACTCGAATGTCTGCAAAGAGGTTGTTTTTGTCATTTAGAGTAACCTCCTTCGACTATCTCATCACATTCTTACCGACCCGCACCTCTAGAATCACTCTACGCCTATTTATGTGACGATAGTCTCCAATGAACTGTGGCAGCTTACTATTCATGCTCCTTCTCAGCTCCGCCACCTTATTACTAGACGACAACAGATCTCGCTTCAGCTCACGTGCTACAGAGATCACTCGGTGCTTGATGACCTTGCAGAGTGCATGGTATCCTCTATGTGTTACGTTGTTACGATCGCACACTCCCAACATGACTTCTTGACTCAACTCCCCTTGAATCTTTTTGCATACATTCTTGGTTGCAGCCGCATTTGCTTGGCTCATCCTGGGTTGCTCTCCTAACCTCAAAGCCTCACCTACAGACAAAACACTCGCAATAGCGCATGCTATAGCAGATTGTAAATCTCTTGCCTCGATCAGTCTTTTCCTCTCCCTCTGTGCCTTCTTTGATTGCTGCATTTGACAAACTAGTTGGGGTTGAATTTGAGCCCGCAATATAGTCCGTCAACGCTTAGCATTCCCTCATCGAGCCATGCATCTATCTTGTATCAATGACCTTACACCCTGTTTTAATAGATTGCAATTTCATGACTGATTAAGTAACTTGTTGACCTGAATGAGTGGGGAATTTCAAGTGCGGTTTGTGACTACTCATTGTGAAACTATATTCATGGCTCTTATATAAATTCTAAAATGCACTGCGGGAAGCCTACTTAAGCACAACCTGCCACACAACAACATCATTCATTTCTTAGCACGTCGCTCATCATGATACTTGGCAAATGTGAAATCAGTTATATCTGTTACACACAAGCATGCATTTAGAGCAAAATAAGAAAACCATAAATTTGCTCCTGTGCTTTCATATTACATTCTCAGATAGGTAACCAACCGCAACTGTGTTATAAAAAGATAACTGCTGAAGCATTTCACAAATGTCTAAGAACCTGGAGCAAGCTCGTCTACATTCTTCACGATTGACGTCGTGTGTACGCGCTTGCGGAGATCCCTCGGGGTCTCTACCATGTATTTCATTTTTGCTTGTAGATCTTCACACGATGTTTTCAATTTTGATAACTCTGTCTAGAATGAAATTACCCACCGTCTAAATCCCTTCGCTGCAGCAAGAAGTGACATCCTCAACTCTGTACATGTGGCTTCTGAATTGATCAGTTCACTAACTAATCTCTCATGTTCTTGCCTAAGCAAGGACGCGGTGCTTGTCAAATTGTATATATGGCATCTACATTCTTCATGTTGTTGACGAAGACACTGTATGTCAGATTCAAAACCACGAACCATCCATTGCAAGCTCGTGACTGCACTACTTAAGCGTTTTGTGTATCCTAGCATACATCCTTCGCCGTGGCATAGGAATTCCAAGTACTCTTTTAGCGTGCTAAAGCATGGATGCAAAATTGTTGCAGGATCGACTCCATATAAGCTCTTATCCATCTTCAGGTCGATGCTCTTTTCCACATTAGACCTCCTTGCCGGAAATCCCGCACGTGAATTGCGCTCGTCTATGATCCAACCTCTCTTAACCCCTAAAGGATGTTGGGGCCACAGCTGGACTCAAATCTCTGTATTCTTTGAATTGCGAATGATCCATGTGGAATTTGATAATATGGTGAACTTCAAATGTCATGATTTCAAATATTTTTCTGATCGACGGTATAGATTTGGCATCGTTCTGAACACCAGTTTATACGTATTTTGGGACCAGACCCTGACCTACGGGCAGTGGAGTACAAAGTAGATAGGTGTCAGAGGCGGTCCACATCGCCCCGTATGGCGACCGGCTCAGCTAGTACGTGGCAGTTAGGGTTCTCAAGTCTCGGAGAGGTGGAGCGCTTTGGATTCCTGATGTTCGGATTTCATTGCTTGAGCGTGCTTTGTTTTTTTTTTTTTTATTGTTTCGTGAACTCGCTCCACTAACGCTGTCGTTGTAGGAGGCGCAGCCTCTGAGGATTGCGACCTTTACGTTCGAAGCTTACTGCATTGTGAGAAGAAAGGGGGGGAAATGGAACTCCATGAGCGTTTGGAAATGGCAGGGCAAGCAACGACTGCGGTAGGGAATAAGGTGGGGTTACAAGAGTCGCCAGAGGTGAAGACGGAGCAATTCTTATCCGCGGGATGTTGTAGAAGCGGAAGGTTGGATATGGTAGAAGCAGTTCGCGCGTGCAGGAAGAGGCTACATTGTTGGTTTTTGCAACAAGGGGTGTCCGAGGGAAGCGCGATACAGGCAATCAAATTGTGTGACAGAGAGTACTTGGAAGCACAGCCACGACCCGCTGCGTGGATTCGGAGAGGAAAATTCGGAATTCCGGAGCGAAGTAGGTACTTGTGGTACAGACACGCTGCGAGATTATTAGGGTGGTGTGACCGGAAGCAATTCCCCTCTGTGGTTACGGAGATTCTGCGACAGCACGTGTATCGAAACCCCGGGGAAGAAGATGAAGCGACTTGCTCGTGCTCGACTGACGAGGGCGGAGAAGGGGAAGAGAACAGTGTCGACCCCGACATTACAGCCTCAGGTCACAACTCCCCTGGTCAGTGCCTCCGATGTCGTGTGCAGAATGGCAGGCAAAGGAAACAACACTTGCATTCTCTGCTCAATTTGTAGGGTTTAAAGATTTTGGCTTCGGACGATCAGATAGTCATAGCACAAATTTGCGGTTTGTTTCTCCCGGGAGAGTATGGGCTCGGCCGTTGACATTAGGGTTGTAGGGTTTATGACCACCTCAGATCCACGGACACGCTGCGGGTGTTTTGATGGAGAGACATGCGTCGCCGTCTGTGTCGCATTACGTTGTTACACTGTGACATGCGTCGGTGTATTGGTGCAAGACTTAGAGCCTCCTGGCACGGCGAATACCGAGGTGCCCTCGAAACCAAAGCGAGTCCGACTATCGCGGTCGAAGAAAGCGGTAAGTAACAACGTTCCAGACAGAACTTCTCTGATTACCAAAGGAACTTGTGCTCTACGAGCTTCACAAGAATATAGTTTCCCTCATCGACATCTGCTGTGTTTGTCGTGTTGTTATTATAATTGAAATTGCCATGTTCTATACATGGTCATGGCACGACCAAATGGCTGTACACTCCCGTCCATAATCTGATGTGTATGTTGACATGGAATTAGAATTGGATTTGCCATGTCCTATACATGTACATGGCTTTGTAGAATGGCAGAGGAATTTCTAAGTCTACGAACCGAGGTGGTAAGTAACATTCTGTAATTACACAATCTGCTTCTAGTAGAATGTGAGACCTGATTACGGCAAGTTAGACCTAGACCTCCATTCATAGTGACACTCTCTTTGCACATGGGCGCAGGTGGAGGAAAGGAGGTTGGCTATGCTCGCCATGAACCCGCCTTCCTCGTACCCCCTATCTGTGGAAAACATTGGGGGAAACGACACTCCCTCCCTGCAGATGGAGACAGTCGGGGCGCGGGTGCTATCGAAGCCGCCGCGGAAGCCGTATACAAGGAAGCTGCCTCCGAAGGTAAGTGGGAGTCAGCAGTCGGAAAAGACCCCCTCATATTAGTCCTCAGAAGGTCCCCACTGAAATCGTTTTTACTTCTTTGTCTCATTGTTTTGTAGCGGAATCAGGATTTGAGGGATGTCCAAATCGAGCATTGTGTGAGGCTTTTGCCGCAGTGAATTGTTCTGCTTCTGAAGACTGCCTGACGTGCGTTCCATAATGCCGGGTGGAATGGTGCTGTGTGCAGGAGAAGGTGGGTCCTGTGAGGCCGAGCCTGTTAACGCCCGTCCGACCAAAGCGACCTCGACCATCCCGGTCCAAGAAAGCGGTTTGTGACGCTGTCCCCCACAGAAGTACTCCTTTCTTGTAATGGCGGCAAACATTTCTATCGTATCTTCTAATGACTTCGGTTGTTTCTGCGCATAGTCGCAGGTAGAGGAAAGGAGGTTGGCTATGCTCGCCATGACTCCTCCTTCGTCGTACCCCCTGTCTCTGGAGGACATCGGGGGAAACAAAAATGCGGACCCAATCATGGAGTTACTTGGGACACAGGGGAGAGCGAAACCACCACGCATGGCACAGCCTGCGAGGAAAGTGGCGGGCACGTACCCTACGAGTCAGCAGACGCAGACGCCGATGCCATTGAACGAGATCCCGAACGGGATCGCCCCCCCCCCCCCCCCCCCCCCCCCCCCCCCCCCGGATTCTCATACCGCAACCCGAGGTACGTTTTGCGGGGCACTCTGGGGCTCATCTCTCAGTACATTGAAAATTCTGGTTCGATGTGGTCTTCATGTGGTCGGCTACATTGCTGGTGTATGCGTCAATGTGCGTGGTCTTCATTTTTTTAGATGCCTTACCGCCGAAGTTAGCACACAGTCCTGACCCATCCTCTAATACTGTGTCACCAACGTTGTGTTAGCATTTACAGCGCCTCGAAGAAAGCCAAGACTGACGAAGGCGGAGAAGGAGAAGGGAAAGTTGAAGCCGAGAAAGCCACATACGTGGGTAGCTCCGACCGTGGAAGCAAATGAGACAGCAGGGGTGCTCACAAGAGCCAAGAGGAGTCTCGCAAAGGATTACACGCAACAAAGAGCAAATGACATTGTCATTAGCAATGTCATTGACGACCTCTCTGAAGGCATGGAAGACGACAGTGTAGATCTCACTGCACCAGAGTCCCAGCATACGGTAGGGAGCATGAATACTTTGAATGTGAACCTATGGGACTCTGTCTTCAGGGGGGACGGATGGAGGCAGCAGTTGCCAATTCGGCAGGCAAGTGGTTTCGAAGCTACACACCCTGGTGGAAGCCTTCCCGCAGCAACTCATGCAGGGGCAAACATGCCAACATATTTCGAGGGAATGTACTGTGACTAGAGTGTGGCTAGAGCGGGGTGGGCGGTGTTGGTTCCAAACCGATTCTTGTCTGAGTACTCCTTCCACACGGGAGACACTCCGTCGTGGACTTAGGGAGATATAATTGGAGAGGGCACCAGTTTGTCGACAGGGACAAAAATGATTGTGGTCGACCTCGGAGGGTACAACATGGAGAAGCACATGCACGAGGCTGACGTCAGGGTCGCAACTGGACCTCAGGTTAGAGAGATAGGAAGTGAGGCTGGCCACGGCTATGGGTAGAAGAAGAGACAACACTGCTTCCCCTAGAACGAATTGTTGGCGCCCACTGGAGTCGCCGATGGAGGCCTTGCGGAAGGGTCACGGGCGCTGCTGGGAGGAACTCCTCTTGCTGTTGGAATGGCGGAAGCGACTGGAGAAGTAGCGCCGGGGCAGACGGAGCACATGGCAGAGAAGACGCGGCGCAAGACACGACGGCAGGAGGAATTTCAGGAAGGTCACCCAATTCGGGATTACGAGGTCCCTTCTGATGTGGACGCCCCGAACGGCACACAAGATTCCACGGCACGCGTGACTTTCCCACAGGTAAGCTCTCAGCTCCCAGATTACATGCTGTACAGGGACAACGTCCTAGTGAATGAGGTTCAATCCACCAACGAGGATGAGGACACGGAACCTATTGGACTCGGGGACCTGGATTCTAGCGACAGAGAATGGTTTTCGGAGTTCCCCGACGTGGAGGAGAGTAAAGACTCTGACTTTGAGGGCTGTGAAGGCATTGACTACAACTCAGGATTCGACGACGGTTTTGATTCCTAATGTATGCAACCTGAGGCGTTCTCACCCGTCCAAATGAACGTGGACCAGTTGGCCGAATATTACCGTCGGGCCTCGTGGAGCTCCGCCAGCGTCGAGTTTGTCAGAAGTCGGGATGATTTCTCTGGGCCGACACCTGGTCTGAAGGGGCCAGCAGAACCTGGGGTCCCAAAGCCGGAACGCATCTTCAATCTGTATTGGAGTGACGAGACAGTGGAGAAGATAGTAGTTGAAACAAACAGGTATGCCAGGGCAGTTCAGCCGCACCTTCCTGGAGAGCCTGCTTGGACGAAGGGAAGAGAGAACTGGAAGGACGTCGACAAGGCAGACATCCGGGCCTGGCTCGGCATTTGCATCCTGATGGGATGCAAAAAACTACCCAGCAAACGGCATTATTGGATGCGAGGAGAGCCGTTCATTCATTGTAATCTTATTTCCCAAGTTATGTCTCTAGGGAGATGGGAGAAGATTCTCCGCTGTTTACACTTGGTCGATAATAGCACGGTAGTTAGAGATGTAGAGGATCCTAGATACGACAAGATAGCTAAGAGTAGATGGCTTCTTGATATGTTCAGTACTGTCTCTGAGCGTATCTATAATTTAGAGAGAGAGATTACTGTGGACGAGTGTATCATCCCATACAAGGGAAGGTACTGTTTCATTAGGCAGTTCATGAAGGACAAGCCCATCCGATTTGGAATCAAGGTGTGGATGCTCGCAAGCTCGAAAAGCAGGTTCTGCTGGAGAGTGGAGGTATACTTCGGCGAGGGCACTGGACTTGGAGAATTCGGCCTCGGGTGACGGCATGTCGTAGAGCGGATGACGGCAGGCTTACAGAATCGAGGGCACTGCCTAGTTGTTGATAACCTCTTTGCCTCGGTGAACTTGTTCCATGAACTGATGGTGCAGGGGATTTGGGCAACCGGCACCGTCAAGCGCAACAACAAGAACCTCCCGGGAGGCCTATTTAGAAAGGTGAATCCAGACATGAGGGGTTCCATGTTGATAAGAACACATGTCCACCGCCAGATGGGTGTAGTCTCCTGGTAGGATTCGAAGTTGGTGACCCTGCTGAGCACTGCGGTGCCGCCATGGGGGCCAGGAGTTACGGTGCTAAGACGCATCAAGGGTCTTCGTGGGCAGCTGATTGTCCCATCCTCACCAATCGTGGTCCAGTACACAGAATATATGAGGGGGGTAGATGTTACTGACCAGTTGCGTGGAAATTATTGTTCGCAACTACGCTGCCACAAGTGGTGGATCAAGCTGTTCCACTTCATCGTCGACCAGACGATGGTCAACGCATACGTGACATGGGTAAAGGAAATGGAGGCACTTGGTCTGCGCGTGGGGACTCACCTCGGATTCAAGATTGCGGTGGGGCGGCACTTGATTGAGGATGTCCTCCAGAACCGTCGACGCGAAGGAATCCTTCCCCAACCTAGGCAACGGCGGCCACCACCTACCTACGCCCATTTCCGGTCCACCTCGAAGAGGAAATGTGTTGTCTGCGGGAACAGGCAGAGGTGGTACTGCCGCGCTTGCGGGCACAAATGGATGTGCCGCGAGCGGTGCTTCTACGACCACCACTGCCGGCTGAATGGCCGTTAAGTTGGTTTTCAATGGTAATTCTCTCACAATTGCACTGCGACTACTGTTCTGCAGGGCTCTCGAGGACAGAGGAGGCGGACTTTCTCAAACGGGGATGCTAACATGGCCTTTGACCGGGAAGCCTTAGAGCGGAACGGAGGGAGACCACCAACACAGCGTCGTCGGTCACTCTGACTCATTCAACGATGAACAAGTTATGTCTCCAGATACGAAGAAGCACACCTGGGTTTTTTATCTGTGACGACGTAGCGACGTCTTTCAAAACCGTGCCGCAATTTTGGAACAATGATCACTTCTCTAGAGGAGCAAACATTTCCACTTCCCCTGGTGAGGCCACTTGTTCCGTTCGTATGCAGGGGTGCACAGCGTTTGTGTGTTGGCTACTAACATTGAAGTGGACGTCTGTAAATGTGATGCCCTCCGTGAATTGCGTCAGCACTCTATATGTCTGTTAACGTTATTATATGTCTGTAAACGCTGTATTTCTGTAAATGTCGTTGCCTATCTCACTATTCATCCTTCTGTCTTTGGTCTTCTATGTTTTGGAGAAACGTTGGACGTTCTTTACTTGTACGACTATCACCGGCGGTTGCCTTTCCTTACACTAGGTAGACAAGTCACTGGAGAAGCGTATGCACCCTTGCCTGCGCACCCGTCGGTTCATGTGGACCTCCCCAAGCCTCCTTACTTGTCTATGACATTTTCCTCGAACTTATAACTTCTTTTATAGACTGAAGCAGTTAGCATTCATGTCGGTTGTATCTGTCTTTGGGGTTCCTTATGTTCATGATTCAAGTTAATTGGATTGCTCTTTAAATTTGTTTTGTAGTTTCGGTGAATTACTCTGTCACTGCAGCGGAGCGCTGGTCGCTGTTCATTATATTTCCCTATCCTAGTAAGTGCCTTTGAACACATACGTTGTATAGCAAATGACTGGACTTGCGTTTTGACCTTTAAAACTGCTGAATGTAGATGTATTCATTTCTGGAGTAAATGAATTTAGATAGGGAGGTTAGATCTTACTGGAGGTGCAAGGCTGTTGGTACAGCAGGAATCAGCACCCGTTATCCAAAAAGATACTTTCACATCCTGCATGTAGTGAATGCGACTTGGGCACTGTCATGGCGTCAACTGCTGTTCCTTTCGTCAGGACGCTGAGGTATCCACTGCATTGACATGTTTGTCCTCAATGTTTGCAGAGTGAGTTTGCTATGCAGTGACACCCTGCCTTTGGCGCAGCAATCGTTGTCAGCGTACATTGACACCGTGGCACTGATCTTTCACCCTCTTAGTAAGTCTTGTCCCCCCGAAACCCACATGATTTGTTGACTTCATTCTCCCTTTCGGTGAATCTGAGTGGATGAGCGTCGAGATCCTCACACACATGCCTGATACTCGTCCCTCTTGCTTCCTTGTTGTAGGAACGGTGCACTTTTGCACGGAGTGACAGCGGCCCTGAGCTCGCTAGACAACTGTAGCCCTGAGCTCTGCCTACAAATATGAAGACGCAAACGTCCCCGCTGCATTCCACTCCCCTGAGGTCTGACTTCACCTCCTCTCTCAGTTTGTCCACCGCTCCTTTTGGTAGAGCTTTCTATGATTCTGTGCCTATCCACTGACAATGAAACGCGTTCATGGGGTATTGTCTCACCCGCCGCCCGTCGACGTCGAAGGTGTTCGGTCTTGGCTTCGCCGTGTGAAACTATATGAGGAAGTGAACTGGGAGGCAGAGCTACCGAGCTATGCCGCAGTTGAACACCTCCTCGATGACGACTTCGTATTTGAGTGGACACCCTTGTGCACTCGCCAGTATGAGGCCATCGTGCGACTCACTGGAGTAGTCCATAGGACCATGGAGGGAAACAACGCCGACACCCCCATGGACCAAAACGCCCCAGTGGTCAGTGGTGACGCGAGTGGTGGCCATGGCGGCTAGTACACCCCACTGGCGGCCGGTGAAGCGAGCGCAGGTGGACTCGAAGTTGATGGACCGCACAGTATGAGTCGAGCAGTACCGACGCAAGGCTCGCCCTTCGTAGGGGATACCGCATCCCCTACCGACGCCGACGCCGTCGTCGTTGGGCAGCCACCCTCAACGCTTCGGAGCAACTCTGAGTCCGACTCAGCCTCCGAGCATGACTCGGATGAGTCCTGCTACGAACCTGAATGCCCTCTCCATGGGGGGGATTGGGAGTTCACTTGGTTTGTTTCAATTTGTAGTTTGCATTTTATTCGTATACGGCTAGGGAGACATTTTCAGATACACTATGAAGACTATTCATGTAATGAAAGTATCACCCCCTGTTGGTCCAAATGTCTCATTCATATCGTTCGCGTCATTCCAGACTTTAGTCATTCCGCTCGACCACCTCTATGCTAGGTTATTCTGAGCCGGAGGTGGTCTGTCACGGCCTCGGTCTGAGTACTCTTTCCACCCGAGCCCCCTCACTCCGTAGTTCTCCAATACATGTGCCCTGAAATTGCCCTTGAATTGTGTTCTTTGTTGTATTTACTTTCATCTGGATGTCACTGTTGTTTTGCAGGTAGCTCCCCCCCAGATTATCTTACAGTGGAAGTGAACTTCAACAAGACCCCCCTATAGGTAAGTCTGCGACCCTGTAATGTTTGCATGCGTTCTTTCTTGAAATGTCATTCCCGAAGTTTTGTAGAGTGTGTCAATTTTGCTCTGTTTGATTCCCTGCGTGTTCTACATTGTTGACGTGCTTGTTGTGCACTGTTCAATGAACAGTCCACAGTCCACAGTCCACAGTCCACAGTCCACAGTCCACAATCCACAGTCCACAGTCCATAGTCCATAGTCCACAGTCCACAGCCTCATGTACCGGTTCATGTCCGTCCACTGCAGAATTGTAAACCTAAGTGCCATAGCCGACTTCGATCATTACCTTGCAGCCTCTAATTACTGTTGAAGTGACACCTTACTCATGAGTACCTACGGCGATCGGATTTGCTCTTTATGTTCAACCCTAGTTTTAGGTCTACAAGACGACCAGGTATAAGTTGGTGCTCACCTCCTTTGCCAGACCATTTCCATCTTCATTTCTCTCATTGTCTCCCCTGCCCGTCTTCCTCACCATTGTCCTCAATCGCTCCTTGTCACCCGCTTCTGTTGTGAACATTGTCGCAGCAACAATGGCGGAACCCGTCGACTCCCTGGAGGAGCTCGTCCTGGAGGAGGTGCAGGGAACCCCGGCGCAGTACTTCACCGTCCGCATCTTTTCAAAGACAAAACCCACACGCCTGGTGCACTCTAACTCCTCATTTGTATTGGATTATGGATGCTTGTATAGTTGCCTTCCTAGTTCTGCTTCTGCACTACTGCTATTCTAATGTACTTCCATGCGTTCTGTTACAGAGTGCTCATTGTCGGCGTTGTATTCGTGTGTTGCAGGAGGTCCCCGCTGAATTCTCTTCCAAGACTGGATGGCCTGGGGTAGAGAATTGTGCAATCGTGACATCAACGAAGTTCAAGGAGTGGCCTCTCCGAAAGACCCAGCTTTCCTCTTTGACGTCTCTGGGATTTGCCATGAGTGACAGCGCGGGGTGGTTGAAATTTCTTGGGGATCAGGACGTTTCGGCTGGGGATGTGCTCGTCTTCGAGCAGGTGGATGAGCGGTGCCTCGTGGCCAGCGTCGCGTACCAGTCTGGGCGTCCCAGCGTGACTGAAGATGTTCCGCAGGTCATCAACTCCGACATCCCGACCTTCAAGAAGACCCTGGGGTGAGAATACGCTAGGGTCGCTCTCGGGCCTCTGAGTACCATCGTGTACATCGTGTACACTTAGTACAAAATGTCCAAGGAACGGTACTCCATGTATTCTGGCGGCATCGCGGGACGCTTTTCTATCGTGCAGAGGCCTATTTGTCGCTTCTGCTGAGGTTGATGGTGTCCCGGAGGGGAGAGGGCAGCCTGCAGCCTGCTCCTGTTTATTCTTGCCCCTCGGCGATGGTGTCCACGGTGACCCATCAATGCTGTTGAGGGAATTAGGTTAATGGTGTCCCGGAGGGGAGAGGGCAGCCTGCAGCCTGCTCCTGTTTATTCCCGCCCCTCGGCGATGGTGTCCACGGTGACCCATCAATGCTGTTGAGGGAATTAGGTTGATGGTGTCCCGGAGGGGAGAGGGCAGCCTGCAGCCTGCTCCTGTTTATTCCCACCCATTGGCGATGGTGTCCACGGTGACCCATCAATGCTGTTGAGGGAATTTTAATTGTTGTTGTTGCATATTGTTTGTGCATGTAGCGTTTCTGAATTTGTTGGGCTTAGATTGTTCTTCTCTTAGGCAATGGGGAATGCAAGAGGTGCACAGCGACGTGCAGGAGTGAAGAGGAAGGGGCCCTCTGCAAGGGCTGAGGATTATGATGCGATGAGGGAAGGTCTAAGAGAGGGGGAGGCAGAGAGACAACGTAAACGTAGAGAGTTGCAGAGGGAGAGAGAAAGGGAGGCTAGGTTGCTTGCCACTACCGAGGAGGGACGTGGGGAGGGCAATGAATTGTCTTCTCGAGAACTACTGCGTGTGGTGTCTGAGACCGTGAATTTCTTCATGAGTCAGATGCAAGGTTGTCCCGATGCCCACTCTCGTTTGAAGATCATGGAGCTTTTTCTGCAGGACGAATGTGTTTCTCCGTTTCTTCTTGAGTACTATCCTTGTGTGGAAGATGCAAAGGTTCAGTTTGAATTTCTAAAGAATTACCAGCATGAGTTGAACATTGTGAAGGGGTCTCATTCGGCAGATATGCTTGCTAGGAAGGCTGTTCTTCTTGATGCGGCCGTATCTTCAACGGTGACAAACGCCAAGGCTTTGTCTAGGGTTTTGAAGGTTCATCCTAGGAATTTGAGGGTTGCTATAAGCCGCCGACGTACTGTGCGTCTGGCTGGGACACCTTTTGCTCTTGCAAAACGTAAGAAGAGACCTGGTGTGCCTAACGCGGTGAAGGAGCTTGTATTGAAATGGTGGACAGAGGAGACTCGCGTGAGCCCCAACAGAAAGGAAATTGTTCAGAAGTGGATAAGTCGCAATGTAAGAGAACAACATTGCACCCACTATCTGCTTGAAACTCAGGTATAAATTCTTTCCTATTGTGCTTGAATATAGGATCGTTGTAGTGTATAAGTCACATGCATATATTGTGCTGCCAAATTTCAAATCCGGATGACCAAATGTAGTTAAATCCGTATTGTTTGTACTACTGGGTACTCCTTGGTACTCTTTGGTACATCTGAGTACTGTGTTTGTATAAGTCCGTACACAACATCCAAAGGATCTAGTTGCTTCTATCTCTTCTCATAAGCTCTGTTCATGCTTGCAGAGCTCTTTTTATAAGAGATTTGTCGAGGCGTATCTAGACACTCCCATCAAGCTGGTTGCCTTTGAGAGGCTGAAGCCATATTTTGTTAGAGCTTGCAGCGAGAGGAACGTCTGTTGCTGTAGATACCACGTGGAGATTGACACGCTCAGGGAAGAGTTCAATAGGATTTGGGATGGGAGGAGGGGAATCTACATCCTAGACAACTACCAATGCGAGTGTGATGTATGCCTCTTCCGATCGGAAGAATCTAATTGCAGCACCCAACTTAAGACTTACGCTAGGACAACATCGCTTTGGCAGGAGATTGTGTGCCCAAAGCCGGAGAATGCAGAGTGGCACGCACTGTCGTGCGTCATAGGTACGTGCGTAGAGTGTGGTATTTCAAAGCTGCCGATTTGCCCTTTGGAGTCTTCAACATCAACCAGTGTGACCTGGAAGTGTTTCGAAAATGAAATCATTGGCTTGACAAGGGATGGGAGGCCCCGGAAGAGGATCATAGAGGTTTACAAGGAGACCTCTCCTGAAATTTTTCTTAGTTACTTCAAGTCTAAAGTGCCCCAGTTTGTGAGGCATCACTTCATTGCAAGGTGGCAGGACGACCATTGCAGGCCGTCAATGCAATGTATGGGCAAAGACGTAATTCTATCACATATTGATTTTGCGGAGAACTATACCTTTGAGATTCAGAACCAGATCCAGAGCATGTATTGGTGCTCAACGCAGATCAGTATCCTTGTGCACATTACTTACCGGATTAAACCAGATGGAGAACTTGTGAAGGACTCCCATTTCTACATAACAGATGATGAACAACACGATTCCCTCTTCGTCCAGCACTGCATGATGCAGCATTGGCGATGGCTAGAGTCTCAAGGTGTGTTGGGTACTTTTAATTCTATTATCAATTTGATCTGTATAGTCAGTGCATAGCTTATTTAAACTATGTACATATCATGTTTTAACAACGTGCTGCTTATCTTATTTAATAGTACCATTACAGCTCCATTACACATTGTATACTGGGTAGTAGATAGTTCAGTGTTTGTAATATTAGTACCCTTTTGTACAAAATCGGGAACCTTGTGTACACACTGTACTTTAAGGTAAACTTTGAACCATCGTTATACACACGTACGCCAATTTCATATATTGCAGGCTTATAAAGATAACTGATTATGCACCTCCTTCTAGGCATTTCCCCAAAGCACCATGTAGTGTGGTCCGACGGTTGTGCGGGCCAGTTCAAGGGTGCCCGAGCACTGTATTTTGTGGCGAGATACCCTGGACTCACGAACGGTTGCACTATGAACTGGAACTTTTTTGGAACGGGACATGGGAAAGGGGAGTGGGACGGTGCAGGCGCTGTGGTGAAGCGTGCTCTTCGGCAGTCCCAGCTACAGAACACCTGGAGGAGGATGCAGAATGCACATGATGCAGTGTGCTTCCTAAACGATAGAATGGCCGGTCGAGTGGATACCAACTTCGAAAAGACGGGCATCAAGGAGGTCAACCGGTATTTCTGGGAAATTCCCAAGGACTGTATGAGGCAACGTAGCTATGAATGTGAGACTGTGAAAGGTTCCCAGTCATTACATTCAGTGTACTCATTTGCTGTTGCTGACCCAACGCAACTTTTTGTTCGGAGATTGTCATGCTTTTGTGCATTCTGTCTAGACGGGGACTCTACAAATTGCGTGAATACGTCCCATGTTGAAGATTGGGAACTTGTGAAACTAAAACCTCACGATCTTCAGGGAGTGCGAGAGCAAATGATGGACCACGATGTATCAGCTGACAAGGACTGGGAGGAGGCTGTAGAAGGCGAAGGATTTGGCGACCTGATTCGGCCGGGTGATAACTTCGTTGTCCCAGCGATGGAGGGCAACAATGAAGGAGTAGAATTTTATGTTCTACAGTGCAGTAGGGCAAAATATGAGGTGGATGTTGGGTTCAAATGCCCATGGGGCCCGGAGTTTGAAGTTGGTGACCTCGTCATACGTGGCATTTACTATCAGAAGTGGAACAATGGCTACGTATTCCTCAGCAACTCCCAACCATCACATATTGACGCACATCTTGTGGTGCATGGCAAATTTGCTATGGTTCCAAAGCCAGGTAGACGCAAAGGGGGGGAGGTCACCTACAACATGACTGAGGACAGTCTTGCCACCATTCGAGCTGGATTAGAGAGGTTTAGGGAACACGAAGAGTAGGGACTACTTGTAAAAGAAGTACATGGTATCCTACTGGTTTTATTTCCAATTTTGTCATGCCTTAGTGCACTTCCTTTGAAGTAATGGAGGAAAATTTGATAATAAACATAAAGCATTCAGAGCCTATGCACATCTTTTTATGCAATTGGTACGTGTGAATTATTACACTCGTTGAGTCCACGACGCAGTTCTAAAGAAAGCAAACACTCGTTGGTTCATTGAAGAAAGGATCTTCTCAAGCAAGGTCCATCGGTCACATCAACAAAGTACAAATCAATACTACTTTGTACAGAATAGTACTATAAGTACTGAAATTGTATTCAAATGAGCTTGCCCGTACATAATGGTCTCAAACGGTACTTTGCGAATCATCTCAGAAGGCGTAGCAACGGCATTCATGTTGATGACATAGGATTCCAGATGGAGGGATCATATTCACGCTCAACTTAGAATGTTCTCAGTGGACTGCCACATCTGACAAATGCCTTGTAACTCGACCACTGACTGATATATTCATCGTTCAGTTTCTATATGTGCCAAATACAGGCCTCGTGGGCGACAATAATTTGTAACATCGCATATTTTTAGCCATATGTTCCCAGGAGACAAAGTGATTCTCAATGGAGACAAATTGGGGTCTTGTAGAATGGCAGGTGGACAAAATATATAGGATCAGGTGGGAATATTTAGGGTACGGTGGGAATCTTTAGGGTATGTAGGGATTTCTTAGGGTTTCTAGGGTTTATGGTTTTGATTTTTGGGTGTCATCATCTAAGTTATAAGATCTATAACTAATATGAATTCAAAAATAACTAGAACATTAATATTAAGTTGTATATTACCCTTTTGTTGTCTTCTTAACATGTTGTAATGGTTTAATTCATTCAAGGAATCATAGGATTGTATTATTTGTATACTTGATTATTGGAAAGTGGAAGTAATATTTTTAAAAATCATGTTCTTTAAAAGGTCTTGTGTTCTCCCATTGCACGAATAATGTAATTAATTATTTATACTAATTAGTTTGTTGTTTAGGCATATGCATATTTTCAACAAAAATGGCTTTTGCAAATATTTTTATACATATTATAAAGAAATATGCATTACTATATTTTTATATCAGTCAATATGAACTACGTCTCCAATATTTAAGTGTTCATCTTATAATTAAAAAGTGCACATTATCCTAAACAAGCATCCAAAATCAATTAATTGAAGAACGATTACTTCAATACTATATTCCCTTAATTCTATTACCTATGTTTCTAAGTTATACATTATCAATTATATCTTATTAAAATTTTGATCTTTCTTAATACTTGTATTTAAAAGATATGAAACATGAAAAATGATAATATTTGGACTAATACATTTACAATGTATCATATATAATCAGATAATATACGTGCTTAACTGTCATCTTTATGCAAAGACATGCATGGCTCCTATTTGTCCGACCTTGTAATACACTCCGTCACCGTCACCGTCTAGCCCCTCCTTACATTTCAGAGCTAATATCTATGAATTCAATATATTGTGACGGGTTTGGGCGGGTGGCGGTTGAGGGCGGGGGAGGATGGGAGTGGTGCGAGTACGCAGTGAGGTCGCAGCCTCGGGAGTTGCCGTGTTGTGAGGTCGCAGCCTGGGGAGTCCGCTCGTCTAGTCGTGCATGTTCTTGCAGTTCCTTTGTTGAATGTTGAGAGACTGTGTCTGAGTGGTGTGGATGTTGAGAGGTGAGAGTTGCGGCCGCTTTTCTTCGCTTTCCTTTGCATGTTGCCTCCTGTTTCTCGTTGTCTTCCGTTCTTAACTTGAAGTCTATCTCGTAGTGCCTGCTTGGAATTCTTTGTGGCCATGACCAAGCGGAAATTCCCTAACTCAAAACATGTTCAGAAGCTCATCACCTCGTACTTTCTGTTGTATAGTCGACATACTTCTCATGCCGATGTAGTCACCGAGTTTAATTCCTTGCTTACCACAACAGACGGCTATGTCTCAGAAACTCCAGAGTCAAAGCAGGGAAACATTGCATTCTATCTAGGACTTTGCAACACTGTAGAGAGCTCTCCAAGTCGGGTTGTTAGAAGCAGTGCGGCATTGTTTGGGCGAGCGGGTGTGGTAGAGGTAGAATCCCTCCATCACTATCCTACCACCAGTTGTGAGTCGGCTAATCGTCAGAGGACATGAAGGTTGGTATTCTCCGTTGTTTACTAGTTTACTTTCAGATTTGCTTCCAAAATTCCTCGCAATATCTCGCAGGAATAGAAGAAGCCTTCAACTTCTCAACTATGTACTGTTTTGTACATAATGTACAATGGTGTCTACGTTTGGGTACTGACGGGTAGTTCGCAAATGCGATGTTTCTATCCAGTTTTTTCAAGTGGGTACTTTGCAAAGACGATATGAGAGCATACTGGAAGCGCTTAGATTTTGCTCTTGTTCGTTTTGTGGAAGAGGCGCACTTAGGCAACTGGGGTCAGCTACACATGCCATTGTAAGAGCCTCTTCTATCCCTTGTATTAGTTGTATTGGAATTTATTGAACTTCAATTCTGCATAGTCTGAGAGTGTACTCTGTAGTACAGATTGTAATGGACGACTTTGGATTGTGAGTGTTTGCTACTTTCTAGTATATTGTTGGTACAATATTCCCTTGCAATAGTAGTTTGTTGGAGTGACGATACTATTCGGAGCGATGTCTGTACTTGGATTTGTACAAGTGTATTCAACATTTTTGGTGGTGCTTACTCTGTGTACAGTGGCAGGAGTAGAGTTCATACTTCGATCTTATCAAGAAGTACTACCTGTACAACCATTTTGTAAGTTGCTAGATCCCCTTCTACAACATGAATTTTTGTAGTCGCTATTACAGAGTAGTTGTACTTATTGTACTCTTTGTACCACATGTACTAAGAGAAATGAGTTTGTATGCAGTGAGTGGAAAAAGAGGTAAGCAAGAACATTGTTTGTAGTAGCACTCTTTGGTATCTTCAGTACAAACTGTATGAAGTGTGATAGGAGTTGAGCAACTAGGGATGTTTGTACTACACTTAGTGCTGTTTGTACTACACTTAGACTTGTTTGTACTACACTGAGAGTGGATGTAGTACTCGGGTACATTTGTACTTGAGCTACGTAAATAGTACTGTACTACTGTATAAATAACTAAACAGAAGTTTGTGGCGACCAGGTCGTACAGTTCTTTGTACAGAGATTATGTACTCTTTTTTATTTAATGTACCTTCAATTGTAAAATTTGTACTGTCAGTACTAATAACAGTATAGAATACTAACTTACAGTGACTATATTTTGCAATGACTCGATGGACCATACTTTGGGTTCAGCAGACTTCGAAGAAGAAGGTTCCTACGAGGGTTTTCTAGTCATAGGATGCATTCTTCTGCTTTTATTTGATGTTTTCTATTGTTGTTTAAATTGTGCAAAAGTTAAGAGGAAGGAGCATAGGAGGAAGAAGTGCAAGTGTAGAAGTAGTCCTAAATGGACAGAAGTCGAGATCCAAGCTATGTGGAATGACTTCTATGAAGGGATGTGTGAGGAAGAGATGGACAATCTAGAGAATGCAATGGAATGTTAGTTTCTTGTGGTTTTAGTAAGCAGCCTGTAGATAGAATTTTAGAACATTTCTTGTACAACTTTATGTATTTAAAAATTAAAGAATTGCATTTTCTGTATACCTGGTCATTGTTGAAGTATGCAGTATACCTCTACGTTCTTCGCCGCTCTGATTGCCACCCCTATAACTCGAGACATTAGTAACAAAACTAGTACACTGAGTACAGAATTAGTACACTATGTACTCATTGAGTACACTATTCAGCTTTACATTTCACATGAGATGATATGAAATGGGAATAGTATTTGGCAAAGTTGCATGACCATACCCTGATGATGTAACAGGCTGTTGTTTAAGGGTCGAAAAGGTGGTGGGGGTGTCAATGGGTTTGGGAAACACCTCCATTGCTCCGAAGTGAAACACTTCTTTTAAAGCCCAATGGAACGAGCCCATCAGTTCCCATGTACTGTTGAAACATGATGGACTCTAGTGTTATCCCAAACCCTTGACTCTTAATCCTGATCAAACACGCCTTAAATATAAGATCGGGAGACTAATCCCAATAATTATGGGGTAATTACGACAACCGAGCACAATTGTTCAAAGTTCACAGTGTGTGAGAATAATGTACATCATGTACAATATCTGTATACACTGTACACTCTGAGTACAAGTAGTACACCATTTGTACATTAATGGACCGTTGCACTGCTTGGGAAGAGACAAGACTCTGTTCAATCGAACTTGATTGACTTCAAAACCAAAATACCAGACATCAAAATTCGAGTCTTGCAGAAATCTGAGATAGTTTGAGTGAAGTGCGAAAATTGAAATAACAGGAGTGCAGTGCGATGGACTTGTGCGAGAGATAGAAGCATTGAATCCAGTATGCGGCATTTGCGAAACTGTGCCGCCAACGCTGTTTTGTGGAATCTTCGAACTTGCTCTTTATATTGTACACTACTCGAATTGAATTATTGAAGAGCAGGTTCCTTTACTGTACTTTTTTAATTTGTTTTAATAAAAATTTAAAAACACTTATTAATATTATATTGGTATATACCTTTGAAGCTTGAGAAAAATATTTACTCGGATTTCAATATCTATATTATAATTATTCTTTTAATACAAAAAATATTTGAAAGCATTTCAGAATTACGAGTAAATGACTTTGCTACCATGGTTTAGAGAAAAGTAAGTAATCTTTAATATAACTTAAAGAAATTTGAAGAGGATGTCCAATTCGTTGGAGGTTGTTGCTTGTGAGACCATTTTACAAAATCTACTCAACCGTATGTCAAATGGAAACGACCCGTGGGATCAAGTGGCTTGTTCTCCATCTTATACTCCACCAGCAACAATTACATTTCAAGACATTGAGAATGCTCGTGCAGTTTCTTCAACTTGGAAAAGAGAAATTGATAATAGTCCTGAATACGCTTGCTTGAGGTTGGCAAAGTGGGACTATGATTCATATACAGAGTGCCACTGGATTCCGAAAGATGAATATCAGTCGTATCGATTTAACGTGAACTGGAACATCTTTAAGAATTCTTGGGCCCTTGCAGAACCAATCGGCAATGAAAGATTGGAGACGGCGTCACTAGGCGAATTAAGTTGTTGTGAACTCAATCATTTGAGGACCTTGCTTAGTGATACTAGGAATCACACTCTCTGGTTGCAGCCAGGAGAAAAGGTGGTTCCAAGACCGTACATTTGGGTCTCACCAAAACATCGATAGACCAGAATTAAAAATTTCCTTTACTATTGTAGCAGATTCTCTTTGAGCGAGATTTCATGTCTGCATTGTACTTTAAAGATGAAATTAATGGAGAATTTTTAACAACAATTTCTATATGATGGCAATTTTATATTTAATTTGATTGTACTGCTTGAATTCTGCATCCATATATTTCCCTATGTGAACCAGGTTCAGAAATTGAGATATTGCAATGCAAACACTGTGAGAGAGCTTTGCTTTGTAGTTTATATTTTATATTTGAATTTCAAAGACTAATAATATGGACTCTTCATATCTGATGCTTGGACTCTCATCTCATTTAAGGCACTTATAAAATTCCTATCCAATGTGCTAAGTAGATGAAGAAGAAAATAACATTAAGCATTGTGAACAAAGAGACTGGCAATTTTCATTTAAGTCTAATAGAAGCTAGCAGTGGACAGAAATGATACAGAATGTATAATATAGTAATAAAATGTACAATTTCTGTACATATAGTACAAGATTTGTACAGAAATAGCAGGAGCTGCCAGTCTTTCTGAAGGGCATGAATGTTTGGTTAATGTGGATTTAGAAGAAACGGACTGTGGTCCACGCTTAGGAAGAACAGACTGTGTGACCCGGGACTACATGCGACGAATGAGACCTCTGTACTATCATTTCATAGAGTTAGCAAGAAGATCGACTACAAGAAGAATAGGGGGTTCTTTGGTTACAATGTCACGGCAGTGAGTGCTACCACACTTACAATGGAAAGGAAAAACGGCATCAACAGCATTCACTTCTGGTCTCTGAAAACTACAACCATAGTCCCAGGTTAGTTCTTCAAATGCTGGAATATTAAATCGTGCGAAGTAGGCAACATGGTACACTCCACCATGGTTGCTGCTGACTCTCACTGGCACGTCAATAAGGTTGGCGTCCTCACATCTGATCAACAAACGAACACATGTAGTGAGAAATGGAGAAAGAAACCAACTACATGCATGAATCCTCAGTAGTGCTATACCCACAATTAGACAAATTTACAAGGGATCCATTGCACAGAAAATACTCATACCTGTGGTTTACAAATCGGGAGACATTAGAGAGATTTGTGCCGTCTATGCACAACGCGACATCATCGTTTACTACTTGCTCAGATTTCCAATCAGCATCTAGTGCTAGTGTAAATGCCTCTGATTTCCCTAGCTTCGCAGTAGCCCTCCGTTGCATGAGCTCCGCATTAGTAACAATCTCCCCTGCATATTCAAACACAAAACTCCCTTTCTGAATGGGGCTAGTTGCTCGTAGTCCCCACCCCTTCGAACCAGTCCAAAACACTTGAAGGGGAATGGATAACCCCCGCTGGACTACTCTGTTGCCACACGACCACTTGCAGCTGCAGCCATCATTGCATTCTTGAAGAAAAACCCTGTTGGTATGACCAGGGCATGAAGAACCTTCCTCGGGTGAACACGTTAATCTACAGAATACAGTCTCCTCCATCAAACCCTGACCAACACCACAAAATAGTGGACCAAGGTACCAATCAGTACACATAGTAGAAGTTCGTACTAAAGAACAACACAGAAATAACAAATTGGTACACAGAGCAGTTTACAAAGAACAATTGCGTACAAAGAAGATAATGTCAAACCAACAGAAAGTAGGAAACCTTGATTCCTTGCAATGTTGGTCGTATTGGTCGTAAAATATACTTATCCATTTGAATTAGACAATACTTACGGGTTGATACAGGAGAGAACTACGTAGCCGACCTCGTGTTGTATACGCTGAGTGGACAAGGTTTTGTAGCCCACAGGTGCATCCTCTCCCAAGACAACCATTTTCGCAACCAGTGCAAGACTCCGGGAAAACCAATTTCATCTTACTCAAGTGGGTAGATGCAAGTGTGGATGCTCTGGAGTGAGGAATGTACGTGAATTCCTCTAAAGCATGAAGTTCCTTACCTAGCACCCACACCGAGACTGGAACGCGTTCTAATCCATTCGACAAGTCACGTGGATCATACCACAAATGTTCCTATGGACAGAAACGCAACCTCAAAACTGTGTAAGCCCCTAATCCAAATTCTAGTATTGGAGAAGCTACAAGTGTAAATCAAAAAATCAAAACTGGTCCGGTTGCAGCCACCTCCTCGACCAACTAGGAAACCGCTGCAACACTGAAGGGGCTGCGGGCATCAACGTTCCTATGGACAAAAACACAACCTCAAAACAGTGTAAGCTCTTAATCCAGAATCTAGTATTGGATAAGCTACAACTGTAAATCAAAAAATCAAAACTGCTCCGGTTGCAGCGACCTCCTCGACCAACTAGGAAACCGCTGCAACACTCAGGGGGCTGCGGGCATCAAAGGGCAATTGAGGATCGGTCCTCCTTTGCTCACTTTCGGCTTTGAATGCTTCTTCTTCTTGTTGTCGCGCTTTCCCTGTTTCTTGCCTACTCCAACCCGCTCCTCTTGAATGTCCGCGTTGTCTTCAAGAGAATCGCCCTTTTGCTGATCACCAAGGTTCGCCCGCTCAGTCAGATTTTTGAGAACTCTGCGCTTCTTCCTCGAGCCTGTGCCCTCGGCCTGGTCTGCTTCTTCGTCTTGGTCTTTCTGCTCCCTACCCTTTCGCTTCCTTGTTTTAGCTATAACTGAGCCCTCGGCTTGGTCTACATCTTGTTCTTGATCATTCTGCTGTCTACCTGTTCGCTTTTTTTTTTTTAACTGTAACTGTGCCTCCTTCCTTCTCCAAACTTACACCCCTTGTCGGCTGAATTCGCAGTGGGGCTTCCCCGACATTCCGCTTTCTTCCTCTTGAATCTGCCTTATTCTTACAACGAACTTCGGCCTGAGTATCGGATACTTCAGGTTCTCCGGCATCACGCATTCCTCTACGATCTTCGCCGCTGGGATTGCCGCCTCTATAACTCGAGACATTAGTAACAAAACTAGTACACTGAGAACAGAATTAGTACATTAAGTACTCACTAAGTACACTAATCAGCTTTACATTTCACATGAGATGATATGAAATGGGAAGAATATTTGGCAAAGTTGCATGTACATACCCTGATGATGTAATTGGCTGTTGTAATGTTCCCCCGGTTGCTCCATGCTCCTCCATGATGATTTCAACTACCCCTGCCTCTTGCTCCTGTCCTGTAATTGTTCCCTCCCTACCCCCCACATCCGCAGTGGATATCACTGGTGTATCACCCTGCGCTGCCTCTTGTCCCCCTGGCCCCAACAGACCTCCGTCATCTTCTCCTCCGACTGCAATGGTGTTCTCAATTACATCTGTAATTCTTTCGTCCCCACCCCCCTCACCCGCAGTGGGTATCACTAAAGAATCACCCTCCGTGAATTCATGTCCACCAGGCCCGAAGACACCTCCCTCATCTTCTCTTACACTCGCAATGGTGTTTCCAATTACATCTGTAATTGTTCCCGCCCCGACCCCCTCACCCGCAGTGGATATCGCTAATGTATCACCCTCCGAAATATCTTGCCCCCCGGGGCCCAACGCAGCACTCTCATCTTCTCCTCCGCCTGCAATGGTGTTCTCAATTGCTTCGTGAACTTCAGCTTGTACCCCTACCTCTTTGACTGTGCTAAGAACTTGGTCTTCCATAAATCCAACATTCGTTGGTGAATCCCTTCCTCGCATGTCAGTGTCGATGAGCTCCTCATCGTCGCTTCCTCCACATTTGGTGCCATGCTCTATGCAATGTCAATTAACACATAGTACATTATGGTTTGGACTGGAGTCTAAAATGTACAAACAATGTACAAATAATCTGGACTTGGCTATAAACAGTGTACAACTTTGTACACATAGTACAAATGAGCTGTACAAAATAGAGCACAGTACTCTAGTAACACTAATGAACAGTACAAACAAAGGTAAAACACTACTTATATATGATCAAGAGGTGCAAAGAGTACAAGTGAATGGACAGACACAAGCTCAATACAATTCGAAGTACAAACAGTCCAACCGGAAACATGGACATATCGCAACTTCACAAAACAAGTGCATTGAACATACAAACTATATGACAGTACCAACTATACAATAAACTATGTAATTCTATGTACAAACATATAACATCATGTACGTATACAAAAACGCCAAGGTACTAGCTCTGACCACACTGCATTACAGAGTACGCAATATCAACTGACTTGGTACGAATCATTAAAATTAAGAATATGAATATACAAACAATACCTCCGGCACTACAAACTTTACAATACAACTATTCCCAGTGACACGTCCTTAGAAGCCTTGTACCCAAAAAATGATAGAGATCATAGATGTACAAAAAGGTATATTGTGTACAACATTACCTTCTATGAATTGAATGGCCTTAAGATATGCTCCAGCGGCTTCACTTCTAGCTGCTAAGTCTGCAGTAGTAGTAGATGCACACTCCGTGCGCATCTTGATCCACTCATCACCTCCGCCGCCAGGACGTCCCCAACCATGCACACCTCTCCATCCGAAACTCATGATCCATTCGATGGGCTCAACCTGTTTACAGTCTGGAGCATAACATTCTGAGCCACGGGTAAATACTACCAATGCACACCATGGGTGGTAGACGTGCCTACAACTAGAGACAATGATATGTGAATGGGGAAAATCAAATCCACAAAGACTGCAACCGCCAATGTCAATGGGTCCTCCAGTATTGCCTCCTTCCCCAACTGAGTACACCAAGGGCAGTGGTCTCATATGCAAGCCAGCACTTCCACGTCCAAGGTGTGCATGCTCCGCTTGAAGAGCCTCGACCTGCATCCGCTTCAGTGCCACTGATTCGCTCTGAATTGAGAGACTCTTCTCCAGTTCAGAAACAGCCTTCTGTATACTCTTCGCAGTGTTTCGCTCGCTTTGTACTAACTCAGAACATGCTTTCACTTTCTCCTCCAAGGCCGAAAGCGCCGACGAATCCATTGTTCCCTTAGACCTAGCTCCCGCTAAATCCTTCTCGTACGTCTTCAGCCTCTTCTTCAAGATTCGAACCACCCCCGCATTGTGCTCAATTTTTTTAACTTGTTTCTCTTTGGTCCGAGTAGCCACCCGTTCACCCTCAATCCTTGCCTCAAGCTCCATGTTCTCCACCGCCAATAATTTCTCCACGTACTCTAGCCGGGAGCCGCTGTCATCTCCATCTGTAATCTTTCCGCCCACTGAGCTACCCCTCCCTTCGCATACCTCTGAGTGAAGCTCTCGAGGATCCACTGGAATCTTTCGCCACGCGCCTCGTTGAGCTGCAGTTCCCTCCTTCGCCTTTACAAGCTTAACGACGTTACGAGCATGTGTCTTACGCTGAGTTAGATTTGTTGCTGCACCGTAGGCGGCCCAATTCACCTTCTCGTTCTCCTCCTCCAAGACTATCCCCCTAGCCATCTTGTGGGGGAGCAAGTGAGGCAGAGCTTCCCGTTGATAGAGAGCCGCCATGAGCTCCTGAACCCTCTTCCTTATTCGTTTCTTTTTTATGGATTTCCAATAGTACCCATTTCGCCCTTCCTTACCAACTGGCTCGCCAAAAAGGGCCACACACTTCTCATCATCGAATGGTTCTCCCTTCCATCTTGTAAGCTTCATGGGATCAGCTCCTTTGTCCTCAAATCCGTACTTCTCCGTGAAGAATGCCCGATTCAGCAACGGCGGTGGGTCTGATAGCTTCGGTAGCTCCTCGCTGTCCCTCAAACCGTCACTGTCTGTATCTTCTTCGTCATCATCTCCGTCGTCTTCCTCTGCATGCGCATCTACTTCCCCCTCCTCCTCCTCCTCCTCCTCCTCGTCCTCCTCGTCCTCCTCATCCTCCCCCTCGTCCTCCTCCTCCTCCCCATCCTCCTCCTCGTCCTCGTCGTCCTCCTCGTCCTCCCCATCCTCCCCATCCTTGGAGCTGTCCCTATCCTCCTCTTCCTCCTCTCCGCCGTCACTGTTTGCCTCCCCAGTGTCTCCTTCCTCCATGGTCTCATCTTCTTCGCCGTCCCCAACCGAACCGCTGCCCCTCTGGTTTTGGGCTGCCAATGCCAGATCAGTAAGTGTGGACATGTCTGTCCCACGCCCCCTTGATCCAGAATTGGCGCCTTTGCCCCTAGTCCGTGCCATATCCCCTGACTCACAGTACATGCTACATCAACATTAGTACATTTTACTCTAATCAGTACACACCGCACACTCCTTTTCCCCTTTTAAACCCTAAAACCTTAGAAGAGAGCGTTCTCGATCCAGAATCACGGAGTCTAAATTAGGATAGAATGAATAACGCATGATAGTAATATGCTAAAACCTAACCTCTGAAGGAAAAGATAAGGGGAGTACCTCTAGTACAAACTCGTACGCACTGTACAAATCGAAGTACCGCTGCAGATTGAAAATCCCACCTACCACAGCCACAAAACGATATTATGAAGATGTAAACTATGCAATAAGATTCTGCTCCGCAATTCGACAAAGGCAATGCCAAAGTATGCAAACCCAAAGAAGAGAATAGCAATTAGACGAACTAAATCTGAAGTTAAATGTATCACTAACTCTACAAATGCTACAACTCTAACCCTGGAAATTCAATCAAAGGCAGCCCACAAAAACTCTACGAAACCCTAACCCATCCATGTTAGCAATCTGCGCATTGCAAAATTTTAAATATCAAAACCAATGCAAGAGGACACACATGTGACGCACCTTAATCCGGCTCAACAGAATGCAGTAGCTGAACTCGCCTCCCTTGCTTGCGCCGGCAAGAAACTAAACCTAATCAAGAACCGACTCCTCACCTACTCACTCCACGCCAATCTCCTCCCTATCAGCACCTCCATCTCTACCGAGAGTTGCTGCGCTTGAAATTGTTCATTGTTGCACTCCCATTAAACTTCTATCTTCAGAAATTAAGCGCACTAACAAACCTTCGAGACTAGATTCAAACGTGGACATGAGGATCCTCTCTCCTAGCGAGGCAGACGACGCTTGACACTTGCTAGAACTGCGCGCGAAGGAATGGATTCAAAACTCTCCTTCCCCCAACCCAAGCTGCAAGACGACTATCACCTGTTGTACCCAGTCTGTTCTAATTCTGACCGGGTGGCGCCGGTTAAACCACGGAAACCTTCGGTCACCGGTTGCCCTCCTTGACGAACCTTCGGTCACCGGTTGTCCAAGTATGGGATTTGTCAGATTGCGTCCCAACAACCGCTACCTCCGGTTGAAATTGGATTAATGCACGGCAGTACTACATGGTTGGTGCACAACTGTCATCTGGTGAACGATAAACTATTTGGAATTGGATGAACTTGCGATGAAACTTCAGAACACAATATGGAATGCACTTTAACATTGTAAAAACACAATATGGAATGCCCTGTATCATTTTAAAAGTTGATCTTGATACATATTGAATCTCAAATTAGTCATTGCCAATATATTTAATTATAATGTAGTATAGTGAAACATAGTGAAATATAGTTATTACAATATTTTTAGATAATGGAAATATATTTTGCTGAAATTGAATTGTACAATGTAAAATGGAGACCTGTAGCTAAGATAATTCCTGAATAATATATATTTTGACCAAAGAGATTCAAAAGAAGATATTCTATTATAATTCACGAACCCGACCATTATTAGTGAATCATAGTACTAGTTATTAAGAAAATTCAATAGGCTATTTAATAAATTAATAGTTGTAAATATCTAGTGTAATTTTTTCCCTTTTGTACTTGTTCTTATTTATATTTGTGCATTCCAGTATATTCCTTTTCAATGCTATGGGAATTTATTTTGTTATTTTTGTCCCAATTATTTATCAATGTATGAATAATTAATCTTAAAGTATGCATAGTAATTTTAGAAAAAACCATATTTATAATAATTCAAATAATATTTACATATTTACAACATTACTTAATCAATCAATCAAGCTTCATATATAGTGTGAGAGTAAATGATGAATTTAATATGAAGTTAGTTTATCGCATAATATAGTTCTAAATATATAGATCCATATTTGAACCTTCCTTATTTATTATTGTTTATGTTTGTGCATTCAAATATATTCAATTTCCAATAGTATTGGATTTTATTTTTTTATTTTTGTCTCAATTATGAATCGATTAATGAGTTAATTTTGAAGTATGCATATTAATTTAAGAAACAAGCATATTCATAATGATTCAAATACTATTGAGACATATTTAACATTACTTTTAATCAATCAAACTAGCTTCATACCTTTCGGATTCATAATTGATAATTTAATATGAAGTTATTTCATCGCATAGTATAATTGATATTTAACTTCCAAAAAATAAATGTAAATCACATTTAGAATAGTTGATGTACTTCATTGTTGTGGGAGATTAAATTATAAACAATACACAACTAGATTTTAAAGCAAAAATAATTGAAGTAGTACATTAAAATAAGAATAACAATTATAAATTGGTAGTAACACAAATTTTCTATCCAAAGTAGCATCTTATCATCATTAATAATATGAAACATTATTAATCACAGGTACTCTTGAAATTGAATCCTCTATTATAATTAAATTTATTTAGACATAGTATATAATCACATTCAGAATATTGTAAGATCATTACATGCTAGAGTTTTGAACGTGAATTTACACGATTTCTTCATTTTTACTACAAACTATGCTTTGATAATTTAAAAAAAAAAAAATCTCCCAAAGTTATTTAAACCCTATTGGACTTTAATCTGAACTTAGATTATATTGTACACTGAATTCTAGAATAAAACATTGTTAGATCTGAAGAAATGAGAAACCGAACGCCATGACAACAAATATTCTTATAATAACAATTATAACCTGTACAATATAGTTGGAATATTTTCACTTGATTTTGATAATGTTGATTTCAATAATTATATTTTTTGTCATACAATTTAAGAAAACCATAGATATAACATCTTATATTTTTAAAGATTGCAAAGACTTCAAATTAGTCTTGAAGAACAATACATAGTCAACTTTATTTAGCTCATAATTTCTAAAATTTCTTTTTAAAAAACGTTTTATTTATCATAAAGAGGAAATCCTTATGCGGCTTTGAGCGTCCTCCAATGGAAGCCCTGGTTGGTGGGCCTCCGTTTATCGCCAAGTTGCCAACTGTGAGCCCCATTGGATACCCCCAAAAGATAACGCCCTTGTCTTGAAATAGGTACAGTATGTGCTGTTTACAGACAACACATCATGTGCCTTGCCTGGATACACCATTTGATAGTGGTGGCAAGTTCAACCTTTCTAGATATTGACTCACCAAAAGTTTCCAAATATATATTTAGGCGACGTGGCACACTGTGGAGCTTCGCGGTGACGCATTACGTCATCACCATATATGCATAACTGTTGGAGTTACGAAGTAACTCCAATATCATATAAGAAATTGTACAGGTTTCTATACTAATTTGTACAATATGTACCTTTCTTTGTTCGTTGTGGACAATATAAGGTACTTTTTGTATCACGAGTGGTACTTCCTTGCAAGTCGAAGTAGACTTTGAGCCCATGGAAAACAGATCCAAATTTGGAGTTATGATGAGAGCTGGAAGTGGACGTTGGGAAATGTTTCAAGGGCGATACCACCATCTTATCAAACATTGTGGCACAAGAATTGGTTGATGTTGGTGGAAAGTTGATTAAATTAAATCTCAGTCACACAATAATAGGTGGCGCCAATACTCGAAATTGACCCAGCCGTGGAAAAAACAATAATCAACATGGAGATAATTCTGAATCTCCAAGAACGAACACACTCCCACCAAACTGAGTAAGATCCCTGAGGCTATTTGTTTCTGGAACCTCTCCTACGTTTCTTGGTTGATTCAACTGCCTCCTTTGTTGCTTCCTCTGCAGCGATCTCACTTCTTGTCTTGCGCTTCGATGCCGTAGTTTCCATCTCTTTATCAAGGGGAGAGAGTGGAGGTGGCGAGGCACCTTGATTACCACTCGAGTCACGCCCTGTCTCTTTGATCTATTATCGTCTAACTCAGAAGTTTGGCCATCATTCCTCAACTCTTTCTGAAGCTCTAGCTTGGCGGCTTCCTCTCTCAACTCCTTACGACGCTCGAGTTCCGCAGCCTCCTGTCGTAATTTCTGGAGCCTCTCAAATTCTGCAGCTTCTTCTCTCAATTTCTTAATACGCTCCTCTAACTCTGTCTCTACTCCTGTCTTGCAAGCGGCCCCCAGAGAGCCCCCTCCAATGACCTCCGTGACGCGACTGTCCGTGTCATTGGCTACAAGCTGCGGCTTTGTTGTCATGGCCGTATAATCGCCTCCATCACCATCGCCATTTGCCAACGGTTGCGTGCACAGCACAGGCTCCGTTTTCTCTGGAGAGTTGACCTCATCTATGCACGGAAGACTAGGTTGCGAGATTACCCCAAGTAGATGTTTTGGAGACTCTGGCCGACGTTGTTCGCTCCCAGTTGCACTGTTATTGCCCAGACTCTGTACCCCCATGCTTTCAGTCAAAGTTATAGCCTCTGTACCACCGAAACTTTGAGTCCATGTGCACGCGGTGGATTGTTCAAATTGCTCTTGATACACCTTGTCCGGATCTGCACAAAGGAGAATAAGGTGTGTTAGGTTATAAATCAATAGATGGAGGATACGGTACCGGTACTGGAAGCAGATGATCCAATGTCTGTACCCTAATGTCGACAAGCCTAGATTCAATGTAAGGACTTAGGAATAATACCGGTGATTGTTTCGTACTTGTCCTACCGCAAAAGTACTTAGCACCGGATAAAATGTACCAATTGGTACATTGCGTACTAGATAGTGTACCGTAGATATTCAATCCTACTGAACTCCAAGTAACAAGCTCACCAATATTAGGATGGTACTCGAGGGCAGTAGATGTCAACGTTGCTAGGATCATCTCTCGCTGCTTTTCTAAATCCAAAGATTGAACAAGCTTCTGAAGAGGTAAATGTAGCTGGCCAAATCCCAAACTACGAAACCAATTTGGATGCACTATTGATCCGCAACTTGGATCGGCACATATGCTAGCCACTCTGAACCAAACCCCTGCGCACCAGGGGTGGTAAAGGTGCTTGCATGTGCATACTATGATATCGTTGAGAGGAAAATGGTTTAAGCAAAGAGCACAAGGCATCAAAGCAATAGGATCAGATAGTGACACTGTTTCGGGGTCAAACATGGAGCACAAAGGTCTCGGCCTCATCGATACTCCAACTTCTCCTCTCTTCATGTGCGACAGTTGAAACGACAAGGCATCAAATTGCCTCCTTAAACAAGTTTGCCTGATTTGAAGCTTCTCATACATGAGGTTGCACTCCTTCAACTCCGATGTAGCAGCTTCAAAATCAACTGTGGCATCTCTTACCAGTTCATGGTAAGCCTCTTCCTTCTTAGAGGAGGCCTCCACACCATCCACATCCTCGGGCTTATCACATACCTTCTGCAGTTTTGCAACCTTGGCCTCAGTCTTACGCAACACCCCCTCCTCTTGAGCAACTTTAGAAGCCAACTCTACTCTCTCTTTCCCTGCGTTAACGTAGTCTTCATTCACAGCATGAAGCTGCAATCCCACCAACTTCAAAATCTGCATCATGTCGTTGATGTCTTTCTCCCTCTCTGGTCCATTAGGAATCTTCTCCTCCACTTCTTCTTTCAACTTAGAACTCCTTAGAAGTCCTGGTGATGATCCAGCAGTAGGGTCATGGAAGAGATCATCTATCCCTTCCATCTTGTACAACTCCACCTCATCAGCACCAGTGAGCTCGGCTAGGCCCGTGAGACACAATTTAACATTTTTGAGCCATTTGCTCCGCTGGTTCTTGTTGGAGGTCCCTGCAAACTCCGACCAGCTCACAGGTTTCTTCTTGTGCTTCTCCATGATTATACCTCTCGCAAATTGCTTTGCTATCACCTTGGACTTGGGGAGGTCTCGCAGGTACACAATGGGGAAAATTTTTCTGCTATGCGGGCTAAGACTTCGACATCCTTGCATTCTCCATAATGATACCCAGATCTCCCCTTTCTCCCCTTCGCTGGCCCAAAAACGTCACTCACATCTTTGTCATGCAGGTCATGTGGAGGTTGGAGCTTGTGCGGGTTTTTACCTCTGCTGGGCAAGCCGTACTTGCTCTCGAACTCCTCTGCACTGACAGCACGGGGTGGAGGATGCGTCTTAAGTGATGCCAACTTATCAAGCTGCTTGTCCAAAGGGGTATTCTTCACCTTCCCGTCGACTGCACCTTCGGCCCGTGGACTAGGAGGGAGATCGACGTCGTCCCCATCTTCGTAGTCGTCACTGGCCGGCTCGTCTTCCCTGGAGAAAACCCTGCTCCGAACCATCCAATCTTCGCCATTGTAATCCATGTAAACCTAGGAACTGCAAGACAGAAAATGTTTCGGAAATTAGGAGGTGATACATTGTAGGAGCAGAAAATACTTATAACGTAGAGGAGAGTTGTGCTAGAAACAGGAGAGTTGTGCTAGAAGCAGTGAATGAGGTACTTCAATCTGTACACTATGTACTACCAGAAGTACAAAATCAAAAGCATGAAACCACACGATACGTTTCTAACAATGACGAGTCAAATGTAATCGAATGTTAGGAATACTGAGAACTCACCATGGCTGAAAACACTCCGAAGAGTGCATTTTCTCAATTTTGTGCGCAACCTGGAACAACTATTCTAACAACACGGATAACAACGTAGACTGCTCTAGGAGTATTATATGAGCCATTCTAAGAACACATGGTATTACGGTACACAACACAAACCGGTGGAAAGGATGTATGATCTTAGGAATAACATCGCAGTATAGAGTTGTACGAAAAGAAGTACATATTGTACTCTAACTTATATACTAAGTACTAACGGAGTTACAAAATGATAAGGACGTTAAAATCGACAAACTTTTGACACGGACGAGTAGACTGTAATCAAACCTCTAATTTTCTGAGTTGTCATTATGTCTAAAAACACTCCGAAGAGTGTATTTACTCAAATCTATGCAAAACCTACAAGTAGAACTATTCTCACGAAAAGGAAACGGTCAACAGTACAAGACGCCCACAGCAATCGCAAGAGCAAGTGAGCAGGCAAGCAGCAGCCCAAAGCAGCAGAGAAGGGAACCCACACATCTTGAAGAACGCTACGAAAACCTATTTCTTTGACAAGAGTACCGCTCATTGCACCTTCCTGGCTGAATTTTTGCCACATATTTCAAAAACCCACATAGCAATTCCTATGCATGCACAAGGAAACGAAGGATAACACAGTACTCACCCGGTTTGAGGGATGTGTTGAGAAGCCAAATCTTGAAAGGCATGCCACCTTTCTCCTCAACGAAGAGAACAACAGAAATCAGAAAGAATGACTTAGAGGCGGCGCTGTGAAATTCCCTCATGGTGGTATAGAGAAACGACAAAGTCTTCAACTGCCGCCTTTGCAAATTCGAATGTAGAGGAGAGAATGTCGCTGCAAAAGGCCCCATATAACCTGGAAGTGTCAGGTCATTCTTGTTTTTATCGCCACGTTCTAGGACGATGATTGGTCCATTGTGTACAACGAGTACGCTATGTACAAAACCAGTACGCGAGCTAACCCTAATTGTTTTTGATGGGCTGAAGCTCAAGTGAGGGCTGAAATCTCCGATGCTCTCAATTAGCCCCAATAAACCATTTTCGCCATTCGTGAATGTTAGGCCCATCTAAACTAAAACGTATTCTTACTAAATTTCAAAAAAAAAAATATCAAAAAATAACTTACACCTTGTGTTTTGGCCCACCAATCCAAAACCCCCATTTTCTAGGGTTTTGTGTTGTATAGTCTTTTGTGGCATATGGAAATAGTTGGGGATGTTAGTCAAGTACTAGAACATGGACTTTGGCTCTTTAAACTATAAGAATCTAAGCTATACCTTCACATAAAGAGTACAAAACACTTATCCTGAAAATGTGACAGTACTTTCATTTCAAATTCGTACTCATTATGATGAATTGAGGGATGCAAGCCAAAAATAGCAAAGCAATCTTAAAAATAGACGAGATGTAAGACTACGCCTAACTATTACTTTTAACAAAAAGTTACCAAGAATGGGGTTAATTTGGCTCCAAACTTACACCCTGCCTTGAAATGCTGCCGTGAGTGCGATTTTGTACAACCGTAGTGTATTTTCACCCCCTGCGTCGGACTCATACCCGTCCTCACAAGTCAGCAAGGCTGGTACGTTCATATCAATTCCCCCCTCTGATAGCATGTTCGGTGTTATGCAGGCCGTTGTATCTAACGGAGTCTGCACGTCTAATTCTGAAACACTTGCTTTCATCTTATGGTCGTGCAGTTTGCATAAGTGGCGTGTTTCTAAGGTGGCTCTAAGTGTTGGGATTTATCATTTCCCCTTGGTCGGGCCATGTGCACTTACTAACAGGGACTCTTCCTGTCGATGCACTCTTGCAGGACATCCCGGTCGCGTATTCGCGCACTGTTGGTTGGGAGAAATTCAACGGTTCCCTTATTACTCTGACGGGACCTATGCGTAAACACGTCGTTCAGACCTCTGTCTGTGTGACACCAAAGCAGACCTTCTGTTCCTTTGGCATGGGCTGGGCAGATTTCGTAACGATGAACGATCAGAAGATCGGCGATACTCTTCTCTTCACAAAGGTCAGCGACTGCCACTTCTCAGTGAAGAAGGTGTGACCAAAATCAACGTACACTTGAAGGCAAAGGAGTTGCCGAAGTGGAGGGCGTTCCAGAAGGCTTCATCGTCAGCACACGTTGTAGCCGATGGAAGTACAGGAATTGATAGGGGGAGCATCATCGGGGTACTTCGGCTCTTAGTAATCTCGATGTAGGTGTTTCTTTTTTGGCACCTTCTGAACTTTGGCGTACTTAGACGTAGTCTCTAAATAGCATTATGCAAGTACATAGTTCAGAATCAATAGGGATGTGAATTCACTGTGTTTTCGAAGTGGCGTAGGCAAAATGTTCCCTAGGTCAACAAGGAAGACAATGAACAAATCCTCAGCATGGACTGCTGCCTTACCCGATACCTTTCTATCGTAAGAACTGCTTGGGCTTGTACTTGCATGTGCTCACGGAAGCTTGCATTTTGAAATAGAATGTTGTTTTTCTCATTATATTGATGCCTGTACTCACGTGCATGGTCATCACTGTATTCTTTGTAAGCACTGTCTGTGAATCCACCCGACTGTTGGTTCCGAAGGTCGTTTACAGTAACCGCTCTTCACCCCTGACCGAGAATGCCACAGCCGCGGGACATCCTGACATGTCTAGGCAGTTGGCGAGGACAAGTGTTTCCTATTCGCTCAAACCCTTCGCGTGTCACTTTCGGAACGACGGGTATTACCCCCTTCCAGGCAGAGCCGGTAACCCCCCGCGTGCGGACCTGTACGCAGCCGGTGGTGAGGCCTGCCCGATGGTACCACGTCGCGGAGAAGGGGGGCAGCAGAGCTACGAATACCCCCGACTGTGCATACATTGCAGATTTGGACCCCCTCGTCTTCATTAATTTCCGACAAATTGTATATAACAGATAATGAACTTCTGTTTTCAGCATTGTGTTCTCCACCTTACTGGGCTCCCATAGAAAATTTGAAACACCAAATCGGCACAATGTAACATGAGTAAAATGGCCCCGCCCCCACAAATACCTAGAAATACACAGGAACCTCGCACAGTATCTCAAAAACCCAACATCCTAAAGGGGTTAATCACTCAAGCATAGATCAATGCCAAATGCACAGAAGGCATGTACGTGTTCGTCACATCCCTCAGTGCCATCTTCTAATCCGACGAAACAATACAACCGCACATACAGCTGAATCTCAGAACACCATACAATTGTGAACAACGATAAAGTTAATAGTACTTTCCATTTCCAAATTGGGCAGATACGATACACACAGTGCATGAATAGAACTGACAACACACTTCAAACAGAATGCTGTAGCAAATTGTGATAACTGTAGACAACTCTCGATTTGGCGCGCCATATGCCACGGGACATGCCATGGTTGCACATCCCACCATTTTGTGTACCCCTTGCCGCAATCAAAATTGCCTATGGGGCATATTATAATCCGATCAAATAGAGTACATTCGAATATTAATACAAACTTTATATACCCTTACCCCGATTTAACCACTCCTTGTAGCATATTTACTTACCACACAAAATTCAATTGCCTGCTACAGATTGAGATCACGAAGTTCATATCTGAGAGACCCGATGAGTTGTATTGACGCCAACAGACATTGACAATAGATCCGGATGACAACCTTTGAAACCAGCTAATAGGAACGAATGGTTGTTGGATTCCAAACGTCCCGATTGTTAATTAGACCTCTCTCTGAAAGTAGAAAACTGGAGCAACGATCACAGGCACATCGGAAACAGATAGTCTAGGTGTTTGGAAATTTGACAAAATGTCATGCAGGGATTAAACTGATTCGTCAAATATGGCCACCACAACCTGGCACAACAATTGTGGCGTGTAGCTTGACATGATGGATTGGAACCAACCACAAGCTATACAATGAAGCAATGCGGTAACATTACTGGTCGATCGAAGTCATCGTCGAAGCCAACGCCGAGAAATCTCTATCCTTTGAGATCTTTGTCAAAGCTGAACAAGGTGAGTGTCAATACTAACAAAGGTTGAATCAGTACTCACAGCTCATGTGAAAATGTAATTTAATTAATACTGTCAATTATTATCAGCAGCCCTAAACCGAGATTCAGTGTCAATGCAAGAAAAGTGTGTTGGTTCGATTCACAAGAGGTAAACAAGGTGGGTATTTTGCAGAAAAGGAAAAGGACAAAGAACGCGAAGACGATAGGCCCAAAACGGACTGGAGAAGGCAACCTACGGACAAAAAAGTACACAGTGAAGAGGAAGAATCGAAAGGCTACATTTAGTGCACGCCGTGCAGCTCGCCAAGCACGGTCTGTCTCAACTTCATCGGTAGAGAGTGGTTCCAGTTGTTCTACCTGCAAAACATCATGCAGAGGTTTACAAAGAAAGAAACCTGATGAAACGAGCTGTGCGAGCCAATCGATATCTGGATCTTTCCAGGATTCGATTCCAGCTAGCAAGGACATCTCTCCAGACGCTTCTCAGTATGATTTTGTACCTCGTGTATGATTGCAAATCACACTGATCACATGATGCAAGATTCCTAAATTTTGCCTTGAGATGCGACATGCATCAATTCAAAGTCAAGAAAGACATACCTCAATCGTTCAAAGTGATTATTTCAGCAGTATGAGTCGCTGCAAGCTCTTACGGCCACATTAGCTGCGACGACACTTCTAGAACAAGAGAGCAGAATATCCTTCACAAGTTCACACTCGATAGAATACTAGATTAGTCCATCGATCATTTCCATTTAGAACATATTAAAGGTAACTTTTAAGGTTTCAACAATAACATTCGGTGGTTTGTATAGTGCTTCTCAGGTTGAATCCTGCATTTGAGCTCTGGGATTTGAACATAGCTCAAGCTAACCATGAGCCACTACAGACGGAAGGATTTGAAGCTCCAGGAGCACCCCCAGTCCCAACAAAACCTCGAGAAAAACCGCACGGGCACTGCCCTACCTCAGGCTGAAATCCTTGTCAGGTACTACTATTAGGTAGTATTGAATGGAATCGTTTTTTGGTCCCTACAATCTAATTGAACAGTGCAGAAACCGATCAATTGTTGTAAACATTTTCTGTAACCTACTTGGACTGTGCAAATAGAAAGTCAGGGATCAACCCAGGATTCAATAGCTTGTAATATCTTCATCACACATTTGTAGAGTGCAAATCCCTCAGCCCCAGGCACCACTTCACTACAAGGACGTCGCTTTTAATTCCTTGGTTTACAAACGAAGCAGGGTTGGCGACATCGATTTCACGGAGCAGTCGCGGAGGTGGCCGAGCAGCGGAATCAGAGCTTGCCCACACCCTGGTGACTAAGGGCTCCCACTTTTGGGGGAGCGCGGAGGCTGCCCTGGGAGCCCTTCTGCCCGACGATGGGGCTCCCGACAAGGGCCAGCCCGACCCCTCGCGATCCCCTCTCCCGCTCCTCTGTTTGCCCTCCCCTGTCCCTGCATCGTAGCCGCAACAGTTCCCTACGCCGGAACGGCATCTTAGGGTTGATGACTCCTTTGTCAAAAATTCTCCATCCTCTTTGGGTTGATGACATGTTTTGGTTAGTATTTTGGCGGGCAGAAGGGCTCCCCGGGCAGCCTCCGCACTCCCCCCAAAGTGGGGAGCCCTTAGTGACGAGGCTTGCCCACTGAAATGCGACACTTCAGACAAGATGTGGGTCCGACCGGGGGCTTGTGGGTCCTGGCAATCGATGTCAACAATGACGAATGCAGGGCGATCCGATTTGCAGACTATGAGTCGAACTGCAATGAACAAAGCTGATGTGTACGGCTGTAGGTGACTTAATTTGTGCACTGCTTTTCTTTACCCCGTTTCCACTACGACAAAGGCCCGCACCTAGGAATGAATCGGGGTGGTGAAGGCAGCGAATCCCCTAGGAGGAGCGAAGCGTCCCTGCAAATAAGGAGTTCCAGGCCAATTACAGCATCCATTCGCACTGGTTGTTTGTAAAACGTTCCTAGGAGCTGGGTCAAATCATGTCTATAAAGTATTATTTGATAACACGCGTTGGCATCACACTGTGCTCTATCGCCAGTTTTACCCCTTTTCGGATAGAAGTGACAATTTGAAAAGAATTTATCCTGAGGTCACTTTCTGGCCTTTCAATTACTCGTGCTACACGTGTACAATGTTGTCAATGAGTAGGCTTCTTTGTGTTCATTATTTTTTATTACGTCTCACTAGTGATAAAGACTGCCAAGTACACCAGCAACTACACCAAAAACCTGACTAATGTGGGAAATCTGAAATGGTGTAATACAAATCCTCTCCCGTGTAAACCGGCACCTGACAGAACTATTTGTGGAGAAGTGAATCGAGTGCGCATTTTCTACCAGTGGTCCCCACAAAGCACTTAATTTCGAAACAGTCCCACGTGGGTCACGCGAGGGTAATTTGAGACAGTTACAAGGCGGAGTAAGTATGCTAGTTCTGGATGTCATCCTGGAGGACAGGTCTATCCGTGCAATAGTTCTGTATCTCGGTGAAGGAAGTAGCCCGGAAGACTAGATAGAACGTAGTGGTGGACCGGTTCCAATTCACGCTAATTAAATTAGGAGGTAATCTTTTCAGAGTGGGTCGTTTAGGGTGGGGGAGGGTATATTTAGGCTGATTCTGTACCATTGTAGACCCCATGTAAGAGACAAAAAACAGTGTCAGTAACGAAATTTGGCAATGATGCCCTTGGCAATTGCACTCTGGCCATTTGGTTTCACTTTGGCAATTTGGCTTCACTATGGCAATTCAATGTGGAATTTAATCATTTTTAATTTTTAATTTTTTTAATTTTGTACACTGAATAATTCAATTTTTTAATTTCATGATAAATTATATTATTAAATATTTCCACATTGACCTTTAGAAATTTAATTATTACATTTGTAAATTTGTATGGTTAAAAAAATTGATTAGATCAAGTGATTATTTTGTTGATAAATGACTTTATTTAAATGTTTTTTTGTATCATGATTTTTGGATTTTGATAATTTTGAATTTTATTTATTTTTAATATTATTTGCTTAATAAAATAGGGGCTATAAAACCCAAAATTCAATGAGATCAACCCTAGCTATCACGCTATCGTTGTTTTGAGTGAATCCTAAAATTACTTATTCAAACCCTTCTCGCTCTGCTCGATGGGTTTGAAAGGCCTTATATTAATTATATAATTACATGAGAATTATGTTTTATTTATAAGACTTAATTTAATTAATTACTCCCTCCCCGTCCCCCCCCCCCCCCCCCCCCCCCCCAAAATTCTCCTCAAAGGAATAATAACAGTAAACTATGTGGAACTATATTTTTCATTCAACCCCCACACGAAATTCTGTTCTCATCCGCATCCATAACTTGGAAACTGTGTGAGGGAATTTAAAACTGTCAGGTGACCAGGCCGGCTCACACCCTAAATGGTACACTCTGAAAAGCTGTCCTCTTAAATTAGCAGTTGTTATGTTGGTACACGATACAACGATGTGACTTGCAATGTCAATAAGTGCTTATCCGTCTTCTGGAATAATAAACTTTGACTTTGTCGCTTGATGTAAAACACCGCATATCCCATCGAATGATCATCCCTGCTCTGTACGATGAATTCTGTCTGCAATGTTATGGATGATTAATATTTTGTTCGGTCTCGGTGAATTTTCATCCCTAAACCTGCATATTCCCATTCAAGGTGCAGCACTGCCGTTCTCTTCTGTAGTAGTGGGAGTCACAGTAGACAAATCTCAGGGAATGTCCATTCTCCCGGAATGTTACTTCATCCAAGTAGAAGTTACCTTGAGTTACCATTCTCCCACTTCATGGAAGTATGATGAGGTGTCACTCTCTCCTCCAACCTCAATGTCCATTCTCCCGGAAGTGCTTCCACCATCCCAAGAGCACGGAAGCACTTCCGGGAGAATGGACATTGAGGTTGGAGGAGAGAGTGACACCTCATCATACTTCCATGAAGTGGGAGAATGGTAACTCAAGGTAACTTCTACTTGGATGAAGTAACATTCCGGGAGAATGGACATTCCCTGAGATTTGTCTACTGTGACTCCCACTAGTGACATCTCCAAGAGCAACCGCGAGAGTTCGTTGCTATGGCACAGGAGGAGAGACTGCCGTGTAGCGATCGGAGAAGACAGGAGATCCGGGATGCCAAACTACTGTTCAGAGAGGAATTGCATGCGGACCGCACAGGCGCAAGAAAACGGCTTTGCCCCTGTAACATATGTATGGGGCAAAGTCACTCTATGCGATTCAGGTCAGTTGTCGCGCAGCATCTGAAGGTCTATGGCAGACACCCTTACCACAGGGGATCATCGGAGGTAAAATTTATTCCAGACCCTACACTACGAGCACTAAGATTTCAATTCTGATTGACTGTACTCGAGTTTCTGAAATGAGGTCCTGTTGCCACAAATTCTCGTATGTGCTGATTAGAATTATATCTGCAAATTAGGGTTTTGAGCGTGAAGAGTCTGACTTAGAGTGGGACGCGGACATAGTGGAGGAATTCGGTGTCAGGGGTGGTGAAATTATAGAAGAGGTGCACGACGTCTCGATAAAGGACTTAATCTGGTAGGGCTCGTCCAACATATATTCCATCTCTATGACAGTTTGGTCGGAAATGTCTTCGAGACGTGAGTCCTCGATGGCTTGAGGTGCTTGCGTTTTGCCGCGTCGAAGAGCCGTATTTCAATTTTGCCTGCGATCCTTTGAAATATGCGACTGTGTCTGCTTTTTGATATTCCAGAGCACGTCCTTACGCTAGACTTCTCTGCCGCGTCGTAGCGTCAACTGCGTTTGCATCGACTAGCGATGTTTCCTCTCCCTGATATGTTGGGTCATAGTTAGCTGTGAGAAATCATCAATCAGGGCTTTCATGCAATTATTCACTGTAAGCATTTAGTTTGACTTATCGTTTTGTACCAATCTGGTTGTCTAATGACATGAGAGGCTATTAGAAATTTTACCTTGAGACAATTTTAGACGTCAAGCACAGTGGAATAGTCAATATGAAATTATATGCCAGTGTACTCGTTTACCCATTTTCTACGTGTTGAATAGGCTGTAAATAAACAATGCTACCAAAACTATTCGTAGTGCTCTCTTGCTTGTGTCCATATTACAAGTTCCTTGCTCTATACAGAGTACACCAGGCACATAGAGTTTCGATTCAGTATTTCCACTTCAATATCTGAACGGGTCCTTAGCATTAAGATGAACGACTCACTCATGGCTGATCCAGGGTGACTTATTTGTCGAATATGCTCGATAAGTATGCGGATTTTCACAATATGATAATGATAGTCGCATCAGGTCTAGGGTCGAGTCACTCGGATCTTCTTACTAGGCAGTCTGTGTGCAGCCTGAAGAAAGCTTCTAGAGTCCAGTTTTACTTCTTCTATTGAATCGTGGCGAATGCAGACTTGCGGCTCTTGATATGTTCTCCTCGACCCACATGTACATTATCAGTTTTGTATTCATTTCACTCTTTCATTGCGGTTTTGTAAATAAACCCCTAACCTGGTTGTTTGCCGTGTATAGGAGTTGCCCATCCGTAATACTCTATATGTCATGCATATAGAGCGGAATGTTTCCGACAATATGTTGAGGCATCTCTTTGGAGAAAAAGACACCCTGGAATGTAGGCGCGACATGGCGCAGGCAAACAAAATGCACCATTTCCATCTTGTCATTGGCCCTTCAAAGGACTACGTCAAACCGAAAGCTCCATACACATTCACCGGAACTGAGAAGGTCGATTTTATACCCCGTGTATCTGGGACTTTGGTTCCTTCCGGATTTAATTCTACACTCACCAAACATATTGGTGAAAGAAGGTTGATGGATCTCAAAAGTCACGACCACCACATCCTCATTCAGCAAATCCTTTCTGCAGTGGTTCGGAACAGCCTTACGCGAGGAGTGAGAGAGACAATCATTAGACTGGGAAATTTGTTCCAAAGGATCTGTGCCAAGGTGATCAGAGTGTCTGAAATCTCACCTCTACGGACTTGTGCAGTAGAAGTCCTCTGCCTTCTTGAAGTTCATTTCCCACCAAGGTTTTTTGATATTATGACCCATTTGGTAGTGCACCTAGTAGACGAGGTCGAAATCTGTGGGCCAGTCCATGCCAGATGGTGTTACTCGGTGGAGAGGTATTTAGATGTATTGACAAAATATGTGAGGGACAAGTCAAAGCTAGAAGCAGGTATGGCCACGGGATACATGATTGACGAAAGCTTAGGCTTTTGTACAGAATATTTTGAACTGTACGAGCATTGCAAGAGTAGGGTATGGGATCCTCAAAAAGAACTAAAAGACTCCGAGGAGTGCCTTCTTGGAAAGCCTAAACCTAAGCTATTGACGGAAAGAGAACTTGATCGAATTCACGACTATGTCATTAAGCACTTCGTACACACCGAGGAGCTGTTTGGGTAAGGAAATTTTTTCTTTATTTCTGTATTCACCTTTGTTTTGTAAACTTTCAATTTCAGCTTGCGATTTTTATTTATACTAACATGTGATCATGGCTATGTATTATCCATAGGGAATGGACCGAGCAGAAGCGCCTGTTCAAGCTCTGTAGGCAAGAGTTTGCAAACTCCCATCGCCGGCCTAGTGGAATGCCGATCCAGTACCCTGCTGACCTTGACTCCGCATTTCCGAAGTTCAGCTCTTGGCTCAACGAGCATGTTCGAGATCTCAAGGACGCTCAATTCCCAGTGTCAACAGAGCTGGAGTCCTTGCATTGCCTACCGTCACAACACGGCTGGGCCTTTAATGCAATGTGGGCCTACGGTGCCCATTTCTTTTGTAATCCAGAAACAAGACTTTCCACTGTGGCTTTTGATTCCGGAATTGCAGCGATACCCCCTCTCCCACTTACACAGAAATTGATGTAGGAATACTAAAGAATATTATACTAGTGACGTATGGGGGAGTCAACTGCGTTTTGATGGAGGGTTCCTGGATAAAGGCACGAGACCAGGGTCGTCGAGTTGTCCGCAAAGACTCATACGGATTCTGGATGGTTCAATTCCAGTGTCGTGAAGTTCGAGAAAAGGACAATCCTTACGTCTTTCTTGCCAATGTTTTGCAGGTTTTTTTTGTAGAGGATGGCGTTGATCCTGTGTGGAAGGTCGTCCTGAAACACGACCCCCGTTCAAAGCGGATACAAGGAGAACGAGAAGTGCATATATTTGGTGCTACTGGCTCTACCCGTCCTACTTTAAGCACGCGTTTAGGGAGCCATCGCACTAACGCTTCAGAGCAACAAGGTCAAACTCAACTTGATGCTGAGGAAGTCCCTGTTGAGCGGTTCAATGCATTTGTGCGTGCAGAAGATCGACCAGATGATGAAGCGCATTTCGAAGACACTCAGTTTGTCGACGAAGTCGAGATACAATACGTTCAATAACTGTTCAAGTAATTGTTATACCGTGTTCTATTGGATGATAATGATGCCCTTCGCACCTCATACATAAAAGTCCATTCGAGTTTGGCCACCAACATCTCTTACAGACACCTTCAATTATGTGTGAAATGTGACGTGTTTTTTCCTTTCCCTGCATACAAATTCCTAACCCAGAGTTTACAAGTGCTGTACAGCGTAAGAAGCTTGTTAGGACCTCCTGTTTTACATATATATTTTTTTTTATCTGCATTTCACCAGGAGCTGTTCGGTTTTAATGCAACTAATTCGAACGTATGGACGATATTATAATGGACTTCAGTGTAGGTGCATCCATTTTTTAAAATAATGTCACACTTCCAGAGGCATACTATGCTTCCTGAAGGAGGACTATTCCGAGTAGTAACCAGTTCAAACCCGTCGACAAAGCCTAATGATGATTTCTTAATTCGTGTTCACGAATGTCTGTACCTAGATCGATCCATAAGAACTTACAGAATATGCGTTGATATGTGTTATTTATTTCCAATACAAATTTGTGTACTCTGCTGTATTTCCACTAAGAGATTCACATTCGATCTGTATTGTAAACGTATCGCCGGTTCTTGGCTCTCAGGTTTTTTTTGGCATGAAGATGTGGAGCACCGAGTAATTTTATCTTCACACTTAAAGTACCCATGGAGAACTGTTCGATTCCTCAAGAGGCTTCCCTGACCCTCCGTGATGGACCTCAGTTGAGCCCCTACTGTTCGCAGGTAATATCACTTTCTAGCCTACATCTGTTCTCCATTGAACTTTCTGCTCATAGGAATACCTTTACCCATTGTCACGCTGTTGTTTATCAATATCTATTCAGAGTAGCATGGAACTAGTAGTCAATAACAGTGTGTTGTTCCTTCACCATTTTGAAGTCACCATTTCTGTTTTACTGGTAACTTTACAGTCACCAGCTACTTGTCACCATTCCGGACCTACTAGTCACTGAACAGTCACTAGTATGTAGTCACTAGTCGGACTCACCATCTAACCTTTAGTGATCTACCTTTACAGATTAGCTTCCACACACTACCTTGCAGTACCCAACTTGGAATCATGATTTCACCATCAAACAACTCCATCTTGTCATTGGAAAAGGCGATGGGACTACACGTGAAAATTGGACAGGTTATGATAATTCAAGCATGCGAATCTCTCAGCCGATTTTGCATGGATTTGCTCACAATCCATAATCTCCTTTTCTGTACAGTCCCATCGTACCCCCTCGTCATCTAGGTTTTAGATCATTACTTCCACCAATCCCAGTTCTTGCATTTAACAATGTAATCGCTCCTTTTTCTTGGCCTTCTCTCAGATTTGATTGCCTCTCCAAGTGCTCGGTCTTTTGTTTCCTGTTCACTCCTGTATGCATTTCCCGTACCTCGCATACTTCCAGGAGTTGCTCTAGCCTCTCGAATTACTGTTCCGGCCTTGGTTTCTAACCACTCAGACCCTTGAGTTCGGTTGAGGAGAAGCTCCATTACAGAGAAGTCTCTCTCGCATCTCCGATTTCAGAACGACGCCGGCATGTCTGGCCACCTTCGAGGTACCAGTGTTCCCACATCATTGCTCTATGCATTCATGCTTGTTTCATCTGATCAATTTGTGTTTGTTCACGGTGCAATGGTTCATTTTCTTTTCGATAGCTTGTCTCGCCTGTAGTCTCTTTTAACAACAATCTTACGTAGTTGTATTCAGCATTTTCCCTGTGGCTATATCCATAGCTGACCCAACACTCTCAGTGATGCTCTGTTTTTGATGGATACAAATACCCCCCTTTGTATGTCGTCTTCGGTACAATCTCAACAGATATCGACTTAGTGTTCCTTCTGTCTACAGCTACGACTATCACAACCATGACCCTTCCCGAAGAGTCTTCAATTCCCTGGTACGCAGAGGTGATGCGCCTGCATAACTCAGGAGTTACCCCGGGAGTGACGCCGAGGGAGTTCATGCCGTCCCGACGAGAATTGGCTGAATTCTGGGGCCCTCGCGCTGCCGCTGGTTTTACTTTCGAAGACCACGGAAACCCGGAGTACGAAAACTACGTGAGAGATCTTTTTGCCCGGGTTTACCAGCTTCCATGGCCGCTGAGTTATGTCTTGCCTTTCCAATTTGCGCGTGGTCTGCTAGTAGAAGCTTCGGGAGTAGAGGTTAATTGGGCAGAACTGGCTTATCGTGTGACACACCCTCATCAATCTTACACGGGAGTTCCGAGGATCCTACCGTTATACGAGGGGCGAATTTTCCCTTTGTAGCCTCTGAAGGTCGTCATTCCTGACCGTAATCCCCAGGTAAGAAATTTATCATTTCAGCCCTTTTAACCCAAACTGGATATGTTTCAAGTCAACTGATACGTATGACGTACTTCCAATGCAACTCCGGTTCAGGTGTCAATGAAGTTTAGGCTCTACTTGATATCAATGCTTCATATTGCGCATGAATTTGGTCTTTTACTATTATTCGTGCTCTGTCTCGGCGGGATGTTATGGTTAACTCTGTGTATGTGATGATCTTGTACTGATAATTAAATATGATCGCAGGGCGGCGATTCTTCTGTGGCTGCGAACAATGGATCTAAAACATCTGGAAATTCTCAACCCTCGGTTCACAATGAAGGGGATTGCGTCAGCGACGTTGAGACCACCGACCGCCCAAACCGCACTTTGGACGAGGCAGCAGTTCAGGCATTGCTAAGGCTGCGTCCCGGTGTCACGGCAATAGTTCATGCCGAACGCATGCGAATTCAAGAACTCCGACATGATGCTGGAAAGACTGTTAGCAACCTTCGTCATCAATTAGCAGAGGAGGGCGAGCGCTTGAGATATTTCGAACGGAAGGTGGTGGAGAGAACAGATGCGCACAACAGAGCTTCAGCGGAATATAGTCGAGCTCGAGACGTGCATATTCAGGCGAAAATCGATGAAGGCACTACAGCGTTACAGGGAGAAATCTCAACTCGGAAATTGTTCACGAAGGCTTGTCTTACCTTGGTGGAGTCCTGGTTTGAAAATGTAGCCATCGCATTCACACGCCTCGACATTTGGGAGTTCAAGCTCAAGCGACAGAAGCAGCGTTACGCGAAACTGAGAGGCTTTCGTTGCAGCTCAGGCAACATGCAGGGAGAAGCAGGAGATTTTGGAGAATTCTCTAACTCACCTCGAAGCCCTCTCCAAAGTAATCACAAATCTTTAGAGGTGATCAGAGCCGACAATAGATAGGAATCGCAGATGGTTACACACAACGTTGCCGGAATATGTTTGATCTGCAGAACTCACAGACACGTCATTTTTGAAGTATAACTAGTGTCGGGTTTTTTTAATTTTCATAGGTATTATCTACACACACGCACGGCCTAGTTAAGGTCAAAACTGCTTCCTTCTCGGTTAGTTTGTCACAGATCTTGGTGTACAAAGGGAAACATAAACTCCTTCATGTAATGAGTTGTTTTTTTGGTCGGGAATATACATAACCCTTAACGTGTGCATCCGAGTGGATTATTCCCCGATACCGCATCTGATCCTACACTACGATTGATATCCGGGCAATGACCCATTGTGTGCAGATGGGCACGGTCTCCAGAGGTAAAAATGAATAATACACACTTTCCCCCTGCGACACTTTACTCAGCCGGGGTCAAAACTAATTCACATGGATGATAAAGTCCAGGAGACTAGAAGAACCAGTCCAGCCTCGGATAAGAATTCCACATTCGGAGTTGCGTTCTCAAATTCTACTCGGAGAGGGGTGAAATCCGGGACCTCGGGGGAATTGTCAAAGAAGAGGGCCCACTATTCAAACAAGTTTCTCGGGATCCTCTTACCTGTTCTATTCTGAGCAATGCTGGGAAGAAAAAAAACCTGTCAACACCGAAATGAATCCTGCGCCAATGAAATCGTTTCACCAAAAATACATCTACACCAGAGACCCCATTTCGGTGTAATCTGTTGGTGTAGTTGGTGCACATTTCTCTAGTGTCTTGGCACGTTAATTTCTGTTTGTTAGTAACATATTTTTATTTTTTCCCTCCTTGTATTTGACCAGCTTACGTCTAGCCTCTACCCACACACGGTAGTTACTTTGAGAATGCACTGGGAGCCTTCTCAAGAATGCATGACAATCGTTGATTTAAACATCTTCTACTGCCAACACTAGTAGAAAACGTCGTCAAGTACACCGGGTTTGTACACCAAAAAATCAGTTTGGTGCTCATCTATTCTGAGTCCTGAAATGTGATTGGAGCAGCCGATGTTTTGGTGTAGATGGAAGAGCTACAGTGTACAATTTGAGGCGTTGTGGAAAATACCGGACCATCCCAAAATATTAGCCAATCACAGCGCAACCGCATCCTTCGTATTCTGTGCTGCTGTCAGACCCTCTTCCGGGAGTTGAGGGGGTGGACATTTACCGTAAGGAGGAGTAAGAATTTGCTCGCAAATCCACGCGTAAACAGTGGTCTAGGGAGGATCAGCCCCCACACTCGTACCCGCGGGGGATGGAGTGTGGGATTCATCCAACGTCCCCTCCCCATCCCCTCTGAATCGGCGACCTCACCCTGATTAGGTTTGTCCGCCTAGTTGTCTTCCCGCCACTTCCTTGCCTAATTCCCCGCTCCACGCCTCCCCGTCACCGTGCTCGCTGAAGGTGTCGACTCCCGCCTCCCCGCTCCCAAATCTCAACGACCCCTCGCCCTGCTGCTCGCCTCCTCGTCGATATCGCCTCCCTCCCTCCCTCCCGTCGGTGGAGCTTCGCAGACATCTTTCTTTGTGTCTTTCACGGATCTAAAAGTAATCGACTGTAGGGCTGCCTTTCTTCTGACGTTGTACTATGATTTCACGGTGGGGAGACAAGGCCGTCGGAGGCGAGTCTCTGGTCTTCATTCTGTATACGTAGTGATAAGGGTGTGCGTATCGACAATGATGATGATGTTCTCGTTTTCGGCCTGTGCTTTGCAAAGCGACGTATGCAGCGCCGGAGAGAAGGTTGACGACTCTTGCTCTTCTTTTTGAGTGCTCTTGCTTTGCAGACATGAAGGCTTTTCAGTTTTTATCACAATCCTGTGAGTTACAGGTTGTTGTTTGTGATCCCTTTTCTGTCTAGTTTTGTCTGTTCAAATCTGTCCGGTCAGTTGCTGTATTCCACAGCTCTCTACTCACATGATTGTGGTCGTTTAACTTGCTGGCGATCAATAGTGCAATTCTTCTGTGCAGGGTGGGATACTAAAGCATTTGAGCATATCGTCTAAAGAAGGTGCCCAATGATGTGCCAGAATTCAGTATTTCTTTTAAAAACTCATATTTCTTGCTCTTTTCAATTTCTGATGCATATATGTAGCTACTTAAACCATTCAGCTGTGTCTTGAAGGTGACTATTGAAACGTGATAAGCAAATATGAATTCTGTCGGAGAAGGGAAGATGAGTTTTGTGAAATTTCTTAGTTCTAACCATCATATGAAGTTGATTAAGCCAGAACTCTTGTTTGATTTTCCCAATGGTGCATTATACAAGAACAATCATGCCTACACAAAAGAGTGCACCTTCATAATTGAGCAATACCCATCATGAAGCCCAAATAAGATTCATCACGAGAACTTGAAATTATCCTCAAAGGAAGCATATATAAATAACTCTCATAACTCTCTACACAATACCCATCATGAAGACCTTATGAATTATATCACAACCTAGGAAAAATACCCATTACAAACCAACTTTGAATTAAATCACAACTCTTCAAGCAATACCCATCATACCCAAGTTTTTGAGCAAAAAGATTTATCTCTGATTGGCCTTTCATGGGTTCCTAATGACCATGATAAAGAAAAGAAAAATGATGAATTGTAAGTACATAACAACTTCTAATGGCACACTATAAGATTGGGCCAATACCCATCATAGCCTCAATGGAGTTATATCACAAAACTTTGAAACAATCATCAAAAGAAGCACACTTGGACATACCTCCTAAGTCCCTAGACAATACCCATCATGAACATAATTTTAAATCCATCGCCATCTTTAGGGTTTAATCATCTTGGTATTACCCAACATAGAGCAATTTTAAAATGCATCACGATCTCTAGGAAATACCCATCATAGAGATTTTGAAACGCATCTTCTCTTCTTAGAGATATCCATCATGGACTACATATGAGATAAATCACAACCACAAGGAGGAAATATCCATCATAGAGACACTTCAGAATACATCACAACTCTTTAAGCATACCCATCATGATTGCATTTCTACAAAAAAATTATATCTCTGCTTTGGTAATCATTCCATAACATCTATAAACCTAAGAAATAAAAAATCATTAAATTGTTACAACTATATGCTCTCAAAATATAAACCATTCAAATGTGAATATATTTTTAATGCATGCAATAAAATAAAAAAAAATAAAAATTAATGAGTTATAGGTTTAAAACATACCCCATTCAAAACTTCAATGGTGATTGACTTACAAATCTCCTTTGAAACCACAAGTGAAATCCACTCCAATTTATTTGTACAAAAATGTTAAGGTCCTCTCATTTCATTGGAAGGCCATTTCAAGTTGCAATTGTTCCTTTAAATGGACGTGGGTTCAAAGGATGCTTGCACTATAAGGCCAAAAAGCCCCCATTCATCCACGTGTCAAAGTAACCATGGGTTCGAACCATGGGTTACCTACTTGGATTATGATGGATGATAAACCGAAGGGACCATCCACGGCATTCATCTGGTAAGGTACCAGTGTGGGGGTTGATTCTCCCTGGCCGGGGGGTGGCACCCAGTCTCCCTGGAGCCAGGGGGGGTGGCCAAGAGGGGTTTCTACTAGTGCCAGTCGAGTATTGGCGACTTCGAGGTTTTTGAAACATGAGCTGACGAGATTTTCGCATAACTTAGTGAAATTCTTCATTGCGTTTTTTTCTTCCTTTGATGCAGACTTCCCTTCGTCGAATCTCGCAGCAGCATAGACGTCACGAGCTCGTGAGTATTGCTTTGACGCTCTTTCAAAGCTGTCTGTCTTCTCGGCTACCTTCCGCTCAACGCATTTCAGCCTCTCTTTTTCTTCAACGAGGCGGCTCCTTAGTGTGTGGACTGGTTTCCCAAGATCATGTCTTGCTGCTAGGAATTTTTGACGTTCGGCCTCCACCACACCTGTGAAACTTGGTCGGAGCAGGACGAGTCCAGTGGCAGCTGCATTGTCGATGGTGCGATATCCCCTGCCTTTGCTGCATTCCCTTCGGTCAGTGTCTAGTCCTGTAGCGTCATCGTCGACATGTACCGTCTTTCCATAGTCTGTCATGGAGCGGGGATCTTCTGTTCCTGCGGGCACGATCGGGTCAGACATCATGCTTGAATTTGATGGGGACCGTCGAGTATTGAGTGATTTCCAGGCAGCTTCGACCTCCGACTTCTTTATAGGAGAATAGGCCTGAAAAGATGAGACGTGAAATTTCAACCGAAAGTTAGAGTTGTTAAATTCCACACGGTAATGGTGCACACAAGGAAGGGCCGTTAGCCGATTGGAATTATCGGCATTGTAAATGATTTGCAAGGGTATACGGTCGTTCGAACTGCATGTAATGAGACATTTCTACGGGGACGACATGGCTAAGACAGGGGAACGACATGCGGCATTAAAAAAAAATAAGATAAACAAATGACGGAGACTCTGAAGATCCCAAAGCATGCATGGCTCACATTGGAACTCCGTCGTAGCCATGTACACGAGCCAATTTGCAGAATGGAAAAAAACGTTCTGGGAGAGCGATAACGTACCTGGATGTTTACGCGTGGTATCACAACTACCAGCGGTTCCAGCGGTGTCTTCAGATCGTGGAATTCCTGTACGTGACTGGTGTAGGTGGGTAACCTTATAAGCAAACTCTGCCCAATTCACTTCTACACCCATGGCCTCGACTAACATTCCTCTTGCAAAGTGAAAAGGAAGTACGCTATTCACCGGCCATGGGAGTTGCAGCACTCGCATAAATAGCTCACGAGCGTAGGCTTCATAACCGGGCATTCCGTGGTCGTGGAAAGTGTAGCCAGATGCGTGCCGATTGCCGAAGAATTCTGTTAGGGCTCTGCGGTTGGGCATAGATTCCGTCGGGGAAACAGAGGGAGTAAATCCTCAGGAAGTGAGCCGCATAAACTCAAAACACTAAATTCGGTAAATTAGGAATATTCTGGTATTTTAGGATTTAGGTTGTACATAGTTTTGCCTATTGGATGCTAAGTTAATATTGTGATATGAAGGATTGCATTGCGATTTTGATCATATAATATAATGGAACAAACATTGGATGTCTAGAGTATGTAAACCCCTAAAGTTTCAAGCTGTTTTTGGACCTCCAAAACCCAAAATCGTGATTTTTTACAACCTTGTAGAATTTGGAGTGTGATTCTAATTTCTTTACTTTTTTGGTACATCCAACCGTAAGATCTTGAACCTAACTACCTGAAATCATAGAAAGTCAAATTACAACAATTGGATCTTTACCATTTGTGAGATTATAACTTTCAAAGTTTACTGTTTTATTTTTTTTGACTTTCCGCAAAAAAAAAAAGACTTAAATGGTGCCAAGGGAGACTTGATGATTGTTACTCCAAACATTTTGCTCATATTTTTTTCAAATCAAGAACACGTAGGAAATTTAAAAATACCAAAAACTGTGAAGACCGTTTTTGTAATTTCGGGAGGCTGCCCTTGTAGAATTGGTAAGCTTCTTGACATAGGCCACTTTGAATTTTGAGTAATGAATTGATTATGAACACGTTTCCAAAAAATAAATTCTAAAAAAAACTTATTTTAAACTGTCCGTTTTGGACTCAAAACCTAAAATTTCAAGATGAAGGTTTTAAGAGTGAAATTTTGCTTTGCAAATTTTACCACATACACCTTGCGGTACATGGAGCACTCTGTAAAATTCTTCGGCAAAAATATTACTTCTAACCCCTTCACGTAGGCTGCTCCAAAATAATTGAGAGCCATTTCGGATTTCCAGTACCTTTAGGGATTAATATTGCAAGTGAGGGTGATCTCATGTTCACTATAACTGATGCCCACTCACCTTCTTGAATTGTACACTTTTATGAATTGTACACTTTTATTCAAATATTACTGAATGACATACAGCAAGTACGTCACTGAATATTGGAAAATGTGAACTCAAATTACTGCAGAGTTCACTTTTATCAAATCCTGAAGGAGTTTCACATGTTTTTGATGGATGTAGTATATTACTCGGAATTGGAGTGCACAAACTAATTTTTTCTTTTTAATGATCGGTATAGAAATTCAGATAATGTCTAGGGATATCCTTATTTCCTTTGCTTTCCTCTCTCAACAAAGGAACAACAAAATTTTAGTTTTCTTTGATAAGTGCCTTCTAATTGGGACTGTCTAATACAAATCAGGTCTTATATTTATGTAGAACGCATTATATTTTTAATGGTTACATACTATTTGATGAGGACATAATATCATGTTCGAGGATATCAAAAACCTTGAAATGTCATCCATGTGAGCTAAAGTAAATTCCAATCCATCAAAAAGTTAAACGACACTCTTTAGTCAATGTTGTTACAGTAATTCTATGCAACGATGTGCCACACTTCTCTGATGTTTACGTCTTCAAATTTAGGAGGGAATGACTATAACCTAGATATATCATGAATCCTTACCCGATGATAATGACTGATGCTCTTTTCATTTGAATTTATGCCGTACATGTGCAAGTACATTGCACTACAACATCCTCCTATGTTGTAGAGTCCCAGAGTCTTTTACATATAAGACTGGTATAATTATGAATTACCCTTGCAATTCCACGGAGACATAAATTACATTGAAATCCGAGTTTACATGTCAAGCGTCGGGTGGTCTACATATAATTTGTTACTCATAGGTAGATTACCCTTTCTCTGGCAAACACATTTCATAGTCATATATGATTTATTGATACTGTGGTCTCCTCGTTTTATACTGATTGCTCTACATTATGTTCATTTCGGGACATTCAATACTTTGGTCGTACACTTTTACTTTGCCCTTCAGTATTTGTACTGTACTCCAATAGCATTAGTCCACGTATACCCTACATAATCTTTCAAAGGCCATTTCTTTCCTTGGCCTAACAGATTCTACACTACTTAATTAAACAATTATTTGAGACTAGTACCTGGACTTCATCATCAAATGTGTCATCGATTGACTGGGAATTCATTCATATATAAAATATTTAGGAAGTATATTATAACTACTTGCACCTCCTATTGTTTTTAATTTTTTAATTTTTTTAAGGCAAACAACTGTTGTTTTGTTTATTCCTACGAACTTTTGAAAAAACATCAATACTTGGAGTACACTGCACGATTTCACATAATGAGTAGCTCATTTTGCTAGTTTCGAACAACACTGCATTGAAGCCCATATTCCATCCAATGCACGACACTTTGTTATATATGCTGTAATCATAATTAGAAGTTACACTTTTGTAGATATAGTATTCCTTCACATGCTTAATGACCCACTACAAAAATTCATCAAATGATTTAGCCACACATCTATATTAGCGTACCACTATATAAATCAAAGTAACTACATGTCTATGTCTTCAATACCCTCCATGTAGTCTGAGATTCCCTCATCAAAGTCTTCTCTCTGGGATGTGGGCTCCATGAAACTCCGTGCTAAATTATCTAGGGCAAATACTACTTGGTTTTTTGGAATACTAACTTTTGATGACGACGACTGTCTTCGAGACTTCCACGCTGTGAGGATACTATCCGTTCCGAGCCATTGCTCTTCATATGTACTATCTGCTTCCCACTTGAATTGATCTTTTGTATCCCACTCTTGATAAGGATTTTTGTCGAATCCTCTTCGCTTACATGGTTTATACCACTGGACTAGAATTTCTTTGTATTGTGCGTGGCCCAACTGTAGAACTGGATCTGACTTTGCTTCACCAAGCCAAATTGGAGCTTTGCTATCGGATGCCGGGCGTGCTAGTAGCATGTATCCATTGAAGCAATCCCTACTCACACGAAATGATGGTTGTGGACGTTGGCTCCTCGGACCGATGAAGTTATCATCGACATCAAATTCCTCCCGAACGTTGCCAAGTCCTTCGTAATTAGTTAGGACATCTGGTGCGTGGACAGTCTTGGGCCAGAAACCGAATAATAACTTACCTGTGGACTCCATCTCGTCATCATTAAGTGCTTCTAGAACTCCTGTCCAGTAGTGCACGTACTCTTTGTATTTATGTGCAGATGGTCCTCTGCGATCTGCGTCAATTAGGCTTTGCCAGTGGCTGACAAATCCAGGAAGTCCTTTCACAACATCATCATGCCCTTTCAATGGCCTCGGTAAGACTGCATTTGGGACGCCTTGTGGAAGAAAAGATTTTCCGTCCATGCTCTCTTTCCACAACTTTATACCATCTTGGGGTAGCCACGTTCTATCTGTACATTTCAGTTTGTACGGCATTAGTGGCCACCCATTGTCTCCTTTGTAGAAAAGAAATTGTCTCCCTTGTGAATGCCCTACCAACTCATCGTTCGTGACATATGGTTCAATGAAAGTCTTGAAGTCCGGAACCTCTTCCACTAGAGCTTAAATCACCGGTTCCGAGTCCAATGTCATATATGATTCCATGAGCAAAGGAAGAGTTGGATAGTCTTCTTCATGTAATTTCATGCTCCATCGCCCAAATGATGCATCAATATCGTCATGAGTATGTCCTACAAGCATGAATGAAACATGTATTTCCTCAAATACCCCACGAGCTACAAGTAAAGACCAAAAGCATAGGACGTATCTGCACTTGTTGTCCTTCCAACAATTGTCCATTTGTATGTGCAAAATCGGTGGTAAAGGCCGAAAGTCAAGATGATCCGTAACTCTTCTACAGAGTGAGGATGCACATGTCTCCGAAACCACAAGCAAAGCCTTGTACAGATCTGTCCGGCCGCAGTAGTCAAATAGAGAAGAAGGATTAGCAGACTTCGGGGGGGACTCGAGATCTCGAAGCAATTTCGCGATGGATCCGATGGTCTGATTGCTATCAGCTGGGTAGAGGTCCACCGTGAAGTGAGCAAATTTTTTATCTCCATGGCCATGTGCTAAAATGCCTGCTACTGATACAGGAAGTTTAGCTAAACCCTCTAGAGCCTTTGTTCTGCGAGCTAAAGTAGGAGTCGCTGTCTTAGAATGGTCTATCTTGTCATGCATTACGCATAGCACTTGTGAAGGTCGGTGACAAGATAATGCCCTACTTGCATAGTAGGCCGCACGACATGCTTCTGATTCGCGAATATGAAGTTCATATATGGATTGGAAATGATTGTATCGATGCGATCCCGGGGGGTTTTGATTTCTTAATTTAAGAATTTTGTCACATCTCTCGCAACGAGTGAAGGCGTCCCCCCTGCGCTTAACCTGATATTCAAAAAAAAAAAATTTCCGAATTTTGCTACACGATGATTGCGAAATTGGCTTGACCCCAATGTCCTGTTGTACCTGTTCGGGCGTCAGTATAGTCCATTAATAATAAACAAAACTATGATTTTAGTTTGAAGTTGACAAACGAGAACCAGACGTGGATGATAATCCTCTGGTGGTTGTGACATATACAATTCATTTTGCAGATATACGACTAAGAATATATCTCATTAATTCTAGCGTTAACTGATGCTAAGTCCATTATGCATGCACTTCAGGGGGTATTGCAGGCTACTGTGCAAACGTGTCGGCTAAGTATATGGCATTGCAATTCATCGCAGACCAAAATATAATAAAATTGAAGGTCCAATATGTCTGTTCTTGTTATCGCATATAGTTTAAGGCATGCATACCTCATTCACCTCCTTTAGAATATTCTTTGACTTTGAACCAGACGATAAAATCTTCTGGACGACCTTCTCCCCTTCAGGATTTGTGTGCGATCTATGAGGCATACTCTCAGCCCTTCCTTTCAATAGTGTCCTCATTGTAGCAGTCGCCTGTAACATAGAGGTACACCGTCGTTGTTTACTGGTATTCCCGTGGCGCTGAGCTCTAATGCCGACGTCTACCATTTTCTTAAACCCAGAAAAGTTCTCGGGAGATATATCATAAATAAAATGCCATGCTTTAAAGCAGACACTCTTTCCTTCCACGACTGCCAACTTCTGACCACTCATTGGACATTAATGAAAAGCCCTATGTACAAACAACTTAATAGCGTTTCTCGACTTTGTATCGGAATAATACATCTCCTCACGGAGAATTCGTAATTCGCGGGTCGTATATTGTTGCATGCATGCACGATTACAACAGGATCGGGACAAGCTCTGTAAAATAGAGGCCGGAAGCAGAACCCGCTGTTTTTTGGGATGAGTTCCTCGCTCTCTCTTAGTTCTGCTTGATCTGTACTGCCGACAATTCTTACGTTTAGACATCCCTCTTACACCGGAAATGACTTTTAATCTCACGAAGTCTTCGTGCTCTGCTAATGAATGACCATCATATATCGCATGCTTTGTTGGCCACCTTTGAATGGAATGTGCGAGGATGGAAGTAGAGTCACTAACTACGTCGCAGACTACAACACCTACATGATCGTCGCCTAGAGCTTCTCCACCGGTCGGGCGTGCAAACAAGTCAACAAATTGAACAACTGTCACTCCAACATTGCGCAATTCTTTGTCGACCATAGTAATTTCCTTCATTAGCCAATCTTCTCTTGGAAGACCTTCAGTTAGAGTAGAAGTCGAGGAATTGACTTTAGTGTTTATCTGCTCCTCGTCCATTCCATATTCCTCGTCCACGCTCTGTACGCTTCCCTACAAAATTAAATAATATTATGTTAACTGGAGCTAGACCTACCGTGTTTAAACCCTTCGAAGTACTAGAATGAATGAAAGTAAACATTACAAACCAGGTCAAGAAGATAAAATCAAAGTCCTGCCTTACTAATATCAACATTGAAAGAAAAACATACCAGGATTGACTCAAAGTCACTATCAATCTCCATTACTGTTTGGAGGAATTCTCAAGAGAGTGGATGGCCGGAATCCCTATATGATAATGAGAACAATGCAAAGGCATTAAAACTCATAGTCCATTGACTTCATATAATAGGACACAATTACAACATTCTCTTATAACATTGTCTAATACAATCTCTCTCCCATTCGAAAATGGAAGGACACATATCTCATCAACAACATTGTGTCAGTTATGAAAATACAACTTTGGCTACCACCGTGTTAAACATACCAGGCCTTACAGTTAAACTCATGGATCCAATGCGATGAGATAGATTGAGTAACATCATAGAAGGCCAGTGAATATACTAGTTGCAGTACCATGCATATGTTCATTCCTAATCAATTTTTCTGCGCCACACCAAGGGGATAGAGAACTACTCATAATTCCAAACGGTCATGCACATCAAAAATCTCAACAAATCTTTTGGTACAAAACATGGATAAGAGTAACATGAGTACAACTGGAGCGATCACCAAATGAAAAGTTTTCCATAAAGACCATGGATAAAACTAATGGCAACATGGATGTCTTACAAAGATTAGGCACACTCAATTTGAGTCATTCTACTCCAAACTACTAGTCAACTGACCACACTAACACAACATATTAGGCATATCGTACTTCCACTCAGCCAAGTACATACTACGGCGCAGTCGTGTCGAATACAAATACATAAGTTTATAGGCTGTGTATACATACGGTAATGCAACAGAAAGGGAACTTACACACTAGGTAGAGACAACGGTCCGCAACAATTTACTCTGTGTTTTATTTGGAGAAAATTAAGTAAACAATTGTGCGGTACGGTGGAAAATGGTTCTTCTTTACCAATGCACTTATACAACCATGCATTACTTGCAGTCATGCGTAGAAATGACACATAAGGAAAGAAGTAATCACTCACCGGAATGGAGAGATATTGTCTCACCACCGAAGGGACCTATGCTCGATTACACTCGAAAGAAGGTGGTACATGTCGTCGCCGTGGGAAACATATTGCCCCAGAATGCTGTGAATTTGGAAAATAGTAGGCATCACATACACTTTCCTAACAAACACATCTAGTTGTAAGAAATGCCTGCAAAGGTCAAACAGAACAGGCGGTAGCGCCTTGACCTCTTCGGAATGGATAGCGAAGACATCCTTTCAACCCTAAGCAGTCCGTGCAGAATAATCGCCGCCTCTTCGCGACAGAGCAACCTGCACCTGAGCGACCTGCGACATAATTGTTCGGCGTTCCCTTCGATCTCCTCTCTATGATACACCTGCGACAACAATAACAACATGCGTGAGAGGGGAATCGGGATGCCTTCTCTCGGCAAGAGAGAGAGCTCTCGGAGAAACGCCCACGACGAGGTGCACAATGAACTATGGCCCGGAAGACGGGGGAATTGGGGGAGGTCTTTCTGATTGGGAGCAACCCCATGGGAACTTCGTTATCAACTGTATGATAGAGTGAGCACGTAAACATAGGGATCATACTACTGTGATACACCGCTAGTAGAACAGGGTATCGCTCTTATACTCTTTTGAAATCCACTACGACAAATGACATGAAGTGGATATGTAACTATCCATGTGGCTGTTACTCATTTGCGGATGACTAAATGGAAAGATAATTATCAAAGTAGAGGAAAGTGGAATGGACGCCCGGTTAGAATGACATACCTTCAATTTGATAGTAAACGAGGTTATCAATAGGTACATGGTTTACACAAGGCACGAACATACTGTATCTGGATTAATGGTAATTAATTCACTTAATTCATTTCTTATTAACAATTCTTATTAACAGTTCATATTTTTAGTTTCTTGTTTTATAGCGATAAGAAAACTAGGATCAGTTAAAACTATACGTTTTCAATAAATGTATTTTTTTGCTATACTGGATGTTTATTCAGTTTTTGTTTTTTTTTTTAAAAAAACACAACCAGTATTAAAAAATAATTCCATGTATTATTCCCATTCTATTTTAATCTCTTTCTTCTAATTAGTAATGGAATTTTTATATTCTTTAGTTTTATTTTCTTAATATTATCCAAAACTATCTGATTCTTTTTGTATTTATCATTTAATTTCTTCTTAGGACCATGTCTCATTTAGTACTCAATTTATAATTTCTTTTTTATGACATTTACTCTTCTGACCCTTCATTTTTAGTGTATCTTCTAACATCATCTTGAATTTTCTCTGATATTACTTTATACTATTCGATTCGTATTTTATTTATTAGTAAATTTCTTCATATAAGCAAATTTAAGTTTATTATTATTTTTGTTTCTTTTGATTGATTCTGTTATTACTGACATTCTAAAAGCCAAATTCCCTAATCTAGAGTAATTTACAATTCTTTAAAAACTACCACTTCTTCCCAAAAATTGGCTCATTTGTCAATTAGGCATTATTAATAATACTTTATTTCTTGACTATTTCATTTTGTTTGTTGACTATTTCATTTTTTTTTTACTATTTTGTTATTCGGTTTTGTATTCCTTTGATTATTACTATCCCCCAACCCACTAGTTTATTAATGTTTTTTATTTTTATTTTCATGTTTTCCCTACCATTCACTTTGTTGAATTTCTTCTAATTGAATTTTGTATATCTTTAACATTCAAGACTCCTACATAGCATCTTATTTATATATTCTTTTGTTAATCTCAAATATATATATTTTTAATTCATTTTTATTAGTTTTTGATATTCTGCCTTTTGGTTTCTATTTTATTACCTTATTATTTTATTTACTTGACAATTTCATTTTGTTTTTATTTCATTTTTGTGTTAATTTATTTGGGCTTTAATTTATTCGCTTATTACTTTCCCTTTAACTCTCCCCTCTCATAATTATATTTTGTAGTCATTTTCAGAATTTGCTTTTATTTTTGTTTCATTATTATTTTTTTTCAATATTATCCCATTTGGTTGTTATTTTATTTGAGGCCCTAATCCAACAAATTATAATTTATCTTAAATGAACAACATGGCAGTCATGAAAGATTCAGTACATTGTGAGTAATGTGACCAATGCCCAAAAATGGCATTAGTCACAGCATATTAAATCTTTTTTAACTCTCATATGTCAAAGGCTTAATTTCTCTGATTTTCTGTACACTTTTAATACCATATGAGACATGTTCTTGAAAAAAATTATGAATGCTACACAATTTCATGGTTTATATTGGCTTTCAATTTTACTAGAAGATAAAAAAATGTGTGTGGTATTAATTAATTTATGTTACAATGTCTATTCAACACTATCTAAGATTGTTAATGCTTTGGATCTTTTTTAGAGTCAAGATGTGAGAGTGGGAGGAGATTTAGTCTTTATGAGAATTAGAGAAGATTTAGTATTTGTGACTAGAGTGATTAGTGTCTAAAAAGATGATTAATTACACTAGTCACAACCAATTAAATCTTCTTTAACCCTTGAAGGTCAATTTGCCCATTGAGGGCTTTCTCAGAATTTGGGCATGTATGTGTAGCTTTAATTTAAATTGAGATTATTTGGAACTTTTTGTGAATGTTTGCCGTATCAAGGACTTTGAATGACTTTATTTTAAAAAAAAATTAGAATTAAAAAAAAATATTTCTAGTACTAAAAGCAAAATTTTCTATTTAGACAGTTATGCTAAATACATCTATTACCTCTAAGATTATTTCTAGGAGTAATTAATGTTGACATCTTTTAGCTTTCCCAATAAAAAAACTTCTTTCCGTACTAAGTTTTCACTCTTTGAGATTTACCCAATAAACAACTTCTTTTAGTACAAAGTATTCATTCCACAAAATATTAAGGCAATATACTAAAAAAATCTCTTCATTCCTTCATAAAAATAAGAAAATTTGTTCTTTCAAGTTTTTTCTTTTTTCCACTAAAAGGATGGACATTAAAAGGATGGACATAAAAAGGATGGACATTAATCTTCACTTTTACAGTCTGGATTGGGACTTTATAATAAAGTCAAATTTCTAAGAAAAAAATATGAATTAGTGTTTTTTGGTATTGAACTTAATAAAAACTTTATTTTCAATATGCCACACTAGAATTTTGTGTTTAATTTTTTTTATACAATTAGCTAACCTAGTCGTCTTTGCCAAATAAGTTTGTCCTTAAATTTCAATCACTATAATCTTCTAATCTCTACGGTCAATTATGATGAAATTTCATAGCATTACGTCATATTAAAGACCCAACAACATTAGGATTGGTGGAGGGCCCCAAAGAGTGGGTATATAGTACTTAGAAAAAGCCACTTCAGAAGCGAAAGAACTCTCATCTCCCTCTTGAATAGATTAGGGCACGGGAAAAATCCTATCCTTTCTCTTTAGGCGCCGCTCGCCGGGCCTCCTCCGCATCAAACACAAGCACTTCACATCAAACCTAGCTTTGATCAAGAGTAGTACCTCAAATATTCTTTTGCTTGAAGTAGATTGAAAGTGATGGTCAAGCTTTTGGGACTAGAGAGCATGTGGTGGAGGATATCTGGCGTTGAATAGATTGGATTTGAGTGAGTGCAGATGCTTGAATCCTAGTCATGCTTGGGTTCGTAGAACAGCAGAGTTGTGCATCATGGATAGTAACTGATGATTCGGATTTGTTTGAGTGCACCTCTCGGTAACGGGCAGTAATATTTGAGTGTACAGACAATAGTCTTGAGCGTTTCATAATATTTGGAGGAAGGTTGCCTAACTTGGCCGAAGTTTCTGTCTCCTTTTGCTTTCATTTTGATTCTTTCCTTGCCCTGTCTCTCACCCTTGTCAGAGCTAAGTTGCCATTCAAGTTGGTGGGAACCACAGGGTTTGGCTTCGGAATTTTCTGTTCGGAGACGGCACTTTTCAGCTTTCTCAAGGAGTTATATGTTACAGCTCCTGAGTTAAACAAGATGTTCTGTTTCCCACATCTTGATTATTTGAGGTACTATTCTTGATCAAAGCTAGGTTTCATGTGAAGTGCTTGTGTTTTGCAACATGTAGAAAATTTGTTGTTTCAACTTTCAATTTTTCTTCCAAGATGTTCATCGACAGGTGATTGGTCTCTTCGTAGGTATGTATGCATTTTTTAAGAATTCTGAATTGTGATTCCCATTGCGATGTGTTTGCTTCAATTATAGTTCTTCTGGGATTTCTTATTTAGTTGATTTGCAGAGGAAGGTTTTAGTTTCTCACGTTTCATGTTCGTTGTTGAAAATTGGGTTGTGTGTGATCAGATGTTGGTTTCTGTAGGTGTTGTTTGAGCTCAGTTTTGCAGTTGTGCACAAGTTCTTCTTGAATTGTTTGCTTTTATTGAGTCGGTTTGTAGGTTTTTGTGTAGTTTTTGCATCGAGTGAGATGCTTTTGTAACCAGAGATGCTTGGTGTGTTTTTTTGGAATCAATCCCGTTTTGCAAGCATGGAAGACTCAGCTTGGAGGAGACTATTCTTTTTAGGATTCTTTCTTCTCTTGTTGTCCTGTGCAACTATACCAAGGTGCATGATCCTTTTTGTTCTACATAGAAGGATGATATGAATTTGCAACGTGGGCTTCTTGGGTTGAAATCATGTAATTTGCTGTTACTTTAAGCTTTGCTTGCCGGATTTAATACCGGTTGCTAATTCAGATGGATTATGTGATTATGTTGACTAGGTTAGGAATGCTCCGGGTGCACAAACATGAGGCGCTCTACAACAGGACCAAAGCTCTTGCTCTTGTCGAATATGCATTGGCTGTATGACCACCCACTAGTCCAAAACGCCCTCAAGTACACTGGGTCTCAACACCGAACCCCTGCCCCCGGTGTTCATACTATTCCAAACTAGCATGCTCATTGGACAACCAGAATGGCGAGCTGGTCCCACTAAGAATTCTGCAAAGGAGTACTCGAGATGCGAGTCTGTGGGCCACAGCGCCTCTCTAATTTAGACCTAAATTTTTTTACGTATACCCTGTCGACATGCGTCCAGATTATTACAGTTCTCTAACTTACTGTAAAGTCTTTACTTGGTACCTTTCCGTGCTTGTAACTGTGAACCCAGAAGTTACCAATATTTGAGCCCTTCATCCATTAGCCGAGTACTGGAGTAATAATACCTTCGTTTTCACATTTCGGCAAGTAAAATCTGTGGAAGTAGTTTTTACAAGTGTTCAGAATGCATATCCGGACTACAAGCCGGGTATCAACACCGAACGGTGGGTGAACAGTATTACCGCTTCCTACTGCTTTCAATCGGATCTAGCCTCCTCGTTGCATATAAGTGTTCAACGACAGAAATGAAAATTGAAGTTCTCAGTGTGATCAGTAAGGTCCTGCTTTTTGAGCAAGTACCATATTGTACTTTCTACAGTTCAATTACAGTCATAAAGTTTCTCTGTCACTACATGAACAAAACATATCACCCGAACTTGGTGCCATCAACGCTAACTGCTGACGGAGCGCAAATTCGCGATGAGGGGAAACAAAATTGTGTTATAGCGCAAAATTCTGGTCTACCATTAAGTAACCAATCCGAGCTGTTTGTATCAACTAAATCTGAGTCATCAGGCCTACCGCAACTACATTGTATTAACGAAACGGTAGCTATACTGGAAACCTCAGAGAAGTTTAACGAATTCAGAGAGAGCTACCAACTGGAATATGTCGTTCTCAATCTGGGCAGCGTTTTCTCGCTTCTGTTTCTCCGATTCTTGAACCTCATCTTTAGCTTTGTCTACAATGACGGCCTGTCGTTTTCTCTTAAATTCCCAGCGGGAAAGAGAGCGATGAGAGTTCTCCACATTCTCGCTGCAGGTGCGCTCCAAATTCTCGCAGATCTTAACCACTGTTTTTTTACCCGAGCCTCGCTCCTTCACAATTGGACTTGCCTCCCAGGTATCCTCCGACTTGGTCGTGATAAGCATGTCGTGCGCTTTTGCGTGTTCTTCTACCGCACGTTCAAGTTTGTCGGTCTTCTCGGCCACCTTTCGGCAGATGAATTTCAGGTGATCGCGCTCCTGATTGAGGCGCGTTATGGCCCTCTCCACATCTCCTTTCACGTCATGCGCTGCGGCCCTCAAGAACATGCGCTCAGATTCAATACTCTTAAGCATCGCTGGTCGTATCTTCCTCATCCCGGCGACTGCGAGGAGTGACAATGCCGGTATCAGACGTGCACGACCTCGGACTCCGTGTTTCTGATCCTCTGCTTCTGCGGGAGCTTCGCGTACGTGATTTATCGCTGTGTTGTCTTCCACGACGTCCACAGTTCTAGCACGACGTGTCTCACGCAAGGGCGGGATATGAATGCCCGGGGCCTGAAATATAAAACGTTACTGGAAGTTAGAATATTCGACAATGCGAAAACACATGATGCGAACAAATTGTGGACAGTTAATCCACAGTGAAGTAGCCCATGGTACTTACCTGCTGTGATGGAGGGGGAATGACCTTGTTCAGTCGTGGAAGCGGCGTCTGAAGGGCAAGGAATTCTGGAAGGACTCTGGGTACTCCAGAATGAGATTGGTGTGGATGGGTTTTGATATAAGCAAACTCCGCCCAATCAATCTGAGTACCCGAAGCCTCTGCCACGAGACCACGGGCAAAGTGGAAAGGTATCACCCCTGACAGTGGCCATTTCAGCTGTAGTACGCGAGTGAATAGATTTTTCACGTAATCCTCGTACAGCAGAGACCCGTGGTTATCGAATTCGTAACCGGCACCCTGCTTAGCGCCAAGGAAATCCGCCATGGCCACCCGAGACGGAAGGAGTTCAGTTGGCGACACGGACGGCACCAATCCGGTATTCTCAAGAGCCATATACTCCGCAAACCATTTAATTGACGCAAGTTCCTCGGATGAGTCCATACTGCGGATCAATGTGAGATGGTTGTCAGAACACTCAGCAAAAAAGGAATCCAATTAACGAAAAGACATAAGGGTCGGGAGATTAGAGTGCTCGAATGATCAGCGTACACCCCCTGCTCGATTTAGCTCGGGACTAAACATGTATAAGGAGGCGACATACCTTTGCAAGACCCGCTTTGATCAGACCAATTCCGCTAGTTCAGATCGGTGAAGACCGGGGTTCTGCACTGACAGATGATGAATTAGAAGACTTGTTCGATATGATCACAATGTAGAAACAGCGAACACGGAAACGGCTCTGTAAGAAAGGAGCAACAAAACTACCTCAAAAACAACTTGCGTGCGGAAGAGAGCCGGATAGTTTCCTTTTGTCCGGGCGAGAGCACATTACATATATGTCCATGGGATTAGGTCTCCACGGTGAGACACGCAGTTACAGGTTAAAACTTGACAGGTCATGACCATGAAGCGACTACTGGGAGAAACTCTGTTATGATGGAGCGGCACATCGGATTTTCTGAGCTCTTTACAAGATTTGGTAACAACTACAAAGTCCCATCGGATGCAACCCTCATGCAATGATTCATGCGTCCACCTTCATGAGCCATAATTACGCACATCAATTGACGGGACTTGTTGCATGGCATGGGAACAGTTCCCATGCACACACGCGGTCGTCCATCCCCGCCTCTTCAAGCGGACCTGATACCGCCGCCTTGAAGTGTCCCCTGAGACCGTAGAGTCCCTCGGTCATACGGTGAGACCGTGGTCGCGGGATACATCGCAGCGGAATTGAGCTGAGCTCCCTGCATTCAAATCCATAGTCAGTACCACCTCCTCAAACTAGCACATTTGTTTGCATCTCAAACTCAACATATCTGTTTCCTAAATCTTTAGATCAAACTCCTAAACCACAGTGATTCAAAAGTTCAGTCTGGAAATGCCATCTCAAGTTTCTGACCTTCTTCCTCAGCTCTAAATGATCAGCATGTACAATCTTGGATTACTGTTGCAATTTGTCAACCTCATTGACATACCTAGTAAACCACTGCAAATAAAAGGTATGCTTCAGAGTTGTAAGCTTCACTCCGAACCTCCTGCCAATGGCCCACTCTGGAAGAAAAGACAAGCCCCGTAATGAGTGCAATTGCATCAAAATGTAGTCACATGTTTAGCACCATACATGGAGTGGTTAGTTTTTCTTCCAAGCTTAATTGGGTTCATCACAAGAGGAACTGTCTACACGATCCATCACTACTTGCAAGCAAAACATGCTGAATTATCTCCCAGACCCTTCGAATTTAAGTCTCACATCATCAGCATTTACCGAAATTAAAAATTGCCATTTTTGCTGTAAAACACAACACTGCCTCCAATTCAACATAATTCGAGTCTCACAGCATCAGTATCTACCCAAATAAAACTGTCCATTTCTGTTGTAAAACAACACTGCCTCCGATGCAACATGACCAGAAACTGCAACCAAAAGATACCTCCAAAGCAAAACTTCACTTTTATTCTCACTTGCAATGGAATTCTCACCATTTGACTGAAAAAAAAAAATCATTAAGTGAAAATCTTGAAACCAACCCGGACACTGGTAATCGAGAAACTTATATGTACAATTGAATATGCACTGTATAAGTTAGACAGAATTAAATGTCAAGTGTCATAATAGAGGATGGAAATATAAGAGGAACAAAAGAAGTGTAGCACAGACCGGTGGGCAGAAACACTCAATTCTGGTGGAGTAATATATTCACTCCACATAGAGGAGCTCGAATTCGTCCTCGTACTGAGTGTCGTCTAAATGCCGTTGATCGAATACATCCTCCAACTGTGCAGCAAGCGTTGTGTATTGTTCAAATGGGATCTCTTCGTCTCGAATTTCGTGACCAGATTCCTCCGCTGTGCGCACTGTTTCTTCATTGCGATCGGATGCACTAGAAGTCCCCGGGGCCCCGAATTCAGCTTCCTCACGGTCTGTGACCACTCTCCGTGTACGTGGGTCATGCCTTATTACTACCTTCCAGTCTGGACAATGTGGATCATCCATAAAGAAGACTTGTGATATGGATGCCGGGTATACGTATGGATTATGCTGCGCATCGTCCCTGGCATTGAACAATACCGTCCAGAACCCGTACTGATCGCGCTTGATTACGCTTCGGCCCTGGTCACGCGACTTTATCCACGACCCTTCAAGAAGCACGCAATTCAGCTCACCATACGAAATGAGTATAATGTCTCTAAGAATTCCAACGTCTATGGAAGAGACAGAATCATCTGGGGCAATGGCTGCGATGCCGCTGTCGAAAGTCACATAGCCCGAGCCAATCTCTTGCGTCGTCACTAAGTGTGCACCATATGCCCACATGGCATGGTAACTAGTAACATGCTCAGAAGGTAAGCAAGACAGACATTCAAGCTCCGCTGAAACAGGGAAGCCTTCTTCTCTGAGAATTCGGACGTGGTTGTACAGCCATCGAGAGAACTTGGGAAAAGGCTCTGCTAGGTGCTGGGGAAATGGTCCGACACGGCCCCCTGCCGATGCCCTGTGGACAGCTCGTGCATTCTTGAAGACTTGGCGTTGGCAACTCCACTCGCTGCAAGGAAAGCAAAACTCTAAAACATGTTCTCGTATTGAGGAGTAGGATGATAATAATTTGTCACAGAACCTGACACCAAATTCAGTCGTGGTGGGCTGCATACCTTAGGAGCTCGGCTGTATGGACCGAGTGCGAAATGACATAATCGTGTGCATGTAACAACATAGGATGCGATAGAATTTTTGGAACGCCTCGGCCCAACAACACCTCCCCTGAATCGCGCATTTCCTCCTCAGGGTCCCACATGCGTCGCCTAGTATGTGGATAGAGCGCAAAGTATTCTGTACAAAATCCAAGGGATTCTTCGATCATATAGCCAGTCGCCATTCCAGCCTCAGGCTTCGATGTGTCCCTCACGAATTTAGTCAAAATCCCCAAGTACCTTTCTATAGAGTAGCACCAGCGGGAATGTACAGGACCACATATCTCAATTTCATCAACCAAGTGAATGACTAAATGAGTCATGATGTCAAAGAAACCTGGCGGAAAGTGGATTTCCAATAAACAGAGTGTCTCTGCAGCATAGGTCCGAAGAGCCGGAATTGAATCCACTCGTATTGTCTTTGAACAAATTCGTTGGAAAAGGTTTCCAACACGAATCACTGTTTCCCGCACACCCCTACTGAGCAAAGTTCGAACAGCAGCCGGTAGAATCTGTTGGACTAGAACATGGTGATCGTGACTTTTCAGTCCGGCTAATCTGGATTCCCCTACGTGCTTGGTTAGGGTAGAACTATACCCCGTTGGCACTTTCGTGGTGGATATAAGCCGCAGGAATGTAGACCGCTCGGCATCGGAGAAAACATAGGGGGCTTTTGGCTTAATGTAGTTCCCTCCTGGACCTGGCTGCAGGTGTAAGTGCTCCATTTTCCCTGCCTCTGACATATCTTGACGGGTTGCCAGCGAATCCTTCTCACCGACTAAGTGTCGCAATATGTTGTCTGAAACATTCCTCTCGATGTGCATCACATCGAGGGTGTTCCTTACCGGTAATTCCTGAAAACAGCCAACGACCTCGTTAAAACAAATCTTAGATTTCATTGTTAAGGTAATGACGTAAGGGACAATATTGCGAAGTTTTGATCCGTTCATGCCGATTGATAAAAGATCAAAACCAAGACCTGCAAGTTCATCCTACGCAGTATCATAGGATTATTCACGTCAGTTACCATGTACCATAGCTGTTCGCATTAGTAATTAGAATACTAACGGACGAAATCAAGCACTCCAACATGACACCTTGATGAGGGTACAACACTCATTCTTTATCAGACACACTGGACTGAACAGCACCATTCAAATTTGATTCGGGGCTTGACACATACGAATAAACAACAAAATATGACCATTGCCCGGTAATGCAGCAATGAATAACTCACTCCCGGCCAAATGGTCCTTGCACGTTTCACAGACACGCTCTCTGCAACCGTGGCAAGGCAGGTTAATTGTTGGACAAGAAAGCACTGTATACAGAGTTGGACTCATGCTGATATAGGACAGAGTTCGATTCGTTCCCAGTAATCACAACGCGACCGCCTCTTATAATTTTTTCAGAACTTCATATCGAGAGAGGGAGACTCGATCTGGATTTAACTCCAGATTATGTCTACTACAATTGGGAAAACGGGTTTGAGATGTTTCGATAGACATACGGGAACCACTCACTAACAAAAGTTATTTGTTATAAGTGTATGCCAAACCAGGTAGTGAACTGTAAGGAGACAAATCATCTCAACGTGAGGAACAGTCTCACAGTGGTTATGTGAATTTATAGGTCTTGTAATTTCAGTAAGGCCAAAGTTCTAGGGGAGCAATCCAAAACAGGAAGAGTGTTACGCCCCGAGTCACAGGGAATTTCTCTAACAGAACGAGAGGATCAGCAAAAAATATGATTGAACAGATGACTGAGAGGGGAAACTGATACAGTCGACAGGTTTAAACGCTGTTACCTTCCAGTAAGGCAGCTTGAAGAGCGCCGAGACTCTCTTGATTCCAAACTGCCTGGCAGGATCCTCGGTTGGTTGACCACCACCTCTTTGCACATACGACTCCCTTAAGTTACCCCATCTCAATATGTCGTTGGCCGTGACCCTCCTCGGTGGGCCTCTGTGCTCTTCACGCCCATTAAAGTCAGTCACATTTGACCTCCAGGGATGTCCACTTGGTAGCCAACGTCGGTGCTGGTCATCATACACGTTCTTGTGTAACGCCCTCGACCTCCGTGATACTGTATTCTCTGCACATATAGGGCAGCCTCTATAACCCTTTGTGACGCACCCAGCCACTATCCCATAGGCTGGGAAGTCATGTATCGTCCATAGTAAAATTGCCTTCATATTGAATTCCCGAGACCCCTTGTACATAGCAGCATCATCTGTCCTCACTCCCTCATTCCACAGAAGTTGCAATTCCTCAAGAAGGGGTTGTAAATAGGTGTCAAAGTTCTCACCGGATACGGACTTCTTCCCAGGGATAATAAGACTCAACATGATAAAATGTCGCTTGGTTGTCATCCAAGGTGGCAAATTGTAATTCAACACAAGGACAGGCCAGGTACTCCAAGTAGATCTCTTCACGGAAAATGGGTTAACTCCGTCCGTAGCTAGACCTAACCTCAGATTTCTGTCTTCATGTGCAAATTCGTCCCTGTATCTACTGTTGATAAACTTCCATTGGAAGCTGTCTGCAGCGTGTCTCATTACCCCGGGCTCGCTCTGGTTATCGGCATGCCATGTCATAAAAGAGGCCTGCAAGGGAGTACTATACATCCTAATCAAACGTGGTATCAACGGGAAATGGCGAAGAACTTTAACAGGTACCTTTGCTCTTCCCACCTGCTTGTATCTGTGAGCCCCGCATTCCGGGCATTGCTGTAGGTCTTTATGAGCTTCACCACGAAAGAGAATGCACGCCTTCGGGCCAGGGCACACATGGATTGTGTCGTACGCCAACCCAAGCTGCTTGAGAGTCTTGGATGCGCTGTACTCCGAGTTCGGGAGGGAATTAACAGAGGGGAGAATGCTCTTCGATAAAATACCAAACAACTCGTTGATAAGAACATTCGAAGCACCATGAGTGCGAAGACAGTTTAGCAAAATTAACGTAGCACCTAGGGTAGTGAGTTTCGCCCCTGCGTATAACGGTGTTGTTGCACTTGACTCCAACATTTCTCGCAAGGACGGCGGAGCAAGATCCATGGCGTCGAGGTCATCATCTGGTCTGTCGCCTTCCTGGTCCGGTGCGCCATCAGTGTCTCGGCCATCTTGATGTTCGGGCTCGTTTGGTATAGGATCGGGCATCACCTCCTCTGTATCCCCTTCTGGTAGTTCGGTTTCATCAACACCTATTCCTCCAGCTAATCCATCGTAAACCTGGAAGGCATGCTCCACCAGTCCCACCATATCCAGCCCATTGTCCATGCCCCCTTCTGTCCCTGTAAATGTACCCGGTCCACGAGAACCGAATTCATCACGAATCGATGAGTCCCACTCATCGTCCGACTCGTCCGACGGGAAGCCCTAATGCCACAGAATGTAATTCATCAATTTGGTATCAAACCTCTACGAGAGCTCAACCCTAAAAAACATGACATGCGTGTTAATCTGATTCTAACGTTTATAGGCTCAGTATGGATTATTTCCAAAGCCTCTTACACTATGATTTGGCAAAACCCTACACTGCATTGGGGGTCCTAGAATTAGCTAATATGCACGGGCTATACATCTAAACAAGCTGACATACCCAAGAAACAACCATTAACCAAATCCATAGCAGACGAAATATCAAAGGGAAACGAAACATACCTCTGTGGACTTTCTGTGATAAGGGTGACGCCCGAACATTGCTAGGTGAGACTGAACCTGCGCCCTTGGTCGGATTGAGTGGTTTTCCCCAAGGCATATGTTGCATGGGCAACGTCTTCTTCTATCACGGCGCCTATCAGCAAGCGCCTCCTCTCTAGCGTCCAGTTTGGCATCCCTTCTTATCTGCCTCAATCTGTCTGTGAGAGGCAATGGGCCATCTGGGTCCATGGTTGCAGATGATACTCTTATTGTGTACCCTTCAAGAAATGCAACGAGACCGGAAGTACGTATCGTGTAAAGGAAGAAGCAGAACGGCTCTCCAATTAAGCATATGTTATCTCATAACTTTGAAGCAGGAGAGGGGTGGACTCAGGATGGAGGTGGAACTTTATCATCCATTCGAATAGGTCATATTTATTCATTACGTTGTCATCGAATTCACATATCCACGCATGGAAAATATCGGAGATCAATTCTTTACGTTTCAGAAATTCGCCTACATCGAATATGGTACGGAATCATTGTAACCTCCTGTAATATGCAAGATGCCTAATCACTACGATGTCGTCACCTACATTTATCACATGTTTTGGACCAGTGCGGACAGCTCTGTGTAATGTCTCCTAGTCTGCCTATCTACAGTCGCACTCTAGATCACGCAGTCTCGAAATATTTTCCAATCTCACGAGTAGGCGATGGATCATCTCCCTCTGTAGTTGCTCGCTGTTAGATGTACACTGACATCGCTTTCTGCATTCGGGAGTTTCTGGGTCTACATGCTTGAGGCACTCTTCAAGCATCGCACGCAAATCCACTGGTCCGCTGTCTTCCAATGCGGCATATCCCAAGCCTCCTCTCTCCATAGCCTGGACTCGGTGAAGGTCCTCGACGCTATCGATCACGGGCTTCTCCATTGAATCGATCGAGAACGTGTGAAGATAGTCCATAATCCTGCACAGATTGACACGCACTGAACATCGACCGAGAACTCTAACCGAATAAGAGGACTTTAGGAAATGAGCGATCAAAAGATCTTGGTAGACTGAAGAGGCGCACGCATAGGCGGACAGTTGACGTGTGTAAGAGCTTCTAATATACAAGGCGTCCGGTGACTTGTAATGTAGCGCCTCGTCCACCTGAAAACCCTAGATGACGTCTCCGCATGCGCCGCCTCACTACGTCGTCTATGACTTACACGATAGAAAGGTACAAATATATCCTATTTCTTTGCTCTTCGCATGCCAGATTAATTGCTTAGTTTAAACAGTTAAATATCCCTTTTGTTTTCTTTTGGTTACACTCATCGACTATCACGGATGCAGTACACACGTTCAGCTTGCCAACACGTAACAGAATCTAGAGCGGAGTCCACTAGATTTCTTGGAGTCCTCAAATTAGTTTGCTTTATCAATATTCCTGGCAAGTCGCTATTTTGACATTCCTGCGCTCCGAATGCATTTGTCTTTATCCCCAGTGCCCTAACTCCATGCACGTCCGGAACTATCTTTCCACCCTGTGACCCAAATCTATTTTCTGTCCAAGGCGCCTCACCCCCAAGTTTTAGATCTGGATCTTAGCCGCCATGGAGTCCTCACTTCCGTCGTATAGCATAACATCCTCAGGTGATCACCTTTCATACCTTCCATTATCGAATTCCAGCCTGCAAGGTAGTCTGCAGGACGACTCCCTTAGTGTCATATCTTGTAGCGACTCTTGCTCCGACTTGGTTGTAGAAAGTCGCGTGGCAATGAGTACACCGGATGGGTTGAGAGGGCAATCTGCGTTTCCGGCACAAATGCCTCCTGTGGATGTGAACACCTCGGGGATAGATCGCTGCGACACTGAACAAGTAAGTCCAGTCACTGTAACCTGCAATTCTGCATTCTCGTGAACCACAGCGTGTATGTTTAACAAATTTATCTCTGGCTTTGCATATTTAATTGGTTGTGTATATCGGTACCTCCGTTGAATGACGCAGGAGGGATACCAATTAGGCCCGTCCCAATTAACGCAGAGAGTTTACAATGCGAATATGCGGCCTAGCCCAAGAGCGTTCTGGAACCTGCCTGGTTTGGGGCCATCTCACATGCAAGTATGTAGCGTGCGAACTTCTCATGACGGCGATGGCAGCTTGCATCCGGAGGGTGCGGGGCCATCTACTTCGAATCCTCTCCCTCGAGGTAATGTTTCAGACGTTGCAACTGAACCAGTACCTCCATCCAGCATGGTGTTAAACGAGGAGGAGCGACGCATTGCGTGTCGCAAACGAGCAGCTCAGGCCTTGTCCTACAAACGGCCGTATTTGAGAGAAATGAAGAATGCTCACGCCGAACAGAGGGAACCCGTCGTCGAAATACCGGTTTGTCCTGCAGGTAAGGTCCTAGGCATGAAAACTCCATGGCATCGTGCGGCCAGGCTATGTGCTCGCCAAACTTTAAATTTTAAAATTAGGTCTTACAAGGCGAGAACGGATTATTGGAACTCTCAGATAGATTTGATAGCATCAAAATTGAGTAGTAAGTTTACATACACGAATCCCCTTTCCAATGCATATCTCGGCAAATTCTTGCGCACAGCTCTAAAAACGGATAGGAAACAATGGAAAAAACATTTCGTGAAAACGGGTGAACAACATGCTAAGTGTCCTGACGAGGCATTCAAGGAGTGGTCAAAATATTGGAATTCTACAGCTGGAAAGGAGGAATCCCAACAGATGATCGAGATGAGGAGCAAGGTTCGAGCTCCAGACTCGTTTTGTACCGGAGCGGCTAGTTCTGACCAGGCTCCTTCTCAGGTACTGTTTTGATGTCCATTACATGTCCTGCATTTTAATCTTAATTTGATTTACTCTCCATTCACTTGCCAATGATGATATAGTTACAAGAGTACATTGCTGTGCATTCTTGAACATTATTGCCCCGGACATGGTCAGCATCTAGTACTAGCCCCGATACGTCAATCTATTTTTTTGCACGAGATAGAAGCCCGTTTATTAAGCAGTACGGTTGCAAGGGGTCGAGGGTCCAGAGGAGTCTGTAAATATTTCTGAGTTACAGAATTCTAAAGCTTGTACAGTCTTGATGTATCTCCTCCCATCTTAACTCTACTATACTGACAATCTTTGAAATTTACTCCCCTTCAAACCTTTCATCTTCCATCTACTCACTTCGAACTCCCCGTTTCAAATTCCCCTCTCCACTGAACTGTAATTGCATGAAATAAATGTGCATCCCTTGTGTTTTTTATATTTTTTTCCTTTTGTCTTCAGAATGGGTTTTGCGAGTGTACCTCGATGCAGACTGGTGTCCGGGGCAATGTATCTGAGGCATGACATGGTTTTTTTACGTTTTATGACACATCTAACGTATAACTTCAGGAAATCGGTACTGAATAGCTCCATTGTTTTGATGGAGAGTTATTGCTACAGAATCCAACTACCGCAGCACCAATCTCCGAATCAGGAGACTGTCGAAGTGGGCGACGCGGCCACTCCTCTGTTGGGACATGGAGTGAAGATTCCCCGCAGCTGACACCACTCACAACAGCCTCGGCTAATGCTCCTGTAGGCACCGACGTTGCGGCACTATATCCGCCTGTACGTTACTGACCTACTCATTAGTTGTAATTTGTAAAATATAGTCATGCAAGTTTACAACTTTTCCTTATTCTAATTTATACGTTCTTGTTGTCATCAATAGAATCCAGCGACACCAGAGTACACACGTGCGAACGGTGCCCTTTCTTCCCATTCAGCACCAAATTCTGACAACACGGCACGAATCAAAGCACTAGAGACTGCAGTCTCTAAGATGTCGGCTCAGGTCGGTGACAACGAGGTATCTCTAAAACAAGTTCTCGATGGACAGAACTTCATGGCGCAGCTCCTCATGCGCTGCCTCAACTCGGATTCAGATCAAGGTACCTTCACAAATGCAACATTGAATTTTAAGTCCTTTTTAGATCGTGGAAACGCCCGCGTTCTTGGTTCCTCTGATGCAGGGATGCCGATGATTCCGAGGGATGGCTCTCCAGAGAAGGTCAACGGTGCAGATTCGTTAGTCCCCGACAACTGCCCCGCTTCACCCGCACCCTTGATCGAAGATACCTCGGCTCCTCCAAGCCGTGGCGCAGCGCGTACGGCATGTACTGCCTCACCCGAAACTGAGAGGAGCGGGAACGACGTGCAGGCTCATGATGCCATGCCGGAAGGAAACGTAGTTATAACCGCGGCCTATATTCCGGAGCGACCTGCCTCAACACCATCGTGGATGTCAGGTTCGACCATCCTAATCACTCCTAGTATGGACATCCGCAGACCTGAGGACAGAGGGCGACCGTCCCCTAGCGCTATGTCAACAGACATATCGGACTCGATCAGGACTCCTTCGGTGACACAAGATCCGTTGGAGCCTTTTCTCGACATTTACTTCGGCGACGATAGAAGCTGGCGACAGTCTCGCGAAAGTGAGCGCCTGAGGAAGAGTCCCTCCGGATGCAGTCCAGTTGCACCGCCGACGTTCACAGAGGCTCCTCGAGTTCATACGAGAGCCCAATCCAACGCAGACCCGGAGGAAGTTGATCGCCGAGAGAGGCACTCAGAACGAATTCGGCACGGCCTAATAATGTTGCCTCGTATTTCCGACGATCCAGTTGCATGCAATAAACCGGTATACATTTTGCACCCGGATTTTCCTGATAAAGTTGTTGCGGAAGGGAAGTCTGGAGGAAGCTGGAAAGCGAAGACACAAAAATTCGGGCATCTCTGTGCGAAGGGCGAGCAGATGGTGCAAGTCCATGTTATCAACATCGAGAAGTGCAGATTGCTCCATGTGGAAGGACGACAGCCTTTCACAGTGCTAGACGACGCTGTAGTCAAGAGAACAGGGTCTAACGTTTTCGTAAAGTGGTCCACTCGTTATCTAGTCCGAATTCGCGATACATGAGTATTTGTTATGTTACGTAGGATGTGACCTTCTTGAGCATAGTATTCAGCAGGATATAGGTAACGAGTAGCATAGAAGGTCAATTCGGAATCCAGTGTAATTTTCATTTTATATATCGAGTAATCGTGCTGAAGCTGCGCAATGCACGTGCATTCTTTGTCATTTAACACATTCTTGGAAGAGTGATGAAAGATCCAATTACAGTCATGCACAGCTAGATGTCACGTACAATTTCCACTTCGAAAGATTCCTACATGCAGGATATTATTAACCTACCGGCAAATTCATCGCCATGCTCTGACACCCTAAAAATAGACATCCCTTTTGAATGGATACCCGGTTATTCCAATATGCACCGTGGGTATGATAGCCACACCGGATATATCGTTCCACAGTGTATCAATACACATTTCGGATATCAACTCACGGACATCAACCGGATATTATTATATGTCGGGTATACCCTAAACCGATGTAACGGACCCTTCTATCCGGATGTACCATGTTATCATGCACCTTTCGTATACCCTGAGTAGAACAGTAGTTATCAATCAGGTCCTCAGAAACGGACATAACCAGTATACCCCCAGGCCATACCCACAGAACATATCCGCGGTCATCAATCGTCGTAGTCAACGAAGTAACTTCGATTCTCAAAAGTAACTGCGACTGAGTCGGAGGTAAGACACACCTGGATGAAAACTAATTTGCTGTCCACATCCATCCTGTGGAAAATCAGCGGTTAAAAGTTTACTGAACGGGGTAACGTCCCACAGTCACATGCACCACGTGGATGAGACCATGCTTTTCGAGGCACGCAGTGGGTCCCCGGATCGAATCGTCAGAGAAACAAAGAAGCCCCAGTATTAGCAAAAGCAGGTGCACTATTACACCGAAGTGAATCCTTGTACACCGAAGCGGAACGCCATAGTGCACACCAGATCTGAGTGTACTTATCGGTGTATTCACATACCGATTCCACTAGTGACCTGTAACCTAAGTGCTCGGTTTCTGTGCTTAAAAATATCAAATTAGCTTTTGCAAGTTATGTAGCTGGTTCTATCAATGGTTAGTGGTCGGAAGAAAAAGTTAGCGTCCCTTTAAGTGTACAATTGGAATATTGTTATATGCTGTGCGTTTCAAGGGTGATATGTGGGATCTTTGTGGGTTTTCTTTATAAAGCTCATGCTGGAGTTGAAGCTATCACGATTATTGATTTTGTTAGCATTATTAGGTTTTATGACATATTAAAGCTTTTATTTCAAGGCATTTTGAGGCCTAGTGTTATATGTAGTCATATACGACTGAATGAATATAAGGATGTTGTTGAAGGTGTATAATCTTGGGAGGAGGTATGTTGTAGGTTTTATGGGTATTAAAATATCAGTATATGGTATTCATCCATTAAAACCTACTTATACCTAGGATGAAACTCTATGGTTCTATTGGATTTGTGGACAAAGGAAGAAATTCCTTTTCCCTACCAATGAATTGTAAGTTGATTCCACTTTCTATAGATTTTACGGTCCTAAACAACATTCTTATACTACAATTACTCATATATCACTACACATAATACAAAGCCTTGAAATACCATGAAAATGTAACTTCAACAATATTTGTATTATATATTCAATTGAAAGATATAATTTTTGAAATTTAATAATATTTTTAGTAAAACTTATGTTTTCCACTAGTATGTTCATCGCCAATAATACTTTCTTATAATTTTTAGTTTTTTGCACTTTATTTGGTTTTTTTGTTACTTGTTCTATATCATTACTGCATTGTTTTTGCCATCTTAATTAACCTTGCACATATTTTCTTTATCCTTTATACATATTTTCTTAATCCATAGTCACACTATTTGCAGTAGCTAACGTAATGGGAATTGGTCAATTTAACCAATATGATGTTTGCCACTGAGTATCTTTGAACTTTTGTTCTGCTCAAATTAAGAAGACAGAGCTCTGAAATAAGTGAAATAAGTGACACTGAAACTCTGAAATAATTTTCTCACACATGTTTATGAAAACTTAGAAAAAGATGTGGATGAAGACTTGGATGAGAATATGGATGAAATTGTGGATGAAAACGTCGCTTAAATTATGGAGGTATTTGGTAGTTAGATGAAACTCTTAAACTAATGATCGATTGGGTATACATAGCATACACTTTGATATAATTTTTAATGTTTTCAATTGGTTAAGAAACCAATTTGTTTTCGATATTTTTTTTAACAATAATACTTTCAAATGAAAAATATAGAAATTAGAGTATATCTATTCAAATAAATTTTATTTCAAAGAGTAAAAATTTCAAAAATGAAGATTTTCCAATAAAAAATAAATATCAATAATCAAAAAATGAAGATTGATAATAAAAAAATGAAGATTAAAAATCAGACTATGAAGATTAAAAATGAAAATATGAAGATTAAAAATGAAAATATGAAGATTAAAAATGAAAATATGAAGATTGGTTTTGTGTCCAAAATTTGAAATATGATTTAGAATTGCATTTGAAATGTAAATTTGAAAATGAATTCACATTGTAATTTGTATATAAAATTTAAATTCCAAAACTTTATAGGCAATAAAAAAATAATTTGTAATGGATTATCTACTTTGAAAAAGTTTTTTATTCTTTAATATAATGCTTATTACATTCATTTATTCTATTATATTGTAATATATGTCGTATAGGATTAATATATGTGGTGTTTTAAGAGATATGATTTGTTTGGAAATTATAAAATTAGAAGAAGAGGAAATAATAGCCAAATAAAGAGACAAAGAACGGAATGAGTGAAGGTAGATGTATGAAATTAAAATATTGAGTTTTCTTTTACATTTGATAAAAAATAAATTATTAAGAGACTAATGGGCAATTTCGAAGAAAATGCAACTAGTAGAATAACATTTAAAAAATCAATTACTTTAAGAATTTTGAAAGGAAATATAAAATTTGAAGTTGTATGAAAAAAAACACCTACATATTAAAAAATCTATAAACTTAAAAGGTTCAAAATAAAACATAGAATATGCAGCTTAGAATCTTTGAAAAAATAATATATATATTAAAAAAACGATTAAAGATTAACACAATGTGTTCAAAAGGTTTATTGGTAAAAAAAAGAATTAAATAGTACAAGAATAAAAAAAAACAAGCATACTCAAAGAAACAGACAATTATGGGCATTTAAAAAAATAACGATCTAAAGATCTATTCTTCCAGCAAAAGTTAAGAAAGGAAATACTAAATTCGCTTATTACGTTACTTTAACCTACCCCCTCTCATAATTATTTTTTGTTGTTATTTTCACAATTTGCATTATTTTGTTTTAATTCTATTTGTTTTCAATATTTTACCATTCGGTTATTCTTTTATTACCCTATTAGTTCACCTGTTTACTAATTCAGTTTTTTTTCATTTGACGTCACTGTTACCTTTTTTGGGCTTTTATTTATTTGCTTCTTCATTTTTCCTCACTCCCCCTCCTCCACCTGTTTTTTTCTTTATTTTTTTTTTCTTTATTTTAATTTTTTTTTTCACTAGCATAGATTCTGTACATTCTCTATGTTGATATTATTCTTATTCAATCTTGTGTATCTCTAACATTAATAATGTTTTTTTTCCTCTTCTTATTATATTTTTGTGTAAATCTCACAATTTATTTTGTTTATGTTTCATTTTCTATTATTTTATGAACTTATTGTTTTTCTCATTAGGCTATTATTTTATTAACTTACTGTTTCTCTTTTCCTTCGTCATACAGAATTTAGGGTTGGATAACTTTTATTTCTCCAAAACCGTTAATTAGTGAAGACATCGCCCGGTTGGTGAGAACCATTAAATCTGCACCTACCACGTGTCCAAGCGAATCCTAGTATGGATTGGCATTCAATGCCAATACGGGCAGTAACGGCGGGCACACAAATCTCGAGACTGCCCTGCCCGCAGCCTTCGTCTCTCTCCATGTTGGAAAAGTTTAGGGTTTACTGCACACTTCCCAACTCGTCGATCAATGTGAGGACGGTACCGTTTTGTCTTGGAGCGTGTGTGGAGAATGTTTCGGCTTGTGTGCCTTCTCAGGTTATTCGATGAGCGTCAGCATGGATTTGACGAAGAATTGCAGGGTTGAGGAAATCAAGTTGCATCAATCGGCCTCAAGAATCTAATAGGAGGAACTGGGGTGAACGCGACAAACTCGGGTGGATTCGGATTATTGTTTGTGTAGGGTGACATTACGTGAGCGTGCCGTGGAAGGAGACCGCTGAGAGGCCACAAGCTGTGTGAAGGTGGTTAGTCTCCTCTACAGATTCAGGCCGATACATCACCGGGAGCAACTTCTCTATGCGCTGGTAAGCCGTCAAATCAGTCTATCTTTTGTTCGACACTGTATCCCTGTTTGTAGATGTTCTTCCAATTGTTGTGAACATTGTTTCTGAGGTAGTTGGTTTGGGTATTACTTTGTTTTGAGCTGAGCATAGATTTAGCTCAGTGGAATGCCGCAGCGATGCAAGGTTTTAGTTGATGAGGACTTTGTGAGTGGAGATTGTGTAGGTCTTTCTATGTTAAATCAAGAACACGTAGACATCTTCCATTCTGGATTTGATAGTTCAAAATTATGCTTCCTTCTCATAAGTGCTGTTGTATTCATGCTAAGCCATCGATTCATTTCTTTATGTAAAACTAGGTCAAGATTCAGTAGTCAGGGAGTGGGCATACGAGCAACACAGGGATACTGGACTGAAGGGTTCCATATTGTCAATGAGGTAAAAAATTGGTGATCGTAGATTTAGGCTCAATTTGTATTGTAATTTTTGCGATTATACTGTCATGTGTTAATAGATACGGAGACCGTAGCCCTCGAGGATCGTATCCATTTTCCTGTATTCTTTACAACCAGTCTTCCAGATACGTCTTCTATTGGTATTCCGATCCTGATTCGCAATTCTGAAGTGCGTAGTTAGTTGACCACGGAATTTGGTTGATTTCAGGTTATTTCCGAATGATAATAAAAAGGAGCTACATTTTACGTATTTGGTTATCCGCGGCCTCGCTGACTTCCAGTGGTAGGTAGTTACCACTAACCTATCCAGTTTATTATGTATTTGTGCAGTCTTCAGTCTTGCTCAGACAAATGTGCTAGTCAGTTGCCCACGTTCAGTGTCACAAATTTGTACGCGACAAGTTCCTAACCATAGTATCTCCACAGTTTGCAGAATTCAGAATGGGAGGTGGCGATCGTCGTGGACTGGTCTTCTCTCTCAGAGGATGCATGAAGACGGTTATCTAGTACCACCCGGATCCAAAGGTCTCTTTCCCTTCCGATACTATTCAGGAAGGGAAATATATCGTGCTTCATCCGAATCTACCAAAGCCTTGGAAGTGGTCTCTGGAACTATGCAGGGTTGTCCAACAAGAGGAGTTGTCGTTCTTCCTGACTGTCGCTGTTGACGGAGCTGGAACTATTGATGGAGAATCCGTTTGGGTGACGTTGATTACCGTTGCAGTCGTGGACATTAGACTTTACGGTTCAACAATATACTTGTGGCTCCTTACGCACGAAGGTGCGCCGGTCAGTCTTATTTTGGAGGAAGCCTCTGATAAATTCCAGGCAGGGTATTTTGTCGATAGTATTCGTTCCGCACATGATCTGTGCCTAAAGCGTGGCGTCCCTGGAGCACTCATGCTGACTCCAACTGAGAGCGGCAACGTCCATGGTACTGCACGTATTTTATTTCACCTCATTAAGCGTTATCTAACTAAATTGGAGAGGACTAATCACATGCTGCACATGGAGCATGAAGCACTCACGGCTCCCCAACCTCCTGGTAGGAGAAAGCGTGTTGCATCCGGTGACTCTACTGTCCCCAAGGCTGGTAGCCGGGATACTAGAAGTAGAGGCAAAACTAGCGGAGCGCCAAGAGTGTCTCAAAATCAAGACTCGGCCGAAGCGGGACTACGGACTGAGGGAAGTATACCGGTAGATTCCACACCTGCCCGTGAAGAGACACCGGCTATGTCCACTCATCAGACGCCATCAGCTCCGTCACCATCTACCCAACAATGCGATCAAGAAGGGGTTGCGACTCCAGAGTCTCCCATCCCAGTACCACCCAATCCAGAACAAGGAACTAGTCGTTCACCAGGGGCAAAGAGGAAGCTTACACCTCGAGGTAGCAGAATCACTAGGTGTAGGTCCGCGCGAGGGATACTCATCACAGCCATCGAGGATACGAGCAATGTCATCACTAGGGGGGATGGTCGTCTGAATAGTAGAAGAAACACTGGCACAACACGCGGCAGTGGCAGGTCCATTGGCGGACGTCCATCGAAGACTCAAGTAATGAACGCAGTAAACTCAATGGCTGCAGCCAATTTGCGCGGCTCCAGAGGAGCTGGGCGGCGGAAAATTCGCAATCCTAAGAAGCCATTCCCAATTATTCCGGCAGAGGGAACAAGGATGGATGTGAAGGAGGCCAACGACGAGAGAGAAGAGTTCTCAAGCCTAATGAGCCCTCTCTTTATGTTTGGTGCGCACAACTATAGGGAGGTGCACATTGACAGCATGCGTGAGCCTCTAGATGAATATCGAATTCGTCCCTTCCACGACTCTCTGCGAGACATGCTACATGATTATTTCCTGACTGTTTTGATTCCACCGCAAAACATTCTAACTCTCATGCCTGTATGCGACGAGAAACCAGGATCATGAGATGATGTGAAGGATGGCCAGTTTTACATTATCAATGGGCAGCACACTTGGGCAGCTGCTCAGAAATTAGTGCGACATCCCCACATCTCAGAAGAACGGAAGAGTATGCTGCAGAAGTGGAAGTGTAACTTCATTTGGAGCTGAGATGAAGTAGAAATAATGAAGCTAGCGGAACGAATAAACCACACTAACAGCTTACAATGGAGGTATCCAGACATTGTACTGTATCTACAACATGCTCGGAAGGTCTGGGACTTAGCAAAGCGCCCACGCCGCGTCTTTGTAGGGCAACGGGCGGTAAGGGAAGGAGATGAGAATGTTCTTGCATAGAAGGTCTGTGTTGCTTGCCTATCGTCAACTGCCATATATCCATGCTTATCCACATTACCTGGAATGTTGATCGAGGGGTATCATGGAGTCTTTACTTTCTGTAATCAATTGCCCATAGAATGTGTCAACGGTACAAAGTACTGATTTTTATGCTGACAGTTGTGGCCCTGTCTAACTGCAGTCTGTGCGGGAGAAGGTCGTCTCTATTTTCAACTCTATGTACGGAATGAAAAAAACAAAGAAATGGACAGCATTCCAAGGTGAACTGATGATTAGTACGTCTCCTAATGAAGTTTGGTAGCCTGTTGTTCGATTATAGTACGGGCGGATTAAAGGATCCAGATACATAAGAGCTACGCAAGGACGGTAAGAAGTGGAAAGGGAAGACCTACACCGTCCCAGCGCTTTCCGCGTACACTTTCAAAACCTTGCGTGGTTTTGGACCAACTTCCTTACTGGAACTCAGTAGGAAAATCCTTGGAGGTGTGGATGACCAAGGAAACCTCATACAGGATGAAAATCCAAAAGTCTTCCTAGGCAAAGGAAAGCCGAAAAAGTTTGACTCTGTAGTTAGCAAGCGATTTAAGAACACTGTTGTGCAAGAGCAAGCGCAAGCGATTTAAGAACACTGTTGTGCAAGAGCTCCATAGGAGGGGTGGTGTAACGCAGGTGTGGACATCAAACGAAGACGCTGACACAGTGGCTTGGCAGAATTGGAAGAAGGAGTCAGGATTCCTTCGAGTGCACATGGACGAATTGATTCGACGCGGGAATGAAGGCCAGTGGATTAAGTCTCGCACTGATCGTCGAGGCAATCCACCAAGCAAATTTGTCGCGGAAATCCTACGGGCTGCAGCACACATGTGGATCGGAAACGAAGCACTGCGGCCGGCTGTAGCACATTTGAATATTTCTGATTCTTCCATTGGTCAGTTTCTATGCAAATCGCATGGGGAGGAAAGGTGTGTCACCACAATTGAATTTTCAGCTACGCAATTTGTTAGAGGGGTGATGGACCTTTGTTATTTGGTTCCAGTGGGGTTAGAAGCGCAGGGCTTTGCAAGGACGGCCATGTATACGCCGCTCTTTGAAACGCTTAACAATGATCCTTACGACCTCCTCCATGTTGTTCCTAGATGGATGATAATTGGAGACTCTAGGAATAAGATGAACATCAAAAATTCTCTGTTGCGTTTTTTTCCTGGATATAACATAGAAAGTTTTGATTATGTGTCCACAGTAGCAGGGACTTCGTTTCATGGTCTCAAGGCTCGTAACAGAGGGGGTACACAGACCATCATTTTCATAGTCCACGATGATCATACCCCTGAATTTGAACTAAACTGGCCGAGCGAGGTTACAAGATCTAATCCTAGGTTTATGAAGAAGCAAACATACTTTGGAGAGCAGAAGCTCAAGGTCCACGACGACGAACTACGCATGGAAACGTACATTCGTTTTATCCATGAAGTGTTGCGAGTCACGGACATCACGAATTTGGGTGGTCGTAACTTCGCTTGTGTTTTGGCGGGTCGGAAGCCGATGCTCGCTGCTCTGGTAAGATACTGATACGAGTCATGTGTATTCACTTATATAGTCAATTGACCAAGAACTGTGCAATAATTTCTACTCCGTTTGTCACAGATGGAGGGCCTGCGTCCCTTTGCCATTACTAGCGCTTTGCGCTCTCACGACTTTTTTCTTAGTACTTATGAACAAGGACTGAAGATGTTGTCCTATTTCTTCGATAGCCGGATTGAGACAAACGATGCCGTGCATCACATCCCGCCTCTTGCAATGATTAATCCAGTTGCTGACTAGGAACAAGATATTGACCAGGAATCAAACGCTTCTGATTCCGACGACACAGAGAGCGAGGAGGAACAAACTCAGGCTCCCAGAATGTCCCCATCAGTAGATGGAGAAAGCGAAGATGAATCGAGTGATGTTCTCCGCAAGAAGGAGAGATTGTTTAGGAAGGAATGTAGGATTGACGATGACGCTCCTGCAACATCCTTACGCCATTTTGTTGATGAGCACCATGATTCAGAAGAGGTACATCATGGAGAAGTGAATTCCCCCCAGACATTCAAAGGAGGAGTACCGGGTCCAGAATTCTGGAATGATGACGCTAACAGTACTCATACTCTCCATCGGCTGCGGAAGGAAAGTACGTCTCGAAAGTTGATCTTGACCCAGGGTGCAGAGGAATCAGCACCAGATGAAAGGATTCGAGCCACCCCGGAGGATCCCTCACTAAACGAGATGGGATCGGGCGATGGTCCCTCCAGTGGACCAGTCGGCAGCGACAACTGTGGGTCTGACTTGGTTTTGTCACGGTATGACCTGGAACGGCATCGGGCGTTGGAATGTATTTCAACTAGAGTTCGTAGTCCGGAAGCACCGCAACTTGGAGAACCAAGTCTGCAGGATACAGGTGCCATCCTTGAAGGTCCAATACATACCCGCTCATTCGGACATAGACTAATTGCCTGCTCATAATACCCTATTTGTTAAAACATTACCATGTGATCTTAGAACTGCAAGTACCTACGACTCTGGATATATTGTTGACGACAATGGAGCATGCTATTACTTATATAGGCAGCAGTCCGGTTGCCCAACTCATATGCAGCAAACCATCAAAGACTGGAGCACATAATCTATGGTTACAAAGGTTTTTCAATATGGGAAAAAAAAATGGAAAGAAGAAGACCTCAGTGTAAGCCTCAATTGCTACTGCTAGTCGGTCCTTCTTGAAGTACATGTTACCCTGGTCCTTCAAAAGACTCCGCTTGTTTCTACGGACTAGCCACCTCCCTCGCCATGTTTACTTTTCTCCCTGTCTCCCCTCTCTACTCAACTTTGCCTAAAGATCTTGAGAGGGTAATTCGACATCATCATGAATATGTGACAATGGTCACAAATAGCGTAGCTCTAACTCGTCAACAAAATCGCAATGCACTTGATGACAATGGACACAGTTAACCAGACTCTGAGCAATACCAACCAGAATCCGAGCAACCCAAACGCAGCATCAAACTCAGGCCTCTGTTCCTGAAAAAGTGCTTTCAACAACCAGCTCACACGCCGATACTTCAACAACATCTTTGCCACTAAATCCATTGCAAATAGCAAGCAAGTGCCAAAAGAATCCAATTATGGCCCGAGGTATGTACAAGCATCACACAAAATAAATCCCCCGCGAAAGAACCACTCAATGAATAAGAGAGCACCAAGTATGATTCTCTGAATACAACATTCCGCTCTAATGCCTAAGGAACTCTAGTTCGCCCATTATAACGCTCGGTAAGGATATACTTGGCAATTTTACTTGTTCAGTTGAAGTGGGATACACTAATTTCACGTGTATAAAAAAAGAAAAGGAAGGAGAACAGGGTCGAGTCGTCGACAGTTCGACTCTTCATCAGGCAAAGGAATAGTTTAGTGTTCAATGAGATAATACAATGCACAGCCATCTGCTTGTAGGGCACTCACTAAATCAAGGGGTGAAGGAAAGGCCATCATGACTGCAAAGCAATGTGTTGCTGTGACAGCAGCAACTTTCTTGTGCATCTCAAAATGTTCAGATCCCTCTGCATTTATAGCACACGTCAAAATTAAACGTCTTCATCCTTCCTAATAGTTACGCCGCCGTAATACTGATTTACTGAGTGCTGTGACTTCCAAGCTAAAGTCTACACATGAAGAAGAACTTAGACATGTCGGCGAGATCAATAGGGTAGAGAATTCTCACCTAAAAGAGGCGAATAAGCAGTCTGCCCAAAGAGAAGTTTAGCAGCACCTTTGTCGGCCACAACAACGGGTTTGAATCTTCCCAGATTCTCCCCATGTTTGGATTTCAAGCACCATGAGCCCAAACCTTCATCTGCCCATTCAAGCCCAACTACTTGGACGCCATACTTGTATATTTTGTCATATTTTGTATGAACATGTCAAGTACCCGCTGAAAGTGCAAAGCACAGCGCTAAGGCAGCTTCGAAGCTACCAGTGTTCCGATCTGATCAATCGACAGTCAGGTGTTCCGATTTTAACATGCGCTGTATATATGATCTTAGGTGATTTGCATTCTCCTCGTCACATGTGGCGATAAACCAAATCGGTGAAGAAAAGTTGACAAAGCGACTCATGTAGCTAACACAAGTAAACATGACTGCATCTTTACAAAAGTACGGTTTAGGGTTTATCCCGCCACATAAATGCCGCTCCTTTACATAAGACATTCAAAAAGCTTAGAAAGACGTCAATGTCGTAGTAACTAGAAGTTGTGAACAGAGACTTCACATGACATGACATTTAGGTATCGGATAATAAAGGCGGACCCTTCCGAGCTACTTCAGCCGGAATCCTGTTTAATTCTAGAATACGTCGAGATGAACCTGTGCTAATTGGAGAGCCCTTCTCTCTTATGTATCAGTCTTGAGCGGTACACCACTTCATTCATGTGAAACGCCAGGGAAATCGACTGCTCCTTAGGAGGAAAGCATCTGTTCATCATATTGTAGTCGCATAGAATATTGAGAAGCGATCGGTGTCTGTGCTTCCATGTCGGGCCACATGTATTGCGATACCACGCCTACGGGAATGCCTACTATGGGGAAGAGTACTCTGCTAGGGTGGCTTGCAGCAGTCCGCGGAATTGGTGAGAGAAATCAGTTGGTGTTCCCTAAAGTTCTCACGATCGGTCATTTCATAAACATGTCAAATGAAGAGGAGTGGAGCTTGGCATGTTACCGCTAAGTTGACATGCTAGGAGAAATTAGTGAATTACCTTACAGGAAGTACGCTGAAACCCTCTGTGCCCAGAATCAGCATGAGCTAAGTATGTTTGCATCACCGACATCTCCAATCGCTGATACTGACGACGATTACAGGCCTCCTCAAGCCAGGAACCAAAAAAAAAAATGTGGTACATGTGTTTTGATGTCCACTGTCGAGAGCACGGACTGTAGTGACACGGCAAATGCAAGAAGCGCCACTCCGGAGATGACGGGGACGACATGAGAACACAGACCGCATAAAAGGTAAGTACACTCTGTTGAATTTGAATCATGTGTGCTACGTTCATGGCCTAATTTGATTTTAGTTTCATTTTACCATCTTCCATCTGCGATGCATTTTCAATTGTGGACACTGTCAAAAATGTATGTAGGCGCAGATACTTCGTTTCAGGGAATCACCTACAACTCTGGGAGCCATTCAGTTTGTGAACACCAAGATGGAGGGTAGTTCGTTGAAGATGACAAATTTGGTGGACGGATCGGCCTGTTCTCCACTTCTGAGGGAGGGGTCGTAAAGGAGTGACAAAGTCTACATACCTTTTTTGGCTGCCACTTTGTTTTCCACAGTAGCACTCTGTAAGTCCGGACATAAACATAATACTATATACTATTAGGGTATTACTTCTGATGGCATTCCAAGAAGAACTATCATCTCATGGAAATCGGAGGTTTTGATATAGAGTGTACACTGTTATAGAACCTCTACCTGTAGCAAGGAAATGACAGCCATGTTAAAATTCACCGTCATACATGGAGGGGTTGACCCCAAGTATGGTGGACCGCTACAGTGTTAGGCAGTTCACATTTTGTTTTGTACACTTTCTTAGCTCAACGAATACTCTGCATTCAGCATGGCATACTAATTTTGCTCCTACATATGAACTGTCAAAGTGGAAGCGGAAACATATCACGTCGTTAAGCCATGCTAGTATGTTCAACATACTTACTTCAGTTTTGGGCCTGCTTTGGGAAGTAGTTCTACATCTACAAGTTGACGTCCGATAATCATTTCAAAATCACGAGTCCTGTGTCAAGAGGTAGATGTTATAAAATAAGATCTATACGGGGTGTAAACGTCAGAAAGGACAAAGAATCTGCACACGTTCTCATTTGGGGGATTGCAACTTTTTGTTTATTTAGTAATATGTAAATGCCTGTCAGGAGTTCACCATGTGACAGTCTACAATTCCACATGAGAAATGAGTTACATATTCACTAATTGTTAACAGGAGATTTCTTAATCTCTCCTTCCTTAGTCTCCACTAGTTGTTTTACAGTTTTTCATCCCTGTCCCCGACAGTCATCCAGTCGGCTGGATGAACTCTGTCAGAGCCGACTGGATGAACTCTATCGGAGCCGACTGGATGAACTCTATCGGAGCCGACTGGATGAATTCTATCGCAGCCGACTGGATGATTCTCTTAGTTTTCAGAGGCTTTAAGAGGCAGGTTTAGGGTTTTGGAAGATCATTCTACACTAGAGCAGGTAGAGTCAGAGAGGTCTGAGAGCTGTTAGGAGCTGCTGTACCATGTTTTGGGGCTCTTTTGACCCATTTTATGCAGTTTTGACCTCTTTTTGCACTTGCATTGTACATTTCAAGCATTCTATGAGGGTTTGGAGCACTTAGTTTAGTTGGGTTTTGTTGGGTTTTGATGGGATTCTGATGGCTAGGGTTTAGTGTTTAAATCCTGCCTTTACCACTAATCTTTAACATTATCCTTGGTATAGGATTAGGTATGGGTGCGGATACTGTAACGAACATGGTGCCATGGCAAATGACGAACATTCATGATACTGAGTTTGACTGCACAATTTTTTAAACGTAACATGTGAATAAGAATTGATCAGGGTTGACATAATGGACGGACGGGCCAAAAAATTGTCGTGTAGTCACGTGACGAACGTGACGGACGGTTATCGGACGGACGCTTATCGGACGGGCTCCCGACCGCGAGCAAAATTACTGTCCTCACAGTTTACTATTGTTTACCATGGGTGGCGCCCGTCGTCGTGTCCGCGCGCGTCTTTGCGCCTGTTCGCGCCTGTCATATGTGGTTGATCGCGCCCGTCGTCAGTCTCGCGCGCGCGCGGTGATCGCGCCCGATTACCCTCGCCCGATCAAGGTCGCCCGCGCTCGTCGCGAGCTCGCAGTGATCGCGCCCGTCGTCTGTCTCGCGCGCGCACAGTGATCGCGCCTGATTACCCTCGCCAAATCACGGTCGCGCGCGCCCGTAGCTTAGGATGAACGTGTTCGCGCCCGTACCAGCCTGCGCGCGCCCAACCTGCTCGCGCCCACACTGTCCGCCCCGTGAGTATAAAATGCCACCCTCCTCCACTGATTCGCACCCCCCTCACTTTGTGCATTTTGCCTTCAACAGCCCAAGGGTAGCTGATTGCTTAGTGTTACGGTGGGTTTCTCAACATTCGCTGTACCGTCCAACATGAATTCCAACGCCTGCAATTGCCAACAAATCAAGTCGATTATGAGTTTAACGAATGGTGCCACTCCACCGGGCATTGCACAGCGAACGGACACAGTTATTTGGTCAATGCTGGAGCGACTCCGTCAACTGAATGACTTCTTTGAGGATTGGATCTCTCGCCGTGACAAATTGGTGGCCTACGCAGAGAATGGACGCCCTCTGCCTCCAACCACTGAAGAGTAGTTGGCAACCCAAGCGACTGTCGAAGAACTTGACTATGAGATTGGCGATCTCATCAAAGAACTGAAGAAGGAGATGGCAATACTTTGTGTCCCTAATATTGTCTCTAGTGCTCAAACGAACCATTTCGAGACGCACTTGAAAGACCTAGAGGACCGGTACCTAGAGTGCATGGCACTGTAATCGACTTTACAATGAAGTGATACATTTTCAAAATAAATAAAGTATTTTTTTTTAACTCTGAATTTGCAAGTTCTCTATGGTTACGCTGATTTTTAACAGTTCTCTAGTTTGTGGTGGCGCTGGTCCTGGACTAGTGCTCGCGCCCGTCCATCCAGCGTTGGCGCCCGACGGTCGCGCCCGTGCAATTCGGATCGCGCCCGACTAATATCCGCGCTCCCGCATCGACGTCCGCGCGCGCGCCCCTTCGGTACTCGGACGACGCCCGGGCGCGCCCGACGAAGACTGGGTCGGTACCCGCTCGCGCGCAGTAAAACCCGCTCGCGCCAGTCATATACCCGCCACTGAACCGCTCGCGCTCGTTGATATCCGCGCGGGCGCGGAGGTATACACGGCCGAAACCCCGCCGTCGGCGCCCGCGCGTGCCCGTCGGGTTTCCGCTCGCGCCTGTAGCAGGTTGTTCGCGCCCGTTCCCTGGCGCCCGTGAGTATACAAGTGCGATTTCCCCCCTCATTTTGCACTCCCCCCCCTTTGAGCACCTTGCCTTCAACAGCCCTTGGTAGCTGATTGCGAGGTACTCAGGTGGGTCCCAGCACTCTGACACGTGTCTTTGTTTTTGTTCTCGAGAACTCTATGGTGTCTGTGTATTACATTTGAGAATTTTGTAAATGTTTATAATTTGTAAATGTGATTGAGGTTTTGGGGTAGTCGTAGGCTTTTAATTTTGCACTTTTGGAAGACTTCGAAGAACGATCTACCTCGAGCAGATATGGAACGGCAAGAACCAAATCAGCTCACGGCGGCAGAGCAGAGGAAAAAGCAAAAGGATGCGGGACGGGTCAGGCATGGAAACCTCCAACATAAGAGGGTTTATGTCTTATTGAATCCAGCAAAGCTATTCAGAGGGTGGGAAGCTGCACCGCAACCATGGACTCTAGCAACGTGTGAACAATTCATTGAATGGTGCCACATTGGGAAGTTATTCCCGTTGCACCGTCATAATAATAATCGGAGGGAAGCTTGTACGTGAGCGGAGAGCGCAGAGCGGAGAGCGGTGAGCGCAGATTTGGAGAGCGGAGAGCACAGAATGGGGGACAAAACCTAAAAATAGCACTTTTTAAACTAAAAATAAATTATAAAATTAGAAGATTCGAATATTCTTAGTGTATTTTTAGAAATACTCTTATTTTAGTAATTTTATTGACCCTATAACCGTGGACTAAATACAGTATTTTCATTGAATTTGTAGTTCATATTCTCTTTTCTTGGTGATTAAATTTTTCATGTGCACCAATTACTATGCTCCAGCTCCTTCTAACTAGTTCAGGCATATAGTAATTCCCATTATCTCCTTAAATTTATATGCAAATTACTACTTAAAATGTATTGGTATTGAACCTCTGAACAGGGATCAAGTAACATTTAATTTCGTAACATTTTCTTAGCATTGCTAGAATTCATCCACCATAGTCTGCATGCCTTTCTCCTTTTTCTTATTTTTTTTTAATTTTTTTGATATTTGTCTTGTATTTTTTATAAAATTTTCTTTATTATATCTATCTTGTTAGAGGGGTCAAAAGCCTCTTTTCATTTAATTCTCTCCTTCATTTTATTTTCACAATCATTTTATTTTCACATTCAATTTGTTAATCTCCGTCATATTATTTTCAACCTTCATATTAAATATTGCTATTCTTTACTTTAATCTTTTTAATTTCAATTTATATAAATGTTTTTTTTTTTTTAATTTTCATTTTCCAATTTTTTTAAAATGCTAAATGACCTCTGCTAAACCTTCATCTTTTTCCATTCGGTTTAGGAGGATGACAACTTTTAAATGAATGAATAGCCGATTTTCAAGGGCGCCAAGCATCTTCTTCAGGGATATTTAAGATAAGAGTAGGGAATGTCTCTGCCTCTTTTGTGTTGGTGTTATGTGAAGCTCTTTTCCGTAGTGCGGGACAGCAGCTATGGAAGACGTCAGAGATATTGTTTTTTCACTTGCTGACGATGTTTGTCCATTTCAACCATATGTTGAGGTGGAGGACGAAGAAGAAGTGATGGCCAACAGCCAAGGGCGTCCTTTGACAAGGGATGTTGACGTGCAACCGGATGTAAGAGCTGACCCTCCACGTTCAGAAAATTCGGATGAAATCATAGTGCTAGAGAAGGACGCAGATGTGCCTTTGCAACCACATGCATACTCGAAGGTTGGAAAGATCCCAAAGGGTACTTATTCCAGGGAATCAGTTAATTGGAGGCAGGGAGGTGGGCCATTGCTGAAACGTTCGTACCAAGAACACGCTCCAAGTGTGGGAACGAAAGTGAATGCGAATGTAGTTTTTCCTGTAGTATAGTCAGCGGCTGGCAGTCCTGCTGATAGTGTAGTGGGCAACCCTAAACGTGTTAGGTTCGAAGATTATGACATCTAATAACAAGTATATGTTTGTTGTAATAAAGGGTACATGTCAGGGGATACGAGGTATATACTGCACTTGTTCAAGATAGAATGTTTTGAAATAGAGTGCAATCAATGTCAACAACAAAACCTTTATAATGAAAAAGTCAATACAGCTTCTGTATTGCTGACTTAGTACATGGTATATTACTAAAATCATTCACTACGTGACAAATGGCCATTGTGGAAATGGCAGTTCTAAAGTAGGAGGGCTACCTACTTCTTCGCCAAGGGGTGACGCAAGATTCCACTCTCTAAGAGTAGCTTGACCTCGTTGAAGCTGAAGGTAGGCGCATGGATGAAAAGCTCGGCTTCGGGATCACGGTTGCAGACCTTCAAGAGTATGTAGTATAGGTGCTTACAATACGTGAACTGAGTCTTGCCACGGAACGTAGTCATCGTCTTCTTGAATGCTGGGCAAGTGCAACCAGGGTAAGAATTGATGGTAATCTGGTACCGTGTGATGTGTGGAGCGACGCCCGAATCCAGCCCAATGATGCAACCGTGGCCCGGCTCAGGTATCATGGTGACGGAACGGAGGTGCGCTTTAAGAGACTCGGAGGAGCCCATGGAGAGTCGCTGCGCTTGATTGGGACGAGTGGCAGTGCGCTTCACCATCTTGCCGTCTCTCTTGCCTGGGTAGCGGTCAGCGTCTGAAGGGACTGGCACCGAGCTGAGATTTGCAGGGGGCGGGGCAGAGGAGAACAGGCGTCTTGGGGAGACCGGTTTCTTCGGCGAAAGTTGAAAGCCCGCTGCTTCGAGGGCAAGAATCTCAGTGAGTTTTAGGTTAGTACCTAGTTTCACTGGCGAGACCTCTGGAATGGAGGGGAATTCCTGGTCCTTTGAGTAGTGTGCTACGCACTTCCGCTTAGAGCCTTTCACGCAGCGCTCAATATCATCAGAGCAGAAGAAGAACTCTGTCTTCACGACTGTGTTCCTGCGGTAGTTAGTCCAAAGCCCAGTGTAGGTCGGGGCAGCTGTGCAATGGGGCCCCCTGACAATTCTCTCAGTGCACTTCTTCTTCGTTTCAGCTCTTTGGGCCCAGCAGCACTTCGCAGAAAGTTTGTGAAGTCTCGAAATGTGCCACTCCTTCACGTCCACCTTAGTTTCTTCAACCGCGTTGACATGGCAAATGCCGCCCTTGTTCACTGGTGAAGGTAAAGGGGAATCAACTTCGTGGGCAGGAGATTGGGTACCTTCTACCTCGGGGTCGTGTTCGGAGTCGTCTTCCACAATGACAGGCATCTGCATAGGTTGAGCTCTGACGGCACGTCTTGGGCCTCTTGGGCGTGAGAAGTTTGTCTTGTCCGGGCGATGAGACTCCTCGTCAGCTCCGATAAGGACGTCGGCTTTTCGCTTCTGTGAACCAAAGACTTCCGCTCCAGGCATGATAGGCTGACGGGTGCAGAACTCATCCGCGCCTGGCATATCAAGCATGGGCTTATCGAGCAGTGTAGGATTTCCCCATTTCTTCGCGTTGCGTTCAACCATCCGGAGCCTGAGTTCCTTCTTGGACGGTCCTGTTCCGCCGACGTCACCTTTGAGGAACTGGTAGTAGTTGACAACCTGTAGAAATGCCCGAATGAAATCGTCCACGGTAGCAACGTACAGGTTGTTCCCGTTGTTTCCAGAAGCTTGGAGCCACTTGTTGTGAACTGTTTCGGCGAGGTTACAGGTGGGCATCTCTGTGAGTTCTTCTTTTGTGAATTTCTGCAGATTTGACAGTACATGCTGTTAGATTCACCGATTACAGTTTTGTAGGTTAGGGCTAGGAAACCAATATCAAAAACATGGAAACAGAGTGCCGTAATAATACCTCGGTCATGAATCCCCCCCACTGGCGGAAGCGGTGGTGCCAGAATGACAGCCACTGATCAAGTTTGATGAGCCCGCTCTCGCCAACGACCCCGGTGGATGCCCACCATGCTCGCAACGCGTGGTACAGAGTTTCCGCCTCTGCCATGCTGGTCGCATTCTTGTACTGAGTGCACATCTTCTTGAGTTGTTCCCAGAGTTCTTCGGGGAAGTGCTTCTGCGTATACGCCACCATGTTCTGAGTCCAGTGGAACAAGCACGACCTCTCCCGGTCCTCCATTGGGTCCTCTTTGTTGCCATTGCCGTAAAGGATTCGCACTGCATTCCAATTTGCCTGTGCGTTATCCGCCATGAACCCCTTGAAGTTCGGCGCTGCAACGCCATTGATCTCCATGACCAGGTTCAGGTTTTTCCAAAAGACGAGCTGGGCCTCCGTGTCCTCGGACTGCATGTCGCAAGTGGCGATTGTCATCACGCGGCAGTAGGTGGCGTCGTACACATGGCAGGCCATCGTCGACCAGTCTTTGACGCGTTTGACATGGTCGAACATGATCCATGCGTTCTCCAAGTCGCTACCAGCTTGCATTCGGCTGACCAAGTCGACACCACTTCCCGGGCCGACCTCCGACATCTTGAAGAGGAAGACTTTGTCACGCATAGATCCCTGACCAGGAAACCTATTCTCCTGGACATACGCCCAGAGACTGTTTCCACGGAGCTTGGTGATACCGTCCATGATTCCGTACCTTTTGAATTTTTTGAAGGTGGCGACTTTGTTGCGGATGTTGGGTGACGCCATGTCTTTGCAACGATCTAAAACAGGAACCAGCTCCTCCATCGTAAGCTTCCTCGGTGGTGCATCCTCGGGCTATAGCAGGTAGCTCCCGATGAGGAGTTTGCTCGCCTCCAAGACGACGGCGCTCTTTGTTGCTTTGATGTTCATCTCTACCTGCTCTTCTATTAAGCTACTAATCTCTGCTTTAGAGTCTCTGTAGTCTCCAACTTTCACTGGATGATCATGTGTTCCTATGTGAATAGAAGCTCTAGTCTGATTGGCTTTGCCCACTACGTAATAAATCCTAGCCTCGCATGTAGCTACACATGATGGAGGTTCTTTACATACCTTGCACACTAGCCTGGAGTCAGATGGAGGAGGCTGATCCATTAGAAAAGCTTGGAGGGTACACCCTTCAAACTCAGTCTCATTATCCTCGAAGATCTTGGGAACACGCTTCAGAAAGTCACACTCCTTGTTGCTGCAGCGCAGCCATCCGACGCAGGTGGAACTTCGAAAAGATAGTCCGAAGTCGTTTTTGATGTTTGTTGTGATGGTCTTGGTCCACAAGTGTCCGTCGTATTGTTTGTCCATTCCCTGCATTGACTTTGCGGCGAGCTTAGAGGATCCTGCAGCAGCTAGGGGCAAGTCCAAAACTACCGGACCATCAAACTTCGCAGGCAAGTACTCCACTCTCTCGTGTCTAATAGTGGAATAGTCTATCTTCTTTAAAATGTTTTTTGACCCACGCGTCTTAGCAATCTCTTTAAGGAGCGGAACAATGCTAACTGTGACCTGGGACAATGGAAGGAGGAGCAGCAGCGTCGACCTTAGGCACCGACTTGACGGGACTGACTTCATCATCAGAGGAGAGGGATATGACGGACGGAGGAGGATGTTTTTCTACATCGGAAGTCTCAGAACCGGGCTCGACTTTGACCTTGACATCACGAGGTAAGTGAGTCTGAATTGTGCAAGTAGAAGAGCGACGGGGGGTGAGGATCTTAGTGGATGCAGCCATCAGAGAATCAGTAAGACCATAGACTCTATAGGACCTAGGGAGAAGTCTCCACTGCAATATGTTGTTCTCATCTCTCACTGAAGGTTGCCCGAGGGTGTGGGTAACCTCGGCAGTAACGTCATCAAAGATCTCCTCCTCTATACTGATGGAATCCTCACGAAAATGGAATCTGAGACTGAGGCGAAGAGAGGACACCGTAGCTAGGCCATCGTCATCTACGCAAAAGCTAAGAGGGATACCCATGCTTTGGGCATACAGACAGACCATCCCCATATTCGCAGGCAACTCAGAGATACTAGAGGTAGACGGGAGAAAGGGAGTGTACTAGCGCAGCAGTATCGCGAGAGCAATGTGAGAGGAATGATGCATCGCTGTTGATCATTTTATTCTAGTTGGAATGTCCATGTGGACCACTAGGTAATGATTCATTCTGTTAAGTAACGAATGATTGATTAAAGAGAGACGGCGCTAACTAATTAGAATGTTGCTTTTTGCAGGACCAAGTTAACATGGTAGGAGTTATTAGAAATACTTATTTATTATATGAATTGTAGAACCGATTCTATTCGATGTGCAGTTTGGTGAGATTAGAATGAGCCGTTAATTGCATCCATATTTAATACAAGTATTCCAGTGCTTAATTCAAATCTTTTAAAATTTTGTGGGCTTGGTTTATTCTCTTCCTATATAGATTGATCTCATCAGCTTTAGTTCAAAATGCAATTATATATAGTTTTCATTAATTTAAGTAGGTTTAGAATAAGGTCAGTATTTAGGGCTGAGTCAGGGGGTTATGGTTTGGGATATATAAGCTAGAGGGAAGTTAGGAGGAGAGCTATATTGTGGGGACAGTTCTCTCGTTAGTTAGACACATGAAGGAGAGTGGAGGCTCAGCTCCCTCCACTTATGTCACTCCTAGACCTAGAAGAAAACCATGTGGTACAGATTTTACGAATAGGAGAGCGAGGAGGAGGAGAGAATCACGTAGAAAGGCAAAGTCGGAAGGGGACCTCTTGAGTGCACCTCTAAAGGTTCGAGGGGCTGGGCTGCCTGTGACAATTAAATTTTGTAGCATTCGTAAACTCATTCTAGAGTCCATAGTAGAGGTAAAAGAAGAGGTTTTAGAGGACAACGTAGTTGAGCTTCAGGAGCACGAGGTAATAAGTAGTGGGGAAAAACAGATAGAGATGACGGAAGAATTAGGTTTCAATTGCAGTCCAACTTTGGAGACACCTTAACCTTCTTTTGGATTCAAGGAGTGTTCAACAAGAGGGACGGATACACATTCGGGCGACCAGTCTAACAAGGATATGGTAAGTTTCATAATTGATACATTTAAATATGCTTCATGTAAAGTATGTTAAAGTAAGTTTAACGTTCATTGTAGTAGAGTTATGTTAAGTTTTACGTATTGTCTATGTTGCGGGTTTCTTTTTCACCACACTTAAATTTTTGATGCGTCATGAACTGTATGGTTGTTTAAAATAGGAGAGCCGATTAGTAATATTGGTCATTTTTAAAATATATGCGCAGATTGTCGATTGGTTAAGGAATGAGCAAGACGTTGCAGAGGATAAGACGCCTGAAGTGGATGCGGGCGAGGATTCAGATACTGATATTTTGATAAAAGTAGCTCGGAGAGCGAGACGCGAAATCATGGAGGCGGGCGAAGGAGGCAAAGCAATAGCTGCAAGACAGGCGGGACGAGGGGACCCGGGAAGTCCATCGGAAAGGAGTATAGACGAAGATCATTCGCAAGATACATTGGCGGGACCCGAAGTCAACATCGAGTGTGAAGTGGGTGAGGTCGCGGATCGAGGGAGAGGGTTCAATATTCCAAAGAGAGGGAGAGGTCGAGGTAGTCGAGGGAAGAGTAGAGGTGAGGGCACTTCAGAACTCAAACTTGCGGCATTGGAAGTGGAGGCATCTGTTCGGAACATGGATGGGCGTGGAGAGGACCGCGCGGAGCAGGAGATGGAGAGCGCGGGTGGTGAGACGGACCGAGGTACGGCCACAGAGGAGGTAAGTAATCGGACTTGGGCTTTTGTAGATGTGGGCTTGGTGAATGTTGCAGGATTTGAGGTCGCGGATTCAGACTTTGCAGTTCAAAGGAAGGCAATGTCTCAGTAAAGGGTTGCGAATCCCTCTGCATCCATGGTTGCGAAGTGCGAGGTTGGGGATTCGGAGCCTGCACGAGATGGGTCCGCGAGGTTTGAGGTGGGGATTACGGATCTTACTGCGGCCATGGCCGCAAGGTGCGAGGTGGAGAACCCTGACCCTGCACCAGTCAGGACCGTGATGGGCGAGAGGAGTGATGCAGATCTTACTCCGGCCATAGCCGCAAGGTGCGAGGTGGAAAACCCTGACCCTGCCGCAGTCAGGGCCGTGCTGTGCGAGGTGGGGGATGCAGATTTCACTGCAGCCATAGCCGCAAGTATTTAGGTGGAGAATGCGCAAGGCACGGTCGCGAAGTTAAAGCTTGAGGATGGGGATACTCTTCTAGAGTGGGCCGAGAGGAACTTTGCCAAGGCCGCAAGCACTTGGACCCGGGCAGAGGCGCATTCGGCACCGAATGCCACCCACAAGGAGGGGGAAGACTCTGGGAGGGCTTTGGGGAAGGAGGGGGCCGCGAGGAACCGCGCCATGGCTGCAAGCACTTGGACCCGGGCAGAGGCGCATTTGGCACCGAATGCCACCCACAAGGAGGGGGAAGACTCTGGGAGGGCTTTGGGGAAGGAGGGGGCCGCGAGGATTTTAGCCAAGGCCGCAAGCACTTGGACCCGGGCAGAGGCGCATTCGGCACCAAATGCCACCCACAAGGAGGTGGAAGGCTCTTGGAGGGCTTTGGGGGAGGATGGGGCCGCGAGGAACCGCGCCATGGCCGCAAGCACTTGGACCCGGGCAGAGGCGCATTCGGCACCGAATGCCACCCAAAGGGAGGGGGAAGACTCTGGGAGGGCTTTGGGGAAGGAGGGGGCCGCGAGGAACCGCGCCATGGCTGCAAGCACTTGGACCCGGGGAGAGGCGCATTCGGCACCGAATGCCATCCAGAAGGAGGGGAACCGAGCCATGGCCGCAAAGGAGTGGAGTCTCCCCAGGGGGCATTGAGTGATAAATGCCACTCAAGAGGAGGGGGCATATTTGACTACAACTCTTGTTTTTTTATTGTTATATGATGTTTTTTCCATAATTGTTATAATCTGTATATGTTATGTTTTGTAGGAATTCACGGATCAACTTACTGCGACTGAAGCTGATGGCCCAACTCCTGCAGAAACTGAGGTAATTTGATCGTATTTGCATTTTGTAATAAACATGGCATTGTAGATTATTTTAAACTAAATTACATGGCATTTTAAATTGACATTGTCTTTCTCTCTATGCTTGTAGGTATTCTCAGATGCACCCTTGTCCATCAGTTCCCCAATCACAGTGATCAATGTCTCCGACCTCTCGGATTCATTTGATCAGCCCCATTTATGTAGATGTGATTTAGGAAACCCTGTAGGTTTAGGTAGTGGACCTCTCGAGGTCCACTCTCCTCAGTACATGCCTACATCTCCTGTCTATGAGCCTACATCCCCGGGCTACATGCCTACTTCTCCATGACTTGGTACCCCGCCGATGTCTCCACCCTCTCGTTCCTCGCCTATTAGAGTGAGGAGGCCAGCCCATGTTGTCTTCGCCCTACCGGCGATACTGCCGTGCCCTGTCCGGCAGACCAGGCGTTTTTGGAGGAGGCGCCGTCATTGGAACTGTAGACAGGCTAGGGAGTACTATAGCCGTGCTCCACGTACCTAGTGGCCTACGTACAACTACCTACTGTGGCTTATGATTTGTTTTTTAAACGAGATGTATAAGTACAGGAAGCTATTGTTCTACTGCTCTTCATAATTGTTTGATTTTTCTTTTGATCCTCAGAATGTATGACTTATGGCAGATAACCCAGACACAGGATACGTTGCGAGCGCCCTCTTGTCCTAGTGAATTGACGAATGTAATGGACAGTGAATTGGGACATCGGGTACAACACAAGCAAGACTCCAATGGCGTCATCAACAAGCTCCGAGTACATCCAAAGACGAAGTCACGTATCCAAGTTCCCCTTTGCCGAATGCTCTCAATGGCAAGAGTGCGACCTGTGGGAGAAATGGGAGTTCAACATTTGGAGCGAGAGTTTGTTAAAGGCTATAGAGATGGAGACAGAGTCATGTACATTTCCATGTACAACCACGAAGAGATGACAGCCGATGTCATTGAGGAGATCAAGGCTGAGTGGAGCCCCTGTTGGCAAAAAGCGAATGATGCTTTCGAAGATGAGCTCTTGGCTGACCCGGATTGGAAGGAGTTTTCTGGGAAGATGTTCTATGTCTGGGAAGGTAACCATCGCCTTGCCGCATGGTACAGACATATCAACATGCATCACAGCGACGATCCAGCGTGGCACATCTCTGTGCACTGCATTGTTCTTGACCCACGCGGACATGTGGGAAACCTTCTTCATGCCATGCACGACATCAATTGGTGAGAATATGAACCCCCTCTATTCTGGCCAGACGTGTTGATGTTTATGCATTTAACTAACTACCGTCTATTCGTGCAGGTCTACAGAAAATGATCATGTAAAGAGCAATCTTCCGGCTAAACTTTTCCGGATTCGCTCTTTTGGTGTGATGAAATTGGAGGAATTCAAGGATCTGCTTAGAGCAGAGGAGTATCAAATATCTTTGAATCATAAACCATCTACTCCATCCTGGTTTACCTTGCCAACCAAAGTCTTCATCGCGTTTCTTTATTGTGTGAGCACTTGATCCATCCTTTCTCACACTTCGATTCGACAATTGATTTTTGTTCGTCTGTGTACTAAAAAGGGAGATAACTATGTTTTCCAGAGAGAATTCACGGCTGCCTCAGACGAAGCTGCAAGAATCTACAAGGAGAAAACAGCCATTGAAGACCAAACCGCAGCAGGTGTTTGGGATGCCATGACACCGGCTTCAAACAACATGGTCGAATCCATTAAGAAGAAGGACTTCACCAAGTACTTGACAATTGCAAATCCCAAGAACGGTGACAACTTCCTCAACGAGGTGATATCCTTACCGTAGTTGACTTAAGTATTTCTTTTCACTACTTTAAATTTGTATTCATATTTCCTAACTCTTCTCCATTTGTTGCAGATTAATCGGCATTATAGTGAGACCCCAAACCTGAGATGTCACTCGATAAGCTTCAGAAGGTTGTTCCAGCGGCCGTTGAGGCCAAGTACAAGGCTCGTTGGTTGAGGTGGTGGAACTCATCTCCGACTTCCCGAAAGTCTTACAGATTTCCGCCAGCTGAATTCAAGGACACCGATTTCGACCCTTGGTTGAACAAAGCTTCATTCTGGGCCGGGGTAAGTTTCATTCATGAAGCGTTCTTCATTCATGACTTGAACCATTCTTCTGTCCCTCATATCTTTCTTACTACTACTGATATATATTCTGTATATTAGTTGGAGGAAGCCGTCATCAACGAAGTCGAGGACTTATGCAAGGCGGAGAACCTCGTTATCAATTGGAAGGCATTTCCTGATGTTCAAGAGCCGGGCAATTTTGTCGAGAGTTCACGTATTCTATTATGGGACAAGGCCTTCCCTACGTTCATTGGAAAGAATGCTGAGAAGGTGTTCGACAAGAAGTCCAACTTCGTTAAATTCCCTGGAACCGCTGAGGTTGTCAAGCGGGTTACTTACCGGTAAGTTACTTCCCTTAATCATATTCAAATTCCATAATGAGCTCTACATATCTTTCTCATACTAACCTTCTCCATATTGGTTTCCTTAGGTACTTTAAGCGAGAGCTTGTTCTGAAGGGGGCACTTAAAGTTCAGCAACTGCCTAACTTCTTTACTGCTTGGACTTCAAGAACCTCGGACCAGTGTATGTACTCTCCCCGACAGCTCAAAAGGTACAAAAACCCTCACTTGCTTGAGGGATGCTGGTATCTTGATTGCTCTCGTGGTTTCACGATTGACTCAGAGGCGGACGTCAAGACTCTACACGATGGGGGTGAGGTTGTGGTGGAGGACTCCGTGGATGATGCGGAATGTCCTGAAGGAGAGCAGGATCAGTCTTCTGCTCCACCACCGAAGAGAGGGAGAGGAAGGCGACTGAAATCTCTGTGTTCGCAGTCAGAGGCCTCACAGCAAACTGGTGCGGAGTCTTCCGCGCCAGCTGACAAGGCACCAGATCCGTCTCCAGGTGTTGTCGTTACCAAACCTTCTCCAGCTTCTTCGCCGGCTCCTTCATCGATCAGTGCTTCGGAGATCACCAGAGGTCTCCTTCAGCAGAGGAAGGCCAAACTATATCCTCAAACAACTTCTTCCGCTGGAGCTTCGATTTCCACACATGTTTCCGTCTTCAACTCATCTGTGGATTCCCTGTTGCGGCGAAATAGGAGACAGGAGAGAAAAGGTGGCGACCCGGATTGGATCAAGACTCAAGACTTCATTCGCAAGGTTTGTTCCTATATTATGACATTTAATGGATTCTGCCACCTCTACTCGCTATGTAGTTACTAACTCTCCTTTCTTGTTTCCTCAAGTTTGGAGCAGGCAGCGAAAACGAAGTTCCCGACCGGTGCAAACAAGAGGACCATCTGGGAGTCGACTTGATCATTGCCGACATCCCTGAGAATCTTCCCGTCCCATCCGTTTCCGTTCCCCCCACGAGTATTCCGCCTTGGAACTCTCGCGAGAAGGATTATGTGTTCGACATCTTCCGTTTTGCAGATAACTACCTGCAGAAAGATGGTGCCATCTGCCTCATCTACAACACTGATCAGAAGCTGACTAAGGATATCGAGGAAGAAGCTGATGGCGGTGACTACGTGCTTTTCAAGGACTGGTGGGGCGTCAATGTCCTCGGCCTCACTTCTCCTACGAAGCCCGAGAACTTGGTCATTTCCCTAAACATACCCTTCCCTTTACTTATTGATAACCCTTCCGCTTAATTTTACTCACTAGTTTTGCTTGACTGCAGACTATGCGGTTCTGGATTCGCGTCGACGTTCGTAACGGCAGTACTTTCTCCTTCCAAACAAAGAAATCCGAGCTGATACATGGGCTCCTCAACATTACCGAGAGTGATGCCATTTTCAACTTCACCGATCTGGAATCGCAGCTCATGAATGGGGGGGGTGCCGTGGAGAGGCCCAAGGGAGAAATCCCCTGAGATGATGCAGGGCAAAATTGAAGAGCTGTCAAAGCCCGGCGACATAGTTCTTGATTCAAATGCTGGGACAGGTAACTATTCATGCATATCTCTGCTTAATTATTCCTCTCGTTTTTCCCACAGTTTCTCATTTCTTTGTTTCTCTCCGAGTTTCAGGGGCCTCCATCAAGGCTTCCCAGGCTATTGGTCGTCACATTCTCGCTTTTGAGGAGGACGAAGCCATATTCAACGCCCTTCTCAAACCGTGCATGGCTAGACCATCCGCCATGGGCCCTCCTAAACATCCTAGGCTGGCAGTAGGAGACGAAGCGCCTCCAAAGAGAGCAAGACCTGAAAAGTGGTGTAAGTCTTCTACTCTTTGTTCAAATTATCCAAGCATTACTTCTCTTTGCAGCTCTACGTACTCGATCTAACCACAATCGGTTCTCTATTGCAGAGTAGTTTCAGCAACACCGCCACGTGGGCCAAGATCAGTGTCCACTCCATCGTGGCGTCTTCATTCCAGCCCGATTTAGCCTTTCATACTTCCGGACTACGCAGAGGGCTTAGCACAGGCGTTTCAATCTGGAGCCCTTACATATGTTCCTAGTCGGCCAACTACTTTTGATCCCAGGGCTCTTCTATTCGTCGATGACGAGGCGGAAGAAGGAGATTCAGAGTCATCTAGTTCTGAGAGTGAAAGTAGCGACTATAGCATGTTGTGAGTTTGAAGTAGGCTTCGGTCTATTGTTGTTTTCATTGGATTTGATTTGATTTAATTGGAGTTCATTGCGTAATCCTTCGTCTACTCTACTACCCTAAACCTAAACTTGTTACGATTCTCATTTCCAAATCGTCTCCTTGTATGTAAAGGATGAAATGTCACAACTGTAATGCTCAAAATATAATATGAAGAATGAAATGTTACAAAAGAAATGCTCAAAATTTAAATTGCGCGGTAATTTATATTTTAATCATTGAAAATCCCACATTTCCATAGCCATGTTACCTACTCTTGACTTGGTGTGCATCTTGGTTTCCGCTACTCCATTACTGTACACAAAATCTGAAATATTCCACGAACTTTTAAGACCATTTCTTTTAGTTGGTTTCGAGTTCTCTTATTCCTAGAATCCTCTATATTATCTAAAACCATCATGCAGGAATACTCGTATCTAGATCCAATAAATGACCAAATCTAAAGGAATGTATTCGAACACCCCGCTAGACTTCACAGTACTAATCCTTCGGAGGATATACAGTCCAACTCTTGTCCATATCAAACCAGCAAGTTTCGCCATCCGATATGATCACTTCGGGCAGCTGAACAACTGGATTCTCATCGACGTTCGATAGCAAGGGATACGGGATTAGGGACAACTCCATAATACGGAGAAGCTCATTGGTACAAAGCACTGTCCAACGCCATTCACCTTCACCAACATGGAGGCTTCCGATGTGCCTAAACGGTGGCAGGTCCATGCCTCGTTCTCTGGCGCGCTCCACCTCCAACAGCCACGGCCGCAGCTCCTGATAACTCGCCGGTGCCTTTGGGGGCAAACCTACAGCCGCTCTCGTCCTCCTCGATCTCGCATTACACACCTTCGGCATCGCGCAACAGACTAAATTGTTGTCGTTTTAAAACGTTCCACGCAAGCTTGCAGATTGACCCCCCCGAACTCCTACGCTACCTTCGCATACATCACAGAATGCCAAGGACTGTGTCACTATCCTAATACGCCACCTAGAAACAAGCTAAAGAAACCAAGAGTGACCTCCTTCTCTGGAACCCAGCTTACCAAGTGTTGTTTCATGATGAAAATCTCCTTCTTCTATCACTCAAATGAAGATGCTTCGCTGCCTACGAAGAGAGAGTAATCTTCGATGAAGACAAGGACTCTAACAAGGTATATCTTGGTTTCAGCAGTTCAGATATTATACACGAAATTTGAAATATTCCAGGAAGTTTTCGAACCTTGCCTACTTTAGGTTCTGTGAAAGTTGTTTTTTTCCTTGTGCATTTACATAATCCTATGAAAGAATTATTTGATTGATCTAAAACTTAACGCATGATCACTGTATCTTGCCTAAACCCATGACAAATCTAAAGGAATGTATGCATGACGTCATCATGACATCATCCCTAATTTGTATCTAAGGGAACAAACGTAATAAATTCTTACCAGAGAGAACCCTGATTTCCACAATAAAAATACTCTTTTCCTAAAAGAAGTGTCAAAATCAAGCCTTAATTTAGTAATTTTCCACGGTTATAGGGTCCACTTTGCTTTTGAAAATTTAGCTAATAGTCCTCTCTGTGCTCTCCATTCTGTGCTCTCCGCTCTCCGCTCTACGCTCTCCGCTCACATACTAACTTTCCCCATAATAATCGTACTTCAAACAAGGCGAACATGAAATATTGCAAGAACCGTCAATTCGGGAGGCGGTGTTTGGAGGTGTGGCAGGTTCTATACAACCAGGCGATGAACGATAGAAATGAGGTTCCGCTCTTTATTTGTAGAATGGTATATGCCGAGGTAGTGCTTCATAGGCAGGTGGATTGGAGGACCATACGGTTGACTCCTAGCGTCCAGCGGCGTCCACATGAGATGGCGATACCTACAGGGGTCCTAAGATTTCCAGGTGTGGACTGGGCATACTTGGATGATCCTGAGGATCATGCGCCTGTTGAATGGAGTGACTCAGGGGAGGATAATGATTCTGATGGTATGGTAGACTGTCCCCCTCAGTCACAAACAAGAGCAGCGACTAGTGCTAGAATCACATGGTTAAAAAAGAAGGACCCTGTGCTAGCTGCCTGTTTGTCGACGAGGAATCGTGCACCGCCTGCAAATCCTACTGGACCGGGTATTCCTCATCAGGCTCCTCCAGCAATCGTCGGGGGCCCGAGCAATGTTGATGTTGCTCCTCCTACATTAGTTCCACAGATTGCGGGCCCGAGCAATGTTGATGTAGCTCCTCCTGTACTGAATTTACAGATTGCGGGCCCGAGTGATGTAATGGAAGATGATGACACTGGGTTTGCAGATGAGTTGGAGGCTACAATAGCCTCTGCTGATGCCCAGGGCCCGCAAGGCGATGCATCGCAGAACGAGCTGGAAGGAAAAAATGCGTTGATTTCTGAGATGGAGAAGACAATCCAGAACTTGTACGAAGAAGCTGATAGGATGAATGAGATTATACGGAAGCAGAATGAAGAGATTTCGCAACTTCGATCTGCGAGGGCTCTGACTTACGTACCTGAGGCAAGCCAAGCTCCAATCCTTGGTAGCCCTGGAATGAACGAGGAAGACGTGAATGCCATCATTGAATAGGCCACGCACGGTCTCCGGGAAGATACCCCGGTCCGAGTTCCCCGTAAGCCAATCATCCCATTCGCGTCATCAAGTCAAGTGATGCACCCCCCCCAGCGGCAAATCATGTTCGTGGATTTTCAAGAGACGGAGGACTCTTTGGGATTTCAACAGCCATCGGTACCCACTGTCTCCGAATTGCAAGCTACCAACGGGATGCTCAAAACATATCTGATCCAGATGAGCAAATAGTACTACCAATGGAAGATTGCATGCATTCTGAACGTTGACCGTTACAAACAGATGTACAGTGAGTTCAAGAGGATTGACCACGACTACCTCAAGCTTAACTCCAAGAGGGATTTCGAACTTACCTTGTGGGCAGATCCAGATGAAATGTTCCCTGACGACATACCGATGATTGGTAAGGAAATAGATTGGACGCAGTTGGAGTGGGAGTGCAAGACCGCCAAATCTAAAGGGAAGATCCCTGAGAATAGTAGTATAAAGCCAAGATTGCTCTGGCCCAATCCACCAAAGTATGTGTTGGATGGAACCAAGTGTCCCATTTGTACCAATCCATTTGGGCCAGAGGGGGGCTGGTCATTGGGATCCTGTCAGTGCATGTATCATCCACAATGCTTGATTTCCCACGCCATGATACGTCGGTGGTGTACAGTATGTAAGGCCCCCTTACACAAGCGTTTTTATGAGCAGTTCGGCTTAGCGACCTGGATGCCACCGCATTGGGAGCAAAATAAGGAAAATACTCCTGACTTTCCGGACAAGTGGGGTGAGGACTTGATTTGGAATTGGCTTCTGGGAATGCACCAGACCTATGCTAAAGAAATGAGCACGCAATGGCGGTGGGACTAGGATCCTGCGGAGATTGTGAGGATCTGCCACGAACTCATCAGGAGCGGGACAGAGGACGAACTCGAGGGAAGGAGGAATTTCTTCTACCAAGTGCTACAAGATACTGGGATGTTCAAACCAATACATTCCAGTACGGCGCCCATCCTCTTGGATTTAGGTGGAACTAAAGGGAAGCTGGTTGCGGATCAGCACAAGGAGTTGCACGAAATGAACGAAGAGGAATTCCAGATCGCTCATGACTTACAAGCAGCGGAATCTGAATGGGATACCTTGTTCAAGGCTCAAGCCGTGGATTTCCTATGCGCGCAACATACTCCGAAGACCCTAACAGTGCTCTGTCGAATGTGCGACAGCAACTTCATGGAAGCAATGCTTGGAGGAGATGGCATAGCGAAGAGAACCCGTTCTGCGAAGCGGAAACTGATCGCTAGCGATGGGGCAGAAAGTAGTGCAGCGGGGAGCTCTCGTGCACAACACGATGAGGGTGGATCGAGTTCCTCTGCATCGGGCACGTGACGTCGTGGAGATCCATGAGTGAAGACCACGTTCTGTAAAAAGATATTGGAATAGAAATACATGTAGAAGGCATAGGGGTATGGATAGGTTTAGGATTACATTCACATGTTTAATGTTTGTTAAACTCAAACAATGGATGATAATTTTCTTTTGTAAATCATTGTCGTGGTTCTCAAGATGCTTTTATTCTCCCTACATAATACATTGGCCTCCCTTTTTTTAATTGCCAATCATGTTATTCATTCCGCCCGTTGTCTCATCTCCTTCCATCGTATGATAAGTGTATAAATATCTCTGTTGCACACCAAAATGTTTAATATGTTCTGTGGATTTAAGTCACGGTAAGAAAACTTAAGTTATTGTAAGTGTATTTAGCTTATGGACTGAATTTTATGTTACGTGGATTTGAACTCTGAACCCGCCCGCATTCACGCGCGCGTTTGCGCGCGCCCGTAGTGTGCGTACCCGCGCGCCCGCAAACCTGCCCCCAGCGAGAGTAAACCCAGGATTGCGCCCGTCGCACCAACAGCGCGCGAACGGATACCGAAATGTGGAACACCCGACGGTGTCTCCGTCGTTCCGCTCGCGCCCGATTTCGCACGCGTCCGACTGCTCGCGCCCGACATTGCATGCGCGCGAGCACTGCAACCTGGGTGGGGGACTAATTTTTCTCCCCGAACTCTCTTTTCCTTTTGCACGCGCCCGTACGCGCGCGCACGTTCTGACAGCGCCCCTGTCAAACCAACCGCGCGCGCACGGTCGCGTGATTCTGAAACTCTTCCCCTCCCACAATGTCTCCCACATTCCGCTCGCGCCCGATTTCGCACGCGCCCCACTGCTCGCGCCCGACATTGCACGCGCGCGAGCACTGCAACCTGGGTGGAGGACTAATTTTTCTCCCCAAACTCTCTTTTCCATTTGCACGCGCCCGCACGGGCCCGCGCGTCCAGATCGCGCCCGTCAAACCAACCGCGCGCGCACGGTCGCGTGATTCTGAAACTCTTCCCTCTCCACAATGTCTCCCGCATTCCGCTCGCGCCCAATTTCGCACGCGCCCGACTGCTCGCGCCCGTCATTGCATGCGCGCGAGCACTGCAACCATATCATGGAACTAATTTCTCCCCTCGAACTCCCTCGACCCATTTGCACGCGCCCGCACGCGCTCGCGCCCATCAGTGCGGGTGCCCGTTTTGCACGCGCCCGAGCACTCCAACAACATCACTCAAATAAATTTTATGATTCCACCACTCTCTCATCCTATCCCCTTGTTTTTATTCAATACTCCTACGCTTTTTAATTTGTTTTTTATTTTTTTTCCCCCTTCTTTGAACACTACGCTCTTATTTAATTCCTTCTCTCATTTCGTCCGTTCATTTCTATAATATACTAAAGCTAGTAAATCTTCACGTCGACCCAGAGTCACCTAAAGATCCTCTAAGCGCTTGAGTTCAGCTAATGATTCGTCAATACCCATATTTTTTTTTTTTTTCCCCTTCTTTGAACAGTACGCTTTTATTTAATTCCTTCTCTCATTTCGTCCGTTCATTTTTATAATTCCACCTCTCCCCCATCCTCCCGCCTTATTTTTATTGAATACTCCTACGCTCTTCATTTATTTATTTATTTATTTTTTCCCCCTTCTTTGAACACTATGCTCTTATTTAATTCCTTCTCTTATTTCGCTTGTTCATTTTTATAATTCCACCTCTCCCCCATCCTCCCGCCTTATATTTATTCAATACTCCTACGCTCTTTAATTTGTTTTTTATTTTTGTGTTCATTTTATAAATTTGAATGCCTATTCGTTTACTTTATTTTATTTTATTTTCTTTTGGGTACTCCAATCTCCCATACTAATGTATGGTATTTCAGTGTAGTCCATTCTCTCCCTTAAGCTTTTTTTTTTTTTTTTTTTTTTGGAACTTACGACTTTTAAACTTCATTGCGCGCGCCCTTTTGGATCGCGCGCGTCCGAGCGCGCCAGCAGGCGCCCGCGCGATCGCGTCCGCAGTCGACCCATTGAAGCTGCCCACGCGCGCCCGCGCCCGCAAGTACGTGCGCGCGCCCGCTTTCTCCACGCGCGGTCGCGAGCTCGCCGAACTGCGCGCGCCATGCTCGCGCCCACCCGTTCGTGCGCGCCTGCTCGCGCCCGTCCCCAACTACGCCGCGTGCGCGCACGCTCGTGGTTTTAACTGGATTAACGCAGTAACTAGTAAAATTTATCCCATATTTTAAGTTAACACTGCCTGAGGTTAGCTTAAAACGACTTACCTTCCTGTGGGAGGGCAGAAACATGAAGGGCAAGATGACAGCGTGCTCCAGTTCTTAGACATGTGTGAATGGGGTGGGTAGTCCTCCCGCACTTTCATGTTTCTCAATCTTTTCACTTTAATAGGATTCCTTTTTATGTAGATGTGCACGTGTATGTAGTTCACACACTTTAATTTATTTAAATTTTATTCATTTTTCCCTCTCGTTGTTACTTCTTCTCAATGAATTGAGGTGGCCAAGTCGATCTCGGCCGTTCGATCGCGCCCGCACCCAACCGCCCGTGCGCGCCTGCGCCTGCCTTCGCCCGCCGCTCTCCGCATGTGCGCTCCCGCGCTTGCATTCGCCCGCCGCTCTCCGCCCGTGCGCGCCCGCGCTTGCATTTGCCTGCCGCTCTCCACCCGCGCCCGCCCGCGCCCGCCCGCTTTGCGCTCTAGCGCTCGCGCCCGCATGCGCCCGCCCCCGCCCGTCTTCCCCCGCGCGCGCTATCTGCCACGCGGCTTGCAATCGCGCGCACCCACCTGCGCCCGCCCGTTCGCGTCGGAGCGCGCCCGATCTTCTAGTGCGCGCGCGCCCGTTCGGTCGCGCCCGTCCGGACAGTACTCGCCCGGTCGAGGGCGGCAGTATATAAACTGCCCCCTTGATTTGACATCCACCTTACTTCCTTGCGTGTTTCATGTCCTGGGTCTCCTTCAGGGCTCCTTGCTTGAAACTGTTAGCTTGGGGAGACACTTGGTTTGGGTGGGGGGAATGTAAAAATTCTTCTCTCCATAAATCAATGTGTCAAGCACTTTTCAGACACACTAAGTTATATCAGATAATAATCTTTTGGTTCTACTGGTCCTATTAGTCCAGAGACTTCCCTAATCATTCACTATGGATCCGGTTGAAGCGGTTGAACCGGTTGAAGTGGTTGCTCTTGGGTCTCCTTCAGGGCTCCTTGCTTGAAACTGTTAGCTTGGGGAGACACTTGGTTTGGGTGGGGGGAATGTAAAAATTCTTCTCTCCATAAATCAATGTGTCAAGCACTTTTCAGACACACTAAGTTATATCAGATAATAATCTTTTGGTTCTACTGGTCCTATTAGTCCAGAGACTTCCCTAATCATTCAATATGGATCCGGTTGAAGCGGTTGAACCGGTTGAAGTGGTTGCTCCGGCTAGAGCCATTCCGAGACTCGGTACGAGAGAGTGGGCACCATGGTTTACGGTCAAGCTCCAGGAAGGGTCACTGTCACATAAGGTAGCCCAATGTGTTTATTGCAGGACCAAGTTTTCGTACGTGAAGCATAGGTGCCTTCAGCATTATGGTTGGGACCAGTCCAATATCTCGAGGGTTTGCCAAAAGGCACCTACTCTAGTGAAGAGGAAGATTCAGTTTTGCGCTGGAAAGATTCCCGGCCCTTTGACACAGGAGGAGATGGATGGTATGAGGCCAACGTTCCCCGCGTCAGTTCAACGTGGGTGTTCCAGTGCTTCCACACACGGCACTCTGTACGGTGGATCCGAACCCTCGTATAATGATACCGAAGAGGACCAAAATGTCTCCTGTGCTGCACCTAGTAGGGCCGGCTCGAATACCACTAGGAGCTTGCGGCAACAGGACATGAGTGAAGCACTCCAGATCGCCAAGCGAAAGGAGCTGGACATGCTGTGGTCATCCTTCTTTTACAAAGCCAACGTTGCATTCAACGTGGCCAAGCACCCAACATTTATTAAGGCGGTGAGCACAACCGCGGCTGCCGGATTTAACTACGGTCCTCCTTCCTATGACGCGATGCGAACAACGCACATCAAGGAAAAAAAGAAGCAAATCAAGGCAAAGGTTGATGAACGTACGAAAACGTCGACCGAGTTATACGGGGCTACCATTTGCTCTGATGGTTGGGATAATGTGAATCGCCGACCGTTGATGAATGTCATGCTAGTATGTCCGGCAAGCGATGTATTTCTTGGGTCTGTTGATACGACTGGCGAGAAGAAGTCAATGGGATATATTGCCGGGGAGATGAAGAAGTACATTCGAGAAATTGGCCCTCAGAATAATGTCCAGATTTGCACGGACAATGCAGCCAACATGCTTGGCGCCATGGATAATATCCTAGAGGAGTTTCCTCACATGTACAAGCAGGGCTGTTGTGCCCATATTCTAGATCTTCTTATGGAGGACTCGGGCAAGGAAGTCTTTGTGAAGGATTTGGTCGCCAAGGCTAAACACGTGTGTCATTACATTCGGAGACATCATGTTCCCATGGCCCTTTTCCGCAAATTTGAACCGAAGTTGTCCTTGGTGGTTCCCGCTGAAACCATATTCGCTTGTAACTATCTGATGATAGCGCGCCTTATGGAGGTTAAATTTGCTTTGGAGCAAGTGGTCATGGCATCGGAGTGGTTCGATTATGTCGACGATTTATTCAACCAAACCGAGGGGGTGCGTAATCATGCACGCGCAAGCGTAGTGCGTCAAACAATTCGTGATGATGGGTTCTGGCATCAGTGTGACAACTTCAAGCACCTGGTGAAACCAGCCCTGGTAGCTCTCAGAACGTTCGATGGAAACCAGCCCGCAATGGGCAAGGCATGGATTACAATGAGCAACCTAAAGGATCACGTGTACAGTCTCCGAGGATCCCCTTGCTTTTTCCCACCTGTCATGGCAACAAAGATGGAGATGCGGTTCGACCGTAGATGAAACATGATGCACACCGATCTTCATTATGCCGCGGCGCTCTTGAACCCTTGGGTTAGAACGCATAAGGGCTTACAAGTCATAGGAGAAGCGAAGGCGGCTCTCAATCGGGTGTTTCGTCAGGTGGGTGGCCAAATGGGAATTCCATTTGCCGTTCTTATGAAAGAGATGATCGAGTTCGACGAGGGACGTGGCCCTTACAGCCCCGAAGTGACCATCGATATCAGAGGTTTGAAGCTGGAACCCCATCAATGGTGGCAGAGGATTGGAGGGGGGCCCTTGGCAGTCATTGCGAAGCGCATTTTATCTCAGGTCTGCTCCGCCTCATCGTGTGAACGGAATTGGAGCATGTATTCGTTTGTCCACAACAAGGTACGCAACCGCCTAGGATTGGAGAAGTCTGAGGCCTTGGTGTACATTTACACGAATAGCAGACTCCTCCGCGAACGCCCAAAGCCCAACCCCCTTAGATGGTACGAGAACAATGCATGGTCAGAGGAGTCAGATCCGGAGAGAGATCCAAGCGAAGAGGACGGAGATGACGACGATCATAACATACCAGTTGACTACGCCGGCAGTGGGGATGATGATGTTTGGGGACATGATAACGTCGACGTTAACACGTTTGGGCAAAACGACGGTAATGGCAATGGGCGCGGTGACGCTAACCGCAACAATCCTCGTGACCGCAACAACCACGATGATAACGGTGATGCGTACGACTTCAACAATGAACCAGAATATAACCAAGGAAACCCGGACATGAACATCTACAGAGACGAATTACCCACACTCCCGGTATTTGATGAAGCGGCTAATGCAGAAGGAAGAGACGCACGTGACGTAGGAGATGCTATTCCAGTCCATATCAATCCCGAGGACAATGACGGGGTTGCAGATGATTCATCCAGCGAGGACCATCTTGGCAACGATAACCATGCTGGCGATGATGACGAGGACAGTGACGAAGGGGGTGATGGAAGTCATGGACGGGCTGTAGATGGACCTCATTGGACCGGCCTCGTTAGTGGGGAGGGCAATTGGGGAACCGTTCCGGCACAAGGAGACTCAAGCTTGCTTCAAGAGATTCCTCCTGCTCAGGAGAGAAGGACCGTTCACGCAATCCCCCTACGGACTGTGCGTCCATCGCAACCGACTCATATGGGGGGTAACGAACCAGATACAATTGTGGATGGAGGCCTGGCTCGGAGGCCCACAAGTTCAATGGGCGCAAAAATAGCTCGACTCCTTAGATCATCTGCAGCGGCGAGGCCTCCACTCAATCGAGCAGGTGGTAGTCGGCGTGGTGCCTCCACCGCCAAGCTAGTCCCCGTGGCGCTAGCTATAGACGACGCCGTACAGAATGTGGCCCAACGTGGTGCGAAGAAGTCCACAGACAAGGTTGTTAGAAAACCACCATCACAAGAATCCCGTGGAGGAACACGAAAGTCAAGCAAAAGAACCAGACCTGATCCCCTCCCATTCTATATAGGGTACACTGAAGGGGGGCCATCTTCTGGAACTGGGGTTGTTCGCACACGCATAATCAGTGAGGATGGCATCACAGCCATCGGTAATTCCGGATAGGAGAGGCCTATGAAGCGCCTAGTAAGTGCCAGAGATGGCGATACGGGTGAAGTTTCCATGCAAGTGCGCAATATTACATCGGAGGTCGAAGGAGAGGTACAAGCTCCAGTGGTCGGAGCTCCTGAGGATGAAGGTGACAACGAGCACTCAGAGGAGGAAGACCCGGATTGCGATGAGGCGCCAGATGACGAAGATGTGATAATCCGGCACGAATTGGGGCCCACTGTGGCTCGGAAAAGACAATCTTCACGCAAGAAGAAGCCCCGCAAAGCAAGGAGAGTCTAGACTGTGGTCACCTTTTTAGCGCATGAAGTAGCAGTAAATCTAACCATACAATCTACCGGCTAAAAACCCAAAAAAAATACTATGTTATTCTTAATTTTATTTTTATTTTTTTTGGTAGCACCTTCTTATTACGTAGACTTATACTGTTACTTAGATTCAACCTAGTTCATTATCTCACACTCAAAGGAATTGTATGGTTGTGCTCTGTATTATTTTTTGAGCGCTAAATGCGGTTAATATATCTCCATTGAGTAATTTCGCAATGATTTTTTTTTGGATTCTGTTCAATATACGAGTATACCGTAACCGAACCTGTACAGTGTATGTAACGCTGCATATCCGGGCGCGTGCACGTGGACGGGCGCGTACAGGAAGGCGGGCGAGTGCACGGAGTCGGGCGCGTGCGCGGGGACGGGCGCGTGCGCGGTCACGGGCGCATGAAGCGTGCTCGCGCGTACAGATAACCGGCGCGCGCAGGGTTACGGGCGCGAGCACGCAGGCACGGGCGCCTGCGGCATCGTTAGGCGCGCCCGATGTGGGCTGACGGGCGCGCACGTGGGCACGGGCGCGCACACATGGGCACGGGCGCGGGCAGTCCCCCGTGCGAACGCGGTCGACGGGCGCATGCGGACGGGCACGTGTGGAGGCCCTGTGCGCACGCGTGTACGCGCTTACGGGCGCGATCAGCCGAGGGGAGCATAAAAGGCGCCCTTAACCCTTATTTTCTACTTTTCAAAGTCTCCTCTTCCAGGTGGCTCCTTGTCCTAGCTTGTAACTCCACGTGCTCTGCTTGGAACTGCAGGAAGTGGGAGCAACCAGATTGGGTGGGGGGATCTTTTGTTTTTTTTTATTGTGTGTCCAGTTCATTATTCCAACTATGTCGGTCTCTCGTGGATCCGGGAAACGCCCCGCCTACGTAGATCTTGATGCTCCTGTAGATGATGTGATGGCAACCTCCACAGCACCATCTCATACAGGCTCAAACCCGTCATCGAGCTCATCGGGAAAGAAGAATCGGAAGTCGGCAAGTGAGAGGGACCCGGACTACCCACCTCCTGGGTACCAGGATTTCGTTAGAGAGCTAGCATTGGAATGGTACGGATGTCGGAGACGGGAGATGATTACTCGTACATACGTTGAGAAGGGGGAGACCGGAATTAAGGACTTGAAGACCCATTTGGAAGAGTATTTGTGGAAGAAGCTGGACAATTCCGAGAGATATAATGATTGTATTCATTACTTTCATTTCCCTAAGTGGATGGAGCAACAAATAACAACAAACACTACGAACATTGTGCATGTCTATGAGTGTGTCAACAAGAAGCCAAAGGAGGGCTACTCGCGTGCCAGAAGGAGGAGATAGAGAAGCTCAAATATGTCCAAGATTCGTGCGCAAGATTCTCGAGTAATAGGACGAGGGTGAGGCCATGGCTTGAAGCTGGACTGAAAAGCGCAATAAAGAAGTACTTGTGGGGAGCAGTGGTTGGAGTTCCAAGAGGGGTCAAGTTGGTTCCGTTGTCAGGCACAAAGGAAGGCGGTTATGGTAAAGTCCGAAAATTACGTATTGTTGGCATGCAAACCATACCTGAGACTTGTGTCTTTGCGGGGAAGACGTCCAAGGCTCCTGACGAGACCTAGGAGCGGTACGAGACATCAATAGAAGCCATGGTTTGCAGGATTGACCTTCCCGGCGTTATTAAGTTTTTTGCGGTCAATGACTGGACGATGGAAGCCTACACGCTTTGGTGGAATGGGGATTGCCTGCAGAATTTTCTGCACAAGTTCAATTCAAATATCGGTGAGGGTACTCAGAACCGTAACATCCACAAGCAAACCGATATGCCCATGGAAACACGTGACCGTGTTAAGGCCTTCCGCACCCATAGGGCCAAGCTAGCTTGGGCACTGATCTGTATTATGGACCGGGTCCATAAGGGGTATTTGCAGCATAATGACATCTCCCCGGGAAACGTCTTGCTTCACTTCCCAGAGGATAAAGTGAGCGAAGTTTACATTGGAGTATGCGATTGGGGCCTTGCAAGTCGGGTGTGTGAGACAACTCCTTCAAATTATGGTTACGCAACTACTCAGGCGCGTACGGCTGCCTTCAAGGAACGTGGTACTTTTGTGGCTCCGGAGTTGTGGTACACTTATGGTAAGCCAAATTCGGAGAACTCATTTGAAACTCTAAGGAGGAGACATCTATATACGCAGGCTGCCGATGCGTACTCGGTTGGAGTGGTAGCAAATAAGATTTGGGATAACGAGGACGACATCGACCTTTTCAAGGATACAGCGAGGACGGCTAGATTTGCGGTGGCGTTGAAGGAGCTCACAAATCCCGATCCCAAGAGCCGCTCCACCTTGCAGTTGGTCCACGCTACTGTAATAGCCCCTCCCTACAATTTCCAAATCCCAGAGTGTTGTTATCGCAAACATATTTAGAAGTGGCAAGTAGTGACAACAATGTGATATTCTCAGTTCTCCATAAGAGGGGACATTTTTTGTAAGTGGTTTACTGCCACAATTTTGCAATACTTTTCAATAAACATTGCACTTCCCAATTGCCCTCTCTTGAAATACATGCCCTCTCTTGTGATGTTGCCCGAGGTCGCTCTTTCCCTACTAACCTGCAGCGCTCGCGCCCGATCGCCGGCGCCCGATGCAGCGCACTCACCCGAATGCACGCGCCCGATCCAGGCTCGCGCCCACATGACCGCGCCCGATAAGTGTGCTCGCGACCGTCAACTGGATCGCGCCCGCAGCGACGCTCGCGCCCGTTCGCACGCGCACGCGCGCGGCCGGAACGACGCACGCGCCCTCGCTCTCCCGCACTCCAGCGCGCGCCCGTGACATCGCGTTCGCGCAGACGCTTGCGCCCGTCGTCCTGCTCGCGCCCGCACTAATTCAGCGCTAGGTAAGTTCGTTTTACCCTTACCGTGAGTCAACTGGTCAACGCCCTTATGTGACGGACACGGGGGTCTGTCTTGTCACCATGACGGACTAACGGACTAACGGATGGTCGGTCCATTATGACAACCATGGAATTGATGAGTTCCACGTATACGCACTGTGTAGCACTGTCTTTGGAATTTGGAATTTGATGTTATGTAGCACTGTCTTTGGATTCTGCCCTCGCAACTCCTATATTTGTGTCCACCGAATAAGAGACCTCTGCAATGAAATACCAACAACCTGCATTTTAGACCGAAATGAAAGTCGTCAAGAAAACACAGACATACCACAACTCCAACTTGTTATTCTTCTCGATACTAAACCTCGAATAGAGTTTATTCCATGACGCGTAGCACTTCAACATTTGTTGGTGCCTTATATTTGTTATTTTATCCTGGGCTCTATTTCTAATCATCCACCACGTCTACTGATCATAAATCCAGTGAATTACGTAAAAAATATCTGAAGAACGCCTGCATCCCAAAGAAGAAGTCATGCATTCTCATGAGAAACAGAGACCTTTAAAGTTCGAAACATCATTCTTATCTATGTCACACGTCTTCATTATCACATGCACAAGCAATATCACAGTTTCTAGACTTGATTGTAAAAGAAAATTTGAAATTATACAATTACTGGGAACTAAAGTTGCAACCAATGAGAACTTGGGGCTATGGGTTATTTTAAATACCTTGTTCAGTTGGGAGGACACAGGTCTTTACCACATGCAACTCTCATAGTATCTGCAACATCTTGTGAGAATTCATCTCGTCACGACCAGAATCACAATAGGTGTTCAAAACTGCATCTGTTATTTTCACCAAAAAACATAAGGTGCAAAATGGGGTCATGAAAAGGCTGCGTAAGCTTGACCAAATTAAGTGAACTTCTTGCCCAAAGCCCCTCTGCCGCTGGCAGCGGATGCCAGAATCACTGCCCGTAGGGACCTTGGTGGCGCACTGTGAACAAAGGTCCTCGGAATATGCGAGCTGACTGATCGGGTCGGCTTGGGGTTTGGTCCCAAGTGGGCAGAATGCTGTCAGCCCGCCACTGTATCAGCGCCCTCCACACGCCTTGCGGGGAGGTCATTGGTTCAACCCCCCGTGGCGTTTGTTGGCACCACGGTGGCACCTTCGGTGCCATGTCAAAAAGTACGCGGGCAACGGCCATTTTTTTCTCTCACGTGCTGCGTACATGGCCTTTTCATGACCTCATTTTGCACCTAATGATTAGAAGACCATGGTCCACGAGTTGTGAACCCAAACTCAAATAGGATGGGGGGAGAGCACAATAAAGTGTACCACAAAGTGCAACATGTGACCACCAACAAGTGAATATGAAGTGTGCTGTTTTTTAAGGCTCAAAGCTGATTTTGAGCATTTTGGTGTAGTTTTTGAGCATTTTCGTCACTTTTTAAGGTGTCACAAGGTATCTTACAGGCATCTCCATAAGAAAAACATCTTCAATTGAAACTTAATTTGACCGCTAGTTCTAAATCATGAAAATGAAGATGTTCTTTTTTCACTTTTTTTTTCCCGACCATTTGCAAACATCAGAAAATTATTTTTTGAGCATTTGAACACCACAATATTTGAAGGGAAGAGCTCCAAAAGTTTCGCCCAAAACAGTGTCCAGAAAACGTCACGACGGTACTTTTGGTACACTTTATGGGTCCAAACTGTTGGAACCCCCGCATTTCTAGAATGGTACCTTAAGAACGGAGTGGACAGCGAAATTAAATGTGACTTTCGAGGAATCCATAAACATTTCTCTTCACTTTCGCAAATAATCCCATTCACTTGAACCGACTTCGCGGTATCCGTTCCACTTCTAAACCTCGATGTCTTGTCTCGCACATTTGGGAAGTTCAAGAGAATCAAGTCTATTTTTGAAATCCATAACTAAATTTTGAATCAACATAACTTAGATCCCACTTTCTTGAGTGTTTATAAGAAGGGCTGAAATTGTCAAATAGTTAAGCACTTTTTTGGTACACTTTATTGTGCTTGCCCCCGATGGAACCACTTGAGTTAAATTCCACATTGAAAGAGTATTTAAGAAAGACATGGCAACTGTGATCATGAATCCATTGATTGGAGTACGAGCTATATGATGTATACTTCTGCAAGCTTAGAACCAGGAGCATGTGAAGATCTGAACGAGTTGATATCCTCCAAAATTCCTCATTGCTCACGCTGCAATTCCCTTCCGTGTTGATTGAACTGAACAATCCTTCTCCAGAAGATACACCTTTCAACAGTGAGCTCTAAAGTCATAAACTTGTTTAGCTCAAGATTTTTAACACGGCAAAATAGTTGTCATTGCCCATCCTAACATGTCCTATATGTTAGTTATTCATCAGAGTGTTCACGCTAACTCAACTGCATGAAGCTCTCGCTCATCCAGAGAGTCTCTCTAAGATGTTTTTACATTGGAACCCACGTCGCCTTCTTCTGGTTTTTTTCAGTACCGCAACATCCACCTATTCAGTTCATCCTGTGCAGCGACTGTTCTTGAATAACATACTGGTTGTCAAAAGTCCAAGTATACAAGTGTCGATACATACAATAAATCCTTCACATAGTCTACAAACACAAACATCCATAGTTTGAGAGTTTCACAAGGGGTTCATTACAAGTCAAATGGGCAATTTTCACACGTGCAAGCAAAGATATCCAAAATCTAAGGATTGTACACGTTATTTCCGAGAGGAGGTGGAGGTACACTGCAAGGACATTATCTGTCTTAGATTTGTACGATGACAGGCCTTCCGGTTGCCTGTACAAGCTAGTTTTCATCAGTTCAATTGATAGCAATGACGTCAACTTCTTCAGTCTACTCCTATTTCAATCACTTCCACGGCATGCATTCGAAATTTGGTTGTAATTGAAAGATCTGCAAGCTTCACTTTCTGGAATCCTAATACTCTAGGTGGAGGTTCTCTAGAAAGGACTCTATCTCAGAAGGCCAACTCAGACAACTACATACCTACGGGTTTTAACATTGGAGGTGATCACAATTCAGCATTCTCTTTCTGTTGCACTGTCTTTGATATCCCCTGGCAATTGTGGACTCTGTTTGCTGAGAGAGTCACTCCACTCGTTTTCTCGCAGTAGTTTGATTCCGACTAGTTCTTTCACCCCAACCCATCTGAAATGGATAAAGTTCTCCTTTTGGGTTGGTTGTCGGAGGTCCATATGAGGAGAGAAAGTCATAGTCTCATGCTCCCCAATGTGCCAGCCCTTGCCATGTTCTTTCAGTTTTTTAACGAACATTGTTGGAGTGATATGTGTGTACAGGAGGTGTTGTCGCTTGGCGCAGTGTCAAGCGTTCACTTTGGCGAGTATTACCGACGTCATTGCCAATCTGCGAACCTCCGCGGATCATGTCCTGAACACCCTATTCTCATGAGTGGAGATGGTGGCGATGATGATGCGAGTGACATCGAAGACTCGGCGTCATGGTCTGTGAGCTACACATCAGTCGAAAGCAGCCGTGACTCTGCTCCATGGTCGCAGAGCTACGTAACATGCGAGAGCAGCGGCAGCAGCCACGTCTCCAGCCCCGCATCCTCCGGAATAGCAAGCGAAATAGTTGGGCCAGTAGGCCTGGCGCCGTCCCTGGGCAGGTCTTGTCAACGGAGACTCCACCTTGACTCTTCCCTACGGGTGAGATGAGTAAACATTGTAAAAACCATCCCGACCAAGACGACAATTTTCAAAGTTAAATGTTAGTCTAAAAATGGCCGATCTTTTGCATTCTACGAAGCTCAAGTATTTAGCTACGTAGCCCTGTTCTGATTTCCCCTCTCATTTTGTACGATCGGTTCAAGGATTCCGACTTAGGGAGATTGGAAATTGTAAATCCAGTTTCTGCAGACTCGTAGGTAATCTTTTGGCTATGCACTTGAATGTGCAAATTTATGAACTTTCTACTTGGACTTTGTCTGTTAAACAATGTTGCTACTGTAAAAATTGATATTACATCTTTCGTAACTTGCCTGCCTTTTGTCGTTGTGAAAGTAGTCATTTCGTTGCGTCTGTTGCTCACTTACATTTGGTAGCACCACTGTTTTTTTCTGCAAGGTTTCCCTGCAAAGATTCCATGCAGTAGTATATGTCGAAACATTTTGTTGCCATAGTTCAGAGAGAAATGTGTGAAATTCTTTTACATGAATTAGGACTCTCTGCGGATATCCTGAACATTCAATTGCAGAGACGTAGGATCACCAAATCGGCTGAAACCTAAGAAATAATTGTTATGCAATAGAGTAGGAAATTCCAGTTACCATTATCAATTCCGACCCCGACTCTCGCTCCCGCGCAAGCTTTTTGGCCCCTGCAAGAGAGAAGATAAATGTTACGACACGTTCATAGAGAACTCGTAGCAAGCTGCCATCACTTTTGAATTAAAATCATGAATATATTCCAACATTTGTGAAAGGGCATCCCATGAGTCTTAAGCCATCTTCTAAACCAGTAGTAAGAGAAGAAAAACCATAAATCATCTAGTCATAACACAATTGAGATTTTACAGGCAAGCTCATTGCATTTGCACTAAAAGCTGCGAAATATAGGTATATTGAAAATGAGAAGGGCGCTACAAGTATTTACCCCGATCAATCCCATCTTGGCCAAGGATCACCTCTAGAGCAGAAATAACCTGCTGTACAGCAGGTGTTGACATAGATGTCGCGTATATATGAGCAGGACTGGCATACTTCATGTATTGTATTAATTTCTGTACAAACCGTTGGAAAATTGTTTAATTTGACGTAGCAACTCACAGCTAAGTTCACATAGATACTGAAGACATGTCTCAGGTGTGGTTTCCAACTTTCCTAACGCTATACAGTGTACACAAACATGTGAAATTCAAGTTCAACATTGTGAGATGCATTTGTACTAAATTCTCTTAACAAACAACGAAGAATTTCAAAAAGGTTACTGATACCGAACATACCTCAAATCCTACAATGTACCCGCCGCATGAGCCAAAAGACTTTGTGAAGGTACCCATCATCACATCAATGCCAGCGGGGTCTACACCCTGCAGCTCACAAATGTCCTTTCCCGTTTTCCTATCCTATGTGCTTCATCTAACTAAATGTAAGCCTATGCATGTGTAGAGAGGTCTTGGCTAGTGAAACTAAAGACATTATATATATTGTGTCAATTGGTCAGGGGAAAATGAGATTCCTATGAAGATGGGACAGAAATATTCACTGTCAACACACTAAAGAGTTTTCGTACAGTAACAACAAGAGAATACAGATACTCTTCTACTCAAAAGGCAGTTTGATAAACTATATTTGCGCTCAAGAACATCGATGTCGAACAAGGACAGACAAACATACCTTATACTTCTTTGCCACTTGCACAATGTCCTTGAGTCGACATAATTTGCCCTCCATACTGTAAATACCTTCAATAATAACAAGAATTTTCTGCCATTTGAGGAATCTCATCATTGATGCAGTAAGTTGAATGTTCGGAATGTCAAACTTGGGTTGGACTAACATCCAATTTCATAAAGAGTAGCGGGAGTTTGACATTTTGTATATACATAACATTGAATCTTTGTGGATTGCCCTGCGGAGTATGCCTAAGAGATCCAATATGCAGAGGCATTGAAAGTATCGTTTAATGTCAGCATCAGAGTGAACACTTGAATAACAGTATTCCCTGTTACGCACGTTAGTAGTCTTATTAGATGTATATGGAAATGAGATACACATCTCAGGTAACAGAGGACAAAGAGAGCAAAATGGTATACACGAGGAGTATAAATATGACGGTGTATTCCATTCTCCCATACGGGGGAGGGGACCACATCCAAGTGCACTGCTTACGAGAACAGGAATCTTGCCTGCCTGAAGTCCTGTCATAATTCCGAGCGGCATTTCACTGCATACCACACGCTAGGACAAGGCGGAATCTCTAAGAGAAATGCGGAGGTGGGGTAGAGGGCACGCTGACCCTGCGTCTGCGCCAGATTGAGCTCCACAGTGAGGCCCCTTCAGCGTTCACTGGGAGGCCATCGTCCATCAAACACCATGCCAAGGTATGTTGCCTTCTCACATTCCTCCTATTCCGTCTAAATGAATTCGCTACGAATCGGCACGTCTCTGTGTTTCATCTGTAGATAGGTTCCACTCCGGAGAGAGGGAGGATGCCATCGTGATCTTTTACCAAAAGGATTTTGGGCAGAGGTTGGACAGACGCGATAGATTCAATGGGAATCCCACCTGGATGCAGACGGTTATCAGAGAGTATGAATTGGGGCCTCCAGGGCCCCGACATGGGTGCGAAACATGTGACTGTATCACATGCGGACGGTACAGATGGTTTCAGAGAGCAATTTGCGGGTGTTGTCATTGCGGTGGGGAAAAACGACCGGCTTAGAGGAAGCAATGCGTCTAAAATGGTTAAGGTGCAATTGTGCTCCAGACTACGGATTCTTTATCAATGACAACTGTTGTAAATGCATTCTCAAGATGACGACGCAAGAACGCAAAGATACTCATGTAAGCTCGTATAGTTTGCCTTCCGAGTTTGATGGGTCCGACGCCGATCGCAGTGACAGTCCTAGGCAGTTTATAATATCGTCTAGGGGAGAGATAAGGCGTATGCTGACTGTCGCAGACGAGGGAGAGATTTGGCTGCTTAGCGCTAAAGACTCTTGGGGACGAACAGAGCTGCTAATAAAAGTGGGCTCCACGGAACCTCTTCCAACAGGATCGACAAACGCAGTGTGATTTGGAGGGAACAGAAATAAAACTGAAGAAATTGATACCGACGACACAGCATCATCTGCATCTCATCCAAGGAAAAGACGGAGAATTTCTTGATCATAAGCATGTTTTCTCAGCGAGTGTAGGGCATACGGTTGCGCGTCGATGATCTCCGGTACCATTACTGGGACTCTACAACAGAGCGCGACTACTAGTGTGCTCCTGGTCGATTGTGAAGCGCCACCGTTGACGATGGCCTCATCTCTCCTAGGATGTCAAACGCCGGTAATTTAGAAGCCTATTGCTAATGCCAATGTTGTAGCCGTTGAGGACGTCTTATATAGTTTATTATGCTCGAGCGCAGAAGCATTCCTCTGGAGGACACTAAGCCAGCGTCATCATTTCTTGTATGATCTCAGTAGAGGAATGTAGGAGGTCTGGATCCGCACAATTCCCATGCCATGCTTACATGGTTTGGACTACCATACGTCAATTGGCGTAACGCCAGCTAGGTCCTGTCTTCCATACATAATGGAAGCTGATGTTGTTGCATGATTTGTTTTCTTTTCCAGTAAATCATACAACTTCACATAAGGCACACGTGTTACAAGATTTGCATACCTGCATTGCAGAATGTTTGCTAGGTACTGCCGTTACGTCTGAATGTCGTCTGCAATTTGTGAATTTCAATTCCCTTTCCTCATCATTGCATTAAAACGCTGCGTGATTGTTATTCTTGGTGTCTGACGGCGACCATGGTCACTGCTCTTCCGAGAAATACAAACCTCATTGCTTTTGGCAATGCTTTGTCTCCACACGGAAGTCCTCCATAAAGATCCATGCCTTCGTAATTAGTTACAATCATCGGCAATGATGATTCTAATTTGAACTGTTGGTGAACCTTGTATATCTGCACGATTATTTCCGATTACAACCGTTGATGGTATGTGTGCAGGACATCGAGGAAGTACCCGTTGGCTTCATCATTTTCTCTTACAGGATGTCTGAAGTCCTCTCCATAGGCAGTGGTTGACATGGAAGGTGGAATTAGACGGCAGTCACCTGGGTAGAGGCGCATACGTGCGTGGTCCGTGAAACTCTTAGAGAGAGAAATCGCTCATGCTCGGAGACATGGTTTATTCAAATTGAAATGTCCGTGTAATTTTCACACATGTGGTCAACGCTCTTCCCTGTCATTAACATCCTATTGACGTTGTGTGACACGGAATGGTCGACATCCGTGGTTCTACGGAAGCAGTAAGGTAAGTTTGTATCATGAACCATTGTTTGCCGATCATATACTATCTTTGAAATATTGGGGCCTGATGTGCTATTAGAGGGAGAACAATGTTGAGCAAGCGCAGACCATGTAATTGTCAGGATCCATGTATTGTGCCGGTGTTGACATAATATGGGTTCAATATAACAAATGTAAGTTATGTCGAGTACACGTTCTAGCCGCGACATTCCCCTTTTTGCAGTCCATATCTTAAACTTCATGTGAGCCCTTTCGTTGCTTGCCATACGCATCCCCTTTGTTCACTTCCGCACTAGATGTTGGTTTCACTTCTACAATTTGCTTATAAGGAATTCCAGTTCATTTCGCTGCTATCTCTTTGATATCATTGATTTATATCGACTTGAACATAGTTCGCTGCATTGTTATGTATATTTACAGGGGGTATTTGATGTTTACGTTGTCTTCTTACAAATCCAGGGGTATGAAGACGACGATTCCGATGTGGAATGGAATGATCATATACTCTGGTACCACGGGGTTAGGGCGAACGAGGAAATTCGAAGAGCTCGAGATATAACCCTAGACAGTGGTATTAACATTGTGGACATGGTCACGGACACGTACGGCGTGGCGGACTTGAATCGTCAAGAGGCTGAGGTGGAAAGAGGTGGTTTGCGAAACGAGCCAGTCCCTGCGGAGGGCGTTGGTGGGGATTCAGAAGATTCAGCAGGACATGGCTTGCACCATGTTCCGTCACCAAGGCGACATCGCAGTCCGCCCCTGGAGAATGCAACTGAGACCGGTAAAGAGAACGTATTCATGCCAGAGGACGTGCAATCAGAGGATGTGGAAAACGCAGGGCAAAAGCAATCAGCTACAGCAGTTGAAGAGGGACAACGAAGCCCACTCTTATCTGAGGATTTCAACACAGGGACTCGGGATGAATCTGACCTTCAATGGGGAGACTTAGATAGCGAGACAGAGGCATCCATAACAGCACTTCAAGAAGCCGCAGCCACCCCACTACTTTACGGCTCCACCATGTCCAGCTTGGATTGTACATACTTATTGTTGAATTCTGGAAAATTTCATGGTAGCACCGATGTGTCTATGGACGAGATATTTCGACTCATGAGCAAGTCCATTCTACCTCAACCGAATTCTCTTCCGTCCTCTTATAGAGAAGCCGCTGAATATGTAAAGCGTCAAGAGCACACGTACACAAGTTTTGACGTGTGTCCTAATGATTGCTGCTTATACGGGAACGAGTTGGCGGACGCCATATCATGTCCAAACTGCCGCTCACCAAGTGTGGAAAGTGATTTCCCCGGTTGGCACAGCGGAGTACTAAATCCGGTGGAAAAAAATGATAAAAATTAAAAAATTTGTGGTAGAAACACGGAAGTATTAGGTAGATATAGGTAACAACCGGTTAAGACGGTTGGTTGAATGAATAAAAGAACCGGACGGGTAACCGGGTTAGATCCGGTCGTACATAGCCGGTTAAGGTGGAGAACAGCCCACGCGACGGAACCCTGACCCAAGCAAACTTAGGGCAACAGCCGCAGGATGTGGTTCACGCGGGAGAGACGGCTGCGACAATTAAAGCGCCGCCGGCCGCGACCGTCCAATGATGAAGGGCTACAACCGTCCGCCATGATGAGCTACAAACGGCCTGGGGTGAAACTGGGTATAAAAGGAGGAAGGGCAAGCGTGCTCCTCCTTTCTATTGTCGTTTTGTGAGTGTCGGAACCTTGTGCTCCTCGGCGTAGTTCGCAGTACTAGTTAGGACGGTAGGAAAGAGACGGTGAGACGGAAGTGTTTCCGTAAGTCGAGGGACTAGGGGAGATTCGTGCGTGCAGCTGTTACCCAAGTGACTGTGAGGACGTTTAGCAATATGGATAGGAGGGGGAAGGAACCGGCCGCTGAAGGACCGTTGCTAAGGGTACAACGGATTATGCCGTTGCTGCCGGTAGACGACGACGAGTGCATGCTTCTCCAGAATGCCTTGGAGATCATAGGTTGTCCGTTATTACTAGACAAGGCATGGGGATGGAAGCAGGCCCTTCCGGCGCACGAAATCCTCGTCAAAAACCCCAACAATCGAGGAACCATCCGTGGAGAACCGGAACAGTGGACGTCGTAGGATTGGAGGGACACGTATGGCTTCCAAGATGGTGGGGACGTTTCGGCTCCGGAGATGCGGGATTTCGTCTTCGATCACATCAAGACGTCTGGAGATTTGAAGGAGGGTTGGGATTTGGACGACATCAAGGACCTGAGAGCCCGGAGGGTGATAGGGTTTATGAACCCAATTTTCCATCCAGAAAAGCCCAAACGGATCACCATGAAGTGGGCATCCGTCTTCGTTGGAGCCATGGACGCCCATATCACCGTGGACTGGGGTCTTATGATTACAACGATAGTCGACTGGCAGGTGGCCAACCTAATGAAGACCAAGAAACAGGCCACTTGCCTTCCGTCTTTCCTTGTTCACCTTTACCGTCTCAAGGCTCTGTTGACCCCTAAGGAGGTCTTGGAGTATGACGTATTGAAAAGCCTCCAACGGTACGCAGAACGGGAGGAGGTGTCCGAGGACAATGACACTGTGGCGGAAGTCTTGCCCACTCCGGCGAAGAAACCACGAACCTGTCCGGAGAAGGGGCAGCCATCCGGTTCTCCCCGGACTCCCACACCGGCTAAACGTAACTTGAGCACGGAAGTCCTCAAACCTACTGGCCAACTGGGCCACACCGGAGATCCGTGTCAAGACTTGGCCAACCTGTCAGAACAGATGACGGCGTATATCCGGTACCTGCAGGAGAACAGCCAGCTCGAAAGCCGGTTGACGAAGGAGGTGATTCACATTACGGGCACCGACCGGTTGGGAGAATGCATTACCATTCTTCACAAGCACCGGGACCTGGCCAGCCTGCAGGCCGAACATGTCGAACAGCTGGATCAGTACCGGGAGACGATCGTCAAACTCCGACAGGAGGTGCATGATGCAGAGGTAGACTTCTGGGAAGCCCGTGACCGGGCAGCCAAGGCCATCCAGAGTGTAGCGGAGGTCAAGACCACCATAGCCCTTCCTGTGGATGTGGCCAATCAGTGCGCCGTCTACCAAGAGTTCCTGATCCGTCAACCAGATCCGGCTCGAAAGTTAATTGTGAAGTTCATGCACCAACGGACATAGGTGATGAAGGACACTGGTGATGAAGGACACCTGGATGAAGATGAGGGACTTGGTGGAAATTCTCCATGATGATAAGGCTGGTCCGTCAAACCCACCAGGGCCACCGGCAGATCGAGAGGAGTACAGACCATCAGCCCCGACCATGGGACCGGAACAGATGCCACCCATAGCCTCTTTAGTCCAGTCGACCATCCGGCCAATTCAACCAGAGCTTGGACAACCGTTGGCAGACCCTCTTTCGGACACCTTGGACAGTCTTCACAACTTGGTCATACCGGAGGGAGTAGAGGTCGTTGACCCGGAGAACATCCACTAGGAGGGAAGCCAGAGACCACCACCGGAAGCGAGCTTTGTCCCGGTGCACGGCTTTCCATCCCCGGAACGGGCACCGACGGATCTTGGGGTAAGACCGCTAGCTACGCGGTCTCCTTCATCCCTGGCACAGGCAGGACGAGTTCGGAAGGCGACCGACCATCCGGTACCTAATACTCCAGGGATGGCTCCTCCCTGAAGAAGTTGAAGAAGGCGCCACAGAAGAAGGTACGGCCGGATGGAACCCGGCATAGCCCAAGGTTCAAAAAGGACAAGGAGTAGGAGCGAGAATAAGGACCTCATCAAATGGCAGCGACTAACGATGCAGCTCACTTGCACCCGGCTATCAATCCGGATAGATAGCGGCAGTACCTAGGAATAGAAGGCGGCCACTGGTCCGGGATGCCCGGGATCCAAGATCCGGAATTTCTAGATCTCGGTTGGCCACTTGTTTGCTATAGGCCCGTTAGGATTAGTACTTAAGCTTGACGTTTTTCAAAGGCTGGGGCCTTGTTTTTGTACGCCGTTTTGTTGTTGCAATTGAGAATATACTTTTGGATTTGTTGTATCGACCGGCTGACTGACGGGTCCGTTACTATAAAAGTTTGTTGGTACTATTGTCTCTAGTAGTGTTTTGGAGGACTGTTGAACAGTGTGGGAGTTTGGAGAGCGCCCGGAGAGATTTGGGAAGGTGTCAAACGCCGAGTGTTGACGGTATCCAGTACCGGAAGGAGCCTGCAGGGGAGGAAAGACGTACTGCAGCGGGGGCTGGTAGTCTTAAGGACACGGAGAGTCGTGTGTACACCGAAATCCAGGATTGGACCGGTCGCTTCCTGTCGATGGGATAAAAGCCGGACTATCTACTGCAAACCAATCCGGAAGGGAGATGATATAGTTAGGATACCATGCAACCGTTCGTTGATGTCATTGTAGTATGAGTTCCGTCCCTGTAACCGGCACTGAGTAGTTATCCGGACCGGTCTCTAGTCATACGTAAGGATTATTACACCCCTCTCCGGGTGGTAGATAGAGATAGTGGGGTGTCCAGCCACTTTAAGTCTCGGGACAGTGGAGAATCGAGCCACTTGAAAGTATAGACGGATGAGTGGGAACCGGCCACTAGTCTAAAAATCCGGAAAATAGGAACGAGGCTAAAACTACCGGTCCGGACAACCAGCCGTGGAACGGAAGACGATTGGAACCGGGTGGTGATTATTGTTATGGTCTAAAAGGAAGAAAACTATAGGTCTTCGTGGGAACGAACACAGAGTGGTTTACTTTGGAGGGTATTTAGTGTCAATTAAGTGCCTTCCGGAGGAATACGAGTACCACGTCGTGCTACACCAAGGAAAAAGAGAGCCGGGAAGTCGCTTGTTCCGCAGAAGGTGCTGAGAGTGTTTCCCGTTACTCCCACGCTGAAACAAATATTTCGGAGTCCTCTGCAAGCAGCAGCCATGACATGGCATGCAATGCAGCAGAGGACTGATGGTCTGATGTCACATGTTTCCCACTCCAAACAATGGTTGTGGATAAACAAACGCTGCTGGGAGAAGTTTGCATACGATGACAGGTATGTCCGGATGGGCCTCATTGCAGATGGTTTCAATCCATCTTCTGACAAACGCAGTACGTACTCTATTTGGCCAATCCTTCTTTTGAATTACAACATGGCTTATTGGTTAATCACAAAATTTTATTTTATCATTTTGGCAATGCTAATTCCGGGACCAAAGACAGTGACGTCTGAGCACTTTGATGTGTACATGGCTCCTCTTATTGACGAGTCTTGTACATGGCTCCTCTTATTGTCTTGGTCTTGGGGGTTAGGCTCTTTGGTGGGGAAAGATGTTTGCTCTATTGTCTGAGGTGGATTCGGAGATTCAATTGGTAGCGCAACATATGAGCTCGTTGTTGTGTTGTCTCTTGTAGCATCTTTGTCCTTACGTACTTGATTAAACATTTCATTTATTTTTCCCCCTTTGAGGCGAGGCAAGAATTCAGCTGAGTGTTGGAATACAATTGTGTCCTGTATTGGTGTGCTATGGAAGATCTAGAGGTGAAAGGAAAGGGTGCAGCAAGACGTTAAGAATTTGGGCCCAACTGCTAGTAACGAACTCACCTTGATGTTCACGAATATTTCTTTTCTTGGATGCTCCGCTCTGGATATGGGTGCCAACAGAGGTTTTTTTTCAGTTAGTATTAGGCTGTTGTAGACATCACTGGCATTTTGATTTCAAATGCCCAGTATCTTCAACAGTATGATGTTCTTATGAGTGGGTTGGAGTCCCGAATAGAGAATAGCAATGGGGGATATGTGGCACAGTTATAAGTTGCGCAGTTGCTTAGGCTGTCCCCGGGATTAAATGGCCTTCAAGGATCTCGAACATTTGAACGCCATTTTTGCTCACATAAATATGATAACGAATTCGGCCATATTGTTTCTCCATTTCAGTTTTGAAAGTTATTGTCGAATTTTTCTTGTCATCCACTACTTACAGGTCCAATTCAGTACAAAACAAGTCTTTTCCAGCAGCTCGTTGGACTTTCGTTACTCTTGCTGTAGAGCTTGCTACATCTTTTCTAGTTGGAGAATCACATTTAATTGTCTTGTTGGAGTGCTTTTGGTATTCAATTGTGTTTCTCCTTATTCGGAGTGTTGTTACTAGCTTGTGAGGTGTAAGAGTGCTGTGGAAATGGAAGATCCAGTAAGGGAGGTGGAGGGGGTGCTTCGAGCATTGGTAGATTGTGGACATGTTTTCATGGAAGTGGTTTTGAAGAGTGTATACGTGACAATTGCTGCGTCAGTATTTAGTTTATTTATTTTATGATTGGGGAAGTGGCCACTCGTTTTTTTTTTGGCGCCTGCGTTACTAACGAAGTTTATAACCCGTTCATTTGTAATGTCCTGTGTTGGCCGACGATGTGTAATGTCTGCTTTGCAATACAGGAACGGGTTATTCAAAGCAATGTACTTATACCTTTACTATGTTGTAGCAAGCAATCATTGAAACAGTAATGGAGAATTTAGAATCAGCCATAGTCCTTGTATACTCTTGTGAACTCTTTCCATCGCTGGCTCATGAATTTTTGATCTTGTTACAGGAACATCCTGTGCGGCATACCCTCGATGTTATGCATATTGAGAAAAACATGGTTGCCACAGCGATTGGATTTGTGATGGGTGACACTGATACAATTGCAGTCAGAAAGGACATGCAACAAGCAAATGTGATGCATCATCTTCATCTTCAGAGGAACGGTGTTGATGGTGCATTTATAAAACCACATGCCCCTTATGTACTTCTGCGGGAACAAAAACGGAAGTTCCTGCGTACCATACATTCTGTGCAGACACCATCAGGACATTGCGCAAATTTTGAGAAGCTTGTGAACTTACAGAAGGAATGCCTGCAATTCATGAAAACACATGATTGGCACGTTCTACTTTAAGAAATACTACCGGCTGCCATACGTAGATTACTACCAGAGGGTCCAATGGTGTGTCTCATTAGATTGGGTCACTGCTTTTGACAATTCTGTGCAAAGATCATCAATGTGGACGAGCTGACACAGCTGCAAACATACGTTGCAGAGACAATGTCACTAAAGGAGCTCCACTTCCCTCCAGCATTTTGGAACACCATGCCACATCTGGTCAACCATGTGCCCCATGAATTGTATTGGTGCGGTCCCGTACATGCAAGGTGGATGTATTCTGGCGAGAGATACATGGGACATCTTAAAAAATTGGTCAAAAACAAGGCGAGGCCTGAGGGCAGCATTGCAATGGGGTATATCATTGAAGAAGCATTGGGATTTGTGACTGAACAATTTTGGTCATTTCCAATTCCTGCACGTGTAATCTGGGACATGGACAAAGATTTAAAGGACTGTAGCGAAGTTCTTGAGGGGAGGCCAGTGGATGTGCATTTGAGTGCGGCTGATTTATTAGAGGTGCATGAGTACATTATCCAGCACTCAACTTTCACGGAGGCCTTATACCGGTAATATCCTCTTCTCTGATTGTATTAGGACTCATAATTTTTCCATCCAATTATTGTTCCATTATGTCATGTTCTATTGAGAAACCATTGTGTTATTTATCCGCAGCATTTGACAATGTTCGAGCCCTAACGGTCAGCCATGCTGAACTGAGATGTCTGTCCTTCCATAAAACCAAGTACATTACATTGTACTTGCTCTACAGTTTGAAGTTCTCGGATTTTAGCTTGTAATCTGCGTTCCTGAGTAGTTGAAATTGTGGTATTATTGTACACCCTTTTTGCAGTGAGTATTTAGACCTACAAAATGCACAAGATACCCGATCTAGGAGACGGTTCAGCCGATTCTCTCATTGGCTCAAGGAACGCGTGCAGTCGATGGCAGACCACGGCCTGCCCAGAAATCTGTCTCTCACCACGCTCTCCAAGCTGCCAATCCCAGTAGTGAAACGTTACACTTCAATGTACGACTATGGATATCACATCCGTGTGGATGACGAGGAGGGACGGAGCAATGTTTCCTTTGATTCTGGAGTAGCGTGCATTGCCACTCAGACATGTAGGTCTTCAACGCGAGACAGACACCCTGTTGAGGCTCCATTGCAGTATGTTGGAATATTAAAGGATATACTTGAAGTGGATTACGGACACCTCCAATATACCGTACTTGAATGCTCTTGGATTAGGCCCAATGTAGGAGGCAATTGAACCATCCGCGTAGATGACCATGGTTCCTGGTCTGTAAAGTTCAATGCCCGACAGTATCCCGCAATAGAACCGTACATCATGCCACTCCATGCAAAACAGGTGCATGTCTTCCAAATTCTCATCGTCGGTTGCTTTTCTCTTCTCCTGCCAGCACTTATGCGAATGCTAACGTAATGATGCAGTTGTGAAACTGATATTACGTTGAATAACCTGAACCGGAGCTTACATTGTTGGCAGGACTACTTCATACAGGATCCTTTGGATCCAGATTGGAGGATAGTCCGTGATGTAGAGCCTCGCTCCAGGCGCGTGACAGCTGAGTCTAGAGAGGAGTCATTAAGTGCTCCCGGTCGATCTGACGTCACGACGAACATATCCGCTGACAGAAATCTGGAGGAATCCCAAGGACTACACCCTGTATTGGAGGCAGATGTAGCTCATGTTCTCGCATATGAAGAGGCTGACGACAAAGGCGGACACGAACACGGCGATGAAGAAGAGATGGATTCTGACAAGGACGAAGGCGCTGCTGAGCAATGGGAGGACGCTAATTTTACAGCGGAAGTTGAGGATGTCATAGATGACCATAAGCAACGATTAAATGGTAATCCAAAGCAAACCTTAATTTCAAAGTGTGCAGGTTATTGAGTCGGCAATGTTGGACATGATTGTTTTTTGGTAAATGCTGTTGCTCGTGAACATATCAGCTAAATTTATATTATCAAGTGCACTATCGTTCAGTTGGCAATGTACGATGTTCATGTGCATGTGTGCACAACGTGGAGGGGCATGTTGTGATTGATGTGACGCAGAATAATGATGATCACTGACTGCAGATGGTAGCTCCAACGAGCAAGCTCGTAGTTGCAAGTTAGACAACTATCAAAATTTCCATTCAATATTCATTTGATTAAAGGGCTCAACCTACATTTAGTCCCTTCCCATGCATTAGCAGGAATAGATTACTCACGGCTTTGTAACCTTTTTAGTAGCATCGAAGTCTAGATCTCCTCATTTTGCATCATTTAATCATATTAAGGGACTGACTTGGGTGGAATACTTGTATTTCAGCTGCCGCGGTGTTTAGTCTTGCTCAGTGTGCCCATGTAGGAGGTTCCTAAATAATTGCTGGCGAGCTCTACGAAAAAGCTATTGCTATCATTCGAAACTGTAAGGAAGGTAACGAGGTGACCTTGGCTTCAGTTGCAATGGCCCCAGATGAAGTTCACATTGGGGCTCTGGCAGGCTTAGGTCCCGTTGCTGCTTACAAGGGGTACAACGACTCACTCTAAATTTTTTGAATGGTACCATTATATGGCCTTGTTTAATAAATTCTTGGAGAAATCGTTGATAGTTAGGACCTGTGCGACAAGTTGTTTTGTCTTATTCAGGTATATATGGGACAGCTGACCCTGAAGAGTGGTATTAACATGCGTGCTTACAGGGATTTTGACAAAGCAGGAAAGTAAATTACAGAGGCATTGACTCAGCAGAGAAAATTAATGGTGAGTTTGCGTGTCAGTTTGGGTATGAGATGGAGAACACAATATAGCCCTAAATTTGTTATTATGCGCATATTTTTGCAATTAATATTCTGGCAAGTGACAGGCATCCACGGGTGGGTGTCATCTTAGCATGCCTTGGGGATGTGTTTTCACGCATAGGAAAGACTAAAGGCAGCGGTGATAGCTTTATTATATCGGAGGTTAGTGAGTCATTTAGTAGCCTTTCAGTGTTTTCTTACTTGCTGTTTGTGTCTGTTGCCAAGTCCACTTTGTTGTTTTCCTCCCTCTTATTTATGCACTAGTGATGCAATATTAGATTTGCTCTTTTATGGTTTTGTCTAGTAGTCTTTGGGTCCTCTGCATGGACATGAAGTAAAGACGTGCGGAGAATGCAAATTACTGAAAATGACTGTTATGTAGGGTCTGTACCGAAAATGTCAGGAGTATTTGGGAAGTCCTCCAGTAGAAGTACCAGGTACGTGCTACTAAGATCGACGCTATTGAAGAAGTTCTTGGTGCTGTTAGCGATAAGTCTTGCTCCTGCGCTAGGTGCCAGTAGTTTTTTTTTTTTTTCCTTTCTTCTTACAAGATACTACCAAAAGAGTTCTTTTTAGTTCTTTTTATTTTTACTTTTATTTTTTAAAAAAGCGTTCAACCATTGAAAACAATTGTCTTTGTACACTTGCATATGTTTCTTTGATTGCAGTATACTGTGGACTGTTCAGATACTGGGAAAGTTCTGGATCTCGTTGATATTATGACTCTTTCCAGAGGTACAGATACACTTCACTACTTTTTGTCTATGAAAATTCAGATACTGGAATTGAATTGTCTATTTTGTAATTCTAAAAATCCGAGCCAAGTTTCATCAGTTTGCAACTCTTTATTTCATGAAATTCTCAGCTCATTCTTAAAATTAAGTGAATATTTGAACTACACGTACACGTTGAATTGAGAAGAACAAGCTGGTTTGTGGTGGTTCTTCTCATTTAACAGCTTATCTTTTTTCCGGACCACAGCTCGCTATGCAGAAATCGTTTCCAAATACCCAAATCGTTAGCAGTGATCCTTTTTGGCAGCTGGACTGCGACTGGACATTAACTAATATCTGAAGCTCTCACTAAATGTCAAATTTCTACTGTCTGGTTTTATGTGCTGGAGATTATACTGAATCAATATTCACATACTTATCGACATCTCTCCTCAACATCTCTTTCGGTTATTGAGTATGAAAGTGTTGTTAATGCGGTTAGATGTTTTTTTTTTCACAGTCCATTTTTAGTTTTCCTCTTAACCTCTTAACATTTGCATTGCATAATCGGAGTGGAGAATATTGTTCACCTCACATCTGAATAGAGGATGCTTACATATGTCAATAGGTGAACTCCCACTTTAACGAATAAATAGATGCACACAAACAATTACCTGGGATGTCTAAATGGTAAAGAAGTAGTGATATGCAAATACAATCAGGAAGAGTATAAATTTTTTCCAAATCTGTCATTGGATCATTAAATTACTGCTTTTGAGTAGACACACAAGTGTTTCAATGATTCACCCTTCGGATTTCTTACATGTCAATTTTCAGTGTTGGATTCCCTCACATGTAGCAAAGAACTCATATCAAGGGGGAATGTTCTATATTCACTGGTTAAGATACTTTGGACAATATTATGTTTTTACTTATTTTCCCTTGAATATTGTTTTCTTAAATCAGGATTCTTGTTGCCATCGTTCAAATCCAGGAATCCTGTGTACTGTGGCACGATGTCATCCTCTGTGCGGTTTCGCATTCCAATGAAAACCTCAATAGCTGTCGGTTCTTCCAATTGCTGTGAGCAAGAGCATTCTACCTTTACTTGTAGTACAGAAATTCCTTTTCATACCTATTAATCATTTTCAGTTTAAAAGAAATATGGATGTATCCTGTGGGTAAAAATTGTATCATCACCTTGAACTTGGAGTGCCCAATGTATGCCAGTAGGATTCATGTGGGGACATTGACAGTGGTTGAAATCAACGTTCTCCTATCATGTTCAAGTGGACAGTAGTACAATGAATAATCATTCGTCATACTCTTCCTCCAAATAGAATGGGACATGATGTCAAACGCATAAACATGCATTGTCAGCATGAATTCCATACATGGACGTCCCAAGAACTAACGACGTTACAGCCATTCAGTTATTAACTTTACAAAAACTTCAATTTTCATGATAGCCATATGTTGTACTGGGAATGTCAATCCCATGGAGTTGACGTCTCATGTCTCGTTCACCTCATTGACAAGTTGAGGGTCTCTCCAGTGCAGGAAAACTCATCATTAAAGTGATGTCCTTAGGTGATTTGCATTCGGAATGGACATGACGGGAGGGCAGCAGAGAATCGTAGTGACACGTCGTGGGCGCAGGAAAGATTTAGCTCTCAAGGTCATTGTGTCAACAGCCTCAAGCAAAACTTGAAGTGCACTCTCCCCTTCTCCATTGCATGTATACGTATGGTATCCTCACCTTTTTTCAGTCACAATTTCCTTACACTGGTAGCGGAGGTAAGTGGAACTCCTCCTCTTGAGCCTTCATCGTCATTTCCCAGATTGAATCTCCGGAATCATTGAGTATCGAGGAAACTATATCGGTCTTCAGTGTAGTAGCTCCCAGAAGGGTATCACCGATATTCTGTCTCTAATTTCCTCGATGTTCTGTCTGCAAGTTCCTCGATCTTCTGTCTGCAGCTCCCCCATACATTTTATTAGAGTCTGCATCAGAGACTTGTTAAGTTGTATTCGAAATAGCGAACCGTGAGCTTGCGATGGTCGTTGTTGTGAGAGAGGAGTGTACACTGTCACTCTAAGACATGTTATGTACTTTTCGTCCATATATGACTTTTAATTTCGGGTTGGTGGTTTTCAGTTTATGATGGTATATTACAATTGTTGGTGATATGTGGGTCTGTGCTTGGGCGATTGGGAATGGGTGTTCGTTGGTGTGGGAGGAGGGATAGAAGCGTTTATGGAACAGAGTGTCAGGGTTGTAGCAATGCACATGTTATTGTGTTTATAGTTTCCTGGGCCGTGTGACTTATGGTTGTTTTGAAGTGAGCGTTTCTTTTCTTCTAGAGCAGGGTGGCTTTGGGTATGTGGTTAATATGTCCCCAGTATTTGATCGGCTTCTGGGAAAAAACGTTTTTTATGAAACCATCTGATCTATTGCTACGTCTCCAACATCTTGCAAGAATAATGTATGGACTTCAATTGTTGTGGGAGCAAGAGTATTCCATTTCTTAAGTTGTGAAAATCTGGCTTTCTTATTGCCCGCGGGGCAGTTCTAATTCCTTCTTATGAATTGAATTTCCCACAGGCAACAGTCGAGGATTTGAAGAAGGCTATCTCAAGTAAGAGTAAGTATTATTTCCATCTTCGACGAGAACCTGCGTTTGTGCGTTGTCCCTACATCTCTCATCTGCAGATCCGATATCCTCCTTATACTCATTGGTTTCTCATCGTAAATGGTCATATGGTTTTACGTTTCCCATACCGCAGTCTCATGTGATTATGGCCTTGCAGACCGCAAGTATTATCCCGAAAGGAGTCGACTCACAATGCCACTGCAACCCTGCCAGACTCGCCTTTTAGCTAGTAGATGCAACCAAGGATTTGAAAGACTCCCTTGCCTCTGACACTCCCCAAGTGGTATTCAGGGACTTGTCCCTTCCTTAAAGAAGTTTCTGCATATTTACAATTCAGGTTCCTGGCTGATTCTCGCTTGAACAGAGTAATGGCCGGTCACAAACGTCACTAATATGAATCCCCTGTTATGTTTCCAGTATTTAATGCATCTGTGCCTTCTTCTCACTCGGCAATACGAAGCATCTGCTCATAACTAACCGCTGTTCGACACCATCATACATGCAGGTCCCAACAACGAAGTCGGCCATCACGTTGCATTCACAAAGCAAGGAAGTTGCGCATCCCGTGCCTCGGACTCCCGCTTGGTTCCACCAAGAGTACGGACTGAACGACGTAGGATTTCTACCTGGCTTTCCACGCACGAACTTGCTATATCTCCCGACATCATTGGTTTCAGAGGGCGACTGTATTGCACGGTGGAACAGAGACGCGTCTGGGTTATGGTATGCTTCGCCAGGCAGCTCGGAAAGCCCTTGTATGCAGGTTCGGATAGAGGATCTTTTTCTTATCACACATCAGCGCGACATGGGATGGACCAAGGCCATTGGTTTATCATTTGCACGGGGACTTCTGGCAGAGAAGAAGGGTCTGCCTCTTAACTGGGCGGAGTTTGCGACTAAACAGACCAACCGGACTCCGGAGGAAGAAGTTTGATACATCAGTTGTACCGCAAGCTCTCAAGAGCCGCGTAGGACACGAATTCCACAAGTATTGGGTCTTCGAGGAAGAATCTAAGACATTGAAGTTCGACTACGAGGGAGCTGTGGACGACTGGGATCTGGACTCAACGAGAGTAACGCGGTCCGCACTTGCAAAATCTGGGAAAAGTGTCTATTCTTATCTGCTCCAAAATTACACCTCAGAAGTCATCGGACGCCCCCTTCACAAACGAGGTCTATTGTGGCAGGGTAGAACACAAACACTCACTGCATGAGTTTCATCATTAGTAATACCCAAGTCTGAGCTTCATGTACTTAATGTTGTTTTCTAAGGGAGACGTCATTTGCTTCATTGGAGATTCAGTGTCTGTCTAATTCACGTAATGGCCATTTTTGATTTATTGTGATGATCTTTCCTATGCAGGAATCTCTAATGCGGATTCCAAGGCAGGTTCTGTCGGAAGCACTGCCTCACAGGGGATCTGCATAGCGCAACAAGGTCTATTTACTTACCAAATTCGGTGAATTTCATGGCCCTGTTTCTGAAGGGCTTCAAGTAGCATTGTATGATATATACTTCTGAGTCTGTCATCATATTCCATTAGCAATTTTGACATTGCCCGGTGCTATGTTGGCTTTTGATTCTAAATGAACAGACAAGAAAATTAGATGTTCCTTTTGTTATAAACACTTTAAGTGATGTGAGATGTGACCCGTGTGTTTCATTCTTGACTTTGTGAAGACTCGGAAATAGGAACGCATCAGAAACAAGGATAGTGCTCAGGGGCTGCCGGTCTTAACTCAGAAGTGATGGAAGGCAGTAACCCAAAACAGACTGACACAACTGTCCCAATAAATGGAGGTCTGGGACACCAAAGAAGCAGTTCCGAACCCACCGGGAAAGACAAGGGCCACGAACTCCTCCTGTCTCCATACGAAGATGAAGTGGGAGCCGCTAACACGGTCAATTCCTTGACAATTGATTGTTCTAGAGGAGGGTGGAAACGGAAGATTAAATATTCCCATCGAATTGGCCGTCGTCTCCGACGCGAAGCACAAGGTGTCTTATACTAACCTTGATTGCTTTTAAGGCACCTCAATTCGAGGGGACTGTCGAATTCGTTACAGTGGATACACACAATGGTTGGCTGGAATAGGTCGTCCATATACCCAAGTCATATGTGATATTTTTTATATATCATGAATCAAATTTTTCAAAGCCCAGTTAAGAGAACCTGCAATCTATTTCTTCAGATGTTGCACTTACAAGCACTGGTAATAATACCGTTATCTGATCAGGTATATCAAGCAAAGTTGTGGATGCTGGATCGCCACAGTATACGGCCATTGGTGGTGTCAAAGTGGAAGATGGATCAACATCCGATTCATCATATTGATCACTGAGACCTAGAGGAGTTGGTGAGAATAACTGAACTAACCCTTTCCTTTCTCTGCCTGTTTCCAAACATACCCGCTCATTATCTCCCATGTAGTCCATGCTTATTCGGAAGTATTTCCTCTCCGCAATTGTGACATATCTTAAATTTTGCTCTTTGTCGTCGGATATAGAGAACAGAGATTGCTTTATTTTGGCCTGCCATGTATCCAGATACTGAGAGTATGTTCTGCTTTTAATCCAAGTGACGCAGAACCCTAAACCTACGTGAATGTGCGGGTTTTCAAATTGCGATGTATCTACTACGAGGAGCTCCAACTCAGATGACAGTGCAAACAAACCGTTGACTTCATTTTTTTGTTTTCGGTATACAATAGGAATGCACGTTAGTTTCAAAGGTGCTCTTACCTAGACACCTTTCACCTTGCTGGACATCTGTTACCTCTCAACAATTCAAAATTAGACATCTCCGAGTAGAAAGTGCATTTTAAAAAAATTAGGAGCTCTTTAATGACTCAAAGGTTCAACATAGAGCTCTCACACTTCTATTATATGTTAATCGCAGATCTTACACTCTAGGCATTTTAGATTGCAATCTTACACTCTAGGCATTTTAGATTGCAATCTTACAATCTTACATTCTATTATATGTTAATCACACTTCTATTATATGTTAAATCGCAATCTTACACTCTAGGCATTTTAGATTGCAAGCGCGGATTCACGGACATTGTAATGTGCTACTTTTCTTAATATGAAAGACAAGCACATCTGACTGTCAATGCAAAACTTTTTTCACCGAGTACCACAACTTGTACATTCTACTATTACGTCCAGTTTGTTTTTCTCTGTACGTCATTTCAGTCTTTCATCCGTAATGAACTGAGATCTCCAAAACAACCTCCTCTTTGACGAGGTCTCATTCTCCCAGTTTCACCTAAACACCTCGGTTCCGGAGAATTGAAGGCAGTCAAAAAAAATGTCATTGAAATATTACACTACTTTCCCTTACCATGTAAGGTCATAGCCCCATCGCACTATGTTTACACTATCTCGATTTTGAAGCCACTCGCCATTGGCCGATCCCGCTCGTCACTCCTGCTCATTGTCACTTTGTTCCGAAACCCCCCTATGGTTGCGCACCGCGGTCCAAAACGACAGCCATGGTCAGAAACGGAGTTGAAAACGTCACGTTTCCTCCTAGTGTCAGTTCCAGGTAGTGACTTCGTGACTGCAGATTGGAGAGTATCCAGCTATAGGTAGAGGCGGATGTCACCATTGCTTAATCTCCAATCGTTATATGTAGACCTAGATTACCAAAGCCTAATCACTGGCACATACATTAGAATGCAAAAGTCAGATCCACGAGGTACACAAAGTAGCGACACAAGGAAGCCCAAAGTGAGACAAGCATATACACTGATTTCGGGCTATAAAACATTACTCAACCACAGAAATGAACTGATTTTTCATAACTACAAAGAGCCATGTAAAAGGACCTACAATTCATGCAGATTAATGGTTCACTCAAAAACATAAGGGTGTAAGTACACTAGACCCCATACACTTTGGGCAAAATGCTGTTGTACTTGATGTATAGCGTAGAACAATATTGTACCTATAGTACTAGGGCACACAGCATCTGAACCGTTAAATGTAGATCGTGGGGGCTCGGGGCATGGATCTAGATCCTCCAATGACGATGGAGAGTTCCCGGACATGGCACGTGGTCATCGGGGCAGACGTATAAGCGGTTTGCTATTGCTGGTAAATTGGTCAGGGTTGTCATAATAGACAGACGGGCCATAAAATTGTTGTGTAGTCACGTGACGGACGTAACGGACAGTTATCGGACGGACGCTTATCGGACGGGCTCCCCCGCGCAAGCAAAATTATTGTCCTCACAGTTTACTACTGTTTACCATGGGTGGCATAGGTCCTTGCGTCCGCGCGTGTATCTGCGCCTGCTCGCGCCTGTCAGCTGTGGTTGATCGCGCCCGTCGTCTGTCTCGCGCGCGCGCAGAGTGATCACGCCCGATTACCCTCGCCCGATCAGGGTCGCCCGCGCCCGTCGTTTGTCTCGCGCGCGCGCAGTGAACGCGCCCGTTTACCCTCGCCCGATGAGGTTCGCCCGCGCCCGTAGCATAGGATCAATCTGCTCACGCCCGTACCAGCCTGCGCGCGCCCAACCTGCACGCGCCCACACTCTTGCCCTTGTGAGTATAAAATGCCACCTCCTTCCACTGATTCGCACCCCCCCCCCCTTTTTGTGCATTTTGCCTTCAACAGCCCAAGGGTAGCTGATTGCTTAGTGTTACGGTGGGTTTCACAACAATCGTTGTACCGTCCAACATGAATTCCAACGCATGCAATTCCCAACAAATCAAGTCGTACATGAGTTTAACGAATGGTGCCACCCCACCGGGCACTGCACAGCGAACGGCCACAATTATTTGGTCAATGCTGGAGCGACTCCGGAAACCGATCGAGTTGTTCGAGGATTGGATCTCTCGCCGTGACAAATTGGTGGCCTACGCAGAGAATGGACGCCCTCTGCCTCCAACCATTGAAGAGCAGTTGGCAACCCAAGCAACTGTCGAAGAACTTGACGGTGAGATTGGCGATCTCATCAAAGAACTGAAGAAGGAGATGGCAATACTTTGTGTCCCCAATATTGTCTCTAGTGCTCAAACGAACCATTTCGAGACGCACTTGAAAGACCTAGAGGACCGGTACCTAGAGTGCATGGCACTGTAATCGACATTACAATGAAGTGATAAATTTTCAAAATAAATAAAGTATTTTTTTTAACCCTGAATTCGCAAGTTCTCTTTGGTTTACTCTGATTTTTAATAGTGTTCTAGTTTGTAATGGCGCCCGTCATCGGGAAAGCGCGCGCCTGTCCATCCAGCGATTATGCCCGACGGTCGCGCCCGTGCAATTCGGATCGCGCCCGATCAATATCCGGCGCCCGCGACGACGTCCGCGCGCGCCCGATGAAGACCAGGTCGATACCCGCGCGCGCGCGGTAAAACCTGCTCGCGCCCGTCATATTCCCGCCATGGGAACCGCTCGCGCCTGTTGATAACCGCGCGGGCGCGGAGATGTACTCGGCCGAAACTCCGCCTTCGGTGCTCGCGCGCGCCCGTAGGGTCTAGGCTCGCACCCGTAGCAGGATGCTCACGCCCGTGACTATAAAAGGGCGATCCGCCCCCTCATTTTGCACTTCCCTCTTTTGAGCACCTCGCCTTCAACAGCCTCCGAGTAGCTGATTGCATGGTACTCAGGTGGGTCCCAGCATTTTCACACTTGTTATCGCTTTTATTCTTCAGAACTCTATGGTGGTTGTGTGGTACATTTGAGAATATTGTAAATGTTTATAATTTGTAAATGTGATTGAGGTTTTGGGCTAGTCGTAGGCTTTTAATTTTGCACTTTTGGAAGACTTCGAAGAACGATCTACCTCGAGCAGATATGGAACAGCAGCAACCGACTCTACCCACAGAGGCAGAACAGAGGAAAAAGGAAAAGGATGCAGGACGGAAAAGGCATGGAAACCTCCAACCTAAGAGGGTTCACGTCTTAATGAATCCTGCAAAGCTGGCATTCAGAGGGGGAGCCGCACCGCAACCATGGAGTCTAGCAACGTGTGAGGAATTCATTGAATGGTGCCACATTGGGAAGTTTTTCCTGTTGCATTGCCATATTAAAAACCGTACTTCAAACAAGGCGAACATGAAATGGTGCAAGAACCGTCAGTTCGGGAGGCGGTGTTTGGAGGTGTACCAGGTTCTATACAGACAAGCGATCAACGAGAGAAACGAGGTTCCGCTCTTTATCGGTAGAATGGTATATGCCGAGGTAATGCTTCATAGGCAAGTGGATTGGAGGACCATACGGTTGACTCCTAGCGTCCAGCGGCGTCCACGAGAGATGGTGATACCTACAGGGGTCCTAACATTTCCAGATCATGACTGGGCATACTTGGATGATCCTGAGGATCAAGCGCCTGTTGAATGGAGTGACTCAGGGGAGGATAATGATTCTAATGGTACGGTAGACCGTCCCCCTTAGTCACAAACAAATGCAGCGACTAATGCTAGAATCACACGGTTAAAAAAGAAGGATCCTGAGATAGCTGCGTGTTTGTTGACGAGGAATCGTGCACCGCCTGCAAATCCTACTGGGGTGGGTATTGCTCATCAGGCTCCTCCAGCAATCATTCGGGGCCCAAGCGATGTTGATGTAGCTCTTCCTATATTGATTCCACAGATTGCAGGCATGAGCAATGTAATGGAAGATGATGACACTGGGTTTGCAGATGAGTTGGAGGCTACAATAGCCGCCGTTGATGCCCAAGGCCTGCAAGGCAACGCATTTCGTAACGAGCTGGAAGAAAAAAATGCGTTGATTTCTGAGATGGAGAAGACGATCCAGAACTTGTACGACGAAGCTGATAGGATGAATGAGATTATCCGGAAGCGAAATGAAGAGATTTCGCAACTTAAATCTGCGAGGACTCCAATTAACGTACCCGAGGTGAGCCAAGCTCCAATCCCTGGTAGCCCTCGAATAAACGAGGAAGACGTGAATGCCATCATTGTCTCCTCGAAAATACCCCGGTCCGAGTTCCCTGTAAGCCAATCATCCCATTCGCATCATCAAGTCAAGTGATGCACCCCCCCCAGCGGCAAATCATGTCCATGGATTCTCAAGAGACGGAGGACTCTTTGGGATTTCAACAGTCAGCGGTACCCACTGTCTCCGAATTGCAAGCTACCAACGGGATGCTCAAAACATATCTGATCCAGATGAGCAAATAGTACTACCAATGGAAGATTGCATGCATTCTGAACGTTGACCGTTACAAACAGATGTACAGTGAGTTCAAGAGGATTGACCACGACTACCTCAAGCTTAACTCCAAGAGGGATTTCGAACTTACCTTGTGGGCAGATCCAGATGAAATGTTCCCTGACGACATACCGATGATTGGTAAGGAAATAGATTGGACGCAGTTGGAGTGAGAGTGCAAGACCGCCAAATCTAAAGGGAAGATCCCTGAGAATAGTAGTATAAAGCCAAGATTGCTCTGGCCCAATCCACCAAAGTATGTGTTGGATGGAACCAAGTGTCCCATTTGTACCAATCCATTTGGGCCAGAGGGGGGCTGGTCATTGGGATCCTGTCAGTGCATGTATCATCCACAATGCTTGATTTCCCACGCCATGATACGTCGGTGGTGTACAGTATGTAAGGCCCCCTTACACAAGCGTTTTTATGAGCAGTTCGGCTTAGCGACCTGGATGCCACCGCATTGGGAGCAAAATAAGGAAAATACTCCTGACTTTCCGGACAAGTGGGGTGAGGACTTGATTTGGAATTGGCTTCTGGGAATGCACCAGACCTATGCTAAAGAAATGAGCACGCAATGGCGGTGGGACTAGGATCCTACGGAGATTGTGAGGATCTGCCACGAACTCATCAGGAGCGGGACAGAGGACGAACTCGAGGGAAGGAGGAATTTCTTCTACCAAGTGCTACAAGATACTGGGATGTTCAAACCAATACATTCCAGTACGGCGCCCATCCTCTTGGATTTAGGTGGAACTAAAGGGAAGCTGGTTGCGGATCAGCACAAGGAGTTGCACGAAATGAACGAAGAGGAATTCCAGATCGCTCATGACTTACAAGCAGCGGAATCTGAATGGGATACCTTGTTCAAGGCTCAAGCCGTGGATTTCCTATGCGCGCAACATACTCCGGAGACCCTAACAGTGCTCTGTCGAATGCGCGACAGCAACTTCATGGAAGCAATGCTTGGAGGAGATGGCATAGCGAAGAGAACCCGTTCTGCGAAGCGGAAACTGATCGCTAGCGATGGGGCAGAAAGTAGTGCAGCGGGGAGCTCTCGTGCACAACACGATGAGGGTGGATCGAGTTCCTCTGCATCGGGCACGTGACGTCGTGGAGATCCATGAGTGAAGACCACGTTTTGTAAAAAGATATCGGAATATAAATACATGTAGAAGGCATAGGGAATTGGATAGGTTTAGGATTACATTCACATGTTTAATGTTTGTTAAACTCAAACAATGGATGTTAATTTTCTTCCCGGAATCATTGTCGTGGTTCCCAAGACGCTTTTATTCTCCCTACATTGGTCTCCCGTTTTTTGATTGCCAAACATGTTGTCCATTCCGTCCGTTGTCTCTTCTCCTTCCATCGTATGATAAGTGTATAAATAACTGTGGTGCACACCAAAATGTTTTGCATGGTAAGTGGATTTAAGTCAGAATAAGAAAATTTAAGTTATGGTAAGTGTATTTAAGGTATCGACCGAATTTTATGTTACGTGGATTTGAACCATGAACCCGCCCGCATGCACGCGCGCGTTTGCGCGCGCCCGTACTGTGCGTGCCCGCACGCGCACACACCAGTCCCTAGCGAGAACACTCTTTTGTGAACACAGGAACGCGCCCGTACGGGCGCGCGCGAACTGCTCGCGCCCGTCGAACCAACAACACGCGCACGGATACCAAAACGTGGAAATTCATTCTTCCCCCCCCCCCCCCCCCCCCACCACAATGTCTCTTGCGTTCTGCTCGCCCCTGATGTTGCACGCGCCCGACTGCCCGTGCCCGTCATTGCACGCGCGAGCACTGCAACCGTATCATGCAACTAATTTCTCCCCTCAAACTCCCTTTTTCCATTTGCACGCGCCCGTAAGCGTGAACGCGTACCGATCGCGCCCGTAAGCGCGAACGCGTACCGATTGCGCCCGTAAAGCCATGGGCGGGTGCACGGATTCCAAATCAGGGACCTAATTTCCCCCCCCCCCCCCCCCCCCCCCCCCCCCCTTTAATGTCTATCGCGTTCTGCTCGCGCCCAATGTTGCAAGGGCCCGACTCCTCGCGCCCATCATTGCACGCGCGAGAGCACAACAACCGTATCATGCAACTAATTTCTCCCCTCGAACTCCCTCTTTCCATTTGCACGCGCCCGTACGCGCACGCGCTTGTCAGTGCTCGCGCACGCGCGTGTCACTGCTCGCGCACGTTTTGCATGCGCCCGCGCACTCCAACAAGATCACTAAAATAATTTTTCTAATTCCACCACTCCCCCATCCTATCCCTTTGATTTTATTTAATACTCCTACACTCTTAAATTTTATTTCTTTTTCCCTTCTTAGAACACTATGCTTTCATATAATTTCTTCTCTCATTTCGTCCGTTAATTTTTCAAATTCCACCACTCCCCCATCCTATCCCCTTGGTTTTATTTAACACTCTTACACTCCTAATTTGTTTTCTTTTTCCCTTCTTAGACCACTATGCTTTAATTTAATTCCCTCTCTCATTTCGTCCGTTCATTTTTCTAATTCTACCACTCCTCCATCCTATCCCCTTGTTTTTATTAAATACTCCTACACTCTTTGCTTTGTTTTTTTTTTCCCCCTTCTTAGACCACTATGCTTTCATTTAATTCCCTCTTTCATTTCCTCCTTTAATTTTCCTTATTCCACCTCTCTCCATACTATCCCCTTGTTTTTATTTAATACTCCTGCACACTTAAATATGTTTTTCTTTTTTTTTTCCTTCTTAGAACACTATGCGTTCATTTAATTCCCACTCTCATTTCGTCCATTCATTTTTCTAATTCCACCACTCCCCCATCCTATCACCTTGTTTTTATTTAGTACTACTACACTCTTTGATTTGTTTTATTTCCCCTTCTTAGATTACTATGCTTTTACTTAATTCCGTCTCTCATTTCGTCCGTTTTTTTTTTCCAATTCCACCACACCTCCATCTTATCCCCTTGTTTTTAGTTAATACTCCTACACTCTTTAATTTGTTTTTTTTCCCATCATAGATCACTATGCTTTCATTTAAATCCCTCTCTCATTTCCTCCGTTCATTTTTCTAATTCCGCCACTCCCCAATCCTCTCCCCTTGTTTATATTTAATACTCCTACACTCTTAATAAGTTTTTTTTCACCTTCTTAGAACACTATGCTTTCATTTAATTTCTTCTCTCATTTCCTCTGTTCATTTTTCTAATTCCGCCACTCCTACATCCTATCCCCTCGTTTATATTTAATACTCCTACACTCTTTACTAAGTTCCTTTTCACCTTCTTAGATCACTATGCTTTGATTTAATTCCCTCTCTCATTTGGTTAGTTCATTTTTCTAATTCCGCCACTCGCCCATCCATCCGCTTGTTTGTATTTAACACTCTTACACTCTTTAACTTTTTTTTTTTTTTTTTTCCTTTGTAAAACGTTTTCATTTGATTCCCTCTCTTATTTCGTCCGTTCATTTTTCTAATTCCACCACTCCCCCATCCTATGTCCTTGAATTTATTTCATACTTCTACACTCTTTAATTTGTTTTCTTTTCCCTTCTAAGAACACTATGCTCTCATTTAAATCCTTCTCTAATTTCGCCCGTTCATTTTTCTAATTCCATCACTCCCCCATCCTATCCCTTTGTTTTTATTTAATACTCTTACATTGTATAATTATTATTTTTTTCCCTTTTAAGAACACTACGCTTTCATTTAAATCCTTCTCTAATTTTGTCTGTTCATTTTTCTAATTCCACTACTCCCCCATCCTATCCCCTTGTTGTTATTTAATACTCTTACACTCTTTAATTTGTTTTTTTTTTCGCTTCTTTGAATACTATGCTTTCATTTAATTATCTCCCTCATTTCGTCCGTACATTTCTCTAATTCCAACACTCCTCCATCTTACCCCCTTGTTTTTATTTAATACTCCTACACTCTTAATATGTTCATTATTTACCTTCTTAGAACACTATGCTATCATTTAATTCCCTCTCTCATTTCGTCTGTTTATTTTTCTAATTCCATCATCCCCCCATCCTATCCCCTTGCTTTTAATTAACACTCGTGCACTCTTTAATTTGTTTCTTTTTTTTACCTTATTAGAACAGTATGCTTTCATTTGATTTCTTCTTCCGTTTGGTAAGTTCATTTTTTAAATTCCGCCACTACCCTATCCATCCGTTTGCTTTTATTTAATACCCGTACACTCTTTATTTTTTTTTTCTTTTTTTTTTTCCTTCTAAGAACGTTTTCATTTAATTCCCTCTCTTATTTTGTCCGTTCATTTTTCTAATTCCACCACTCCCCCATCCTATCTGCTTGTTTTTATTTAATACTCCTACACTCTTTAATTTGTTTTTTTTTCCCTTCACAGAACACTATGCTTTCATTTAATTTCTTCTCTCATTTCGTTCGTTGATTTTTCTAATTCCGCCACTCCCCCATCCTATTCCCTTGTTTTTATCGATTACTCCTACACTCTTGAGTTTGTTTTTTTATTTTCGCTTCTTAGAACACTATGCTTTCATTAAATTCCTTCTCTCATTTCGTGCCTTCATTTTTCTAATTCCACCACTCCCCCATCCTATCCCTTTGTTTTTATTTAATGCTCCTACACTCTTTAATTTCATTCTTTTTTTTCAGTTCTTAGATTATTATGCTTTCATTTGATTTCTTCCCTCATTTGGTTAGTTCATTTTTCTAATTTTGCGACTTGCCTATACATCCGCTTGTTTTTACTTAATACTCGTACACTCTTTGATTTTCTTTTTTCTTTTTTTTCCCTTATTAGAACACTATGCTTTCATTTGATTCCCTCTCTCATTTCGTCTGTTCATTTTTCTAATTCCAGCATGCCTCCATCTTATCCCTTTGACTATATTTAATACTCCTACGGTCTTTTTATTTTTTTTATTTTTTTTCCCTTCATAAGATACTATGCTTTCATTTAATTTCTTCTCTCATTTCGTCCGTTCATTTTTCTAATTCCATCACTCCCCCATCCTATCCCCTTGTTTTTATTTAATCCTCCTACACTCTTTTATTTGTTTTTTTTTTCCTTTCATAAAACACTATGCTATCATTTAATTCCCTCTCTCCTTTCGTCCGTTCATTTTTCTAATTCCATCACTCCCTCATCCTAACCCCTTGTTTTTATTTAATACTCCTACACTCTTAATAAGTTTTTTTTAAACCTTCTTAGAACACTATGCTTTTATTTAATTCCGTCTCTCAATTCGTCTGTTCATTTTTCTAATTCCACCACTCCCCCATCCTATCCCCTTGTTTTTATTTAATACTCCTACATTCTTTAATATGTTTTTTTTTCCCTTCTTAGATTACTATGCTTTCATTTAATTTCCTCTCTCATTTTGTCATTTTAATTTTCTAATACCACCACTTCCCCATCCTATCTCCTTGTTTTTATTTAATACTCCTACACTCTTTACTTTGTTTTTTTTTTTTTTTTTTTTTTTTTTTTTTTTTTTTTTTTTCGCTAATTAGAACACTATACTTTCATTTAATTCCCTCTCTTATTTCGTCAGTTCATTTTTCTAATACCCCCACTCCACATCCTAACCCCTTGTTTTATTTATTACTCCTAGACTCTTTAATTTGCTTTTTTTTTTTTATCCCATTTAGAACACTATGCTTTCATTCAATTCCTTCTCTCGTTTCGTCCGTTCATTTTTTCTAATTCCATCACTCCCTCATCCTAACCCCTTGTTTTTATTTAATACTCCTACACTCTTAATAAGTTTTTTTTAAACCTTCTTAGAACACTATGCTTTTATTTAATTCCGTCTCTCAGTTCGTTCGTTCATTTTTCTAATTCCACCACTCCTCCATGTTGTCCCCTTGTTTTTATTTAATACTCTTACACTTTTTAACTTGTTTCTTTTTTTCCCCTTCTTAAATTAATATGCTTTCATTTAATTTCCTCTCTCATTTTGTCTTTTTAATTTTCACATACCACCACTCCCCCATCCTATCCCCTTAACTTTATTTAATACTCCTATACTCTTTAGTTTGTTTTTTTTTTTCCTTTTGAAACACTATGCTGTCATTTAATTCCTTCTCTCATTTCGTCTGTTCATTTTTCCGTATCCACCTCTCCCCCATTCTAACCCCTTGTTTTTATTTAATACTCCTATACTCTTTAATTTGTTTCTTTTTTTTCCCTTCTTAGAACACTATGGTTTCATTTAATTCCCTTTCTCATTTCGTCCGTTCATTTTTCTAATTCCACCAGTCCCTTCTATGACCTTGTTTTTATTTAATACTCCTACACTCTTTGATTTCTTTTATTTTACCTTCTTAGAACACTATGCTTTCATTTAATTCCCTCTCTCATTTCGTTTGTTTATTTTTCTTATTCCACCACTCCCCCATCCTATTCCCTTGTTTTGATTTTATACTCCTACACTCTTTAATTTTTAATTTTTTATTTTCGCTTCCTTGAAGACTATGCTTTTATTTAATTCCCTCTCTCATTTCGTCCGTTCATTTTTCTAAATCCACCTCTCCCCCATCCTAACCCCTTGTTTTTATTTAATACTCCTACACTCTTAATAAGTTTTTTTTAAACCTTCTTAGAACACTATGCTTTTATTTAATTCCGTCTCTCAATTTGTTCGTTCATTTTTCTAAGTCCTTCACTCCCTCATCCTATCCCCTTGTTTTTATTTAATCTTCCTACACTCTTTGCTTTGTTTTATTTTCCCTTCATAGAACTCTATGCTTTCATTTAATTCTTTCTCTCATTTCGTCCGTTCATTTTTCTAATTCCACCACTCCCCCATCCTATCCCCTTGTTTTTATTTAATACTCCTACATTCTTTCATTTGTTTCTTTTTTTTCCTGTCTTAGAACACTATACTTTCATTTAATTCCCTCTTTCATTTCGTCTGTTCATTTTTCTAATACCCCCACTCCCCATCCTAACCCCTTGTTTTATTTATTACTCCTAGACTCTTTTATTTGTTTTTTTTTTTTAATCCCATTTAGAACACTATGCTTTCATTCAATTCCTTCTCTCGTTTCGTCCGTTCATTTTTTCTAAATCCACCAGTCCTTCATCCTATCCCCTTGTCTTTATTTAATACTTCTACACTCTTTAATTTGTTTTTTTTTTTCTCTTCATAGAACACTATGGTTTCGTTTAATTTCTTCTCTCATTTTGTTTCGTTCATTTTTCGAATTCCACCACTCCCCCATCTTATCTCCTTGTTTTTATTTAATACTCCTACAGTCTTTGATCTGTTTTATTTTACCTTCTTAGAACACTATGCCGCGGAGGGGGGGGGGGGGGGTCCGTCCCCGGCGACGGCCCCTTGCCGTCGCCGCGGAGGGGGGGGCCGTCGCCGCGGTGAGGGGGGGGGGCGTCCCCGGTCGACGGCCGTGACAACCCATGATCCGACGGCCCCTTGCTTGACTTACGGCCTCGACGGCCGTCCTCCCTTGATTTTTAGGGCTTACCCCCTGGCATTTCATGGGATGGGTATAAAAGACCCCTCCTGGAAGTTGGCATTACACTTCTGAATTGTACTCCATGTGCTACTAGTTGCACTATTATACGTGTGTATCTGTTGCATGGTGAACGGCGGCGTTCAGAAGTGTGTTGAATTGAAGCTTCTTCGGAGGCTCTAGTTCTCTTGAGGACGTGGTACCCCAATTTTTTGAAGTTTTTCTGGGCGATCTATCAAGTGCAGCAATGGCGTCTAGAAGTTACTCACCATGGTATACCGAAGTTCATATGATTGATGCGGAGAAGAAGAAGACTGAGATGGTTCAGTGTATGCTATGGAAGAACACTTTCGCAAAGAGGATTGAACGGATGCTCAGTCATTTGGGCTATGACAAAGTTCTAGGGGTACGGACTAGTGGTGTAGGTTGTTGCAGTAATTTGTCACCCGCTATGCAATCCTTGTTCAAGAATTGCGGTGGCAAATTCCCCAACGACTCCAGAATATTCATGTCGGAGCAGAGTACTTCCCCCGTGACTCGTGGCAATATATCCCCGAGAGTGAACACTCCCATGGATGTGGACTCATGCGCTGGATCCCGGGTTTCAACTCCGAAGAATGAACCCGTTTTATTGGGTGAGGGTGTACCTTCCATTTCCACTCTTCCGGGGGAAGGTAGTGGACAGTTTCCTCCTTTGAAGGCAAAGAGGCAATCTATCCTTCAAGAGGGCTTCGAAGAGACTTAGAGGCGGGAATGCGACAAAGCATGGGCCACATGTTTTTACGAGAACAGTATCTCGTTTAACGTGGCTCGGAGTGCCTCTTTCAAGGACGCGGTGTTGAAGTCATCCAACATGAAGAGATCATATACACCTCCATCTTTCCACCATCTCCGAACAAATTTACTAGCCCAAGCAAGGACTCATTTGGAGACTTCCTTGAATGATAGCAATTTTTCCAGTGTTAGGAAGTACGGGGGAACGTTGGCCCTCGATGGATGGACTTCTGTAAGCAGTCGCCTTCTAATAAATGCAATGCTGGTATCTCCCGCTGGTGACTTATTCTTGGGAGCCGTTGACACGAGTGGGAAAGAGAAGGATGCCGTCTTCGTAGCGACCGTCATTGAGAAGTTTATCCAACAAGTTGGAGAACAGAACATCATTCAAGTATGCTACGATAATGCTCTGGTGATGCTTAATGCCGGAAAGTTGGTCCAAGCACTCTATCCATCCATATTTGTCCAAGGATGTGCTGCCCATGCGATGGACCTTTTGCTCAAGGACTGGAGTAAGATGAAGTGGGTCAAGGAGCTCCTAGATCGGGCTAAGAACTTGGTTAAGTTCATAAAGATAAGGCAAATGCCACTCTCGGTATTTCGAAAGCACGAGGCAAAACTTAGCTTGCTGATGCCTAGTCAGAGTAGGTTTGCATCGCACTACATTATGATTTCGCGTCTACTGAAGGTTGGAGGAGCATTGGAGCAGAGCGTTGTGGATCCTGACTGGAGAAACTACGAAACAAAGAAGACCTTATCTGCGCGTGACAAAGCGAAGATTTCACGCGATGTTAAGAGGGTTGTCTTGGATGACGTTTTCTGGGAGCAATGTGCAAACTTCAAGTGGATGACGAGTCCCGTTGTATATGCCCTACGAGAGTTTGATGCAAAGGAATTGGCATTGGGTAAAGCCTACGTTGTTCTCTGCAACCTTGAGAAGCATGTTCTCTCTTTACGCCATGAGCCCTTCAAACTAGACTCTGACAATGCTGATTTCTGCGAGGACTCATTCTATGAGCGTAAAGCCATGGTCAAATCACCCTTACAATGTGCTGCTGCGCTTCTAAACCCTTATCTTATTGACGATGAGGACCTTCACAATGATACTGATGCGATGGCATCGGCGAAGGAGGTCTTGTTGTCGATGGCTTCTCCTACATTGAAGGAAGTGGTCATTGAAGAGTTCTTCGCATTTCGTGAAGCTTATCCTCCGTTTCGTGATGTACGTGACTCCTCTAAGTCACAATTGCCGCCTTCTGGTTGGTGGGATATATACGGATCCGCTGGTAAATTCATTTCCCCAATTGCAAAAAGGATTTTAGCTCAGCCCCTGTCTTCTTCTTCATGCGAGCGGAATTGAAGTAGCTACTCCTTTGTCCACGACAGGAAGCGAAACCGTTTACTTCCGGAAAGGGCTAATGACCTTGTGTTTGTGTATACAAATTCCAAGATAATTTCCCAATCCAAGTTGAGTGCCTTAGGGAGGTTCTATAGGGAGTTGGAGGGGAAGGAGGATCCGAAGGCCGTGAAAACCGAGGACGTTGACTACTCTAGTCAGTCTGATGTTGATGTACCCTTCGACAATCTATCAATTGACCCCCCCATTGACAACCCAGTCGACGACCTCGAGGTTTCACCGAAAGGGAAATCCCGTTGTTCTCCTGCGCCGATGGAGCGTGTTTTCGAGTATGATGATGTCGAAGAAGAAGGTACCAAAGAGGAGGATACGATTCATCTTGCCTCTTTTCTAAATGGAGACGGTTTACTAAACAGTGATAAGATTCTGCGGGGAGGATCATCTCATACTACCGTGGGTTTGGTCGTACCAAAGAAAGAGGAAGACCCCACCCTTGATACTTCTATGGTTGTTTCTCCAAACTTCAACGGCCTGAAGGAGGAAATGGTTCCAGCCACTACAAAGGAGGATGTGCCCGTACCCGTATCGGGTGCGTCTCGGACATTGTTTGGAACTGCAAAGACTAGGGTCCAAGTTGGTGGGTTCGAATCGTCCACAAGGTTGGTTGAGCTGTCTAAAAAAATGAAGGCAGATGCTAAGGCTGCTGAAGTAGCGGAGAAATGTAGGAAGAGATTGGTCCGAACCCGACAAGCGGACCCGAGCATCCACTCTACTGTTGACGGACTTCCAATTGGGCATCTCTTTGGGCCGAAGTTGGCTTTGGGAAAACCGGACATATTTCCTGAAAAACCCCCTGCTAGAGCCATGTCCAAGCGGAAGGCTGTAGACAAGACTTAGAAGGTGTTGGCTTTCAATCCTGGGAAGCCAAAAACTCCTTTGGATGACCCGAATGGCCCAAAGAAATTCATGAACCCATTCGAGTCAAAGAAGAAGACTAAGGCGAGGGTGAAGAAGGTACGCGAGAGCGATGGCAATGACGAATACGATTCTTTTGGTCCTAGTGGGGCCGAAGTGAAGGACGACAGCGATTATGTGGCATGATTGCAATTTGCGCACGATAGTTAGAAGGCAACATTTCCAGTGCACCACCCTAGAATGCCACTCTTTTATGAATGTCCATTTCTAGAAACCATTATCATATCATATACATTTAACTTTTAAGCGCTGGTGCTTGCCTCCTCAATATTGTCCTCCACGTTGTGTACTTATGTTTACTTTGATTGTACTCCTTGCAATTTCTTTCTTGTAATGAATGTACAAAATCTACATTTGAAGTTCGATGCATCTAAGTACTAACAATTCTTTCAACACAAATGCAACTCCGAGAAAACATAAATGAACTTGTATTAAAACCAGAGGTAATTTTTGCAAGTACATATAGAGGTAGAGTAAAGTCCATACACCCGGCTACGCAACCAATATATATATATATATATATATATATATATATATATATATATATATATATATATATATATATATATATATATATATTGCTCTGAATACGACTATCACCCAGTGTATTGTCACATTAACCGAAGTAATGCGGGTACCATGTCCAACGTAAATACTCTACTCAACGTCCATTGTTTGCATTTGACCTCCGAGTTTGGCGTCGCTGGCTTGGATGTGTAATCGTACCCCCGATCGATATTCTTCAAAGAACGACGATTATCTTCCCCCCATTCAGGGTCGTCTTCATAAGGGGCGTCCCGATTGCGCTTCTTGGAATTCTTCCCGTCCCACAACTCCTTTGCCTTCTCAATCTTGGCTATTGTTTCTTGCACAATCTTCTCAATCCTAGCGCGTGACCAACGAGAGGAATTATCCTCCGCACAAAGTGCCCTTCTCTAGTCGCAAACTATTTTTTGAAGAGCATCGTCAGACTTCTTAATGATCACCCAGTAGTCTAGGTCCCAATATTTGAAGGATTCCTCTGTAAAAGTGCGACGATGCTGAATGGCTTCTTCTAGTTTGGCCAATACAAGTGCCCTCCCAACCGGGGTTCTGTCATACATCTTGTACTCATCAAGTTGGCCATAGTCCCGTTCAACTTCTCCTCTTTTACCGTCGGCATCTACCACAACTTCCGGTTTTGGAAACCGGAAGAAGCAATTGCCATGTATACTCCAATGTCCACCGAAGTTCCTACAAAAAAATTCTCGCTCCTTGGCATCCGGAATTTCACGTGCCCTCATCTCCACCTCATAGTCGTGTGTCATCCATGAAAGATCGTCCAATTCGGCATTGCCAGCCGTAGATAGTTGGTGACTCATTGTCTCCGGGTTCCAAGCAAGTGAATTGCCCCAATCATAATAATTCAGCTCTTTCTTAGGTAGTTGGTCTAGTGGTAAATTCCACCGATCAAACTCATGCCCAGGCGGCATTACGTGTTGTAGTCCCAGCATCTCGTAAAAACGTGAACTAATTGGGGAGCGGCACATAACACACTGTTTGTTGTTTAAAGCAGCCTTCGCGATGCAGGTTATGTGGAACTTGTGATTACAATTTCCCATCTCAAAGGCCCCTTCCGGCCCAAAATATTGTTGACAGATGGGACACGTCTCCTTGGAATATTCCTCCGACGGTTTGCGGGTATGGATAACCACATGTTTCGATTCATCCAAATGAGATGATAGTACATCGTACGGTATCCACCCCTCCTCGACCTCTAGCGCCCAGTCAATGACCCCTTCTTTATTTTGGAACTATGTAATGTGCGCTCCATCATTTCTCCTACATCGCGCCATATCGTGATTTTTGTAGCATCCTCGCCGCCCTTGGCTGCTGCCTCGTTATACTTCTGTAAAGATGATTGGATAGCTTCTTCGACATCCATGGAAGTAATTGCACATTTCTTCATATCATGTTGTGCTTTAGAGACTATTGTCTCCTTATCTCGCAGTTTGTGGACCCAACCAAGCCATGATAATGCCCTTGTGGAACATGGTGTATCGTCCACCATCTGTATAGTAAACTTCAGCATCTGAAGTTCTCTACGGGCCTCGTCTCTTTCCCTTCTAGCCACCTCCAAATCCCGTAAAAGAATGTCTAATTCTTTTGAATCATCCATTGGCCCTTTTCCTCTATCCTCATGTCTTGGTGTTGCTTGGCTAGAGCCAATGTCCAATGGAACTGGACCAGATGTCCTTTTAGACTTCTGAGACGCCATCCCTTGTGTGGCCCCATCTCCACTTTTATTTGAGAATTTAGAAAGGCCGAGGTCATCGGAATCCTCACCATCGCTCAGTACTTCAATGACACGATCCTTTCCTTCCACCTTCACCACTTCCTTCTTCACCGTAGGCTTCACTTCTTTTATTTTGTTTTTCTCCTTATCTACCGGGTGGTAGATTTTGCACTCTTCCAATTGTTCAAAAAAATTCATCTTCACATTGTCCAACCTTTTTGTCAAACTCTTGATTTGTTGCCTTGCCTCCATTAAATCCTTACTCAGGGCCACGTTCTCTTCGCCTAATTGCACACGGTCTTCCAGAAGAGGCTTAATGGAAGATGCCAAAGTCTCAAAGCCGAGGGCACCATGTATCATGCCTGGAGTGATACTTCCAAATGCATGAGCCATGTATATGAATTTTGGTGCCATAGCGCCTAATACGGAAGCCCCTTCTTTCAGGGTATGTGCAATCTTCAACACATTATGAATTTGTTGCACTTCCTCAGTGGTTTTTCCTGCATCGTCTCCCTCCGTGGTATTCTCTAAGCCCCCACGCTGTTCATCAAAGGACACCTCCGTCCATTTGATGCTAAAATCTAGTAACTCCTTCAATGATTCGTTGTTTGGCATCGACTTCACGAGCTCCATAATCTCCGAAATGGAATGAACTGCATCCTTTGTGCTATCCTCTTTGGTAGGCACTTGTACTATTGCCAAGGAACTCGGACCATCGTCTACTGAACGAGGGTTGGAGCATCCAGCTTCCGCAGCCGTAAGATGTATTGAACAGTCATTGTCCTCCTCAACTTCCACCTCATCCACGACTGCCTTGCCCTTCGTATCGTTGGAAGATTTCACCGTGATTCCCAGGTCTGCTCTAGGAATAACAGGGACATTAGTTTCCGTGGCAATGGGGAACATCCTAGCGATCACATTGGCAATGGCAACGGGCTTCCTTTCCTCTGGACGATGTGGAGTTTCATTCTGTAATTTTTTTACTTCATTCTTCGGAAAGCTCTTTAGATGTGGCCACTGCCGCTTTTGGAACTCCGCTACGACCTTCTTTGCTTGCAAAGGATCGATTAGATATAAATCCGGAATGTCTCTTATCATCCATCCAATTTGCAACGGCCTGTCTTTCGTAGTGGGGTACGTACACCAACTAATCTTCCGCTTCAATATTAGCTCCGCATATACCATACTGCAAATGGTATGATTGAAATGGCCCTTGCTAGGCTTACGTTGCCCAAACATAGTAGTCTAGACCTCATATGCTCGATGCAAGAAATGGTCATCCATGCATGACCAGGGCTTGCACGTAAAATTCCGTGTGTTCAAATCGTGTTGTTCTTGGGGCCACAACTTATCAATGTGATACATCTTCATATACTTCTTGCACTCCTTGAAAGTCGAGTAAATGTCCCCCACAGATTCCCAGCCTTCTTCCGCTACGATGTTGATGTTGTCTAGGATCTCCCATGAAAAGTTGTGGCACGTTCCTTCGGCCTGTTCTTCTTCCCGGTTCCTCCAATCTCATCATGTTGCGGATCCGCCATACTAACCTCGTTTTAAACAAAAACGTTATGGTTTTGTTTTAAAGAAAACAAGGAGTTGATAAATGACGGTTTACAAAATAACGAATACAGAAAATTAAACCCCCCCCCCCCCCCCCCCCAACAATAAAAATGGACCCCCATCTCCTCACCCCCACGTACCAACAAGCTCCCAAGTGAATTGGGAAACTGTAGCAATAGGAGAGGGACTATTGAGGAGAGTGAAGTGAGGAAGAGGGAGACGGCCGTCGCCATATATGGCGACGGCCCCCAACCCTACGGCCGTCCCCTCGAGCCAAGGGCCGTCCGCCCCCGATCCTACGGCCGCGGCCAATGGCCGTCGTCCCGAACCTGACGACGGCCGTTGGGGGCCGTCGGGTCGGGGGCCATGGTGACGGCCGCGGAGGCCCGTGCCTCCGCGGCCGTCCGATCGGGCCATCTCCTCGGCGACGGCCGTCCGATGGCGGCCGTCGCCGAGGGGACGCCCGCGGAGACGGCCCCCCAAGGGGCGGCTGGCGGCCGTCCAATCGTGGCCGTCTCCGCGGCCGTCGCCGTCCGATGGCGGCCGACCGCGCGGGGACGGCCTTGGAGACGGCCCCGTCGGCAACGGCCCGCGGCCGTCTGATCAGGGCCGTCTCCAAGGCGACGGCCATTCGATCACGGCCGTGGTGGAAGGGCCGTCCCCGCGGACGGCCCCTCGCGGAGACGGCCCACGGCTGCGGGGACGAGGCCATCGCGGCCGCGGGAAACTTTCCCCCCCCCCCCCCTTTTTTAAATACAAATTTCTAAAAACATATAATGCTACAACTTCCGAGCACATATTTAACTAAACCTGTTAATTTCTTCCACCAATTAAAATCAAAATAGCAGTTAATGTTAACATGAATTTCTGCAAACCATCTAAATTCTTCATGGTATGCAAACCATCTAAATTCTTCAACGAGTCATTATTCCGTACACCCCACCCAAGTTAATGTATGTGTCATTTATTCGAATCATTCCTTTTGTTATTTCTGTCGTACGTATTTCATACTGTCTACCATCCCACTCCAGAAGTTCTCTTATGAAATCGAACTCAATTAAACCCGTTTTAGAAATTTTAATCTTAATAGTCCTCCGTCTTCTTATTCTCCGCTTTGAATTTTTTTTTTTTTTAAATACATAAATACTTCTATTATACTTTCATTAAACGGCTTCATATTCTCAATTTAATTCCGGTTACCATCTCTTTATGTACTTTAACGTTCCTCCCTCTATACAATTTCCACTCTCGAATATGTTTTTCATTTACTTCTTCTTTAATTTCCTCTATGTTTTTTCCCCTCTATGTTATGCCCTTTTTTTTACGTGTAATTTGTCTAATCTACCACTGCAACCCTCGAAGCTCCAGAAATGTCACTGTTGGATTTCTTCCTTTTATATCGTTTCGAACGTTCCTATTTCAATTTGTTTCCTCCATGACCCATGTTAAATTATATTTTACTAATTCTACCACTATTCCACCATTTTACTAATTCTACCCTACTGCTTTAGTTTTAAATTATATTTTACTAAATGTACCCTACTGCTTTAGTTTTTATTGACTACTGTACCCCTCTTTCATATATATGTTTTGAACTCTCCATGTATCACTACATCATGGCCGTCGTCTATTTATTTTAATAATTATAATTTCGTTACTTTCCCTCTCTACCTCTATTTTTTTCTTCTATTATTTCGATGGTTCACTCATTTGTTTACTTATGAATATACTTCTACTTCACAGTCTTCCCCAAGTGTAGCGATACATTATTTCTTAATATTACACCCGTCGTCGTTATAGTTCTAATATTCATATCCATCCTCAACCTTCTTATTCTTTGTGTTGTTGATTAATTTAATTACTTACTATTTAGAAACAATACCACCCCACCAAACATCTATCATCATTATTTTTAGTATCCTAATAATATATTTAATTCTAAAATTATGTCCCATCAGTATACGTTCTCGTGTAATAATTTATTTCCGTACTTGTAGTTCCAAGTATTTCACGCCGTGCCTTTTTAATTTTTCCTTGGTACACTATTGTCTATATGTCTCTATGAATTATCGTGTTTGTTTAATTTTCTCATTGTGTCATTAGTAAGTGATTACTTTTGTACGTATATACTATAGAAGTTGGAATCCAATTCTATATTTCTATTTACGTTAAAGTGTATATGTATAAACATATATTCCTATAGTATATAATGTAGATGTCTTACTTAATTTATTTATTTTATTTCATATAAGTTACAACTCAATTCTGGGCGTGAGGAACTAGAGTTGTTTATAAAAACAATGATTTCAATTTTATTCGTTCACAAATTTGCATTATTCAATGACGATTGAATGTTTTGTTTTGTTTTTTTGATTTTTACTATTATCCCTTTTTCATCTCATAATGTGAGCTAGTAATTTTTTTTATTTTTTTATTTTTAATATTAACAGAGAACTAGGGTATGGGAGTGTGTAAAATAAAAGACAGAAAAGTGCAAGGAGAGTTTTTATATTTCATATAACTCTAAACTGGGCGTGAGAAATTAGAATTGGACCATTGGTTATGAAAACAATGATTTGAGTTTTGTTCCTCCCCTAATTTCCATTATTTCAAGAGAATTGAATGTTTTTTTTTTTTTTTTTTATTTCTTATTATCTCCAGTTTATCTCATAATCTAAACTACTGTTCATGTTTTTAATTTTGATTTTATCAAAATACTAAAGCACGGGAATATGTAAAATTAAAGAAATAAAAGTGGGAGAAATCATTCCATAAAAAATTAGAGTCAAAGAATGTATATAAAAATTTTCATTGTGTACCACTATTCGAGAAGAAACTGGATCTATTTTTCTAAGAGATTTATGAAACAGTAAAACGGTAAAATATAAATGCAAATCTCTTAACCATGTAAACGTAAGTTGCACCGCATGAAAAACCAAGTGTGTACATGAATTTATGCGGTGAATTACTCTTAATGCATTTTCACCGCGATGTCCCTTTTAAGTTTTATCATCTCGTTGTTGACATCTACTCTTTCGATTCGTTATTATAAAATGTTAATTCATTACCATATGCTAAAACATGAGTAACTTGGTTTCTTTAAATGAAAATTGGTAAAAACTGTTATAGTATAACCACAATGTTTACGGTTCTTTCCATTCAATAGAATATATATATTCTTCTTCATAAACGTGTTCACATTATTTGTAGATCCTAGGGGGTTATCGACCCCCAAAGAACCAAAATATCACATAGTTCATTGGATCCCAATTTTTAACGTCGACCCCACCTCCTCGATCACAGGATCTTCAGGACATTCCCCACAATATCCGGGATATGTCTGAATTTTCCATTTGCGGCAGATTCGCTGTCCAAACAATCCCAAGTGGGATTATTTGGGACGAGAAGGAAGGGGGAGAGTAGGGGAGGAAAGGGGGGGAGGAGAGGAGAGAAAACACAAGGGGAGGGGAGTTCCTTCGACCCTCCCCCCCCCCCCCCCCTCCCCACGGCCGTCGGATCTTCTCCGGCAAGAGGATCCTACGGCTGCGGACGACCTCCGTCCACGCGGGGACGGCCCTCGCCGACCCCGCGTGGACGGCCGCGGCCGACACCTCGGTCGCAGCCCCCCGACCCTGGGGTCGGCCGCGGCCGTCCACGCGGGGTCGGACAAGGCCGTCCCCTGGGACGGCCGTCTCCGAACCCGCGGTCAGAGGGGCCGTCCGTGTGGACGGCCGTCGCCGACCACGCGGCCGCTGCCTCCGACCGCGGGGTGGCCCACGGCCGTCACCGCGTGTTGGCCGCGGCCGACCACGCGGACACCGTCCCGACCGCGGGGCGGCGGTCCACCAACGCACCCTTTGAGGAGCGGTCGCGGCCACACGACCGGTGGCGGCCGTCTTCCTGGACGGCCGCGACCGGTCCCGCGATGGACCAGTTACGGCCGTTGGATTCTCCATTCCCCGAGATCCAACGGCCGTAAGGGGGCCGTCGTTTGACCTAAACGGCCGTCTAGGGGTTCGGGCCAGCATAAAAGGCTGGCCCTACATCTTTTTTCTCCACTTGGGTGCTCGTGCTACATGTGCTGGATTTACTTCAGCTCAGTTGCGTTCCTCTAAGCTTTTTCTACTTCCCCACGGGTTATTGTGGGATTGTGTTCAGGGTTGTCAGCACCGTTTGTTGGTTATTATGAAACCAACAAAATAGTGCTTCATACCTACGGTTTTTTGGCAGGAGTTCTGGGTTTTGATTCGGTCCTTATGCACTAGATATATACGAGATTAAATCAACCTTTATACGGTGGGGAGAAGTTACAGCCATTGTTACAAGGTTGGTTCGATACACGGTATTCACAGGTACTCGCTTACCCGACTTTCGCCATGCCTCGTAACGACCGGGGAGGATCCTCCACTCCAAAAAAGAAACACCCCTTGGATCCATACGCTACGAATGACCCTGATTGCGTAGCAGAGTTTGGATGGGAGGGGGAACCATCACCATGGAGGATGGTAACTTGCAAGGAATATGTGAAGTTGAAGCACCTCATGAAGTTGATCCTAGTACATCTACGTACCGAGGCTGCGGAGAAACAGGCAACACGGGGAGAGATCAGGATCGAGAATTGTGAAAGTGATCATTTCAAAATTGATATAACGAGGTGTTTCGAGCAGCACGAATCCAAAACTCCTGACCTCATATCATGTTGTATTCGAATATGGCAATGGTGTGGGCGGAGATAGTCTTACACAAGAGGGTTGACTGGACCACAATCTAGGGCTTGAGGACAGATAGAATGAACAGAGAAAGCATGGATCTTGACATAGAATGGGTTGGACATAGCGATTGTCCCCCACTACATATTTCAAACCGTCAGAGTCCACCGGCACAAGATGCAGGAATACAAACTCTAGCCATCGAATATAATGATGAGGAACATGAGAGACGTCGTTTAAGCTATGATGGTGATGACAACTATCGAGGACGTCGCTTAAACAAAAATCCCAGGAATCGCAGAGGGCATCGTGGCAGAGAGTCATTGCGTACCAACCATGAGGAGTATGGACAAACCTCTGCCCACGGGGGACACCGTTCGCGAGATCGTCAAGACGTAGGACCCCACAAACGAGGCTACGGCTACGGGGAACCGGAAGGAGCTGATTTACCCTATGACTTTGCGGATGATGCGTATGGACCGTATGGGGGACGACCTTGGCCGGATTATGCAACGGGATCAAGATACTTTAGTAGCTATGTCGACGGCTGGTCGGAAATACCGAGTCCTCCAAGGAGTGCTAGTCCGGGCCATCGAACACCTGCAAGAGAGGTACCTCACGGTTATTCCCTAGATCGCGAAGAAGTTACGCAGAGACTGGGACGTGATGATTACGCAACTCCCCTTCCATACCGCGGATATGGTGGTCATGCTACCGCATTTGCCCTTTTTGCAGAAGATGATTACAAATCATCTTCGCATACTCCGCCTGGAATATTCCCTCCACCTCTAGGTTATCACAACGACGGTACTGGTCACAATAGCGGGGAAAACCGCAACGTACTTCATCTCGATGACAGAGTACCACCTCCTCCTTTTGGATACCCTCCCGGTCAAGTTGTAAGAGATAGTTATTTTGAGGAAGAATCAGAGTTGGAGCGGGCAAGGCAAAATTACGTACTACAGATGGAGAATCATGCGTTTCACCTTAGACGGGATAATCGAAGATTGATGGAGGAGAGATAGAGACTTTTGAGAGCCTCCACAAATTCTGCAGGGCACGGGCAACAAGAAACGTACGATCGGGGAGGTCCAAGCGAACTCCCCAATGATGGGAACTATTATCATCCATATGACTACAATGGATTAGGGTGGAGGGGAGACTATTAGAATGGGGTGCATGGTAGTACTTTCTACAGCATCGGAGCGTACCGAGTCTTTAATGTGGACATCGCATATTACAAATTTACAGTGTAAAGTAAAAGATGCAAGCATAGTGTGTATGTAGTTTGCAGTTTTGTAGATGGAGGTTTAAAATGTACGGACTCAAGAAAATTGGCATGTGCCACATATTGCAAATAGAATAGATAGAATTAGTGGAATAGAGTGTAGTTGTGTTGTCTTCTATATTGTAGTTGTCTTGACATTTGAAAGAAATTTGTCTTTTTAATCTTCTCCTGGCGGTATTCTAAGTGCACATTAATATCAATATCATTATTTTTTAAATGACAACTTACCATTGACATGGGTTACGACCAGTTGAATATTATGAATCTTAAGACAAGTATGCAAAATAATTTTCAAATTTTTTTTTTGCTAAATTAATAAGAATATCGTGAATGATCCTTTTCGAGGGATGCATATTTATATTTAAGCTATTTGTTTGTACCAGGGATTATGAGCAATCATGTTATGCGGCCCTTACGCTTTTGTCTTCACGAAAAGAACTTTAGTATACGCTTGCCAATATTTCTAAGACTAAAACGTACAAAGCATATTGGTTACAATTCACATATCACATCATTTTCATAATTAGAATTGAGACTATCGACTTTTAGCTGGATGTGTGGAGCCAATCCGTTTTCCAAAGAATACAAGGGGCAGAAATAGACCAATCTCAGTACAGAGACCAGATTTGAACCAAATGCAAGTAAACTTTATAAACAAAATATTGACCGATGTACAAAAATTGAGATTCCAACATCTCATCATAATATAGAGTCTAAATATAACTATTCACTACTGAGAGCTATGCCCGCCGTCTGGTAACAAAAAAAACATTATGAAATTATAGGAATACGGAAAGGTAGATATGTCTCTCCATATCAGTAATCCACGCGGTAGTGCTCGAAGGGAGTGGGCTAGTTGTGTGTATCTCTGAAATGGTTAATAAGATGTCCGATTCCACCAATCGTTCCTTTGTTGTTTTGGCAAACTCTCTCAAGGTAACCTTCGAAAATTGTTGCGAGTTCTCCGATATTCCTGAAATGGCGTGTTTCTACTGGCTCCGCTTCGTGGTATGCCGTGCACATGTTGCCGCTGTTGATCTTTGCCGCAATCTTTGCGGCTGCGAAATCCTCCGATGCAACCGTCAAATCTGGAACGATTTGAATATCTTGGTTTTCCTTGTGTACGTATACCACGCGAGGATCCACCCAGTATCGCCTCCTCATAGTCTCCTCCATCTGATGGACACTCTCAAAAACCCAAGGCGACCTTCTGTTCTCTAGTGTCTTCGTCATCAAGCCCCAGTCACAAACCCCGATGTAGATCTTGGACTCATCTTCCGGAAAGTGAAGTAGGATGTTGTCCGGTGACAAGTCATTGTGGAGGTAACCGTATTTGTGCACAGCATCTATGATGTTACACAATGCCCAAGCAAGCTCTGTACGCTTACTTCGGAAAAGTTGGAGACGCTTCCCTAGAATCGGACTGTCCTCTGCATTCCTACTGAAGATGTAGTCGATGGGGAGGTCACTCGGGGCCTTGTTGTCTCTCTGTAGCATGGCTCGAAGGGTCCCACCGTTCCACCAGTACATGAATCCCACATGTTCCAACTGATGAATGGCCATGAAGCGGATGACACGAGGATGGGGAATCCTTATCGCAAGAGATTCATTGTTGTGGTCCACACGTGCCAAATTCGGCCTCATAGACCAATTGAGCGGCCGTTTCTCAGCAAACTCCCAGAATGATGGGATTTTCGGGTTTCCCTTGATACAAACCCTACGTATGGTAGCATAACCACCTCTCTGAACTTCCTTGTCCAAGTAATAGAAAATTGCAAAGTCTGCCAAGATAGTCAAATGCCGTCTACGTAAGTCGGCCGCCGTCTCCATCCCAATCGGAGAATTCCACCAATTAATAGACGCCCGTCAATGCTTTCTTGAGCTTAGGGGCGCCATTAGTCTCGTGAAGCAATTTGCCTTTGCAATAGTATCCTTGAAGGCCTCGACTCCCCCGCTTTGCGCCTTTGCATACTTAGAAATAACCTCACGAGCATTCCATAACGCATCGTGTGCACGCTGTGACACGAAATGATCGTAACCGGGCTTCTGTGTATCTGAATGCCAGCACAGATCCATCAAACAATCCCTAATCTTTACCTCCATCTCTGACTTGAATTTCTTGGGCCCATCTTCCTCATATCGAACGTAACGACTATTCAATGAAACAAGGGTGTTTTCTTGGTAAAATTCCACGATGAATGCCGTAATCTAATCCTTCCAACGTAAGCTCGGCATGTCACCGTATTTGTTCACCCATTCCCCCACATTCTTCTGCTTCTTGTTCTTCGGCATCGTGGAAAGCCTTCAAGGCTTCAAGAAATCGAATCCGCAATTCCAAATAAACCCTCAATTCCCACCAAGATTAATAAGAGCAATACAAATCCAAAGGGTTTTGAAAATAACCGTTTAAAAATTTGAAAAGTCCACCCCCCCCCCCCCCCCAAATAAAGGACTCCATTCCTCCCGTTGGGAACGACCAACGGAGGAGGAGCGAATCCCCCACCAGTAGCAATCGACCTCACTCGAAATGGGAGGAAAAAGGTAAAACATAAAGAGGCCGCTTCCCCTTACGGCCGTCAGCTCTACTGCCCCCGCGGCCATCCGATCCGGCGCGACTCCGCTCGAAGGCGCCGGCCGTCTCCGCGGTCGGCCGCGTCTCCACGCGGTCGCCCACGCGGACGGCCACGGGATCGGACGGCCCTCTGCGGCCAACCATGCGGGCCGTGGGCCGTTCGATCCCGTAGCCGTCGCCGTGGCCGACCGCGGAGACGGCCGCCCAATCGGACGGCCCTCCCAGCCCAACCATGGCGGCCGCGGGCCTTCGGATCCCGCGGCCGTCGCCTTGGCCGACCGCGGGGACGGCCAAGGGGACGGCCGCGGGATCCGACGGCCCAGGAGAGCCGCCCACATCCGACGGCCCGCGATGTGCTAGGATGGCCGCATCTTGGCCGTCGGATCGAGGTGTGGCCGTTCCCAGCGACCCCGCGGCCGTCCCCGCGAACAAACGGCTGAGATGGGGCGTGGTGGCGGGATCGGCCGATTGGACGGTTGGGGGATGTTCTTACCCCCCCGGGTACCAAAATTATTACCGCGATGTAATACTCGAGCGTCGGGGACGCCACGTTCGGGACAAGGGACGTCCAGGTCGGACGTCCGGACGTCCGGAAACGGGTCGGACGCCTATTTGAACAACCCTCTTTAATTTCCTCTCTCATTTTGTCCGTTGATTTTTCTTATTCCACCACTCCCCCATCCTATCCCCTTGTTTTTATTTAACACTCCTACACTCTTTAGTTTGTTTTTTTTTTCCTTCTGAAACACTATGCTGTCATTTAATTCCTTCTCTCATTTCGTCCGTTCCTTTTTCTAAATCCACCACTCCCCCATCCTATCCCCTTGTGTTTATTTAATACACCTACACTCTTTAATTTGTTTATTTTTTCTCTTCATAGAACACTATGCTTTCATTTAGTTCCCTCTCTCATTTCGTCTGTTCATTTTTCTAATTCCACCACTCCCCCATCCTATCACCTTGTTCTTATTTAATACTCCTACTCTCTTTAATTTGTTTTTTTCCTCTCGTGGTTATCATTATTTTATAATTTGAATGCCTATTCGATTTTGTATTTTTTTTACTTTTAGTTCCACCAATCTCCCATACTAATGAATTATATTTTAGTGTAGTCCATACTCTCCCTTCACTTTTTTTTAATTTTATTTGTTTTGAACTTCCAGTATGCGGGCTTTTTAACTTCATTGCGAGCGCGCATTCGATTGCGCCTCTCCGTCCGCGCCTGGAGGCGCCCGCGCGATCGCTTCCGCGGTCGCTCCATTGGACCTGCCCACGCGCGCGCACAGCCGCCCTCGCGCGCCCTTGCCCGCCCGCCTTCCACGCGCGGTCGCGAGCCCGCCCAAATGCTCGCGCCCAACCATCCGCGCCCAACTGCTCTCGCGCGACTGCTCGCGCCTGTCCCCAACTACGCCGTGTGCGCGCGCGCTCATGGTTTTGACTGGATTAACACGGTAACTTGAAAAATTTATCCCATAGTTTTAGTTAACTCTGCTCGAGGTTAGCTTAAAAGGACTTCCCTTCCACTGGGAGGGCAGACACATAAAGAGCTAGTGGACCACGTGCTCCAGTTCTTAGACATGTGTGAATGGGGTGGGTATCCTCAAGCTTCTCTCATGTGTCTCAATCTGAAATTGAAATAGGATTCCTCTTATTTTCTGTAGATGTTCACGTGTTTGTAGTTCACACACTTTAATTTTTTTAAACTTTATTCATTTTTCCCTCTCATTGTTATTTCTTCTCAGTGAATTGAGCGCGCCAAATCGATCTCGCATGTCTGCTCGCGGTCGCTCGTGCGCGCCCTCACTAGACCGCTAGTGCGCGTCCGCGCCTACATTCGCCCGTCAGTGTCCGCCGGCGCCCGCCCGCTTCGTCCTGTCTACGCTTGCGCCCGCACCTGTCCTCCTGCGCTCGCGCCCGTATGTGCCTGCCACCGCCCGTCTTCCCTCGCGCGCGCGATCCGCCACGCGGCTCGCAATCGCGCGCACCCACCTGCGCCCGCTTGTTTGCTTCGGAGCGCGTCCGATCTCTTGGTGCGCGCGCGCCTGTTCGATTGCGCCCGTCTGTACAGTACTCGCACGGTTGAGGGCGGCACTATATAAACTGCCCCCTTGATTTGACATCCACCTTACCTCTTGCGTGTTTCATGTCCTGGGTCTCCTTCAGGGCTCCTTGCTTGAAACTGTTAGCTTGGGGAGACACTTGGTTTGGGTGGGGGGAATGTAAAAATTCTTCTCTCCATAAATCAATGTGTCAAGCACTTTTCAGACACACTAAGTTATATCAGATAATAATCTTTTGGTTCTACTGGTCCTATTAGTCCAGAGACTTCCCTAATCATTCACTATGGATCCGGTTGAAGCGGTTGAACCGGTTGAAGTGGTTGCTCCGGCTAGAGCCATTCCGAGACTCGGTACGAGAGAGTGGGCACCATGGTTTACGGTCAAGCTCCAGGAAGGGTCTCTATCACATAAGGTAGCCCAATGTGTGTATTGCAGGACCAAGTTTTTGTACGTGAAGCATAGGTGCCTTCAGCATTATGGTTGGGACCAGTCCAATCTCTCAAGGGTTTGCCAAAAGGCACCTACCGTAGTGAAGAGGAAGTTTCAGTTTTGCGCTGGGAAGATTCCCGGCCCTTTGATACAGGAGGAGATGGATGGTATGAGGCCAACGTACCCCGCGTCAGTTCAACGTCCGTGTTCGAGTGCTTCGACACACGGCACTCTATACGATGGATCCGAACCCTTGTATAATGATACCGAAGAGGACCAAAATGTCTCCAGTGCTGCACCTAGTTGGGCCGGCTCGAATACCACTAGGAGCTTGCGGCAACAGGACATGAGCGAAGCACTCCAGATCTCCAAGCGAAAGGAGCTGGACATGTTGTGGTCATCCTTCTTTTACGAAGCCAACGTCGCATTCAACGTGGCCAAGCACCCAACATTTATTAAGGCGGTGAGCACAACCGCGGCTGCCGGATTTAACTACGGTCCTCCTTCCTATGACGCGATGCGAACAACGCACATCAAGGAAAAAAAGAAGCAAATCAAGGCAAAGGTTGATGAACGTACGAAAACGTCGACCGAGTTATACGGGGCTACCATTTGCTCTGATGGTTGGGATAATGTGAATCGCCGACCGTTGATGAATGTCATGCTAGTATGTCCGGCAGGCGATGTATTTCTTAGGTTTGTTGATACGACTGGCGAGAAGAAGTCAATGGGATACATTGCTGGGGAGATGAAGAAGTACATTCGAGAAATTGGCCCTCAGAATAATGTCCAGATTTGTACGGACAATGCAAGCAACATGCTTGGCGCCATGGATAATATCCTAGAGGAGTATCCTCACATGTACAAGCAGGGATGTTGTGCCCAAATTCTAGATCTTCTTATGGAGGACTAGGGCAAGGAACGCTTTGTGAAGGATTTGGTCGCCAAAGCTAAACACGTGTATCATTACATTTGAAGACATCATGAACCTATGGCCCTTTCCGCAAATTTGAACCCTAGTTGTCCTTGGTGGTTCCCGCTGAAACCAGATTCGCTTGTAACTATCTGATGATAGAGCGCCTTATGGACATTAAATTTGCTTTGGAGCAAGTGGTCATGGCATCGGAGTGGTTCGAGTATGTCGACGGTCTATTCAACCAAACCGACGGGGAGCGTAATCATGCACGCGCAAGCCTAGTGCGTCAAACAATCCGTGATGATGGATTTTGGCATCAGTGTGACAACTTCAAGCACCTGGTGAAACCAGCCCTGGTAGCTCTCAGAACGTTCGATGGAAACCAGCCCGCAATGGGCAAGGCATGGGTTACAATGAGCAACCTAAAGGATAACGTATACAGTCTCCGAGGAGACCCTTGCTTTTTCCCACCGGACATGGCAACAAGGCTGGAGAGGCGATTCGACCGTAGATAAGACATGATGCACACCGATCTTCATTATGCCGCGGCGCTCTTGAACCCTTGGGTTAGAACGCATAAGGGCTTACAAGCCATAGGAGAAGCGAAGGCGGCTCTCAATCGGGTGTTTTGTCAGGTGGGTGGGCAAATGGGAATTCCATTTGCCGAACTCGTGGTAGAGATCACCCAGTTCGACGAGGAACGTGGCCCTTACAGCCTCCAAGTGACCATCGATATTGAAGCAGCAAATCTGGAACCCCATCAATGGTGGCAAAAGATGGGGGGGGGGGGGGGGGCCTTGGCAATCATTGCAAAGCGCATCTTATCTCAGGTCTGCTCCGCCTCATCGTGTGAACGGAATTGGAGCATGTATTCATTTGTCCACAACAAGGTACGCAACCGCCTGGGGGTGGAGAAGTCTGAGGCCTTGGTGTACATTTATACGAACAGCAAACTCCTCCGTGAACGCCCAAAGCCCAACCCCCTCAGATGGTACGAGAACAATGCATGGTCAGAGGAGTCAGATCCGGAGAGAGATCCGAGCGAAGAGGACGGAGATGACGACAATCATTACATACCGGATGACCACGCAGACGGTGAGGATGATGATGTCTGGGGACATGATCACGATGACGTTAACATGAATGGGCCTAACAACAGTAATGGCAACGGGGGTGATGACGCTAACCGCAACGGTCCTCGTGACCGCAACAACCACGATGATAACGGTGATGCGTACGACTTCAACAATGAACCAGAATATAACCAAGGAAACCCGGACATGAACATCTACAGAGACGAATTACCCACACTCCCGGTTTTTGATGAAGCGGCTAATGCAGAAGGAAGAGACGCACGTGACATAGGAGATGCTATTCCAGTCCATATCAATCCCGATAACAATGACGGGGTTGCAGATGATTCATCCAGCGAGGACCATCTTGGCAACGATAACCATGCTGGCGATGATGACGAGGACAATGACGAAGGGGTGATGGAAGTCATGGACGGGCTGCAGATGGACCTCATTGGACCGGTCTCGTTAGTGGGGAGGGCAACTGGGGAACAGGTTTGGCACAAGGAGACTCAAGCTCGCTTCAAGAGATTCCTCCTGCTCAGGAGAGAAGGACCGTTCACGCAATCCCCGCACGGACTATGCCTCCATTGCAACCGACTCATATGGGGGGTAACGAAGCAGATACAATTGTGGATGGAGGCTTGGCTCGAAGGCCCACAGGTTCAATGGGCACAAAAATAGCTAGACTCCTTAGATCATCTGCAGTGGCGAGACCTCCACTCAATCGAGCTGGTGGTAGTCGAGGTGGTGCCTCCACCGTCAACCAAGACGCCGTGGCGCCAGCTATAGACGACGCCATACAGAGTGTGGCCCAGCGTGGTGCAAAGAAGTCCACAGACAGGGTTGTTAGGAAACCACCATCACAAGAACCCCGTGGAGGAACACAAAAGACAAGCAAAAGAACCGGACCTGATCCCCTCCCATTCTATAGAGGGTACACTGAAGGTGGGCCATCTTCTAGAACTGGGGTTGTTCACACACGCGTAATCAGTGAGGTTGGCATCACAGCCATCGGTAATGGAGGAAAGGGGAGGCCTATGAAGCGCCTAGTAAATGCCAGAGATGGCGATACGGGTGAAGTTTCCATGCAAGTGCGCAATATTACATCGGAGGTGGAAGGAGAGGTACGAGCTCCAGTGGTCGGAGCTCCTGAGGATGAAGGTGACAACGAGCGCTTGGACGGGGAAGACCCGGATTGCGATGAGGCGCCAAATGACGGGGATGTGATAATCCGGCACGAATTGGGGCCCACTTTGGCTCGGAAAAGACAACCTTCACGCAAGAAAAAGCCCCGCAAGACAAGGAGAGAGTAGACTGTGGTCACTTTTTTAGCGCATGAAGTAGCAGTAAATCTAACCATAAAATCTACTGGCTAAAACCCCAAAAAAAATACTATGTTATTCTTAAGTTTTTTTTTTCTTGGTAGTACCTTCTTATTACGTAGACATATACTGTTACTTAGAGACAACCTAGTTCAGTATCTCACACTCGAAGGAATTGTATGGTTGTGCTCTGTATTAATTTTTGAGCGTTAAATGCGGTTAATATATTTCCATTGAGTCATTGACCAGTGATTTTTTTTTTGGATTCTGTTCAATATATGAGTATACCCTAGTCGAAACTGTATGTAACGCTGCATATCCGGGCGCGTGCACGGGGACGGGCGCGTACAGGAAGGCGGGCGAGTGCACGGTCACGGGCGCGTGAAGCGAGCAGGCGCGTACAGATAACCGGTGCGTGCAGGCTTACGGGTGCGAGCACGCGAGCACGGGCGCTCACACGCGGGCACGGGCGCGGGCTGTCTCTACGGGCGCGTGCGAACGCGGCGGATAGGCGCGTGTGGAGTCCCTGTACGCACGCGTGTATGCGCTTATGGGTGCAATCATGCGAGGGGAGCATAAAAGGCTCCCCTTAACCCTTATTTTCTACTTTTCAAAGTCTCCTCTTCCAGGTGGCTCCTTGTCCTAGCGCGTGACTCCACGTGCTCTGCTTGGAACTGCAGGATGTGGGAGCAATCAAATTGGGTGGGGGGGAATTTTTATTTTTTTTTGGTGTCCAATTCATTATTCCAACTATGTCGCTCTCTCGTGGATCCGGAAAACGTCCCGCGTACTTAGATCTTGATGCTCCTGTAGATGAGGTGGTGGCAACCTCCACAGCACCATCTCATACAGGCTCGAACCCGTCATCGAGCTCCTCGGGAAAGAAGAACCGGAAACGGGCGAGTGAGAAGGACCCGGACTACCCACCTCCTCGGTACCAGGATTTTGTTTGAGTGCTAACATTGGAGTGGTACGAATGTCGTAAACGGGAGGCGATTACCCATACATACGTTGACAAGGGAGAGTCGGGAATTAAGGCATTAAAGGAGCAGTTGGAAGAGTATTTGTGGAAGAAGCTGTAGAGTTCCGAGAGATATAATGATTGTATTAATTACTATCATTTCCCTAAGTGGATGGAGCAACAAATAATAACAAACACTATGAACATTGTGCATGTGTTTGAGTGTGTCAACAAGAAGCCGACGGAGGGCTACTTCCAGGCCAGAAGGAGGAGATAGAGAAGCTCGAATATGTCCAAGATTTGTGCAAGAGATTCTCGAGTAATAGGACGAGGGTGAGGCCATGGCTTGAAGCTGGACTGAAAAGCGCAATGGATAAATACTTGTGGGGAGCAGTGGTCTCGGTTCCAAGAGGAGTCAAGTTGGTTCCGCTGTCAGGCACAAAGGAAGGCGGTTATGGTAAAGTCCGAAAATTACGTATTGTTGGCATGGAAACCATACCTGAGACTTGTGTCTTTGCGGGGAAGATGTCCAAGGCTACTGACGAGACCTAGAAGCGGTACGAGACAGCAATAGAAGCCATGGTTTGCAGGATTGACCATCCCGGCGTTATTAAGTTTTTTGCGGTCAATGACTGGACGATGGAAGCCTACACGCTTTGGTGGAATGGGGATTGCCTGCAGAATTTTCTGCACAAGTTCAATTCAAATATCGGTGAGGGTACTTAGAACCGTAACATCCACAATCAGACAGATCAGCCCATGGAAACACGTGACCGTGTTAAGGCCTTCCGCACCCATAGGGCCAAGCTAGCTTGGGCACTGATCTGTATTATGGACCGGGTCCATAAGGGGTATTTGCAGCATAATGACATCTCCCCGGGAAACGTCTTGCTTCACTTCCCAGAGGATAAAGTGAGCGAAGTTTACATTGGAGTATGCGATTGGGGCCTTGCAAGTCGGGTGTGTGAGACAACTCCTTCAAATTATGGTTACCCAACTACTCAGGCGCGTACTGCTGCCTTCAAGAAACGTGGTACTTTTGTCGCTCCGGAGTTGTGGTACACTTATGGTAAGCCAAATTCGGAGACCTCATTGGAAACTCTAAGGAGGAGACATCTATATACGCAGGCTGCCGATGAGTACTTGGTTGGAGTGGTAGCAAATATGATTTGGAAGGACGAGGACGACTTCGACCTTTTCAAGGATGTAGCGGGGAAGGCTAGATTTGCAGTGGTGTTGAAGGAGCTCACAAATCCCGATCCGAAGAACCGCTCCACCTTGCAGGTGGCCCACGCTAATCTAACATCCCCTCCCTACAATTTCCAGATCCCAGAGTGTTGTTATCGCAAACTTATTTAGAAGTACGCAAGTAGTGACAGAATGTGATATTCCCAGTTCTCTATAAGAGGGGACATTCTTTGTAAGTGGTTTACTGCCACAATTTTGCAATACTTTTCAATAAACATTGCACTTCCCAATTGCTCTCTCCTGAAATACATGCCCTCTCTTGTGATTTTGCCCGAGGTTGCTCTTTCCCTTCTAACCTGCAACGCACGCGCCCGACCGCCGGCGCCCGATGCAGCGCACACGCTCGAACGTACGCGCCCAATATTGTACGCGCTTGATCCAGACTCGCGCCCACATGACCGCGCCCGATAACTGTGGTTGCGACTGTCAACTGGGTCGCGCCCGCCGCGACGCTCGCGCCGGTTTGCATGCGCACGCGCGCGGCCGGAACGACGCACGCGCCCTCGCTCTCCCGCACTCTTGCACGCGCCCGTGACATCGCGTTCGCGCGGATGCTTGTGCCCGTCGTAGTGCTCGCGCCCATAATCGCGCTCGCACCTGCACTAATTCAGCGCTAGATAAATTCGTTTTACCCTTACCGTGAGTCAATTGGTCAACGCCCTTATGTAACGGACACGGGGGTCGCCATGACGAACTAACGGACTAACGGACAGTCGGTCTGTTATGACAACGGACGGTCGGTCTGTTGTTCCAATAACACCAAAGGCCTTTAGAGGTTAATTGATTCTTATAGAATCCTAAATATTTCTTTTAATAGTTTTTGAGATGATGGGTACATTCTTTCTTCGGAGCTAGATGTAATTATTGGTAGTGGCTACCTTTAATGAAATGTAAATGTTCGTCATTACATGCCTTACAAATAATTACTAAGTATAATTACAAAATTTTCATATTCCACTGGAGCAGAACAGTGTCCAAAGTGACGTTGTTTAACGCGGTTTTTAACGCAGTTTAACGCAGTTTAACGTGGACAGTTTTTTTGACGCAAAAATGGCAAAAAGGTCACGGACGTCGCATTGGTTTGACGTGCTGCGTCAACCTTATGTTAAACCGTTTAACAGGAGTTGACGTTATGTTAAAAGTGACGCAAACACAGATTATGGAAGTTACCCAGGGTAAGTAACTTTGAGAGTAAGTTTTTTGCCACGTGAGCAGTTCCTTCCTTTTTGCATTCTACATTGCATGTGACATGGACATTTCCCAATGTTAATTAATTCCAGGTCAGATATGACGTCGTCTTGATGGATGAAAAAAATTCTGATGTGGCATGGAAATCTGACGTGTCATTTAGGTTCTCAATGGCCTAGATTGTGACAAGTGGAGTGATCGTGGATTGAAGATATATTTTTGCATCAAATTTGGGATTTGTATTATTTTGTGTTTATGTAAACGTAGTGTGACGTGTTTTGGAAGTGCGTTTTGGACGTTAACTTTGACACTGTTTGATGTTGATAAACTCATGTACCACTTATTTTAACGTGTTTACGGAAACGTCTTTAGACGTAGGATGATGTTTGCCATGTCAATAGTGACGCATTCAATTTGAATTTTTTGTCAAAAGAAACACAATGTAGTGTTCAACTTGACGCTGATAAACACATATGTCACATATTTAAACGCGTTTCGGAAAACGTTTTTAGACGTAGGATGACGTAATGTAAGGGGTTGCTCATGCTGGATCCTCCTTAATCTACACACCCCACATCACTGTGCTCACGGTGAGTTCATAGCAACACATCATTCAAGGAACAAGGGAAGAATGGAGACAAGAAGAAGATGGAGAACAAAAATAAAGTTAGGAGAAACCCCAACCCCCCTCCCCCCCCCCCCCCCGGATTTTATTGAAGTACCTTTCAGTTTATAGGTCGCCATTACTCCATCCTTGATTGGATTAAGGCGTGCCTTAGCTTTTTGGAAAGCTAAGTTGATTGTGCGTCTACCCTCAAAATCTCAAGATCATAAGATCAAAATTCAAAGACTGATTGCTAAAAATCCGAGACCCTTCCTCCAGCCGCACTCCATTGACAACCCCAACTTCGGTAGGCGATATCTCACTCCCTATAACTTAGAATTGGACGTGCTTACTACCATTGGAAAGCCCTACAAGAGATCTACAACTCTTTCAAATCTCAATCTACTTGAACAAGAAACGAGGGATTGATAGGGAAAACAATGGGAGACACTCTATGGAGTAAGAAGAAAACACAAAAAGCTTGAAAACAAGCTCTCAAATACAAGATAAGAAGCCGCCGAAGTGGCGGCTCACCCTAACCCTAAACCTAGTCTTAAAGCCCTAATCTAAGACCTTTATAGATGAATGTTTCCACCAAAGAATGAACAATGGAAACATGAGTTAACGTGTACATCACCAAAATCCTAGCCGCCACGTCAGCCATAGCCTCTACGCACATCTGACACGTCAGCTATGTGATTACGTTTCTTGAAACACAATTTAACGCAATTTATATCACTTCAAACGCGTGTGTCACTATTGACACCCCCTAGGATGTTGACCAAGTCAAACCATAGCCGCCACGTCAATTACGGCCTCCATGCACATGTGACATGTCAACTATGTCAATATGTTTCTTGAAACGCAGTGTGACGCATTTTTATGTCACCCAAAACGCGCGCGTCACTACTGACACCCCCTAGGATGTAGACCAGGTCATAACCTAGCCGCCACATCAGCTCTAACTTACACGCATAGGGGCCACGTAAGCTATATCAATATGTTTCTTGAAACACAGTGTAACGCATTTTTATGTCACCTAGAACGTAGGCGTCACTATTGACACCCTCTAGGATCCGAAACCTACGTTCCAGGTCAGCCGTATCCTCCACGCCTTTGTTCCAAGTCAGCAGGACATTCCACGTAGGATTTGTTAATATGTTTTTAGTAACATAGTTCAACGTTTCCGATGTCACCTTAAAGGCCCTCTATGTTAAAAGAAACGTGCTGACGTGGGATGTGACTAAATTTAACCATTAAAAAACTATTGTGAGGTAAAAAACTCTCCAAAAAAGTTACTTTTTACAATGCAGATTTATATTTAAGTTGACGCGATGTCACTCATGTTGTTATTTTTAACACTGAACCGTCATTTTAAAATTCAAGTTGACACTCTTTGACAGAAGCCGTTAAAGCAACGTCAAAAGTGACGCGTGCACGTTAAAACCTTTAACGTGCAGTATGTTTATTTGGATCACATTTCCACACTAATTTCCATAAATCCAGGTTTACGTTTCTAATGACGCAGTTTAACTCAGGACAAAATGTTGTTCTGCTCTAGTATTCTACAGTAATAAAGGCAGCTACTTGCCTTTTGATGACTAATCTTTCAAGAATTGATTAACAACCATCTCTACGCTTTAGATGATGGGTCCACTCAACAATAGCATACTTCCATTCAAATATGTCATGTTCAAAATATTTCAATGGGACAAAAATGTTCTAAATTATAAACCTATATCTACATTGACTAGATCCGTTAGAAATGAACGAATCCTTCTCGTTTACCATATTCATATCCCAACCATAGTCTACATTAACCTATTTTGTAACCCAAGTTCTAACTTATTATGAGTATTCTAGAAGTAACATGCACACTGTATACAATCAGTTAACGAAGGCATTGCAGCAAATTTGGTCAACTAAATGCCCCAGTAATTCCAACTGGCAAGATTGGGCAGCAGTATTGAATCACGCACTGGCAGCCAGCCCATAGATTTGCTTCGCAGACATGCCCATCAAATTGAAGATGAAGTTACATCAATGCAAAGACACTGATAAAAGAGTAGTAAACATTCAGTCCAAACTCAGTGACTGAGCACAGCATGTTCATCGTGCACCACAGTAGGGAAAGAGTACCCATAAATCTGTGCCGGATGTACCTAACAGATTGCAATGGTGATACTGTCCACCAATGTCCATTTACACCCTACACACCATTTTCATGGATAGTGTCCTGGTGAGAAAAACCGCCTTCTGGGAATGAAAACAATACCTGGGAGAGTGCAATTTTGAATTATAGCAGAAGGTTCGGTACCAGCAGGTAGAAAGGCAAGGATATCACGAGAGCAGAACTAACTCCTGATAAATACCAACCATATATAAACAAAACACTATTAAATCCAAAGTAACAAGCACTCGTTTAGAATCTCATTACTGAATTGTCACGCTTGGAAAACTAACCAGAAGGCCCACATGCTACGAGGGCCTCCGAACAAGCGATACCTCCAGAACTGTCGTTACTTCTCAAGAAATTTCGATTCGGCAGCAGAATGGTAAATGTGCAACATGTGATGAAGTCAATGTTTTGCATATTGGACGTCTCAAAAAGTGGTTGCCAAAAAAGCAGCACAATTCAAGCACAAAAGCCGTTGCTTACCACTCTCCTGAAACCAAACAATTATGTCTCGCTTGCATCTTTCAGGTTCCTTCTGTTAGTGTCAAAAGTCGTTTCAACAGCAGCCTCCAGTTTTCCTCTAGAGAATTGTAGCCTTCTGAAGAAGTATGCAGAAAAGCTGCTTAAAGACGCACAGATGTTTAAAATACCCTAGAATAACTAATAAAAACCTAAGCACTTACCTGCTTTATCCCTGGACTCTATCAATGAACAGCACTCCACTGAATTTCCCTATCATATAAAAAAAAGGAGCCTCACGATATCGGAACGAGGAAAATCATTGTTTGTATGAGAAGACCTCGAAAACTATTTATCATGTTCGAACTAATCTCTTGAGATTTCAGAGAACCCCCAATACTCTGAGGTCTTCCAATAAAACCACTGGCCACTCTGATAAGCAAGAAAAAAAATCGTCCACATTTCCTTTTACTTGCAGTTAAGCTGAGCTCACTCCTGCAGATTCCTGGAAAAACGACTCATTAACAATGATCATTAAAAGGAGTAAGACTCGTACGAACCATATTTTCCTGTAATGAGGATTAGGATGGGGATAAAATATGTAAGATGTAAGTGCTCACATATTGCAACTTTCGATCGGGTATTAGAAGCTCATCTTAAAAATTTAGAAATCCCTCTGAAGGCATGAACCGAGTGAATTATGGCAGTTACCTCTTTCTCGACCATTAACTGTTGAACTTCGACGCCATAGAAATATCGCTATGGAAACAACACTTTCAATGTCATGCTCTGGTTACAAAGCCATAAAATCGCTAGCACTAAACGTTGCCGTCAAAATATCCACCTACGCTTAGGCGGTTGAATATTGAGTTTGCATTTCTTGAAACTTCGACCTGAGATTTGAGTCCGCTATCAAAAAGAAAAACAAAGGAGTAAGACAAAGGCACCGCCGTTACTTTGACATGCATAGGACATGATACTCTACAACTTGCATCTAGTATTGCAACGTCAATATAAGAACATCACCCCAATAACATTGTCGTAGATCTTATACAGATCGAATCCACTTAATCAATCAGATTGATAACAAATTATCCAAAAACGACCAAATAAATGCCCAAACACTAAAAAAACGTTTGTAGATTTGGGATCCAAATACAAATTGTTGTTTCAGTTAATTAAAGATTTAATTGGTTCCTAGATAATGAGGTAGGAAATGTAATCTTACACGGGAAACTTCTTTTCAAATTCATACCTGGGAGAATGAAGGAAGTGTGGTAATCCCTTTCTTCACTTTCTTATCCTTGTCGAGGGCCTTGATATTTCTTTCCACTTTAACCTCGCTCTCATAACAGAGAACACCATAGTCATCACCTGAGAAGCAAGCTAAACCCTTTCGATACCCACCATCATCTGAAGGGTAAGATGATACCAGTAAGAACTATTTAAAAGAGCACACTACGCTTAAAGCAAGACAAGCTTACTGATCAATTTCAGCGTAACCAATATTCGTCACTAAACAAAACCCAAGACAGAAGTACATATAACTGCTCATCACAGAACATCATACGAACAGCACAACCACTACTGTAAATTACGGACTCAATGAGGAACTTCCTACATGCAGCGAACGTGCTTGCCTGCCCGGGACGTAAGCAGATAAGGATTTCCAGAAGAACTCTTGATGACCAATGCCTTCAATTGACCCTGAGAATCCGCTAAACATGAAGACAAGTTAGCGACATGTGCTTCCAACTCTATCTTATCCACTTCGTTTGATTGCAACGTCTGACAAGAAGTTTCAACAACCAGCATATACTCTCTATTCTCGGGTGCCACCAATGTAGGAAGCATCTGATTTTTGACAACGTTAGGACCAGCATCGCTCCCAAGAGAAAATCTATCATTCGTGGATTTCACCAATTTGTGATTCAGAAGACTCAGTTCTTCGGCAAATCTTTCTGTCTTCTCCGTCACACCCAAAATCAACCTGTCTAGTTCCTGACAAAGATTAGTCAAGACTATTATCTTCTGGTGACTCATGCCCTGCTTCCGAGCCAGCTTTTCCTTCTCATCACCAACACTTCGCAACAATTTAGCAAGTTTCTTACAAACAGTGGTAATAATCTCAACCCAGCCCAAACTAGCCTGTTGCAGCTCCTCTCTTGGGTCGATATTTGCACCAATCAAGTGCGAAGTCTCCAACTGCCCAAAAGGCATTCTTTCTCGATCCAGAACGGGCTCCAGCTCCGTCACAAGGTCGCCATTGCGCATGGGCAAGCATGCCACTTGTTCAGGCAGCTGCAGAATCCAAGATCACAAATAAAAAATAACTATATAAAGATGCGTGGAGTTGAAATTAACCTAAGAAGTTCCAACTTAAAAGCACGAACAAAAAAAAGCCTCTCGTCAACTCCAAAAGCTGAACTCCATATGGCTTTACTCCGAGAGTAAGAACAGAGATACATAGAGCAGAGATACATAGACAAGTGATACTACATTGAAGGCACATGTTCATGTATTAACAGAAGCTTCGAGAATTTGGAATCGCTTGTAAAGAGGTCACCTCAGCAGAAGCTGAGATTCAACAAATATCAACAAATCAAACTATTAAAGAGTCGGGTGTGATGTGTATACAAGTTCTGAGTTGCACTAGCATTAAAACGTTACTGACAGCCAGGACTTGAAGAAAGTGAAAAGTAACGCTTCTTCATATAACATCGCAAAGCCCTAAAAATCTAAATCGTAACACTTGACGACTTCATCCCAAAGTGTATCATATTATTTGAACAGGAAAATGCAAGCTTACTCGTGAAGTATGCTTAGCATGTGCGATGGAAGGTTATCCGCTAATAAATGTTTCAATGCGAATGCCATTATTTACATAGATAGAATAAATACCAGAATGCTCAAAAATCTTCTATCATCAACCAGCTTAGGCACCATTTTAAGGAAATGAGAAACGACAACCCTCGATCTTTTAAGAAAGAATGCTCAAACTCATGGGCATACCATTAGGAAAGTATCTCCGTGCAGTACGCCATATTCTTAATGCTAGTTTTTAATGATACGTTGACAAAGCGTACCTGTTCCCTGAAGTTCTCTAACTGCTCAGCAAGCTCCAGAGCTTCCTCTTTGGACTTTATTGCAACATTCTCTAACTTCAGAAGTCTCTTCAGGTACTCTAGTAGTTGCTCCCTCATCACCTGCATTTCGCTTGAAAGTTGGTCTCGTTCTGCAACAATAACACATGCCTGCTCTTGCAGCAGCCTTAACTGATTCGCTAACTCATCCTTCCCACGCCCCAAGTCGAGAACACTGACCTTAAGATAATCAAGTACTGTCTGAACATCCGCATTTGCAAGATTTGACTCTTTCAGAGCTTTCTCTAGTTCAGATTTTTCCTCTTCCAAGCAATGGAACTTGGCAATACACTCCTGCTCGAAACTTTCCCTTTCAACCTCCAGGATTTGAACTCGATCTCTAAAGATCTGGCTCTTGTCAAGCAGGTGTCTCTCAAGCTTGCTCACAGTCGTAGAGAGTTCCACATTCTTCATTTCCAATTTCTTCAACATAAGCTCCGACTGTTCAGGCAGCTTGGAACACTTCATCTTCATAAACATCTCTCCATTAAAATCTTGTTCGACCAGTTTACTACAACCTTCCACAGACATTGCCACATCGGCTACTCCTTCCAATGAGGGCACTCGGAGGAGTACGCCATGGAACTTCGATGCTTTTCTAAAGTCACTGTCATCAAGACGGTGAACCAGAGAATCCAAGGATTCAATATTAACCCGCCGCCTATATAGATCTTGTTGAATCTTTCTAGCGGCACTCGCTAATTCAGAATTTTTAGTGTGCAATTTTAGAATGAGATTGGTGATCGCTAATATCTCCGCCCCCAATCCTTGGAGCTGAAGAAGTGCATTGTCATGGGTAGTAGACAAGCTCTCTGACTCCACTTCGAGTCTCCGCACGTCTGCGTGCTCTTGTGCCACGCCCTCTTTAAAGAACTTAATTCTTTCTGAATATTCTACATTCTTCTCCAGCAGCTCTTGAAAGGACGACTTAGAGGCATCGAGTCGCTTAACCAATTTAACCTTCTCCTCTTTCAGACTCAGTAGCTGAAGGAGTATGTCTTCATGTTCTGTAGACAAGCAGTCCGTCACCTTTGACATATCCTGCACATGTGCTTGCCTTCTCTTGATCTCCTCTTCTAAAGAATTGATCAGAGTAAAATACTCAGAAGTCTGTGCTTGCAACTTCAGAACAGACAAATTCGAGGCATCAAGAGCCAAAACGTAATTCTCTTCAGCGAAGGCTTGTAGCTGCAGAAGTATAGACTGGTTGGTAGTAAGAAGTCTTTTTGTATGTCCTTCAAGTCGCTGAACCTTTGCTGACCTTCGTGCCACCTCATCTTCAAGTGTCTTGATTGTATTCACATGCTGTTCGTTCTTTTCATGTAGCACCCGAATGGACGAATTAGAGGTGTCGAAAGAACTCAATGATTCATCTGTCTCCACTTTCAAGACCTCAAGCTGAAAGAGTGAAACCTGATGAGCAGAGGACAGTCTCTCTGGCTCCTTCAGTCTTCGAATCTCTGCCTGCCTTTCTGCCTCTTCCTTTTCCAGAAAGTAATCACTCTCTGATTTTTCGTCAATTCTCTCTTGGAGCTCTTGAACAGACTCATCGAGAGACTTTTCCAACTCGGCCTTCTCTTCCAACGTATGCAGCTGAAGGAGCAAATTCTGATTTACAATTGACAAGTTCTTAATCGTCTCGCCGAGTTCATGCACTTCTGATTTCCTTCTTTCCATTTCTATTTCAAGTGAGACAGCTCTACTAGTATACTCGAAATTCTCTACTTGTAACTTCCATATGAGTAAGTTTGAGAAAACGAGAGATTTAACGGATTCAGCCTTCTCTCCCTCCAGATTCTGTTTCTGAAAGCGGGAGTCATGATGTGCAGCCGACAAGCGCTCCGTCTCTTGATCAAGTCTGACCAATTCTGGTTGCCTTAGGGCCACCTCAACTTCGACTGTCTTGGAACTATTCGTACGCTGGTCGTTCTCTACTAGCAGCTCCTGATCAGAAGAATTGAAGACGTCGAGAGAATTCACCAATTCAGCCTTCTCCTCATTCAAGACCTCAAGCTCGAGGAGCCATTCCTGATGCACAGAAGGCAGCCTTCCAGCTTTCGTTTCAAGTCTCTGCAATTCTCCTTGCCTTAGTGCTACCTCCTCTTCGAATATCTTTACTGGATTTGTATATTTTACATTTTTTCCTTGCAACCCGTGTACAATGAAATTGGAGGCACCGAGGGACTGCACCAATTCAGCCTCCGCTTCTTCCAAATTCTGTGGCTGAAGGAGTGTTTCCTGAATTCCCTGTATCTCCGTTTGTGTTCTCTCCAGCTCTCCTTCTGAGAATTCAGCATTACTAATGTTCAAAAAGTTGTCTGGTTGCAACTTCTGAACATATGAATTCAAGGTATTACAAGCGTTCGTCAATTCGACCTTTTCTTCCGCTAAAGCCTGTAGCTGGAGAAGAGCATCCTGATGGACAGTCGACAGACTTTTTATATGGTCTTCGTATCTTTGCAACTCCACTTGAGTTCTCACCATCCTATCTTCCCGTAAAACAGCTCTGTTAATATGCTTTAAGTTCTCTGCTTGCAAATTCTCAAGCGGCTCTTTGTGCTGAGACAGAAAGTTCTCCTTATCTTCCTCTACGTCGGACAAAAGACCACTCGTTTCCAGAATTTCTTCAGAACGCTTCATCAAATCCGCTTCCAGTCTGCTGATGGGCTCACATAATTCCGAGTTTCTCTGCATCAGCCCTTGCATCCGCAACTCTGATCCTTCCAGCAACTGTAACAGCTGACTTTTCTCCTCACCCAAAGATACAACTAAAATTCCCGCTTGGGATTTTTCTATCTCCAAAGCCTGTAACTGAGAATGTACAGATTTGTGCAATCTTTTCATGCTTGAACTCTCTTCCTCTAAGCTTAAGACCTGATAGTTTAACAGCTGAACCTCGATCTGCTTCAGCTCTAACTCTCCTTCAAGCTTATCAAGAGCATCCACACGCTCTATGTTTTTCAGACGCAACTGACCCAGATCAAAACTTCGAACTTCCAACAATCTCTCCATCACAGATTTCTCCTCCTCTAAGGTTTGAACCCGTAGACGTGAATTCTCGTGCACAGAATTCATCCTTGTCAATTCTCCTTCGAGAAGATGTATCTTCTCATTCAAATTCTGCATCAAGAGAGCAGAAACCTCCTGAGACCTCAGAGCCTGCTGTTTCTCTTCCTGGAGAGACTTCAACTGCCGAATCGATTCTTCATGCACTAACAGTGTTTTCGCTTTTTCTTTCTCTAGAACATTGATCATATCCTGCGATTTTACGACATCTTTTTGAATCCTCTCCTTCTCTTCTTGCAGCACCCTTACAGAGATAGTCAGCTGTGTTCTTTCCAATTGTATACCCTGAAGTAACCGAGTCAACTCGTCTAAATTTGCCGCAAGCTGCTTCTTTTCAGCTGCTGGCCCTTGAAGCCATTGGTTAAGCTCCTCTATCTCGAATGCCATTTTAATTTTATCGAGCTCGAGAACCTCCACACGACCCTGCAAGGACTGGACTTCCACTTGAAGGAGTACCTTCTCTGTCAATATCGTACCCTTCTCCTGCTCTAAAATGACAATTCCAGCTTCCAATCGCTCATTCTCATCCTGTAATTCCTGCAGCCAACAAAGTACATGTACAACAGTCAGGTGCAATAATCGTAGTCAAACCAAGAATCATTCGCTAATAGAAATCATAGGAACTAGTTCAAAAGCTTACACAACTTGTCCCAACCCCAATCATTCCTCCAGGTAATACATGGAAGTTGCGAGAGAATAATTAGGCTCTTCCAATTATGCGAAAATTAGCCTCCGTCTAAGAGAATGGGTGGACATAAGTGATAACCAAAAATAGAAGTATTGGATGTAAACGATGTAGTCAAATGTATCAATTAGGAAATTGCCACTGTCGGAACAAAGCCGGTAATACCAAGGAGCAAAGAGCCCGTACCAGCATGAAAAAATATACGCCCCAAATATTAGCTGACAAACTTGCAACAAATTACCTGCTCCTTGCGTAAATCAGTAAGCCGTTTCGACAACTGATACACTTTAATTCCTGCTTCAGATATCCTCTCTTCAAGCTCGTTCAGATGCCAACGAAGTTTCTGGACTAACTCATCAGACCTCAGCTTCTCTTCATTTCTCAAGTCTTTGAGTTCACTGAGCTCTGTCGCTAAAGTTGCTTCGCTGTCACGCACCGCTTGAATTTGATCCCAAGCAGCCTGCAAATCTGCTGCAAGTTCCAACCGCTCACCCTCTTGTCTCTCTTTTACTTCCTCGAGCTTGTCAACCTCACCACTCAACCGAATAATTTCCTCCTGTAGCTCTAAGATGAGTTGATTAGATTTTTCGACTTTCTCCTTCAGATCCTTGACCTCCTCTTTTGATGCATGCAATAGTTGCTCCAAGTCTTCAACTGTGGAAAGAGCTGTGGCTCTCTCGGATACCAAACCTTGAACTTGCATTTCCCAGAAGATTTGCTGAGCAGATACGGCCTGCTCAGTTTTCTTTTTCTGTTTCACAAGCTCAGAAGCCTGGCCCAAGAGCTGGTCCTTCTCCTCTTGTAAATCTTTGAGCTTTTGAGAAGTTTCTTGTCTCAATGCCCCAAGGAGTTGGGACATTTCTTCTGACTTAAGGTGCAGGCCAATATTTTCCTTCTCCAACACTTCCAACTTAATCTCAAGGTCCTTAACTTTCTGATCCAAGAGCACTGCCTCAGCATCTTTTCTTTCGTTAAGTTCTCGCAAATTGGATGCAAGCAGTGTTTCCCGTTCATTAGCAGCATGCAGCTGCTCCCAAACTGTCTGAATACCTGCGACCAACTCCATTCTCTCTCCTTCAAGTGCCTGTTTTTCCTGCTCCAACCTGCTGTAACCTTCAATAAGGCGATTATTTTCTTCCCAAAGATGCTGCACCGATAGGCTAGCTTCATTGGACAGACCAGAAAGCTGTCTCTTGTCCTCTTCTAGCTCTCGAACTTGGGTAATAAGACTGTCAACCATTATCACTGATGCCAATTTCTCGGCCTCAAAGCTCTGTATGTGTCCCCTACACGTTCTGAGCTCAACCTCTAACTCCTCCCTTCTCTCTTTTTCTTGAACAAGTGCCTCAAATTGACTTTGATCAATGTCAAATTTCAATTCATCCACCTCCTGATTCAACTTGCTTGCTTTCATCACAACGTGCGTATTTTCTTCACGAAGGCCGTGTAATTGCAACTGCAGCTCGTACTGCTGATCCTGGGAGATCTGAAGTTTAGACGCTAAGTCTGCAATTCTGGCCTGAGCTAAATGATTTTCCAGCTCAAACTCACTCGACACGGCAGCATCATGAACTTCTAGTTGACGCACCGCAGCGCTGGATGTCTCGATAGTGGATAACAAATTTTGCTGCTTGCGTACTTTTTCCTGACAGGTTTCCAACGTACCTACGGGCTCCTCCTCCCAATGCTGCCAACCTTCTAAAATAGAGGTTACTTGATCCTTCAGTTTAATTTTTTTATCATCGATGAAATCTAAATTAGATTCTAGAGCTTTAGACCTCTCTAAACCGCTACTATGTTCTTCCTCAAGCTCATGGAACTGTATCTCAATAGCTATTATTTGACTTGACAAGCTACTAATCTCACCTTCTCTCTCCTGTCTAAGAGCTACTTTCTCGTATACTAGTCGAGCATGACTATCATCTGCCACTTGCATCTGCGTCTTCAGAGTCTCAAGCTCAATTAAGCGATCAACAAGCTGTTCTTCATTTTCCTGGTTTTCCAAACCAAAGTTATTACCTTCAACCTCCACATGTGCGTTCTCCTGCAGCACATTGTAAACTGAATATCTGGATTCATTGGATGAACTTCTCAGAAGTTGGTTCTCCTCCTCTAGCCTGCGAAGCTCTTGCTTCAAGACCTCAATCACAAAATTTAGCTCCATCACGGATTCCTTACTGGAGGTTTCCGCATGCTTGTGTGATCTTCCTAAATCTTCAATCATCTCTTCCTTTGATCTCTGCGTATCCCGATTTAGATAAGCTACCTTCACTTGTACCTTAGTCATATTTCACAAAGAATGCAAACTTGAGCACGAACTGGTCACACCTTTTCCAGTGTCTTTCCAATCACAAACCTCACTACTAAGACAAATTGACAATGCGACCTCTATGTCATCCTGAAAATAAGTCATAGCTGTCTTCCCAATAAACCTAAACCAAATGTCGACTTCATTATATATGTCTGTGTCGTGCAGTACACTACCAAGAGAGATATAACACGGATAAAACAAGTTAATCGATACGAACATCCTAGTTCAAAATAAATATCATACCTCGGCGACCAAGAGCTCCAAAACCTTCTCGGCATTGTCGACCTCAGAACTAGATTCTGCATCTAATGCTACCACATGATCTAGAATATCGGCAGCAACATGCGTCTCTACCCCGACCTCCGCCATCGCCTCAGCTGCAATCGGATCTACATTCATATCTATTTCGCTTATCTCCGCCTCAAGTTCCCTTCCATTCAGGCCGTCCTCGCTGGAATCATTAAGCAATGCAGCCACGGCCGAATGACCATCAATGAGACCGTCGGAGGTTCCATCGACAGGAAAGGCCTGATAAATCTTGACATATGCAAAGGAAGTTCTCTGGAGGCTTGGCAGCTTCAACAACACCTACCACGTTTCTACTAAGGAAAAAGCTTTCATAATTGCAAAATTGGCACCGATGAGCCTAAAGTCCTCAACTCAATCAGACCATACGAAGTCGCTGGCAGCATAAAGCACCTGCAACCCATACGTAACATAATGGGGAACATGAACACTCGTGGAACAAACTATACAAAGAAACCCTACACAATTATTAAATGGAAGAGTAACGCACAAGCCATTCACCTCCCAATGCCAATAAGAAACAAATTACATTATTATCACCACTTATCAAAAACAGCAAGACGTATGAAATTATGCCCGCATGCTATTTAAGAAGATCGCAACAGACGCTGCGGTCAAAATGATCATGATGAGAACCCGGCGCTTCTTACCTCCGAGAATCCTGGGCAGCACAAAATATACGCACCCGCACTCGAGCCGACTTCCCTTGCCATGCGCATGTCAGAGATGGAACTACGCCTAATTCTCACCATTTGCGTCTACTGTAACAAACGAAAACTAACGACTTAAACCCACAAGCTTCACTCAACACCCGCCATCCCGGATTTCGATTGAATTGAGACCAAATAAACGATCTCCAACGCTTCCCACAAATGGGGCCGCCGGGAACTCGGATCGCCACGAAGCGCCTCACAGAACCGACGCCGCTCCGTGCTATGCTGTTCGATTCAACTTGGAAAACAACAGAACAATTCACAAACCAAGCACAATCAATGGGGATCTCACCGAGACGACAAGCTTCCGACGCACTGATTCTCTCATCACCGACACTTCCTGCCTTGCAATTTCACGCCGCGCCACCACAACCTACACAACAAACAGCGAACAACCACTGGAGAAGCTCATTCTCTCCTCCTCCATCACCACTGCCGCTACCGGCACCACCACCGGTCGCAGTCGGCTTCAGCTTCAAATCATGAGTCCCAACCTCCGCTAGTAATACATCACTTAGTGAATAGCGATCAACCCTGACACCTTCACTACTGATCGCCCCAAAGCTTCCCCTCCCTCTTCCTCCACCCACGATTAAGACCAACACTTGAAGCTTAAGAGTAAGACTGTAAGTTCTTGTACTAGAGAGCGGGCAGGGAGTGGCGCATTCTGCCGTGCAAGCGGCTCCAGGGCGAGACCTGTAGCCGCGCGCGCGGCAGAATGCGCCACTCCCTGCCCGCTCTCAAGCGTAAAAAACTTTGGGAACCTGATTAAGAACGTCGGAATCCGCAGCCACTGCGACAGAATCAGCAGCCCGAGCTACAGAATCCCTGGGAGCGCATTCTGCTTCCTAAGCCAGTCATGAAAACGGCTGAATCAGCCATAACCCCCTTTTGGTTTTTTCCAGTTCTCCCCGAGGGACCTCCCGCCGCAATATCGCCCGCGGCGGTTGGCCTCCCGGGTTTGTGGGGGTAACAAACCCGCCCCGGGAAAAAACCCGCGGGGCTCGAAGACCGGGCACGATCAAAAACTTCGTGAACTTTGCGGGCTGCCCAATGAAATGAGCCCAAGTGGGGATTCGAACCCGGATCCCCGCGAGAGCGTCGAGTTGAGACTATCAATTGAGCCATCGTGAACATTTAGCACATTCCTCATGCTCTGCTGGAGTAACTTGATTGTAGGATTTCATAACCTGCCCAAAGTTCAGTGTTGCCCAACGGGGGTTATGAAGGGTGAGCCCTCCGCAGGGGGGGCTCACGCGATGGGAGCACCCTACGCCTCGGGCCGGGCTTCGCCCTTGCCCTACGGCTCGGGATGCTTCTATCGCGTGAGCCCCCCCTGCGGGGGGCTCACCCTTTACATCAAGGTTTTTTACGTGTGTGTAAAGTGACCTCAAACTCGAAAAGGGAGGCGCACCATCCATTCTCAAGACGAGCGCACCAGCCATGAAAAACGCAGGGCGGTACAGCTTTCAGGCACCAACATAATTAGATTTTCTCCAAGATGGATGTGACCGGCCTGCGACCAGCCAACCTGGAAATTGAAAACTGGATCGGCCAACAAGGGGCGTTGATCGAAGGCAGTTAATCCTGGTCGTCGAGATCAGATTTGGGTACAGTCAGATAAGTGATACTTCGAAAAGTGTGGGTCTCTCTATTTTTCCTCACCGAGTACTCCACCCTTACCAAGCACTGCAGCCACCCTTCGCGGACAGGGGCAGCGCAACGCCCCGGGGTGGCCTCGCAACTAAGGGCTCCCCAGATTGGGGGAAGCGCAGAGTCTGCCCGGCAACCCGCTTCGGCTCCCCACGGAGGGCCAGCCCGACCCCGCCCTTGGGCCAGCTGACCCTGCTCCCATCGCCGCCGTAACCAGCTCCCGCTCCGCCTCACCTTGCGATTCCTCCCCAGTCCGCTCTCGCCCGTTCCCTGCAATTCCCTCCCGTTCCCCAGCGTTCCCTCAACTTATACCCTCCCCGAGACCCTTTTTCGCGATACTTTGATTATATGCTCTGTATTTTTTGACTCCTCTTCTCACAAAACTGTGAAAATGTTTGGGCTCTTCCCCTCTTCTCCTCTCACAAAAAAACTAGGTCTTCTTTTTGAAAACTCTCTTTTCTTTACAATTTCTCTTCAATTTCCATATTTAACTAAGTATATTTATATATTATCATAATGAAGAATCATAAAGGAACTCATAATGTAGCAGTACACAAAAGTAAAATTACAAAGTGATAACAAAATCAATGAAAAAACTCAAATCATAAACTTTACTTCACAAATATCTCATGGTCACATTTTTTGGAAAAAATAGAATTTGCTCTTCCCTCTATCAATGTTTTGGTAGCACAAATATCACAAGTGACCTTGGGAAGCTTACAGAAAATCATCTTTTTTTACTTGGATTGTGGAAGAAGCACATATGAAGAGCGCTTGAAAGGGGGGCATGGAGCACTTGTTTCACCAACTTCCGAAATCTTCCGTTTCTTCCCATGTCTCATTCTTGTTCGCTTCACATTCTCTTGGATGGAAGCAATAAAACCTCGGAGGGGAAGAGTAATTGTATTGGGCCTTTCAAAATTTGAAGGCTCCGATAATGTGCCCAAACAAGCTTGAAGGGCTTGAAATTTCCGCTTCACCTCTTCTTCATTGTCACCATAAAGAGTTGCTTGACATTATGATTCAATTTCACGTACCATAATGAATGCCTTCTCACGCATGACACCAATCAAAGAAGCCTCCTCCCTTGGTACATCCGGTTGAGTTGGAGTCATATGCTCCATCACCTCCATGTCTTCCATAATGTTGTGTGGAGACAATGGTTCCTCAACAACTTCATTTTCTTTGAGTCCTTCAAAAAATACCTTCACAATTAATTGCACACCAAGTATGTGCTTGCAAGTGGAGAGCATGTCGGGACAATCACAATAATGTGCTTTCAATGAAACACTATATTATAAATTAGGAGAAGGCTCACTCTTGACATGGAAAAGGAGATGCTCTTCATCTACAACCTTCAAGACATCCATAGGAGAAAATGATAAGCCTTCAAAATTTGTTCTCCTCCTTTTAATCAACGTCTATGAGCGTTGTCATTTGCTCTCCTTATGTATCTTTTTGGATCACCTACAAAATTATAAAATAACTTTTAACTTAGCCTCATGTTGAAATTTTAAAAAAAAATAAAAAAATACAATAATATAAGTATAATATAATAATAAAAAATGAGAGACTTACTTAAACGTTGAGTCATTCGGAATTGACTTCATAATGTGAGTTGGCTAACACAAGTGCCAACCTTGGCACTACCAACAATTGCCACTATAAGGTTCCGGAAGGACCGGTTCACTTTTCTTTGTAAAATGGTGTATTTAATCAACATCTAATGTCGTTCGACATGATTAGTTGTATCCATACCCCCACAAGCAAATAACCTCCCAAATTGAGGCCACAATCTTCTCCAAAGACAACTAATTCTGGCCCTCCAAAAATCACGTATTTGGCAAATATTGGGATGTGTTGTAACTCAACACAAAATCTTCTTAAATTCTCATCAAAATAGTCTTCACCAAGGCAAAGCATCAGAACATGTAATGCCCTTTACACTTGGTCTTTGTCCTCATTAGCTACCTTGGTTAACAAATTTTCACTACATGCCTTCAAAACATGGAAGTAACATAAGAGAACTTGTTTATCAACTTGTGTTTTGATACCCTCCTCAAAAGTTCAACAATGAGCATCATTGCTCACAACTCTTTGAATAAAATTCAAAAATGGCTTGTGTTTGTCAATGATGATTGCGAAGGATTTAACATCTTTTAAAGATCCAAACACGTGGAATAATGCTATCTTTATAGCAAGACTTTCATATCCCTTTTTAAAATCATTGCTACAAAGCATGTAAAAAACCGAAATTCCAATTCTATCTTGGTTTGGTACAATTGCCTTATAAAGAAAACAAATTGTATTGGTTTGTCTTGAATGTAAAATCCAAGGCCCAAGAATTGTTACTTGAAAACCGTAGGGCCGATTTTTGCATGAAGTCATCGTGTATAATTACCACAAATGGAATCTTCTTGGAGTTCTCATTCTTGATTGCATACGGTTGGGGAAATGCTATTCTACAAGCGGTGAGCGGAGAGCGGTGAGCGGTAACTTTGCAGAAATTTTGATGTTTTTGGTGAAGTTTCTCACAGTCTACAACTGCAGCATGTTGGTTTTCACATTAATTTTTTTTGAAAAGTATGAACTTAATAACACCTATGACCGTGCGTGCCTATTTCCGTGCATACCTATATCCGTCTTTAGATGTGATTTACAGCCATCATTGAAGGCTACGGGTGTTAGTATTTTGAATTTTCATCTTTCCACGTACTAAGTTCAGGAGAAGTGAATGGATTAAGTTTATCTTGGGGTGGATACGGTTTAGGATAATGAAGACTACTAGATTTCATAGAAATTTTCTAAGAATAAAATATTATTCTTTATTTAGTCCTTAAGTCTACTATCAAGATAAAGTATAGCCAAGTAAGAGAGATAAAGGATAAATTGGCGTATAAAAAGACTGCGGAGCAACTGCATATTTTTTCTTTTATTACATTTTTTTTTCATCCAATTTGAATTTGTTTATGTCAGTTTGGGAATGGCCCCAGCGATTATCCTTTGCGAGGTACAACGTCCATTGCTTTCTCTCGAGAAGTATAACACACCGAAGCCACTGCCCAATTGACCTTAATTAGCTCACATGTACAGGATTATATTCAAGTTATATTCGCTGCCACCAAAGATTATGGAATAAACTTGGTGAATTGCTGACCGGCTTATCTAATCGACCTTGATTAGTATGGGATGTATGGGTGATGTGTATGGGATGTATATGCGATGTGTACGTGATGTGTATGTGATCTGAATATGATGTCTATGTGATCTGAATGTGTTGTGTATGTGTTCTGAATGTGATATGTATGTGATCTGAATGTGATGTGTATGTGATCTGAATGTGATGTGTATGTGATTTGAATGTGATGTGTATGTGACGTGTATGTGATGTGTATGTGATCTGAATGTGATGTGTATGTGATGTGTATGTAATGTGCATTATGAGAGAATATATGATCTGTATGTGAAAGAGAAAAACTATTATAAAAACAATGAAATAAGTTTTATAACATTTACAAAAAAAAGAAAAGAGAAGTAGAAAAAAAGACTTAGCATGAAAGAAAGAAATGACAAGCATAGAGTAAAATTCCAATGCAAGGTTGTATAAGTTGAAAAGAGTGTACAAAGAATGGATTCTGTGCTGAATAAGATAAAGATTGGAACCTAGCAACTAGTACACTAAACCTAGGTGTGTACTACAAGTGTGGGATATGGATGCCGAATATGAATATGGGGTAGGGATAAATGAGAATATGAGATGGAATGAGAAAGAAAGAAAAAAACAAAGGGGGTGTTAATAAAGAAGAAAGGTGCCAATGGAAGGGATAAATGGAAAGTAAAAAAGGAAAGTAGAAAACAATAACAAAGACATAACACGGATGGGAATGAGGGTGAGCTTCGGTGTGGAAGGGATAAATGAGAATATAAGATGGATAAAAAAAGAAAAAAAAAATTAAAAAAAAACAAGGGCAGTGTTAATAAAGAAGAAAGGTGCCGATGGAAGGGATAAATGCATAAAAGGAAAAGGAAACGGGAGAAAGAAAAACAAAATGAAAATGAGGATGGAAGTGAGGATGAACTTGGGAGTGGAAGGGATAAATGAGAATATAAGAGGGAATGAAAGAAAAAGAAAAAAACAAAACAATGGAGGCGTTAATAAAGAAGAAAGGTGCCAATGGAAGGGATAAATGGAAAAAAGGAAAAGGAAACGGGAAAAAGAAAAATAAAATGCAAACGAGGATGGGAGTGGAGATGAACTTGAGAGTGGAAGGGATAAATGAGAATATAAGATGGAATGAATTAATAAAAAGAAAATGATGATGAAAATACAGAACAAGGTACTCTTGGTTGTGGCTGCGAAGTTGTGTTAAGGATGGTATCTATTTTTATATTTTATCCGTATTTTGGACCCACTAATCTTGGTCATTAGTCCATCTAATTTTAGATCCGACTGTACTCGGTCCTACACGGTCCATTTCGTGATTTCAAAATTGCTTTGTTATGTAATTGCTCTAATGCATGCTATCATTCACTACGTAATGGTATAGGATATTAATGTGGTAATGCGTCAGGCTTTAGACAAGGGCTGGGCATACTCGATGTTCAGTTCAATCAAGTGGAATGATTTACAGACTAATTGCATCTCTAAGTCTTGTTGGGTGAGACAAAAGGTTTAGAACATAGAGCTCATTATCATAACATTGACGAAGTTGCGTGACGAATGCTGAGAGGTGTATCACTTTTGAAGCACATGACGGGTTGAAATTCAGACACTTTGAAGCGACTAAAATGAACAACAAAAACGGAAGGAGATGTTAATAAAGTAGAAAGGTACATAAAAGTTCTCTATCTACTCGCTACTGCCTCGAACTCACATTTCCAAAATATCCTCCAATGTACTCATAGAGCGTACGATACAGCGCTCTTCTTTGCAGTCTTCTTCGGCTTCAAAGGATGAAAAAGTGATAGTGGATGGCTCTTCTTCGTCTTCTGCCTCCTCTGACTCATCTGCTTCAATATCAACAAACTCCAATGATCTGTTTGGTGCATTTTCAGATCTATAGTAACGATAAGAACCACAAGCCAATTCAATAGCAGCATTGTTCGCATAAGATGGAAGATGCCATGATGGTGGCGGGCTAGGGTAGAAATTAGGATCAGAAAAGAAAGGACGATGCACGGGATAGCCCATATTATCGCATCTGCAAATGTAAATGGCACATTGTTTATAAATCCACTCCACATTCAATGCGAGTACATAAAACGTAACACTAGAGAAAAAGTATCTAAACTCACTTCTGGAATCGAGATCTTTTAAAAATCTTAGCAATGGGAACTTTACCCTCAGGATCATCAACGATGACATGCTCAGTAGTGGTGGATTGAGGAACTGTGGAAGTCCGAATCAACGACTGCAACAAAGCCTTGAAAATGTCTGCATCAGCCTCCAAGGCCACGATGTGGCGGTCAACGTTGCGGCATGCATGGATTGACGGACCTGAAGTACAATCCACTTGATTTCATTAGTGGTACTCAAAAACATTAAAGAATAGGCAAAGTTATGAGGAAGAAGGTAAAACATTAATTTTAGGCAAACCAAAAACATACCAGTTGCTGCTGTGCAGTCAAACACAACGTTCCCAGGGTCGGAGCATGCTTCAATCAACATTTTCATGAGAACCACGGATTTCTCGCGGGGACCTCTCCATGGCTTCGAACCATTGCACATCTGGTTCTCTGGCAGAACTATATTCTGTAAGCAATCGTCACGTCCCACGTCTACACCGTGACGGCTCAACAGCTTAGGAACAGGCCGAAAACCAAACTTTGAAGCAGGAGGTCCGGTCTTCACCATCAGAGTAATCCCAAACCGAAGTGTCTATAATCCAAGAACGACCTGCAAGGAAGTTAGTGCCACATGAGTTCTAGGCCATACCAAGTCGCTGCAAATGCCATGCATAGGCCATAACCTCAAGGAAGAATGCAATAATAAACTCAGAGTCCATATCATGCCTAGGCCGTGGGCACTCCACGAATTCAAGTTTTAAATTAATGGCCATACCATGCCAGGGACGTACACTTTCTGTATGGCAAGAAGGGGATTGCGATTACAGAACTGAAGTACGGGCAACAAAAGCCAACTCATCAGATTCGAGGTAAATTGAGATTTAATTTTCAATGGCTATCAGAAAGTCACAAAGGTGATTCGTGACAATCAATAATAGGTCCAGATGATAGTCCAATAAAATGAGGAGATTAATATATTGCATTGAAACTTACAGTAACTGACGTATCGAAGGGTGATGTCAGGTGGAGTCGGTTCATTGTCCACCATTCCTTGCGAACTCTGAAATTGAATGCATCGCAGTAACCTAGGATATTTGATTTTGTTGCTGCATGATACGGATGAAAAAAAATCATGGCTCCGTCATCATGCAGGTGGTTCTCGGCAAAGTCGAAGGTGTTCTGCCAGAAATCAGTAGAGTCTTCGTTCCAAGCAGGGATGGATATAGGTGGGTCTGAAACGCCGGGGACAGGAAGGCCCTCAGGTAGATCCGCAATAATAAGGTCGACAAAGTGATGTTTCATCTGTTTCCCACTCATGAAGAGGCTTCTCCCATTGGTGACCTGTACAGGTATTCAATTTCAAGAGAAGTCAGTGGTATGGTCGAAAGTCAAAACCACGTGAGGTTGTTAAGAGCATGGTTCTAAATAAACCGAGCTGCAAATACACGCATCACTTCAAAAGGCCAACTCAGATCGGCTGCACTGTCATTGCTCTAGACTCTGCTCGGGTCAGGCCACCAAGTTACACGGATAAAATCAAGAACAAAAACCAGGAGAAAAAGCACAAAACCTGACAAAGGAATATCATCTAAACAAGCTGGTCAAGAGCAAGCTGGTGGGCAATTCATTAGCAAGCTGGTGCAGAGGCCCTTACCCGCCACGACCATGGCATCGTGGCACATCATGGGATGCCCATGGCATCATGGCATGAGCAAATTCATCCGAAAATTATAACAAGTTCGAAATGCATGTGATCTGGATTACCTTAAGTAGGGTACGCTTGATCTCCAGGTACATGGGAGTGAATTCATTACCACTGCCTGCGAGTACATCTATGAGGGATGATTTGAGGATTAACTCGGAATTCTGGCCACACTCCCCAGCATCGTTGAATTCCAGGAGTTGATTGAGCTGATCATAGGAAGATCCTCTTTTTGTACCCCTCGAGTTGTTTTTCTCTTTTTGCCCGGAATTGCCAGAAGGACTATTCTTATCATCCTCACCAGGGGTGTTGATTTTCTTCTTGCCCGTTCTGCCCGATTTTTCCTTTGCTTTCAGCTCCTTCTCCAGCTCCTTCTGCTCGGCCCTCTCCTCGGCTTCTCTTACTTTTTGGGCCTTCTTCCGGTCCTCCTCGATCCTTCTCTTAAGAGCCTTGGCCCGCTCAGTTTCATCCTCTAATACCTTGAAGATCCACCATTTCAATACCGGACTCACCGATGGCATCCCTGGACTTCCGCAGCTCGATTTCGAAGGATGGAGTAAAACATGGCACACAGTCCAAGTACCATGCTCCAGCTGTAAGATGAGAAGTTGTCCATGTCCGCTGCTGTGAACCTGAGAACATGCATGCTTCATTCGATCTGTCGACCCATGCGGTGAGAAAAATTGGGAGATTCCCTTTTTCTGATTGCCTGCTTGGCCAAGAGCTCATACTTGAAATATCTGCAAGAGTTCCATCACCAGTTTCATGAGCACCGTAATCCGATCCCTTTGCAGCATGTTATGCGTAGCATGATAAATAGGGGCAGCATAGAAGGGTAATTGAGGGCATGGTATTCTTAGACATCGCGGGCATGGCCGGGTGATTAAAAGCCTAGCATGGTCACAATTTGCATAGCAAATGGAGCCTTTCTGGTCATTATGTATAAAGCATATTCAGATAAGCATACTCGAGACCATTTGACTGGCACAAATGATTACCATAGCGGCCACGCAATTTTCAGGACTCCCAATAACGAACCACTAACCAGTGGAGCTTATGAACATCACGACTGTGCAAACCACTGGAACATAAGGGTACACCTGAATAGAACTCGTCTGACAACGAGGTCTGTTCCCTTGAACTCCCGAAATTCGAGTTGTTTCTGGAAACCTTCGACTCCTCGGAAGTATGAATTGAAAACGTGGTCTCAGAGCTTCATTCGGCAGTCTTCCACGTAAGCTACTAGAGTCATCGGCTCAGTGGAGACTGTCATGTCAATACTGACTTGGTCCTGTCACACAATCTCCTCGAAACTTGCAGACAACTGCTCTGATAGCTGATATGTGCAATTGAGAAAGACAGTAGTTAGCTAGAATCTAGTTATTATATATCCAAGTCAAAAAATTTAAAGTGCTAAATGAATAGCAACATACCTCTGCCCAGAAAGTTGCCCTCGCGAGCCAGGATCACAGCCTCTCTTCGTTGACGGGCTTCGGTGGGATCTTCCGAGCCTCACGGGTGGCCGCAGAGGAGTTGAAGAATTGAAGCCATCTGATCTTCGCCGTGGGGTAGCCTTTGCCGTGGCTATGAGTTGCAACTTTTCCATGGTTAGCTCTGTGTTGGTGGTGTTAGATGAATAATGCCGCTCCACTTGCCAGTGAACGGGAAAGTACGATTGTTAGAATCCAACTAGGAGATTGTTAGACCAACAGAAATCTCTGCAATAAGAAAAATGGTCACTGCTTGACTGATGGCTATGATGACCTTCGACATTGCTATAATGACCTTTGATATGGCCCTTTCACTTGGATACACTACCTCATTCTAATTTTTAGAAGAGCATGCTACCACTCTGCTCGGGCCCTTTTACCTGGTTACTCTATTGAATTCTCCTACATTCAAGTGCCTGCTGCGAGTCTGCTCGGGCCCTTCCACCCGGTTACACTACCGAATTCCAATTTCTAGAGGTGCTTGCAACGAGTCTGCTCCGGCCCTTTCATCTGGTTATACCACCAAATTCTCCTACCTTCAAGTGCCAGCTGTGAGTCTTCTCGGGCCCTATCATCTGGTTACACTACCGAATTCCAATTTTTAGAAGAGCCCGCTTCGAGTCTGCTCGGCCCCTTTCACCTGGTTACATTACCGAATTCTAGTACCTTGAGGTGTCTGCTTGGGCCCTTCCACCTGGTTACACTACCGAATTCTACTACCTTCAAGTGCCTGCTGCGAGTCTGCTCGGGCCCTTCCACTTGGTTATACTACCGAATTCTAATTTCTTGAGGTGCCTGCTGCGAGTCTGCTCGGGCCCTTTCACCTGGTTACACTACCGAATTCTACTAGCTACAAGTGCCTGCTGCAAGTCTGATGATCTTGGGAATCGCTATGATGACCTACGATATGGCTATGATGACCTTCGAAGAAACAATAATGACTTTTCAAATGGCTATGATATCCTTGTATATGTTGTGATTTCAAACAGTCCTAGAATCTTCACATGCCTGAATGTGATGTTCCATATGACTCAGCCATAAGACCATACTTACTTGTCTTCATCCAGCTAAACCGAAATACACGTAGATCTTGACAGAAACAGATAGTAGGGCCGTATAATAACCCGACAAGAAGTGACGTAATTGATCTTGTGAGAGAATGCCTTAGAAAGTCTATGTTCCCAAAATAGATGGAGAGCCCAGCCACCATGAACCTCGGTAATGAGACTGCTCGGGGCCGAGCACAGTTGGATTGGGACTATCGCAGACAGAATTCGTCTCTCCCGACATTCATCGATTCGAGATGAAAAACAGACATGAGATGGGAGTGCCCAAGTGTGCTTGGCCCCGAGCACACTTGCTCCAGCATTGCCTAGACACTGCAAAATGAGCACTGACCTGAGGTAGACGGAAACGCGAGGTACTGATCTGAATACTCTCATTCAAAATTAAACTATCAAGATTGATGTGAACTTTCGACATATGAAGAGACTGTTCGAGACTAAAGCACTGGTTCTTTGTGAGCTTAAATGAATGTTAAGAAGTTAGGAAATAATAGTGTTAAGGGATAAGGAACGGATACTTACCTCACGCAGCCACGCTGGTGTCAGTTCGGGGTTTGCCACGGCAATAAACTTACTCATTTTAGAGCGAAGTTTTCTTGTTTCGCTCTTCACTGCGGCCTTCATGGCCCTAGTCTTACCAGATTCTGTGAAATTGCCGTCGTTGTGTTCCAGGAATCCTCGAAGACCATCATCGGCAGCACGGCTTATCTCATGGTGCAATACCAATCCAGTTCCCACAGGGTCAAATACCAACTTAATGTCAAATACGAACTTAATTTTAGACATGGTACTTTAATGCCAAGCTACCTAAGATATAATGATGCTACAATATAGAATTTAGCATAGTCTGCGATGGACAAAGATGGATTATGCTGAGTAATGCTACATAGACCATGGCGGACCATGATGATGATCCACTGCTGATGCCCCATGGCATTCGACAAAGACTAGGACAGCCTGCGTGTGGTTTTTTGGAACATTCGAGATTATTAAAATCATTAGCTAGTCAACCATGCAGAAAAATTAAATAACAATGAAAGGGGATAATGAGAATGTACCTGGAAAATGAAACTCCTGAACACGTTGACAGGCAAGGTTTGCCAAGTACTGTGCTTTGTTTTCTTGCACCTCTTCAAATCAGTACTTGACAAAATATCAATGAATTGCTCCAGTGGCATGAGGCCGTACTTGTGTACCCTGAAGAGGGTGTGAACTGGATTGGTCTTAACATGAGCATCCTCCGTGTTTCTGTCACGCAAAATATCAGCACAAGAATTACATTATAGAGTGTTGTCTAAAACAGCTGAGGGTATTGAAGGTGCTATAGTTTGAAGGTGAAACTCACTTGTTGATGTTGTGCATCACCTGCATTACTGGGCCAATTCTACCTCTAGTTTCCAAGAGAATAGAATCAACCGAGTAGTGCCATGACTCATCCGTCTTGTGCAGGCGCTCAATGTGGTTCCACCAGGCCTGGTACCGATGGTTACCGTCGCAAACAAAAAACATCACATTGGTAAGGGAAGCCAACTCGGGATTGGAGAGGAGGTGGTTGTTGAGTTCATCGTTTTTCTTGTCCCAAATTGGTCCCCACTTGGCCTTGTCTGTTTCAGAAATCTCCCTGGTTCTCCCCTCCTTGTCAGTGGTTGACAAGTAGAATACTGAGGCACCCTCGCCATAGCCATGCACAAATTCCTGCTCAAGTCTGGACAGGTCACTCTGTAACGTGGGCCGCACCATCGGCATTGCAAGCATACGGCAGAGAGGAACTTCAAATTTTGATGCATAATGTGGCTGCATTCGGAGCTCAGCAATTGTCGAAACAGAATTTAGCTTCTGGCGGTTCCAAATTTGGTCCTCATTCCCCAGGAATGTATCACCAGTTGAGTCCGATTCTCCATCTGAATCTCCATCTTGACCGTCCGATTTTTGGGTCAGGGTCGGTGGTGACTCATCCAGAATGCCTCCCACTTCATGTTGGTGCTCCTACAATCTCACATAATACCACATTAAAATAGCGAATGAAGAATACGAATTTTAGGAGAGAATGCAGCCCAGCAGGTACAAAATTGTGCATGATCAAAGTTCTGCAATAGATGGTTGAGGACCTAGCACAATAGTTGCCAAACAAAGATAGAGTAATATCCAATATGAATCAGTATTGACCAGTAGCACGTGCTTCAATTTAAACTCAACATATGGCCTGATATAAAAAACAATGCACGTCATTCCCAACAGAACTTCGCAGCCATGACGGAAAGCAGAAGGTTTGGTACACTATGTCACACCTGACTATCCTCTGTGATTCGATGAATTCAAGTAAATAAACAAGAAATTGAATTTGCTCGGCCCATACCAATTGATAATGACCACCTGAACGACATTAAATAAGTCCAAACAACGTTGCTGCAAGCGTGCTAGGAGACGAGCAAACCATCAGCACATCTCTTTAAGCTCTGTGTCTAGCCTGCCGGGACTCTGCTCGGGCCCTTGCACCTTGCAATTGATTGAACAGCCTCTGCAAGTTTGCTCGGGCCCTTTCACTTGGTTACACTACCTCATTCTAATTTTTAGAAGAGCCTACAAGAGTCTGCTCGGGCCCTTTCACCTAGTTACACTACCGAATTCTCCTACCTTCAAGTGCCTGCTCCGAGTCTGCTCGGGCCCTGTCACCTTGTTACACTACATCATTCCAAAAGCTTTTTTGAGAAATACCAAGGAATAAGCTCAAAATATGTAGTTATTAGGCCCGAGCAGACTTCTGAACCAACAAATGAACTGAGGATCTACGTACTCATGATAGTTAGAAGTACAAAAATGACTATGTTCGTCTTTGAGATCTACTTTTGTCGGTTTTTACACTTGATTTCGTCATTTAATACACTGTTGCGAGTCTGCTCGGGCCATTCCACCTGGTTACACTATCTCATTCTAATTTCAAGAGGAGCCAGCAAGAGTATGCTCGGGCCGTTTCACCTGCTTACACTATCGAATTCTACTACCTACAAGTGCCTGCTGCGAGTCTGCTCGGGCCATTCCACCTGGTTACATTACCAAATTCTAGTACCCTGAGGTGTCTGCTTGGGCCCTTCCACCTGGTTACACTACCTCATTCTAATTATTAGAAGAGCCTGCAAGAGTCTCCTCGGGCCCTTTCACTTGGTTACACTACCAAATTCTACTACCTTCAAGTGCCTGCTGCGAGTCTGCTCGGGCCCTTCCACTTGGTTATACTACCGAATTCTAATTTCTTGAGGTGCCTGCTCCGAGTCTGCTCGGGCCATTTCACCTGCATACACTACCCAATTCTACTGCCTACAAGTGCCTGCTGCAAGTCTGATGATCTTGGGAATCGCTATGATGACCTATGATATGGCTATGGTGACCTACGAAGAGGCAGTAATGACATTTCAAATGGCTATGATATCCTTGTATATGTTGTGATTTCAAACAGTCCTAGAATCTTCATATGCCCGAATGTGATGGTCTATATGCCTCAGCCCTAAGACCATACTTACTTAACTTCAACCAACCAAACCGAAATACACAAAGACCTTGACAGAAACATATAATAGGGCCACATGGAAACTCGACAAGAAGTGACGTTACACTACGGAATTCAAATTTCTAGAGGAGCCTGCAAGAGTCTGGTCGGGCCCTTTCACCTGATTACACTACCGAATTCTTATCTCTAGGAGAGCCTGCAAGAGTCTGCTCGGGCCCTTTCACCTGAATACACTACCGAATTCTAGTACCTCCAACTGCCTACTGCGATTCTGCTCGGGCCCTTTCACTTTGTTACACTACCCCATTCTAGTTTCTTGAAGAGCCTGCTGCGAGTCTGCTCGGGCCCATTCTCCTGGTTACACTACTAAATTCTAGTACCTTTAAGTGCGGGCTGCGAGTCTGCTCGGGCCCTTTCATTAAAATTCGCATTCAGATTTGTATCCAAGTAGAGTAGGGGGGAATGTTCGCAAATCAGCCTAGGCTTGGATAGTCTAACAAAGTCATATAATGCAGATGAAGAACCCAACAAATGGTTGCTCACTGACACATGTACAGCCCACGACATCGATTTACAGGATCACGTAATGATAACCCACTGTGTTCCTCTCCGAGCACACCTAATCTCTATCTCATTTTCTAGGCTTCCGCTTGTAAAGAGGCGCCTAACTCCACCATCCTTTGAGACTGCTTAGGGCAGGAGGAATAAGAATCTGACTTCTGAAACTGATGTCGACTGCCCCTCTGTTGAACTTGCAAAGCCCCTTCCTGCAAAGCCCCTTCCTGCGAATCCTCTTCCTGCAAATCCACTTCCTGCAAATCCCCTTCTTGCGAAACAATTTCACTAGCTTAGAACAGGTTCGGTGATTGCGTTTTCAGAGCTAGCACTTTGCAGATCTTGCAGGGAGGTGGATGCCTCGAGGCCAAGCATTACCTAGTGAACCATGGTTTCAGAAGACAGCCTCAGATGGGCTCATGTGCCTTGTGTACCGACTGCCTAAGGTCCCCTTGCCCTAGATGATGTAATTAAACTACTACATACTTGTTTACTACTCTTGAGTCTACTCGGAGTAAAATGCATGAAATGAGTGGAATATGGACAGCGGTAATCATTCTAGCTCGAACAAGTCTCTTTTTAACATGAACTAGTAATCAGTGAATAATGTATGAAATCAACTATGTGACTGGAATGTGAACTACATATCAACGTAACTTACCTTTGTAGTCTTTATTAAAGTTGAACAACCGCCGTCGGCAAGAAACTGAAGTTTCTTTGGCTGGACCTCGGCTTCATCAAACGCATCACCGTCACCCCCTTCTCCTCGAGCAACAACTTAACTAGAGTTTCCTCCCTTCCTCCCCATGGTTGAACGCAAATTGTATGGTGTACCTATGTGGTCTCTAAGCGCTAACTTCTGTAACCTCTCTAGACGTCGCTCTCTTCTAGATTCTAGCTTAGCTTTTGCACCCGATCTGGTTATCATCTCTGCTTGTATGCTAAAATAAAACCCGCTCTTTTATCCATGACATTGCTATGCTTGAACAATCTGTGAACAGACCAAATGTTCATATGTACTCGACTGCTTGATAACATTACAGCGCATGTCATGGTTAAGATCCGGTAACCAAGACTTAATTACTGCTGTATAGACAAAGTTAGTTCAACTTTCATACTGTCAGCTGTTTACTGCATGTTAAGAAGAATATCTTCAAAGCGGCCGTCTTTGATATGCCGCTTGCATTTACTAAAACCCCTTTATTTATACCCGCTTAAATTCAAAACAGAATTCCTCAATGCAATGTCAAGTTCTGTCAATCTCTATATAAGATATGCAAACGCCACATTCAGTATCGGACTTCTCACATGATATTTTTACTCCTGACGTGATGGACCCGCATCAATCCCCTCCTCATTCAGTTCCGGTTACACAGCAGGAGAGAGAGGAGAGCATGTCCTTAGGTAATTTTGACGGGCCTTTTGAACCAATTGAGGAGTCCAAGTTGCCTGATTGCACCCAGTGCAAGGCACCGATCATACACTCGGATGTGATGACTTTGGATGCAAAAGAATGTGACCGGTCGTTGCCAGCAGCCACTCTTGAAGTTTAGGAGTACGAGGGCAATTCTAGTAATGCTTCCCATGTGTACGCAAATGTAGGGGTCATCAAGCCTGGAACATATTCCAGACTTCTTTTAAGAAGTACCCCGCGGCCCAGAGGACGTAAGCTACAGAGTAGAGGATGCCGAGCACTTCATAGCACAGAAGGAGGAGAAGAAGATAGTAATAATGATTCCGCTGCTGCTCAGCGATCTATGAAACGCAGTCATCAAATATAGGTCCCAGGGGTTGCTTTTATTAGTTACTTCTAGACCATTATGAATTGAGTGGTTCCAATGTAACACTGAACAATTTCATTCGATTTTTGAGGATAATATTTTAGGAAGTTGCTGTCATAATCAGTCATGACTGTCGTATCTCAGACTCTGGATTAATTCTGCTGATTAGGGCGGGTACGTGTACTAATCCCTATGTAATAAATTACAGTTGCCAAACTAAGTACGTACAAAGCGTCTCATTAAGATTACAGTGCTATAGCATGCAAATTCGGTTTCCTTCCTATTCCACCACTCGGAGATAACCACTCGATGATTATATTTGGCATCATACTTAACCACTAAAGAATTCTTATGCGTCCCTCTTTGTTTTTATTCCTCTTTACAGATCTTATTGTTGCAGGTGCCTCTTAATTTGAACTCGATGGTCATTCTTTGTGCGGATTCGCATTCCGTTCCGATTACCTTTCCTCTGGGTGTAGATGGCCCCGCTATGATCAGTTCCACCACTCTGAGTCTTTGATTTCGGTTTCGTGAGGAATCACTGCATATAAAAGAGGAGTTCTTTGACGACATCACTGGTGCTCTCTCGCATGCCGTGGGTCAGTTGTCAACTCAGAATGAGATTGGAACGTTCTGGATGCTCAAACCTAGAAAGTATAGAGTTTACGGAGTTACCGAGTCTCTACTAGCTGCCTCTACTGAATTGCTTACTCCCCAATCGTCCACAACGGTGTGCCTTGAGTCTGAACCGTTGTTGAGGAAGGTCAAGACAGAGCCAAGTCTTCAGACCATCTATGAGCTGAGTGATGACTCCAATAGTGAAAACGCAGAAGAGATTCCGGTGATCCATGAGAGCAAGGAGAAGACACTGCCAATTGCAGATGATAATCGTGAGGAGGTGGTTGTCACTGTGGAGTCTGCAGTTCCTTCTAGTGTTGCAGGTGATAATTGTGAGGAGGTGGTTGTCCCTGTGAAGTCCTCGGTTCCGTCTAGTGTTGCAGTCTCCCCTTCAGAAAGTGTCGTTCAGTGCCTCATGAAGCTTAGCGCTCGTAAGAGGTCAAAGAGTGTTCTCTCGCGCACCAATTTTAATGCAATTAGAATGCAGGAAGTTCAGTACCTTCCACCTCAGTACAACGGCGATGTCATTTTCGAGTTCCCACCCTTAGGTGCTCACGACCATCACTCCGCTGCAAAGCAGTTATGGGGAATGGATAGGAAATACGATGGACACCCTTGGACTCGCACAGTGACTTCGAATATTCAGAACGACGTGAAGTTGGTCTTCCGTTCTTCGTTGTGCCTTGGCCATCTCCGTTGTGACAATGTCAAATGTGAGTATCTGACACGTGGAAACACGACTTCAGGATTGAATGAGACTGAATGGGATGGGATATCTGAGAGACTGTTTGAAGTTGGATCTAACCCGCCGCAAAGTTCCACTGTAGTCTGTAAGTCTTGCAATACACCACCGACCTGCGTTGCGCTTTGCCCTGCAAGGATATACTACGTCAGTGCGGGACCTCACATGACGAGAGCATGCGTTCACCTGGGAACTCACGACCATCCAGTGAAGTCCGGCGAGAACCGCAACTTTGACGAACATACGATGAACTTGATCAAGGAGCAGGTGGAGCGTACCCCGTCCGCCACCAATTCCGCCATCGTCCTCGAAACTGCGAAGGAGCTGCTGGGCCCATTACTTCTGGCCAAGGAAGGTGAACCGCAGAGGATTCTGGAATTGGAGGAGCTCGAACCAATCTTTGACCGATGTAAGCACTTTTCTTCCCCAAACATCAGAAATTGCATTACCTCGTTCAAGGCTGTTAGGCGCTTTGGGACCATAGACAGCATCAGAATGCTGTGAAACTTCAGCAACTGGAAGTTTATCCAAAACAACTTGTTTCTGGGGCAAGGCGATGATGCTGCGAAGGTGTATGTCTTCAAGATGTCTGAGGTAGGGTCGGGTAGTGGAGTCAATTTAGTTAAGCGTATGCATATTGGGGGTGACTTGGACAACGCGTGGATCATGTTTGACCACGTGAGGCGAGTCGGGGCCTGGGTAACGATGGCCTGCCACGTCTATGACCCCACCTATTGTCGGATAATGACAATCGCAGCGTGCGACATGCAGTCGGAGGACACGGCAGCCTAGTCCGTCCTCTGGAAGAATCTGAATGCTATCATGGAGACTCACGGGGTCGAGAGAGTTAACTTTAAGGGCTTTATGGCGGATGGTGCCGAAGCGAACTTCAATGCAGTTCGCATTATCTATGGAAGCGGTAACGCCTCCGAGATGATGATTGATAGGGAGAGGACATGCCTATTCCATTGGAGGCAGTCTCTAGAGCAACATACAAAGGCTCACATTCGACCGGACCTACGAGCGCAGCACATCAAACTCTGCCAGCAGTACAAGAATACCACGACAATGGCGGAAGCTGAAACAAAGTTCTTGGCAATCCGAGCATGGTGGATGTCAGCCGGCGCAGCAACAGAAAAAGGGCTCTCAGATCTGGAAACATGGCTTTTGTTCTAGCAATACCGGTATCGCCAATAGGGAGGTTACATGGAATTGGTAATTAAACCATATCCTTATAATCTCTGTCGCATCTGAAGTTTGGTGCCCTACAGTCAATTATTGGACACCCAGCTATCTAACCTAACCTCCAATGTGTGCAGAATCATAGCGAAGATGAGCTCGCAGAGATGCCGTTCTACAACCTTGCTGAATCAATCCACAACTGGTGGAAGCAGCAGTCTGGAGATCGTGGTAGCGACTTGTATGTCGTAGCTGTGGACGACTTTGTAAGGGCGTTCATGTAATGCGTTGCCTACTTCCAGTTCCTAAAGGGGGAGCGTCCTGGGAAAGGTCCGTCAAAAGAGGAGCTCAAGCTCCGACGTGCACAGAGATCTGCAGCAAGGACAGGAAACCCGAAAGTCCTTCACGAAGTGATTATGAACATGCCAGGAGCGGACGAATGGTGCACCAAGGACCCGCATCTTGAAGGGGAGGAGGTCTATATCTCTCTGAAACGTAAACTTGATGTTGCCTTTGGAGTTGAACGGGAGTCTCATAGGCCAGACAAGATCTCTGTGTCAAGACCTCGTGTCCAGACTAGAGCTGCACGCCGGGAGAGCGACTATCCTCTGACTATGGTAATAGCGGATTCTCCTACAAGCAGCGAAGAGGACCAAGCTGACCTTCAACTTGACCAGTCTCTACCTCGAGTCGACTACCATCACGTCACTTCAGTGGAGGAGACTCCCTGCAACCCTTCCGAGTGGCACATTGCACGACTTCCTAAGACATCCGCTAAGGCCTGCTTTGCCCAACATGCTGTGACTAAGAAGAAATGCGTGGCACGGATCGTGCAGCACGAGAAGAGCACTGCAGCGCCAACATACACGGGTTTCATGAAGAACTACAGGAAAGACAGAATAGAGAGTCATTAGTTCTTTTTCTGCAATGACGACATTGACAGGTTTATCAAGGGTAGCAAACGGAAGTGGGTCCTATCGGTGCCAAAGGTACCTGAGGTGTGGTCCGTGAAACTTGGGACAAAGTTGACAAAGAAAGAGATCCTCTCTCTAGAAAATGCTGGCTTTAGACTCCCCCAGCAGAAGGAGATGTCACCGAGAAGACTCTTTCAAGACCGGGCAGCGGCAGTGGACTTCTCGGCCTACCCTACGCCGGCATACTGCCATACTCGGACGAGTTCCCTACCCGGCGATCAAGAAAGCTCATCCGACGGAACAAGAAGGCTCCGTCAACCAAGCACAGCAATAATTGTGCCATCGCCTTATCGTAAGTGCTTGGGCATTCCCAATTCCTTCTTAGACTTCTAGAACACAACGAACTTTGTTTGAAAGGGCGGTATACCAGTGGCCTAGCTTTGTCAGAATATAATGACTAAGGTGGAAGCTTCTGACCGTATTAACCCCACCACTAGATTTATGCATGACCATTGAGACCGTACACCGTTTTGAAATCAACGTCCTCTATAGTAATTTATATTCTTATCAGAACTGCTCTTTCTGTCGCTGATTGTTGTACGTGCGTATGTGTGTATGTTATGTTGCATATCATTGTTCCAATCACTTCTCTGCTGGGCACTGTAGTCATAATTCATTGTGTTCTAGTTTTTGACGCTTGCTTGGATTTTCATCATCCACATCGGCTGTTGAGTGACGATCCTCGACATCCACTACTGCCTCACAACGTCCAATCCAATCAAATTGTATTACCCACTTAGGGCCGTTCCGGTGACAGCTTCTCGTATCCAGGAAAATACCACTGTCATTTGCTTTCCAAGCGCAATCAATACACAACATGGACTGATCAAGGTCATCAGGTGGTATCCATAGAAATACATTATTACGGGATTGCCTTGTTGCTATTAGAATGAAGTTGCATATCCATTTTGTAATAAAATGTGGATGTGTAGCTCTTCTTAAGATAACTCCTGTAGTACGTTCATTCTTAGATTCTCTTTGAAGAAGGGATGGCAGTGTTCTGACTGTCGTAGCACCATTTACTGGCCCGTAAACCAGCATCAATTCGTGGTTGAGGTCATTAAGTATTGAAACAAAGTAGTCGCCAAGTCTATCAATCAATCCTCAGGTGTATGGATTTTTCCTGAACTGGCCCTTCTTCAAAAAGTGCTTACAACCTCGAGGAGGACAGAATTGAGAGACATATACTCCGTCGGCCTGAATTCTCCATCGACATTGAGGTTCCTCAGAATGCGCCATTCATCACAGATTGGACAATCATTGTCCGAGTATCCTGCCAACTTGTTTCGCTTGCTCAGCACTTTTGGATTTTCATAAACGCAGACAGGTTCAACAATATAGGATTCCACGCCATTCCAACTCCTGGTTTCGTACGTAAATCTGCAGAACAGATTGTGTCTGAACATTTCCAAATTCATACGTTGTTGAAGCGGAGAACGAAGAAGAGTTGCCGAATTTGGACTAAGATTTTTAGAGAAACCGTATTTCATTCTCACTAGTCCATTGGCCGCTTTCTTTTCGGCACAATTCACTATAACCGGATGAGGAGATGCGTTTTGAATCTGAAGGGGACTATGTGTATTTGGTCGCGAAGCATGTACGCAATGAAAATATAAGAACATTAAAAAAATCAGAGAACAATGTTGATTCTTACTGACCCGGTTTCGCATATCTATAGATGGGCAAGAACTATCACTATGTGCAACAATGTTTTTTTTTGATTCTGCCTGGAAATTGTAATAGAGGAATTACTGGAAGACTAATATTGTGTTCAAAAAGGATCACGATGTATTCAACTCAAGCTCAAGCAGTCATTCACTCGGTAGAATCTAGGCAAGAAGTGATCAATAAATGAAGTTCGATGTTTTGAATCGTCAAACGCATTTGAGGAGGTGACCGGTTGAATGGTTCTTGACATATGAAAGGTCACTTTAGCATGTTTAGAAAGACACAAATTCTTAACTGTCATAAAAGAGTGATAGATTTTGTACTTCGGACCACTATTTGCAAAATAAGCACCGAACGAACAGTTCTTATGACAGCATTCCACGGGTGTTAGCCCGTACTGTCCACTGATCCCAACACCAAGATTTCCACGGTCATAGATCTACGTCCTTCAGTCATTTCACTGAAATTGTCCACGGCCATAGGTCACATTCCGAAGTACATTTAGAATTTTTAAAAAGCAAAAAATTGTTACTCCATAAAATACCGTAATCTTACCGCTCTAATTCACATTTTCATCAAAATATCCGAAAAGTTACCGCTCTCCGCTCTCCGCTCTCCGCTCACCGCTCACCGCTCGCACTTTAGCGTCGTCCCATACGGTTGATAGTACAAAATCTTCACTTGAGCTTGTAGATTTATGACCTCAATTTCTGCTGCATCTCAATCGTCTTTCGGAAGTGCATCTATATACACTCAATCAAGAATTTGAATACAAATCACAAAATAAATATGAAGAATCTAAAAAAATTTGAGAATATGAACACGAAGAATTAAAGTACAATTTAAATACTCAATGCATTTCATAACTTCACATAAAAAATGAAATATGGAAATATGGAAATATATATATATATATATATATATATATATATATATATATATATATATATATATATATATATATTGTTGATTCTTAAAGAATATGCAAGTATTTGCACTTCTATTTTGATGACAATGAATCTATATATAGCACGTTCCACCTCCGATATAATTTGTGAAAATCTCTCTTGAGCTTTAACGGACGCTGCTTCAATGGCCTTTGGTGAAAGTATGAGCGATAAATTCTCCATAACCCGTACAATGGAATAGTCTGGACGAAAGACTATTAAAAGGGGGGGTGTGGAATGTAAATACTACAACAATCAAAGCGTGACACGTCATTAATGTAATCACGACATTAGAAACAAGGATTCCAGATGTGACATCTAGCCAGATTTGGAGGGTTTATATCTACAATATATGGTGTGAAGTAAATCGGTCCGTGCTGAAGACTTTTCAGGAAATAGATAGAATCCGCAGAATAGAACATAGATGCGTTGTCTAGTAGATTATAATAGTTGTAAGATTTAAAAGGAGTATGTCACACTTTTTTACTTTTAGAAACCATCACATGTACTTGAGTTATCAATATTACTTTGTGCAAAAAGAACATACAGTTTCAATATTTTGCATGATTATTGTTAGATATCAAAGCTCTATTACTTATTGTTCTTCACGTATATTTAATTTGACCATAGCGTTAAATTGTGAATCCCCGAAATTGGCCTATAATTGAATGTAAAAAAACTCTGAATTGAAGTTGTAGTAGGAGATGATTCCTCCACCCCTGTACGCCTTAAATAAACATAGTGAATCTTATATGAAATTTCTTTCACCTCGGGGATGTACAATTCTTAAGTAAATTCATTCAGTGATTTACTAATCAGCCGAGTCCTTAAAATGAGAAGCATATTCTTAGAGGGATGTGCATGTAATAATATAGGAAAATAAAGGAAAGCAAGTACTTCCCAAGCGGGGAAAGTTCGTATGTTAGCGGAGAGCGTAGAGCGGAGAGCGGAGAGCACAGAATGGAGATCACAGAAATGACAAGTAGCCAAATTTTCAAAAGCAAAGTAGACCCTATAACCGTGGAAAATTACTAAAATAAGGCATGAGTTTGTTACTTTTTTAAGAAAAAGAGTATATTACGGTGGAATTCAGGGTTATCTCTGGTAAGAATTTCTTACGTTTGTTTATTGAGGTACAAATTAGGGCTGATGTCATGATGACGTCATGCATACAATCCTTTAGATTTGGTCCCTTATTGGATCTAGATACAAGTATTCCAGCATGATGTTTTTAGATAATATAGATAATACTAGGAATAAGAAAACTCTAAACAAGCAAAAAGAAATGGTCTTAAAAGTTCGTGGAATATTTCAGAGTTTGTGTGCAATATTGGAGCTGCTGAAACCAAGATGCATACCAAGTCAGACTGCTTGTCTTGGTTGAAGAATCCTCCGTCTTTAGATAAGACCATTACTAGCTTAAGTGTCAAGCAACAATCTATATAATCCTTAGCGGACGTCCTTGAAGTTGTATTAGCTCAATGATTACTGTAGAACTTAAGCGTGTACTTGCTAGGGAGTTGTTTGAAGGTATGGGCGATTCATTTGAGGTCGTTGCCTGTGAAACGGTTTTACAAGATTTGCTCAAGCGGATGGCAAATGGGCCTAACCCCTGGGATCATATAGGTAGTTGTGCAACGCAGGGTTGGACTCCTCCGACTGTAATCACGTTTGAAGACGTCGAGAGCGCTCGTGCTGTGTCGAAGAGTTGGAAGCGTGAGATTGACAGCAGTCCTTAATACGCATGCCTTCAGCTAGCGAGGTGGGATTACTTTTCGTACGAAGGTCGCCATTGGAGTCCGAAGGACAAATACGAAGTTAATCGGTTCAACATCAACTGGAGTGTTTTTAGGAGTTCTTGGAAACTTGCAAATCCAATTTACATCGAGAGGTTAGAGACAGCGTCCCTTGGAGAACTTAGTTGCGTTGAGTTAGATCAGTTGAGGTCATTGCTATTGGCCAATGGGAATCAGGTCTTAGATGTGCTGGAAGGAGAGAGAATTTCTCCGAGAGATGGTATTTGGATCTCTCCTAAGAATAGGTAACATGGCTATGATTTAGGGTGAGATTTTGAATGATTAAGAAAGTAATTACAGCATTATATATATTTTGAGCATTACAGTTGTGACATTTCATCCTTTACATACACGGATACGAACTAGAAATGAGAGTCATAACTACTTTAGGGTGTTTGCAGTAGAGTAGACGAAGGATTATGAAATCAACTCCAATTAAATCAAATCAAATCAGATGAAAACAATGATAGACCGAAGCCTCTTTCAAACTCACAACATGCTACAATCGCTACTTCCACTCTCAGAACCATGTGACTTTGAATCTCCTTCTACAGCCTCTGCATCGACAAATATAAGGGCCCTAGGATCAAAAGAAGTTGGCCGACTAGGAACATATGTAAGGGCTCTAGATTTGAGCGCTAGTGCTAAGGCCTCTGCATAATTCGGAAGTATATAAGGCTGAATCGGGCTGGAATGAAGACGCCACGATGGAATGGACACGGGCCTTGGCCTACATGGCGGTGTTGCCGCAACTACTCTGCAAGAGGAAATCGATAGTGGTAAGAATGAGTAGGTGAAGATGGAATCAATAAAGAAGCAAAGGGAACTAGCCCTGAAGTAAGAAAATGTAAAGAAGAACTTACTGTACTTATCTCGTCTTGCTCTCTTTGGAGGTGCATCTTGAACTGCTGCTGGTCTAGGATGTTTTGGAGGGCCCATGGCGGATGGCGTAGCCATATACGGTTTGAGAAGGGCGTTGAATATGGCTTTGTCCTCCTCACAAGCTATGATATGACGACCAATACTCTGGCAAGCCTTGATGGAGGCACCTGAAACATGTAGCACAAGAAAGAAGTCAGTCCTAGTGGAGAAAATCAGAGGATGGAAATGCAGAAACTGTTAATGAAGGATTACCTGTTCCTGCCATCCACTCAAAGACTATATCGCCGGGCTTGGTCATCTCCTCAATTATGCCCTGCATCATCTCAGGGGCTTTCTCCCTTGGGCCTCTCCACGGCACCTCCCCATTCATGTGCTGCGATTCCACATCGGTGAAGTTGAGAATGGAATCACTCTCGGTAATTTGGAGGTCGTTGTATACGACATCAGATTTCTTCGTTTGAAAAGAGAACTTGGATGGAGGGTGACCACCACGAATGAAGACGCGCACCCAGAATCGAAGAGATTGTAAGACACCAAAATATGTGAGTGTAATTAATAAGTAAGCTTAGCAGAATGCAAAGACAAGGAATGATTATGATGTACATACCAAGGAGTCGGGGATGGTAGGGTGAGCCAAGCCTAGTGCATTGAAGCCGCACCAGTCTCGGTGCAGCACGAAGCCATCAAGTTTAGTCACTTCAGAAATCTTCACAGCCAGATCTTGGTCGTTGTTGTGGATTATGCACAGAGCACCATCATGCTCCAAGTAATGTCTTGCAAATTCGAAGAGTTCCTCCAAATACTCCTTATCACGTTTGTTCGAAGGTGGAGTGACATAGGGTGAATTGGATATCGTAGGGACTGGAAGATTCTCAAGAATGTCGACAATGATTAAGTCGTATCCCAAGTGATTATACTCTTTGCATCTCGGCAGAACTCGGTTCTCGCGGTTTGCTTCAAACTTGAGTAACCAAGAAAACAAAGTTAGACATTATAAGATTTACATGACTGTACATATCGAAGGGAAAGGACTAAGCAACGGATCATACCTTTTGAACGATGTCTAGAGCCTTGTTCCATTCATGATCGCCACCCACGTCAGAGAGTTCCTTGTGTCGAAGCAGAACCGAATCCACAGAGGAGTTGATGACATAAACCTGTGTGGAATGCGGAGTTCCAAATGAAGAAGTAATTTGCGGAATTTTTTTTGCCTTCCTCTGCTCAAGGAGACTTCTAATGATCTCGAAAGCACTGATCGAGGAAGGAGCGGGGGATGAAGTTGGAGAAGGCTTCGTAACGACCTTACCTGGAGAGTTCTCTGGTGCCTTCTGTTCTGGTACAGAAGACGCCGCACCGATTTGCTGTGATGCCTGTGAATGCGAACGCAAAGATTTCAGTCGCCCTCTCCCTTTCTTGGGTGCAGGATATGATGATTGGTCTTGAAGGCCTTCGTCATCTTCAGTACCATCCACCGTGTCTTCGGCCACCACCTCACCGGCATCGTGTAACGTCTTGATGTCCACCTCCGAGTCAATTGTGAAACCGCGAAAACAATCAAGATACCAGCATCCAGCTTCCAAGTGGGGAGCTTTGTACCTTTTCAGCTGCTAAGGATAATAGATACACTGATCCAAGCTTCTCTAAGTCCAAGCAGAAAAGTAGTTAGGAAGCTACAGTGATGGCGCCTCTTGGAACGAGCTCTCTCTTAAAGTACTAAAGAAACTCATTTTATAGAAGGTTAGTATTAGAGAATAATAAAGAGCCCGTTATTGTGGAAAACGACTAAGATGAAGTTAAGTATCATACCGGTAAGTAACCCGCTTGACAACCTCAGCATTTTTAGGAAATTTTGCGAAATTCGACTTCTTGTCATAAGCCTTCTCTGCCTTCTTTCCAAGGAACGTGGGGAAGGCCTTGTTCCATAAAAGAATACGTGAATTGTTGACATAAGCCCCCGGTTCCTGGACATCAGGAAAATCCTTCCAATTGATGAAGAGGTTCTCCGCTTTGCATATGTCCTCGACTTCATTGATGACGGCTTCCTCCAACTATAATAAAGAAGACAACATATTAGCGACAAGCTAGAATTTATAAAAGATAAAAAATCATCATGTAATTTAAATAATAAATGTCAAAAATATACCCCAGCCTAGAATGAAGCCTTGTTCAACCAAGGGTCGAGGTCGGTTTCCTTGAATTCGAGCGGTAGGAATCTGTAAGATAGTCTAGAATTTGGGGATGAGTTCCACCACCTCAACTAACGAGCCTTGTATTTGGCCTCAACTGCTGCTGGGACAATTTTCTGTAGCTTCTCAAGGGTCATCTTCGGTTTCGAGAAGTCACTGAAATGTCGATTGATCTGCATGAAGAGCGATTATTTTAGACACTAAGAAATAAAGAAATGACGTTGACATACAAAGTTTTGTAAATGGTATTAGAAAGGGAGTCACCTCATTGAGGAAGTCATCACCATTCTTGGGATTTGCAATGGCCAAGTACTTGGTAAAGTCCTTCTTCTTGAAGGATTCGACCATTCTTTCACATGCCTCAGTCATGACATCCCAAACTGCATTGGCAGTTTGTTCCTCCTCTGGTGTCTTGTCAAGGTAGGCCCTCGCTGCTTCATCCGAGGCCACTGCGATTTCCCGCTGTTGAAACAGAATTATTTATCAGAATATTGAAAAATCATCCAAGTTGCATAAGCAAAGGCAGGAAGTTGGTAAAACTTACTCGGTACAGAAATGCTATAAAAGTTTTGGTTGTCAAGGGAAACCACGACGGATTAGGTGGCTTGAGTTTCAGACATGCATCATATTCTTCAACGGTAAGGAGGTCTTTAAAATCCTCTAGTTTCATCATCCCAAATGAGCGGATTCGAAACAACTTTGCTGGAAGATTACTCTTGACGTGGTCATTCTCATTCGACGTGAATAACAAAGTAGAATATTAGAGGAATAATAAACAGTACCAGAAAAGTTTGAATGTGTACAAACAAGGAAAAGAACGGAGATACTTACCACTTAATGTTGTGCATGGGGTGAAGCAACTTGCCCACATGGCCGCGGCGGTCTAGTACAATGCAATGCACAGAGATGTGCTATGTTGGGTCGTCCGCATGGTGCTTGTTTATATGTCGGAGCCATGCAGCGAGGCGGTGGTTACCTTCCTAGACAAAAAACATCTTGTGCGCGAATTGCATCCACTCCCCGTCTCCACGGATCTCATCTTCAAAACGATCACTCGCGGCCCTCCATAAAGGGCTCCAACCAGCCATGATATCCGCCGTAACGTCCTTCGTCTGCTCTTCATTGTTGTATATGGAGATGTACATGACGCGGTCCCCATCTCTATATCTCTTTACAAACTCCCGCTCCAAGTGCTGTACCTCCATTTTGCCCACTCGTCGAACCTAGGCCATTGAGATCATCCTGCACAAGGGCACCATCAAGCGCGACTTCCTTTTCCGGTTTGTTCCTTAGTTTGTTGATGACGCCTATGGAATCGAGCTTGTTTTGTTTGCGGTGCTGCAACTCGCCTTCTAAAGCAGTCTTCAAGTCTATTGGACAAGATGGTTTTACCAACCCATCTTGTGTTTGAGTTACCTGCAAAATGGTGTGCAAATTAATGTTGGAATCGTATCCCAAAAATTCTTGCAAAATAGAGAAATATGAAATAGAGAATAACAATATCACTTCATAATGATAAATCTAGTACAACAACTCCAATATCATACGCGTTTGAAGACTCTATCTACGTGATGCACGCCTATAATACTCCCTAGATTGTCTACAGTTCCAATGACGGCGCCTCCTCCAAAATCGCCTGGTTTGTTGGACAGGGCACGGCAGTATTGCCGGAAGGGCAAACACAACATCGGCTGGCCGCCTCACTCTAATAGGCGAGGAAGGAGAGGGTGCAGACATCGGAGGTGAATCATGTGTAGGAGAGGTTGGCATGTATGGAGGGGAAGTAGGCTCATAGACAGCGGATGTAGGCATGTACTGTGGAGAATAAATCTCTACAGGTACGATACCTAAATCTATAGGGTCTGCTACATCACAAGTACAATAGTGCCGATCAAATGAATCCGAAAGGTCAAGACATTGATAACTGATATGGGGGAATTTGCAGACAGCTTTGAAGCATCGGAATATACCTAGATTATGAAAAATAAAAAGGTTATGTTCCAATTGAAGAGTAATAAAATAAGACAAGTAATTTCAGAAATGGTGAATCATCTAAGGATTAAGGTACAATTTAAAGTACCTCGGTCTCCGCTGGAGTCGGTACTTGTACTTGGCTCCCCATATTATCCTCAGATGACTCCTAAATTACAAACAATGAAATGGAGATTAGAATCATCCGGGATAAAATGAAGATTTCAGACAATAAATGAAAGTATTGGCTGCATCATCGGCCCAGCCACAAGGGCCGAGCCTCCGCATGCTGCAGGCTGCTCGAGGCCCCGCACATCTATTCGGGGCCGAATGCTTCACAAACAAAGACTGAAGCCATCCTATGCCCCCGCAAGCCCAAGCCTCCGCCCCGCAAGCCCAAGTCCAAGCACTTCCGCCCCGCAAGCCCAAGTCCACATACAAACCCCAACAAAATCCCGCATACAAACCTCAAGAATCCAACCAACCCAACTCCTAATCTCCACAAAACCCCAAACCCAATTTCGACAAATCTCCACAAACCCCCAGCAAACACCTGAACCCACATTCCTCACTCAATCCCTCAGAAATTCAACATTCAAGCAAAAAATCCACCTCGACGTTGGTGTAGCGGCGGCGCTGTAGCTCTCTCTGCTCCTCTACTCCAACCTCTTATTGCTTGTCCTCGTCGTCATCTTCTCCATCATTGTCGTCGTCCTCTTCCCCGTCATCGTCCTCGTCGTCGTCTTTCTCTCCAAGCAACTCTGGGTCCTCGCCCTCTCGTCCCACCCCCTGATCCTCCCCCTGCTCTTCAGATCATGGATCTCCATCCCAGTCTTCTCTCTCCCCCCCAGCCCGGGCAGCCATATCGGTGCCCTCCTCTTTGTTGTTGCGACCACGTTCTGCTCCCCGCCCACCGCGACGCCCTCTCCGCCCCTCACCTCCGCGGCGCCCGCTCCCGACCTCCATCTTTGAAGTCTGTCCCTCTATACCCCTCTGACGGCCTCCTACTCTTCCACCGGCTCGCCCTCCCCGCACCGCCCCTTTACGCCCACGTTTTTGATAATCTCCGCGGGCCGCATGCTCGCAATCCACAGCCTCCCCATCCTCCATTATTGCTCTCCTCGCTCTCGCAACACCTCCCTCTTAGTTACGAGTTCCTTCTGAAGCATTTGAATCACCCCCTCTCACTCCTCCACTCTGTTTAGCAAATCTAGAACCTCCGCCCTCGGTCCACTTCCTAAAAAGAACAAAGTTAGCTTAAATACAGAGGAGAATTCATAATTTTACTGTATGAACACTGCGCTTAAAACATGACTAAGAATTTGCAAGACATAAAGCACTGTAAAGTACATCGGTTACAACTAAAAGTATGCTACTTAAGACAATAACATGAGAAACAAAGCAGTCTCCTTCAGAATTGAACAATACACATTCAACATTAAAAAGGAACGTCGGTAACTTACTTCAGTAGAGAGTCGATCCTTTGTGGATCCTAGAGCACTCTCTTCTGGAAGTGACTCGTTTAAGCCAAACGAAGGCTGCGGATACTGTGGTGTTTCTAAACCATTAAACCCTAAATCTTCCGTCATCTCATTACTTTTATCGTCCATGTTTACTACACCATGGTCCCTAACCGTGACATCTATAACCTCCTCTTTTATTTCCACTATAGACTCTAGAATGAGTTCACAAATGCTACAAAATTTAATTGCCAAAGGCAGCCCTGCTCCTCTAACCTTCAGAGGTGCACTCAGGAGGTTGCCTTTCGACTTCTCCTTTCTACGTGATTCTCTCCTCTTCCTCGCTCTCCTATTCGTAAAATCTGTACCATATGCTTTTCTTCTAGGTTTAGGAGTGACATAAGTAGAGGGAGCTGACCTCCACTCTCCTTCATGTGTCTAACTAACGAGAGAACACTCCTCACAATATAGCACTCCTTCTAACTTCCCTTCATCTTATATATCCCAAACCATCAACCCCTCTGACTCAGCCCTAAATACTTACCTTATGCTTAACCTACTTAAATTAATGAAAACTATAAATAAATGCATTTTGAATTAAAGCTGATGAGATCAATCTATTTTATTAGAGAAAAATAGAAGCTTGCAGAATAATAAAAGATTTGAATTAAGCACTGGAATACTTGTATTACATATGAAAGCCACTGACGGCTCATTCTAATCTCACCAAACTTCACATCGAATAGAATCGGTTCCACGATGCAAATATTAAAAGCGTAGTTCTAAAAACTCTAACCTAGTATACTTGGGTCTGCAAAAGGCAACATTCTAATTAGTTAGCGCCGTCTCTCTTAAATCATACATTCCTTACATAACAGAATGAATCATTACCTAGTCGTCCACATGAAAATTCCAACTAGAATAAAATGATCAACAGCGATGCATCATTCCTCTCACTTTGCTCTCGCGATACCGCTTCGCTAGTACACTCACTCTTCTCCCTTCTTCCACTAGTTCTACTGAATTGCCTGCGAACATGGGGATGGTCTGTTTGTATGCCCAAAGCATGGGTATCCCTCTTAGCTTTTGCGTAGATGACGATGGTCTAGCTACGGTGTCCTCTCTTCGCCTGAGTCTCAGATTCCATTTCCGTGAGGATTCCATCAGTATAGAGGAGGAAATCTTTGATGACGTTACTCCCGAGGTTACCCACACCCTCAGGCAACCTTCAATGAGAGATGAGAATAATATGTTGCAGTGGAGACTCTTCCCTGGATCCTATAGAGTCTACGGTCTTACTGATTCTCTGATGGCTGCATCTACTGAGATCCTTACCCCCCGTCGCTCTTCTACTTGCACAATTCAGACTCCCTTACCTCATGATGTCAAGGTCAAAGTCGAGTCTGGTACTGAAACTTCAGACGTAGAGAAACCTCCTCATCCGACAGTCATCTCTCTCCTCTGATGACGAAGTCAGTCCCGTCAAGTTGGTGCCTAAGGTCCACGCTGATGCTCCTCCTTCCAATGTGTCTCCTCCATTGTCCCAAGTCAGAGTTAGCATTGTCCCCCTCCTTCAACAGCTTGCGAAGGCGCGTGGGTCAAAAAACATTCTAAAGAAGATAGACTATTCCACTACTAGACACGAGAGAGTAGAGTACTTGCCTGCGAAGTTTGATGGTCCGGTTCTTTTTGAGTTGCCCCTAGCTGCTGCAGGATCCTCTAAGCTCGCCGCAAAGTCAATGCAGGGAATGGACAAACAATACGACGGACACTTGTGGACCAAGACCATCACAACAAACATCAAAAACGACTTCAGACTATCTTTTCGAAGTTCCACCTGCGTCGGATGGCTGCGCTGCAGCAACAAGGAGTGTGACTTTCTGAAGCGTGTTCCCAAGATCTTCGAGGATAATGAGACTGAGTTTGAAGGGTGTACCCTCCAAGCTTTTCTAATGGATCAGCCTCCTCCATCTGACTCCAGGCTAGTGTGCAAGGTATGTAAAGAACCTCCATCATGTGTAGCTACATGCGAGGCTAGGATTTATTACGTAGTGGGCAAAGCCAATCAGACTAGAGCTTCTATTCACATAGGAACACATGATCATCCAGTGAAAGTTGGAGACTACAGAGACTCTAAAGCAGAGATCAGTAGCTTAATAGAAGAGCAGGTAGAGTTGAACAAGAAAGCAACCAAGAGCGTCCTTGTCTTGGAGGCGAGCAAACACCTCATCGGGAGCTATGTGCTACAATCCGAGGATGCACCAACGAGGAAGCTGACGATAGAGGAGCTGGTTCCTGTTCTGGATCGATGCACAGACATGGCGTCACAAAATATCTGCAACAAAGTCGCGACCTTCAAAAAAATCAGAAGGTACATAATCATGGAAGGTATCACCAAGCTCCGTGGAAATAGTCTGTGGGCGTATGTCCAAGAGAATACGTTTCCTGGTCTAGGAGCTATGCGTGACAAAGTCTTCGTCTTCAAGATGTCGGAGGTCGGGCCGGGAAGTGGTGTCGACTTGGTCAGCCGAATGCAAGCTCGCGGAGATCTAGAGAACGCATGGATCATGTTCGACCATGTAAAACGCGTCAAAAAGTGGTTGACGATGGCGTGTCATGTATACGACGCCACCTATTGCCGCGTGATGACAATCGCCACTTGCGACATGCAGTCCGAGGACACAGAGGCCCAGTTCGTCTTTTGGAAAAAAATGAACCTGGTCATGGAGAACAATGGCATTGCAGCGGTGAACTTCAAGGTGTTCATGGCGGACATGGCGAATGCAGTGCTAATTCGAAACGGCAATGGCAACAAAGAGGACCTTATGGAGGACCGGGAGAGGTTGTGCTTGTTCCACTGGACACAGAACATGGTCGCGTATTCGCAGAAGCACTTCCTTGACGAACTCTGGGAATAGCACAAGAAGATGTGTACTCAGTACAAGAATGCGACCAGCATGGCAAAGGTGGACACTCTGTATCTCGCGTTGCGAGCATGGTGGGCATCTACCGGGGTCGTTGGCGCGAGCGGACTCATCAAACTCGATTAATGGCTGTCATTCTAGCACCACCGCTTCCGCCAGTGGGGGGGATTCATGACCACGATATGATTTCTGTACTATGCTTTAATGTTTTTGATACCGCTTCCCTATCTTTAACCTACAAAACTCTAATCGTTGAATCTAACGGCTCCTACTGTCCAAACTGCAGAAATTCACGGCAGAAGAACTCACAGAGATGCCGACCTGTAACCTCGCCGAAACAGGTCATAACAAGTGGCTCCAAGCTTCAGGAAACAACGGAAACAACCTCTACGTTGCTATCGTGGACGATTTCGTTCGAGCTTTTCTACGGGTTGTTAACTACTACCAGTTCCTCAAAGGTGATTTCGGGGGAACATGACCATCGAAGAAGGAATTGAGGCTTTGGATGGCGGAACGCAACTCAAAGAAATGGACAAATCCTACACTGCTCAAAGACCCCATGCTCAATATGCTAGGAGCAGAAGAGTTCAGCACCCGTCATTCTATCATGCTTAGAGCGAAAGTGTTTGGTTCACAGAAGCGAAAAGCCAACGTTCCCATTGGAGCTGACGAGGAGTCTCATCGCCCGGACAAGACAAACTTCTCTCGCCCAAGAGGCCGAAGACGTGCCGTCAGGGCTCGCCCTATGCAGATGCCTGTCATTGTGGAAGACAACTCCGAACACGACACCGAGGAAGAAGGTACCCAATCTCCTGCCCAGGAAGTTGATTCCCCTTTACCTTCACCTGTGAACATGGGCGGCATTTGCTATGTCAACGGGGTTGAAGAAACGAAGGTCAATGTGCAGGAGTGGCACATTTCGAGACTTCACAAAGCTTCTGCAAAGTGCTGCTGGGCCCAAAGAGCTGAAACGAAAAAGAAGTGCACTGAGATAATTGTCAGGGGGCCCCACTACACAGCTGCCCCGACCTACACTGGGCTTTGGACTAACTATCGCAGGAACACAGTTGAGAAGACAGAGCTCTTCTTCTGCTACGACAATATTGAGCGCTGCGTGAAAGGCTCTAAGCGCAAGTGGATAGCACTCTACTCAAAGGACCAGGAATTCCCCTCCATTCCAAAGGTCTAGCCAGTGAAACTTGGTACTAACCTCAAACTCACCGGGATTCTTGCCCTCAAAGCAGCAGACTTTCAACTTCCGACAAAGAAGCCGGTCTCCCTAAGACGCCTCTTCTCCTCTGCCCCGCCCCCTGCAAATCTCAGCTTCGTGCGAGTCCTTGCAGACGTGGACCGCTACCCAGGCAAGAGAGGCGGCAAGATGGTGAAGCGCACTGCCACTCGTCCCAATCCGGCGCAGCGACTCTCCATGGGCTCCTCCGAGTCCCTCAAAGCGCGCCTCCGTTCCATCACCATGATACCTGAGCCGGGCCACGGTTGCATCATTGGGCTGGACTCCGGCGTTGCTCCGCACATCACACGGTACCAGATTACCATCAGTTCTTACCCTGGTTGCACTTGCCCAGAAGACGATGACTACGTTCCCAGGGAGGACTCAGTTCACGTATTGTAAGCACCTATACTACATGCTCCTGAAGGTCTGCAACCGTGATCCTAAAGCCGAGCTTTTCATCCATGCGCCTACCTTTAGCTTCAACGAGGTCAAGCTACTCTTAGAGAGTGGAATCTTGCGTCACCCCTTGGCGAAGAAGTAGGTAGCACTCCTTCTTTAGAACTGCCATTTCCACAATGCCCATTGATCACGTAGTGAATGATTTAAGTAATATCCCATGTACTAAGTCAGCAATACAGAAGCTGTATTGACTTCTTCATTATAAAGGCTTTGTCGTTCACATTGATTCCATTCTATTTCAATACATTCTATCTTGAACAAGTGCACCATATACCTCGTATCACCTGACATGTACCCTTTATTACAGCCAACATATACTTGTTATTAGATGTCATAATCTTCGAACCTAACACGTTTAGGGTTGCCCACTACACTATCAGCAGGACTACCAGCCGCTGACTGTACTCCAGGACAAACTACATTTGCGTTCACCATTGTTCCTTCACTTGGCAAGTGTCCTTGGTATGAACGCTTCAACAATGGCCCACCTCCCCACCTCCGATTGACTGATTCCCTGCAATAGGTTTCCCTTGGGATCTTTCCAACCTTGGAGTATGCATGAGGTTGCAAAGGCACATCTGCGTCCTATTCCAGCACTATGATCTCATTCGAATTATCTGAACGTGGAAGGTCAGCCATCACATTCGATTGTACATCCACATCCGTTGGTCAGTCAAAGGACGCCCTTGGCTGTTGGCCATCACCTCTTCTTCGTCCTCCACCTCAACATATGGTTGAAATGGGCAAACATCGTCAGCGAGTGAAACAACAATATCTCTGACGTCTTCCATAAGTGCTATCCCGCACTATGGAAAATGGCTTCACAAAGCACTAAAACAAAAGAGGAAGAGACATTCCATAATCTTAACTTAAATATCCTTGTAGAAGATGCTTGGCGCCCTTGAAAATCGGCTTTTCATTCATTTAGAAGTTGTCATCCTCCTAAACTTATTGAAAAAGGACGATGGTTGTGCAGAAGTCATTTACCATTTAAAATTTAAAAAATAAAGAAACATTTTAAAAATTGAAATTATAAAAGAAAGAACAAAAAAAACATCTATATTAAATGAAATCAAAAAAATAAAAAATAAAATAAAGCAAAAAAATATATTAAGGTTGAAAATTTTATGAAGGAGATTAAGAAAATCAAAGAGAAAATAAAATGAAAGATAAAAATAAATGAAAGGACTCTTTCGACCCCACTAACAAGATAGATAAAATAGAGGAAGTTAATACAAAATACGAGATAATTACAAATAAATTTAATAAAGAGAATAAAGGCACGTAGACTAGAATGGATGAGTTCTAGTAATGTTAAGAAAATGTTACAATATTAAAGGTTACTTGATCCCTCTTAAGAGGTTCAATACCAATACATTTTAAGCAGTAATTTGCATATAAATGTGAAGGGATAAGTGGAATTAATGTATGTTTGAACTAGTTAGAGGGAGCTGGAGCATAGTAATTGGTGCGCGTCAAAAAATTAATCACCAAGAAAAGAGAAAACGAACTATAAATTTAATGAGAATACTGTAATTAGTCCACGGTTATAGGGTCAAGTAAATTACTAAAATAAGTATATTTCTAAGAATATACTAAGAATATTCGAATCTTCTACTTTTATATATTATTTTTAGTATAAAAAGTTCTATTTTAAGGTTTTGTCTCCAATTCTGTGCTCTCTGCTCTCCAAATCTCCGCTCACCGCTCTCCGCTCACGTATAAGCTACGTCCCTTCCCAAACTTAGATGATTTACATTTAAAAAAAGTAAAAATAATTAAGGACTAAAATATATGCTACACGTACATGTACACACATGAAAGTATATCCCTGAGTTAATAAACTTTGTAAACAAATAAACATAATAAACACAATAAACTTTATAAACATAATATAAGCCGGTTTACAAAAAACAAATTGGTTACGACATATCACTGAAATAGAGAAATACACCATAAGTTTTGAAAAGCAAAGAACTAGAGATATCACTCCATATCGGTAGTGGTACCGGTAGTGCTCATCCGAGGTAGGCCACTTGTGAATATCTCTGAATCGGTTAATAAGATGAAATAGTCCATCAACAGCACCTCGATTGTTCTTGCAAACTCTACCCAAGTAAGTATGAAACACTTTAGCAAGGTCTCAGTTCCTTTCGAATGTCCGCGGTTGCGGTTCCGCTTTGTGATATGTGACAAACATGTTGCCACTGTTGTTTTTTGCTGCAATCTTTGCGGTTGCAAACTCCTCCAATGCCAAGGTCAAATCGGGAATGATCAGAATATCTTGGAAAGCCTTGTGTATATATACCACGCGCGGATCCACCCAATATCGCCTTGCAATGGTCTCCTGCTTCTGCTCCGCATTCGTGAAAATCCATGGGAATCTTTTGTGCTCATTGATCTTTGAGGTGAAATCCCAATCGCAAATCCCGATGTAGATCTTCGACACGTCCACAGGAAAGTGAAAGAGGATGTTCTTTGGTGACAAGTCATTGTAGAGCCAGTTTGTTTTGTGCACCACATCCATGATGTTAATGAGGGCTCAAGCAAACTCCGGTCGCTTGCTCCAGAAAAGGCGAAGCCACATTCTTTGAACAAAATTATGGTTGCATAAGCACCTCTAGGACTCTGTCATCCAATGGCCGGGCGGTTGCCGTTTCGGACAAGACAACCAATGATCGCGTCCGTATTGCCATCTCAGTCTCTCGACCAAGTGGAGAATCCCACCAATTACTAGAAGCACGTCGATGCCTCGCGGATCCCATGGGCTGGATTAGTTACAGGAACAATTCTGCCTTCAAAACAACCTCATTGAAGACATCGTCTCACGCCCTATGCTCCCTTACAAACTTTGCCATAATATCACGAGCATACCATGACGCATTGTCTGCTCAATTTTCCACAAAACGAGTGTACTCCTTCTTTTGTCTATCTTCATCCCATTCCGGTCCCATCAAGGCATCCATAATCCGCAACTCCATCTCGAGTTTGAATTTCTTGGGCCCATCCTATTCATACTGAACATAACAACTATCCAATGAAGCAAGGGTGGTTTGCTCGTAGAATCGAACAATCTCTGCGATAATAAAATCCTTGCAATGTAATGACAGTCTATCGTCAAGGTTCTTCTGATCCTATTGCCCCATATTCTTTTGTTTCTTGTTCTCAGGCATCGTGGAAGACCTTCGAACACCCCAATCTGCAACTAAAATTGAATCCTCATTTCCCGAAGAACAAAAATAGAGCAAATGAATTCCATAAGGTTTTGAGAAAAACCGTTTAAAAAATTAAAAACCTCCCCCCCCCCCCCCACACATAAAGAGACCACATTCCTCCCGGTGAGAAGGACCCAAGAAAGAGAGAGAGAGTAACCCTCCACCACAAGCCAGCCACTCTCACACAATAGACAGAGAAAGCGTGCAAAAAAAAGGAGGGCGGTGTCTCCTTGTATAGGGGAAGCCGCCCTCGCGGCCGTCTCCACATGCGGCAGTCAAATCAACGCCCCCGCAACCTTTGATCAACCGCGGTTCTGCCTCTCTCCGTCAGATCAAACAACCGCACGATGCGATGGCGCCGCGTGGCCATCGGCCGACGCGGCCATTTGATACGACCGCCGCGTTGCAACGGCCGTTGAGGTCTACGGCGCAAACGACCACCCCGCCGTCGGCCACAGTGGCCGTCCGCGCTGACTAGCGCCCAATCCGATGGCCCTCAACGGCCCGCAACTCAGCCACCCCGGCCCTATCTCGGCCGTCTGATTGAAATGGTTGCCATGGGCCAAAGCTGCGATCGGCCCTGGTGGCCGTCGTTGTGATATGTCAGCGCGGATGCGATCGCGTCGCGGGATCAGCCAATTGGACAGCCATGATTTTTTACCTAGGGTGTAAGCACGTTTTAGTGGACCAGTAAGTGCAATGTGTGATCATTAGAAAGTGAATATGAAGTGTGCTGTTTTTTCAAGCTCAAAGCTGATTTTGAGCATTTTGGTGTAGTTTTTGAGCATTTATCACTTTCTAGGGAGTCACAAGGTATCTTATATGCATCTTCATAAAAATATTATCTTCAATTGAAACTTAATTTGACCACTACTTCTAAATCATGAAAACGAACTTTTCCAAAGTCTTGATTTCTTCATTTAGGGCCCTTTATTGTCTTTAGATGATGTTTTTTCAATTTAAAAATCTATGTTTGGTGAAAAAAACCTCACAAAAAATACCGCAGAAGTGACTCATTTTAAAAACATCCTTGGGGTACTTTTGGAACCCCAAACCAGTTAATAAGTATATGAACTGAATCTTTTATAATACCTCTTAAACATACTGAGGGCCCCATTTCAAAAGTGATTTTTAGATAGTTTTAGATTCTTTTCTAGCCACTATTTCAAATGACTGCATTCACTTTGCTTGGATTTAAAGCCTTTACACAATAATTCTAAAGTGTCTACTTTGCATGAAACTTTTCCAAGTTGTGCAAAAACAAGTTGAGATTCTGCATTAGCAAAAACAATTGACTTCAGTTACATCTTTCCATCACTTTTGTGCAGTTTTTGCAAAAGGGTTATAATTGACAAATAGTTAAGCGCTTGTTTGGTCCACTTTACCATGCTTACATCCCCTAATGTTGGGTAAATCAAATTTTTACCTAGATGTAATTCTGGGGACTCGGTGATGCGATGTCCGGGACAGTGGCGTTCGGACGTCTAGGTTTTGGACGTGGGGCCCGGTTGGACGTCTAATTTGAAAACCGTGAATACACTGTAAAAAAGCTTATTAGTGATCATGCTAGAGGGAGATCGAACAGCAAACATTTCATTCAAAATGTCTATCATAGCTCTTTAAGTGCATTTTGCTTCATGTATGATCATCCTTGTCATCTCACATTCATGGAAGATGGTGCACCCGTCCACTGTAGCAAGCTTGCAGAAGCATGGAGGCTTATGGTGTTCCAAAATGAGAGTGGCGTCCAAACTTATCGCACATTAATCCCATTGAGAATTTATGGAAACTAGTCAAAGATTTGACTTGCCACTACAACCGACCAAGAAACAAACAAGAAAGGATACAAACTATTGAAGGGTTATGGAATGAAGTCTCTATGGAGCAATTACAAAACCTGATTGCAAGTATGCCTAGACGTATAAAAGCGATCATTTCAGCAAAGGGTGGAAACACCAAATGGTAGATTGTATGTCGGAAAAATTTATAATTTTACTTTTTTACCCTATGTATATGTATACGTTTATCATACTTATAAAGCTTTCTCTTTTGGGATTCCAACGCAACTTTTGGTTTCCAAATCGGATCATTTATGCAACTTCTAGAGCTCCTCAAACTTCCTACAATTTGTGGTGAAATATCAAGGCCGAGAACATTTGTAAGCATGTTGTACCCGACTGTACATGTAGGACTTCAATTCAGGTGCGTTTTTGTTTTTAATATAGAGCTACTATTTCCAAACCTCAATGGTTAACTTCTTGGTACGAATGATAATGCATCAGGAAAGCATATGTCCTTTTAACGGTTGAGTTTCTTCCTCTCATATACATTGAAAAGGCATTTATTGCATTGTGAGAGATCTGAAGTTCATATCTGTGGACCACATCAATATTCCATTCTTTGGACTCTATGAAAAGGCATTTAATGCATTGTAAATGTGAATCTGTACTTGACAGTTTTGAGGAGTACTGAGGACATTGTATCTTCAATTCTATGTGCCAAATTTGTAATGATAGTCTTCTACTTAGTCCACCGAAGTGAAATGTTTGCACTAGTAGAAAACGTGGTCAAGTACTGCGGCTTTTACACCGAAATTGATACTAATCTAGTCGAACAGGAATGGTGTACTTCAAATCTGTTTCGGTGTAATCCGGCAAGGCGTGGGACCGGACGTTGAATCCATTCTAAGCGCGGGCTAACTAGGGAATCGAACCCTACACTTGCTGCAGCGATTCACGGGGACCACGTGGGCTGCTCTTTAAACCGATGGTGAATTTGTATAGTCAGAAAAATTGGATAATTACTTTCCCATGGATGAACGTAAACTGGATCAAGTTGTCGTTCGTGCAAGCTTGGTAATTTGGATTCATGAGTTACCTTTCTGACTTTCTGGTACCCGTCAAAGTCTCATAGTAGATATCTAGGTTCCGGAGACGTCTGGGGTCACAAGTATCTGTACCCGGTTTCGACGCACGAGTTCTTAACATAGACACTACTCCCGGATGGCTTTACCAGAGCATGATCCATAAGTGTAAAAGGCTGTCGTTCCTTGATGAAGAGTAATGGGAGATTCGGTACCACAATCCTGTGTAATTGGATCATTTGCTCGCCCTTAGCATAGTGACCTGAACTTCTGACTCTTTGATTTCCAGCTTCCGCCGGTCCTACCCTCTGCCTCTATCGTTTCGCCGTGCTCTGGATGAAGAACATAACAAAGACAATTCGCTGCAAGAGCATCCTCTGTAGTTTGGGGCATTACCGCCAAATCAGATTGCATACGAGGGGGTCTTACCTTTGAAACCATCTCACATGCAGTCGACAATGTGCGTGTTGTAACTCCGTCAGGTGCGCTGGAGGGGTTTGGTTGAAATTTGGACGTAGCTCGAGGTGTACCATCGTTGATCGGTAACTGCTGCGTACTTCGATCCGACATGCCTCTATTGTCGACACTTGCATGCAGGGAATGCTCATGCAAAGCAGTTCAAATAGACGCTGAAATTTTGGTGGAGAAAGCCGCACCTACAGGCATAGTATTCTTGAAGTTTTGCAATAGAGTGTTGGAAGTAACAGTCACTGTCTCGCCACTTCTCCATGACAGAGAGTTCTCACCGACATCCCTCGCTCGGACAACGTCATCTACATTCCTTGGAGGCGACGGGCAATAAACGCGCATGGAGCTAACTTGGTGAGTATTGGAACCTGTGGGAAAAGCCGGCAAGGGAGGAGGTATTGCTATGTGGGAAGGCTAGCGTATCTCGGCAGGCACTGGGCTCACGGTGCGCTGCTAACAACGTGTGGGTGGTGAGGCTATTGGTGATTAGCCTTGTGGCACGTGTGGAAGCTGTGGGTTGATGAGTCGTAAGAGAAGGTCCTTTATGTCCTTGATTTGCTCCTTGCTTCTGCTTAAGTCATTCGCCATCCTTTTAACTGTACTCTCCAGATCATCGATTCGCGTAGCCTCTCTGAGACTATAAGGTAGTGTAGCTGAGGAATGGAATTCATAGAATTTTCTGTGGGATATCGTCATAGTATCATCTAGTTTTGGTGGCATGGCCAGAGCATACCAGGGTAGGAAGAGAATAGAGAATAGGCATACAATGTATAATGTAGATTTGCAGAAATCAAAGAAAATTGAAGCGTCTACCAAACGGGAGGTCTTACTCTTGGAAAGCTTGGTGTGTGGTCGTCGTTAATGGGTCCTTGGGCTGAAGCGCACGTTGCAACACAATTTGCCCTTGCTGTTGGCGTACTGTGCTGGAAATCGTTGCTCAGGCTAGTGTTCGACTATCTAAGGAACATGGAGCCATTTGGAAGATGATGAGGAATGTTTCCAGTCCCTGTCCTATCGTTTACCTACGTCCTTCAAGGGTTTAATTAGTTCAAAAAGGCTTGCCATTACATAACCATTCAAGGATTGCGAGAGTGTTCGATAAGATAAAAAACGAAACAATTCTCAAACGTACCGGATATGGAGAGACATTGTTTTGGGCGTCCTCTGCTGGGCTGATGGTTTCATAGTCCACGTGATGGTATTTCCTCTTGCCCTTTCTCATTTCAGTCATGTGAATGCTCTCCTCCTTCCCAACTGAACTCAACCAGTATTTCTTCCACTCCATGAAGGCCTTGAGTGGACAGCGGGGGTGCCTTAGCCCCCCATTTTCAATGAATTATTTCTTCCATGTCTTTCTATCATTATTTAGATTATTCTACAAAAAAATTCCCAGGTATGAAATGTCCAAAGGGCGCGAGTATGTAAAGGTTTGAGCTAGTTTTTGAGCAATACGATCTACTTGTGAGTTCCAATATTCTTGTTTTGCTTTATAACTCCTAACTTTATAATTGAAAGTCTAGGGGGCGCACAAGCGGGCAGCTCTCTGCCATGGGCTCTTAAGTCCAAGTACAGTACTTGAGTTGCTGACAGGGATCTCAATGTGCGGCTCCCTGTTCTGTGCATGCGCACTTGCCATCTCTCCAAGATAGGGCCTGCGTACCTCTCGTAATGCGGTACGCTTCCGGTTTTCTTCAACAAGTTGCGGATTGGTGGGTGTCCTCAATGGTGCACGCAGCTCCGGATTTTCAGTGCTCTGAACTCGGGGGGAAGGAGCTCGAGTGGGAGCAGCCAAATTTGATGGCGCATCGGACATAGATGACATGAAGTCACGGTGGAGTGGTGGGGATGTGGAACGACCATTCTCGTGCCAAGGGCCTTGCACTGGTATGGTCCCGAAGTACGCCGGATACCGGGGATGCAAACTCCCTGGATATGTAGGAGGAACAACACCTTGAGCGGGAGGTTGAGCAACGTGAATATCCGAAGCACCAACTGCCGCAGTCCTATGCGACTACTGCGATAGAAACTGCATTTCAGATTAATGGTGTTAATTCATCAAAGGAAACATGGACCAAATACTGTCTGCTCCAATCCCGGAAAAAATTAGGCTGTGGACGCAGAAATTATACGAGCAGTATCCTGGAAAACTTTAAACAGGTACTTGCAATGTATTCATTAACTTAGTGGCTGTGCCAAAATCTAGTGTTAACGTCATTGCAGAAAAACGTTTCCCGCAAGGGGTGACGCCAAAATGGTACTCCAGCAAATTATGCACTAGTGTCGGTATGGTCTACATCTAGACAGAGTAGCATGATCTTTTGTCCTGATATTTTCACACTTATTGACCTTGTTTATGTTGATGGCAAACATTGCAGGAGGCATTCGGGTACAAGCCAGGTTGGGGTATCTCCCAACGGAAGTCTAGAGAGACGGACATGATGATTCTTTATAATAAATTTTCGAGGGTTTCACTGGGTATGATTGCTTCATTCCGTATCCGGATTTGTTGTTTTGGGGAGAATCGAATGACAGGGTGGACCATCCCGCGCCATAATGGAGCGCCAGATTCAAACTCCCCTTGCAGATTCGAACTGCCCTTGCGACACTTGGACTTCTCCTCCACTTTCCTGCAACTTCCGCTCCTTCTCACGCGGCCTGTTTTGCATCTTGTTCCTGCACGCATCTTTCGCACGCTTGCTCCCTCGTCTCCGCATCTCTATTGATTTCAAGGTATGTGTCATGTATATTTCATTAGTTTCAGCTTTTTGCATTTTTTGTAGACTGGATGTATTTTCTGTACCTAACCTACGATGCTATTTCTGGCTATGTCGTAGATGGAACGTGTGTGCTACAGCTGTGAAGGCCTTCCGACAGGGGGTGTTCTTGTTAGTGAAATCCGAGAAGAGGTGACAGAAACAACGGTTTGCAAGTATTTTGGGCCGAAAAGTTCCAAATCGGGGTGGAGGTATCAACACCACATGACAGATGCGGAGCAGGCTGCGATTCTTTTCTTGTACCAGAGAGTCTATGGAGCGGAGGAGCCATCGAATAAGGAGATCACATTGTCCTTTGCAAAGGGGTTAATTCTGATGCATGAGGGCAAGAGTGTAAAGTGGGCTCAATTTGCGGCTGAGCGAAAGAAGGTCAGGGAGGCTTTGAGGAAAAAGTCGGAGAGTAGGAAGGAGAGGGAGAGAGAAAGGGAGACATTGACCGAGGGCACATTGAGCGCAGAAACCAGGCTTGGAAAGAAGAGGTTTCAAGACATCGGGCTTCCGGGTTCAGTTCGGTTGAGCGTGAAGACAGAGGGTGATCTCGAGGGTTTAGCTATGGGGAAGAAGTTTATGGGTGTGAAGGGTTTAGCTAAGGGGGTGAAGAGTGTAGGTGGTCCGGGCTGGGAGAGGGAAGAGATAGAAAGTATGGTCAGGGCAATCGAATATCATGAGGGTTTAGCACGAGAGTGCAAGATCTTGGCAGCTGAGAGTCGTAAGGAGTTCTTAGCGGTAGAAGACAAACTACGGAGAGAGAAGTTGCTGCTGAGCGATCGACATCTAATGTTGGACGAGGTGAACGCACGTTTGAAGAGCATTAGCGAGGAGGAGCTGCCGCTGACAGCAGCTTTAGAGGAGAAGTATATTGCGATGGACTGTGTTAGTATGGCTGAGATTGAGGGGACGCTAGGCGAAGGGGAGCGAAGAGATGCGATCCGACTCCAGAAGCAAATTGATGGGCTGAAGACCAAGAAAGACGCCATGACCTTCCAGAAAGCTTCAGATCAACTCACAGTCCGTGTGTGTGTCACTGCGATTTCTGGTTGCACCAATGTGATTGAAGAACTAGAGGGCGCACTGCAAAAGACCTCGGAGACGAACTGATTGTCGGAGTCAAGGGTTTCTTGCTTGGAGAGTGTCTTAGGGTCGATGTGGGAGCAGTTGCGTAAGATGCACGTCGGAAACGGAGCTGCTCTTTACCCACGACCCCAAAGAGTAGCCCCAGGAACCTCTTGTACACAATCACGCTCTGAATGCGTGTCCTGTTTGTTGGTTGTGGTATTCTTCCTACGATTATTCTTCTTTAGCATGCGGCCATACCTATCACCCGTTTTGCTTGTTTGAGTACGCCCAGAGGTCTTCGAAGTGTCTGGTTCTTGACTGCGAGGAGTCGTTTTCTCCGACGAATTTGCTTGCACTCGGAATCAGAAGTGGCGTCTGCAGAGATTCGAGGCCGAAGGTCACTTTGTTGGCGCTGAAGGATGTTAATGGCAAGAGCAGCACCCAAACATAATCAAGTAAATATAATTCTTTGTCTTTCTTGAATTTGGTAATATTTGGTAAATTTGGTCAAGTGAATTTCAAAGCTTAGTTAGAATTTCGTTGCATGGTTCGTTCTTGTAGCACGACGTGGTATCCGTATTCCTCCAGAAGGCACTTATTTGACACTAAACACCCTCCAAAGTGAACCACTCCGTGTTCGTTCCCACGAAGACCTATAGTTTTCTTCCTTTTAGATTTTAACGGAAATCACCACCGATGTCCGACCGTATTCCGTCTTACAACCGGTTGGCCGACTCCAGTAGTTTTTGCCTCGTTCCTATTTTCCGGCTTTTTAGACAAGTGGCCGGTTCCCACTGATCCGTCTATCCTTTCAAGTGGCTGGATTTTCCACCGTCCCGTGACTTAAAGTGGCTGGACACCCCATTGTTCCTATCTACCACCCGAGAAGTGGAGTAATAATCCTTCCGTATGGCTAGGGACCGGTCCGGATAACTACTCAGTGCCGGTTACGGATACGGAAATCATACTACAATGACATCACCTTACGGCTGCACAGTATTCTACTATACTATCTCCCTTCCAGATTGGTTCGCAGTAGGACATCCGGCTTTTATCCCATCTACAGGAAGCGACCGGTCCGTTTCCGGATCCCGGTGTACACACGGCTCTCCGTGTCCTTGAGACTACCAGCCCTGCTGCAATACGTCTCTCCTTCCCTACGGACTCCTTCCGCGACTGGAAACCGTCAACACTCGACGCTTGACACCTCCCTAGTCTCTATGGGCGCTCTCCAGACCTTCCTACTGTTCAACACTCCTCCGGAACACTACTGAAGACAATAGTACCACACACCATACGGCAACGGACCCGTCAGCAGCCGGTTGACACAATCAAATCCAAAAGTATATTCTCAATTGCAACAACAAAACGACGTACAAAAACAAGGCCCCGGCCTTGGAAAAACGTCTAACTTAAATACTAAAACCTATCGGTTCCTAAAGCGACCAAGTGGCCCACCGAGATCCAGAAATTCCGGATCTTGGATCCGGGAATCCCGGACCGGTGGCCGCCTTCTATTCCTAGTTACTGCCGTTATCTATCCGGATTGGCAGCCGGGTGCACTGGAGCCCCATCGTTAGTCGCTGCCATTTTATCTGGTCCCTATCCTAAACCCTACTCCTTGTGCTTATCGAGCCGGGGATTGTGCCGGGTTCCGTCCAACCGTTCCTTCTGCTGTACCCGCTTCAGTTTCTTCAACGAGGGGCCTTCTTCCGGAGCCTCAGATGCCGACGGTTCACTGGACTTCCGGGATTGTTCTGCTTGAACCGCCGGGGATGGAGATCGTGCCGCCACCGGAACTGCGCTGAGATCCACCTGGAGCGTTTCCGGAGATCCCTGTACCGGCATAAAGCCTTTCGGTGGTGGTCTTTGGTCCGGTCCCAAAGGGATGTTTCCGGGGTTAACAGTCTCGACTCCAGCCAAATTGGGTAGAGTGTGCAGACTGCTCAAGGTATCCGGGATAGGATCCTCCAGCGGGTGTCCTACCTCCTGTTGGGCTGACCGGATGGCCGACCGTATCGGAGAGGCTGCAGGTGGCACCTGCGCCGGTTCCCTGGGTGGGGACGGTGGTCTGGGCTCCTCTCGATCTGCCGGTGGCCCTGATGACGGACCGGCCTCTGCGGAACCGAGGATTTCCACCAGGTTCTTCATCTGCGTCCAAGTGTCCTTCATCACCTGCGTCCGGTCGTGCATGAACTTTATAATCTTCTTCATAGTCGGATCCGGCTGACGGGTCAAGAAGGCTTGGTAAACGGCGCACTGATTGGCCACATCCACCGGAAGGGCTAAAGTGGCCTTGATCTCGACGACCGACTGGATGGCTTCGGCTGCCCGGTCACGGGCGTCACTGTAATCCTTCTGGGCATCACGCACCTCCTGCTCGAGCTTGTGAATCCTCTCCCGGTACTTCTCTAGCCGGTCCATGTGCTTGTTCTGGAGACTGGCCAAGTCCCGGTGCTTGCGAAGAATACTCAGGCAATCTTCCAACCGGTCCGTCTCCGTAATGGACATTACCTCCCTAGCCAACCGGCCCTCCGCCTGCCTAGTCGACTGTAGGAACCGGGCATACGTCGACGCCTGCTCCGATAGGTTAACTAAGTCCTGGTACGGATCCCCGGTGTGCGCCGGTGGTCCGGTGGGCTGTTGGACCTCCGTGTTCAAAGTTCGCTTGGCCGGTGTGGGAGTCCGAGGTGATCCGGATGGCTGTCCCTTCTCCGGACTGGGGCGGGGTCTCTTAGCCGGCGTGGGGGAGACCTCGATAACATCATCATCATCGTCCTGATCGGAAACTTCTTCCGGCTCAGCGAACTGCTGATAGCTTAAGAGCTCATCGTACTCCCGGATCTCCTCAGGACTCAACAGCCCCTTGTGACGGTAGAGGTGAATGAGGAAAGACGGAAGGCAGGTGGCCTGCTTCTTGGTCTTCCGGAGATTGGCTACCTGCCGGTCAATTATCGTCTTCATCATGACACCCCAGTCTACCGTGAATTCACCGATCATGGCCCCAATGAAAACGGACGCCCACTTGATGGTGATCCGTTTGGGCTTTTCCGGATGGAAAATAGGGTTCATAAACCCTACGACTCTCCGGGCCTCCGGATTCGCGATGTCCTCCAGCTCCCATCCTTCTCTCGGATCTCCGGACCCCTTGAGATACCGGCATACAAAGTCCCGGGTCTCCGGTGTCGAGACCTCTCCAGAGTTCTTGAAACCATACGTCTCCCTCCAGAGTTGTGCCGTCCACTTATCCGGCTCTCCCCGGATGGTTCCTCGATTCTCGGGATTCTTGACGAGGATCTCCTGGGCCGGAAGGGCATGCTTCCAACCCCATGCCTTGTCCAGTAGGACCTCACAACCCATAGATTCTAAGGCGGTCCGGAGGAGCTCCCTCTCCCTCTCGTCTGCCGGCATCAACGGCATTACCCGTTGTACCCTGAACGACTGTCCTTCCCCCGCCGGTTCCTTCCCCTTTCTACCCATTCTGCTAAGTCCTCCTCTCCGTCACTCCGGTAACAGTTGCACGCACGATCCTCACCACAATCTCTCGCCTAACGGAAACACTTCCGTCTCACCGTCTCTCTCCTACCGTCCAACCCTAACTACGCCCTCCGCCTTAGAACGCAAGGACCCGGCGTGCCACAAAATGACAAAGAGAAAGGAGGAGCACGGCTGTTCTTCCTCCTTTTATACCTGCCCTCACGCCCACCCGTTCGTAGCTCATCATGACGGACGGTCGTAGCCCTTCATCATTGGACGGTCGCGAGCGGCGGCGTTTTAATGGTTGCAGCCATTCTCCCCGTGTGCGTTGTACCTTTTGGTGGTTATCCTTAAGTCTACCGTGTCAGGGTTCTGTCATACGGACTGTACCCCTCTCTCCTCCACCGCAGACGACCGGATCTCACCCGGCTGACCTTCTGGTCTCTTATTTATTCGGCCAACCGTCTTAACCGGTTATTTCACTTATCGGCTTAGTACTTCCGTATTTCTAACATAAAATTTTTAAATTTTTATCATTTTCCTACCGGAATTAGTATTCCGGTGTGTCAACCGTGGAAATCACTTTCCACAGTTCTTTTAGGTTCCTGTAAAGATTGAGACCGACGCATTTCTTAGCTCATATAGAAGTCAAGCTGTGATTCGAGAGGTTATCTGACTGATTTGGAGTGAGGTTTTGTTTTAAGTAAGTGTCGTTGTTGCTTTTGCTTCTGATGTTTTTTAGAGAGCGATAGCGTTTGCTGGTGATGGTGATATGGATTTACGCTTCGGAGTGAGGCTTTGTTTTTTTTGGTTAGTTTGCAGTAAAGGTTGTTTTTGTGAGGGTCGTTGTTGCTTAGCTTGTGCATTTTTCTAGAATGGCGGTTAAGTTCGCTGGCGTTTTGATAGTCTTTCTTGGAGTTAGGTAGTGTCTTTTCAAATTCTACCAATCTCCAAGAAAGTTGACCGTGTTCCTAAGCCATTGCAAAACCGAAGCAAGAAAAAATCATCTGAACTTCCAAATAAGAATTGCCACAACAAAAACCAAACCTAGTCTGAGTCAAACCATCGAAACAAAGATATCCACAGCAAGTTTACTCCACCAAACTCGTCCCTCTCTCTAGAAAAATCTACAGCAACGGCGCTTGCTCACATCTAACAAAAGCTACCACTCCAGACCAAATTACATAGAAAACCGAGCCTCAGTCAAAGCCTTCGAAGCACGAATGCACAGGCTGAGGACGTTTGGATTTCGTTCCGAAGCCGAGCCCCTTTTTGAAGGCTGCACGTCCTGACTCGGGCCACGGTAGGAGAGAGGCAGTTGTTCAGAAGGATGCGCCTGAAGAAGAAAATTTGGATGGCCCAGAAGAAGAATCGCTGAAGGCTGGTCGTGATGGTGATTTAGATTTTAGTGATGACAGCGATTCGGACAATGGATACGTGCACTGGTGTGGTTCAGAGGAGTTCAGCAATGGGGGAGCACGTTCAGGGCAGGATTGTGTACCAGGTGATTGTGACGATTCAGAGGAGGAAGAGGAGGAGGATGCCAACCCTCCAATATCAACCGCGCTAGCTACTAAGATGATGACGATGAGCGGATTTGCTGTTGTATCAACGTTGCTTGAGAGTGAGGAAGGACAGCAGGGTGAATTGGAGTCCCGCCCATTGGTTCGAAAGCGTGGTCGAACGTAATGCCCAACCGAGAACCCAATGCAGAAGTTCAAGAAGATTGCACACATGGCAGCAGAAGATATTGTGGGACCTGTGCCAAGTTCTGAGTCTCTGACAAATGGTACGTGCGAGGCAGTAGAGGTGCCATGGAAAAAGAAGGTTGGACGTCTACCGAAGGCCTCTAAATTGGCCAGCAAGAAGAAGGAAGATGTTTCTCCAGTGACGAAGCAGACGGGTGCCATGAAAGAAGACGTTGCCTCTGGACGTGACCGATGTCGAACTACTCCACGACGACAGGAAATGACACTTGACTCGATTCCACTGAAGTTCAGGGGGTTGTAGCATTACTGCTGGTGGCATGAAGAGAAAGTGAGTTTGTTCAAGGTTTTTGTGCATACAAGAATCATATGTGTTTTTGATGCGTGCTCAATTGAATGTACTGTTCGATCCACAAGGTGAAAGCTTATGTATACGCTATAAACTACTGAAACTTGTGTCTTACAAGATTTGGCATTTTGTTTATGCTTCTCGGGAATTCTGCAGAGTCCGCGAACAATATGTACTTGAGGCCGGCAATACACATTTGAACATTTTAATTTCTCTTTCTTGATTTTGTAGTTTCAGAGTTTTCTGTGCATATGTTTAAATGTTTGCTAATGCATAGTGTGGGTCTGATTGACATGCAGACTGCCTCACCCAATTTCAATTTAAGATGTCGAAATCAAAGAACTCTGATTCAAGTTTGGTTCAATATGTAGTCTTTATCTTATTAGAAATATTACCGTAATTAAACAGGATCATAATAGAATTTTGACAAACAGTTTTTTTACAGAGTTTTGATTTTTAAAGGACATCAACTGGTTTACGCAAGCTGTAAGGGCTCTTAATACCCATGAGGCCCTTTACGTTAGAGTTAGTGCGGGTTTTGTTGAAGGTGCTGGACATGTCGTGAACTCAGTCTGTGACAATGTTTACAATTAAAAAACTTAGCTTTGAAATTTATAACTCAAAACTGCCTTACGACCCAAAACTCAAAACCTTAGTTCACTCTTGTTTACAACTGAAAACTGCCTTATGTTAACAAGAATGGAGACTCGCATTCACTGAGCCATCAGAAATTGAGTACTTGGTCAATAAACGAGCTGCACAACCTTATCAGGCCCAGCCATTGGAAATACTTAGAAACTAGAATGTACAAAACCGAAGGCTTTCGATTTCACCAACACATGTGATATGATAAACCAGCATGGAAAATGTATTACGAACCTAAGTATATAAATCCAACCTCATGTACACCATCAGAAGTATTTGAACATGCTATGCGGGTGAGAATACGCTAGGGTCGCTCTCTGGCCTCTGAGTACCATTGTGTACATTGTGTACACTTAGTACAAAATGTCCAAGAAACGGTACTCCGTGTATTCTGGCGGCATCGCGGGCCACTTCTCTATCGTGCAGAGTCCTATTTGTCGCTTCTGTCGAGGTTGATGGTGTCCCGAAGGGGAGAGGGCAGCCTGCAGCCTGCTCCTGTTTATTCCCGCGCCTAGGCGATGGTGTCCACGCTGACCCATCAATGCTGTTGAGTGAATTTTAATTGTTGTTGTTGCATATTGTTTGTGCATGTAGCGTTTCTGAATTTGTTGGGCTTAGATTGTTTTTCTCTTAGGCAATGGGGAATGCAAGAGGTGCACAGCGACGTGCAGGAGTGAAGAGGAAGGGGCCCTCTGCAAGGGCTGAGGATTATGATGCGATGAGGGAAGGTCTAAGAGAGGGGGAGGCAGAGAGACAACGTAAACGTAGAGAGTTGCAGAGGGAGAGAGAAAGGGAGGCTAGGTTGCTTGCCACTACCGAGGAGGGACGTGGGGAGGGCAATGAATTGTCTTCTCGAGAACTACTGCGTGTGGTGTCTGAGACCGTGAATTTCTTCATGAGTCAGATGCAAGGTTGTCCCGATGCCCACTCTCGTTTGAAGATCATGGAGCTTTTTCTGCAGGACGAATGTGTTTCTCCGTTTCTTCTTGAGTACTATCCTTGTGTGGAAGATGCAAAGGTTCAGTTTGAATTTCTAAAGAATTACCAGCATGAGTTGAACATTGTGAAGGGGTCTCATTCGGCAGATATGCTTGCTAGGAAGGCTGTTCTTCTTGATGCGGCCGTATCTTCAACGGTGACAAACGCCAAGGCTTTGTCTAGGGTTTTGAAGGTTCATCCTAGGAATTTGAGGGTTGCTATAAGCCGCCGACGTACTGTGCGTCTGGCTGGGACACCTTTTGCTCTTGCAAAACGTAAGAAGAGACCTGGTGTGCCTAACGCGGTGAAGGAGCTTGTATTGAAATGGTGGACAGAGGAGACTCGCGTGAGCCCCAACAGAAAGGAAATTGTTCAGAAGTGGATAAGTCGCAATGTAAGAGAACAACATTGCACCCACTATGTGCTTGAAATTCAGGTATAAATTCTTTCCTACTGTGCTTGAATATAGGATCGTTGTAGTGTATAAGTCACATGCATATATTGTGCTGCCGAATTTCAAATCCGGATGACCAAATGTAGTTAAATCCGTATTGTTTGTACTACTGGGTACTCCTTGGTACTCTTTGGTACATCTGAGTACTGTGTTTGTATAAGTCCGTACACAACATCCAAAGGATCTAGTTGCTTCTATCTCTTCTCATAAGCTCTGTTCATGCTTGCAGAGCTCTTTTTATAAGAGATTTGTCGAGGCGCATCCAGACACTCCCATCAAGCTGGTTGCCTTTGAGAGGCTGAAGCCATATTTTGTTAGAGCTTGCAGCGAGAGGAACGTCTGTTGCTGTAGATATCACGTGGAGATTGACATGCTCAGGGAAGAGTTCAATAGGATTTGGGATGGGAGGAGGGGAATCTACATCCTAGACAACTGCCAATGCGAGTGTGATGTATGCCTCTTCCGACCGGAAGAATCTAATTGCAGCGCCCAACTTAAGACTTACGCTAGGACAACATCGCTTTGGCAGGAGATTATGTGCCCAAAGCCGGAGAATGCAGAGTGGCACGCACTGTCGTGCGTCATGTGTACGTGCGCAGAGTGTGGTATTTCAAAGCTGCCGATTTGCCCTTTGGAGTCTTCAACATCAACCAGTGTGACCTGGAAATGTTTCGAAAATGAAATCATTGGCTTGACAAGGGATGGGAGGCCGCGGAAGAGGATCATAGAGGTTTACAAGGAGACCTCTTGTGAAACTTTTCTTAGTTACTTCAAGTCTAAACTGCCCCAGTTTGTGAGGCATAACTTCATTGCAAGGTGGCAGGACGACCATTGCAGGCGGTCGATGCAATGTATGGGCAAAGACGTAATTCTATCACATATTGATTTTGCGGAGAACTATACCTTTGAGATTCAGAACCAGATCCAGAGCATGTATTGGTGCTCAACGCAGATCAGTATCCTTGTGCACATTACTTACCGGATTAAACCAGATGGAGAACTTGTGAAGGACTCCCATTTCTACATAACAGATGATGAACAACACGATTCCCTCTTCGTCCAGCACTGCATGATGCAGCATTGGCGATGGCTAGAGTCTCAAGGTGTGTTGGGTACTTTTAATTCTATTATCAATTTGATCTATATAGTGAGTGCATAGCTTATTTAAACTATGTACATATCATGTTTTAACAACGTGCTGCTTATCTTATTTAATAGTACCATTAAAGCTCCATTACACATTGTATACTAGGTAGTAGATAGTTCAGTGTCTATATTATTAGTAACCTTTTGTACAAAATCGGGAACCTTGTGAACACACGGTACTTTAAGGTAAACTTTGAACCATCATTACACACACGTACGCCAATTTCATATATTGCAGGCTTATAAAGATTACTGATTATGCACCTCCTTCTAAGCATTTCCCCAAAGCACCATGTGGTGTGGTCCGACGGTTGTGCGGGCCAGTTCAAGGGTTCCCGAGCACTATATTTTGTGGCGAGATACCCTGGACTCACGAACGGTTGCACTATGAACTGGAACTTTTTTGGAACGGGACATGGGAAAGGGGAGTGGGACGGTGCAGGCGCTGTGGTAAAGCGTGCTCTTCGGCAGTCCCAGCTACAGAACACCAGGAGGAGGATGCAGAATGCACATGATGCAGTGTGCTTCCTGAACGATAGAATGGCCGGTCGAGTGGATACCAATTTCGAAAAGACGGGCATCAAGGAGGTCAACCGGTATTTCTGGGAAATTCCCAAGGATTGTATGAGGCAACGAAGCTATGAATGTGAGACTGTGAAAGGTTCCCAGTCATTACATTCAGTGTACTCATTTGCTGTTGCTGACCCAACGCAACTTTTTGTTCGGAGATTGTCATGCTTTTGTGCATTCTGTCTAGACGGGGACTCTACAAATTGCGTGAATACGTCCCATGTTGAAGACTGGGAACTTGTGAAACTAAAACCTCACGATCTTCAGGGAGTGCGAGAGCAAATGATGGACCACAATGTATCAGCTGACGAGGACTGGGAGGAGGCTGTAGAAGGCGAAGGATTTGGCGACCCTATTCGGCCGGGTGATAACTTCGTTATCCCAGCGATGGAGGGCAACAATGAAGGAGTAGAATTTTATGTTCTCCAGTGCAGTAGGGCAAAATATGAGGTGGATGTTGGGTTCAAATGCCCATGGGGCCCGGAGTTTGAAGTTGGTGACCTCGTCATACGTGGCATTTACTATCAGAAGTGGAACAATGGCTACGTATTCCTCAGCAACTCTCAACCAGCACATATTGACGCATATCTGGTGGTGCATGGCAAATTTGCTATGGTTCCAAAGCCAGGTAGACGCAAAGGGGGGGAGGTCACCTACAACATGACTGAGGACAGTCTTGCAACCATTCGAGCTGTATTAGAGAGGTTTAGGAAACACGAAGAGTAGGGACTACTTGTAAAATAAGTACATGGTATCCTAATGGTTTTATTCCCAATTTTGTCATGCCTTAGTGCACTTCCTTTGAAGTAATGGAGGAAAATTTGATAATAAACATAAAGCATTCAGAGCCTATGCACTTCTTCTTATGCAATTGGTACGTGTGAATTATTACACTCGTTGAGTCCACGACGCAGTTCTAAAGAAAGCAAACACTCGTCGGTTCATTGAAGAAAGGGTCTTCTCAAGCAAGGTCCATCGGTCACATCAACAAAGTACAAATCAATACTACTTTGTATAGAATAGTACTATAAGTACTGAAATTGTATTCAAATGAGCTTGCCCATACATAATGGTCTAAAACGGTACTTTGCGAATCATCTCAGAAGGCGTAGCAACGGCATTCATGTTGATGACATAGGATCCCTGATGGAGGGATCATATTCACGCTCAACTTAGAATGTTCTCAGTGGACTGCCACATCTGACAGATGCCTTGTAACTCGACCACTGACTGATATATTCATCGTTCAGTTTCTATATGTGCCAAATACAGGCCTCGTGGGCGACAATAATTTGTAACATCGCATATTTTTAGCCATATGTTCCCAGGAGACAAAGTGATTCTCAATGGAGACAAATTGGGGTCTTGTAGAATGGCAGGTGGACAAAATATATAGGATCAGGTGGGAATATTTAGGGTACGGTGGGAATCTTTAGGGTATGTAGGGATTTCTTAGGGTTTCTAGGGTTTATGGTTTTGATTTTTGGGTGTCATCATCTAAGTTATAAGATCTATAACTAATATGAATTCAAAAATAACTAGAACATTAATATTAAGTTGTATATTACCCTTTTGTTGTCTTCTTAACATGTTGTAATGGTTTAATTCATTCAAGGAATCATAGGATTGTATTATTTGTATACTTGATTATTGGAAAGTGGAAGTAATATTTTTAAAAATCATGTTCTTTAAAAGGTCTTGTGTTCTCCCATTGCACGAATAATGTAATTAATTATTTATACTAATTAGTTTGTTGTTTAGGCATATGCATATTTTCAACAAAAATGGCTTTTGCAAATATTTTTATACATATTATAAAGAAATATGCATTACTATATTTTTATATCAGTCAATATGAACTACGTCTCCAATATTTAAGTGTTCATCTTATAATTAAAAAGTGCACATTATCCTAAACAAGCATCCAAAATCAATTAATTGAAGAACGATTACTTCAATACTATATTCCCTTAATTCTATTACCTATGTTTCTAAGCTATACATTATCAATTATATCTTATTAAAATTTTGATCTTTCTTAATACTTGTATTTAAAAGATATGAAAGATGAAAAATGATAATATTTGGACTAATACATTTACAATGTATCATATATAATCAGATAATATACGTGCTTAACTGTCATCTTTATGCAAAGACATGCATGGCTCCTATTTGTCCGACCTTGTAATACACTCCGTCACCGTCACCGTCTAGCCCCTCCTTACATTTCAGAGCTAATATCTATGAATTCAATATATTGTGACGGGTTTGGGCGGGTGGCGTTTGAGGGCGGGGGAGGATGGGAGTGGTGCAGGTACGCAGTGAGGTCGCAGCCTGGGGAGTTGCCGTGTTGTGAGGTCGCAGCCTGGGGAGTCCGCTCGTCTGGTCGTGCATGTTCTTGCAGTTCCTTTGTTGGATGTTGAGAGACTATGTCTGAGTGGTGTGGATGTTGAGAGGTGAGAGTTGCGACCGCTTTTCTTCGCTTTCCTTTGCATGTTGCCTCCTGTTTCTTGTTGTCTCCCGTTCTAAACTTGAAGTCTATCTCGTAGTGCCTGCTTGGAATTCTTTGTAACCATGACCAAGCGGAAATTCACTAACTCTAAACATGTTCAGAAGCTCATCACCTCGTACTTTTTGTTGTATAGTCGACATACTTCTCATGCCGATGTAGTCACCGAGTTTAATTCCTTGCTTACCACAACAGACGGCTATGTCTTAGAAACTCCAGAGTCAAAGCAGGGAAACATTGCATTCTATCTAGGACTTTGCAACATTGTAGAGAGCTCTCCAAGTCGGGTTGTTAGAAGCAGTGCGGCATTGTTTGGGCGAGCGGGTGTCGTAGAGGTAGAATCCCTCCATCACTATCCTACCACCAGTTGTGAGTCGGCTAATCGTCAGAGGACATGAAGGTTGGTATTCTCCGTTGTTTACTAGTTTACTTTCAGATTTGCTTCCAAAATTTCTCGCAATATCTCGCAGGAATAGAAGAAGCCTTCAACTTCTCAACTATGTACTGTTTTGTACATAATGTACACTGGTGTCTACGTTTGGGTACTGACGGGTAGTTCGCAAATGCGATGTTTCTATCCAGTTTTTTTACATTAGGAGAAAAATGAGCTCAAAATAAAGCCGTGTAAGCCTGCCCTTTCTAGGTGAACTCCCTACTTTGGGCACCTCTGCCGCTGGCAGCGGATGCCAGAGTTGCTGCCCGCACAGAACTGCGTGGCGCACTCACAACAAAGGTCCTCGGAATATTAGGTGAGACATGAATGCCTCGGCTCGGGCTTTGGTCCCAAGTGGGCAGGTTATGTCAGCCCGACACTGTAGATGTGCCCTCCACACGCCTCCCTCGGAGGTCATTGGTTCGAGCCCCCGTGGCGGTTGCTGGCACCACGGTGGCACCTCACATGCCATGTCAAAAAGTACGCGGGCAGCGCCCGTTTTTTTTCTCTCAAGTGCCACTTACACGGCCTTTTTGTGACCTGATTTTTCTCCTAATGAGTGGGTTCTTTGCAAGGACGATATGAGAGCATACTGGAAGCGCTGAGATTTTGCTCTAGTTCGTTTTGTGGAAGAGGCGCACTTAGAGAACTGGGGTCAGCTACACATGCCACTGTAAGAGCCTCTTCTATCCCTTGTATTAGTTGTATTGGAATTTATTGAACTTCAATTCTGCATAGTCTGAGAGTGTACTCTGTAGTACAGATTGTAATGGACGACTTTGGATTGTGAGTGTTTGCTACTTTCTAGTATATTGTTGGTACAATATTCCCTTGCAAAAGTAGTTTGTTGGAGTGACCATACTATTCGGAGCGATGTCTGTACTTGGATTTGTACAAGTGTATTCAACATTTTTGGTGGTGCTTACTCTGTGTACAGTGGCAGAAGTAGAGTTCATATTTCGATCTTATCAAGAAGTACTACCTGTACAACCATTTTGTAAGTTGCTAGATCCCCTTCTACAACATGAATTTTTCTAGTCGCTATTACAGAGTAGTTGTACTTATTGTACTGTTTGTACCATATGTACTAAGAAAAATGGGTTTGTATGCAGTGAGTGGAAAAAGAGGTAAGCAAGAACATTGTTTGTAGTAACACTCTTTGGTATCTTCAGTACAAACTGTATGAAGTGTGATAGGAGTTGAGCAACTAGGGATGTTTGTACTACACTTAGTGCTGTTTGTACTACACTTAGTGTTGTTTGTACTACACTGAGAGTGGATGTAGTACTCGGGTACATTTGTACTTGAGCTACGTAAATAGTACTGTACTACTGTATAAATAACTGAACAGAAGTTTGTGGCGACCAGGTCGTACAGTTCTTTGTACAGAGATTATGTACTCTTTTGTACTTAATGTACCTTCAATTGTTAAATTTGTACTGTCAGTACTAATAACAGTATAGAATACTAACTTATAGTGACTATATTTTGCAATGACTCGATGGACCATACTTTGGGTTCAGCAGACTTCAAAGAAGAAGATTCCTATGAGGGTTTTCTAGTCATAGGATGCATTCTTATGCTTTTATTTGATGTTTTCTATTGTTGTTTAAATTGTGCAAAAGTTAAGAGGAAGGAGCATAGGAGGAAGAAGTGCAAGTGTAGAAGTAGTCCTAAATGGACAGAAGTCGAGATCCAAGCTATGTGGAATGACTTCTATGAAGGGATGTGTGAGGAAGAGATGGACAATCTAGAGAATGCAATGGAATGTTAGCTTCTTGTGGTTTTAGTAAGCAGCCTGTAGATAGAATTTTAGAACATTTCTTGTACAACTTTATGTATTTAAAAATTAAAGAATTGCATTTTCTGTATACCTTGTCATTGTTGAAGTATGCAGTATACCTCTACGTTCTTCGCCGCTGGGATTGCCACCCCTATAACTCAAGACATTAGTAACAAAACTAGTACACTGAGAACAGAATTAGTACACTATGTACTCATTGAGTACACTATTCAGCTTTACATTTCACATGAGATGATATGAAATGGGAATAATATTTGGCAAAGTTGCATGACCATACCCTGATGATGTAATAGGCTGTTGTTTAAGGGTCGAAAAGGTGGTGGGGGTGTCAATGGGTTTGGGGAACACCTCCATTGCTCCGAAGTGAAACACTTCTTTTAAAGCCCAATGGAACGAGCCCATCAGTTCCCATGTACTGTTGAAACATGATGGACTCTAGTATTATCCCAAACCTTTGACTCTTAATCCTGATCAAACACGCCTTAAATATAAGATCGGGAGACTAATCCCAATAATTATGGGGTAATTACGACAACCGAGCACAATTGTTCGAAGTTCACAGTGTGTGAGAATAATGTACATCATGTACAATATCTGTATACACTGTAATACACCATTTGTACATTGATGGACCGTTGCACTGCTTGGGAAGAGACAAGACTCTGTTCAATCAAACTTGATTGACTTCAAAACCAAAATACCAGACATCAAAATTCGAGTCTCGCAAAAATCTGAGATAGTTTGAGTGAAGTGCGAAAATTGAAATAACAGGAGTGCAGTGCGATGAACTTGTGCGAGAGAGAGAAGCATTGAATCCAGTATGCGGCATTTGCGAAACTATGCCGCCAACGCTGTTTTGTGGAATCTTCGAACTGGCTCTTTATATTATATACTACTCGAATTGAAGAGCAGGTTCCTTCACTGTACTTTTTTACTTTGTTTTAATAAAAATTTAAAAACACTTATTAATATTATATTGGTATATACCTTTGAAGCTTGAGAAAACTATTTACTCGGATTTCAATATCTATATCCTAATTATTCTTTTAATACAAAAAATATTTGAAAGCATTTCAGAATTACAAGTAAATGACTTTGCTACCATGGTTTAGAGAAAAGTAAGTAATCTTTAATATAACTTAAAGAAATTTGAAGAGGATGTCCAATTCGTTGGAGGTTGTTGCTTGTGAGACCATTTTACAAAATTTACTCAACCGTATGTCAAATGGAAACGACCTGTGGGATGAAGTGGCTTGTTTTCCATCTTATACTCCACCAGCAACAATTACATTTCAAGACATTGAGAATGCTCATCTAGTTTCTTCACTTTGGAAAAGAGAAATTGATAATAGTCCTGAATTCGCTTGCTTGAGGTTGGCAAAGTGGGACTATGATTCATATACAGAATGCCACTGGATTCCGAAAGATGAATATCAGTCGTATCGATTTAACAAGAACTGGAACATCTTTAAGAATTCTTGGGCCCTTGCAGAACCAATCGGCAATGAAAGATTGGAGACGGCGTCACTAGGCGAATTAAGTTGTTGTGAACTTAATCATTTGAGGACCTTGCTTAGTGATACTAGGAATCACACTCTCTGGTTGTAGCCAGGAGAAAAGGTGGTTCCAAGACCGTACATTTGGGTCTCACCAAAACATTGATAGACCACAATTTAAAATTTCCATTACTATTGTATCGGATTCTCTTTGAGCGAGCTTTCATGTCTGCATTGTACTTTAAAGATTAAATTAATGGAAAATTTTTAACAACAATTTCTATTTGATGGCAATTTTATATTTAATTTGATTGTACTCATTGAATTCTACATCCATATATTTCCCTATGTGAACCGGGTTCAAATATTGAGATATCGCAATGCAAACACTGTGAGAGAGCTTTGCTTTGTAGTTTATATTTTATATTTGAATTTCAAAGACTAATAATATGGACTCTTCATATCTGATGCTTGGACTCTCATCTCATTTAGGGCACTTATAAAATTCCTATCCAATGTGCTAAGTAGATGAAGAAAAAAATAACATTAAGCATTGTGAACAAAGAGACTTGCAATTTTCATTTAAGTCTAATAGAAGCTAGCAGTGGACAGAAATGATACAGAATGTATAATATAGTAATAAAATGTACAATTTCTGTACATATAGTACAAGATTTGTACAGAAATAGCAGGAGCTGCCAGTCTTTCTGAAGGGCATGAATGTTTGGTTAATGTGGATTTAGAAGAAACGGACTGTGGTCCACACTTAGGAAGAACAGACTGTGTGACCCGGGACTACATGCGACGAATCAGACCTTTGTATTATCATTACATAGAGTTAGCAAGAAGATCGACTACAAGAAGAATAGGGGGTTCTTCGGTTACAATGTCACGGCAGTGAGTGCTAACACACTTACAATGTAAAGGAAAAATGGCATCAACAGCATTCACTTCTGGTCTCTAAAAACTACAACCATTGTCCCAGGTTAGTTCATCAAATGCTGGAATATTAAATCGTGCGAAGTAGGCAACATGGTACACTCCACCATGGTTGCTGCTGACTCTCACTGGCACGTCAATAAGGTTGGCGTCCTCACATCTGATCAACAAACGACCACATGTAGTGAGAAATGGAGAATGAAACCAACTACATGCATGAATCCTCAGTAGTGCTATACCCACAATTAGACAAATTTACAAGGGATCCATTGCACAGAAAATACTCATACCTGTGGTTTACAAATCGGGAGACATTAGAGAGATTTGTGCCGTCTATGCACAACGCGACATCATCGTTTACTACTTGCTCAGATTTCCAATCAGCATCTAGTGCTAGTGTAAATGCCTCTGATTTCCCTAGCTTCGCAGTAGCCCTCCGTTGCATGAGCTCTGCATTTGTAACAATCTCCCCTGCATAATCAAACACAAAACTCCCTTTCTGAATGGAGCTAGTTGCTCGCAGTCCCCACCCCTTCGAACCAGTCCAAAACACTTGAAGGGGAATGGATAACCCCCGCTGGACTACTCTGTTGCCACACGACCACTTGCAGCTGCAGCCATCATTGCATTCTTGAAGAAAAATCCTGTTGGTATGACCAGGGTATGAAGAACCTTCCTCGGGTGAACACGTTAATCCACAGAATACAGTCTCCTCCATCAAACCCTGACCAAGACCACAAAATAGTGGACCAAGGTACCAATCAGTACACATAGTAGAAGTTCGTACTAATGAACAACACAAAATTAACAAATTGGTATTTAGAGCAGTTCACTCAGAACAATTGCGTACAAAGAAGATAATGTCAAACCAACAGAAAGTAGGAAACCTTGATTCCTTGCAATGTTCCTCGTAAAATATACTTATCCATTTGAATTAGACAATACTTACGGGTTGGTACAGGAGAAAACTACGTAGCCAACCTCGTGTTGTATACGCTGAGTGGACAACGTTTTGTAGCCCACAGGTGCATCCAATCCCAAGACAGCCATTTTTGCAACCAGTGCAAGACTCCGGGAAAACCAATTTCATCTTACTCAAGTGGGTAGATGCAAGTGTGGATGCTCTGGAGTGAGGAATGTACGTGAATTCCTCTAAAGCATGAAGTTCCTTACCTCGCACCCACACCGAGACTGGAACGTATTCTAATCCATTTAACTAGTCGCGTGCATCATACCACAAATGTTCCTATGGACAGAAACGCAACCTCAAAACTGTGTAAGCCCCTAATGCAGAATCTAGTATTGGATAAGCTACAACTGTAAATCAAAAAATCAAAACTGCTCCGGTTGCAGCGACCTCCTCGACCAACTAGGAAACCGCTGCAACACTTAGGGGGCTGCGGGCATCAACGGGCGATTGCGGATCGGTCCTCCTTTGCTCACTTTCGGCTTTGAATGCTTCTTCTTCTTGTTGTCGCGCTTTCCCTGTTTCTTGCCTACTCCAACCCGCTCCTCTTAAATGTCCGCGTCGTCTTCAAGAGAATCGCCCTTCTGCTGATCACTAAGGTTCGCCCGCTCAGTTTGATTTTTGAGAACTCTGCGCTTCTTCCTCGAGCCTATGCCCTCAGCCTGGTCTGCATCTTTGTCTTGGTCTTTCTGCTCCCTACCCTTTCGCTTCCTTGTTTTAGCTATAACTCAGCCCTCGGCTTGGTCTACATCTTGTTCTTGATCATTCTGCTGTCTACCTGTTCGCTTTTTTTTTTTTTAACTGTAACTGTCCCTCCTTCCTTCTCCAAACTTACACCCCTTGTCGGCTGAATTTGCAGTGGGGCTTCCCCGACATTCCGCTTTCTTCCTCTTGAATCTGCCTTATTCTTACAACGAACTTCGGCCTGAGTATCAGATACTTCAGGTTCTCCGGCATCAGGCATTCCTCTACGATCTTCGCCGTTGGGATTGCCGCCCCTATAACTCGTGACATTAGTAACAAAACTAGTACACTAAGAACAAAATTAGTACACTAAGTACTCACTGAGTACACTAATCAGCTTTACATTTCACATGAGATGATATGAAATGGGAATAATATTTTGCAAAGTTGCATGTACATACCCTGATGATGTAATTGGTTGTTGTAATGTTCCCCCGGTTGCTCCATGCTCCTCCACGATGATTTCAACAACCCCTACTTCTTGCTCCTGTCCTGTAATTGTTCCCTCCCTATCCCCCACATCCGCAGTGGATATCACTGGTGTATCACCCTGCGCTGCCTCTTGTCCCCCTAGCCCCAACACACCTCCGTCATCTTCTCCTTTGACTGCAATGGTGTTCTCAATCACATCTGTAATCCTTTCGTCCCCACCCCCCTCACCCACTGTGGGTATCACTAAAGTATCACCCTCCGTGAATTCATGTCCCCCAGGCCCGAAGACACCTCCCTCATCTTCTCCTACACTCGCAATGGTGTTTCCAATTACATCTATAATAGTTCCCGCTCCGACCCCCTCACCCGCAGTGGATATCAGTAGTGTATCACCCTCCGAAATATCTTGTCCCCCGGGCCCCAACGCAACACTCTCATCTTCTCCTCCGCCTGCAATGGTGTTCTCAATTGCTTCGTGAACTTCAGCTTGTACCCCTACCTCTTTGACTGTGCTAAGAACTTGGTCTTCTATAAATCCAGCAATTGTTGGTGAATCCCTTCCTCGCATGTCAGTGTCGATGAGCTCCTCATTGTCGCTTCCTCCACATTCGGTGCCATGCTCTATGCAATGTCAATTAACACATAGTACATTATGGTTTGGACTGGAGTCTAAAATGTACAAACAATGTACAAATAATCTGGACTTGGCTATAAACAGTGTACAACTTTGTACACATAGTACAAATGAGCTGTACAAAATAGAGCACAGTACTCTAGTAACACACATGAATAGTACAAAGAAAGGTAAAACACTACTTAGATATGATCAAGAGGTGCAATGAGTACAAGTGAATGGACAGACACAAGCTCAGTACAATTCGAAGTACAAACAGTCCAACCGGAAACATGGACATATCGCAACTTCACGAAACAAGTGCATTGAACATACAAACTATACGACAGTACCAACTATACAATAAACTATGTAATTCTATGTACAAACATATAACATCATGTACGTATACAAAAACGCCAAAGTACTAGCTCTGACCACACCGCATTACAGAGTACGCAATATCAACTGACTTGGTACAAATCATTAAAATAAAGAATATGAATTTACAAACAATACCTCCGGCACTACAAACTTTACAATACAACTATTCCTAGTGACACGTCCTTAGAAGCCTTGTACACAAAAAATGATAGAGATCATAGATGTATAAAAAGGTATATTGTGTACAACATTACCTTCTATGAATTGAATGGCCTTAAGATATGCTCCAGCGGCTTCACTTCTAGCTGCTAAGTCTGCAGTAGTAGTAGATGCACACTCCGTGTGCATCTTGATCCACTCATCACCTCCGCCGCCAGGACGTCTCCAACATGCACACCTCTCCATCCAAAACTCATGATCCATTCGATGGGCTGAACCTGTTTACAGTCTGGAGCATTACATTCTGAGCCACGGGTAAATACTACTAATGCACACCATGGGTGGTAGACGTGCCTACAGCTAGAGACAATGATATGTGAATGGGGAAAATCAAATCCACAAAGACTGCAACCGCCAATGTCAATGGGTCCTCCAGTATTGCCTCCTTCCCTTACTGAGTACACCAAGGGCAGTGGTCTCATATGCAAGCCAGCACTTCCACGTCCAAGGTGTGCATGCTCCGCTTGAAGATCCTCGACCTGCATCCGCTTCAGTGCCACTAATTCGCTCTGAATTGAGAGACTCTTCTCCAGTTCAGAAACAGTCTTCTGTATACTCTTCGCAGTGTTTCGCTCGCTTTGCACTAACTCAGAACATGCTTTCACTTTCTCCTCCAAGGCCGAAAGCGCCGACGAATCCATTGTTCCCTTAGACCTAGCTCCCGCTAAATCCTTCTCGTACGTCTTCAGCCTCTTCTTTAAGATACGAACCACCCCCACATTGTGCTCAATTTTTTTAACATGTTTCTCTTTGGCGAGTAGCCACCCGTTCACCCTTAATCCTTGCCTCAAGCTCCATGTTCTCCACCGCCAATAATTTCACCACGTACTCTAGCCGGGAGCCGCTGTCATCTCCATCTGTAATCTTTCCGCCCACTGAGCTACCCCTCCCTTCGCATACCTGTGAGTGAAGCTCTCGAGGATCCACTGGAATCTTTCGCCACGCGCCTCGTTGAGCTGCAGTTCCCTCCTTCGCCTTTACAAGCTTGACGACGTTACGAGCATGTGTCTTACGCTGAGTTAGATTTGTTGCTGCACCGTAGGCGGCCCAATTCACCTTCTTGTTCTCCTCCTCCAAGACTATCCCCCTAGCCATCTTGTGGGGGAGCAAGTGAGGCAGAGCTTCCCTTTGATAGAGAGCCGCCATGAGCTTCTGAACCCTCTTCCTTATTCGTTTCTTTTTTATGGATTTCCAATAGTACCCATTTCGCCCTTCCTTACCAACTGGCTCGCCAAAAAGGGCCACACACTTCTCATCATCGAATGGTTCTCCCTTCCATCTTGTAAGCTTTATGGGATCAGCTCCTTTGTCCTCAAATCCATACTTCTCCGTGAAGAATGCCCGATTCAGCAACGATGTATGAACTTAGGAATAACACTGCAGTATAGAGTTGTACGAAAAGAAGTACATAATGTACTCTAACTTATACACTAAGTACTAACGGAGTTACAAAATGATAATGACGTTAAAATTGACAAACTTCTGACACGGACGAGTGGGCTGTAATCAAACCTCTAATTTTCTGAGTTGTCATTATGTCTAAAAACACTCCGAAGAGTGTATTTTTACTCAAATCTATGCAGAACCTACAAGTAGAACTATTCTCACAAAAAGGAAACGGTCAACAGTACAAGACGCCCACAGCAATCCCAAGAGCAAGTGAGCAGGCAAGGCGCAGCCCAAAGCAGCAGAGAAGGGAACCCACACATCTTGAAGAACGCTACGAGAACCTATTTCTTCGACAAGAGTACCGCTCATTGCACCTTCCTAGCTGAATTTTTGCCACATATTTCACAAACCCACAAAGCAATTCCTATGCATGCACAAGGAAACGAAGGATAACACAGTACTCACCTTGTTTGAGGGATGTGTTGAGAAGCCAATTCATGAAAGGCATGCCACCTTTCTCCTCAACCAAGAGAACAACAGAAATCAGAAAGAATGACTTAGAGGCGGCGTTGTGAAATTCCCTCATGGTGGTATAGAGAAACGACAAAGTCTTCAACTGCCGCCTTTGCAAATTCGAATGTATAGGAGAGAATGTCGCTGCAAAAGGCCCCATATAACCTGGAAGTGTCAGGTCATTCTTTTTTTTATCGCCACGTTCTAGGACGATGATTGGTCCATTGTGTACAACGAGTACGCTATGTACAAAACCAGTACGCGAGCTAACCCTAATCGTTTTTGATGGGCTGAAGTTCAAGTGAGGGCTGAAATCTCCGATGCTCTCAATTAGCCCCAATAAACTATTTTCGCCATTCGTGAATGTTAGGCCCATCTAACCCAAAACGTATACTTACTAATTTTCAAAAAAAAAAAAATATCAAAAAATAATTTTTACGTTGTGTTTTGGCCCACCAATCCAAAACCCCCATTTTCTAGGGTTTTGTGTTGTATAGTCTTTTGTGGCATATGGAAATAGTTGGGGATGTTAGTCAAGTATTAAAACATGGACTTTGGCTCTTTAAACTATAAGAATCTAAGCTATACCTTCACATAAAGAGTACAAAACACTTATCCTGAAAATGTGACAGTACTTTCATTTCAAATTTGTACTCATTATGATGAATTGAGGGATGCAAGCCTAAGATAGCAAAGCAATCTTAAAAATAGACGAGATGTAAGACTACGCCCAACTATTACTTTTAACAAAAAGTTACTAAGAATGGGGTTAATTTGGCTCCAAACTTACACCCTGCCCTGAAATGCTGCCGTGAGTGCGATTTTGTACAACCGTAGTGTATTTTCACCCATGCATTTCTATGCACCAGGTAGCCATTTCTTACCCAATATCTAAACAAACCTGGCTTTCTCAATGTATAAAAGCATTGGAAAAATTTATGAACTCTGAATATGCCTATCAACATTCACTAGTCTCTTACATCGAATTGAAGCAGCTGGATCCCTCTGCCTAACCTACGTAGACTGCGTCACTTTCAACACATCACTTTTTACAGGGATTCTACTAATCAAGGTTACTAGCATCATTCGACTCGGAGTTAGGATCCACATGATCTGTGTCCAGCTCCTCCTCTTCATCTTCCGCTTCAAGGGCTTGGGCCATGTCCCTGTTACGAATAACAGACTTGATCTTTCGCAGTGCAGCGTTGCTCAGTGTATACACCGAAGTGTGAGACTTCTGTTTGTGCTTCTGGAGCTTCATTGAAAATCCGGACGCACAAATCACGTGCGAGTAAATGCGAGCTGGTCCGGGTGAAGCAAGGAGAACGTACGAATTCTCCTTCCGTCCCTGGCGCTGGAAATAGAGCCCTTCCACAACCTCGTTGGACCTCCCAACTGCCTGACCCCAACCATCTAGAAGGACACTATCCTCTACAACGTACATTTTTTTTGTGCAGATTAGCACAAAGAACTCTGCCCCTTGCGTTGTTGGGTCGTTCGGATCAGCAAATATTGCGAAATGATCCCCTACTTCCAAACCAGCGGCTTGATCGTGACTGTCAAAATCAGCTTCCCACTCTTGGTCAAGGTCCTCTTCATCTTGAATTGCTTCTTCAGCTGCTATTGGCTCAAGCCTAACCAGCTTCCATGGTTGAACATAAGCTACATTGGGGCATGCTTCAGCGGCCCCATGAACGCAACCAGGGCAGAAGCATGAATAATCATGGACCTGGAGGAGTACATTGTTTGCAGGCCCTATGCTTCGTATGGACTGCATGCTCCTAGTACCCTCCACTGTTGTGCACGCCTTCGGATTAGTTCTAGAGACTTCTGTTGCACCAATCAAGAAGAAGTTCCGCTCAACCACTCTCTTGGCAGCTGGATACGCTCCGTTCGGCCGATCCATGGAGCTCTTCAAATATTCGACAACGTCAACGGCACCATGCAATTTGCAACTACCAGGGCGTGACTGTTCTTTTCGTATACTTTGTTTGACGCATGCACCAGCCCCGTCGTGCGGGCCCTTGCCATGCCCTGATCCCCAGTAGTGCCATTCCATGGCGCAGCCCTCTGGTGTTTCTTGTGAGACAGTCTTTGACGGATATCTGAAATAGTGGTAGTTACATGCAGTTAAAATGAGATCGCATAAACATGTTAACCGAGTAAGAAGCAAGACTTTATAAAATCAATTCTGTGTAGTTTGCTAAACAGTTACTAATAAAAGTTGTGTCAGAAGAGAATGGGTAAATACTATAAGGACAGTTACTGTAAATATGAAACAAAGGTAGTTACATGCAGTTACTTCCTTAAAAAATCAAGACTCAAAATGAAAACATATAAATAAAGGAGAGATACCTATGCAGTAGTGGACGACACCTATAAACCTATAACCCACAGATACCTATACAGCAGATATATTTTCTGAACCAGAAAATGTGCACAAGCTCAACAAATCACCTCTCTCCAGTTGAGCAGCTCATGGCAGGCAAATCTCAAAGAGGTTAAGAAATAGCACGATTAAATCATGTTAAGATACGCACAGAATGTTGCACATTTCAAAATAATATCAATCAATCAAAGAGCCCAAGTTGCGGAATGAACACAAGATACAACATGCAACCACTCGTTCAGACCTCTTCAGACACATTTCAATAATCTCACAGGCATGTTCGTGTACGCTACAAACTTGTGTTCATTTCAATATTCTCATAAAACAGCAAATATATAGTCTAAAATGAGTTAGGAAACCCACCTTGAAATGTAAAACCAAGCTGTTGCGCATTTGATTTGCGCGACATAGCCGTCTGACCATACGATGTGTCGCCTTGGGAAATGGCCACGATCTGTGAGACTCTTCTAGTGCAGATCCAAGCAATGTTGCACAAATAAGGAATCATGCTTACCATCGTCTCATACATAATAGTAATATGCTGTATGCAAGCGCTTGGATTTCGGATCTCTTGCATCGAAAGCAGGATTCACAAAATACATTATGTGGACCAGTATTGTGATTTGGAAGTTATACCAGTGCATACTCTGCACCTCATCGTGGTCCTTAAAGGAATAATTCTCCGCATAATCGATGAGGGACATAATTTCTCCTAGCTGAAGCTTCGCCACTGATTTCTTGAACCGGGTGTCCTGCCAACGTGCATTGTGCTGGTGCTTTACAAAAGCAGGGATTTTGGAGGCCGCGAACTCAAGGAAGGCTAGCGCAGTTGTATGCTTATACTCAAGGCGCACCACCTTTTTCGGCGCCCGTGATCTGGTTTTTCCACCGGTTAAAACCATCTCAAAGCGTCTCCATTCGAGCAACTTCTGGTTTGAAGGATCAAACTTGCTCTTGCAGAGAGGAATGCAGTGGAACCCGCACAGTCAACATTGCCCCCGGATGCATCTCATATTGTGCCAATCAGTGCCTTCCACCTTTGAGCACAAAGTCTGCTCCCATAGGTGTATGTTAACCTGGGTCATAACATGGAGCTGCCTGAGGTGAGAGTTAGAGGGGTTAAGGGTAGAAGTTGGAGAATAGCTACAAAGGCAGACTGAAGACTGTCCGTGGGTGTTAGTCTCGGGACACGGTCATAGGGCCATCAGGGTGTCCCTTTGAGTACCGGACCTGAGACCGTTGGGTCTTCCACGGGCGCGCAGTTCAACTCTGAGACAGTCGAGGAAGCTAGACAGGTGTAGTCCCAACTAAGACCCCGTGAACACCAAGAGAGGGAGAGAAGCAAGGGGATTCCGAGAGGGGGCTCGGTAGCCGGGACAGTGCAAGGTAAGGATCAGAGACTCGTGAGTTTAGACAAGCAATAGTAATCAGTAAGCAGGATTCATACACACGAGATAGGTGAGGGCAGAGGGTGGAGAAGGCATGGTGTAGTATTAGCTGAGTAACCCAAGACTGTCCATGAACACCAAGGTTCAGGCGCTTACATGAAGGGGCAAACTGTTCTAGGGAAACCAGCTGCTCTGAGACCGGACTCGACTCTAACCGCAAAACTGAGGAGTGAGTTCTCTACCCTGGGTACCTTGTTTATACTAATCTAACTAGACTTCTCCTTGTAACTCCTTGTTGCACTATGAGTTCCACCGTCCTAGGCTATCCTCGCTGGCCTTGCTGGGGCAGTAACATTTTGCCCTCTCTTGGAGAGTGCAATTTGTCCCGAATTGTTGGTCTTCAGCCACGCGTTCGCCGATGAGCAGGTCTCCGATCCGGCTTGGTCTCCTCTCGTGGTACCTGTGCATGTCGACGAGGAGGTGCTTGGTCTCCGTAAATGGCTGCTATGGCTGCATCCACCCCCTTATGGATTAGGTTATGTTTAGACCGCGAAGTGATAGAATGCTGATATACGTCATAAACGGTTTTTCCTAGGATTTTGTTGCAAGCGGGGCATTGCACATGGTCAGCTTCAGGATCACTATAGAGGTTGATCAAATCCGGATTTGCAGAAAAATAACGTTTAACTTCTTCAACAGCAATTTCTAACTCGTCCCTAGCTTCATCCTCATCACTGGCCTAATCTTCAAGACCAAACTCTTCTTCTAGCTTTTTTGATGCTTCCTTATGTTTCCTAAAGGATTTGGGTCGCGTGGTAACCTGGCTTGGTGATGCGTGGGTTGCAGGGGCCAGACTTGGCGAAGCTTGGGTTGCAGGAGGCAGGCGAGGTGACGGCTGTGGAGTATCTTCGGGATCCGTGAAATGCTCAGGGATATGGACTCGGTCATCTTGGGTTTTGATGTCGGAGATGGCCGCCAACTGATGGTCTTCCTGTGGATGTGTGGCAGGGCTGAAGGGTGCGAGCTCCACGTGCGGCAGTGGAGACATGGCCTCGAGCTCCATGTTGTCCCAATCGTTTTCTGACTGCTCTAACTCCAAGGCTACGAGTGCTTCATCGATGCACTGGTTCAAGAAGTCTTGCGGGGGATCCGTGGCTGTTTGGAGGTGGGTGCGCAGCCACTGATATGCATTGGATGCAATCGATTTGGCTGCATTGTGCACGCACCCGACCTTGTTGGCCTCGAATGTCTGCATTGCAAGTTCTGCAGCGACCTTCTGCTCCTGGATTTGTGCCACATCCTCGTTGCTATGTGAACTGTGCCCCTGTAATGCCAAGGTCTTGCACCTGGCCAAGTACTCTTGGTTCTGCTGCTCCAACTGCTTAATGTGCTCCAACGCGGTCGCCTTCTCCCTGGTAAGCATTTCCACGCTTGCATTGGTGGCGGCTAACTCTAGTTCCAAATTAGCAAGATGGTCTTGGAAATTAGATAGTGTCTGCGTTGTTTCCTCGTGTTGTTTGCGATGCTCTGTACGGGCCTGCTCCAGCAGGCTTTGTGCTTGCTCCTTGGCTCCTTGGATTGCAGTAGTCAGTCGACGCTTGTACCGTTCTTCCATGCCCTGATGTTCCTCCTTCTCCTTCTCTGCAGTGCGGATCCACTCCAACATCTTTGTCATGCAGCCTGTGAGTGCGGTGGTTTTGGTGTGGAATTTGGTTGCCATGGGTCCCCACGCTGTTGCTGCTACTACTGCTGCTGTGATCGGCTCCTCGCTCCTGGGGCGCTTGCTGGGACTTGGGAGAGCGGGGTCTCGAGCCGTGGCCGTGGCGATCTCCCTCTGGATGTCAAAGAAGGTTCCCATGAGTGGCGGTCTATTGTATCTCTTGTGGAAGGCCAAGGAATGGGCGATGTAGGCTGTTAAAAACGGACCCACGGGGCTGCTGTAATCGAGGCGCTGCCGGTACCCACGCATCTGGATGAGAAAATTCTCTTCCACCATGAGGCCCCAATTAATCTTCACTCCGAGGTCAGCCAAGAGCAGTAGGGACAACTGCGATGGCAGGATGGTAAAGGGAGGATTTAACCACTAAACCCTAGCCTTCACAATCCCATCAAAACCCAACAAAACCCAACTAAACTAAGTGCTCCAAACCCTCATAGAATGCTGGAAATGTACAATACAAGTGCAAAAAGAGGTCAAAATTGCATAAAATGGGTCAAAACAGCCCCAAAACATGGTACAGCAGCTCCTAACAGCTCTCAGACCTCTCTGACTCTACCTGCTCTAGTGTAGAATGATCTCCCAAAACCCTAAACCGGCCTCTTAAACCCCCTGAAAACGGACAGAATCATCCAGTCCGCTTCGACAGAGTTCATCTAGTGGGCTCCGACAGAGTTCATCCAGCCGACTGATAGAGTTCATCCGTAGGAACTGGATGACTGTCGGGACACTTCCTGGATGAAACTGAGAGGGGACTGGATGGGGTTAAAGGAAGAGACCGGTTGGGTCTCCGGTTAACATTATCCCCTTTTTAACGTAGTTCTGCCCTCAGAACGCATGGAGACTAAGAGAGAGGGTGGTAAATGGAAAGAAGGCTAAGCGGCTTGCTGTAAAAAAAACTGACTACACTAGTAAATGGTGGAGAAGAAAACTAATGCTTGGTATCAAACACATGAAACCCCTTCCTAACTAGCAGTGATGCTAGCTGCTGCCGTGAACTCGTCTCTTGGTGGTGTCGCTCTTCCTTGGGCCCATTGGTGGAGCTTAAGTTTGAAACAGTCGGCTCCATAGAAGTCGGCTGTGTAAAAGTCGGCTTCGTAAAAGCTGGAGTGGCGCCCTGATAATCATCCTGATAGTCCTCTGAAGAAGGCTGTGGCGGTCAGATCTGTAAAGGAGTTGGCTCGAAGAAACCGCCGAGGGAGCTTCCTCCTTGAACTGGGACCTCACTGTCTAAAACAGTTGGGCAGTGAAAATCCTCCTGGCGTACTGCTATCTGCTCTGCTGCCAAGATTGTCTCTCTCAATGCACTGTTGACAAATAGCAGCCGCTTCTTGAATCCAATTGCCTCCTGTAACGCTGGTACCGTCACCTTCTCCTCTTCTGTAATCAAGCTGACTGTAGAGCGCTCTTCCAGAAGTACGTTCTTAAAGGTCAAATCCTCCACCTGTAGAGAAATCACAGGGCGACCAAGATCAATATTCACAGCTCCAACAACCACCGTAGGTTGTATCCTTGGATCATTGGAGACCCTTGGAATAAACTCAAGTGAACCCTGTTTCACGGTCGGCTCGGTATGGTCGGTTGGTACAGGCGGCTCAATTGAGTCTACAGACGCAGTCGGCTCGCACGCACTTGCTCCGAACACTTGACTCTTCAAGTACTCTATGAGAGTAGGGGCCACTGCCAACGGTTGTCCTAACGATACTGTAATCGAGGTCTCCAGGATTTGGCGGCTAATCTCCTGCACCAAAGCTTCTAGCTGGGTTCCGCGAAGTCTCTCCATATTTGTGTCAGGCGCCTTCTTTGGGATATCCTGTAGACGATCAGGGTTAATAAAACCAATCCAGTCACCATCCAGAGTTGGTGCCGTAGGTGCGTTGGCATCCAAGTTGGTTGTTGTGGACCCTTCAAGCTCCTCCTGTGCCTCTTTGTCTTCCAGCGGAAGACCCACCTCCTGTCTTGCTGCTCTGGTTAGAGAAACTGCCACCTCAGATAGCTCTTGCAGTTCCAGCTCCTCCACTTCCAGCTCCTGCAGTTCCACATTATTGACACCCACAGTATCACTACCAAGTGTTTTAGATGCCACAAACTGCTCAAACCTCAACTTGTAAGGACCGTTGCGCATTTGATGGTCGGTCTCGTCGCAAATATAGCAAGTATCGATTTGGCCTTAGCCATCATGCTGGTACCCCCCAGGTCGGCTGTCAACAGGTCGGCTGTAGTTGCTATCGTGTTGCTCAGCAGTTACTTCGTCAACCCCCACAATTGGTGGACCTTCAGGTCGTGGAAGTCTATTGTTCGGGTTGGCTGGGTTGAAAAAACAGTAAGCATCGTCATGGCCGTATTTCTTGCAGACTGTGCAATACCTCCCACTATCTGACTCTGCTCCCTCTGCCTGAGCTGATAAGGTAGTCGGCTGTTCACTAGTCGGCTCTGTATGCCGGGCTTGAAAGTACAGTTCCTCCCCTAAGGCATTGATGCAGTTGGTTTCACAGCGCCGAGCTACCTCCTGCAAATCAGCCAGAGTGTTGGCTGTATGGGCGCTTGTGGTGACCTTCAGGTAGTCCAGCAGGCCTGCCCTGAAGTAGGTCAGCTTGAAGCCTTCTCCAACATCTGTTTGCAAGCACTTGATCAGTTTTGTAAACCTCTCATAATAGTCTTGAACCTTCTCCCCCTCACCTTGTTTGAAGGTCCTTAGAGTCATGAACACCTGTTCATGAGAATCTTGCTCCCTAAACCGCATCTTGAACGCCTCCTTTGCCTCCTCCCAAGTACAATTGGGGTGATGATCCAGCCAATCATCAAACCATGTCTGGGCCTTATCAACAAGTTTTGTTCCAAACAGGAGGATGATGACAATCTCATCTGTCTCTCCATTGTACCAAACACACTTGTCAAAATGCCTCAGGTGAGCATCAGGGTCAGTTCCCTCCTTGTATGCCGGGTACGGTAATTGCTTCCGCTCTGCACTGACTGGTGGCCTTGGAGGAGCTAACTTAAAGTCGGCTGTGCGCACTACTGGTACTACAGAGGGACATCCTGCCAAAGTGGCCGGATAAGTCGTCTGTATTTTAGTGGCAGTCGGCACTGCCCGGTCGGCTCGCGAAAGATCACCAAAACTATAGCCCGGAGGTGCTGGAGTAGACCAGGTATTGAGTCTCCAACAGCTGGCTGTGCAGATTGCCCAAGATACCACACTAACCGAGTCGGTTGTCGTGCGTCGTACACATCACTTGTCCGGCTCCTCAAATATCCAGAAAACTTATGTGGTGTCAAGGTCGGCTCTGGAAGCAATGGTCTTGAAACGCTCTTGCCCACAGTTGACTCCAAATGAACAGTAGATAAATCAGGCGGCCTTGCTGGTATCTCTCCAATGCTCTCATACTCCTGCCTCCTTTTTTGCTCCTTCCACCAATCCTCAATTCGTGTATGCTCATGCTGCTCTCGTTTGAGCCCTTCTTCTTCCCTCTGTTGGCTAGCCAACTGCTGTGCTGCCAAGTGCTGCGCTGCCGACTGTTGTGCTGCCAACTCATGTGCTGCCAATCTCTGCATTGCTTCTTCAACACGGCGGTCAAAGTCGGCCTCCTGTGGTGTTCGATTCTTCTCTGGCCACTGTGGCTCTGTATGCCACTGGTCAGTGATGCCACTCCCGGTGCTGAACCTTGTTGCAAAGCCTCTAGCTGCATGAGGTACTTTCCTGGGACTTGCCTGCCTTGGTTTTGACTTGCTTGGTGTTGCCTGGCCCTTTCCTTCTTGGCCAGTAAGTCCGCCGCAAAGGCCTCCAGTGCCTATTGGTCCTCTTCTTCCAGCTCCCATCCCGACTGCAGTGGAAATTCATCCAAGAAGTGAACATTCTTGCCGGGTACTATCTTCGTGGTTCACTTGCCCATGCTCTTGAGCTAATCGACTCCTGGTTTCTTCCAACTTCTGCCTTAAGTTCTGAAATGCCGCTGGCAGCGTCTCTGGAGTTTTTGGCAGGTGGTCGGGAGATACAGGTTGGCTGCGTAGCCGGGTCGGCTCCGCTTCTATCTCGGCTCTGCCAGTGACTCTGCTTGGCCACTGAGTCGGCTCCGCAATGACCTCCTTTGTCTGACGTCTCTCCTCATAGAATGTATTGTAGTCATCCACTGCAGGGCAGAAGTCCCCCTTGAATGACACAGTCCTTCTCTTGTCCTCATATCTCCAGGGAATGTTGGCTTGATCAGGATGACTGTCCAGTCCATCCCCTTTTTCGAATTGCCTTCCCTCTTTAAATCGACTCTCTTGTGTCCTCCCAGGTGATGGTGAAATGTCATTTTCGACCTCCATGTCAATGAGTGCACCCTCCTGCATAGCTGCACTGCCCTGCGAGCTAAGTCCGCTGCGTACCTCAAGTGACGTCGGCTCTACTGTCTGCTCCACATGTTGCAGCCAACGTTTGTACCCCTCCATGGCTTGTCTCTCAGCTTGCAGATCATTCGAGTCACCTTCTTCCATGGGTGTCAACGGCTGATACTGTCAGTCGGCTGCGTTCAGTCCACTGTTTGTTCTTCCTAGTCTTGGCGGCTGTTACTCCTTGTCTGTTGCAGTCGGCTCTGCTCGGCCTCCTCCAATCAGTCAACTACCAATACTTGGCTCCTTCCCTTAGATTTTGTAGTCCCTGCCACTTTAGACTCAGCAACCCTACAAACGGCTGTGTGGCCTAATTAGTGTTTAGAGACACTTTTTTTTTTTAGCAAATAGGAACAAACCAAGGCAGTTTAGTAAAATTGCCCCTAACTAGTTCCTATCCCTTTTTTCACACTGTATTGACCCTTAGCAAATCCAGTCCAGTGGTTATAGTGCTAGTTACTGTTCTGACAATATTTGAAACAGAAATCACTCTGAATCTGCCCAAATGCACTCAGCAACCCAAGTTACCACTTTGTTCTGGCCTGTGCCAACCTCATGTCCAGGTCCCAAATGTCCACCGAAGTCGCCAAAAATGACATCCTACCGCCGACCAAGATTCCCAAATCCAGATCCGCAGAGCCGACCGAGGTCCCACTAGAGGTCCTCAAATTCAAAATTCAAAATTCAAATTTTTAGGATCCTAAATTTTCGGATCTAAAATTTGAAATTTGAATTCCTAAAATTTCGGGTTACTTACCTTTCGCCCCTTTTTACAGTGGGAACACAAATCTCACCTGTAGCAGCCGTATCCCCTTTTCGCTCTTAAACTGCCTTCAGTTCACAGGGATTGACGCCAAGGCAAATCTGGCCCTCCACCTCCTCACAGCACCTGCGCCCAATAGCCTGCAATAGAGCCGCCCCTGCTGCTACTGCTCCCTGGACACGTGCTGGACTGCCACCGTTGCTGCACCAATGTTTCCACCTCTGAAAACACCTGAAACTCTTTCGCTGCCACTGCCCTCTCTACTGCAACTGTCTTGCTATACTTCAAAAGCCTTGGGACCCTGCCCGTGAGTGGATAGCACTCTGCTGACCGATTCTAACAATGCAGTGACTCCCTACACCCTGCTAGCAACTGTTCAGCACCTCGGATTACAGTAACAGCAATTCAGCACCCCTAAACACTCTTGACAGTCACTGCTGCACCTCTGCAGACCTAATGTGTATACTTCAGGACCTCTCTAGTGTGTGGAACAGCCTACAACCAGCAGGAGATCACATGGTACGAACTAAAGCATGGTCGCCAATGGTAAAGGGAGGATTTAACCACTAAACCCTAGCCTTCACAATCCCATCAAAACCCAACAAAACCCAACTAAACTAAGTGCTCCAAACCCTCATAGAATGCTGGAAATGTACAATACAAGTGCAAAAAGAGGTCAAAATTGCATAAAATGGGTCAAAACAGCCCCAAAACATGGTACAGCAGCTCCTAACAGCTCTCAGACCTCTCTGACTCTACCTGCTCTAGTGTAGAATGATCTCCCAAAACCCTAAACCGGCCTCTTAAACCCCCTGAAAACGGACAGAATCATCCAGTCCGCTTCGACAGAGTTCATCTAGTGGGCTCCGACAGAGTTCATCCAGCCGACTGACAGAGTTCATCCGTAGGAACTGGATGACTGTCGGGACACTTCCTGGATGAAACTGAGAGGGGACTGGATGGGGTTAAAGGAAGAGACCGGTTGGGTCTCCGGTTAACACAGGATGCCATTGCAGTTGTTCTGGAAGTATACCTGGGATAGAACACCACGCATTCTGGAAAACCATGGATCCTTCATGTGATTGCCTAATGCGAAGACATCATACCTTGTATCCTTCCGGAGCTCCAAGCTGCCTACGCGAGCCAAGACGTCGGGTTGGGGGTAGCGCGAGCCTTCGTTCTAGGCGGTGGCGCCTAGTCCGTCCCAGCCGAAGAACTTGTGGAGATACCTGCTGGTATACTCCACAAGCATGCCCTCTACGACACCAGCCGGGTGAGTTGCTGACTCACTCTGAGTGCGCATAGAGTTCACGAATTCGGTGCAATGCTTGATGTTAACCTTCCCATCGAGCGAGGTCTAGTAACGTGCTAACCCTGTCTTTGTGAGCCAGATGAGGTCCGGCTGCCTCTTCCATTCCATGATCATGCGTGGGACATGGAATGGCTGCTGGACCTTGCGGCTCTCCATGTATGCTAATTCGGTGCAGTGTCTCGCAGGTACGTAGCAGTGGCAGTGAGAGCGCAATGCAGGGAGCTGAAGAGATGAGGAAGAAGACAATGAGCAGTCAAGGCCTTGGGATACACTCAGCGCGTACTCACGGAAATGCGTGGAGAATGGTGCACCGAGACACCATGAAGACAGAGAGGTGGACAGACGCAAAGGTAAATGGGAGCTGAGGGAGGGAATTGGATGGTGAGCTGAGGCAGCTCCATGGGACCTTGGCGGCCGTGACGGGATAGATGGGAGCTGGAGGAGACAGTCTGGCTGGACTCTACCTAGCTGCCTGCCCCGCGATGATTGTGGCGGCTGGGGCCTATGAGTGCGGGGGCTAAGGGAAACTTGAAGTGTCCCCTCGATGTGACTATCCATGGAGTCCTGGCTACCATGTAGGCATACCTGAACTAGGCTAATGTAGATTTCCATGGGATCCATGGGTTCCTTGGGCTGAGTTGTTTCCTCGGGTTCCTCATCATTTTGTGCCTCAGTGGCCATGGTTTTATAAATATCCCCAAGGCTAAGCGTGGGGGCGGTTTCCGTGGTGACCAAATGATAATGCTTAAGTTTGGTGGAATTATTAATGGTAGCATGTTTGTCAAAGTAATCGTTATTTACCAGTAGGACAAAATTATTTGGAAGCACCAGCTGAACCCGGTACGGCCCATGCCATATTGATTCAAATTTAGTCTTCCTAATTTTTGGGTCTCGGGGGCACCATAAAACTTGGTCACCTTTTTCAAAAGACCGGATTGGTTTGGAAGCTTGGAAATACCTTGCAGTTTTTTCCTGTTTGTTTTGGATGTTTTTAAGTGCAAAGGCTCGAACTTCCTCTAGATGGTGGATGTCCCTTAGACGAGCAGCCAGGACTCGATGGGGCGTGTAGTCCTTGGGATCTAGGGATTGGAACGTGGGGGCTATGTATTCGGTAGGTAATAGAGGTTGTGTACCATATACCATTTCGAAGGGGCTTACCTAGGTAGCTGTTTTTGTGGCAACACGGTATGCCCACAGGGCTGCAGGCAGACAATCATCCCAATCACTCTGATTTGCATGTATGAACCTGCGTAACATGTTGATCAAGGTTTTATTGGTAGACTCTGCCTGTCCATTTCCTTGGGGGTAGTAGACTGTGCTAGTTCTGTGTTTGATGATGTGATTATCTAAGAGGTCTTCTATCACTGCGTTTACAAAATGGCTTCCTTGATCGAAGACTATTTCCAAGGGGCAGCCAAAACGGGTAATAATATTTTCATATATGAAAGTTGCTGTGACCATGGCCGTGTTCATTCTGAGAGGTTTTGCCTCAACCCACTTGGTGGTATAATCCGTGGCTATCAAGATGTACTTGTACCCTTGTTTGGTTGCGGGTCTAATGGGACCAACAAAATCTAGCCCCCAAGGCTGGAATGGTCCCAACGGTGGGATGGATTTTAATGGTACACGGCCTTGATATTGAAAATTTGTGGTAGAAATTCGACATGCATGGCAGTGCTTAACGTACTCGTGGACATCCTTGTGTAATGTTGGCCACCAATAGCGGGCAGTCAAAATTTTCTTGATCGTGGTGTCAGGGCCTTGGTGACCACCTGCAGGTCTGTCATGGAGAATGGCGATTATGTTTTGTTCCTCTCCTGTGGGGACGCAGAGGCGGGTTTCCTGGTCTGGCCCGAGGCGGTAGAGTTGTCCCTGAACCACGGTATATGGCAAGGTTGTGCGTACGAAACTGACTTTCCTTGTCCCTGAAAGGCCTTCTGGTGTTACGCCTTGAGTTAGATAGCGTATGATGTCTCCACGCTAGTCCGTGGGAATACTAATTTCAAGGCTAGCAGTCTGGATATACGGCTCATTAAATGAATCATCAATGCCTTCCTCGGTTGCCTTGGAATCCCTGGATAGGAAATCAGCCACTATGTGCCGTTTGCCTGGTACATAAACCACTTCAAAATCATATTCCAGGAGAATCATGATCCAGCGGGCTACGCGCCCTGTGACCAAGGGTTGATTTACCAGGTAAGATAAACTGTGATGATCAACCATAAAACGGAACTTGTTGCCTAGTAGATAATGGCGGAATTTCTTGACAGCATAAATCATGGCCAAAGCTTCTCTTTCGGTGGTAGAATAATTCTTTTCTGCTTGATTCAACAGGCAACTAGCGTATGCTACTGGTTGGTCATATTTTCCATTCAAGTTCTGAGCAAGCATGACGCCCAGAGCGATATTGGAGGCATCTGTATGAACATGGAATGGTTTGGACCAATTTGGGGCTATGAGAATAGGGGCCCGAGAATAAGCTATCTTGATTTTTTCCAAGGCGGCCTGGGCTTCAGGGGTCCAGTCCTGAGGGTACTTGTATTTTGCGTGGTTCAATGCTGTGATAGGGGCAGTGATATGGGCTAACTTCTCTATGTATATTCTGTTAAATTGAGATAAGCCCAATAATCGTTGTATCCCCTTCTGATCTGTGGGAGGGGTGATGGCTAGGATATCCTTGATTTTCTCGGGATCCGGGAGTTTTCCGTATTTGCATACGATGTAGCCGAGGATCACACCCGCAAAGAAGAGAAACATACATTTCTCTGCATTCAAGCTAACCCCGTTGACTCGGCAAGCTTCGAATATTTGCCTGAGTTGTGACACATGATCTTTAATCTGTCCATAAACCGTTCCATCATCGAGATATATTCTAAAGAATCTTTTCAAATAGGGTCTAAAAATTAATTCCATGACACGTTGGAAAGTCATGGGTGCATTTTTAGCTCCGAAAGGCATTCTTTCAAACTGATAAGGTCCCCACTCAGTAGAGAAAGCCGTTTTATTTTTATCGTGCTCAGCCATGGCTACTTGGTAATATCCTGAAAAACAATCTAGGAAAGAGTACATCTCATGACCAGCTACTTCATCAATAATTTCTTCCATGTAAGGCAGGGGGTAATGATCTCTCTTGGTAGCCGCATTCAATTTACGAAAATCTACGCAGATTCTCAAGGTTCCATTTTTCTTGGGAATAATCACCATGGGAGATAACCAGGGTGCAGAGTCTACTGGTGAAATGAACTTGGCTTTCAAGAGTTTGTCCAGTTCAGCCTTGACTCGTACTGCGTAATTCGGGTTCATTCTGTATCTCCGTTGTTGGACTGGTGTGGCATTCGGGACCAGGTCTATAGTGTGTTCTGCTAACGTTGGAGGTATCCCTTTTAGATCTTCGTGGCCCCATTCAAAAATGTCCTGATATTCATGGAACAGGGCTATCGCGGCTTGTTTGATTTGCTCAGGGGCATCGGCGTTGATTTTGATATACTTGGGGTTTTCTATGGTTCCCAAGTTTACTAACTCTACTTTGTCTTTAGCACCATGAGACCAACCAGTAATCACTTCCTTTTGCAGAGCTTGGTCTGCAGGAATAGCATTTACGGTTACTGCTTCTTGAGTTTCTTGCGAAAAATGTGGAGGTATGTCCATTTTGTCTTGCTCAGCTACCATGCTGGCCAAGTGAATTTCTGCTACTGGAATCAAGTCAGGGTTGGCTTGGAAAACCAAGGCTTCTTGGGATGGGGAAAGACCATCTTCCCAGCTTGTTCCTGCCTTGTGTCGAATCTGGTTTGATTTTGCCCTGATGATGCAGCTATCCACTGGGATGACCACAGTTTTTCCTTGTCGCTGAATTCGGGATCTGATTCTTGGACCAATCGTGTACAGTATTCATATCTCGCAGCCATGGTCTTCCCAGGATGACAAGGAAGTTACTGCTATCAGGCATATCAATTACTACAAAGGTAGCTGGGGTAGATACTCCATGTGTAGTAATGGCTACAGTTGATATTATGCCCAATGTTGTTACTGGGGCATCATTTGCCATGCGCAGGATAAACCGGGCTAACTTGGGTGATGGTAATCCCAATTGTTTTCTTAAATAATTGCTCATAACGTTAACTCCAGAGCCTCCATCTACTAATACATTGGTTAATTCATGGTTCCCAAGTTGTAAATGTATCACTGCAGCATCCGGATCCAAGGTAGTAGCATTAACTTCAACAACCTCTAGATTGGATGGTTCATCCGGTGAGGCTGTTTGTTGTAAGTATTTCTCAAGTTCTGGGCTTAATTTGATTAACTTGGACAATGTGATGGTGACATTGGTGTCATTTAAGATCTGTTGCAATGGCGAGGTGTCGTATGAACCTTCTAGGCCCTCTTGTAGGTCTTGCCTGATTCTATGCAGCCTTTCCCAATGATTTTCTGAAAATGGTTTTCTGTGTTCAACTACATGGTCGTCCGTGGTAGTTTTGGATCTAGTGGTTACCACGGCCGTGCTGATTGTGGATACATTAGTTTGGACTCCATGGACCTCAGTAAGTGTGACTCCTCCTTGTCGAGGGGTTCCAAGGGCTTTCTGATGTTCTCCGGTGCCATGATTCCCTGGGTTAGTACGGTACTGGGCCCATCTCTGGTGTAGCTGTGGACACTCTCTCCGTCGATGGGTTACCGATCCACATTCCCAGCAGGCATCGTTGCGGCTGGGCTGGAAAGCATCAACATTGATTTCCTCTGGATACACGGCTGCCGTGGTAGGACGAGGACGGCGGTTCTCTTCAGTTCGAGACGGAGTATTAGCATACCAGCAACGTCCTCCATGGATTTTTCCACAGCTGGAGCAGGGGGTTACTGGTGGTCTATTTTATGGTCGTAAATTTGGCAAAGGTAGCAAGGGTGTCTGGGTTTTGTTCAAGGCCCCTAACTCTCGGCTAATGTCATTTGCTGCACTCAGAATATCTTGCAAAGTCTTAACTCCACGGATTACAATGCCTTGTTGAATCCATGGTAACAGTCCCTTTTTAAACCATTCGCAAAGATAATCTTCCTCAGGTCTCTGACTTAGTTTGTCAGCCAGTTGTTTGAATCTATCGTAGAACTTATCTACGGGTTCATTTCTGTCCTGAGTAATGCTACCCAAAGCTCTTAGGACCTCAGAACTGGTTTTAAGTTTTCTAAATTTATGTAGAAAACTTCGTTCCATGTCTTCCCAGGTTGCGTAGGAGTGTTCAGTTTCAAAATCAATGTACCAATTAATGTGGTTTCCTTGGTGTGTAGTGCCGAAAATGTTTTGGAGATCTTCAGTGCTGGTGACCCCATTTGTACGGGCAATAACTTTGAAACGTCTGATGTGTCAATCTGGATCTCCTGATTCATCAAAAACAGGGTATGAGATTTTCGGATACTTGGTATGTTTACCTAGGTCCCCTTGGCTAGGTCCTGTGGCAGCAGTATGATTTTCTCGGGGTAACGTTGTGGACCGTATAGTCTCAGGGAGGGCCTCTGAAGCCTGAGCCATGGGATGGAGAGCCTCTTGTATCCTGCTTTCTTGTAGTGTGTTATTGTGCACTGAGTAACTCTAACTTGGCGTTAGTAGCCTCGTTTTTGGCTACCAGATCAGTCATTTGTTGCCTCATCCATACTAGGAATTCTTTCGTGGATTCGGGGTCCTCCTCTTGAGCAGCGTCTTCTGCTTCATTAATTCACTCCAAAGGGAGTTTCCTTGGAGGCATGGTGAGAGTTTAGTTTTCAAGGAGTATTTGGAATAACCTCAGCAGACCATCCCCTGCATGGTCGCCAAAATAATAACCTGGGTCATAACATGGAGCTGCCTGAGGTGAGAGTTAGAGGGGTTAAGGGTAGAAGTTGGAGAATAGCTACAAAGGCAGACTGAAGACTGTCCGTGGGTGTTAGTCTCGGGACACGGTCATAGGGCCATCAGGGTGTCCCTTTGAGTACCGGACCTGAGACCGTTGGGTCTTCCACGGGCGCGCAGTTCAACTCTGAGACAGTCGAGGAAGCTAGACAGGTGTAGTCCCAACTAAGACCCCGTGAACACCAAGAGAGGGAGAGAAGCAAGGGGATTCCGAGAGGGGGCTCGGTAGCCGGGACAGTGCAAGGTAAGGATCAGAGACTCGTGAGTTTAGACAAGCAATAGTAATCAGTAAGCAGGATTCATACACACGAGATAGGTGAGGGCAGAGGGTGGAGAAGGCATGGTGTAGTATTAGCTGAGTAACCCAAGACTGTCCATGAACACCAAGGTTCAGGCGCTTACATGAAGGGGCAAACTGTTCTAGGGAAACCAGCTGCTCTGAGACCGGACTCGACTCTAACCGCAAAACTGAGGAGTGAGTTCTCTACCCTGGGTACCTTGCTTATACTAATCTAACTAGACTTCTCCTTGTAACTCCTTGTTGCACTATGAGTTCCACCGTCCTAGGCTATCCTCGCTGGCCTTGCTGGGGCAGTAACAGTGTGTTGACCTCTTGTACGTGTACTGCTTGACTTGGCAAGTGACGATCCCGCTAGCTTTATTGCCCTTCACGTTACAGCATAGACTCCTGCAGCCACACACTCATTGATCTGACGTTGGGTCGTAATGGAACTTTCGTGACCTCATGTTGTTAAAACCAATGGTAATCTCAGCCATCTCCATGTGGTTGCGGCAGCAGCATGAATTAAAATCCTTCAAGCGCCTTACAAAGTAGGGGCGCAGGCGACGAAAGGATATAAACGACACCGTGAGCTTGTCGTGGGACGCTTTGATGCTGGTATAAAAGTCATGCTGCGAGAAGAAAACCACCACCACCGTCAGAGGCAGACCAACATCTTTCCAATTACTTGTATAGATGTAATAAGATCATGAGGAACAATGACTGATTACAATTCCTCATCTATAACAGTCGAGGTTACTTAGAGAACATTAGCATCCTCGACAAACTCTCCAATGGCATGGGAAGTTACCTTTCCACGGACATTGGAACTGGGCACCACTGCAGAGAGATTGGCACCTTCATGATCTGCAGAAATTCCAGCACCCAGCTCCTCTCTTTAAGAAGTTAACTTTCTGTAAAAATTAGGGGCCCCAATCTGCTGACCTAATGATACGCAACTAACAACATCATGTTACGCAACCTAATGATACGCAACTAACCACATCATTACGGCACGCAAACTTATCAAGGAATCTTTTCAGCTTTAGAATATGGTTCAATCACAAGACGCTCTTACAGTCAACTTAAATAAACATTGTGTCAAGCACATCAGCCAATTTCACATTTGACTACGAACCGTTATAGGAACTTTTGCTAATTTAAACAAGACTTGCCAGTTGTGGTGACTCAATCTGCTCTTTTACAACTAGTGTAAGGTTTTTCTCCAAACGGGGAACTTAAGAGTTTGAAACTTACGGCCCAGCACCCAAGTCCATGCAGCCTGCGACAGAGCCGTTAATTATGAATATCCTCCAATAAAACTATAACAATCAAGTAGATTGTCAAAGATTGAGTGATACAAATTACGATGCAATACTCTATACAAATCTGACAAATGACTCAAGAAGGATACAAAGTCAATCCTTTTCCGGACATGATTCAAATCGCGTGCCATGCATTAGTACCTTTTCCTGACAGGATTCAAGCTGGCAACGCCTGAATCTTTTTCCGGACATGGAACATTATACCATGCATCTAAATCCTTTCCCGGACAGATCTGAGCACACCTTCAAAGCAAATCCTGTACTGGACACACTAAACATACCTACTGCGCAAATCTTTTTTCCAGCAAAGATACAAGGTACCCCGCATGCGAACCTTTTCCGGTCAGAACTGAACTCAAGACCAGGATATATGGAAACAGAGGACAGCCAACCGTAGCTTCGACAGTCGAAGACAGGAAACACCATGTTGTCGGGGATCAAACCTACGTCCTGAAAATGATAGAAACAAGGGACCCGGACCTCGGCACGTTGTCACCTGTCCGGCCGTTGAAAATAAAGAGGCCACTTCCGGTTCCATCGTCCCAGAAATTGAACCAAGTAAGTCCATAAACCTAGCTCAACGTAATCTGGACTTGAGGACGCTCAAACTCCTAGAATCTTTTTCCAACTTGAGAGTCTGAGACCGAAGGCAGTCGCAGAAAGGGAGTACTAACAAAAAATAAGGACTACAGAAACCCTATTTTTAAACAGATTGCATCGACAGCAACAAAGGAGGAGGACAGAGACTCTGAACGGGCAACAATTGACACAATGCTCAGACTCTAATCTTCGGCAAGATCCTCTAAGGACAAGCTCGACCACTAATGAGGTCATGGGGTATACACAAAGCATTATAAACTCGAGAATTTCCGCTACACTATGTTACCTAGTCAAAACATGAGCCCTTCGCTAACCTTCACCAATAAATGTACGCAACAAAGATGAAGAAAACCAAAGGCATTGATTCTCATAAGCCTACAGTCACAAACCAGCAAATATTCTCCAAAGATTGTACAAAGAACATCCCCAAACAAGAAGATGAGGTCGAATGTAAACAATCAGAGATGCACACACAAAAAGCAAATCATCAAGGACATACTTGTAACTCTTCCAACCAATGGCCTGTGTGGGAGATAAACTGCTTCATGCCAATCCGCTTGCGCCAAATATCCTTCTTGGAGGGAGAAACCCGCGTCTCTTCGGTCCACCACAACTCTACCGCGTCGATGACTTCCTCCGACAAAGCATCCTTTCTCTTTTTGCGGTCACCCATCGCCCATTGGACTCCTTCCTCCCCGGCATTCAGCATGCGTCTTCGTTTGAGAGCCCTTCTAACGGTACGTCGATTCATATGAATGCACTTTGAAGCAGCTTGAGTGGATTTGGAATCAGCTACATGTATCACAGCAGCTTCGATGACATTTCCGGCCACATACTTATCCCTCCCTACGCCGTACTTGAGCTCAAACCAAGCTTCAGCAATTCCGTTGCACACGACTCAACATTGCTCCCTCTCATCCCTCTTGACAACCGATTCGGAGAAAGCTGGTTGCAGCAACGGATGCTCGAGCAGTCTCTCAAGAACCGCTCGTTGGTAGTCCAAACCCCACATACATGTCAATTCATTGACGATGTATGCAAGCTTCGAGGCATCCCTCGCTACAGCACTCCCAAAGGATGTGCTCCAAGAGTCCAAACCCTCGGCACTATAGGACGTTTGCTGCGACTGAGCTCTTTCAAATTGAGTCTGCTCTAACTTCCTTCTTCTCGCCCTCCCAACCCTACTCTTCTCTCTCTCTCCACTCACCCTCCTAGCTTCTCTCTTGTCAGTACGCTTCCCTCATTTGGACCTACCGCGACCCATCCTACTTCCTGCGACCCTGAATCCAAGAGATCTGCATGGAAACACAAAGTGCGAAACACCCGGAGGTGCCAGACGGCATGCTCACCGTAGATCTCAACGACGAAGTGACGGCCGATGAGTGGAGCGCAAGAACATGTCCCTGCTTGCCAAGAAACATGTCCCTGCTTGCCAAGATCGCCGTGTAACCGCAGATCCCCAAACACCCTACGACCGCAGAAATGTTCAACACCCTATGACCACAAAAACCCTCTAGAAACCTTGGAAACCCTGGAAACCCTATAGGTCTTGATAGAAACCTTGTTGAACTGGCTAGTAGTACATTATAAATTAAAACCTCGTTCAGAAATAATCTCATTTCTTATCTATCCTTCAAATGACACATGTGACTTCTTAATTAATTACCTTTAAAAAATAAAAATAAAATGATTGGACATGTCTTCTTAGAAGGAATCAAAATTTTTGGAAGTGCAATTCATTGCATTTAATTCAATTGCAATTCTAAGAGGTGTAGTAATCATTCAATGGGAATTAAAACATTTACTAATTCCTCTCTTAACAATACTTAACAATATTTCATTCCCTCTCTTAACAATATCTCAATCCATCATCTTTAAGACATGAGATTATCATTAAAATCAAATTTAGAAGATATACACATACAAATTCAAATTGTCCATTTCTTTAAGTTCTGTTGTCATCCCACCCCCTTTTATATTTAATTACTTCTTTCTATTATTTAATTCCCTTGCTTTCACATTCGAATCTCATTTATTTTATTTCTTATTTTTTTTTCTTTTACTTCTAATTCCCTTTACATTTATATCTCATTCCATCATCTTCTCCTTCTTGTTCCCTTCTCTTTTACTTTTAATTACATTTTTCTTTTATTTAATTCCTTCTCTCTAACATTTGAGCCTCAATTATTTTATTTTGTATTTGCTTCTTTTTTACTTCCAATTCCCTTCACATTTATATCTCATTCCCTTATCTTTTCCTTCTTTTTTTTATTTTTTATAAATATTATTTTTCATCGAATTCCTTCACTCTTGATATTGAATCTCGTTCCTTTTATTTATTATTTCTTTTTCTTTTACTTCTAATTCCCATTACATTTATGTCTCATTCCCTTCTATTTTCCTTTTTATTTCTTGCTTTATTTTATTTATTTTATTTTATTACATTATACATTAAACCATTTCTCTCACATCGCTGTTATTCACTCTTCTACTGCTGTTAACAGTGAGTATGCGGTGAGCACTGGTCGCAGTGAAGTTTATGCCACCTGTCATCCATGCACATAGGAGACACATAGCCGTACACAGTGGTGTCTTGCTTAAATGTAAATATTGCTTTTGGTCAGTTAACTTAGTGCTTAAGATAGTTCAAAGGATTTAAGGGCAAATTTGAGACATTCAGTGAGGGGGCATGACTGAGTAATCTATTTGAATCAGAACCTCAAACATGACTTATCAAATATTCAAATATGCAGATCTCAAATAGTCCCTCCCCTCGCCAAGATGCTTGGCCTGCCTACGTCATGAGAACAAACTGCACATCGAGCCCGTCCGATGGCTCCATCCCACGGCCCCAATCCCCCGTTCCCGCAACGTTCCCAAAGGCGAATCTCGAAAGCCTCGGCTTTAAATCCTGATCGTCGAACTCTCACATTGAACGGCCTATTCTCGTAGCACACAATGTACTTAGAGGATCAATCTCCACCGCTGGATGAACCCTCATCGGACGGTCCATTTCCAAGCGCTCCCACCACCATCCCTTGTCATCATCACTTAGTGTACAGCAAATTGTTTTCCTTAGGAGGTTGACAAGTGTCCCATCCCTCTACATTTCCCTCCACTCCCTCCCCACCATCTTCACCAATCATTACGTTTCCCTCCCTTTCTCCCTCAAATCAAGAAATGCTCATGTAGACATCCCACCATTCCTTTTTTCCATATTTCCTTTTCAACTCATTTCTGGTCAAAGTGGGCACTATGACTATGTAACTAGAATTATTACAAATTTTAAAATTTCACAAATATGTGCACCTACATATGATACTTTTCATATGTAATTGTAAAAAAAAAAAACTTAAAGTGGTATTTTTATATGCATTTTCAATTGTGTGAATTAAGCTAAAGAAACACACTTTAGAAAATTCCTAGAAATGCACTAATTTGGACAAAACACATGGCGTTGGTAAAAATATGTCCATTATACATTCATTTACCATTACCACAACTTTCATGGGAGTGGAATATGAACAACTTATCTCTTTCAATCATTTTTGCCACTTTCCTGACATAGGACAGTTCCGTAAATTTTATTAAAAGGACACGTACAAAAAACTAAATGGTCAATAAATGTAATTTTTTTCTTTAAAAACTAAAGTAGATGATTAGGTGCACCTATTTTTCATAAGTCACCTATTGAAGTCATTGTCCAAAATGATGAGATTGTGGTGGAAACAAAGGGGGGGAGGAGATTTTCTAGTTGGACGGTCCTTTTGGACACCCCAATAGGACCATCACCCATTCTGTACTACGGAGGACAATCGACTAAGATCCATCACGCATACAAATAATGGAAGAATGAATAAGGGCCGACTCTAATTGTGCAGAGGTTTAACTTCTTTGATAAGCATATATAAAAGAACATTTTAGAATTGCATTTGAACGTACCTGATCCGCTGGAGTGTCCACTGAGCGCCGACCTTCAATTACAGTGCTGCCTGTATAACAAGCCGGGAAAGCCATGGGAGAATTGTCCTCGGAAGCAAGCGCACACGCCGACGTCTCACTCCTGGAAGGCTGCGAGGTGTAGCTACCGCAGGACGACGAGCTCGAAGGGCAGGGATCAGGAGCCGATTGCCTCAGTATGTTACTTTGCATCTTCGCCTCCATTAGGGTTCTGAGACGGCTACCTGGATATCCCACTATCCTCACGATCAGGTGAAAATAGACTGAGATGAAAAGGAGGCTGCGATGGCAGAAGTGAGATAAAGACCACAATGCTAATCTTGAGCAAGATGTCGACAACTCGTGAGTTTTGCAAAAGTCACGGACTATTTTGGATGTTTGGTGCTGAGTCACTTTGCGAAAAGAGAGTTCAATATTCCGACTTCTTCCGAAACTGGGCAGACATAGATTTGACAAAGCATACCAACGAGTGTAGTGGGTGGCAGGTGGCGGGGGAGGTATCTGGGAACTCAAGGAACAAAGTGTTCATGCGGCGGGTTCTGGGCCGCCCGAATCTAGTCATTAGCTGATAGTCACCCAGGCGTTGCAGCAGCTTTTGACTAAGTAGGTGTAAGCCATGGAAGGGTGGAGTCCGCGGACTTTGCTTCGAATGGGGTTTTGTCGCCAGGACTCACATGGAAACATTGTAAGTGTTTGGAACTTTAGTGAGTTGGATGACCATCTTAGAAGCATTGACTTGGCAAAAGAAACAAATGATGGTACAGGTGACGATGGGGACAGTGTCTTCGCAGTGGAAGATTTCATTCAGCCCAGGAAACTTGCTTTTATGCCGGAGTCAGCTGTAGATGTCTCAAGAGGACCTTCGGTCAGAGTAGATGGGCCCTGGATCGAAGCGAATTCAGAAGGATTAACTATCGATGTGCCTAGTGTGCTGGATGCAGCGACACATTTTGCCTCCCGGGGTCTGCAGTTGGATAGGAATTTCATATCACAATGCATATCAGCACCTTCATCCATCTTAGATTAGGGTTTCATCCTTTAGATGAACGTTCACCATGGACACCAGTCCATCCGGTTCTCCGCAGTATAAGACTGCTGGTTGTAACTCTTCTTCATCATCAATAGACTTCCTGCTTTGCAATATGGTATCAGAGCGTTAGAACTCGATAGCAACAGAAATCTCAGATCGTAGATCTAGTATTTCTTTTCCACTTAGAAGCAGCAATGGATGACAATACGGAAGTCCCAGAGTCCATGAAGCTAGAAGGTCAAAGCAATTACATTTTATGGAGCTACAAGCTCAAGATGCTACTCATGCAGGAAGGGCTCTGGAAGTTCGTGTTACCTAAGGAAGCGACCACCACGCCGTCCAACAGTTCCAGCGAAGACTCAAGAACGACAACTCTTGCTGCGAAGTCCAAGACAACAGCTTCAAAATCCACAGTCACCACTTCGAGAACACAGGACGACTCCAATCTCAGCAATCGGATTCGAGCCTGCCGCATAATCGTTGCAACGGTAAAAGATTCCATTCTTCTACATGTCATTCATTTAACAGATCCACTTCAGATCTGGGAGAAACTTAGAACATTGTATGATGTGCAAAGTTCCTCCAGGCGCCTAGCCCTCAAGGAGAAACTCTACTCTCTGCGCATGTCCGAAGGTACAAGTCTAGATTCACACTTACAAGAAGTCAACTCACTGATCACACAGTTAGCAAGTCTAGGAGTAGTCATCACAGATGAAGATCTCGTAGACAAGGTACTCTCTAGTTTACCGAAAAGCTGGGCAACTTTTAAAACTGTTCAACAAGGGACAGAGCGTACTCCCACATTTCAAGAGTTGCAGGGATCTCTTTTACATGAGGAGAGTTCCAGATCTCTAGATTCCAGACAGGAAACAGAAGAGATCCTTTATGCTAACAGAAACGATGGCTACTACTATCCTAACTGCATAGCAGGCAGAAGCAATTTCACTCGCGGCTCCAGAGGCTCTCGCGGCGGCCGCTTTCCTCGAGGACGTGGACGCACCTACAACGGACAGACACGGGTTTGCCGTAAGTGCGGAAAAACAGGTCATGTAGAGGCAGATTGTGAAGTTACAAAAGTAGAGAAACAGATCAGAGACCTTCAGATACAACTCTCAATATTAAGGACTAGCGAGAGCTCTTACGTTACGTTGGAGGAGCTATCAGATGAAGAACCCAACGATGAAGACGTAGAGACCGAAGCAGCCCTGAACGCATGCATGAGTGCCTTTACTGTCGATGAAGATCCATGGTTTCTCGACTCACATGTGAGTGCCTTTACTGTCGATGAAGATCCATGGTTTCACATGTGAGCTCACATGTCACAGGCAATTCCAAAGTAGTATCCTCTCCCTCTAGCTCCACTGTATCTAGCATTCGCACCGCTCCTGGGCAAGTGCTCCCCGTATCCTACAAGGGAAATGTCAGTTTTTCAGATTCTAATACCAAAATGCTAAAAGATGTTCTCTATGTGCCTGGTGTTAAAACAAATCTCATCTCAGTTGGTAGGTTAATTGATCTAGGACACAAAATTCTTTTTTCTTTAAAATTGTGTCTCATTTTTTGCATCAAACAACCTGACAGAGTTTTCCTTACAGCTGCAAGAGACCCTCGCACTAAATTATACAAACTATCAGCCAAGGCATTACTCACCAGTCAAACCTCTTGCTGAGCAGCAACATCACCAGAACCGGCCATCAGCTCCTCACCAGACAGTTTCTCAACTCACTCCGAGCCAGTACGAGGTGATTCAGCGCCTGCAAGTGACAAGCACATTGATTCATCAGCACCAGGCACTCAGCCCACAACAATACAACCGGGTGCTATTCATCCACGTTCAAAAAGAGCATGCAAACACGGAAATTCAGAGTCAAGCACCGAGACGATGCAACTGGCTCACCTGGAAAATAACAAGATGGCAACCTCCTAGGAAGAAATCACAGACCTCTGGCACCGTAGGTTGGCTCACGTGAATCGCCAAAGTCTGTACCACATGTCACGACAGAGGTTAGTAAACGGTATCCTTGAGCTTCCTTATTTAATACGATTTTGTTCTAACTGTGCACTTGGCAAACATCACAGAGAAAGTTTTCCAAAAATCAGAACTACATTCTCTTGTTCTCCCTTTCAACTAGTACACAGTGATTTATGCGGTCCCCTAGACACACCAACGAGATCAAACTGTAGGTATGTTCTAACCTTTATTGATGACTATTCTCGCAAAACTTGGTTGTATTTTCTATCTCATAAATCCCAGACAATTTCCTTTTTCAACAAATTCAGACAGCTGGTTGAGACACCCTCTCTCAAAATCAAGTCCCTACGCTCCGACCGTGGTGGAGAATATGTCTCACACAAGTTCAGAAATTACTGTGAGACACATGGCATCCATCAGCAACTAACCTCCGGATACTCACCTGAGCAAAATGGAACGGTAGAGCGCAAAAATCGAAGTCTCCTCAAGGGCATCAAAAGCGTCGTATCAGGTACGCGTATCCCTCGCTTCTTATAGGATGAGATTGCTATGGCTGTTAACTATGTCTAGAATAGATTACCCTGTCGTGCCCTGTCAAGAACCACCCCTGAAGAAGCTTTCTCGGGAGTTAAGCCTAACATAGCCCATCTAAGAGTCCTGGGTTGCCTAGCGTTTGTTCACATACCGAAGGAAAGACGAACCAAACTAGATGCCAAGGCTTTCCCTACAATCTTCCTCGGTTATGACGAAAACTCCAAGGCCTACAGGTGTTGGAATCCAGCAACCAGAAAAATCGTAGTGAGCAGAGACGTACTCTTTAACGAGAACCAATTCACCTACCTCTCTAGCCCTACACCGATCAATCCAAGCTACCTCGACCTGCTACCAAGTCAAACCGATCCCATCCAGTCTTCCGCCCCAGTCTCAACACGTCCTCCCGATCCACTTAGTACACAAGATTCACCATATCCCTCTCCTTCTCAGAACCTCAGTCCACTCCAACCTTCAGTCTCTCCATATTCTCCTTTCCCGGATACTCCTAACTCACCCAATTTCCATACCACCTCTCCTCCCAGTGTCGAAGCCGAAACCAGTGCTCCACTTCGCAGAAGCTCCTGAAACAGGGCCCATAATATCCGATTAGACGACTATGTAGTCTATCTTGTGCATGTTTGTCCTTGTGAAGGAAGTACCTGTTTGTCCTTGTGAAGGAGTACCTGTTTGTCCTTGTGAAGGAAGTAGAGATTCGGGTCGAAGTTGCTGCGATGGAGTTCTAGGTTTCGGAGTGAAGCATCGATCCGTTCGTACCAAGCCCTGGGAGATTTTTTTAAGCCATAAAGCGAGCGGAGGAGGCGACATACCTTTGTTTCTTGTCGTGGGGCGATGAACCCTGGAGGCTGATGCATGAAGACTGGTTCCTTCAACACTCCGTGGAGGAATGCTGTACGGACATCCATGTGGTGTATGGGCCATTGGCGAGAGGAGGCAACTGCTACTATTGTTCTGATTGTCGCACATTTAATGACTGGCGCAAAGGTCTCGTCGAAATCAAGCCCGGGTTGCTATTCGAAGCCACGAGCAACTAGCCGAGCCTTCTTGGTAGGTAAGCTTCTTGAGGGACCTTCTTTAATTTTGTAAACCCATTTGCAAGTAATGGGTCGAATTCCGTGTGGTAGGTTCTCTAATCTCCAGGTTTGATTTTTGTGGATGCTATCCATCTCTTTCTACATGGCATCACGCCACCCGAGATCTAACTTGGCTTGAGAAAATGTGATGTTGTCCGGGTTGGGGATGGGGGCAGGTTCCAGCACAGGGTCGGGGAGTGCTAAAGCTTGGCAATCAGGGGAATCTGCACTTGGACTCAGCTATGCACATTCTAAGGTACATACTATCCACTTCAGATTATGGAATACTTTATAGCAATAATCCTATGTTATCCATTCAAGGTTTTACAGACGCAGACTGGGCTACTTGTCCCGACATACGAAGAAGCATTGGAGCGTACCTGTTTTTGGCTGCAAGAGGTCCCGTATCCTGGCAATCAAAACGACAATTGACCATATCAAGATCCTCCACCGAATCAGAGTACAAGTCCTTGAGCGATGGCGTCCAGGAAGGGGTCTCGCTGTCGCGTCTCCTCACCGAACTCAAGCTTCTCTCTTCACCAATAGTTACTGTTTCACAGGCAAACACCGAAATCACCTCAAGCTTAGTCAATCCTCCATAACCTATCAGTTGCGACAACCAATCCGCATTGAAACTGGCCCGTAATCCGGTTTTACATGCCCGTAACAAACATATAGAGATACACTATCATTTCGTGAGAGAAAGGTTGTAGCAAGGAGAAATTGATCTCAAATATATTAACACAGCTCAGCAACCAGCTGACTTATTGACAAAGTCCCTAGGTAGAGTCAAGTTCGAGCTACATCGCAAGAACATTAACATCTACAGTCTACAGTTTCTGAAAACAAACCTCAAAGTAGATGACCTAATCTGAGCCCAGGTCACTTGACCTAATCTGCTCGCACGACTCAGCTATGCTCGCAGATATACTTCTGCCTCCGCTAATGTCCCAAACAACTTATACTCCGCCCCTCTATGTCTGTATACAATCCTCTTACACTCCTCCCAACTGCGCACGATTCCTGTAGTTCTCCCTTTCCTGATAGCGTAGAATTTTCCCTCCTCTTGTCTCGGCGGCACTTGCAACAATCGTTGCAAACGCTCCTCCTCTTTCACCACCTTCCTGTCGGAACTCTGCAGTTCTGCTCCCAAATCTTCATCAGCAACGAAACCCTCACGCGAGACCTGCCGCTCTCCCAACCGGCGGTCAAGACACTTGAAGACATACTCGCAGACATGTAGCAAAAGAGCAGCCACCGCCCACGCCAATTGAAGAAAAATCTCCCTCAAACCTCTCCGATCACCACGCAGCACATCATTTTCGCGGATTGCGTTCCAAAAATCAACCATCGTCACCGACGATGCAAATTGCAAAGTGCAAAGTGTTTAACCTAAACACTACCGCGTTTAGCTTCAGGGGGGGTATCAGCACCTTCATCCATCTTAGATTAGGGTTTCATCCTTTAGATGAACGTTCACCATGGACACTTGTCCATCCGGTTCTCCGCAGTATAAGACTGCTGGTTGTAACTCTTCTTCGTCATCAATAGACTTCCTGCTTTGCAATAATGCATGCAGAATGCGGGCACGGAAGAGTTTTATGCTGACATGCCCGTGTTGGTACGTGATTGTTGCATGCCGACTGCTGACGGAGACATGCCTGCCTTGGAAAAGGACTCGGCGGTTATATAGACCACTCCGGCGTTTATAACTTGGCCAATGTGTACATGGAGGTGGGCAGCATTGCTGGAATTCTTGGCTACGGTGGTTGTTGTGCTTGCTGTCTGCATCACCCTCGCTATGCGAGACGGAGCGCAGGCCGATTTCATTGATATTCTAAACACCATATTCCCGGAGATTGTCCAAAGCTATTGGTACGGGGTTGATGGATAAAGTAGTTCTTAGTCACTAGATATTGTGAAAAGTGATGAGGTAGTGCCGATTCACTAGATTGCTCTTGCGTAGAGACATGTAGATGTGAAGTGTACACGGTTTTTGGTACAGGCAAACTGTTGATTATAAGATTGAAATCTATCAATTAATGATACAATTATTCAGACATTTTCTCCATTGTGGGTTCTTGGTGCTTTGCGTGTCGATTGATACCTCATGATTACGGTTTGTAGATGAAGCCTTATCTATGGATGAAACTGGTCGAATTTGAATATGTGTTCTGGTTACCAGGTCGTTTAGGTGTCCAAGGCGGTGGTTGCCCTAGCCAAAGAGCCTTGAACTCACAGTCTTGTGTCGGGGAGTGGTCTCTGCGGTCACGAATACTTCGCAATGGCTCTTCCTATACGGGACCGTAGATGCTAACAAGCTCGCGATGAAAGGCTTTTCCAAAGAGAGGCGGCAGTCGCAGATAGAAGAGGTTCTTGACGATGAGTGTGCCCTTGCAATGTGTGCCTCGGAGAAAATCACTCCATGCGGTTTAGGGCTGTAGTGACACAGCACCTGCGATTGCACGGGAGACACCTGTTCCATAGAGGATCAACAGAGGTAAGAATACTTTGACATGTCTACATCATGTCTCATGTTTTTTTAAACAGTTGTGAGCTACAAGAAAGGCAATGATGATTGCACTGCTCATATGTTTTAATCGTTAATTAGGGTTTGGAGTCAGTTCAAACACTCCCAGTGCGTATTAGTGATACATCCAAAATGTCGGGAAAATCAAGTTTGTTAATGTGGGGACTTACACTATCGCAATTTCTCGTACGATAATACCTAGACATAAACGTAAATTGTGCAGAGATATTTGCATTCATTTAAAACGCAGCGGGTATGAAGTAATGCATGGCATTCAATTATTGTCTCTAGAATGTTATCTATTTTCTTAGTCTTCAATTAAGTGAGCAGTTCTGTTATTTCATTTATTGTATGTACCGTTCATCCACTGGCAGGGCTGTGAACTAGATGATTCGGATATAGAATGGGATGCGGACATTGCACAGGAGTTCGGAAGAAGGGGAGAGGAGGTCCGACAGGGTGAACACAGGGTACTGGACGAAGGTTAGAACATGACAGGGCTCGTGCAGCATATGGTGCACATATATGATGATATGGTGGGGAATGCGTATGACGACCAAGACAACGTGGAAGTTCAGCACGCCCAGGACCCAGGGGAGCAGCAGCTTGGAGGAAACGAAAGGGGGAGGGACGAGGATTTTCGGAGGGACATTCCTAATGTCGAAAGGGAGCCAGCTGGGAGAGAAGATGTTCTAGGCAATGACAATCTGCCTGCGATGGATAATGCTCCACCGAGCCAGAAGCAGCTACTAGAGGAGAGTGCTAGAACTCCATTGTTATGGATCAGGTTTAACACAGCTTGGGGGCACTCTGTTACTCCTCAACTGCCTTCACACCCACGGCGCCTCCAACAACCTGTCAATGAGCTTTTCTTGATACTGAGCATAAGTCTGCTCTCCACAGCGAACTCACTACCACGTAACGAGTACAAGGCATCAAAGATATTGAAACAACTCGGCCTAGCATATGACACAATACATTGCTGCCCTGGCCTGGACACTTGCATATTGTTTTGAGGTGCAAATTACAAAGACTTAAGTGCATGTCCTAAGTGCGGAGCGCAACGTTACAGACAAGTAGGAAGGTCAAGGATTGTTGCAAAGGTACTTCGACATTTCTCTTAACCCCTCGTCTTCAGCGGATGTATAGTACCCCACTCCAGGCAAGCTTCATGACATGGCATTCCCGTCATGCAAGTGAGGATGGAGTGATGAGGGGAGCAGTTGACTCACAACAGTGGAAATTTGTAGATTGGAAATATCAAGGTGAGTTTGCTTTTGAACCTAGGAATCTGAGGCTTGGATTGGCAACCGATGGTGTCAATCCCTTCTCAGTTAAGAGGAGCACGTGGAGTACTTGGCCAGTTCTTATCATGAGCTAGAACTTGCCTCCTTGGATGACAACAAAAAAACAATTCATCATGTTGAGTTTGATTATACCAGGGAAGAAATCCGTTAGAGGGGAAAACTTTGATGTTTATTTGCAGTCACTATTAGAGGAGTTGCAGATTCTATGGCAAACTGGGGTTCCTACAGATGAGGCCTCAATGTTTCGAGGGAACCGTCGGTTTAATATGAAGGCTATTTTACTGTGGACTATCCATGATTTTCCAGCTTATGGTGTGGTAGCTGGCTGTGTAACTAAAGGCTATAGGGGATGCCCTGTTTGTGGACCACATACAGTGTCTTGGAGATCTGTTTCCCTTCAAAAGAATGTTTACGATGACCACCACCGTTGTTTTCTACCAGCTGGACATGCGTGGAGAGGGCCGCGACGTGAATTTGATGGTCTTAGTGAGCAAAGAAGCCCTCCCCCAAGATTCACTGCGGAAGAGGCCATGCAGTGGGGCATTCGTAGGGAAAGCTGGATGCAGCTGGGGGCTACACCGACATCTGCAGATCCTTGCCGTGTATGTGGCATCAAGAGGGTTTCGGCACTATACGAGCTCCCATACGGGAAGGTTCAACTCGGCCCCTATGTTTTTTTCTGATTGATTTCATATTTGAGAGTCCTCATGTATGCTCGTACAAATGCTCTGTTCCCATATCCTCTCTCCCGGATGGAGGTGGTAGTGTGAGATTGTCACAGTGTTTAGAAATCGTTTTCCTTATATGGCTTTTGACATTGACGACTAATAATATTTATTAGGTGAACATGATGCTCTCCGGATGTGTCGATGGGTCAAATCCTTAAAGTTTTCACTGTCGTGAATTAATGTATTGTTGAGTGCATATTAGTGATAAATGTAGGCGGTTTTTCAGTATGTAGCAGGTTTTTCCAAGTTGTTCTACCGAATTCAGCGCCCAGTTAGGTCCACCTCAATGTTGTCTTGCTGGAAACGCTGCACATTTTTAAAACTTGACAGCTCAAAATTATCCATCTAATTGAAATGCTTTTCACTATTGTGGTTGTGCATCAAATCATTGTGGGATTAGCTTAAGTAGCCCACTAGGTATGAAATTTGTGTTGAGTTTAGTCTCTATAATTGGCGCAATTATGATCGTCTAACTTTTCAGAGGGGCATGTCTTGCAATACTCTACTCCTAGAGACGTGACCATATCTATATTGTGTCAACCTAGTTGTATTAAAGTCGGTTGGGAAGGCCATACATAGAAGTAGAAGCTATGATCTGTTGTGCAAGAAAACTTAGAGAACCGACTATAAACACATATTCTGTGCCGAATTTCACTGACTCATAGCAATTTTGCTTGCAGGAGCTCCCTATCCGCAACACACTAGACATGATGCACATTGAACGGAACCTGTTGGACAATTTGCTGAAACACTTATTCGGCCATAAAGATACCTTGGAGACAAGACGTGACATGGAGCACGCTAGTAAAATGCCTCATCTGCATGTCGTCCTCGGTGCGCATGGAAATTATATTAAACCCAAAGCACCTTACGTGTTTAGCGAGTCGGAGAAAACAAGATTTTTGTCACTCGTCTCTACAACCAAAGTGTCAAGTGGGTACAGTGCCACTTTGACCAAACATGATGGAGAGAGAAGGTTGAACCGCCTTAAAAGCCATGATCACCATATTCTAATCCACTAGATTTTTCCTGCGGCAATTCAAAACATGCAAACTCCAGGAGTTCGGGAGACCATCGTGAGGTTGGGAAATCTGTTTCAGCGAGTATGCGCTAAAGTTATTCGAGTGACTAAGATTGAGACTCTTTGAACAAGTGCTGCTGAAGTACTTTGTTTGCTTGAGGTAAATTTTCCCCCAGGTTTCTTTGATATCATGACACACCTTGTAGTCCATTTGGTCGACGAGTTGGAGATATGCGAGCCAATCCATTCAAGATGGTGCTATTCTGTAGAGCAATATCTAGGTGTTTTAACCAAATATGTACGCGACATGTCAAAGCCAGAGGTTGGCATGGTTATTGGTTACATGATAGATGAAAGCCTTGGTTTTTGCACCGAGTACTTTAAACTATATGAACACAGCAAGTCCAGAGTCTGAGATGCGGAAGAAGAATTACGAGATTTAGGAAAGTGCTTATTGGGAAAACTGCGATCTAAAGTGATGAGCAATCTAGAGATGGATCAGATTCATGAATATGTCATCTCACCCTCAATTCATACGGAAGAATTGCTAGAGTAAGCAGCTTCTCCTATTGAATTATAGTAGCTGAGCCACTTTGTAACTCCTGAACTTTATAAGTCTTGTTATCTCATTTCGATTAATGTATCAACTTTGTAGGGAGTGGCGGGGTCAAAAGCGTGAGTTCCAAGCTCAAAGGGAGCATTACGCAAACTCCACAACTCGACGGAGAGGTGCCCTAATTCAGTATCCTCCTGAATTAGCGACTTTGTTTCCGAAGTTTGCACCATGGCTTAATGAGTATGTACAAAATGTCAAGCATGACGATTTCCCAGTTTCTTCAGAGCTTGAATCGCTCCACTGTCCTCTAAGCCCCTATGCATGGAGCTTTAGCGCCATGTGGGCCTATGGGTGTCACTTCACCTGTAACTCTGAATTACAACATCATACAGTTGCATTTGATTGCAGTATAGCCGCTATACCACCATCAGAATCTTGTACCAAGATTGATGTAGAAATACTTAAAGACATAATCTTTGTGTCGTATGGAGGGGTGACATGCATGGTTATGGAGGGGTCTTGGATTAAGACCCGAGATCAGGGGCGAAGGGTTGTCAGGAAAGTGCCTTACGGATTTTGGACAGTACAGTATCATTGCCGTGAGGCTACAGAGCATGATAATCCTTATGTCTATCTCGGGAATGTGTCACAGGTACTTTTGTTGCACATTCGAGGGACCCCTCATGGAAGGTTGTCCTTCGACATGACCCTTGTGCAAAAAGAATACAAGGTGAACGGGAGCTGCACATTTTTGGCGCTACTGGTTCCAATCAAGCAACGCTCAGCACACGTTCCGGTGGTCAACATGAAGGCAGTTCTTCCCGCTCTATACATGCAGATGCAGGGCATGAAGAAGTTCCAATCGAACAATTCAATGCCAACATCCTAGAGGAAGAGCCACTAGATGACGAGGCGCATTTGGATGACAATCAATTTGAAGACGAATTTGAACTTCAATATGTCGAACAGATCTCTCTTTGGAACTTGAACCAAACCAAAGCCAAGTACCCTCAGCTTGATATCTCACGTCCATCCACAAATTCCCAAGCCCTGAACAACATCTCGCCCCATACCAGCCTCGTTTACACCACTATCTCTTCTATGAATTTATTTTAACGTGTCCCAACTTGTAATGACGAAAGGGGTTTCTGCTGGTACTGTACTGTGGGTGGACGAGGTGTCGATTGAAATTTTGGTATATGTTAGTCCATTGTCTTTGTGAAGGATTCCTTACTGACTCTGCCACGACCTTCGGCCTATAAGGGTACATGATGGACTCAATTTAAATTGGTGGAATTTTGGTGTTCCTTGGTCCATTTGTCGAGTACCGTTGTTCATTCTGAAAAATTACTAGTCGGTGTCGGACTGTACTGATCTGATCATACTTACTTGGGGTTGCTCATCGAGTCTACACGTTAGAACACCTTACGTCTTACAATATGGATTAATATCTTTATATTTCGTTGTATGCATGTACATGGCTACCCTGAATTAATTTCCCACTCACCCTTTATGTGTATGGCTATCCCTGAATGTACACTTTTTTGATTCATTAGTAGCGTGATAACACATACCTCCAACCGTTGTACGACTAATTGTTCCAGCAGAAATTCCTACGCTTATTTAGTTTATTCTCATCTAAAACTGACCAAGACGCTCTCCATTCTTTATTGTTCATGGCTGAAGACTACAATTGTTTTCATACTCATTATCTGAGTTTATGTTGCCCGGGGGCCTTTTCAATTTTTCGAAGCCCTGGGTCAGATGATTGTCACTATCGTATCACGTGAACATATGGTGGATGCCACGCCAAAAAATGACTAAGTAATTTCTTACGTAATCCTCTTCTATTCTTATTCGCTAGGCAATTATCTATAGATCCTCATGTACTATATGTGGAGGGATTTGCCGCTGTTTACCATGTCTCTAAATCATACACATCCGTTATTATACTCTGGTTTAGGGTACTTCTCTTGTTTATTAGTGGTACTAATGTACCATGATACTGATTTGTATTATATGATAGTATACAGACAACGTTCTTCTTGCAATTTATAGAGGTGCATCCAAAGTGTAGTGTGCGTCAGAGAGCTTTCGAAAGGTTGAAGCCTTGGTGGATGCGAAAGCTAAAAGAGAGGAATACTTGTTGTTGTATCTACCATGTGGAAATGGATCTGACGAAGGTTGGTCTGAGCAATTTGAAGGACAAAGTGCGGGGCCTTCATGCACAGTCTAACTGTGATTGTGGGTGCTTCGTGTGTGCTAGTGATATGGAGGGGGGTTGTCATGCTCATTGTCAGATTTATAAGTGCATAACCTTGATGTAGGAAGCTCGTGTTTGTCCCAAAGGGGAGCTTGATGTTTGGCATAAGCTAGATTGCCTCATGGGGGATTGTCCTGATTGTGGCTTTGAGTTATTACCTTTGTGTCCCAAAGAGTTGGCTGGTATTGACTCATTCACATTGAAGTGGAAGTGCTTTGAGTATTACGAGGTGGGCGTGGACAAGAAGACAGGGAGACTGAAGAAACGACTAAGAGAGGCTTTTAAAGAGACACCCGTTGACAAATTCTTGTCCTAGATGGAAAAGACAGTGACAACGTTTATCACTCACAATTTTAGGGCGAGATGGCAAGATGAGTAGAGCCAGAAAATGATGAAGAATGTACCTGAGGAAGTTATCATCTCCCATATTGATTTTGCAGAAAATTAAAGTTTTGCAATTCAAAACGAGGTGCAAAGTATGTATTACTTCAGCACCTCTGTCACTATCCTAGTTCACATTACCATGTGGAGAGAAGGAGAGAACATCATCAAGCAAACACACTTCTATGTGTCTGACCACAAGGACCATGATTCGGCATATGTCCAGCATTGTTTGCTCTTGCATTGGGGCTGATTGCAAGATTCTGGCTTCAGTCCAGAAGAACACTGGGTGTATAGTGACGGTTGAAGCGCCCAATTCAAGTGTGCCACAGCCATGTATTTTGTGGCAAGATACCCCATTCTTACCAAGGGTTGCAAGATGCGATGGAGCTACTTCGAAAGTGCTCACGGGAAAGGCGAATGGGATGGAGCCGGTGCGGTTGTGAAGAGAGCCTTGACTTCGGAGCAGATCCAAAACCCACCGAGGCCATTGCAGAATGCTGAACAAGTTGTTGTGTTCCTGGTGGAAAGATACACCAAGCGGGTTAGAAGCACGTACAAGCGGACAAATACCCCATCCCTTTCTCGTGTGTTTTGGCACATTGAGGAAGATGAGGTCGACTTTGGTGACACAAGCATACGCTACAAGACTCTGCGGGGCTCAAAGGCACTTTACCCGATTATGAACTTCTTCGACACCGACCCTACTATGCTGAGGACTCAATCTTTGTCATGTTTTGTATACCTTGTGTTGATTGCGATTGGGCTAAATGTGAGAACTTATCTCATGTGCAGGGCTGCGACGTGAAATGGTTGGTTCCGGACAGAGTTGGTCCAGTAGCAGAGGTGATACAGGAGTTGGACGATGAGGCAAACTGGATGCATGACGGTGTCTCCATGTCTCTAGGCAACTTGGTAGATGTAGGGGATAACTTCATGATACCTGTTGAGGAGGAAAATGAATATGGAGTCGATTTTTGTATTCTTTAGTGTACAAAGCGACAGTTTGAGTTGCAAGAGCATTTAAACTGTCCATGCGGGGGCGTGTTTAGTGCAGGCGACGAGGTAATCAGAGCAAAGTATTTCAAGAAGTTTGGCCGTGGCGACAAGACCTTTGTGTTGTGTGACAAAGCAGTGGACGCTCACGTCGATTCGCATTTGGTGAGGGCCTGCAAATTTCCAATGATTCTTGCTGCACACAGGGTTAAGGGCTCTCTTGTATACAAGATGTCCAAAGAGAGCTTGAAGGTTTGTGAGGATGCTTTACGAGATTGGTAGGCATTCAATGATGAATAGTCATGTTGTAAGTTGAAAACTTAGATGTACTTATTGTGCTTTTTGTGCATCGTACAAGGTATTTGTGAATACTCTTTGTAAATTTTGAAACGATGAGGGAGCGTGTTGCTCAAGTTATGTGACCGTTATTCTGTTTATAGATTTCATAAAGATTCTCAGTCCACGTCTTTGTACAAATGCACGACTATTACATGCTACCTGCTTTGTGTGTAACCATTTGCTTCTCGTAAGATTGATAGTGTTGTTTGCTCCTCTCTTCCTGTGCTATGGACCCTGAGTTAGCCATAGATAAATTTGTTGTTGCCTTGGGGTGCTTTCTAATGCTGTACCTGGGAATGATCCTTGTTACAATTGTGGCATGTAGGAGGATAGTGCGTGGCGTTTGGGCAGCAAGCTCACATGTGCGAAAGTGGACCATCCAACATGGGATTAAAGAAATGTTCTTTTCCCTTCTATAGAGGCTGAGGGCAGTTCTACCTAGGCTCGAGAAGGCTACATGGACAGGAGGGTTGGACAGTACCTCTTCATCAGGGTGTTCTCAGAGTACAAGTCCCCAATGGACGAGGGAGAAATACACGCTATGTGGGATGAATTTTATAATAGATGAGTGAAGAGGCACTAGAGAATTTGCACGATTATCTAGAGTCGTAAAAATAACTCTTCCGTACTTGGACTGTACAAGATGTGTCTTTGGTTCTTTATAAAAGTGGAAATTTTGGCCAGTATAGTTCCATTTGTTCTTAACTATTCCGGATTGTGCAAGTAGAGTTGGGCCTGCGTGGTAGTCCCAACTTTCGCCCAGTACTAGAATTATAAATTACCCAATCTTATCTATATACAAGTACTTAATGTATGAACAGATGATGTACTTTCGGTACTGTTAAAGTATAACTTGTAGTATGTGTACTTAAGGTACATATAATATACCTTTTAGTACTAGTTAAGTATTACTTGTATATAAGTTTCTCTTCGAAAATGTTGTATGCGTCTTTAGTGGACCCAAGGTTTTACAACTCAATCGTTCATCTTCATTTCACTACAAAGCTAGTTCCAAACACGACTTGGTGATGTTGAGTACAAGCCTAAATTCTGTCCCTATACATGCTGCTTTGACATTTGCATGCAAAGGATGGCAACCCTGGGTCTTCAAGGTCGAAATCTATGCCATAATCGCATGTGAGCTCCTCCAATTCTAGAATCGGACATTTCGTGAAGAAGGCTACATGATAAAAGCTCTTGTCCCGTTCATCAATCAATACTGGCATGTCTAGCAAATTTTGCATCTTCACACCTGTAGCCAATTGTTTACAAATATCAGTTGACATTTTAATGAAATCAAATAACACTTAGTGAATGCATGTCATCATATTACAAACCTGTGATTTAGAAATCTTGCAACATTTCCAAACAAGGTGGAATCCAAGCAGAGGGCGTTGTTGTCATCAAGTGTTCTTTCAGTAGCCCAATCAGCATCTAGTTGTAGTCCATAAGAGGGTCCTTTCTACACTGCAAAGTTTCTAACATCCATCTCTGTATTTGTCAAAATCTCCCTACTCAACTCAAACACAAATGCACCTTCTGGGATAGCCTTGGTCGCCCTAATCCCCCATCCCTTCTCGCCCGTGTGGAAACCTCTACTGGGTACCTCATTCCCTGCTGTACAATGCGATTACGACATTTACGGTCGCAGCCACACTTCACACTACACTCTCTAATAAAAGTGCGATGAACTTGACGTGTTCTACCCCTCCCTCTAGCATCTACATGTGACACATCAAGACAATAACAGCCTGCTCCGTTCTTACAGCTGCTGCAGTCACTAATTCCATGTTGGAGGTAGCAACCCCTAAGGAGGCCATCTTCTCCATATGCAAATTCCCCTCCCGATTCTTTTGCACAATCGAAAGGCAGTGGAGCAGTCAAGCAATCCTTCGTCCCACACTTGGAGCTATCTCCCGGGCGAATGGGATACAGACTGTGGTCTACCCGGGCTTTTTCGTGAACCATGCTTGAGGACATGTAATGAAATGGAGTCAAAGTAACATTATAACAAGCGAGAGGATCAGGAATAGGCTCCATGCCCCGGAACAAATCTTTGAAGTCAAACCAAGACTCAGCCTAATATGGTCCCCAGCCCAACAAGACACACCCCCACTATCAAAAACCTAGATGAATTCGGTGCATTCAAAGAGATGCAATGCAGAACAATACTCTACACACACAATCACGGCACAAACACTTGTCAAAACAGAATGTACACACACAACGAGACTTACAAAATAATTGAACCATACAAATCGTCTAGTATCACAGTCTCGAAGAACAACACAATACAAATAGTAAAAAAGGGCAGAAGCCCGACATTCCTATTCTAGAGACCCCAATGGTGGAGAAGATACACATCAAAAGGACTTCATACATCTTCCTTGAACAACATTAAAAGAAAAATACGAAAATCTCCAGCAGTTTTAAGTGGTGAGAAAGGCTATTCTTTTTTGCGCCTATGCTTCTTCTTTTTCTCTACATGTCCTTGCTGACTACACGCTTCTGCTTGGAGCTGTCCACTTGTTTTTACCCTTGAATTGCCCGGTTCTTTAGCCTTTGCTTGGTCCACTCCACTTCCCTTCTCCACCCCATTGACTGCCTCTGCCACATCATCTACCTCCTTACTCTCCCGCTTCTTCTTAGACTTTGCACCCCATTCAGTCTCCTTCTCGCCTTCATCTTCATCCCTATAGTCGTCCTCCACCGGCTTCTCCTTCAATTTATCCTTCCCCTTCTTCCGCTGTGGCTCCTTCTCAGGTCTCTCTACATCACCTCCCTCTAGTTGCTCCTCCTGATCTACCCCCTTCTCTTCTACGACAACCTTCTTTGTTTGTAGCGACTTGGAGCTCACTTTCTCCTTCTTCTTTCCACTTGTCTTCTCTACCTTGCTCCGACCCAGCAAACACTCAAAGCCTGTCTCTTCAACCGCCACTTCCAACCCCAAAGTATTTGAACTCTTGAAAATGCTTAGTCTCGGGGTTGGTGTACTCCACAACAGGTCCACTTCCACCACCTCAGTCTCCTCTCCTCGGACAGTTGTAGCTTCGACTGGGGAGTTAACGGCCTTCTCAGAACCAGCCTTGGTCTTTGGGAACTCCTGAGGACTAACGAAGAGGGGATCATACGATTTGAAAATTGGCAACTTTGCACCTTTGCTGATTTCTTCTATCTTGTCATCCACAACACCTTGCCCTCCAGTTCGCTCACCCAAATCCACAGAACTCTCCTGTCTGAGTCCCCATCGTCCTTGGAACCCAAAACCGTCGTATCTGAACTCGAGGGTAGTCTCCCCATAACGTGATGTTTGTCTTCACCATCTGTCTTCTCATCTGAATCAATCTCAGGCTCCCTAATTTTTCCTCGCACCCCTTGTCCCTCCAAACACTAAAACAAAATCTCCTCACGCTTCTGACGCTTCCTTTGGCTATTCTTGTCTGCCACATTTCTTTTCCGAGACTCCACCGGCAACTTCACTTGTGGTTCTTTGCCTTCAATAGCCAAGGCTCTAGTCTTACCACCAACCTCGCTTACCTTGGGCGAGGTACAAACTGCTTGACTTGCATCTCCCTCGGTAAATTCTGCAGGAAAGACCTCTGATGTGGGCAGAGCAAACAATTGGGATGCTATCTTTGAAACAAATATAAAAAAATATGTAAGACACATAGTGAATATCTAATCTAGAATTTAGTAAAATTACGACCAATGTACAACCCTTTTGTACAAAGAATAATCCTATACATACATATACTACGAACCCAAAAAAGTGTACAAGTAACTGAACTGCGCACAACATGGGTCGTGCTAGTATTACTTCTAGTACATCCTAACTGTATAAGGAATACATCTGAAAGTACGTAAGATACACTCCAAACTCTTGTACAATATACAATGTACTCCTGATTTCTACAATTGACCCAGATTAGATAAACGATACACCTCGTACAATACAAACCTTACAAATGTAACTCTGACCTTCTATATATTCTACAAATGTTATAAGGTAATGTACAACTATAAAAAAAACAACCACTACAAATATTAGCCAAAATCAGCAAATGTAAACTACATGCGTATGATAAGTATAGTTTGAGAGATGTATGACTTACCTCAAGAGTACAAGGCGTACCAATAGACAAATGTTATGTAATCCAATAAAACACCATATTTGTTATTTTGGGAGATTTATCATCTCCCAAAATAATGCATTAGGTCAGGTCGAGCTAAAATGGGCACAATGGTCTCATACTTGGCAAGGACAAGCTTATAAGCAATTTCCATTAATTTGGGACATGATCACACAGTAGTAATGGGAAATGAAAGAACGTAGTGGTTTACTAGAAATATATGAAAAAGTACAAAGTAGGTCGAACCACCCTAAATGAACATCATGCGAATAACAAGAAATGGACGCAACGGATATGCTGGGCAAACTTATATTATATATATGTGTGGAAATACAATTTAGGTCGACACTCCTTAAATGTTGAATCCGTGACAGGCTCTTTCAGACCTGTACAAACAATCAAGTTGTTCGACCAACATAGCTGCCTACAGTTTCCACAGTATGATATGCAATCAAAGAACATACGGACTTCAGTATAGTCCCATGCCAACAAATGTATGTTATCAGCTCTACTTCAAAAATCCAAACCAGAAACTTCAACGCTAGATGTCGTTTAGGTCACCTCGACCTAAACGGCTGCTATGTGCCAGTACATATGATATAGAATCAACGGTTGAGGGTACTAAGTAAAAATCTACAAGAAGAACTATAGGTGACTCGTTGGTATTCTGCACTCGTAAAGTACGAACTTCAACGCCAAATGTAGTTTAGGTCGCCTCGACCTAAACTGCTGCCTATAATTTGGTACAGATGATAAATAAGGAATGGAGTGAAATACTTAAGTAGTGTTCCCTCCAACAAAATATTTGTCATTTGTTAGTATTCAAAACATAAACACTATCAACTAATACGCTATATCTCATTTAGGTCGACTCAAGCTAAACATCTACCTTTGACTAGAAAACATAATGTTGGATGAATGGATGAACAAAATTGAGTTTAGTTGTCTCCAACCAAATATAAGTGATCTGCCTCAATTTAGAACTTCAAGACTACCAACTTGAAAGCTATATGTTTATTCGGAATCCAGAGAAACAAATCTCTCCAAGGAGGCCTTTATAATGTCCAGTTGTTTGAGTGGAATCTTTAGCGTTGGATCCTTGTCACGCCCCCGCTCGTTCCCATTTATCTTAACTTTTGATTTCCAAGCTGTTAAGACTGCATCAGTACTCTGCGAAGACTCAGGTACATCCTTCTCAACTGTCCAACGGAGTCTCCCATCCACATCCCAGCCGGTATAGAATTTCAAAACCTTTACATCTCGGGAAATTGGACAGTAGAACTCTACTTGGATCGTGTTCGGGAGTTCAGGGTTCGTATTAGGGTCAATCAAGGCCCTCGCAAGCCAGAAAGGACGATGGTCTTCATCGCAGGGTCGTAATGCTAAGAAGTAACTTACAAAAAGGTCTCGCGCAACACGGTATGACGGTCCTAGGCGATCTCGTTTGTGACCAACAAAGTGATCATCCTCTGCGAACTCCTCGCGCAAAGTTCCATCTTCCTGAAACTTGTCTTTGACGGAGTGAGCGAGCCGAGTGGATGGCCAAAAACCATGCTCTAAGGTGGGGACTTCATCAAAGGGGATGGCAAGAGCCTCTTTAACATCGTTCCAATAGTATGAGAGTGGCTCATAGATTCTTCTGGACTGGACTGAATCAGAAGATAGCCCTCCCAATGATCTACAAAACCCGAGAAGCCCTTAATCACATCAGGTAGGTGCCGCATCTCCCGAGGCGCCACGGCACCAGGAACACCACGGGGCCATAAAGATCGACCTTCTAAATCCTCCTTCCACAACTTGATGCCACAACCATCTCCTTTTGGCAACCAGTCGTCGTCGTGACAGAAGATTTTATACTTCATGACTGGGCATCCTAAAGAATCTACATAGAATTTGAACTAATGAGCTTTAGTGTGACCCATGAACGTATCGTCGCCATCAAGCATCCACTCCGCGATGAATTTCTTGAAATCTGGGACCTCCTGAATGAGATGAGGAATTGTTGGTACAGCTTCATTTTTCATGAAGGACTTCATGAGGAGAGGTACTGTGGGGAAGTCCTCCCTCCGCAAAGCCATGCTCCATCGCCCGAAAAAGGCATCAATATCGTCATGAGTATGGCCGACCAGCATGAAGTTCACGTACACTTCGCGAAACACCCGCTTCGCGACTAATAGGGACCAAAATGAAAATACAAATCTATTCTTGTTATCGCTGACAGTGTTATCCATTTGGACGTTAAGAATGGGAGGCAAGGGTTTAGGAGCAATAGGAACCTCAAGAGGAGGGCCAAGAGGATCCAAACACATCTCTGAACCATGCAAAAGCGCGGCATACAATGGGTGGGACAGATTTTCTTGAAAGAGTTCCCTAGAGGTGGATTTTGGGGGTGACTCAAGATCCTGAAGGAGCTTTGCAAACGATCCAACCGTGTAATTAGCGTCCTGTGAGTAAATGTCAAGGCCATAATGGGCGTAACGCTGATCCACATGCCCATGAGCAAGCATTCCCGTGACAGCAAGAGGAAGCTTCATGAGACCGTCTAAGTGTTTGACCTTGTGGGATAAGGCCAGCGATGCTGTCTTGGAGTGGTCCATCTTGTCATGCATAATTGTAAGAACTTCATGAGGAGTAGCCTTCGACCTGAATCGATTTAGGTAGTACAAGGCCCTATGCGCCATTGCAGAGTCATTGTGCAGCCTCATTTTCTTAGACCATAACAGGGACGCCTTAGATCCTGTTAACGTCAACTTCTTCTAGGACTGGAACTCATCACATTTTGAGCAACGAGCAAAGTTGTCTCCTGCCCGTTTGGCGTAATATTCTGGATAGCTAAGCCTCCTGATCTTACTCAAGTTAGAAGCGGACATAGGAGGCAATCCACAGTCCGCTAAATGCTCATCGAGGATCGGAATCTGTTCCCTCCATTTGAAACTAGAAGGCAGAACTTTAGCTACAACTGTCTCCGCTGAAGGCAGAACACGACTCTTATGGGGCATGTGGTCGGCATGCCTGTCAAGGATGGCCCCTAGGACGGCAGTTGCTACCACTGTGTGATTTCTAGGTTTACGTAAACCTGTATTACCGTGAAATTGAGCTTCGAAACCAGCATCACCATACTTAGCATTTCTATAAAATGTACTGGAGCTTACTCCCATAATCCTCATCCAGGCGAGGGGGCAAACATCTATGCCCTCCAGAGTCACCACACTCCTCCCCGCTGAATTCTTGTGAATCTGTCTATGCACGTCCAGTTTTATGTGGTTACGGAACTACACTATGGTCTTGTCGTACATACGCGACCGTAGAGTGGAGATTTTATCTTTCGGATAGTGTTGGACGCAGAGCTGAGCGCAGCACGAGTTTGCCGCTACAGAGTTGATTGATGGCTGGGTCATCAGAAACTCAGCGTGACGTGATATAGGTGTGGGGGTATTCCTAGAGGAGCTATCATACAATCGGGTACGATCTCCCAGGGATCGGTTACGCTCTGCAAATCAACGGTTATATACATCACGTTGACTATGGTGCTCTAGGCTAACTCCATCTAGATAGACGTGGCTGATAGGCCACGTTTGGAACGAGTACCTCCAATCATCCTCTGAATCTTCTTCGACTAACGAACGTGATACGTGGACGACGACAATGGAATTACCAAGGGGTCCAACAGTGTCAGATACCAAGCTGGACCGTGGGTTCCGGATTAAACCCTCTGCTAATGGGATATTATCGTCAGTGTAAATTGTTACCCTTGGTAGCAAAGAGGATCCCCTTGGACTTCACCCTTGAAAATGGTAGCGAATGGGTAGCAAGCCTACGCTCGCCGCAACGGAGGCAAAGGATAGGCTAACCATGGGAAAATCTCATTTAGACATTTCTGGTGTGATAGCAATCGGGAGCCAAATGGGAAGCCAACAGACATGACGCAGTAGGGATAGAGCAATAGTTCCATCGCAAAGCCGGGGCGCCTCTGCAATTCCCACACCCCTCTCACCATTGAAGAAGAAAGGCCTTGAGAAGAAAACTGTCAAGCCAAAGCCCAAAAAGGACTTGCTCTTATCTGCGGAGGACTTGGCAACAAGTTTGAACTCTGTTCTCGGGGAACTCCCAAAGGTGAACAAGGTTGGAGAGGTCCTGGACTTCGATAGTGCCAATCGAATTTACCAGGGTTTCTTCGCTGATTGCCAAGAGGAGTTCGTCTTCAAAACGAATGGGCAACCAAAGAAGTTCAGTGTGGACATGACGCGGTGCAAGCCCGCACCGGCCCATTGGACTATCCGTGCATATGAAAAGCGTGGCATGGAGGAGATGAAGAATTACTTGATCAACATGCCGGATAGGACACAGAAGCAAACCCTGTGTGTGATGCCAAATACGGCTGCAAGACCATAACAAGAGGACGATCTAAGGGGCTATACATTCTGGATCATCAACGGGCAACACAGCGTTGTGGCGTCTAAATCTCTCAGCGAGGATAACGCCAGTGAGGAGTTGCTGAGGAACTTCAGAAGGTGGGACGCGCACATCGTTTGGACCCATGATTATGATAAGCTGCGGAAGATCTTAGCATTTTATAAACGCGTGAACCATCTGGCACCCTTTAAGCCAACTTAGGCGAGCAATATCATTGCTGCGAGGATAGTGTGGATGAAGTATGGTAAGCCGCAACCAAAACATGCCGCCGCTGGTGCAACCGAGTCTAGGACTACAAGTCCGAAAAGAAATCCAGCCTCGAAGACGTACGACGTAAGTTCACTGACTCATTAGCATTAGCACTTTAGCTCGACTCGAGCTTAACTGCTTGGAGATTAGCTCGAGTCGAGCTAAATGTTTATAATCTTCTTTGTTTTCAATGATCTGGTATATCTAACGCACTTTAGCTCGAGTCGAGCTAAAGTGTAATTGCGTGAAATCATCATCTAAGGTAGTTCCTGTGCATATGTAGAACTTTGTGGAAGCAATCAGGGTGCGCTTTGCAATGATCGATGTGGCCAACCATCAAGCCCTGGTGGCAAAGAAGGGAGGGAAGAACAATATCTCCCTGACAAACGAGCTGAAGATCATATGTTCCAGTGATGAAACATGGGACCTATGGAAGGAGGTGATAGCGTCTGCGGCATGTGGTGGACTCATAGATCCCGACACCGACGAACCTCACAAGATATTTCATGAGAAAAAGGGGTTCGTTCGAGACAAGGATGGAACGCATTCGAGGGAGTTCTTCAAATGGCTCGGGAACTTGTCAGAGGCAGATCACCAGAAGCTGTGTAAGCACATCGTGCATAAGTCTAGGCCAAGTCGAAATTACACATATCCGAAGGTTGTCATTAAGCAGAATACGAATGTACTAGAGGACTGCTACTCGGTCAGGGAGTGGGTAGAGCGGAGAAAACGTAAGGCTGTAGCTCAGGCGGAGCTGAACAACATTAAACCGACCCTACATCTAATCAAGAGAGGCGTCCTTGATATACCCGCTTGGAAGTAGTTTAAGAAGGCTTACCATGTCTCCAAGGAGTCCAAGCACATTCTGCTTGATTGGGGTATTCCGGACTCATACTGGACTAACTCTAGAGCTACACAGTATCGCAACCAGTCCGCCAAGGATCTCTCCCCATATGCGGTTGGGTTCTTTAGAAAATCTTTTCAGGTTCGAGATGGGTTTCTCAGTCCATCAGCTCAGATGTGGTTTCTCCCATTCATCAGGGAGCCTCGACTTGCCTTCGGATCTTGGCCCTCCGATGTATGGAGGTGTTGGTGCCACGCTCTCACATTTAGAATCATCAACTTCCGGTTCCTCCCAACCTACAAGATGAGGCATAACTACACTTTGGAGAACCCCTTCTTCATGGAGTTCTTCCAAATGATCGATGACTATGGACAGCCCCACTTCAATGATGTTCGGCACTGGCTCCTGATTTGCGGAGACGATGAGGACTTCGCCCAGGTGCTTACTTGGGTGGAGCGAAACACCTTGAGTGGTCGCTGAAGAGTCAATTCGGAATATCTACCCGATCCTAACGAGCGACTCGATGGACACCCCCCAAAGAGCAGAATCGCAATGGAACCCCTCAAAACCCTGTTTCTCATTGGTGATAATTGACTTGAGAACAAAGTGTCAACGCCAAAACCTCTGAGTACAGGTCGTCGGATCACCCACTGTACACAGACAACAGGAAGTTTATCGAAAGGAAGTACTCGACCTATCCATCAGAGTTGAGAATTGAGTTCTACCTGCAGGTCCACGACACTTTCTGCAAATACGGGGGGAGGCGGTGTATCAACTCTATGGTGGAACGAAGCCCCTACTAGCCGCCGCGGTAAGTGTTTCCACACTTTAGCTCGAGTCGAGTTAAATCGTTCTACTGTTTTGATCCTATGGACCATGTATGCCTACACTTCTACACTTTAGCTCGAGTCGACCTAAACTTTGTTTACCTTGCCTTTGGTTTTTTTATGATGCTCTCGATCTCGGCTTTTGTCGTCGCGGATGATAGTGACTCAGCTCATATGATCGAAGCACAGTCACTTGGTTTGACTCTGGACCCAATCGATTTTAGTGCCGACGCATATTATGTCGATAAGGAGAGCTTTCCGGAATACGGCAGAGCCGTGCGGAAAGGGAAAGGCAGAGTTGTGGAGGAGGGTGAGGATGTAGAACTGGAGGAGGATGCCCCTACCGAAGAACAAACCCCCTCCTGTAGTGCTGCAGACATCAGCAATGAAGGCGATGCTCCCCCTTCAGATCCGGTGAGTCAGAGAGCATCTGAAGGTGGAGTAGGGAGAAGACTCGATTTTCCTGAGGTCGACATTACGCGTACGGACGATGAGAGACAGGGTTTCTGCACCAGAGCAGGGATTAAGAAGTCGGAGAAAGACTGGCGGTGCGCGAAGTACTGGGAAACGGGCACAGAAGAAAAAGAGGGTCAATCCTCCAGCTCGGCAAGCCTCCCCGTCGAAGAGAGCGGCTCTCTCTCCGGATGTTCAAGCTCTTCTCGCAGAACTGCAAGCGTCCAGGGATAGGGAGAAAGACTTAGAAGATAAGATGGCGAAGCAGAAAATGGATGTAGAGAGGACCGTGCAGGCCGCCTTGCAGGGTGCTCTGCAAGGCATCGGTAATGCCGCTATTTTCCTAAATGCGGGTCCAGTTCTGCCCAACGTCCAGCCGATAGGTAGTGCCCCACCTACTCCGCGAGTACTAAAGATTCTGGGCTCCCCTACCGGTGGTGCGAAATTGCCAGAGTCGGATCCGAGTCCCGCATCACTGCGTGAGCCAAGCCATCATTGCACCGACCAGGCCATGCGTGACCTAGTCCGAGCCCACCTCGTTCTCCTTCGCACAATCAGACTCAGGGAGATGCTCCCGAGACATCCTCAGGTCCCTCCTAAACTTAGATTTTTTGAACTCGGAATTTTGTAGATGAGGTGTTAATACCGGAGTAGTTCACTGAAATGTGCATTTTGTACCAAAGCGACTGTAATTAATACAAATGAGCTATTTAGCTCGACTCGAGCTAAACTGTTCAACTTTTTTACCAATCCTTTCTATGTCAGCTTCATTGATCACTCTCTGACATTAGAGATTATTTTGGGTCTGGGAGAGGCCCTCAACATGTGCCTCGGTTGTGCCCTTGGTACAATGCCCGGAGTGAAGTAACCGGTTCAGCAGGTAATCACCATTGGTGCCAGCCTTCGGTTCCAGCATCATGTTCGCAGGGTTCGGCCAATGGCTGCAAGAGGTTGAGTTTCCCATTGTGACCTAGGTAGAACTCACACATGTTTGGACTATACTCAATCGGATTTATTTACTAGAGAGATTTGGACATCTCTGTACCATGGTGGGCTGATTATACTCGAGTGACTATCCTTGAAGCCGCTTGAGTTTTCATATTATAAGATTCTATTTCTGTATTTTATGTGGACGGGGTAGTGGAGGGTTAGCCATGTCAGCTGAAACAGTGACATAATGGCCCGGGAAAATGGATGCCGAGGGTAATTGGTTCGCACACAGTCAGCTTCGGAGATTTGGAGTAGTCTTTTGGGCCAGAATATTTGGCTTCCTCGGTGGTCTGTTGCGGCAGCAGAGTAGCGCTTCCTGCTGTATTACTTGGTTTGTGATACGGGTATATAATCGATGGCAAATAGTCGGCGTCCACGGGCAGGGGTGCAATCAATAGTCGTCTACAACGACCAGGACGTTGGTGGACAGTGGATCCCGTTGCGACTGGAGGTTGGCAGCTGGGTGACGCTGAAGCCTGCGTCCACTGGGCCGTGGGCTCGAGACTCACGCAGACAAGGAGAGGAGAGTAACGCAGGTGCTTACAAGGCACGGATCGTTGAGTTCCAGTGGAATTACAGCACTGTTAGAGGCAAGGTTTTGATGAAACTCGAGTCCGTGTTAGTAAGGCATGCATATGAGCGTAGGCAAATCCATTTGGACCTTGTAGTTTCAGCCACCGAGCCTAGAGCCTGCAACTATCTCTATGCATCGTATTGGGAGGATTGGGTCCCGCCCACGTCGATTTTAGATGTCATCCTTGTGCTGCATCATGAGGTTGGTGAGGCGACTCGTAATGGCCGAGGTTACAAGGATTTGAGGACTGATGGAACTTTTTACTTGAGGGCTGTGTATGTGCCGCGGTCTGGCAATCAGCTCTATGGCACTCTAGAGGCACTTCCCCTTCCAGAGCTAACGGATTCAGAGTGGCCCCTCCCTGACATGCACACAAGTGAGTTTTTTAGAAGAAAGCTTGCTGTCGACATTGCTGCCGCAATGAAAGGCTCCACAGGTAGTAGGGCTGTTCATGTGCACTGGTTCATGCCGGTGCATGTGATGGTGGATTTGTTTGCCTGTGCGGATAGTGTCCGGAAAACCAGATCCATGTACATTTTTAACAACCCTTCAGAGGAACTTTTGAGTAGCTTGATGTCACTGGGTTGGGATGTCAAGTATGAGAAGGGGCGGGATGTGTTGAAGTGTGTAGTGAGTCATGACAGCATTAAGGTTAGATATCATCTGGGTCGGCAAATGCTTTATGTGAACTACCAGTACCTGCGTTATAGATGTGTGGAGGGAGACGCTTGGACTGCCATTGATCAAGCAGTTGCTGTGGAGATGGTTAGGACCTCTGTAATTTTGGGAGAGTCTTTGTTGCCGGCCATTGAAGTGGGCAGAACGTGGCCTGTGTCGCATCTTCGGAACGAGATTTCGATCATCCTCTCCAGAGACTCACTTCCAGAAGAGTATGACCTAGTCATACAGCGGCCAGGCCAGCCTGATACCAAGGTACAATCGCAAATTCAGTTGGTTGCTAATGGACATTGCAGTATTAATCAAAGACTCTATGTGCAAAAAGCTCTGCTGAATTTAATTTTGCACGCCAATGTTGTGCAGATAAATGGTCGACACGAGAAGATTACACTCATCGGTGCGGTCCTGGCCGATCATGGTCAATTCAAAATGGTTGTAGTGTAGATAGCCTAGTACAGAGAATTTCAAGCATGCTATAGAAAATGAAGCAGTGTGAGAACCTGTTGCTGTGTGTATCTAAACATTGTGCACTTGCTTTAAACCATTTTGTTGTGCTTGTAAATGTTGAAGTTGCTTTATGCCGAAGCTAAAACGGTGGTTCACCATTTTTTAGTGATATTTGATATGCGTTTTGAACCATGCTTATTACATGTTTTGATTAAGATGAAAGTCTGATTAGCTTAGAACCTGATTTGGTTAGTTTGCAAAATTTAGTGAAGTGTGATTAGCTTAGACTGGAGTAAATGAACCAATTCAAGATTTTCCATTTTTTAATTATTTTAATTTATTTAACCACTACCATCTTTAAAACTTGAATACACTGTGAATTCTTCACAGCATAGGATTTGATTCAAATAGAGCCAAAGTAATCCACTTCTAATTATTCAAACCATACCTTCCGACTCTTAGAAATTAGTGGAGGCACAAAGTTTGAAGGTCAGATCTATCCGACTGAACTGAACCATTACGGAAATTAAATGAGTGTGGGGAAAATCTCCATCCCCTAAATACCATCTTAGTAGTTACATTCGTCAAGTGTGAAAGAATCTCCACAGTGGAGACTGAAGGGAAACATCCAAAGCCTCCTTGCTGAAGCAAATGGGAAATAAATGAAAAAGAATCTATAATTTCCAGATTCATTAATTTGGAAGTTTAATCTTACCAAAGCATCGTTGTTGTCATAAAAGGTTAATAATGATGATGGAGGTTTGCACTTGACCCTTTGACCCTTTAACGCTCCAGCGTCCAAATTCTCGACGTTGGACGACTTTCAGCGAAGCTATTTTTGAGGGGTTGGATGCTTTTCGTCTATTTTGATTTTTTCTTGAATTCTTGTGTTAGTTACTACCATTTGCACGGTGTGGATCTTTAAGATAAGATCTTGTGATTTTATGAAAAATCATAGGATTGATTTATGTCAAGTTTCATCCCTGGTTCAAAAAGTGAGATCTTAAATATGATTTTCTAGAACAAGTGGAATTAAATAATGGAAATTATACCATCACATAGTTCATGTTAATCCAAATTCATAACAATTATTATCAATAGGAAATTATTCTTTCAAAATTCGTCAAAATTTGAGATTTTGGAATTTTTCAAAAATAATTTGGCTCAAAAATTGAAGACTTATAAAGGCACCTAACCACCGTTCAGATTTTTCTAAAACCAAATATACGTGACGTCATGCATGTTTTACTATATCATGGTTTTTGGATGTGCTTCTAGAAAACAATTTTTATGAGAGCCAAAAAAAGGAATGAGTCTCTCAAATTTTCCTTGGGGGTACTCAACCTAATTAGACTTTGGAATATAAAGATACTTCTGGAAAGAACCTTGGATACTCAGTTGCTTAATTTAGTTTCAGAATTATAGAAGACTATGCTAATGGTCGAACATAATTCTAAGTATTGAAAAAATGGTGATAGTAAAATCTTCATATACAGTAAAAGAACACCTTAGTGAAAATAACTTATAAAAGAAGAAAAAATTTAAAAATATAAAGTTTGCACCATCCACTACGCATAAAGCGTGGTGGGAGGTGTCGGAGGGTGGATTCGAACCCGGCACCAACCCCAGCGCAACCACGTCAGTCCGAACAAGCCTCGGAACACCAAGCCACCAAGGCTTTGACGAGCAATGCAAAATTTCTGAGCATACTTATACCAAATCTGAGATCCTAGAAATTAAAAAAAATAAAAAAATAAAAAAGTTTGCACCATCCACTGCGCATAAGAAAGCGTGGTGGGGTGGGTGTCGGAGGGTGGATTCGAACCCGGCACTAGCACCCTGGGCTGCCACGTCAGTTCGAACCCGAAGCCTCGGAACACCAAGCCACCAAGGCTTTGACGAGTATGTAAAATTTCTGAGCATACTTATATCAAATTTGAGATCGTAGAAATTAAAAAAAATTAAAAAATGAAGAATTCCTAATTGCTTCAACTGGACGCCAAGTTAGGAAAGGGAGTTTGTAACAGATTCCAAGCAAATCAGGCTTCAAGGTTAATCTTACGTCTGCGACGGTCACAGGTCTAGAAGTAGCGGACATGGGCCCAAGGCTCTGGTCATGGGGCTCACAACATGTTAGAAACAAATTCTACCTATACATTTATACTAACATAGATTGAATATTGAAATCAGTTCTAAGTGTACATTTAAATGGCTTGCAAATATTCAGCGGATTTGCATCCGGTTTGTGATGTTGCTTGGGGCCACATGGATGAATGGGTTATGGGGAGTTGCAATGTATTATTTTGATTCTTTGTCATCAAACCCCATAACTGCATGCCATGATCCCACTCCATGACGACGTCTAATCTCAGCGGCTACATGACTACAATGTGGGTGTCCTCGAATGCATTGTCTCCCAACTCAATCAGTCCAGCACCACTAACACGTCCAATCTCATTAACTTGAGCATGCATTGTCTCCAAGGATTGAACAAAGCAGACCCTGACTGTCCCATCTAGATTTTGAGAAGGTGGAGAACCATGCATGGCACTCCACGCACATCTTTTGTGCCTGCTCGAGCTGTTTGGGTGCGGCTGCAGCAAAACAGTGCAGTTGAGCCTGTTGAGGTGATTTCCTACTGTCTCTATTGTGGAATTACAGGCTTGATCTTTTGTGTTGCGAATTTCCTTTGCTTGATTCTAAGTTTCCTAATTCGTCTATTCTGCTGTACATACAGGTTGGAGAGAACGTCAACATGGTGTTTCAGAAGAAGCGGAAGGTGTCTAGGGGCGGCAATACTCCAAACAGTGCTCGAGGTGGGAGGCGTCGATCATCCATCGATTATAGCGAGGAAGGGGAAGGATCCGGGTCACATTCCTTTCAAGGTGAAGGTGATTTGACCGAAGTGGAGCTTGCATACGAGATTGGTAACTCAAAGTGGGATGCACCATTCGAGCTTTGTGGTATTCCAGTAGGGTTGCAGTCTTCCATGGTTGCAGTAGCTCCTGTTCTTGCGGGCCGTGAGGCAGAGTACAAGGATGAGTTCTTCACCAACCATGTGGGCTTGTGCGACCGGGGTGCTCTGGTAGATGATGTGGGGAAGGTCTACCCGCAAGTGTAGGAGGGTGACATCAAGGAGATCTGGAGGCCGGGGATGCAGCAGAATCGGTACGAGCTTGTCAACTGCACCAGCAAGATCCAGGCTCGGCACTTTTCCAAGCTTTGTTATGAAGTTTATGGACATCGCCCGGATAATGCTTATTTTGCAATGCGGTTCTTGAAGGCCGCTACCGCGACGTTTGTGCATGGCTTGGAGGTGAATTGGGTGGCTGAAGCACAAGGGCGTCGATGCAGACATATAGCAACCGCGACGAAGAATCAATACAAGCTTGGTCCAGTTGCTCTCCGGTGTCAAGTTGAGGGCTTATGCGGTATCATCAAGGATCTCGCCCGTGGACAACCGTTGACTCCTGGTTTACCAGAGTCGGTGACTGCAGCAGAGGGGGCGTTGACTGCGGCTACAGCAGCTGCGGATGCCGCGGCAGAGGTACTGAGAGGACTTCAGAAGGAGAGGGACTTGGCGGTGGCGGTGCCGGAGAGGTGCATGGAGGAGGACGTGGCGAAGGCTGAATCCGAGAGTAACGCGGCCTTGGTGGAGCAGAGAAGAGTTTTCCTCACTGGGACACCTTCCGAATACAAGGCCCAGGTTGAAGTGGTGCGGGCAAGTTCTGAGAAGGTGGCCAAGCTGCAGGAGGAGTTGATGACCGCAAGATTTGCCATGCGAAGTCTTGCCGAGGAAAACGGTCCACTGTCCATGGCCGTCGCGGATCAGAAGAAGGCCATGGCCGTGCGTGTTGAAGCCGAGGCAACTCTCAAGAAGGCCAAACAGGAGACCCTGATCTTGCGGCCGCGAGCGGTTTTTGAATATCCTCCACGACAATTTGTACCGGCGATTGATGGAGGGATGGGCTCACTGAACGAGTGGTGCCCCGTGTGTTCTAAAGGGTTTGTGTCTCGTGCAGCAATTCTTGGTTCTTGTAGTTGCCTCTTCCACCACGTATGCGTGGCAGAGATGATCGAGTCGAGCCATTACCGTTGCCCCTACTGCGAGTGCGAGCTTGATCCAGCGTGGGTCAAACAATGGGATGGGAAGCTGAATGCTGACCAGGATCGGCAGGTGGGAGTTACGGTGGAGATGGTTAGGCGCCTCGGGGCTGCGTACCACCACGGGGGCCGAAATGTTGAGTGACATGTGCTGAAGCATCGTTGTTGTGGCCATGGCATTGTAGATAGGTTTATGCTTGTCTGAATATGTGAGTCGAGGATATACTTTTTGGGTCGGATTCCACTGAACAGTATGGGCCGTGATTCTTCTTGGATCAATTTTGAGACATTGTTTTTTCGGCACATTTGGTTAAACCTACGCATGGGATTCAACGTCTGATTTAGAAGTGAACTGCTGCAATCTCTGATTGCATTCCTTCGCTGATTTCTCTGAATCCACGGAAATCTTCAAGACTGTATTCATCTCAAAATATATCTCATATGTGTGAATGTATGTCATACTTTGTTACATTCGCAGAAACCGCTTGATGCCAAGAGTTTGTTGCATTCGAAGATTCTGTCGGTGTGAATGATTCTCTGAGTGTGAATGAACCCGGAGTTTACATTGTAAGAGTGGAATTGATTCTTGATCTGAACTTTGTATGAACCTATGATTTTGATTCTGCCGGTATATTTGGTTGGGCGCGTGATTCTAATTTAACCGTTATTGATTAATTTGTTAGAATCGAAAAATTGGATTTGTGGTGCGATTGTTACTGTACCAGAAGCTCACTGAAGCAATCCACTGTTCACATTGTTGTTGCGAAATGGCATACTGTAGTCAATTTCCGGGTTTATTTGGGGGGTAAGAAGTCCTTGGCATAACAATTTAATTAAACCACTAGGCTGTTCATTTCATATTTCTTTCAAATTTAAGATATGCAACGTTGGAGATACCCGACATGATTAGAGCTCGAAAATTGTGCTGCTCAATTCTTGAAATTGCTTCCTACCTATCATTAATTGCTGAAAGATTTATTTCCCCATTCTTTTCTAGTTTCCCAGTGTTACAGTGTCCCCCCTCGTTTGTTCCTTTCTAAAATGTTATTCCTTGTTTCAAAAAAGAGATTACAAAATGAAGCTCTCAGATATTTAACTGAAACCGTATTAATCAATTCGAATGATCTCGGAGTCTTTGTTTAGAATTAGTACCTCGTAAAGAAAGGTCTTTGTAGGCATAAATGTGTCTTACAGTCTTACTCAATTCTGAAATGCAGAAACTTGTTCTGACTTGTATGTGACAATGCGATTCAATTAAAAATATGTGCGGAATATGAGCTCAGAGTTGTATACGATAATGCAAATAAATAAAATAAATTTTATCTAACCTGCATTGACTACAGCAACAACATGACTGTGTACCCACCTATATTACTATTTGTAGCAGTATTTTACTCCCTTTGTTTCACAAAAAAAACATAATTTCCACAAATACACGTGTTTCACAAAGAACCCATGGATTCATTATTACCATGGAAGTAATCTTTGAAGAAGAAGGGAAAAAAAACATGAAGAAAATAAAGAAAGATAATGGGGAATGGGAGGTACTGTGTACAGGAAGGGAATAGAGAAAAAAGAATAATAAAAATAAATAAAATATGTTCTATGGCTATATCTTTTATTTCTTTATTTATTTATTTATTTTTAAAGTGGTGCAGATTCCATGTCATGAAGAAGAGGGAAAAAACTAGGACACTAAATAACCAGAAGTAGAAAAGGAAGACTAGAAAAGCCAAAATCCCTTCTTTAATTTATAATTATTTTTAATATGTTGGTAATTCCATGTCATCCCGTCTCCAGAACAAGGGAGAGGCAAAGGGATGGTCTAAGAAAGAATAACAAAATGAAGCCAGGGTGGGTCATAACAAAATCCATAATTATTGCAATTTAAAAGAAACTTGAGAGTGAACTAATCCTTTGGTGGATGGATGAAAAACAATATGAATGCAATGTAAAGTCTCAGTGAAGCAAGTGAAGCTGAATAACAATATCCATATCTATTGAAATTTGAAGGAAACATGAACTTGTCCCAATTCTTCTGTAGATGGCAGAAAATGGATGGATGAAATATGAATGTATGGGAAGTGGATGGATGCAACTTCTCTAAGTGCATTGGAAATGTGCGTAATAGGTTACAGATTTATTAGCCAAAAATAGGGGGAACTAATTACAGTGGGTTCTCTACTGGTTTCCTCTTTTTGTTTATTACGGGGTTTCATACAAGGGTTGCTTTCAAATGGAGAGTTTCTCACTGCTGCTCAAATACCATGTGAGAATGGTGTAAGAATATAAAATCTTAATAAAAACTAAGGAGAAAAGAAAGTAATGAACCCTTTCTTGAAGTTGTGTACAGAAGACTTGGGGAAGAGGATTAGAAAATAGTGGGTATGGGGCTGAAGCGACGGTCACAGCTCCAGAAGTAGCGGACATGGGGCCGAAGGCTTTGGTCATGGGGCTCACAGCATGTCACGGTCATAGGCCTAGGACGACTGACTTGGTTCAAAGCAACCGTCATGGGGTCAATATTGTAAATTTGTAATCTATTTCCAGAAGTATATAACTGCTTCAACTTGAAAACCATAAAGCATTACAAATATATGTTCATATACTACGTATAATTTAACACTAACGTAGATTGAATATTAAATCAGTTCTAAGTATACATTTAAATGCAGCAAGGTTTACTTGCAAATGTTTATAGTAGAGCGTCCAATAATGGCGCAAATTTCAGCCTGGGTATCTACTGCGAAATTAGCAGTGCAAATATTTTTCATGCATGGGGAAACTAATTAAAAAGTTGGAGCAAGTGGAATCATCATTTTTGGATTCTTCTACAGTTAGTTATGAATTTTGAAGATGGATTTATAGGTGTTTCTAAAATGGCGCACACCCTATAATGTTTTCCATCAGTACATGGTACTGTTGGGTGGGGAAGCTATTGTGTACCTCTGATAGAAGATGACTAGAGCTACATTTTTGGCACTGCGCCATTTTTGGACGCTCTACCATAGCAGATTTGCATCCGTTTTGTGATGGTGTTTGGAGCCACATGGATGAACGGCTTCTGGGGCGTTGCAATGTATTATTTTGATTCTTTATAATCAAATTATTTTTAATATGTTGGTAATTCCATGTCATCCCGTCTCCAGAACAAGGGAGAGGCAAAGGGATGGTCTAAGAAAGAATAACAAAATGAAGCCAGGGTGGGTCATAACAAAATCCATAATCATTGCAATTTAACCCCTAAGTGCCCAAGCCCAGCCAAAACAACTTTTTGCTGTTTCGGTCAGTTTAGAGAAAGGAGTTTAAATTGATATTTTTGCCTAATATTTTTACTGGATGCTCCATGTACTGCAAAGTGTATGTAGTAAAATTTGCAAATTGAAATTCCAATTTTAAGACCTTCATCTAAAAATTTTAGATTTCAAGTCCAAAACAAACAGCTTAAAATTAGGCTTTTTTATAATAAAAAAATCTTCAAATATGTTCATAACCAAACCACCACTCAAATTCCAAAGATATCCAAGTCAAAAAATATACCAATTCCACAAGTGCAGCCTCTAAAATTTACGAAGTCAAGCTTCAATGTTTTCAGTAATTTTTTAATTACTTCTTTCGAAATTCATCAAGATTTGAGATTTTGGAATTTTTCAAAAATAATTTGGCTCAAAAATTGAAGACTTATAAAGGCACCTAACCACCGTTCAGATTTTTCTAAAACCAAATATACGTGTCGTCATGCATGTTTTACTATATCATGGTTTTTAGATGTGCTTCTAGAAAACAATTTTTATGAGAGCCAAAAAAAGGAATGAGTCATTCACATTTTCCATGGGGCTACTCAACTGAATTAGACTTTGGAATATAAACATACTTCTGAAAAGAACCTTGGATACTCAGTTGCTTAAAGTTAGTTTCAGAATTATATAAGACTATGCTAATGGTCGAACATAATTCTAAGTATTGAAAAAATGGTGATAGTAAAATCTTTATATCCAGTAAAAGATTAGTTACAGTTGAAAATAATTTATAAAAGAAGAAAATTTAAAAAAAAAAAAACAAAATTGCACTATCAACTGCGCATCGAAAATCGGAAAGCGTGGTGTTCTAGTGTTGGAGGGTGGATTCGAACCCGGCACCAGCACCCTGGGGCTGCCACGTCAATTCGAATCCGTAGCCTTGGAACACCGGGCCACCCGGGCTTTGACGAGTTATGGTGTATTCTGAGCATACTTATATCAAGTCTGAGATCCTAAAAATTAAAAAAAAAATTAAAAAGGAAAAATTCTCAATTGCTTTAAGTGGACGCCAAATTAGGCAAGGGCGTTAAAACAGATTCCAAACAAATCAGGCTTCAAGGTTAATCCTACGTCTGCAATCCCGGGTCACGTCTTAGACTATTATCACATGTAATATATCGTATGATTTTGTGGCTTGTAATCTGTGATGAATATATATCACATGCAGTGTTTTTTATTTGTACATACCCGGTGGTTTCGGTTATGATAGCAGCTTTAAGAGTAGTGATGGTTTTTATCCAGTCGATGTTTGTGAATCGTGAAACATTTTATAACACATTTCTAAAATCAACGATGGATTAGGACCTCGAAATGGAAAATCTTCGATAATCAACCAAAAATCAAAAGACGGGCCCGAAGATGAGGAGAACTATGAAACATGGCAGAAATAAAATTGGAATCACTATGCATATTCTATGGAGTCTTTTGCCTCAAGAGGCAACTCACTTATTATGGGCACGGCTGTGTGGGATACTAAGTCAATTTAGACTTCTTATTCCGTTTTTTATAACAAATAGTATGCTTCCTTTGACGGAATCAAAATTCATAATAAATACAATCTTATTAAATGCTTTATTGTAACTTGCACGATAAAAAATTTAAGAACTAAACAAACTGTAGCATACAAATACATCATAGAAATTCTAAGTGGGATATATAAATGTGTGTGAAGAACCTTATTATGCATTTATTATGCCCTTATTATAATTTTGTTTTATTATGTTTATAATAAAATTTATAATATGTCTTAAAATATGCATAATAAATCGTCTTATTTTACATTTATTATATATCATATCCAATTATAGATAAACAATTTTGAGACACACAATACATATTTTGAAAGCTTTCAACGTCTATTTTCTATTGAACTATATATCATCATAATCATAATTGATAAAGTCATAGTATTTTGTAAAATAAGATATAATAAATCTTCTTATAATAACTCGGAGTTGCCTCCCCGGGGTCTTTTGTGCCTACTTATACATATTTGCAGCATATATAGGCGGTGGTAGAGTTGCTCTTAATTACTCAAAAAAATTTGGGGAAAAATATTCCATTTATAGTTTGACATGGTCTTCCACAAAAAGATTGAACAACACAACATCATCTTCCAGTCTTGAATGCTCATATACATGGGTAAACCAGTGAACACACTACATATGCATAACATGATTTTAGGGGTGAAGGGTTTTAAGGTGAAAGAAACATCATTCTATTTAATGAAACACATGCATAGATGATAGGGGGAATAGACAGCCCTGAAGGATTTACATGCGCACATTAATAAAACAAAAATATATTATAATATAGCCTGGTCAAGAAACATGTCGTTACAGTGTAAAATGTCGTCACACTTCTGCATGGTCATCGGAATGTCAGTGTATTTTTGATACAAGTATATCTGCATCACCGGAGCACATATCTACCACATGGCATTGGAGACGCAAAATGCGTGTTTCTACATGTTCGGTACACTACGAGGTCCCCAATCTAGATTCCCTGCTGCAGCAAGCTCTCAGCCTCTAGTGCTGCTTCAGCTCCGATTGCACGTATTTCTTCACGCTCTGCTGTGGAGACCGGATCCAGTTCTGGCTCGCATGTTGAGTCTGGATGTGCACGTTTGGGGAGAGGCTCCTCAAAGCATAAACTGTCCACTTCAGGGAGACGTTTCCCCACAGCAAGTTTCTGAGTCTCTTCTTGGATCAAAGAATTCAGCGCGTCCTCCACCTTCACGCGCGCACTTACTGCATCCAGAGGCTTCAACCAACCCGCTTCGTCCATGCCGGTTCTGCAAGCAGAGATTGCGCTACGCATGTCGTCGTCGTCGGTACTGAATCCCCACTGGCCTCTCCATAGCCCACCAGGTGCATGACTGCAAAACGGACAACGCGGATCCTTCGACAGGACTACTTTGAACATGCAAAAAGGATGCAGCAAGCATCCACACGGAAGAGAAACAAAAGCATTGTCCACCCAAAATCGACCGCAGAGAACCCATGGAACAGCTGGTTCTACTTTCACAAATTTCATGCATGCTACAGGGAGGCGTGCCAGGAGTTGCTTCGGACGAATGCTGCTGCTGTCGACGATGACCACATCGATGTCTGCGGTGATGACCCCCACCTCGTCTTGCAGCTCCTTTGCGGTTCGCCGTAGAAGCTGAATGCGATCTTGCAGCTCCGCAATCTGTTTTTGAACATTAGCAATGGACTCTGAGATGGTGTTAGCGATTGCTGTCTTTGCTCGCATATCTTCCTCCACTTGAGAACTCTCCTCTGATAGCGGCGCGCAATGCTTCTTACTGGCTCGTAACGACACCATGACCTCCCAGTTGGAATCCTCCGAAATAGAAAGTTCTGTCTTCTTGGCGCCCAGAAGTTCAAGTTCCTTTTCTGCATCCGCCAGGTGCTTGATCACGGTGAATAGCTTTTTCTCTGTCTTCCGTCTCTTCTCTTTTAGTGCCTGGAGCTGGTCCGGTCTTGCGTTCGGCGAAGGCGCACTTGCAACCGCTTCCACAATGGGACACAGTGGAAATGTCCGTGGAGCGCTGGATCGCTGCTGCCGCACCGCCTTGCTACCACAAATTGAACCTTGGAGGATTGCTCTCGTTGCCTCTGCACGCACCTCTTTCCGTGCAGGAGGACTACTTTCCGTGGAATCCGCAGACCCTTGCTGCCTTGCCGGAAAATTGGATGGCTTGACTGGCAAATTCGCCCGCCTCAACTGTGATGTCGCATCCTCCCGTTCTGCATAAGCGGTCCGAAGATAATGCTGGAACAAGTTTATCATAGCTTGGATCTGCTCCCTCAAACATGGCGGCGTGAGTTTCTGTGGATTGACAATCGGATTCTGCACCCGCTTCTTCGCCAAGTCTGCTGCATAATCAGCCCAGTCCACTTGCGTCTGTCGTTGATAGAATAGGACAAGACCTCGAATGAAAGCTGTGCCAAATTCGCCATTGTCAGGATGCGTTCCACCATACACTCTCTGGTACATGTGCAAAGCGTCTCTTGCTGCGTCACGATCTGTCATCAATCGCAAGGAGTGACGGTTTCCATGCTTGTTAAGAGGATACGTAGTAAGCAAATCATCAAGTGGCACACCATGCTCGTCCTTCATCAAACTTTCGAATGGAACCCCTTCAGCACAGAGACCACCGACTTTCTCAAAAAAGTGCTTGTTGTATTTTGCATTCTCAGCTCCCAAGAGGAAGGGTGCCCGCTTCAACAACTCTAGAGTCATAGTCTGCGGAAGCTTCCGAAGATCAAAAGGCTCCCGCCAGATGGTGAGGTGACTGGAGTGAATATCCTCCACGGCCTTCGTTGGCCGCGATGGCCGCTGCAACCGTTGGAAAACTTCGTCGTCGGTATCAGACGATGACTCAGGAATAGCACGTCGCTTGCCAGCGGCCTTCTCCTTCCGGCTCATCGTGCGGCTCATTCCAAACGTAGAGAGTGTGTTCTGCAAGACTGCAACGAATACGTACCCCTCCCACGAGCTAGAATGTGCAGAAAACAACTTTACAATTGTGAACAAAGACTGCGATTGACAAACAATGCTTTAGCAAGATCTAAATATCATGCGTAACTCGCTATGGCTTCATGCGGTAGAACTCAGTTTCATAGATGCCACTTTCACTGAACGAAGGGATGCTTGAATTCGATCAAGCTAATTGTAAGGGTGCCCTGCTCACCACTGCTGGATGCAGTGATACTGGTTTCCATTTTTAAATATTATAGATCCACGGCCTCGGATGTCTACAAGTCATGATACTTTGGACATTGTCCTCTGGGTCTTCCCTTATTTTATGCCCTGGTTGTCATGTCTTTGATGAATTTCAGAAGTCCTGGAGTGTGGATTATATTATAGAGTTTGTATTATCTGGATAAGCACCACGAATAAGACAGGGTCATGGAGATTGGGAAAAAGTAACAAATCTGAAGAACTCCAATAGCTACAAGGACATTAGTTGCATCTGTCGGAACGTGAGATGCACTGGCTGCGGCACTCCATGACGATCAATAGTCAACTGGGGGTGATAACTTACAAGCACGGTGTACTCAAACTAGGGACCCTGACGGCGCTAATGAACAAGAAGAGTGCATGAGTACGCATGGTAGTGGACTGCGCATCACACGTGAAGGGGTATAAATCAAAACGGAGGACAACTAGTACAGTGTACACACACAAGTGTATGAGAAGATATATACATGCATGCATATTTCTCAACAACCACCTGTTTATGCATTTGTATTTTTCAGTAAATTATGTTTTCTAGATTTGTTATTTCCTCAAAAAGTCTTCTTTCATTCTTGGCCTCTCTAAATTGAATTTAATAGAACAGTAGTACATCTCAATACAAGCTTGGAATCTGTTATAAACTCCCTTGCCTAATTTGGCGTCCAGTAAAAGCTATTAAGAAATTTGCATAACATAATTTTTTTTTATTTTGAGGATCTCAGATGTGATATAAGTATGCTCAGAAAATTTTCATATCTCGTCAAAGCTTTGGTGGCTTGGTGTTCCGAGGCTTCGGGTCCAAACTGACGTGGCGGCCCCAGGGTGCTGGTGCCGGGTTCGAATCCTCCCTCCGACACCCACCCCACCACGCTTTCCGCTGCGCAGTTGAACGTGTAAATTTTTATTTTCTAATTTTTTCTTCTTTTATAAGTTATTTTCACTAAGGTGTTCTTTTACTGTATATGAAGATTTTACTATCACCATTTTTTCAATACTTAGAATTATGTTCAACCATTAGCATAGTCTCGTATAATTCTTAAACTAAATTAAGCAACTGAGTATCCAACGTATCTTTATATTCCAAAGTTTAATTAGGTTGAGTACCCCCAAGGAAAATTTGAGAGACTCATTCCTTTTTTTGGCTCTCATAAAAATTGTTTTCTAGAAGCACATCCAAAAACCATGATATAGTAAAACATGCATGACGTCACGTATATTTGGTTTTAGAAAAATCTCAACGGTGGTTAGGTGCCTTTATAAGTTTTCAATTTTTGAGCCAAATTATTTTTGAAAAATTCCAAAATCTCAAATTTTGACGAATTTTGAAAGAATAATTTCCTATTGATAATAATTGTTATAAATTTAGATTAACATGAACTATGTGATGGTATAATTTCCATTATTTAATTCCACTTCTTCAGGAAAATCATATTTAAGATCTCAGTTTTTGAACCAGGGATGAAACTTGACATAATTCAAATGTATGATTTTTCGAAAAATCACAAGATCTTATCTGCAGCTTTTCATCCCTCCATTTATCATCCATCCATTTATCATCGGGATATTGCTTGATTACTTCACTAAGAAGTTTCTTTTTAATTTCAACAATTAAAGATATTGCTTTTCACCTTGCCTTGCCTCTATTTTTTTATGTTATTCTATTTTATTTTTTTAATTTAATTTTTTATTTCATGTAGGTTTATTTATGTGCAAACTATTTGAGGGTCAAGAGTAGTTCCCTGTGATGTGAATACGAAACTCTATTTTTCATCCCTTTGTTTATCATCCACCCATTTTTCATCCCTCCATTAATCATCCATCTCCTTGTTGATACCTTCATCTTGCCATTTCTTTTTAATTTCAACAATTAAAGATATTGCTTTTCACCTTGCCTTGCCTCTATTTTTTTTTGCTATTCTATTTTATTTTTTAAATTTAATTTTTTATTTCATTTAGGTTTATTTATGTGCAAACTATTTGAGGGTCAAGAGTAGTTCCCTGTGATGTGAATACGAAACTCTATTTTTCATCCCTTCGTTTATCATCCACCCATTTTTCATCCCTCCATTGATCATCCATCCAATTTATCATCCCTCCATATTTTACATATAATTATGGATGTGCTTATATTGGGCCTAGTAATTTGGACGTGCTATCCTTCATTTTCCTTAATTTGAAACAATTTGCTATGCATGACAATAATTGTGCTGCATTAGAGAAATCGGATAATGATGCGAATCCAAAAATCATTAAATATTTTTGAGGCCTCCCTGATACGATTTTCTAAGAGTTCCACTGACATTACATTGCGCAAGCTTCATTTTTCCCAAGACCCAGTTTATTATGTCAATTAAGGATTTTATTCATGATTATAAAATGTTTTCATATGAGTTATGGCATGGCTACAGGCACTCCATATTACTTATATAGGCAGTACCATATCATTTTCTGGTCTTCCCACAGCGATTCAAGAATGCGCATATTTGAATATGCGGATTTTTTTCGTAAGTGACTTAGGATTTTAAATAAATTGTATTATCTAAGATTTCAGTGCTGTTGTAACACATGATAACAAGTATGTAGTATCTGTGTCACGTCACATCCAACCTCATGCTTTTTAAATTACATTTGACGGCGGAGGCCGTGCGTAACTCACACTGCTGAAGTCATTGTTGAATGATAAACTAGTCCGATGTAGCAAAGCGTCGATGTCAATGGGAGGCGAGGTGACCGTAACTGTACAGGTGTGATTATTTTTCTTATCAGCCGCCTCTTCCCTGTCCAAGTAACCGTAATTAGAATCATGACTTCGAAATCCTTGCCCACTAACAGTGTACTTGGAGCTCTACAATGCCTGAATACTCTTTTGCCTGGGCGACGTTTCACAGCCCACCTTGCTATATGTAGTTTGTGTCTTCTCGCTTTGTGCTCATGCTTTCGTAGTTGTTGTAACATGATCACAGTGTAGGTCCGTCTCTGTTGTTTAATCTCTACCGCATAGGTTAGACAGTATCACGTTGCCATGGGAAACGGGAAGGGGTCAGAGAAGAAGCACAAGAAACGAAGGTCCGAAGCCACCGAAGGTCAGAGAAGTCCGCAACCTCGCAAGTCACGTAAGTCTGTCCAGAAGGAACTCCCACAGTCCACCAGCGGAGATAGAGAAACGACTCCAGAGGGCCCAGATGTCGAGTCAGTCGAAGTCCCTCCTGCGTTTGAGGTGGGGAACTCCGAGTTTGATGCAGCATTCGACCTTGAAGCAATCCCATTGGCGCTGCGTGAACGAATGGTGGCAGCTGCACCGATGTTGCTGGGCCGCAATGCAGAATATGACAACATGTTTTTCCATGACAAGGTGGGGTTGTGTGACAGGGGCCCGACAGTAGATGATGTTTCCAAGGTTTACCCACATATTCTGGAGTCCGACATCAAGAAGGTATGGCGCATGGGTTCGCAGTTGAATCGATTTGAGATTGCAAATTGCTTGGACAAGGAGCAGGCTCAGCTTTTCTCGCAGCACAACTACCGTGTGTATGGCAACTGTCCTGACAATGCCTACTTTGCCATGCGTTTTCTCAAGGCTGCTTATGCAACATTTGTGCATGGCTTGGACGTGAACTGGGTGGCGGAGGCCACGGTGCGCCGAAGCAAGCGCTTCGCAACCGCATTGAAGAACCCGAAGAAGCTACGACCAGTGGCGTTGCGCCGGCAGGTGGAAGGTCTCTGCGAGCTGATGGCTTCAGTGGCATCTGGCACACCAGAGCGCCAGATAATGCCACGAAGTGCAGATCGTGCACTGAAAGAAGTAGTGGCTGCCAGAGCAACCGCAACTCTAGCACAGACAGCGTTGGAAACGCTTCAGCGGGATCACGACTCGGCATTGGGCATTGTGAATGCCTTTACAGATGCAGAGTATAGTCGGCTGGAGTTGGAATGCAATGCGGCGAACACGGAGCTCTCGCGTTTGTTCCGGGAGGGGACAGCAACAGAATACAAGGTTCACGCGGAAATGGCGCAACTTCTTTCAGCGAGGCTCTCGTCGATGCAAGAGGAGCAGATGATTGCGCGATCTCAAATTTTAGAGCTTAAGTCGGGTCCACTTCAAGATGCCACTGCCGCTCACAATCAAGCCCTTGCTGACGTCGCTGCCGCGGAGGCGAGCCTGCTCAAGAGTGAACAGGAGTATTTGATCCTGCGCCCACGCTCCGTTTTTGTGTACCCGAGCGCATACTCCGTACCTGCGTTAGTATACCGTATGACTCATATCTGCTCAATCTGCAACAAAGGTTTTGTCTCCAATGCAGCAATACTCGGTTCTTGCGGATGCCTCTTCCACAATGTGTGTGTGGCACAACTGATTGACTCTAACCTCTATCAATGCCCCATGTGTGGCGACCTCGACCCAGCGTGGGTAGCTCAATTCGACGGCAAACTTGACGACCAGCAGGAGGCGTGGGTCGAAGACACAATGCAGAATCTTAGGAATGTTGTGGGAGCGCGGAATGGTGCTGCAGTCACCATGCATACGGCCCTGAACCTGAATTCAGAATGTCATGACTTCTTACTGTCGAAAGAAGGCAATGCATTGCCCAGCGAGGAAGCCTTGGCCCAGACTCCAGTATCATGTTCTTCAGATACGCACAAACTGTTCGAGCGATCACCTGGAGATCCTCCTTCTGCACAACGTTGATCAAGACATGGTAGTTACTTACCAGAGGGAAGCCGAGGGCTAGCTTCACCAATCTCCATGTGCCATCTCTACCCATGCTTACCTTTCCGTAGTTGACAATCCAGCAGGTTATTGGTAGGATCGATGGTTATTGATTAGTTACAGTTGCATTATAGTTGAGGACATATTGCCGCATGTCTGCAATTTCCTGGCTGAAACTACCATGTTTTGAAATAGACGGTTCATATGAATAAATTACCTGTTGTGTTTGTCATACATTCTCTGATACCAAGAGCACCTTCGGAACATGCAACAGTCGGTGATGTTGAATTGTTAAGTACTGGACCGTTGTTAAATAGTAGCCTTGTTGTGCTCTTGTTCATCTGCACTTGCAACTGCAATTCCACCACTGCATCTGGCTGCCGCCGAAATCCCCACGTCGCATTGTTTGTTTCTCCATTGACTTGCAATGGGAGCACATCAAGAGGTGACATTATTCACTCTGATAATGGAAAGGAAGGACTAAAGAATTGTGAAATTCCCACGGCAGTTCAGATTCTACCACTCTGTAACGGTAGACTAGGATTCGGGATTCAGCGGGTTACTACATCTTTGATGAATGTGAAGAGGGACGGGTAAGACTTCATTGCACTAAAGAGCGCTAGAAACAGTCTTCACCACTCAAACAAAGTAACATAATAGTCTTCTGAAGAAGCAAAAACCTTATTCACTGGTCCTACACTTGAACTAATTCGTTTGATGATTTTTCCTTAGCTTTTATTAAAATTTTATCTTCTTACACCATTCTTGGTTGTGTTCTGTATCTTTACTATCAAAAATCGTTTCGTGCTTTACCATCTTTTCTTAAGTTTTTCCCAGCCATTTTACATCTATGAGTTTTTGAATTTTAACTCCCTTGCCTTATTTGGCGTCTAGTTAAAGCAATTAAGAATTTTTCATTTTTTATTTTTTTTTAATTTATAAAATGTTAGGTTTGATATAACTATGCTCAGAATATACACCAATCCATCAAAGCCTTGCTGGCTTGATGTTTCGGGGCCTCGGAGCCAAGTTGATGTGGCGGCCCCAGGGTACTGATGCAGGGTTCGAAACCACTCTCCGACACTCATCCCACCACGCTTTCCACTGCGCAATGGATGGCGCACATTTTTCTTATTTTTCAATTTTTTTAATTTTGAGGATCTCAGATTTGATATAACTATGCTAGAAATTTTACATACCTCGTCAAAGCCTTGGTGGCTTGGTGTTCCGAGGCTTCGGGTTTGAACTGACGTGGCCGCCCCAGGGTGCTGGTGCCGGGTTCGAATCCTACCTCCGACACCCACCCCACCAGGCTTTCTTATGCACAGTGGATGGTGCAAACTTTTTTATTTTTATTCTCTCTTCTTTTAGAAGTTATTTTCACTAAGGTGTTCTTTTACTGTATATGAAGATTTTACTATCACCATTTTCTCAATACTTAGAATTATGTTCAACCATTAGTATAGTCTCCTATAATTCTGAAACTAAATTAAGCAACTGAGTATCCAAGGTTCTTTCCAGAAGTATATAATCCAAAGTCTAATTGAGTTGAGTACCCCTATGGAAAATTTGAGAGACTCATTCCTTTTTTTGGCTCTCATAAAATTGTTTTCTAGAAGCACATCTAAAAACCTTGATATAGTAAAACATGCATGACGTCACGTATATCTGAAAAAAATCCTAAATCTCAAATTTTGACAATTATTGGAGAGGAGAAAATGTAATGTTACAAAAAAATTTGAAGCTTCTTCATGTACTCTTGGAGGCTGTCCTTCTAAAATTGGTAAACTTTTTGACTTGGGTCACTATGGTTTTTGAGTAGTGATTTGGTTATGAACATATTTCAGTTTTTTTTTATAAAAATGACCTAATTTTAGACTGCTCGTTGTGGACTTGAAACCCAAAATCTCTACTTAGAGGTTTTAAAATTGGAATTTGACTTTGAAAATTTTTCCACTTACACATTGCGGTAAAGGGTGTATCTAGTAAAAAAATTAGGAAAAAATATTACTGTTAACGTCTTCATCTAGGCTGCCCAAAACAGCATAAAGCCATTTCGGCTTTCCTGGGCACTTAGGGGTTAATCTTGCCAAAATCTTGCCAAAGTCTATTATTACCCACATTGAATTTGCAGGTGCGCAGGGTTTACGACATATTACTTATATTGGAATTCATGTATTCTGTCTATTCAAAATTGTTAAGATTTTGAATAGATGATTTGTATAACTAATTTAAAATAGCGTGGCCCTCAAATTAGTTCGTTTTTTCTAGTTTCTACCGTCCTGTTTTATATAGATCTAAGGAAATCATTTGCTTCAGCATCACAAGGGTAATGAGAAACTTCTACTACCAACAAATTTGGAATGGGATATTATATAAATCCATATTACAGACTACAGTACTATAAACAATGAAGAAGACAAAAAGGTATGTGCTTTAACGTGAAATTTGCAATACTCTCGTGAGAAGTGCACATTCATCCAATGAAGCTCAATCAGGACAAGTTGTTTTAATATTCTTGAGTGTTGTTTGAAATGGATGATTTTGTAGTAGTTCAGGTTTTTACTGAGGTGGGATTGCATCATCATTCACTTATTGCTTACTCGAAATTTAAATTTCCGTGATTAATTAAAAATACATTAACATGCAGTTGATAATGTTGTTCAGTGCTCGGGCATTGTTTCTCACAATACTCTGATGCACTTTGAATTAATAGTCAAATTTAAAAAGCATCAAGTTTGAACCCTGTTTCCATACTCGAAATGACCGTACAAGAATTTTGGGACAATGTGGCTCCCATTACAGACTTACGATATGGCAAACTTTGTATGGTAGGACGCATGCTCCATAGCAAAGCAGGCACCTCCAGATCAAGTCAAACTACAACTCTGTTATGTCGGTGACATGTTCATTCTCCCACTGATCTGTATCAGTTGTCGCCTGGGAATTCTCTTCACGGACAGGCTGGGTTCCGCGCGTCTCCACTGCCCCACTGCTTATTCCACAAGGAATTTCATCGATGCCTGCACTATCTGGATGAGTGTGAGCCAACTCTGCAGAACTACTATTTGGAGCCACCCAGCGATTCCCATCTCTATGACGACTTTGACGCCACACTCCCAAAGCTTCAGCAGCTCCCGAGGCCCACCAAGCATGCCGACGTCTTGCGGCCGCAGCTATGGCGCTTGGATCCACTGGAATAGCCCGGGATTCTTCCAATCTCCTCTGTTCCTTCCTGGTATACCGATGCTGAATGCAGCGGTACCACCATTGGTATTGTTGAACAATCACGCTAGTGCGAGGAGCTGTCCCTCCATGTTGTGTGTGACCTTGCGTTGCTGCTTTTGCTGCATGATGCGACTTTTCCATACCTTGACACGACCAGACTGACAAACTGCCGTAGATTTCAACGAACCATGGCCCATGCTTCACGAGTACGTGCTGCACACAGAAATATAAGAATTTAGGAGTTAGCGCCATGCCATGCCTAGCTAAGTAGTGAACAGAGCCTCTGGTACCATCGTAACTCCATTGCAGCTTCCTATATTGAAGACACCAAAGCACATGTTGATCAGCATATAGAACCGTCCCTTACGATATAGTGGGTAACGTGCGTTTCTCCAAATGCTGCAAGGAAGGCCTTCCCAAAAGCATCCATCTTCGCCCTACAACAGTCACGCTGTCCCTGCGTCAGCACAAGTCCTGTGAGATACGGCTGTAAATCCTCCAGTGCCTCCCAAACCCGCCATCGATTTTGTCGACCTTGCCCCCCTTCGAGGTTGTTGAATTCTGACATGCACACTTCTTTCCACACCTTGTCATACGTGGACCATGTGCTTGGACGGAACAACCTCGCAGCCACCTTTCCACTCAAACTAGGCTTCATGACAACATTTGCATTCTTTCCGGACCTCTTCTTATCCTGCTTCGGCTGGCAGTTGCCCCCCTCCACTCCTATCGCTGACAGAGTCTTCTCAATGGAATCCATAGCCTCTGCTCTCCTCCTCGGATCTTCCATGTTCCAGATGAACATGAAATGAAGGTGCAAGATTTTCTCAATAATACGAACCTGGGCATGGAGAGTACATATATGAGTGTGAGACAGCGGAATGGGCAGAATAGGCTTCCACCGTGGGTGCGTCTCAATATTGACGGGCTTCGGTGGGATCCTCGAAGCAAAAAGCCCCCCTTGCCAGTTACCCTTGCCCTGTAGCCTGAATTCCCTTGCTGCTGCTGCGCTGCTGCAAGATTTTGATACCTCATGGATCTGCTCACAATAGATGCACGTCATCTTGCATGTGGGACCGTGCTGAAGCCCATACATGCACTTAATCGTTTTCATATCAGCGGCTAGGTGCCACTCCACATTAAAACTGCCAACTCCCTCCACCACAAGTTGTTGGCCCGCCATCTGTGCTGCAATCAACTCAGAGAACCTAGTCTTCTCAAATGCCCACTTCAGCACATCATAAGACTCTTTCCCTACTTGGAAACATCCTATGGGCCATATCTCTTGTTCGGATTGTACTGAGAAGTATCTCTCATGGTCTTTCTGGATGCTAGGATCTAAGGCTCCATTCATCAAGGTCAGACTCACTCTCTCGAATTTCTTCCCCTGTAGAACCTCTGCTTCATCAAGCTTCAGCACGAGGATCAGTGGACCGCCATTGCACTCTGCACAGCATGAACATATTATACACCTCGGTCACAGTTCACCTTGAATCTAGTACACAACAATCATAACATAAGCGCTTACGTTTGACTAAGTCCGATTATGCACACAAATGGAAAGTTACCTTCCGTCGTCATTTCGTAGAACATAACCATCGACCGTTGCACAACTTCCAACTCAACGAACAGACTGTTTTTGCTATCCAGAACAACCTCCTTTGCTGCTGTGACCACCTTTCCTCCCACCCGCACTTCTGGGATTGTGCGGCGTCCGTCAATATGGTAATAGTCCCCAATGAACTATGGGAGCTTCAAGTTCATTTCTTTTCTCAACAAACCTAGTCGATGTGGCGCCGGCAAAATACCAGATTTTATACCTGGTGCTACCATTCCAATGCGATTCTTCACCGTCCTGTATATCCCATCGTAACCTCTCACCGTCTCTCCAGCGCTGTCGCATGCATCCAACATGCTATCAGAACCTATGCTATCCCCAATCTGCCTAATAACATCCTTTACTACACTTGCCTTTGCTTGGGACATCCTCGGCTGCTCCACCATTGCCGCCGCTTCAGCTGGCCTGAGGATACTGGCCAAGCATGCCGCCGTCTTCGCTTGCGTCGTAGAATCACCGGCCAGTCTCTTCTTACCACCGGCCACCTTGTTAGTGCTCCGAATTGCCGCCACGACTGCCGGCTGGAGCATGGCTCTCATAAGGGCCCTCTGTCGCTTGGCATGGCCGCTGCCGCCTGCATGATCGGCCAAGCTCTTCATCGATTTCCCGTGCACCCTCTGGCGGAATCCACGGGGGGTTCGAACCATGGAACGGAGCTTCTCCTCTAACTTTTGGTACTCCAGTTTGCATCTCTGCAGCTCAGTATCCATAGACTCAACTTTCTCACGATGATCCACATCATTCGCATGGGTGCGGTGCTCGCTGCGGGCTAGATTTCCACTAAGCTCCTCACATCTTGCTTCGAGCCTTTCCACGTCCAAGCAAAGGTTTCTTTGGTCAATCTCATCTTGGGCTGCTGCATCCAACGTGATGCTGGCTTCGAATTCAAGCCGCATGCATAAATTCCGAAGATGTTGAATCTGTCCCTCATACTCCGCGACCAGACCCTGCAACGTCGAGACTCGTGACTCCAATTCCTGTACACTGCCCCCTGTTTTCAAGCGTTTTGTATAACCAAGCATCCCATTCTCTCCTTCACAAAGCAACTCTAAATAATCTTTTGTGCTCCTGAAAGACGGGGGTTCCTCAGTTCTAGGATTGATAGGCCATATGCGTCCATCCACCCACAGATCGATATTACTCTCACCCCGTGCTCTCCTCAGTGGAAAACTACTTCTCGACGCCTGGGTATCCAGTGACTTTCCTCTCCAGATTAGTGGTGCACACTTGCTTGGCAATTTAATCTGCGGAATATACGAACTACATGTGTTTGTGACATCAGAGAGAGCCATGCTGCAGCACTTGACGTTGCTCACGACGGAACGGTTAATTTTCCTAATCAGCAGATCTGGAATCAGACACACGCACACCCGCCAAAACATTCACTTTGGCGCCAGAGAATGCCACGAGACAGTTCTACCGCCCTTTTCGGAGACCCCCTTCCCGCCTGAAACTGCCTTGCTGGTCTTTAGAATACTTATTTTTCCTGGGTACAACTGAACCAAAAACAATACGTTGCGGAAATAGTGCGGGGTACACAAAGCTCAAAACAATATTCTAGTTCCTTGGTTTTGGGTACAGTTTGTTGACCTTGGAATTTTATATAGTATCAGTCACTCCACACGTTGGGTGACTCCGGTTTTATAATTTGGAAACCTCGAGGCATGGTTGGTACACCATAGCCTTCTCATGATCGATCCTCCCTGCCCGAGCCTTGCTGGCTGGTTGCCCACTTCGAAAATTGTACAGAGATTATCCTGCCCCTTAAGCCCTTGCAGGGCCTCTCACAGACCCAAAATAATCTCTAATGTGATTCTATAGTTCTCTTGCAATGCCCAGGTCAGGAAGTACATGAGGAAGTGGACGATCTTCCGATCATGGATGATGTTGTCATGGCCCAAACTGCAGATATGCCTGTACGCACAAATATGGATTTGGATGTCACGGCCCAATGTGCTCTTACCTTCCCACCGTGCGTAGAGGTCATTACTGACAATCAACCTCAGGATTCATTAGGGTCGATGGGTCCTGTGGAGGATCAGGATGTTGTCGAAGAATAAGCCGAGGATGTTCAGATATTTTATCCATCATTATATGTCGTTGCACTGTTTTCTTGGGTACTGACTTGCCTTGCGACTGTCCTCATTGTATCATTCGTATAACTCCGTCCTTGTATAATATAGTAATGTCCATTTGTCATCGATATTTCCTCTCCAGGTGCGCGAGGCATCTGGATATGACGTAAGTTCCAGTGAAGAATTGAGTCCTGTCCCGACGCGACCTCAGAGTGGTTGGTTGAACGTTGTCCTCGACCTCAATGGAATAATCTGCTCCAGTACTCCTAAGTGGCCTGGACCATTAGGTACAAAATCGGGTCATGAAAAGGCCGTGTAAGCCTGCCCTTTCTAGGTGAACTCCCTGCCCAAATGCGTCACTGTCGCTGGCAGCGGGTGCCAGGATCGCTGCCCGCAGAGTTAATAAGGCGACTTAATGGTCTCGGGAAGGGGTTGCGGGGCGGGGTCGGTGTGCCTGCTGGCGCCGAGGTGGCTGCGTTGTTTGGTGAACCACGCCTTCTCGCATTTATTGAAGTTAAAGCCCGATTCGAAGGAGAGATGACGGGAGATTGGTGTCAACCGTTTGAAGATTCAAAGTTTGCTGCCACAACGGGAAGAAGCCATGGAGCTCGGTCGACAGTAGGTTGGTCTCCCCACCTCGGAATGGGGTGAATCGAAGTTGGGTGCGTACAATTTTGGTGTTGCAGGACCAACGACCCAATTCGCACGTGAAATTCGAGAGAGTCAAGGGAAATTGTGAGAACTAAACCAGTGAGCATGATTGTGCAGATACGCGTAACTTGGCAGCAGTTACAAATTCGAGCAGCAAGCATTCGAAGGGTGTTCTTGCAACACCTCCTGCCGTGGACTCAAGAGGTTGTGTAAGTGTCAATTTCTCTATGACAAGTTTGGGTCGTGCATTTGTACATTGCATGCTATTCATTTGATCCTGCAATTTCCTTGAGTGGCTATGGTATAGGGTTTGTTGTTGAAAACTCTCGAGTTTTGGATATTTGGCAATCTTAAAAACGATTCTCTGCATTCTTCCAGGTCGATCCGGGGCCTTGAGAGCTTGAATCACTACTTCAAAATTCTGGACTCTCGATGGCAGCACGAGGGGTGGAGCCTTCAAGCTACCGTGTTAGTGCTGAGCTTGATGCACGCTATGCACCACTTATTAGGAGAGGTTCATTGAGATCCGAGCAACCCTGCCCATCAACATTTCCAGGACGGAGGGCAGCCGGGGATACAAGCATTGACTTGTGGGTCGATGGCAGCATTTACCCGGTTGGTCCAGGAACAGAGAGGCCACCTCCATTCAGAACTCTTCGAGATTGCCTGGAATTCATATGTCATGGAGAGCAAGGTCTGCATGGATATGCACGCAGATTGGGTCTCGTTGATGGAATTGGACCTACACGGCGTGAGATGAAAATGCAGTGCCGACATTTAGAAGAAGAACTCGGCAAGGTGAGAGACGACCTTGCTGGCAGCAGAGAGAGGCTCGACCATAAGAGGGACATTGAGGATACATGCATACAATTGCGGGTTGAATTGGAGACTATTCGAACCGAGATGAGCAGCATGGAGAGAATTCATACGGTGACGGTGCAGGGCTTGGAGACCGAGGTGCGTTGCTGGCAGCAAGCAAGTGAGCGCCTACCGGAGGGGCCTAGCCCTTTGAAGGACACGCCTATGGGGATGCGACGTAGGGCTCGACCGCTCAGGGGGATTCATGAATTGAATCATGGTTCAGGGTGGGCAAAACGCAGAGTGAAGCTCGTTAGGACGCATTTGCAACCTCATCTCGTGGATGCTGTCAACGACAACAATCGGGTCAACCATGAGAAGCAGCGACTTCATGGGGATAAAGCCTCCCAAACAGTAACTGCTGTAGCATTAGCAAAGATATTGTCTAGGCATGAAGGTCTCACCCTCGCAACTCAGCCATCTATGGAGCATGTTAAGAGAAAGATTGCTAGTAACGTCCTCAAGGCAATTGGAAAAAGGGTAGGGCCGAGTAATATTCTTGCTGCCTGCGACCAAGCAGGGGTGTCTTTTCGCGGCTATGGTGCAATTTACCTAGCCGTGAAGGCTCCAGTTCGGGATTTGAGCAAGGATGCCAAATCCAACATACTACCTAGTCCCTACCACGTCAGAAGGCTTCGGCAGGAGCTAAATGCGAACTTGCCACAATTCATTGGCCAGTACTACCACGCTGAGGGAAGGATGGAGCTGCCAGCAGTGTCAAAGAAAACCAAGAAATCCGAGGAGTAGCGAAAGGAGGTGGTCTTAGATGAAAAAAACTCGCTATTCACGGACCTTGAGGTGGTCCAGCAGAGCATGGTGATCTTTATGGCATCACGGAGTCAGGTATGCATCCTCTTCTTCTCTTGTTGAAAGCAATGTTGAATGTTCGTTTGGTGCCAGCAACTGCATTGTGTGTCTTTAACAAAGGAGGCTAATTCAATTGCATTACAGAAACATTCTCACGTGAGGATATTCTTGCAGAGTTGGAAGGGGCTCCGTTGATATTTGTCCTCAAGCTGGATGAGGCAGAGATTATTAACGGGAAGAAATTTGAACGTGTTAGCATCATGTTGATGAATCGGGCTTTGGACACCAACATTCAGGTGGACCACGAGAGATACTTCTCGGTACAATCAGAGGAGGAGATTTTGCCAGTTGCCACGTTTCACGTCAAGAAGGAGTCCTACGATGTTCTCTCGTGGATATTTGGAAAGTCAAACATCCCGGCTGTGATAGCAGCACAGTCAAGTGGCGAGAAACTCACGGTCCCTGAAGTTGGAGAATTCCAGGTGGAGTGGCATCTTGCTGCGGACATGAAGACGATCAAGTGTATGTACGGGCTCCAGTCAGGGCCGTTGTGTGCAATGAACTGCATATATTGTGACCAGATGAGGATAAAGCCCACTGTGGTGACAGCAAGCCAGGCAAACGCTGCCATCAAGAGCCGTGGTAAAGCAAACTGGGTGGGGGGGCTATTTTCCAGCAGCGTACCTGAGGAACCTTGTGACATGACAACATCTACTAGGTGGAGGCCTATCCTGCCGATTCCTTTGTCCAGAGTACACATTTGTACATTGCATGCCTTGGTTTGATTGACGGAGAAGATAGTGCACATGCATATCATGTTTGTTTGAAACATACAGAATCAAAGACTGAGGGCTAGTGCAATTGAACAGATGGAGAAGTCGTTGTCCGCGATTGGGGCTCATGGTGGAAACGTGGAGATTAAGAGGGACCCAAAGCTCAGTGGCAACACCGGAAACGTGCCGCAAAAACCCTCTTTGAGTGGTACCGTTGCCAGCAGGCTTTCTAGGCCAAGCATTTGGTCTGGAAATGATAAGGCCTGGAAGGATATATGTCAAGCTGAGAATAATAATGCCGGGAGTGGGGCTGACCGCATTGCAAAGTACCAGATGTGGTGTCGGAACACGGAAACACAACTAACATCCGGATAGCGATCTAATTGAGCGTAAACTTCCGTACTGTCACTAGGTTCCGAGTATCGTCCAGGGATTCAATAGTGTTTCACCAAGTAGTTACTTCTAATCATTCCGAGCCTTGCCACTGCTCGGATAGTGTCTTCGGAACGTAACTCCTTAACTATCTCTCTCTCTATTCTTCTATCTCATCAGGTGTTTCGTCCACAAACCCCAACGTCTCGGATCAGTTACCGTCTCACAACTGCCCTAGAGTACTCTGGCCAGCAGGTCACACTAACGATCCCCTCCGATCCGTGAGACTACAACGACAAACCAATCCGGATCTGGGAGAACCAGGATACGATTATCCCTAGGCGACCCGTACCACGTTCCGACTCCCCCTCTCACTGTGCACGGAACCTCTTCAGAAGTTCAGGGAGCCCGACGAAGTAGTTCTTGATCTGCTTCGACCCTAGCGACGGCTATTCCGTATGAGGTTGGTTTGGGGACGGAACAGTGAGGCTTCACTCCTACGACAATCCGCTAAATCTTTCCGCTCAATCCCATTTCCTTTCCGGTTCGGGTCTCGTCACAACTCCCATCACCTTCCTATCCGAGCTACAGCGGAACTCTCATATCCTTTCCGGATCATTCACACTTAGCAGGAAATCACGCACAGTACTTTCAAAACACAAATACTTTACTGATAAGGAATATAGGGGGAAAACATGCGAAAACGAAGACCCGGACCGCATCGCCTGCCCTGTTTAAGTAAGCAGGGGCTTTCACAAAAGCGGCGGCGCCGGCAGTTCAATCAAAACCCTAATCCCTAACTATCTACCTAGAATTCTACTTTACGACTAGAACGGATCTCCCGATCCGGAATCTACTCCTATAAATCCGGAAAGTTACGGCAAGTGGCAGTGAGAGGAATCTATCACTTCTTTGGCTTCTTGTGGCTCTCCTGCTCGCGATCCTTCGACCTGGTCACCCGTGGCTCTGATCCGCCCGCCCCTGCTGCTCGCGCCGCCTTGCGCCTAGCACTCCGTTCCGCCTTTGACTCCCTCTCCTGAGCCTCCAAGGACAACCGGGTAACGATCCGGGGCTTGGGAGACTTGGGCGACTTCGGGATCATATGTGCGGGAGGGGTTCCGGACGTAGGAGTCCGAGTTTCAGTTCCGGTTGTCCCAACCGGAGAGCTCTCGTACGTCTCTGAGTCGGACTCTGAAATCGTAATCGGGGCCTTCTCTGTCGGCTCCTTCCTTTTCCGTAAAGTCCTCCGAGCACCGACACTGTTCGGAGGGGAATCCGCTGCTGGCGTTCCGGTGGGAGTAGGCGTCACCGTTCCGGTCTTGGCTGTGGGTGAAGGGGTCAATCCCCCCTCCTGAGTCACTCGGGTCCGTCCGGGTGGTGAACTAGCTCGTCCCCATTCCGGTCTTGCTATCTCCCCTCGGTAATTCGCAATGATCACCTCCTCTCCGAGTCGTGGAAGAACATCCGGCGGCCCGGTGCAAGTCACCTACTCCGAAACCGTCCTCTCCTCGATCCGCCTCTCGGTGACTGTCGTTCCGGTCACCTCCACCTGACCTGTGGGAATCGCGCAGCTCTGCTGGACTGTACTGGTTCCGGGTGACGCCACATGTGCTTGGTGCTCCCGGATCACCTTCGCGATCGTCCGATTCGTCATGGCGGCCTCTTCGACTGTCATCCGCTCCTCGACTTAGAGGTTACTCCCTATCGGGGTTCGGAACCCTACTCCGCGAGATTCTCCTACAACGGCCCGAGAGGGCGATCCGGGGAGCGGAAGGCTCCGACCCGTGACTCCGAAACTAGGACTTCCGGTACTCGGATTGAGCAGCTGCCGGACCTTCTTCAGGATCAGGTTCATCGAGTGCTCGCATTTGGAGAGGATCATTATGATCCTCTGCTTATCCTCGAAATCGGCCGGCTGCACTACGTTCTCATCAAACAGCCGGGCCTTGTTGATTACCGCCCCCGAATTTCCCACCAACTTCCGAAGCTCCCCCAAAGTCTCCTCCTGCTCGGCGTGGAACTTACGGATCTCATCACTCTTTGCTGCCAGTTCCTTCGTCAGCTCCTGCAGCTGAAGCTCTAGCCGCTTCTTCTCACTCCGAAGATTTGGGGCGTCCTTCAACAACTCCACTTCTCGGATCACCTCTTCCGGTAAGCAACCTCCCAGCGATGTACAGACCCCCCGGAACAGTGTTTCGATCCGATCGTAAGAAGCTTGCGCCCGGTGAGTCTCCTCCCGAATTCCCCGGAATAGTTCCACCGGAAATCCCCGCTCGGAACTGACCTCTCTCCGTTCCGTATCTCCCCGGGCCGTAGAGGGCTCCGCGTGCTGTGACGCAGCCCGCTCCGATGGTGATCGGGATTGAGCTCTATTAGCGCCAGGGTTCGGAACCTCCCTCGTATCGTCCTCATCTTCCGAGGACGTTGTGTCTGAGATCTCACCTCACGGATCGGGTTCCATTCCGGGCGGAATCTCCGAAAATTTGAGGAAGTTCTTCGCGTGCGTATACGTCTCGTCCTCCTTATCGCTCAGCAACTCATACGCATGGTAAAGGTGAAAGAGAAAAGGGGTGATTGGCGTCGGCTTCTTTCCGATCGAGGGCACCAACTTCTGCACTACTTCCGCCATGAGTGCGGCCCAATTCACCGGACGTTCTCCTGAGTATGCTCCGAGGATGGTGTTCCCGACCGTAATGGTGACCTGTGCCGGTTTTTGCGGATATAGGATCGGAACGAGGAAAGCTAAGACCTGCCTCTGCCTCCTATCCTTGCAGGCGTCTATCTCGTATCCATTATTCCTATGGATCTTCCCATGGAACCTATCCTGTACGTATTTATCTGTCCGGGTCGCCCAAAGGAGCCCGGTCTGCTCAAAACCGTAAGCTGCTGCCCACTGTTCCGCATTCCACAGCGTGGGCTTGCCTCGGATCGTATTATCCCACCGATTGTCCGGCCCTTCCAGGACCTCCCCCACCATCACCTCACTCTTCAGTAACCACGGCCGTGCCAACAATCCCTCACACCTCATCCGGGTGAGGTCGGTGATCAGTTCCTCCATATCCGATTCCTTCACCGGAGTTCCGGGGCTCAGGACGCAACACTGCACGTGCGCCATCTCTACGCCTTACGTCTCTCCCTCTACACTCCTACAGCAAGAAACCCGGCCATCCAACTGCCGGTGAATCGGAAAAGACAAAAACACCTCACCGCTCTTTCACTCTCTACTCCCAGTTCGCAAAAAGGAACTCCAAACCCTAACACCCTCGCTTATATACCCCAGGCATAATAAACGCTGTGGCGGCCCGTAATTGCAGCCGCCAACGTACCGGGTTAAACGCCTATCCGGGTCATGATGACTTCCGCGTCGCTTCGGATCCTTGACGCGGTTACAGTAACGGTCAGTACTCGGATCGTCCACCCGTTCCGTGTTTTCTCTTCCGAGTTTTCGGAACCCAGGTTCCGGGAACACTTCCTGCGTTAACTGTTTTAACGTTTCTGGAGTATCCGGTTTGCGTTAACTACTAATACTGCTAGTGTCTGGCTAGTTTTTACCTATTTAACCAAAAAAAATGAAAAATTAATGGAATACTTACGCCGGCTGGGGCTCTTCCGGGTTATTCTGAGTTTCTCGGATCCCACATGTGGCAAGCCTTTGAAGATGTCGTACCATATTTGACAGGACTGGTGTTGACAGCTGAGCAACGATTGCAATTCAAGCAGAAGATACACAAGTGGGGAAAGGCATACTTAAAGGCCTTCGGAGAGGAGCATGTTATCCATTATATGGTATGCTCACGGCTCTGTCTGTTGTTGCTTTTGGTGTTTCTTCAGTGAACCGTCTACTTGACCTAAGTATTTGACTTTTAACTTCCTTCTTCTTGTTGACAGCACGTAATTGTACGGCACTCCACTTGGTTTGTGGAACACTATGGGAGCCTTGGAGTCTGGAGCTGCCAAGGCATGGAGAAATCACACCACCAAGCGAAGGCAACACATCAAGCACATACAGCCCATGGTGGTGGGAAAGCCCGTACTAGTGCGATTCTCCAGCAGATCCAGCATTGGTACCGAAACATACAACATCGATATGGAAAAAAATGGAAATCCAGGGAGCTGTACCAGTCCCGGATCACGGAGCACGGGCCATTGAGGGGTCCAGGAGACGCGAGCGGTGGCAACAATCAAAGGCTGCCATCGCCAACAAGGAGTGGAGGTCAAGGAGGAAGCGTGTTGGACGAGCATATGTTCTTGAAGAAGTCGTGGAGGACGAAGGAGATTGGATGATGGAAGAAGAGCAGGAATGGAATACCAACGGGGACATGGTTGGCAGTGGGGGCGAGGAAGATGAACAGAGGGACGCTGCTAACAACGATGAGGACATCGCGGATGCTCGCAACAGGGGTGCCGGGGAGGATATTGCCCCCGATGTCGACATTGCACATGCTGACAGCGACTAGGGGGCTCAGAGACTTCAGCACGGTTGATATGTTTTTTCTTTTTATACAATGTTTTGTAGGTGGGTACTGTTGTACAGAAGTAATACCTTTCATTTCAAATGTATCCTGAAGAGAGTATAATGAATCGAACAGCTTCATGGTTTTGTTTTGGGTTTTGTTCTGTTTACTTCTTATTATGTTTTTTTTCATTGCTATAGAATGATGTTTTTGAAAGTTCCTTTGAGAACTACTAAATAATATTTTAAAGAGGGGGGAGAGCACAATAAAGTGGACCACAAAGTGCAAAATGTGACCACCAACAAGTGAATATGAAGTGTGCTGTTTTTTAAGGCTCAAAGCTGATTTTGAGCATTTTGGTGTAGTTTTTGAGCATTTTAGTCACTTTCTAGGGTGTCATAAGGTATCTTACATACATCTTCATAAAAAGAATATCTTCAATTGAAACTTAATTTGACCACTAGTTCTAATTCATGAAAATGAACTTTTCCAAAGTCTTAATTTTTTCATTTGGAGCCATCTATTGTCTTTAGAGGATGTTTTTTTCAATTTGAAAAACAATGTTCGGTGAAAAAAAACGCACAAAAAGTACCGTGGAAGTGACCCTCTTAAAAAGTATCCTTGCGGTACTTTTGGAACCCTAAACCAATCAATGAGTATATTAATTGACTATTTTAGAATACTTCTTAAACATATAGAGTGCACCGCAAAATTAAAAGTGATTTTGGACAAAACCCTAAACCGTTATGTTCACTTTTCTAAATGACGACCATTCACTTTGCCTGACTTTGACGTCTCCGTTTTCCATTGTAAACTCAATATCTTTTCTCGCAACTTTGGGAAGTTGAAGAAGATCAAGTCTACTTTCCGTATCCCAAACTTAATTTTGCATCAACATAACGTAAATCCCACTTTCTCTAGTCTTTACAGAAAGGGGCTGAAATTGGAAAAAAGATAAGCACTTTTGTGGTTCACTTTATTGTGCTTCCCTCTTGAGTTCATGTATTCTGTAAGACCTTTAGATCGAAGTTGAATACATGAGATCCTTTTAACTTAATCTTTGGCATTTGAATTGATGTTAATGAAAATAGTCTACGAGGCCGGGAAGAGGAGATAAGCTCGTTAGTTATTATATCCTTTTAAATTGATTTCTCATTCTTTTAATGGTTTTCTGACTTTTAATTTTATCTTATTTCATGTCTTTCCTTTCATTTCTCCAAGACGACGTTTTCTAAATTCCTTTGTGATGTTCGAATTTCTGATATCTTAGTGTGAACTTTACTCGTTGATTTTAGTTCTCTTAATTTTTGATCATATATCTTAGTTAATAAGTTTTTACATTTAATATTTCTTAGAGATTTTTACGAGACCCTGGGTGCCATTAAATTGCATCACTTCTTAATTGAATTTTCTTATTTTTAATTTTTAATTCTATGTTTATCTCCTATTCTAAATATAAAAAGTTGAAGATCACTTATTTTTATTTCAAAGACACACAAAAAATGAAAGAGAAAGTCTATTATTTTCTGGACTCTTCCCAATTTTCTAGATTTTTTTTTTTTTTCGTTTTCATATTCTTAAATTTACCCAATTATAAAATATTAGTAAAAATAATTAAAAATAGATCAAATTACTTACTAGGAAAAGTATGAAATATCCAAAATAAATTTAAAAATGAAATAGTAGAATCAAATACACTTTCTGGGGGAGTTACAGTAGAATAGATTATAAGAATTTCATAAACTTATACAAATCATATTCTTCAATTTATCGAATATGAATAATAATTTATACACGTTCTTATTTTTCAATTTTCATTTTTTTCTCATTTGATGTTATCGAGAGTCCCCTTCTGAACTACTAATTAATAGTCTTTGTTCTGTTTCCTAACAATTGTTATTTTTGGGTAACCTTTGTTATGGTCCTAATCAATTTCTTTTCTTTTTTTGTCCCTTTTCTTTACCCCATTTTTCCTAGATACAAAAACAGTACAATGAACTGTAATCGTACATTAGATAAGACATGATTAATAGTTGTTGGTTTTTTAAGATAATCAAAAGTTAATAATTGTTAAGATTGTTTTATTTCCTTTCTCCCAATTTTATTTAATTTTCCCACCAATCATTGTTTAAGACCTTTTCTTGTTTTGGTTCCTTATTTGTTTTTTTATATTCATTTTCTTCCCTTTTCTTTTTTTAAATTTAATTAGTTTCCCAACTTCTCTTATTTTTTGGAGATAGTCAAGTATTTTGAAAATCGCCAAGTAAGGTTTTATTTTCTCTTACGTTTTTATATTCAGCATTGCTTTATATTTTCATTTGGTTTTCCTTCCAACTGTAGATAATTCTCTTATCTCTCATCATTTGTTTTTGGGATTTTTATCTCTTTTTATTTTATTTTTATTTCGGATTTTTTCCTACCTTATTTTTTTTTTTTTTCTCTCTATCCATTTTTTGGAGATACATGTTTTCTTTTTTCTTTTTTCTCCCTTTTCATTTTTTTCCACAATTACTTTTATCTTCATTTAATTCTTTTTCCATATAGATTTTGGACACCTCCCTAATCCTTCATTATTTAAGGTTTTCTTCTGTTTAGATTTTTTTCCCACATATTATTATTTTAAACCTTTTCTTTTTTTGGTTACTAACTTACTAATTTTCCAATAGTCAAGTATTTTTAAAATTGCCGAGTAAGGTTTTATTTTCATTTTGGTTTTTATTTTCGTTTGGTGTTTATTTTCATTTGGTTTTTATTTTGATTTTGTTTTCCTTCCAACTTCAAAGAATTCTCTTATCTCTCATCATTTGTTTTTTGGGTTTTTACTTTTTTTTCCTTTTTTTTTAATTTTTGATTTTATTTTTATTTTTATTTTTTTTCCCCACGACTTTTAATGTGATGGGATGCTGTAGAAGGGCAGCATTATAATGGGCGCCGGTCATCCCCTATGACCGTGGCGCCCATTACCCCGTGGGGTAGAGAGGGGGAGGAGCGCTCCCCTTTCCCCCCTCTTCTAGCCGTTGCTGGCAGCAACTCCTCTGTGCTGGAGCTGCGACGATTTGGAGGGGAACTCCAGGGAGCGGAGGAGGAGACCCGAGAGTCGAAGCAAAGAAGGGAAGGCAGAAAGGGAGAGGGGGGCTGGGGTTGTTGGGAGGAAGAGGGCCGCGAGCGCGGAGCTGAGGGCGCGGGGAGGAAGAGAGCCGCGAAGCTGAGGGCGCGGAGGAGGGGAGTCGCGGGCGGGAAGGAGCCCAGGTGCGTTCAGGGAGGAGGAGAGCTGCGACGACCTGGAGGGGAGCTGCGGACTCGGAGGAGGAGACCTGAGAGGCGGAGCTCCTAGGCCGGAGTGCGCTGCGGCTGCACGGCACTGAGGAGGAGCTCGGTCTACAGAGCTTCAAGGCAGTGAGGAGAGGATCCTGTGGCGACGCGCAGCTGCAGGCAGCAAGGAGGACCGACGAACACGTGCAAGGTAGAAGGAGCGCGGATTCCAGGTAACAATTTCAATTGGTTTTTTCAAATTTCTTCATTGAGCTCAACTGTGCTCGTTGGGCTGAGTCTACTGTGCAAGGAGGAGGCGTGTTGGTTTCTACTTGCAAGTAGTTGTGTCAAGATGGTTGTGTAATTGGTTGTGTAAATGAATGCGTGCTGAAATGTATGCAAGAAGCTTTCCTTCACGTGTTGCAGCTGTGCTTCTTGCAAAGTTTAAAATCTAAACATTGAATTTACTCTCTTTCCTACTTCAGAATTGAACACATAGGACTTACAGTGCGTCATTTTTAGCTCAGGTGCTGGGGACTCTAACAACTGTATGTTGTGTTGCAGCCATGGTTGCTGGCAGCAAGGACGACGATGTTCTCACGCAGTGGGACCTCCCTTTCGACCTGAAGGCTCTACCGCAGGATGTGGCGGACAAGGCCGTGGTGATTGCGCCCTTTCTTCTTGGTAGGAAGAGCGCAAACTACGACGTCGATTTCTTCAACCGTGCACTTGGGCTCTGCAAGAAAGGGATATCCTTCACCGAGCTCAGCAGTGACAAGGTATGCAAGAAATCCTTGTTCATTAAGAGTTGGCCGGCACGACATGGAGGGCGGCACCACATTGCTGACTGCACTGACAAGCAGGCTATCGAGGCTTACACACTCCAGCATGCGAAGGTGTATGGAGGTGAAGGCCCTGACAACGGGACATTTGGTACCTCCTTCCTTTGAGGCTGTCATCTGACCTTCGAGCTGGGCGAAGACGTCAACTGGGCAGAGAAAGCCGCGACCTTGCAGAAGGCACGTGATAAGAAAGATGCCCGCAACCCTCTCAAGCTCACACCCCCAGCCTTCAGAGAGCAGATCGAGGCCCTCATCGACGTGCCCGCTGGCCACATCGACGACAGACCCTCTGCTAGCAACACGGTCATGGCCATTGAGGGAGTCGGCATTGGACCTAGCCACGGGGTCCTTGTTACGGGGAGCAGCAGCAAGGGAGCGCCTGCAGCAGAGGGAGCTCGGGGTCGCACTCGAAGCCAGCTCAAGTCGAAGGCGCCCTTGATCACTGAGAAGGAGAGCTTGCCCAAGTCTTCACTTGCTGGCAGCAAGGATGAAGACCGACCCAGCACGGATCCGAAGGCGAAGCTGGACCAAGCCAGGGCCAAGAAGGCAAGATTTCAGGCCGACCTCACGAAGAAGGAGGCTCAGAGGGAGTTGTTTCTTGGAGATATCAAGAACCAGAAGACCTTTATGCAAGAGAAGGAGGATGAGGAGGGCCGGTTCTATGAGGAGATTGCTGCCCACCGTGCTGGCAGCTAGATAGCCGCGGCCGCTGGCAACACGGCGGAGAAGAAGCGATTGGATGCTCTAGCCCGTCTAGGTGGTGATCAGATGGCCAATGCGAGCAAGGCTGTCGAAGAAGCCCAGCTTCGCATTGACAACAAGGAGAAGCAGATGGATGCATTGATGGGGGACATAGAGAGGTGCAAGGCCGAGATTGGTGCTCTTAGCGTGGAGATTATGACCCTGGAGCTGGCAGCGGCATTCATTCGCCCGAAGAGTGTGCTCCCACACCTGCCATCCGAGTTTCAAGCCCTCCCCATTCAGGTTTCCGACCCTTGCCCCTTCTGTGCGCGGTACTTTGTTGACGCTGCTTGTGTACCCTTGAACTGCGGCTGCTTGGTACACCCACATTGCATGTTTGAGGTTGTCTTCTCCCTTGACGCCAAGTGTAGCCGTTGCTGCCGCTCCTTGAGTGGGGGATGGCTTGGGCAATGGGGATTTCCACTGCATGAGTCGGCTCAAGCGGAGCTGCAGCACCTCCTTGAGGTTCTCAAGTCCGAGGTGGGAGCACCAGACCTCCAGAGCCCCGTTGCTGGCAGCAAGAGGGCCGCTGAGCGCTCTTCTCCGCCTTTGGGGGAGGAAAACCAAGTCAAGAAGAAGACTCGCTTTGTGGAGGAGTCCGAGGCTTCGGATCCGTATGTCATCGCCAAGATCTCCGCTCAGCCCCTGGTATCCGCGGCCGTGCTGCCAGCAGATGGAGGGGATGGCGATGGTGTTGCGAGCACCCAGAAGTCAGATGACCTCAGCTTCCAGCGGGGGACACAAGCCCCTCCACGCCAGGAGGCCGAGGACACAGCCACTCATGGTGGTGGACTCAGCTCCAGTACCACCGAGTCCGGGGGGACATCTCAAGACCCGGCTGGAGCTGCCCTGGAGAAGCTGGTTGATGCCATCGCGACCTCAGTAGAGGCTTAGAGTCTGTGGTTTTTTTTTGGTTCATAGTGCCATAGAGGATTAGTATTAGTGGCTATTAGTTTGTGCCACGTTGCATTTGCATTTGCTGCCCTGATTTTCGACTCTATTTTCACAGCTGCGGTGCCAGCAAGTAGTTGCCGGCAGCAGTCTGTAAGTAGTTCCGATAAGGGGGTGGGGTTGGGGTCAGACTTTAAAAAAACCGAACCTCATTTTTTTCGATAATTATGATGAATGTTATCCTTTTTTATTTCTATCTTGTACATGTGGCTGCCACATTGGTCGTGATGGTATGGAAGTCGCCTTGGTCGTGAACCCTAATGTGTGCTGACAGCAACATGTTCTAGAAGAAGACTTTCATTCATCAAGGGAGAAGGTTACATGATTGACCATATATGTACCATACATGATGTGTCAAGCACAAAGCATAGTCCCTTACAAGTGTAAATAATCATTCTGGCATTGGTCTAGTGAAACATGGAGTCATCTCAAATACTGTAGGCAGACTTGTGAAGACACTAATAGATCACCTTAATGCCGTGGTGAAAACGTTGTTGTCCTATACCTCCACTATCTTGATGGTTTTGGGAACGGCCACCTCACCAAGAAGTACACGCCTCTCATTACGTATGTTGATCTACATCAATGCCTCCAACAAAATGCGTTAGTACAATTATGCTGATACCAAGCAGCAGCACCTTCCATATCTAAAACCAATGGGGTGATGCTGCTTACATGTACCTTTTTTTCACGTGAACCGTCTGCTTCCACTAGAACCATGTTGTACTCTTCACTAGTAGAAATATGGTCCTTAATGACTTGTCCATAATGACTTAAATGGTCCAAAATGTCTCAATTTGAGTCATTTTGGACCATTTAAGTCATTATGGATGAGTCATTAAAGACCATAATTCTACTAGTGCTTTGGGATCATCGTCTCCGAGCGTCATTGCAATTTCATGGCGCAAGTGGGATACAGGCCAGTCCTTGCCCACTTCAAATGCTGGCATTGGTCTCCCTCTAAATGTACAGCAGACTTCTACCATCTCCACCTCTGGTAGATGGTCAATCGCATCCCATCTGTTGTTGGCAGCACCCCGAAACCTTGTATACTGGAACCTGGTGTATAGTGTTTGCCTGCCCACATGGTACCTGAAGACAACGCTGGACCTATTCACAACGCACTTGATAACATCCTGGCCAATGTGAAACTTCTCAGCCCATCCTGGATTCATCAGACTACTTAGGAGTGCCTCCGACGGAGAGTGTAGAACGAAGAGTGTAGGAGTCCGCCGAATGCTGTCACATGCGACCGCAAACAAGTCCACCATAACGTGGACACGCATAAACCATTGCTCATGGGCGAAACTACTGCCAGTGGACGCTTTCATCGCATTCAAAAAATCTGCTGTCAGCTTCGTCCTGAAGGCTTCGGAGGTGTGCATGTCTGGCAAAGGCCACTCCACGTCGTTGAAACCAGGGAGCGGGATTGGTTCTATCCTCCCGTACAACGTAGGCTCTACGGGAGGAAAATATACGCCACCAAGGAAGAATGTACCCGTGTCCAACAAGTCTGTATGGCTTCGACCATTCCGCGTCGCCTCCCCAATCTCTGCATGGAGCTCAAGAATGGGACTGATGATAAACGTGGGGTGCACCCAATCATCAAAGTGCAAGGAGTATAGGTAGTTTGCCGTGCATTGCCTACTTGCTGCCACAGCGGGATCCAAGCTTAATTGGCGAGGCTGATACGCATGCCGCATGGTAAAGGGAGGATTTACCAACTAAACCCTAGCCTTCACAATCCCATCAAAACCCAACAAAACCCAACTAAGCTAAGTGCTCCAAACACTCATAAGTTGCTGGAAAAGTACAATACAAGTGCAAAAAGAGGTCAAAACTGCATAAAATGGGTCAAAACAGCCACAAACACATGGTATAGCAGTTCCTAACAGCTCTCAGACCTCTCTGACTCTACCTGCTCTAGTGTAGAATGATTACAGGAAACCCTAACCTTGCCTCTTAAACCTCCTGAATTGGCGGAAGTCATCCAGTCGGCTGGTGACAGAATTCATCCAGTCGGCTGGTGACAGAGTTCATCCAAGTCGACTGGATGACTGTCTAAGGTAAGGATGAAAACTGAAAAGAGACTAAGGGAAACTAAGGAAAGGGGAGATTGGGGAATCTCCGGTTAACACCGCACAAGCACCTTATCCAGGTTGCTTGCTCCACGCACACCAGGTGTCCATGAGAAATCCACGATTTGAGCCTTAAAGGCCCCTCGAAAATTATCTCCACCATGCCGCCTTGCCTCTCTACCCCAAGGCCCTTCCGACTTTGGTTGCACCAGAACCCATGAATCCCGGTCCAGCCTCATTGGGATCCAATTGCCGTGGACATCTTGATCGTTGTGCAAAATTACGCTCTGAACTATCGATTTTGGCCGTCTGGCCATGCTTCCCTAAACCCCAAGGTATTGGGAGACACAAAAATGAACTATAACACCTCCCTTTCGTACCAACCAAGGTCATGGAACATGCTGCCATCACAGCGAAAATCAAATTTGCATAGTTTAAGCACTTGAGGAGAGCAAAATCCTGAGTTCGTAATTAGAGATGAAGTTTGAGGAATTCATGCCTAGTCACAACGTTGCCCCCAGGAGGCAGAAAAGCTTGGATCATGTCAAGACAGGGAATTGATCATATTGAAAAAAAAATTACCTAGTTTTGTAGCTCGCTGGCAGCAAACGGCACATCGAGTTGACACCGAAGAAAGCCGCACTTCCACCTTGATTCAGCAAGTAACTACTCAAGCACAATTCGCTACATGAACAACACCCACAACTTTAAATCACCTGGTCAACTCCCAGCAAGTGCTAACTCTTGCTGCCGGCACCGAATTTCCACAATCACGTGTCTCTCCCTTCCCACTAACCCACACCCACTCTCCCAAATCAGCTGGAATCCTCTCAGCCCCAACTCCCGCTGGCTGCAACCAATTTCCCAAGTGCGTCGCTTCTCCCGTAGCGCCGAACACCTGCTGGCTGCACTTACTCTCCCTACAAAGTTCAAAAACTTCGGCACTCACTCATCGTCGGTGGGGGAGGTAGGTGGGCGGACTCATAATTTCCTCGTTCAAAGTGCTGGCAAAAAGTTTGCTGACATGAGTAGTCGGCTCGGGATCCGGTCCTTGCTCCGCCAGTCGGCTGTCAGTCCGACACTGTAGATGTGCCCTCCACATGCCTCGCTCGGAGGTCACTGGTTCGAGCCCCCGTGGCGGTTGCTGGCACCACGGTGGCACCTCACATGCCACGTCAAAAAGTACGCGGGCAGCGCCTGTTTTTTTCTCTCACGTGCCGCTTACACGGCCTTTTCGTGACCCGATTTTGCACCTAATGAATCATTCATTAGCCATAAACTTAACATCCACTCAGCGTCCAAGCCAGCAGTCGTCGGTCCCAAGCTTGTTTGTGTCACGCCCAATTGTACTGATTTCGTTCGTCGGTTGTCAACGTTCGCAACCATAACCGTCTGGAGTTTGATGAAGACTTCAACGACAAAAAACACTCTATTCGGTCTGAATTGTCCAGTCTATCCGCTCAGAATTCTAGGTCAAGAGGACTGCCAAAGAGTTCCTATGGGCGTAGATTTTCGAGGTCGTCCAGTATTTATGAAGGAACCCGGGACTCAGAAGGACATCTTCCTTAAGCCAATGTGTGATGGTCTCTTTCGTAAATTAGATGGCCTATATTTCGAAGCCAACACCATTTTTATCGACGACAGCCCAATCAAGCACTGTCAGAATAATTCTCACAATGTCCTTTTACTCTCGACTTGGAACAACCAAAAACCCAATGCCGCAGATGATCGTTTTTTGTTGTCGAAACTTTTGCCATACCTTGTAGATCTACACCACTTTGTAGGGACAATCGCTAGATTCAGGGCCGAGCGTCCGATTGGAAAGAAAATGTATTATGATGACCGTTCTACCTGTGAACAATACGCCAAGATTAACGAGGCAATTAGTCGTAGAGCATAATTTGGCATGTTTTTGGTTCTTTAGTTTGTTAATAGACATTTTTGAACTGCCGCGAAGCTATTAGTATACTGTACATCTTAACTAATTGCGTAATCATTGTATCGAGACTACTCCTTTTGTAATACGAAGTTTATATTTCTTTCTTAATCTATCCTGCCCTTGCGACGAACCCTAAACCATTGATGAATTATTGGGGGATGTATGTTTCTATTTGCTTTATGTATTGCAGGATAATGCATGTCGAGCCTCAGTGGATTCTTTGAATAATGCTTATGGCTGTGGGCCCTCTCTGCATAGCAGAGGGCTTCTGTTGCAATCGGTTGCAACAGCGCAGTCCACGATGGACTATTCAACTATGGCTGTCGACAAAGGGGTTGTAGACAGCCCGGTTAACCTGTCCATTCCCAAGACCCTGAAATCCCCTTCTCTTATGTGGCCACAGACAGTACTTCAGGTTGTATCTCCGAAACGAAAGAGTTTTACCCCTACGAAGCGTGCTCTTTATAACAATGTGGAGGACATGCCGTCACCACCACCGGCAAAGGTTAGTTTTCATTCCTGAGTATTAGCTTTTCATTCCTTTCTGATGTTTCATTCATGTAAGTGGGTTCAGTGATGGTAGCCGCTCGCATCTGTTTCTTGCCTCCTTCATGTCTTTAGTTTAGCTCGAGGCCACGTAAAATAATTGATCTTTTTCTACTTTCATCTAGGTTTGTGCTACCTTATGTCGGCTTCTTCTTTCAAGGTCCGTTCGACCTTTACACTTGCACTCAGCAGTTTAGGACAATTCGACTTAAACCGAAATCTCTTCCCAATGCTAATTTATCCCCTTTGCAAATGCCGAGGCTACGATCAACAACTACAGGATCCGGGGCAAGGAAGTCCGCCGACTCCCACTCTAAACCATCTAGTACCCGTCGCCACTCTCTGCCAGAGTCAAGCTTTGGTGACATGCGTAGACAGAAGTTGCAACGTCTTCTTGATAGTCCAATGATGCAGGTCGAGGGGAATGTCGTGGACACGTCTGCGTCAACGGGAATTTGTCAATTCCAGAATTGAGGCTTACGGAGGGACTCTATAACCATATAGAGGATAGTATGTACTGTATAGCAATGGCGCAGACAATGTAGACGATTGTAAGAGTCGTTTGTGTTATTTCAATGTAATTATGTTTTGAATAAAACGATTGATCTGTTTGTCAAATTTTCTCGTCTGCTATTTTTGCCTCACTATCTGGCACACTTTTTGTGTTATTCAAATTTCCGAATGTAATTTATGTGATAGAACATTGCCTTTTATTAAAACCTTGGTTTAGAAAGGTAACGGATAGTTACTACTAAAAATACAGGGAACGTGGTATACTCTTTTTTCTTGTTTATATTGCCAATGTGGCCATTTCTCTATACGTTGATTTCCCAAATTCAAGAATATCTTCCAAAATAATGAAGATGGTGTTATAACAAGATGCACATGCGGTTCATGAATCATAGTACCTATGAGTAATATCCTCATTCACAAGGATTACAAGCTTAAGACCATCTAATTGTTACTGGAAAACTCTAACCCCAAATAACAGTTCTTAACGTACGCAAATGTACATGTGAGAAATTATAAATGTAGCATAAGAGACCTCTAGCATTAAGAGTATTTGTTTTCACCATACATTGTCGGTTCAGAGTAATATTCGATGGATGAGCTGTACATGGAATAGTCATCAACGGAATGAAGACTCAGCAAAGGAGTAGGAGTACTCACCTCTTGTAGGAGACGTTGCCTTTGCGGCGTCCATTCTCACTTGCAACACCTTTCTCCTCTCCTCAGCACAACCCAGCATCTGAGCCGTCTGCAACATTTCAGCACTCGGTTCTCCCCAACCAAAGCTCTGATGCCACTCAAGGTGTGAGAGTTGTTGGCATCCTTGTGCCAAACACTTGATACCATTCATATATAAAACAAATGCACAAAATGGATGGTACAAGTGCCTACACAAGGAAACAACAATATGACACAATGGAAATGGAAAGAGACATAATGAGCAAACCGTAATCCTCAAGAAGTCCCCTTCATTCTCACTTGAGCCATTGTCTTCTAGGTACACCAGTGGACGTGGCCACAAGGTGCCTACATTCGTCCCGCTCCTTAGTTGAAACAACTCCTGCTTGAGATTTTCCAACTGTAGTCCACGTTCCTCCACCCCACCAACTACATTCAAGAAAGCGGACTCTGCAAACTAGAAATCAGTTTTAAATTTCTGTAGCCTCTCCTCTTCTTCCGCAAGTTGCTCTTGCATGCCCTCCATTTTTATCACTTTCCTGTCCACAGCCACCCCCTCGCCCCTTAGCACTATGATTCTCCTCCCCTTATCCTCCAACTGCCGCAGGTAGCTTTGGACTACACAGCGGATTGGGCCATATCCATTTGACACTTCTCTCTCTTTTTTGCCGCGGTCTTCTCCTCCATCTTGCATGCGGCCATTTCCACCGACATGAGAGCCATCACCTCCTGAATCTCCTGACTCCTCTCCGAGAGTGAGGTCATACTCCAACGTCCACCTCGATGCGCATCAGATCCATCCCCTTCAACACACAACCTTGAACCTGCACCAGAGTCTTCAAAGTCACATGTTTCCCCCGATTTGGACTTTGTCCTCCTCTCCCACCTCTCATCACCCCCTAAACCTTCCCCACCTCCCTTTGATGTCGGTGTGGAGCTCAATCTCGGCTCCAGCTTTATCGCCCGCCACTCCCTCCCTCGAACCTCTAAGGGTTTCTCCTCCTCGAATGTCTTCCGCAGCGCCATCAGCTTCCTATGGTCCTGCTTGTACCGATTTCTTTGGCGCTTGTTTGTCCCTGCTCTAAATGCACACCAGTCGATAAACCCTGCTCCCTTCTCGAACTCCATAGCCAAACCTTCAGCAAATCTGATCTTGAGGTACTAGGGAATGGCCTCGAGAGGATGCTCATAGAGGATTGGATGCAAGTATTCGATACGCTTGACAACCTATGCTTACTTGCATGCTGCCCACGCGTAAACCTGGCGCCCGTTGTCACCATACGCCGCCCCAATGAGCTTTTTTATCAAACTTTGTGAAACTGTATCCTTGCGAAATCTGTGAGGATTATCCCCTTTGCTTGGTAACTTTGGGTACTTCTCCATTAAGTCCTCGCAACAAAGCTCCTGCGGTAGACCTCTCAACCTCGAAATCTCCACATCGACATCTTGAATCCTCGAAAAGGCCGGCTTTGACCTAGGTTCCCCCTTTGGCTTCGCCCGGCGCAGTCCCTTAATTCCCCTTCCTCCCGTTGTCTTCCTCTTCTCACCATCCTCACGGTCGCTGTCGGAATGGGGTGCATCGACCTCCCTACTCGTCTCCACACCGTTGTCGTCCATGGTGGATGCTGGCGCCGCATCCCTCCTCCCTATCTTGCGTCTGCTCTGAGTGCTCCAGGACCGATGGCTGCCAATGCGCCCCGCCATGGTAATACCCTAAACCCTAAACCAACTCTCCACGGAAAACTAAACTCTCCACTCTACACCCTCTACTCCACACCTTCTCCTCCACAACCACAACCCTGAATCCTATGCTCGCGAGAGCAGAGCTTCCGCCATTGGTGGTGCGAGAAAGAGTCCAAGACGAAAACCAAACTCCACTCCTTCCCACGAGTGAAGGGAGGAAGACGGTGACTACCGGCGGTCACCAGTCGATAATTGTGGCGACCGGCGGTCATCGGTCGTACTAAAGCAACGACGACAGACTGGACCTGTTGAACGGCGGTCACCGGTCGCCTTAAACCCTGAACCTGCAACCACCGGTGAGTAACACTATCGAAGTGACAACCTTATCCTCACTGACCGGTCCAACCCTTTTTTTAAGTGTAATTGTTCCTTCTTAATAAAATCTAGAAATGGCTGAAAATATAAGCATATGTAATGTACCTAATTGAATAGAATTCTAGGCTTGTATGCTTTGGTTTAAATTAATTGGAGCAAATTCTATTTAATAGAATAAATGGATTAATAAAGACCTAAAAATCTTTCCAATATTTTTATTCATTTTAGTTGTATAAATAGAGCGTGCTTCTAGAAGAAATATAGTTACAATTTTATTTTTTTAAATAATGTTGTACAAAATATTACATCATCTTTAGTCGCCAAATTTATACCACTTGGCAACTTTTAATTTAAATATGGATAGATTTACATGCTTTGATTTAAATTAATTGACGAAAATTTTATATATTTTTATGATAATTGGATTAATAAACAAATAAAAAACTCTCTAGTATTTTTATTTATTTTACTTGTATAAACAGAAGGGATATTTAGGTAATTCTGGACAAAAAAAAGTCCAGAATTCAAAAATGACCAATGCGAACTCAGCGGACCGCCGATGGATGGAGACCACAGATGAACACTGTCATTGTACATAAATACCACAGAATATGGAATGCAAAACTGGACATCGAGATGTGCATGGGCGGAATTTGCCAGTGATGGATATATGAACCCGAAGATTGCGACATTTGATGCAGAATAAGAGTTACAATGAATACTTTAAAGAATATCATGTTGATTCAAGTAATGAAATGTACAATACAGAGTCGGCGACCCGCTGATAATAGAACATACTAAACTAACTAGTCCCGTAGCACTTTGAGTCATTAAGTCCTACAACATTAAGTCTACACCCACCACTATGTACCAAGTTGACGTAAATCCTATCACATTATAACCTACTCGGGGAACTATTTCCCTGAAAGCATAGCCGTAAGGTCAATGAGTAAATCATATATTTGAAGGCCACACAAACGGGTCGACCAAGTCGGCGGGCAGCCGATGGAAGGTGTTCTGTTGGTCAGGAGGAGGGAAGAAGTGCAAGTTGTAGGCGAAAAAGTCCGCCTAACTCAGTCCCAGCAAACTTCAGTCCAGTCCACTCGTGCACGTCCAAGATTTCTCGCAGCTTCAATTGCCCAGTGCACTTGCCCCGGCCTACACGCCTGCGCCATATACTCCGGTACAGATCCGAACTTGTGCAAGGGATAAATCAGAGGAAGGATATCTGTAGCAATGTTAGGTATAACGCCGTCATCGTTCGGAAAGTTTAGATGACCCTGAAAAGGCCAAGGAATGTAGCACATACAGTTTGGTGTCCTCCTCAATGACCTTGGGTCAACATCCACAAATAGCACCTGATCTAGTTTGCAGACGTTACGAGACTGTACCTTGGAGCAAACTTGACCTAACGTCTTATAACTCCAGGGGAAATTCTCCCGGTCGATAAGGTCACTTCTGCTATACACGAAGGAGAGCCTCTCCATTACACCGGCCGGCAGAATATGTGTGAGTAAAGGCATCAGTTCTCCCAAGGGCATCTTCGACCACAGACCAACATGGAAATGCAAGAAAAGCATGTCGAAAAGCTTCTTCAAACCTAGGCGCTTCACTACATTCCGATGCGTATCCCATGGCAAAGCCTCTATCCTAGGATCCACATAGCAGAGAAGGCCATTGACGCATAGGACAATACATTTCTTGACATGATGGGGTGGACCGTGAAGGCATTTGAAATAAAATGAGGAACCCTGAAGAATATGAAATGCAATCAGTGAAGGAAATCAAGGAACATGACGAAGTATATGAAAGAAATGGACTACATTCAAAGTCGTCGGCGACCCGCCGACAAAACGATGCATTGAAGAAACCTCAAAGATAAATGTGCAGCAAGGGAAATGTCATGCATGCATCTACAAAAAGAAGTACCAAATTGCAGCACTAGAAACAAATGTGTGGTGCAGGGAAGTTCAGAAAGGGAACAGTCTTAGTGTGTTTAGCTAAAGAGTGTAGAGTATCATATGTGATTTTTAAAACAAGTGGCGCTCCTCGTATGGGCTCTAATCAGTCGGCTGCCCGCCGACGATGGAACTACCAGGGGCCTCCGGAGGACAAGGTAAATTCACAAACCAAGATCCAGGATTACCCGGGACGTCAAACCCGCATGCATGAGAAGGAATAACCTCCCTATACTTCTGGTATTCGCGAGATTCTGGAAAAAGACGTGGCTTCCCCACGCTAGAATTCCTTCTACAATACTCCTGGACATCCAATCCAGACTGCTTAAGTCTTGGAAGGAATGGTGTAACTACCCTAGTTAAATAGGGATTGGGGGTGGATTGAGGTTCTTTGCACTCTGCAGAGTCCCAGACAAAAGAATTAGGATGGACAGCGCTAAATGGATGATTAAGTACATTCCTATAAGGCCGGTCGTCTACCAGTAGGGTATTCTGGACACTGGCACCTGATCGAGCCAGTAGCCTAGTGTCGCAGAAAAGTCTATCCAAACGCTTCAACAAGTACTCCCGTTTTCCATTCGAATTATTTCTTGTTGAGATATCACACCAGTATCCTGGAAGGCGTCTGTAATTGCTCCTGAGCAAAGGATGAATGGCTAACAGCTTCTGGAAGTGACGATCGAGATTCTTTTCAGAAACCGTGGACCAAAAGACTACCTCAAAATTCGCCGTGCAGAACTCTAGAAATGAAAGAAGTCCTGGTCTAGCCCGGATATGAATTTTTGTCTTCAGGTCATCACCGATATACCCGTGGTGCTCCGCGATGAGCAATCCCTTAATGTCAAGGACAAGGTAGTATTGTTGGAGAGGTACCACAATATTACGCGCAATAATATAAGTGCTGACACTGACGGAATCATCGCACGGGGAACCGGTGCGCGGAATCGCAACGTTGGTCTCGACGAACGAGGTGGAAGCCATAGCACACCGGCCAGAGCTATGTGCAGGAGACAGCGTCGGCTGTCAGCCAACTGGATAGTCGTACTCGTCCTCCCCATCACTTTCATTCTCGGCTTCCGCTCCCGAAGACTCTTCTCTGTGAGCATCACCATCAGGAGATGTTGGGTACTGCTCCAAGAGCGTACTAAGAAGGGAAGGTCCTTGGTGCACTTCAATTTCAGCGTGATCCTCCAGTGACTCCTGAACAATGAAGGACAAATTCCAAGAAAACATGGGTGATCAATCGCGTGCTCACAATTCATACTTGCTCTAGTGTACAATAGGAGATACAATAAGACACCCACGACAGAATACATTGTCTCGACACTGAGTTCCGTTCTCATATATTTAAAAGGAGGAAAACTTTATTTACTGTAAAAGTCTAAATACATGAAGATCCCATCGGCGGGCAGCCGACTGAATCATGTGCATGTTCTCTAAAACAGTTTCTACATCTACTATGTTGTCTTTCGTTTAGGGCAATCAATGTGTGGAGAGAAGAGACTATAAGCTTCATCCCTCGGAAACAGACGACGCTGACCGAATTCGGAGTGTTTCTGGCAGTACTCGGGCACGGGGAGTTTAGATTCTTTCAAACTGGTAAGCCAAGGAATCAATTCTCCAACCAGATAATTCCTCTTATTTTCCGACTCCTTCAACTCGAAGGTATATGGTGTAGGGTGCACGGCGTTCCAAGGAGTGTTTGCGACATTCTTATAAGGGGAATCATCAACCAAGAGAGTGTTAATTGAAGACGCCCCCGTCCCCTTCAGCCCGTCATCGAGGTCAAAGAGGGTCTAGAGTCTCTTCAAATAAAACTCCCTACCAGCCTTATGAACGCAAGTCTCGCAGAAACTCTGGTCGAACTTGTAGCGCACTTCGGCATCTAGACGAGGACAGCGCTGCTGCAACACTGTCCACAGAATCTCGAACCTCTTTTCCTGAACGCAGCTCCAGAAGACCACCTCGAAATTGTCCAGGCAGAACTTTAGGAACTTCTCTAAACCCGGTCTAAGTTTAGTATTCCACCTAGTGCTTTGCTTCGTCTGGACTAATAGCAGGCCGTTAATATCCAGAACCAGAAAGTACTTCAGCACTGGATCGTGTACCTGAGTACGAGCCTGTTCCGGGGCTATGTGAAGTGGATTTAGAGGTGGAGGTCCCTGCTATAGAACTGCACTGGGTTTGTCTTCGCGAAGTTTTCCATGGACTTCCTTGTCCGCGGACTCTGGAGTGACAGAAAACAAAGCAGAGGACAAACGTGACGGTTAGGATGACGGTCGGCGGACAGCCGACTTGCAAGCAACATTATTTGGAAAAAGGGAGAGCGTACAACTTGGCATTTACCGAAAATTTATTCATATTTGGCAGTACAAACATCTAACACAATCCTAGCGCCCGATCATTACACTAAATTATCAATGCACGCATTTAAAAGATGGACTGGGCCACCGCCTGATTTACTGACCTCCACCTTTGTGCTTCTTCGCCCTAGGCTCCCGTTTGGATGCCCGCACAGGTGACAGAACGTCCTCCGGAGCGTCCACATTCTTGGGACTCATGAGCAGTTCTCCAGATGTGCCCTTCTTGGAGGAAGTCTTCTTCGAAGCAGCCTTCCGTTTGCCCTTCCCAGAGGACTCCTCCCCTTCCTGAACCCCTGAGGAATCACGCGATAAGTTACCCACAAGAGAGGAATCCTGAGCAGTACCATCGGTCTTACTTCTCTTCAATGCTCGTGTCTTGACCAGAGGGTTCTCATCAGGGCCAATCATCCGAGTTGCGCCCTTCAAACCCTGAGTGACGAATGCGAATGACTTCCCAGTCAACTTGGACTTGGCAGAGGGGTTAGATGAGGTTTGCTCGTCTGCCATCGGCTGCCGGCCGACGGCAGCAGGAGGAAGAGGCCCTTCAATGCTCACTGCAGGCTCCTGGATTGGCTTCTGGACACGGACAACCACTTCATCGTCAGGCCTCGATGCTAGAGGAACCTGCATCTTCTTTGGAGGCCCCGCCTGGTCTAGGTCACGTTCTGGCTGCGCGAGAGGAGTCTCCTGCTTATCAAATGTAGGAGAAATAATACCGAAGCTGAGGGAGTCAGTTCCTTGCTCTCCTGTAACTTGCGACAGCGGTGGGTTCACGTAACGAGGATTCGATTCTTCCAGTGGTACCACGTCGGGTTTTGGTTCATAGTCTAAGTCATCCGTGTTTCTGTCCTCTACCTCTACATCTCCACTTGGAATGCGAGCCTCAGCTTGGTCGTCCTCGTTTCTTGGCTGTTCCTCAGCATCTCCAGCTTCATCTTCAACGTCTGGGTCGGGTACATCTGGTGGCTCCTCGTCGACATCGTCATCGGAGTCCGGATAAATTTGTGAGGGAACCCAGGCAGTCTTCCCCGAACCCCTACATCCACCCTTCCCGACCAAATGGGCCTCGTCCGCATTCACACCCAAGTCGGCAGCCGTGAGAGTGCCAGTCCTGCCTCTAGCAGAGGCGGGGACAGACGGCCCGGCCCCAGACTGCGTGGTCTGAACTAGAGCTTCGACGGCACGTAATAAACGCCCGGAATGAACGTCATATTCCGAACCCGACAGTGCGCTTCGTATCTCTCTTCCTCGATACGCACGATCTCAATTACAGTCAAATGGTTTTCTGTAGAAGAACAAGACGGAACGGTTAAGGAAATCTTGTACCCAAGAAACACGAAGGATGCAATAAGCGTCGGCTGCCCGCCGACGATCGGTGAGCAAACAGCGAAGGCACCAGAAGAGACAGTAGTGACTTACCAGAGCGAGGGCCGTGACGTTCCCCCCTCCCTAGCAATTGATCACCCGAACGTCCACAAACTGCATTGCTTTCTCCAGAAGAGATTGGAAGAAAGAGTAACTAGCGTGGCAGTCTCCATTAGACCAATCCTCCCCAAGACCATCTTCTCCTTCGTCCACATAGGGAGGAAGCGGACGTTTCAAACCAGTGAAGTCCGAGAAGGTATTCCATGCATCCCCGGGCGTTGTTTTTGGATACATAACGGACACATGAACCTTGGGTCTAGAGTCAATGAGAGAACTCCTTTGAAACCCGGCGGAACTATCAGGGAAGTATTGCATAGTATGCACCGTCCACAAACTACTCGTCAGCCTTGACACGCCTTGAAGAGTGTAATTACACTCAGCATCGAGTAGCCACAAGGATGGGGTGACAAGCTTATTCACCTTAATTGTATCTACCTCCCCATCCACCTGAATGACCTCCTCCTCCACCTCACGGTGAATCCTCTCAGCGACAGTTAGAACGTGTTGTTGTCGCATGTTTGGCATCTCCTTTCCCGCTGGATCGTAGCCAAAGACTACGAACATCTCATACTGCGCCTTGTTGAAGGAGAATGCTCCGCAAACGTCAAGAGCTGTGCACACTTCACCTAGGTCCTGTGCAATCCGGGCATCAAACTGTACAAACGACTGCGAAGACTGGTCCACATCCGACTTCCAGTACTTCTGCACAATGTCTTCGAAGAATTCTGGTGTTGGCCCGTGCGACGGCGTGAGCGGATGATTCCGTCCCTTAAGCCACTCCTTCCCCTCAGGACTATCTTCCAAGTCAGCCCGAATATTACTAATCATTGTATCATTGAACCCCTTCTCGACTTGAAGGGAATTCCAGTCATCCATGCTCCACTCAATATGCTTCCCAGTCCCTGGTTTCTTAAGTGCAAAGCCCCTGTAAATACACATAAGCTCGTTTCGGACAACATACTTGTACTTCACATGAAAACACCAATTCTCCAATGATATTCTGTCCCGTTGAACCACCTCTTTCCCAGTGACCTTGAGGTACACTTTAAGGTCCAGAACTTCCTTGGCCAGCCTCTTGCATTCGTGGTCCCGAAGACCGATCACGTACTGCATGTCGTTGTGTGTTATGTCCCAGCGGGCTGGCTTTAGGGGAAATCCTGGTTTCAAACCGTCCTCCCCGATGATCCTCCCCTCCTCCCAGGCGTTGAAGACCAGTTGCCACTCGTTGTATGTTTCATCAGACACGAAGACTAAGGGCAGCTTCAAGGTTTGGGACGTAGGGGTCTTTCCGAGAATCGGACTGAGGTACTCCTTGCAGAACTCCTGCAAGGAAGAAGAAAATGAAATCGATAAATAAATCCCACATTTACAATACGGAAAACCACCTGAGCGTCGGCGGGCCGCCGACGACTTTCAACTACATGGAAACAACAGGAAAAGGGGAAGATGTGAATTACCTTCCATGCGCTGTAGTCATCTTTCTTCTCGATCCTCCCCCTCTCGATTTATTTGGCGCGCATCTTCGCCAGCTGGGACCTAAAACTTACTTTGGCGACTTTATCCTTCACCTCAATGTTTGATGCGTTAGAGACCTTAATGAGGGTATCCTTGTTATCAGCATATACAGGAATGATATCGTGGTTAAGGTAATACTGCCGCATAGGAGAGTCCAGTGGTTCCTTCTCTCCCTGTTCTCGACAAGCCTCAAACGTGTGCTGGCCCCCAATTATGTACCAGTGGATGAGCTCATCTTCATACCAAGGTACCTCCTTAAATGTGCCGTCAGCCTGTTTATGCGCAATCTTGATATTTAGGGCTGGCAAAGGTCTAAGAAGTCCTTCCAAGCCTTTAAGCTTAATCTCGCCCGTCACTGGATCCTTTACTCTAGGGTCACCACTCATAGGAAGGCAGTACAGCTCGGGCTTCTTCCGGATTGCTCCTAGTCCTTTGTAGAAAAGACTTATCTGATCCTGCCTCTTCCTGAATATCGCTCTGTACTTAAATTCGTCGGGAGCTATGTGTATCCTGTTATATGGAATCTGACAAGGAAGGGCACGTTGCCCGTTGGGGAAGCAGTGCCCAAGTCCCTCCTCCAACGTCTGGTACATAGCAAGGACGTCGGTGTCCTTTGTTTTGGAAGTGAGATTGTTTGCGAGCATGAGAGCTTCCGCCACGGTCTGCTTTTTCTCTTCCTTCTTCCCACCTTTCTTCTGTCTCCCACCCTCGCCCTCAGCAGCCGCTGCCTTTCCCTTCTTCTTTCTCGATGACTCCCCTGTCGCCTGTGTCTCTCCGGTCTCGGGGGTGACTGTACCAATGCCCGCTTCTACAGCAGACTTGCGGCCGCCTCTTTTCTTTGGTGAAGGCTTAACCGAGCTCTTCGTCTTCTCTTCCATCACTTTGTCCCCGAGCATATCAATCACGTCGAGTATCTGTTCAACTTCAGGGTTCTCGCCCCTGCCCCAAGGAGCCGCTTCCTGTACTTCCTTGGAGCACAAGCTGTCCATGCACTTCTCAGCCGGAATTACAACCGCGAAGCAGTCCACTCGAGTGCCCTCCGCGACAGGAACCGATGCAAACACCAAGCACACGTTGTCCTTATCCTTGCATTCCCTGGCTCCAATAATCTCGAATCTTGGTCCACCCGCCATTTGCTTCCGACCTATTTTGGTCACGAAGCCCAGCGACGTGGGAGTGTCACGCCAGGTGATGCCCCACTCCGTTATCATCGAATCAGCGAGGAATGTCACCCTTGGTTTCAAGCTCCGTGCTTGTATTCTTCCTTCAGGATCAACAACCTTGTCACAGAGCCACCGTAACCCATTTGGTTTTGCGGTGGGGTCGACCATCGCCCTGCAAAATCAGAATCGCAAGATTAGACCATCAAATTCTCACTCCATCGGCGGACAGCCGACGGGGGGGATGGACACGCCCTCCCCATCGGCGGACAGCCGACGAGGGGATGGACACTCCCTTCAATCGGCCGACAGCCGACGAGGGGGATAAACCCAAATCAGAAACCCTACATCGGCGGACAGCCGACGGGGAATAACCCATGTGAGAAAATAGAAAATTGAAGGACTCAAGAAGGGGTGACGTCGGCGGTCAGCCGACAGGAGGAACAAACCCATGCGAGAGAACACAAAACATGAAGGACAAAAGAAGGGGTGGCATCGGCGGACAGCCGACGGGAGAGGCAAACCCATGCGAGAAAACGGAAACATGAAGGACAAAAGAAGGGGTGGCGTCGGCGGATAGCCGACTGGACGGACAAACCCATGCGAGAAAACGGAAACATGAAGGACTCAAGAAGGGGACCGTCGGCGGACAGTCGACTGGACAACTTACCCACTCTCAAAGGCTGCCATGGCGTCGGCGGATGGCCTTTCACCGTCGGCGGATGATCCACGAACAGCAGCCGACGCGAGCTGGTGAAGGAGCCGACGCCCTCAACCCTAGCAGCCGACGCAGGAAAACCTAGCAGCCGACGCGACCTCTGCGGAGCGCTGAGAAGAGGACAAAAGAGAGCTGAAAAAGAGAAGGCTGGAAATGAGGAGGAAATGTCAGGGGTGGCGGGTGTATACCCTGCAGACCCCCACCTCCCGAGACTGAATCGTCACGCCCAATGGGTCATGACGTATGGCTATGTACATACCATCCATGCATGGATGGTCATCCCTAACATCCGTCCTATCACGCCACGAAGGATGATGATGGGACGTGTTTTGACTTTTTTTCAATCCGTCACCAGGTTATGATGGCGTGGGCATGTGATGTGACAGCTGCTCCAATTGCCACGTTCAAATTTGTAATAATGAACTAACATTGTTCTGCGACGACAGGGGTATCTTGCCGCCATGATGGGATCTTGATCCGTTCAAGGCGCGCAAAATTGAATTCGATTCTGGCGCCAATTTGTACTCCTGGGAATTCATAACTAACCCCCCGTCAGATGCGCATACTTCATTCTATTTTTGTCATTGCACTTTCGATTTCCTCTGAGAGTGCTCCTGACGCACACGTTTCCTGAGAGGACCGTTATTATTCTTGCATGTGCTTAACTGCAGGGCTGTCATAATGGACGGACGGGCCAAAAAATTGTCGTGTAGTCACGTGACGAATGTGACGGACGGTTATCGGACGGACGCTTATCGGACAGGCTCCCGACCGCGAGCAAAATTACTGTCCTCACAGTTTACTATTGTTTACCATGGGTGGCGCCCGTCGTCGTGTCCGCGCGCGTCTTTGCGCCTGTTCGCGCCTGTCATATGTGGTTGATCGCGTCCGTCGTCAGTCTCGCGCGCGCGCGGTGATCGCGCCCGATAACCCTCGCCCGATCAAGGTCGCCCGCGCCCGTCGCGTGCTCGCAGTGATCGCGCCCGTCGTCTGTCTCGCGCGCGCAGAGTGATCGCGCCCGATTATCCTCGCCCGATCACGGTCGCGCGCGCCCGTACCTTAGGATGAACGTGCTCGCATCCGTACCAGCCTGCGCGCGCCCAACCTGCTCGCGCCCACACTCTCGCCCCGTGAGTATAAATTGCCACCCTCCTCCACTGATTCGCACCCCCCCCACTTTGTTCATTTTGCCTTCAACAGCCCAAGGGTAGCTGATTGCTTAGTGTTACGGTGGGTTTCTCAACATTCGCTGTACCGTCCAACATGAATTCCAACGCCTGCAATTGCCAACAAATCAAGTTGATTATGAGTTTAACGAATGGTGCCACTCCACCGGGCACTGCACAGCGAACGGACACAGTTATTTGGTCAATGCTGGAGCGACTCCGTCAACTGATTGACTTCTTCGAGGATTGGATCTCTCGCCGTGACAAATTGGTGGCCTACGCAGAGAATGGACGCCCTCTGCCTCCAACCACTGAAGAGCAGTTGGCAACCCAAGCGACTGTCGAAGAACTTGACTATGAGATTGGCGATCTCATCAAAGAACTGAAGAAGGAGATGGCAATACTTTGTGTCCCTAATATTGTCTCTAGTGCTCAAACGAACCATTTCGAGACGCACTTGAAAGACCTAGAGGAACGGTACCTAGAGTGCATGGCACTGTAATCGACATTACGATGAAGTGATAAATTTTCAAAATAAATAAAGTATTTTTTTTTAACTCTGAATTTGCAAGTTCTCTTTGGTTACGCTAATTTTTAACAGTTCTCTAGTTTGTGGTGGCGCCGGTCCTGGACTAGTGCTCGCGCCCGTTCATCCAGCGTTGGCGCCCGACAGTCGCGCTCGTGCAATTTGGATCGCGCCCGACTAATATCTGGGCGCCCGCATCGACGTCCGCGCGCGCGCCCCTTCGGTACCCGGACGACGCCCGCGCGCGCTCGACGAGAACCGAGTCGGTACCCGCTCGCGCGCAGTAAAACCCGCTCGCGCCCGTCATATACCCGCCACTGAACCGCTCGCACCCGTTGATATCCGCGCGGGCGCGAAAGTATACACGGCCGAAACCCTGCCGTCGGCGCCCGCGCGCGCCCGTCGGGTTTCCACTCGCACCCGTAACAGGTTGTTCGCGCCCGTTCCCTAGCGCCCGTGAGTATAAAAGGGCGATGTACCCCCTCATTTTGCACTCCCCCCCCTTTATGCACCTTGCCTTCAACAGCCCCCGGGTAGCTGATTGCGAGGTACTCAAGTGGGTCCAAGCACTCTGACACGTGTCTTTGTTTTTGTTCTCCAGAACTCTATGGTGTCTGTGTATTACATTTGAGAATTTTGTAAATGTTTATAATTTGTAAATGTGATTGAGGTTTTGGGGTAGTCGTAGGCTTTTAATTTTGCACTTTTGGAAGACTTCGAAGAACGATCTACCTCGAGCAGATATGCAACAGCAGCGACCGACTCTACTTACAGAGGCAGAACAGAGGAAAAAGGAAAAGGGTGCAGGACGGAAAAGGCATGGAAACCTCCAACCTAAGAGGGTTCACGTCTTAATGAATCCTGCAAAGCTGGCATTCAGAGGGGAAGCCGCACCGCAACCATGGAGTCTAGCAACGTATGAGGAATTCATTGAATGGTGCCACATTGGGAAGTTATTCCCGTTGCACCGTCATAATAATAATCGTACTTCAAACAAGGCAAACATGAAATATTGCAAGAACCGTCAGTTCGGGAGGCGGTGTTTGGAGGTGTACCAGGTTCTATACAGACAAACGATCAACGAAAGAAACGAGGTTCCGCTCTTTATTTGTAGAATGGTATATGCTGAGGTAATGCTTCATAGGCAAGTGGATTGGAGGACCATACGATTGACTCCTAGCGTCCAGCGGCGTCCACGAGAGATGGTGATACCTACAGGGGTCCTAACATTTCCAGATTATGACTGGGCATACTTGGATGATCCTGAGGATCAAGCGCCTGTTGAATGGAGTGACTCAGGGGAGGATAATGATTCTGATGGTACGGTAGACCGTCCCCCTCAGTCACAAACAAGAGCAGCGACTAGTGCTAGAATCACACGGTTAAAAAAGAAGGATCCTGAGCTAGCTGCCTGTTTGTCGACGAGGAATCTTGCACCGCCTGCAAATCCTACAGGACTGGGTATTCCTCATCAGGCTCCTCCAGCAATCGTCGGGGGCCCGAGCAATGTTGACTTTGCTCCTCCTATATTACTTCCACAGATTGCGGGCCCGAGCAATGTTGACGTAGCTCCTCATGTATTGAATCCACAGATTGCGGGCCCGAGTGATGTAATGGAAGATGATGACACTGGGTTTGCAGATGAGTTGGAGGCTACAATAGCCGCCGCTGATGCCCAAGGCCCGCAAGGCGATGCATTGCAGAAGGAGCTGGAAGGAAAAAATGCAATAATTTCTGAGATGGAGAAGACTATCCAGAACTTGTACGAAGAAGCTGATAGGATGAATGAGATTATACGGAAGCAGAATGAAGAGATTTCGCAACTTCGATCTGCGAGGGCTCTGACTTACGTACCCGAGGCAAGCCAAGCTCCAATCCCTAGTAGCCCTGGAATGAACGAGGAAGACGTGAATGCCATCATTGAATCGGCCACGCACGGTCTCCTGGAAGATACCCCGGTCCGAGTTGCCCGTAAGCCAATCATCCCATTCGCGTCATCAAGTCAAGTGATGCACCCCCCCAGCGGCAAATCATGTTCGTGTATTCTCAAGAGACGGAGGACTCTTTGGGATTTCAACAGCCATCGGTACCCACTGTCTCCGAATTGCAAGCTACCAACGGGATGCTCAGAAAGTATCTGATCGAGATGAGCAGACAGTACTACCAATGGAAGATTGCATGCATCATGAACGTCGACCGTTTCAGACAGATGCACGATGAGTTCAAGAGGATTGACCGCGACTACCTCCAGCTTAACTCGAGGAGAGATTTCGGACTTGCCTCGTGGGCAGATCCAGATGAAATGTTCCCTGACGACATACCGATGATTGCTAAAGCAATAGATTGGACGCAGTTGGAGTGGGAGTACAAGACCGCCATATCCAATGAGAAGATCCCTAAAAATACAAAGCCAAGATTGCTCTGGCCCAATCCAGCGAAGTATGTGTTGGATGGAACCAAGTGTGCAATTTGTACCAATCTATTTGGGCCAGAGGGGGGCTGGTCATTGGGATCCTGTCAATGCATGTATCATCCACAATGCTTGATTTCCCATGCCTTGATACGTCGGCGGTGTGCAGTATGTAAGGCCCCCTTACACAAGCAATTTTATGAGCAATTCGGCCTAGTGAATTGGATGCCGCCGCATTGGGAGCAAAATAAGGAAAATACTCCTGACTTTCCGGACAAGTGGGGTGAAGACTTGATTTGGAATTGGCTTATGGGAATGCACCAGTCCTATGTTAAACAAATAAGCGATCAGTGGAGGTGGGACCAGAATCCTGCGGAGATTGTAAGGATCCCGGCGCGAGGGAGAGTCCCGAGTCCGGTCGCGAGTCCCGGCGCGGGAGGGACAGGGAGTCCCGGCGCGAGCAGGGAGTCCCGCTGCGAGTCCCGAGTCCCGGCCCGAGCAGGGACAGGGAGTCCCGGCGCGAGTCCCTAGTCCCGCCGCGAGAGGGAGAGGGAGTCCCGACTGTAACTCATCAAGGGCGAGACGGAGGAGGAACTCGAGGGAAGGAGGAATTTCTTCTACCAAGTGCTACATGGGCACTGGGATATTCAAACTCGTACATTCCAGTACGGCCGCCATCCTCTTGGATTTAAGTGGAATTCCAAAGGGGAGTTGGTTGCGGATCAGATCAAGGAGTTGCAAGACATGACTGAAGAGGATCTCCGGATCGCTGAGGAAGTACAAACCGCGGAATCTGAATGGGATATATTGTTCAAGACTCAAGCCGTGGATTTCCTATGTGCGCAACATACTCCGGAGGTCGTAACAGTGCTCCGTCGGATGCGCAACAACAACTTCATGGAAGCAATGCTTGGAGGAGATGGCATAGCGAAGAGAACCCGTTCTGCAAAGCGGAAACTGATCGCTAGCGATGGGGCAGAAAGTAGTGCAGCCGGTAGCTCTCGTGCTCGACACGATGAGGGTGGATCGAGTTCCTCTGCACCGGGCACGTGACGTCGTGGACATCCATGAGTGAAGACCACGTTTTGTAAAAAGATATCGGAATATAAATACATGTAGAAGGCATAGGGGTATGGATAGGTTTAGGATTACATTCACATGTTTAATGTTTGTTAAACTCAAACAATGGATGATAATTTTCTTTTGTAAATCATTGTCGTGGTTCCCAAGACGCTTTTATTCTCCCTACATAATACATTGGCCTCCCTTTTTTTAATTGCCAATCATGTTATTCATTCCGCCCGTTGTCTCATCTCCTTCCATCGTATGATAAGTATATAAATATCTCTGTTGCACACCAAAATGTTTAATATGTTCTGTGGATTTAAGTCACGGTAAGAAAACTTAAGTTATTGTAAGTGTATTTAACTTATGGACTGAATTTTATATTACGTGGATTTGAACTCTGAACCCACCCGCATGCACGCGCGCGTTTGCGCGCGCCCGTAGTGTGCGTACCCGCGCGCCCGCAAACCTGCCCCAGCAAGAGTAAACCCACGATTGCGCCCGTACGCGTGCGCGCGCGCGAACTGCTCGCGCCCGTCGCACCAACAGCGCGCGAACGGATACCGAAATGTGGAACACCCGACAGTGTCTCCGTCGTTGTGCTCGCGCCCCATTTCGCACGCGCCCGACTACTCGCGCCCGACATTGCACGCGCGCGAGCACTGCAACCTAGGTGGGGGATTAATTCCTTCTCTCATTTCGAACACTACGCTTTTATTTAATTCCTTCTCTCATTTCGTCCGTTCATTTTTATAATTCCACCTCTCCTCCATCCTCCCGCCTTATTTTTATTCAATACTCCTACGCTCTTTATTTATTTATTTATTTATTTTTTCCCCCTTCTTTGAACACTACGCTCTTATTTAATTCCTTCTCTCATTTCGTCCGTTTATTTTTATAATTCTACCTCTCCCCCATCCTCCCGCCTTATTTTTATTCAATACTCCTACGCTCTTTAATTTGTTTTTTTTTTTTTTTTTTTCCCCCTTCTTTGAACATTACGCTCTTATTTAATTCCTTCTCTCATTTCGTCCGTTTATTTTTATAATTCTACCTCTCCCCCATCCTCCCGCCTTATTTTTATTCAATACTCCTACACTCTTTAATTTGTTTTGTGTTTTTATTTTCCCCCTTCTTTGAACACTACGCTTTTATTTAATTCCTTCTCTCATTTCGCTTGTTCATTTTTATAATTCCACCTCTCCCCCATCCTCCCGCCTTATATTTATTCAATACTCCTACGCTCTTTAATTTGTTTTTTATTTTTTTTCCCCCCTTCTTTGAACACAACGCTCTTATTTAATTCCTTCTCTCATTTCGCTTGTTCATTTTTATAATTCCACCTCTCCCCCATCCTCCCGCCTTATATTTATTCAATACTCCTACGCTCTTTAATTTGTTTTTTATTTTTTTGTTCATTTTATAAATTCGAATGCCTATTCGTTTACTTTATTTTATTTTATTTTCTTTTGGGTACTCCAATCTCCCATACTAATGTATGGTATTTCAGTGTAGTCCATTCTCTCCCTTAAGCTTTTTTTTTTTTTTTTTTTGGAACTTACGACTTTTAAACTTCATTGCGCGCGCCCTTTTGGATCGCGCGCGTCCGAGCGCGCCAGCAGGCGCCCGCGCGATCGCGTCCGCAGTCGACCCATTGAAGCTGCCCACGCGCGCCCGCGCCCGCAAGTACGCGCGCGCGCGCCCGCTTTCTCCACGCGCGGTCGCGAGCTCGCCGAACTGCGTGCGCCCTGCTCGCGCCCGTCTCCAACTACGCCGCGTGCGCGCGCGCTCGTGGTGTCAACTGGATTAACGCAGTAACTAGTAAAATTTATCCCATATTTTAAGTTAACACTGCCTGAGGTTAGCTTAAAACGACTTACCTTCCAGTGGGAGGGCAGAAACATGAAGGGCGAGATGACTACCTGCTCCAGTACTTAGACATGTGTGAATGGGGTGGGTAGTCCTCCCGCACTCTCATGTTTCTCAATCTTTTCACTTAAATAGGATTCCTTTTTATGTAGATGTGCACGTGTATGTAGTTCACACACTTTAATTTTTTTAAACTTTATTCATTTTTCCCTCTCGTTGTTACTTCTTCTCAGTGAATTGAGGTGGCCAAATCGATCTCGGCCGTTTGATCGCGCCCGCACCCAACCGCCCGTGCGCGCCCGCGCCTGCCTTCGCCCGCCGCTCTCCGCCCGTGCGCGCCCGCGCCTGCATTTGCCCGCCGCTCTCCGCCCGCGCCCGCCCGCTTCGCTCTCCAGCGCTCGCGCCCAATGCATCCCCGCCCGTCTTCCCCCGCGCGCGCTATCCGCCACGCGGCCTGCAATCGCGCGCACCCACCTGCGCCCGCCCGTTCGCGCCGGAGCGCGCCCGATCTTCAAGTGTGCGCGCCCCCGTTCGGTCGCGCCCGTCTGGACAGTACTCGCCCGGTCGAGGGCGGCAGTATATAAACTGCCCCCTTGATTTGACAAATACCTTACCTCCTTGCGTGCTTCATGTCCTGGGTCTCATTGAGGGCTCCTTGCTTGAAATTGTTAGCTTGGTAAGACACTTGGTTTGGGTGGGGGGAATGTAAAGATTCTTCTCTCCATAAATCAATGTGTCAAGCACTTTTCAGACACACTAAGTTATTCAGATAATAATCTTTTGGTACTACTGGTCCTATTAGTCTCGATACTTCCCTAATCATTCACTATGGATCCGGTTGAAGCGGTTGAACCGGTTGAAGTGGTTGCTCCGGCTAGAGCCATTCCAAGACTTGGTACGAGAGAGTGGGCACCATGGTTTACGGTCAAGCTCCAGAAAGGGTCTTTTATCACATAAGGTAGCCCAATGTGTGTATTGCAGGACCAAGTTTTCGTACGTGAAGTCTAGGTGCTTTCAGCATTATGGTTGGGACCAGTCCAATCTCTCGAGGGTTTGCCAAAAGGCACCTACCGTAGTGAAGAGGAAGTTTCAGTTTTGCGCTGGGAAGATTCCCGGCCCTTTGACACAGGAGGAGATGGATGGTATGAGGCCAACGTACCCCGCGTCAGTTCAACGTCCGTGTTCGAGTGCTTCGACACACGGCACTCTATACGATGGATCCGAACCCTCGTATAATGATACCGAAGAGGACCAAAATGTCTCCAGTGCTGCACCTAGTAGGGCCGGCTCGAATACCACTAGGAGCTTGCGACAACAGGACATGAGTGAAGCACTCCAGATCGCCAAGCAAAAGGAGCTGGACATGTTGTGGTCATCCTTCTTTTACGAAGCCAACGTCGCATTCAACGTGGCCAAGCACCCAGCATTTATTAAGGCGGTGAGCACAACCGCGGCTGCCGGATTTAACTACAATCCTCCTTCCTATGACGCGATGCGAACAACGCACATCAAGGAAAAAAAGAAGTTGATCAAGGCAAAGATTGATGAACGTACGAGAACGTCGACCGAGTTATACGGGGCTACCATATGCTCCGATGGTTGGGATAATGTGAATCGCCGACCGTTGATGAATGTCATGCTAGTATGTCCGGCAGGCGATGTATTTCTTGTGTCTGTTGATATGACTGGCAAGAAGAAGTCAATGGGATATATTGCCGGGGAGATGAAGAAATATATTCGAGAAATTGGCCCTCAGAATGTTGTCCAGATTTGCACGGACAATGCTGTTAAAGGGTGATTTACCTTCACCCTTCAAAAGCTAAGTCTACTGTCCAAATCTAAAGGAGAACCCAAGAAATTTCAGTACCCACCTAGTTATTTCTACCTCTAGATCCTGCTCCTAGGCTGTACTCAACAAACCCAGTTCCTGCTCCATTCAAACTGCTCTCAATGCAACTATCCAACACCCCATTTCCCACAAATCCCTAGTAATCATTACACATACTTCAATGTATTCAAAAGAGTCTACTTTCAGCATTAAAGTCTGTTCCATACAATCAGTCCTGCTCCTAGCAGATTCTGATCTGCTCTAACACACCATCCTCCTCATCCTAACCTCTAAGTCCCCCTCCTAACCTCCATAGCCACCACAAACTCTGCAAGAGAGTGAGAGAGAGTGAGAGTCGCCACCCTCACTCCTCACTAACCCCCCCCCAAACCCTAGCCGCCCTCCAATCTGTCCGTTTTTCATCCAAGTCGATTTTTCATCCGACAGTCAAAACTTCATCCAAAACGCAGTAACTAAGAAATCTGCAGTAACTAACTGTTTTACTGCTCCTGGCACTTTACTGCTACTGGCAGTTTTACTGTTTCCGCTCCTAAATTACGGCTCCTAGGTAAAAAAGGCCAAAAATCCCTTTAACATTATCCCCCTTTTAGTCAGCATCTGCCCTCAGATGCTCCGGCTTTAAGTTTTATGTAGTTAGCTAAAAATTAAAAAGTGTCAAAAAATTTAAAACCGAGTCTACCACTGGTCCTACTAGTACTCTTCGTACTCAACTGCTGATTCTCTAGTGCCAGTTGGTCGAAGTTGTGGAATCGGGCATTGGTCTTGAGCTCCAACTTCATCCTCCTGGTCCTAAGTACCTCTGCCTGGACCCCCTTATCAACCCAAGCGTGGCTCTCCCTCTCTTGGGCCTGCTGAAGTGCCACTGACCGCTGCTGAGCATGTTGGAGCTGGTTAGTCAACTCCCAAATCTTCTCCTCCTGAGTAAGACTGAAGCTGATAAGGTCTTGGTAGCTGGGGCCAGACCGATCCTCCTGCTCCTGCAAATCCTGCACACGTGATGCTTGTGCCAATGCCACTTGCAACTACTGAACCAACATGCCTACCTCCTTGGTGATACTCACTTGGTCCTCTGGTGCCTGCTGCCATGCCCCTCCTGATCTGGTTGAGATCGTTGTGTCTACCTGGCTTGTGGATAAATCCACACTTGGCTCCTCCTGTTGGTCTATAGGATCCTGCTCCTGTGGCTGGTCCATTATAATCTGGTCCTGGCGCTGCTCCTCGGACTGCTCCTGGGGCTGGTCCTGATGCTGATCTTGGTGCTGCTCCTGATGCTGCTCCTCTAATACTGGCAGCTGCCTGGTGGGTGCCAACAGTAAAACCATGTCTGGGCTACTGGAGAGCTGTACTAGACTACTCCTCTGCCCACCCATCCTCTTGACTTGGTGTCCTCCTCTAGATCCGTGTGGCATCCTAGCCTGGTCTTTGGATCTTTGCTGCTCTTGTTCTACCTCTTACTGGTCCCATTTCTCTTGGTCAGTTCCTTCATTTTTCTCTTTTTTATTTTTCTTACCTCCTCCATCTCTGGTCCACCTTGGCTGGTCCCTGTATTCTTGGTCATTTGGACTGATGTCCTGCTGGTCGTTCTCCAGACTCCCGTTCTTTTGGTCCTCTATCTTGGCTGCTGCCTCATCTTCTTGGTCTCCAACCACTTTCTTCTGGTCTTCAAGCTCTTGCTGTTGGTCTCCCTAGCAACCGCTCCTGCTATAATCCTGGCTGCCTCCTCCTCTTGGCTCACAATGCTCTTGCTTCTCTCTGCTTTGGCAGCCGCTCCTACTGAAACCCTGTTTGCCGCCTCCTCTTGTCTGATAGCGCTCCTTCTGCTGTCCCATCTCTTGTTCCTGTTTTAGAGGGCTGATTTCCACTACCCCGCACAATACTGCTAGCTGCTTCCTTTCTTTCTCTCCTGCCCCTTTTCTGATTACTTTCTCTATTTTTTCTCTTTTTTCTATTATTTTTTCCTCTATTTCACCCTCATCTCTTTTTTCTAAATTTTGGCCCTCTTCCCACCTGTTCTCCTGCTCAAGATCTTTGTCATATCCCTCTTCATTTTTGCTGTACTCGTCCTCTCTGTTCCTGCTCCGCTTGTTTTGGTCTGCTTCCTGATCCTTGAAAAAATTGTTGTCTTGGTCCTTGAGGCCTGCACTGTCTTGGTCTGCCTCCAGGTCCTCTCTTCTCTTGCTCTGTCGGTCTTGGTCTTCTCCGTGGTCCTCTCTTGTCCTGTTCAGCTGGTCTTGATCTTCTCCCTGGTCCTCTCTTGTCCTGTTCAGGTGGTCTTGGTCTTCTTCTTGATCCTTGAAAAAATTGTTGTCTTGGTCCTTGAGGCCTGTACTATCTTGGTCTGCCTCCAGGTCCTCTCTTCTCTTGCTCTGCTGGTCTTGGTCTTCTCCCTGGTCCTCTCTTGTCCTGTTTTGCTTGTCATGGTCTTGTGAACCTGATGTATGCTTCTCTCTGGTGCCAGCTCTGTCCTGGTAATCTAAATTGTTCCCTTCTTGGCGTGTGTGACCACTATCCCCCTTTTGCTGTTCGACCAGTCCCTTGGTCGAGTACTCTGGTATGGTTGTCAGAAACTGGTCCAGATAGGCTCTTTCTGCTCCTGCCACCGGGTCCTAGTCTCCATCTTTTTGGGGCAGTGCTACTGTCTCAACGACCAGTACATCCTGCTTGGTGGCCAGCCAATGTTCCTCCTCTTCATCGATGAGTCCTTCAGTAAGGTTGTAGCAGACCAATACCTCAGGTAAATCTGGTCCAGACTCCTTCTTCCGGCTCACTGATACTGTCTTGACAGTCCCGTTGCCTCGAATTGTGACCAGATTTCTACCCCAGTCATGATTGACTTTTGCATCGATCAACCAAGGACGACCTAACAGCATGCTATACTCCTCATTCACTTCCTTATTCTTGATGACAGTTAGTGTAATCAGATAAGGAATGCTATGGATGTGTACCTTCACATTTCTGATTATCCCTACTGGTTCCACCACAGTCTGGTCTGCCATCCTCAATCTGTAGGGAGCACGTTGTGGGTCCTTCAGTCCTAAACGCTTCAGCTCCTCTTCAGTAATGAGATTGACACCAGATCCACCGTCCAGCAATACCTTGTCCAAGGTCCCGTTGCCAATCTGCACAGTTAACATAGGCAATTCTGTGTCAACATCTACTGCCAAGCTGGGTATCAGACCTGGTTGACCTCCTTTTCTGGTCATCTGCTCCATTCCAGCCGTTTCGCCTTGACCAGAATCCTTACTGGCCCTTAACTCCGGAAACACATGGGCCTTGACAATCTCAATCATGTTTGGAGCCATCTGTAGTAGCTGACCCAAAGGCACTGTAACTGGACTGGCCAATATCCTCCTGCCCACCAAGTTTGCATAATCCTGCTCCTGGTCCCCCCTTGTACTCGTTTCTGCAGGTACTCCTGGTCCCTCTTGATCAGTCTTAAAGCTGTAATTGAGGACATCAGAATCTGGGAATCCTGCCCACTCACTGTCTTGTATCTCTGCTTCAGCCATCTCCTGAGCTTCATGTGAGTGAGCAGTCTTGGTCTGCTCTGCTGCTCTCGCCTCCTGCTCCTCCTTGAGCTGAATCTCATTCAGGGCTTCTAGCATAGAATCCCTGAGCCGTTCATCCTCCTTCAAGTCTTCCTTGGTCTGGGCCTTCCTTGGTTCTGGTTCCTTGGACTGGTCTTCAATAGGAGGTAATCCTTCCTTCTTCCTTTAGGCCCTGGTCATACTGGCCACGTCCACTAGGTCCTGTGGCTCATCCAGCCATTCAATTTCCACATTGCTCACATGGTGATCCTGTTTTTTGTTCGTCTTCTCCTGGTCAGCTAAATTTTGATCCCATTGTGCCTTCTTGGGGCAGTTCCAGCTTCTGTGGTCTGCTCCTCCACACAAGAAGCAACACGGTGGTTGATCACCATATCTCCTCTGTTGACTACTGCCTGCCCTGGAGTTCGGTGGTCTCTGGTACCCTTCGCTGTAACTGTAACTTCCTGCAGGTTTAGAAGCAGATACTTCATTGACACAAACAGGTTCTTCTCCTTCCTTCTTCGCACCTGACCCCCTCTGGTTGGCTGGGTTGTACCAACAGTTTGCATCGTCATGGCCCAGCTTCTTACAGATTCCACAGGCTTTCCTTGGAGCCTCTTGGCTTGTTTCCTTCCTGGTCACTGTGGCTGCCTTACTGCTGGTCTCCACTTTCTTTACCTCAATCTTAGTGGGTTTACCACTAGAGTCAGTGCAGTTCTCCTCGCATCTCAAGGCTGCATCCACTAACTCTGTCAAGCTCTTGACTGGTGCTACACTGGTAGTAATCTTGATATACTCCAGTAGTCCTGCTCGAAAATTAGTGATTCTGAACCCTTCTCCTGGATCAGATTGTAGACATTTGATTAGAGTCATGAACCGATCATAGTAATCTTGTACCTTCTCTCTGTCCCCTTGGTAGAAAGACTTCAATTCCCTGTATACTGCCTCATCCGTGGTCTGGTCTCTGTACCTCCTCCTGAAAGCAGCTTTAACATCCTCCCATGAGCAGTAGACATGGTTCTCCAGGAAATTCTCATACCATGCACCAACCTTGTCCAGCAAAGTGGTACCCATCAGGTTGATTATCACCTGCTCATCTGTTTCTCCATTGTGCCATAGGGTCCTCTCAAACTGCCGTATGTGGGCATCTGGATTCGTCCCTTCCTTGTACTTCGTGTAGGTCAGCGGCTTCCTCTGTGACACAAGGACTGGTCCTGTCACTGGTGGTACCCTGGGTCTAGCAGCTGGTGGGTAGGCTGGTCGACCATGCCTCACTGGATAATTGCTGTCCGTTGTATCCCCTGGTACTCCTATTCCTGCAGGTGGCCTAGTATCATATGGCATCCCTCTCATTATCTCTGCTGGTCTTCTATATCCTGTTCCTGTGTCAGGAACTCCTGCTCCGGCTTCTGCTCCTCCGCTTGGCCAGTATGCAATTCTGTTGACTTCTGGTCTGTACTCATCACCTGTGAGGTGATCCACACATGTAGAATGTGCTCCTCCTCCTCCTGTTGGGCTCACCCGAGTCCTCGAGGTTGGGAAATGGTCTGTCCCTGGCCTTCCTGGTATAGCAGATGTAGTGTAGGGTGCTCCCATCAATTCTGCTTCCCTCATTTGACCTGGTCTGTCCCCTTGGACCACTGATTGTTCATATGCTGCCCACGGATCCGCCCTTGGTTTGGCCTGGAGTTTCTGGCTCTCTTCCCTCAGTATCTCTTGCCATTTGTAAAGGGTTGCCTGCCGGGTAGCTTCTTTCATTTCTTCCTCCTTCTTCTTCTGGTCCTCCAATCTCTGTGCCTCTTGTAATAATCGCAGAGCCTCCTGTCTTAGCAAGTCCTGCTGCATTGCTTCTTTTCTCTCTGCTGCCTGCTTCATCTCCTCCCTCCTTTGAGTCTCCTGCCAGGTTCTGAGAGCCTCCTATCTCTGCTTCTCCTGGTCCTACTCTTCAAGCCTCTTTGTTTCCTGCCATAGCTTCATGGCTTCCTTCAGTTTGATCTCCCCCCGATTCTTTTCTTCCCAAGCCTCCATTGTCTCTCTGAACCTGGCTGCCTGGCCTAGCTTTTCCATCTGCCTCCTGTACAGGTCCTCTGTTGCCTGCTGGTTTCTTCGTTCTCTTTCTGCCTGCCTTCTAGCCTGCTGTCGAGCCTTTAACTCCTCCAGCTGTCTTCTGTCCTCCTCATCTTCTTCCAGCTCCTTTCCTTGGAACTGCTCTTGTGCAAAATGTACCACTGGTCTCTTGGGATTCACCTGTGCTGGCTTACCCGTTTTGTACATCTCTGACAGTACTGCTGCTCCTGTCTGGACTCTGTCCCCAGTGTTAACTTCTTCCAACTTTTTCTTCAGCGTCTCCAATGTCTCCACCAAATCACCTGGTGTCTTCTCCCCTGGTTTTGGTGTGTCTGCTCTGCTGCCTCCTTTCTTCTCCTCCTCCTGGTAATGGTCATATGCTGATGCCATTCTGGTCTGGGGGTTCCAGCAATGCTGTGTGTCTCCTTCACCTGGCCTTGGGAATTCCCTCCTGGTGGTCCTGGGTGATAGTGGATGTCCCTCATACTTCCGAATTTCTTCCTCATCCTCCTGCCAATTCTTGAAGCTTGGGCCAGGTTCTCCTCTTGCTGACCCTGTCCTCAAGCTTACTCCAAGTATTGTCTCCTGGCTCGAATTTTGTCCTACCACGTCCATGTCAATCAGGTCCCTGGTTCTCCCTTTAGCTATACTTTCTTCTGAACTCAATTGTCCTCCCATTGGTTTTCCTACTTCTGCTGCTGCTCTTTGCTCCCTGAGTTCGTACCTTGCCAACCGTTCTGCTGCTTGTCTCCTGGCTATCTCCTCCTTGTCCCACCCTGGGTATTCTCTGTCCATTGCAGTACAGTTTGCTGCTCTTCCCTTGGTGCTCTCTATTCAGGTCCTCTTCAGGTTTGGCTGGTACTTCCAGTAACTGAGTCTGCTCCTTCAAAACTCCTGGGTAGGTGCTGTCGGTTCCTTGTCCTCAGCCCTCCTCTGGTCCGTTGGATGCTAGTCCTCCTGTTTCCTGGTTCCTGTCCAGTCCATCCCTTTTTCACCCTTCCACTTTGGTTCCTTTGGGACCTGTCAGTCTTTACTGTCCTACTGTAGATAGTTCTCTGCCCTTAGTTTCGCAAGTTCTAACATAGTCTCAGTTTTTCAAGCTTCCATACATTACAGTTTTGCAAGCTTCTAACCACAGGTTGTCTACTGGTTCTTTACTGTCCATTCATTTTTGTTTTTAATTTTTCAATTTTCCCCATTTTCCCATTTTCTGCTTAATCCAATTACTGTTTTCTTATCTCATCTTTACTGTTCGCACTTTTACCCTCAGTTTCCACTGTTACCTTTTACTGCTCAACTGTTTTTTATGGACTGATAATTTTTTTTTAAATTTTTTACCGTTACTTTTTTACTGCTTCCAGTATGTTTTTACTGACTGGTAACTTTTCAACTTTTTCCCGCTACTTTTTACGGGCTAGTAATTTTTTAACTTTTTTTCCGTTACTTTTTACTGCTCGAATGTTTTTCACTAACTGGTAACTTTTTCACTTTTTACCGCAACTTTTTACTGGTTGTTTTTCATGCAGTCTACTGTTCCTTTCCTGACTGTCTGAATTCAACAGTGGTTTGGAACATACCTGATCCCCGTGACTATCCTCCCTCTGCTTTGGAGCTATCCTCAGCTCCTGTGCCTTGACTGTTTTGCATTGGCTCCTCTCCCACGTGATTCTGGGACTTGGCACCCTCAGTTTCGAAATGCGCTCCAACTGCAGAATCGGTGGTCCTCTTGTAACGTTGACTACTCGAACATTGGCTCCTCCTCACTGGATTCTGGAACCTGATCTCCTCAGCCTCGAACTGTCCTCCTGCTGCAGCATCTGTGGTACGTTTGCTGCTGGAATCCTGGGACTGTAATCCTATGACAGTAAATCTGTGACTGTAAGGCTGTCACTGCGAATCCTATTACTGTAAAGCTGTAACTGTAACCCTGTGACTGTAATCCTATGACTGTAACCCTCTGCCTTGGCCACTGTGCCAGTCTACCTGTTCCAGAACTGTCCTACGCTGTACAGATTCGCAGCAAGAGCCACCTGATCCGTTCTTAATGCATGGTCGCCAATGTTAAAGGGTGATTTAGCTTCACCCTTCAAAAGCTAAGTCTACTGTCCAAATCTAAAGGAGAACCCAAGAAATTTCAGTACCCACCTAGTTATTTCTACCTCTAGATCCTGCTCCTAGGCTGTACTCAACAAACCCAGTTCCTGCTCCATTCAAACTGCTCTCAATGCAACTACCCAACACCCCATTTCCCACAAATCCCTAGTAATCATTACACATACTTCAATGTATTCAAAAGAGTCTACTTTCAGCATTAAAGTCTGTTCCATACAATCAGTCCTGCTCCTAGCAGATTCTGATCTGCTCTAACACACCATCCTCCTCATCCTAACCTCTAAGTCCCCCTCCTAACCTCCATAGCCACCACAAACTCTGCAAGAGAGTGAGAGAGAGTGAGAGCCGCCACCCTCACTCCTCACTAACCCCCCCCAAACCCTAGCCGCCCTCCAATCTGTCCGTTTTTCATCCAAGTCGATTTTTCATCCGACTGTCAAAACTTCATCCAAAACGCAGTAACTAAGAAATCTGCAGTAACTAACTGTTTTACTGCTCCTGGCACTTTACTGCTACTGGCAGTTTTACTGTTTCCGCTCCTAAATTACGGCTCCTAGGTAAAAAAGGCCAAAAATCCCTTTAACAAATGCAGCCAACATGCTTGGCGCCATGGATAATATCCTAGAGGAGTTTCCTCACATGTACAAGCAGGGCAGTTGTGCCCATATTCTAGATCTTCTTATGGAGGACTGGGGCAAGGAAGTCTTTGTGAAGGATTTGGTCGCCAAGGCTAAACACGTGTGTCATTACATTCGGAGACATCATGTTCCCATGGCCCTTTTCCGCAAATTTGAACCGAAGTTTTCCTTGGTGGTTCCCGTTGAAACCAGATTCGCTTGTAACTATCTGATGATAGCGCGCCTTATGGAGGTTAAATTTGCTTTGGAGCAAGTGGTCATGGCATCGGAGTGGTTCGAGTATGTCGACGGTTTATTCACCCAAACCGACGGGGTGCGTAATCATGCACGCGCAAGTCTAGTGCGTCAAACAATCCGTGATGATGGATTTTGGCATCAGTGTGACAACTTCAAGCACCTGGTGAAACCAGCCCTGGTAGCTCTCAGAACGTTCGATGGAAACCAGCCCGCAATGGGCAAGGCATGGATTACAATGAGCAACTTAAAGGATAACGTATACAGTCTCCGAGGAGACCCTTGCTTTTTCCCGCCGGACATGGCAACAAGGCTGGAGAGGCGATTCGATTGTAGATAAGACATGATGCACACCGATCTTCATTATGCCGCGGCGCTCTTGAACCCTTGGGTTAGAACGCATAAGGGCTTACAAGTCATAGGAGAAGCGAAGGCGGCTCTCAATCGGGTGTTTCGTCAGGTGGGTGGCCAAATGGAAATTCCATTTGCCGTTCTTATGAAAGAGATGATCGAGTTCGACGAGGGACGTGGCCCTTACAGCCCCGAAGTGACCATCGATATCAAAGGTTTGAAGCTGGAACCCCATCAATGGTGGCAGAGGATTGGAGGAGGGCCCTTGGCAGTCATTGCGAAGCGCATTTTATCTCAGGTCTGCTCCGCCTCATCGTGTGAACGGAATTGGAGCATGTATTCGTTTGTCCACAACAAGGTACGCAACCGCCTAGGGTTGGAGAAGTCTGAGGCCTTGGTGTACATTTATACGAATAGCAGACTCCTCCGCGAACGCCCAAAGCCCAACCCCCTTAGATGGTACGAGAACAATGCATGGTCAGAGGAGTCAGATCCGGAGAGAGATCCAAGCGAAGAGGACGGAGATGACGACGATCATAACATACCAGTTGACTACGCCGGCAGTGGGGATGATGATGTTTGGGGACATGATAACGTCGACGTTAACACGTTTGGGCAAAACGACGGTAATGGCAATGGGCGCGGTGACGCTAACCGCAACAATCCTCGTGACCGCAACAACCACGATGATAACGGTGATGCGTACGACTTCAACAATGAACCAGAATATAACCAAGGAAACCCGGACATGAACATCTATGGAGACGAATTACCCACACTCCCGGTATTTGATGAAGCGGCTAATGCAGAAGGAAGAGACGCACGTGACGTAGGAGATGCTATTCCAGTCCATATCAATCCCGAGGACAATGACGGGGTTGCAGATGATTCATCCAGCGAGGACCATCTTGGCAACGATAACCATGCTGGCGATGATGACGAGGACAGTGACGAAGGGGGTGATGGAAGTCATGGACGGGCTGTAGATGGACCTCATTGGACCGGCCTCGTTAGTGGGGAGGGCAATTGGGGAACCGTTCCGGCACAAGGAGACTCAAGCTTGCTTCAAGAGATTCCTCCTGCTCAGGAGAGAAGGACCGTTCACGCAATCCCCCTACGGACTGTGCGTCCATCGCAACCGACTCATATGGGGGGTAACGAACCAGATACAATTGTGGATGGAGGCCTGGCTCGGAGGCCCACAAGTTCAATGGGCGCAAAAATAGCTCGACTCCTTAGATCATCTGCAGCGGCGAGGCCTCCACTCAATCGAGCTGGTGGTAGTCGGCGTGGTGCCTCCACCGCCAAGCTAGTCCCCGTGGCGCCAGCTATAGACGACGCCGTACAGAATGTGGCCCAACGTGGTGCGAAGAAGTCCACAGACAAGGTTGTTAGGAAACCACCATCACAAGAACCCCGTGGAGGAACACGAAAGTCAAGCAAAAGAACCAGACCTGATCCCCTCCCATTCTATATAGGGTACACTGAAGGGGGGCCATCTTCTGGAACTGGGGTTGTTCGCACACGCATAATCAGTGAGGATGGCATCACAGCCATCGGTAATTCCGGATAGGAGAGGCCTATGAAGCGCCTAGTAAGTGCCAGAGATGGCGATACGGGTGAAGTTTCCATGCAAGTGCGCAATATTACATCGGAGGTCGAAGGAGAGGTACAAGCTCCAGTGGTCGGAGCTCCTGAGGATGAAGGTGACAACGAGCACTCAGAGGAGGAAGACCCGGATTGCGATGAGGCGCCAGATGACGAAGATGTGATAATCCGGCACGAATTGGGGCCCACTGTGGCTCGGAAAAGACAATCTTCACGCAAGAAGAAGCCCCGCAAAGCAAGGAGAGTCTAGACTGTGGTCACCTTTTTAGCGCATGAAGTAGCAGTAAATCTAACCATACAATCTACCGGCTAAAAACCCAAAAAAAATACTATGTTATTCTTAATGTTTTTTTTTTTTTTTTTGGTAGCACCTTCATATTACGTAGACTTATACTGTTACTTAGAGTCAACCTTGTTCATTATCTCACACTTGAAGGAATTGTATGGTTGTGCTCTGTATTATTTTTTGAGCGCTAAATGCGGTTAATATATCTCCATTGAGTAATTTCGCAGTGAATTTTTTTTTGTATTCTGTTCAATATACGAGTATACCGTAACCGAACGTGTACAGTGTATGTAACGCTGCATATCCGGGCGCGTGCACGTGGACGGGCGCGTACAAGAAGGCGGGCAAGTGCACGAGTCGGGCGCGTGCGCGGGGACGGGCGCGTGCGCGGTCACGGGCGCGTGAAGCGTGCTCGCGCGTACAGATAACCGGCGCGCGCAGGGTTACGGGCGCAAGCACGCAGGCACACGCGCCAGCGGCGTTGTTAGGTGCGAACGCGGTGGACCGGCGCGTGCGGACGGGCGCGTGTGGAGGCCCTGTTTGCGCGCGTGTACGCGCTTACGGGCGCGATCAGTCGAGGGGAGCATAAAAGGCGCCCTTAACCCTTATTTTCTACTTTTCAAAGTCTCCTCTTCCAGGTGGCTCCTTGTCCTAGCGCGTGACTCCACGTGCTCTGCTTGGAACTGCAGGAAGTGGGAGCAATCAAATTGGGTGGGGGGATCTTTTGTTTTTTTTTATTGTGTGTCCAGTTCATTATTCCAACTATGTCGGTCTCTCGTGGATCCGGGAAACGCCCCGCCTACGTAGATCTTGATGCTCCTGTAGATGATGTGATGGCAACCTCCACAGCACCATCTCATGCAGGCTCAAACCCGTCATCGAGCTCATCGGGAAAGAAGAACCGGAAGTCGGCAAGTGAGAGGGACCCGGACTACCCACCTCCTCGGTACCAGGATTTCGTTAGAGAGCTAGCATTGGAGTGGTACGGATGTCGGAGACGGGAGATGATTACTCGTACATACGATGAGAAGGGAGAGACCGGAATTAAGGACTTGAAGACCCCTTTGGAAGAGTATTTGTGGAAGAAGCTGGACAATTCCGAGAGATATAATGATTGTATTCATAACTTTCATTTCCCTAAGTGGATGGAGCAACAAATAATAACAAACACTAAGAACATTGTGCATGTGTGTGAGTGAGTCAACAAGAAGCCGAAGGAGGGCTACTCGCGGGCGGAGAAGGAGGAGATAGAGAAGCTCAAATATGTCCAGGATTCGTGCGCGCGATTCTCGAGTAATAGGACGAGGGTGAGGCCATGGCTTGAAGCTGGACTGAAAAGCGCAATGGATAAATACTTGTGGGGAGCAGTGGTCTCGGTTCCAAGAGGGGTCAAGTTGGTTCCGCTGTCAGGCATAAGGGAAGGCGGGTATGGTAAAGTCCTAAAATTACGTATTGTTGGCATGGAAACCATACCTGAGACTTGTGTCTTTGCGGGGAAGATGTCCAAGGCTACTGACGAGACCCAGAAGCGGTACGAGACAGCAATAGAAGCCATGGTTTGCACGATTGACCATCCCGGCGTTATTAAGTTTTTTGCGGTCAATGACTGGACGATGGAAGCCTACACGCTTTGGTGGAATGGGGATTGCCTGCAGAATTTTCTGCACAAGTTCAATTCAAATATCGGTGAGGGTACTCAGAACCGTAACATCCACAAGCAAACCGATATGCCCATGGAAACACGTGAGCGTGTTAAGGCCTTCCGCACCCATAGGGCCAAGCTAGCTTGGGCACTGATCTGTATTATGGACCGGGTCCATAAGGGGTATTTGCAGCATAATGACATCTCCCCGGGAAACGTCTTGCTTCACTTCCCAGAGGATAAAGTGAGCGAAGTTTACATTGGAGTATGCGATTGGGGCCTTGGAAGTCGGGTGTGTGAGACAACTCCTTCAAATTATGGTTACGCAACTACTCAGGCGCATACGGCTGCCTTCAAGGAACGTGGTACTTTTGTGGCTCCAGAGTTGTGGTACACTTATGGTAAGCCAAATTCGGAGAACTCATTTGAAACTCTAAGGAGGAGACATCTATATACGCAGGCTGCCGATGCGTACTCGGTTGGAATGGTAGCAAATAAGATTTGGAATAACGAGGACGACATCGACCTTTTCAAGGATACAGCGGGGAAGGCTAGATTTGCGGTGGCGTTGAAGGAGCTCACAAATCCCAATCCCAAGAGCCGCTCCACCTTGCAGTTGGTCCACGCTACTCTAACAGCCCCTCCCTACAATTTCCAAATCCCTGAGTGTTGTTATCGCAAACATATTTAGAAGTAGGCAAGTAGTGACAACAATGTGATATTCTCTGTTCTCCATAAGAGGGGACATTTTCTGTAAGTGGTTTACTGCCACAATTTTGCAATACTTTTCAATAAACATTGCCTTTCCCAATTGCCCTCTTCTGAAATACATGCCCTCTCTTGTGATTTTGCCTGATGTCGCTCTTTCCCTACTAACCTGCAGCGCTCGCGCCCGACCGCCGGCGCCCGATGCACCGCACTCGCCCGAATGCACGCGCCCGATCCAGGCTCGCGCCCACAGGACTGCGCCCGATAAGTGTGCTAGCGACCGTCAACTGGATCGCTCCCGCAGCGACGCTTGCGCCCGTTCACACGCGCACGCGCGCGACCGGAACGACGCACGCGCCCTCGCTCTCCCGCACTCCTGCACGCGCCCGTGACATCGCGTTCGCGCGGACGCTCGCGCCCGTCATCCTGCTCGCCCCCACCCGCTCGCGCCTGTAATCGCGCTCGCGCCCCCACTAATTCAGCGCTAGGTAAATTCGTTTTACCCTTACCGTGAGTCAAGTAGTCAACGCCCTTATGTGACGGACACGGGGGTCTGTCTTGTCACCATGACGGACTAACGGCCTAACGGACGGTCGGTCCATTATGACAACCATTCTTAACTGTCCAGCACCTTCTGTTGCCGTTTCTGTTGACTTCGTTTATCGTTTCTGATTGGACGGTTGAGAGGAGTCTCTGATTGGTCAGGTTAGAGGACATCATACTGCTTTTCACCTAAGGTCCCCTGCAATTTCTGTCGGCGGACGTGTCCGTCATCGTCGGCGGATACTATTTCTGTGCACACTCCGAGTTGTACGATCCGCGTCGGCTGCCCGCCGAGTCGTCTTCGTTGTCGGCGGATACATTTTACTCCGTCGGCGGGGACATTTTCCGTCGACCCTGTTGGCTGTCCGCCGACGAGGTCTTCATCTTTTATCCAATGGAAGTAGAGCTGATCCAGACGTTCCTAAGGAATGGCCGATCAGGGCGGTGGAAGGTTAAAAAGGGCGTTGTCGTGGCCCTTACTCATTCTGGGCTCTATTAAACAGGCATGGGAGTGATCCAACGTGTTGTAGAATTTGATCCTATAGTGGTGATGGTAATAGTGATTGAGGTTTCAGACAGCATGGAAATGAATATACCATTTCCGGATGAGGGTGTGAAGTCCTTGAGCAACTGCTTAGGGCGCATGATATTGTGGGAGGCGGCCGACCTTAGGCCTTTCGGAGAGGTGGAAGACGATGACATCAACGCTGTCGGCTGCCTGCCGACGGATGTTGAAGAAGATGTCAAGCCCGTTCAAGAATTCCTGGACCTCGCAGAGCAGATGGAAGTTGCGCTCCTCGAGGAATCGCGAGGCTCAAAGCGTTGTGTAGTGTTAGCTGGGGTCAGAGATGGAAATACTAGGCAGGGAGGTCAGGGGGTTTGTAAGGTAAGGGGGGGCAAGGTTCTCAAGGAGTCCACGGGTTTAGGGGTTAATTGAACACGGTCACCAGGAACAACTGTCCTGGTGCAGGGACTCGGGCCGTTAATATACTCAGCGTAAGCTAGCCGAGGTAGGCCAGGGAAGGGGGAGAGATGGGGGCGGTGGCTACTTGAGTTTCTACTGGAAAGCGAGGTTGCAAGGGCTAGAAGACTTCCATGACACTGTGGGCAGGAGCCAAGGGACCGAGGAGTGCAAGAGGTAGGGGAGAGCAACGACCACAGAGAAGACGAAGGGTTTAGAGGGTTAGGGTTGAACAATCAGAGTCAGACAGTAGGCAAACAGTAAGCGTAAAGGGAGAGTGTTTCCATTACAATAGAGAGTGCAAGTACTTCAAGTATCCAAGTCTGGGCCACACACGGCCCTTGCTATCTCTACTGCGCATCGACTCTAACCAGCAAAATCAAGAGTGTGAGTTCTGGCCTCCTAGCTACCTTGTTATACTTGGGTTATCCTAAATTCTAGGTCGGACTGTGGCTTCCTAGCGGCAACTGCTACTTCTTCTGCTAGTCTTCACTGCTCCTTGTCTTCCTTGGTTGTCGTGGATGTTGCCCTGTAACATTTAGCCCTCCCTTGAAGCTTGCAATCCGTCCCGGATTGCGGATCAGCCACGCGTGCGTCGGTGGGCGGGTCTTCTATCAGGTCTGGTCTCTTCCCTTGGTAGCTGGGCGCGGCGTCTTGGGGGTGCTTGATGCCCATAAATTGCGGCTATGGCTGCACCAACACCTCTATGTATCAGGTTATGCGTAGTCCGGGACGTCATGGCATGTTGATAGACATCATACACGGTTTTTCCTAGAATCTTATTGCATGCGGGGCATTGCACCTGACTAGCCTCGGGATTACTATAGAGGGCGATGAGATCAGGGTTAGCTTCAAAGTATTGTGTGACTTCCTGGATGGCAATCGCTAGCTCTTCCTCGGCCTCTTCTTCATCACTGTTCTGCTCTTCTAAGTCAAATTCCTCTTCTATTTTTCTTAATGCTTCTTTGTGAGTTCTAAAGGACTTGGGTTTCGGGGGTACCGTGGGGTTGACTTGGCTTGGTGCAGCTTGTGGTGCCGCTGGCAGGCGTGGTGAAGGTTGTGGAGTATCCTCCTGATCGGTCAAGTGCTCCGGAATATCCACGCGTTCTGCTTGGTCGGCAAGGTTGACCATGGCCGGGCTGGGCGGCTGCAGATTTTCTTGGACTTGGTGCCCTGGACTGGTTGGTGCGGGTTCCATGGCTGGCTGGTCCGTAGCTGGCTGCGGGAGCAGGGACAGGGCTTCCATATCTTCATTGTCCAGCTCCATATCTTCTAACTCCATGTTCTCCCAAGCATTTTCCGAATGTTCCAATTCCAGCGTAGCCAGTGCATTGTCGATGCAGTAATCCATGAATTCCTTGGGTGGTTCGGCTGAGGTAGAGGGATGGTCCAGCAACCATTTGTATGCATTAGATGCAATCAGGTTGGCGGCATTATGCACCCATCCCACCTTGTTAGCTTCAAAGTCTTGCATGCATTGTTCCATTGCGATTTTCTCCTCCTGGAGGTGCATGTTATCCTCGGTCTCCTGCGAATGCTGACCTTGTTTTAGCGTGTCGTTGTGTGCTGTTAGGGCTTTGCATCTGGCTAGATACTCCTGGCTCTGCTGTTCCAGTCCTTGGGCGCGTTCCATGGCGTTTGCTTTCTCCTTGGCCAAAACGTCGACATGATCCTGTGTGGCTCTAAGTTCCAATTCCAGGTTCGCCACCTGGTGTCGAAGGTTTGTCAATGTCTGCTCCTTCTCCTCTAGCTGCTGACGATACTCTGTGTGTGTGTGTGACAGGGTACGCTGTGCCTGGTCTCGGATTCCTTGGACAGCTGCGGCGAACTTGCGTTTGTACTTGTCTTCAATGCCCTTGTGCTCTTGTAGAATAGCCGTCTGCGCCTGCTCTGTGGTGTTGATCCACTGGAGCATCTCCCCCACGCAATCCGAAAAAGCAGCACTCTGTGCTGCGAACTTGGTGGCGCATGGGCCCATGGTTGTGGATGTCTCTGCCTCCTTGGTGGACTCTGTATTCCGGGGACGCTTGCTGGGGCCGGGCAGCTCTGGATCCCGAGTCGCTGCTGCTGCAAGGTCACGCTGGACATCGAGGAAGGTACCCATGAGAGGGCCTCGGTTGTGTCGACGGTAGAAGGCCAGGTAATTCGCGATGTAGGAGGTGAGGAAGGGCCCAATCGGGCTGCTGTAATCTGCACGCTGCCGGTGACCTCGGAGCTGGATTCGGAAGTTCTCTTCGACCAGAAGACCCCAGTTGACCTTGGCGCCTTGGTCCGCCATGAGCAGGAGACCCAATTGCTCCGGCAGAATGCCATTGCAATTGTTTTGAAAGTAGACCTGACTCAAGACTCCACGCATACGAGAAAACCAAGGATCCTGCATATGATTTCCCAAGGCAAACACGTCGTACCTGCCATCATCCTTCAGCTGGAGGCTGCCCACGCGAGATGCTATGTCTGGCTTCGGATGTCCACAGGTCTCGCTCCACGCCGTGACGCCCAAGCCATCCCAGCCGAAGAATTTGTGCAAATAGCGGCTGGAGAACTGGACCTCGATTCCTTCGACTACTCCTGAAGGAAACTGCTCTGTCTCGCTCCGAGTCCGCATCGAGGTAACAAACTCTGTGCAATGTTTGGTGTTGACCTTGGGCTCGACCAATGTGCAGTAGCGCGCTAATCCTACCCCTGTGTTCCAGATGAGGTCGGGCTGGCGTTTCCATTCCGAAATCATTCGGGGCACATGAAATGGGGGCGTGACCTTCTTCCTACGCTCCATGGTGACTAACTCGGGGACTAAACGTGGAGTGTGCAGGGGAGGAGCAGCAATGCGGAGTGACGGGCTGTAGCAACAGAGAAAGGAGAGTGCACTGGTTGGGACTAACTGCAGGGGGAAGGAGAAGAAGGCAGTCCTCTGGACCCAGGGATCTGAGAGACGAGTTGGCCTTGGCGGCCTTGAATTGACAAGGGAGGATCTCCATGGCCTGCTGAGGCTGATGGCTGGGTAACCTTGGGTATGATGATGGGCTAGCGGGGTTCGTGGCGGCTGAGTCCCTATGATGCGGGAGTTAGGGAGTGCTGAGGCTGTCCCATTGATGGGATGTTCCATGGCGTCCTGGGTGTCCAAGAAGCTGATCTGGACCAAGCTTACATGGACTGCCATGGTGTCCATGTCTTGTTGTGGCGGCTCTGTAGTATTGCTTTCTTCTGAATCTGTCGTATTTTGGGCCTCGGTCGCCAAGGTTTTATAAATTTCTCCTAAGCTGAGCTGAGGGGTGGTTGTAGCATTTTCAGAATGATAATGTTTTAATTTTGTTGAGTTAACAATGGTTGCATGTGTGTCAAAATTCTCACTATTAACCAAGAGCACAGTATTATTAGGTAATACTAATTGAACCCTGTATGGCCCGTACCATATGGACTCGAATTTGGTTTTGCGTATCTTGGGATCCCTTGGGCACCATAAAACCTGGTCACCTTTTTGAAATAGGCGTGGAGGCTGGGAAGCTTGAAAATACCGGGCGCTTAATTCTTGTTTGTGAAGTATATTTTTGATGGCGGATGCCCGAACTTCTTCCAGTGCATGAATATCTTGAATCCGGGCAGCAAGGACGCGATGAGGGCTGTAATCCTTGGGCTGCAAGGTTTGAAACGTGGGCGCGATATACTCCGTGGGCAAAAGAGGTTGAGTGCCATAAACCATTTCAAAGGGACTAACCTGAGTGGCAGTCTTGATTGCCACCCTATAGGCCCACAAGGCTGCTGGGAGACAGTCCCCCCAATCGGACTGATTGGCATGGATGAACCTGCGTAACATGTTGATCAAGGTTTTATTAGTAGATTCTGCTTGGCCGTTTCCTTGAGGATAATAGACTGTACTTGTTCGATGTTTTATGACATGATTTTCCATTAAGTCTTCAATGACTGCATTAACAAAATGGGAGCCTTGGTCTGATATGATTTCCAAGGGGCAACCAAATCGAGTGATAATGTTTTCGTAGATAAAGGTCGCGGTTACCATGGCAGTGTTGGTACGTAATGGTTTGGCTTCGGCCCACTTGGTGGTATAATCCGTGGCAACTAGAATGTATTTGTAACCCTGTTTTGTGGCCGGTTTAATTGGGCCAACAAAGTCTAAACCCCATCGTTGGAAAGGGCCGAGGGGTGGTATGGATTTCAGGGGCACTCGACCTTGGTACTGGAAATTTGTTGTGGAAACTTGGCAAGCATGGCAGTTTTTAACATACTCATGGACGTCTTTGTGCAGTGTAGGCCACCAATAACGAGCAGCCAGGATTTTTTTAATTGTTGTATCGGGTCCTTGGTGGCCGCCTGCTGGGCCGTCATGGAGGATGGACATGAGATTTTGTTCTTGCCCCGTGGGAACGCAAAGACGGATTTCGTGATCAATGCCTCGGCGGTACAACTGTCCCTGGACCATGGTGTAAGGTAATGTATGCCGGACAAAAGTAACGCGTCGGGTTCCTGATAAATTGACAGGGGTTATTCCTGTGGTTAAGTATCGTATAATGTCACCTCGCCAGTCTGTAGGAATGTCCACGTCCAGACTAGCGGCTTGAAGGTATGGCTCGTTAAAGGAGTCATCGATGCCCTCCTCGGTAGCCTTGGAGTCCCTGGACAAGTAGTCTGCGACTATGTGTCTTTTCCCTGGCACATACACTACTTCGAAATCGTACTCTAGGAGTATCATGATCCACCTTGCTACACGGCCAGTGACCAAGGGCTGATTGACCAGGTACGATAAGCTGTGATGATCGACCATGAAACGGAACTTGTTGCCTAGTAAGTAGTGACGGAATTTTTTAACGGCGTAAATCATAGCTAAGGCTTCTCTTTCCGTTGTGGAATAATTCCTTTCTGCTTGATTTAATAGTCGACTAGCATAGGCAACGGGCTGATCATATTTGCCGTTCAGATTCTGGGCTAACATAACCCCTACTGCAATATTAGATGCATCCGTGTGTACATGGAAAGGCTTGGTCCAGTCAGGGGCGATCAAGATTGGTGCATTAGAATAGGCAACCTTAATTTTTTCCAAGGCGGACTGGGCTGCAGGGGTCCAATCTTGGGGGTACTTGTATTTGGCATGGTTAAGTGCAGTTATGGGTGCAGTGATATGGGCCAGTTTCTCGATATATATCCTATTGAACTGTGACAGACCTAAAAGCCTTTGAACACCTTTCTGATCCGTGGGAGGCGTGATTTCCATGATGTCCTTGATTTTCTCAGGATCAGGCAGTTTTCCATACTTACAAACTATGTAACCCAAGATTACCCCGGCAAAAAATAAGAACATACACTTCTCGGCATTTAAACTGACCCCATTAGTCCTGCAGGCTTGGAAAATCTGTCGAAGGTGAGTAACATGGTCCTTTATTTGTCCATACACGGTACCATCGTCTAAATAGATTCTGAAGAATCTTTTTAAATAGGGTCTAAAGATCAACTCCATGACTCGTTGAAAAGTCATAGGGGCGTTTTTAGCTCCAAATGGCATTCTTTCAAACTGATAAGGCCCCCATTCAGTTGAGAAAGCTGTTTTATTTTTGTCTTGTTCTGCCATGGCTACTTGGTAGTATCCGGAAAAACAATCTAAAAAAGAATACATTTCATGGCCGGCTACTTCATCAATGATTTCTTCCATGTAAGGCAAGGGGTAATGGTCCTTCTTGGTGGCCGCGTTTAACTTTCGGAAATCAACACAGATTCGAAGTGTGCCATTTTTCTTAGGAATGATAACCATGGGAGATAACCAGGGAGCAGCATCTACAGGTGAGATGAATTTCGCTTGGAGTAATTTATCAAGTTCGGCCTTGACCCTTACTGCATAATTTGGATTCATGCGATACCTACGTTGTTGTACAGGGGTGGCGTTAGGTACAAGGTCGATCGTGTGTTCTGCTAGTGTGCTTGGGATTCCTTTGAGATCCTCATGTCCCCATGCGAAAATGTCTTGGTATTCATGAAATAGGTCGATTGCTGCTCTTTTCACATGATTTGGTGCATCTGCGTTGATCTTGATGAACTTAGGCTTTTCGGAAGTGCCAAGATTTACTAATTCTATTCTATCCTTGGCTCCATGGGTCCATCCTGTGATGACCTCTTGCTGCAAGGCTTGAGTAGCTGGCATAGCTTGTACAGTTACTGTTTCTTGGATTTCTTGGGAAAAATGCAAGGGTATGTCTAGTTTATCCTGGTCGGTTATCATGCTAGCTAGATGAATTTCTGCTAAGGGAATTAGATCCGGGTTGGCCTGGAATACCATGGCTTCCTGTTTCGGTGAGAGCCCTTGCACCCAATTGGTTCCAGCTTTGTGGCGGATCTGGTTAGCCTTAGCCCTGGTTATACAGCTATCCACGGGAATGATAACTGTTTTTCCTTGGCGCTGGATGCGGATCTGATTTCGTGACCAGTCATGGATCGCATTCATGTCACGTAACCAAGGTCGGCCAAGGATTACTGGGAAGTTACTACTATCAGGCATATCAATAACTACAAACGTAGCTGGTGTGGAAATTCCATGGGTAGTAATAGCAACCGTGGAGAGTATTCCCAGGGGTGTCACCGGGGCATCATTTGCCATCCTGAGTATAAACTGTGCGAGCTTGGGAGAAGGTAAGCCTAAATGTTTTCTAAGATGGTTGCTCATGACATTAACACCGGATCCTCCATCAACTAATACGTTAGTCAATTCATGGTTTCCGAGTTGTAAATGAATGACTGCAGCATCAGGATCTAACGTTGTGGCGTTGACTTCAATGACTTCAGGATCTTCCGTTCCTTTAGGTAGCGAGGCTTGTTGTAAGTATTTTTGAAGCTCTGGACTCAACTGTAATAGTTTGGACAGAGTGATGGTTACGTTAGTATCTTCTAAAATTTGTTGGATAGGAGCGTCCTGGCTGGTGCTTTCTAATCCTGCTTGTAAGTCTTGGCGGATTCTATGAAGGCGATCCCAGTGATTTTCTGGGAATGGTTTCCTTGGTTCTACTACATGGTCATCCGGTGCTCCCTTAGATCGCGTGGTTACTACTGCAGTGCTTATGGTAGACACAGAGGTTTCAGTTCCGTGTACTTCTGTTAGTGTGACACCTCCTCGCCTAGGATTCCCTGGAGGTTTGGAGTTATCTTGGTTACCTTGGTTCCCGGAACGGTACTGTGACCATCTCTGATGTAGTTGAGGGCAGTCTCTGCGTCTGTGGGTTGTGGATCCACACTCCCAGCAGGCATCGTTCCTGCCAGGTTGAAAAGCGTCGACGTTAATTTCCTCGGGATACACGGCCGCCGTGGTAGGACGAGAGCGCCGGTTGTCTTCAGGGCGAATGGGATTGTTTGCGTACCAGCATCGGCCACCATGAATTTTTCCACAGTTAGCGCATGGTACCAAGGTGGGTCGAATTTCTGGGCGAACAGTGGGCAAGGGAAGCAAAGGAGCTTGGATTTTATTTAATGCCCCTAGTTCCCTGCTAATATCATTAGCAGCAGTAACGATATCCTGCAAGGTCTTGACTCCTCGGATTACTATTCCTTGTTGTATCCATGGTAACAATCCCTTTTTGAACCATTCACAAAGATAGTCCTCCTCGGGACGTTGGTTTAATTTGTCTGCTAGTTGTTTGAATCGGTCATAAAATTTGTCTACTGGTTCGCTTTTCTCTTGTGCAATACTTCCCAGGGCTCTCAATACTTCCGAGCTGGTCTTGAGTTTTCTGAATTTGTGTAGAAAACTTTGCTCCATTTCGTCCCAAGTGGCATTGGAATGTTCAGTCTCAAAGTCAATATACCAATTGATGTGGTTGCCTTGGAGGGTTGTACCAAAGATGTTTTGTAAATCGGCAGTATTGGTGACGCCATTTGTGCGAGCGATAACCTTGAATCTTCTGACGTGCCAATCTGGGTCGCCAGATTCATCAAACATTGGGTAGGATATCTTGGGAAGCTTGGCCTGTTTGTGGGTATCATTTTGACTAGGTAGCGTGGCAGCAGTGTGATTTTCCTGAGGAATAGTAGCTGATCTGAGTGCTTCAGGGAGAGCTTGGGAAGCTTGTGGTGTGGTATTGATAGTCTCCTGGTTTCTGCTTTCTTGTAGAGTTTGATACTGTGCACTAAGCGTTTCCAGTCTGGCATTAGTGGCCTCATTCTTGGCCACAAGGTCGGCCATTTGCTGTCTCATCCATATCAAGAATTCCTTGGTGGTTTCTTGGTCATCTTGGTTGGCAGCTTCCTCTCCTTCATTTGTCACCACCAGGGGGAGTTTTCGTGGAGGCATGGTGTATCAGTTTAGGGGTTTTAGGACACCTTAGTATTCCATCCCCAGCATGGTCGCCAAAATGTTAGCTGGGGTCAGAGATGGAAATACTAGGCAGGGAGGTCAGGGGGTTTGTAAGGTAAGGGGGGGCAAGGTTCTCAAGGAGTCCACGGGTTTAGGGGTTAATTGAACACGGTCACCAGGAACAACTGTCCTGGTGCAGGGACTCGGGCCGTTAATATACTCAGCGTAAGCTAGCCGAGGTAGGCCAGGGAAGGGGGAGAGATGGGGGCGGTGGCTACTTGAGTTTCTACTGGAAAGCGAGGTTGCAAGGGCTAGAAGACTTCCATGACACTGTGGGCAGGAGCCAAGGGACCGAGGAGTGCAAGAGGTAGGGGAGAGCAACGACCACAGAGAAGACGAAGGGTTTAGAGGGTTAGGGTTGAACAATCAGAGTCAGACAGTAGGCAAACAGTAAGCGTAAAGGGAGAGTGTTTCCATTACAATAGAGAGTGCAAGTACTTCAAGTATCCAAGTCTGGGCCACACACGGCCCTTGCTATCTCTACTGCGCATCGACTCTAACCAGCAAAATCAAGAGTGTGAGTTCTGGCCTCCTAGCTACCTTGTTATACTTGGGTTATCCTAAATTCTAGGTCGGACTGTGGCTTCCTAGCGGCAACTGCTACTTCTTCTGCTAGTCTTCACTGCTCCTTGTCTTCCTTGGTTGTCGTGGATGTTGCCCTGTAACATGTAGCCGCTGGAGTCATTATGGAGTGCTCTCCTAAAGGAACGTGGGAGGGGTTCTTGATTCCTCACAGCTTCTTTCTAATAGTGAGAGTGTCGTCCGTCAATCCAGAATTCTCTGAAACACCTGCTTTCTGCGAGTTACCGGATGTGTTAACGATCGGGTGTGCTGTGGGGCGATTGGTACTTTGGAGTGGATACAAGGTATGTCCACTTGTGAACGGCGCGTTGGCTGGCACATGTCCCGTCGGCTGCCCGCCGACGGAACCTCACTTGGGGAACGACAATGAAGAAATTGATGAAAGGAACTCCGCTCCGTTTGAGCAGGATCTGGGGAAAAGGTCTCCAATGAATATCAGCAGTGACGACGATGTGTCTAAACAGGGGGAATCCGACGTAGAAACAGATGATCATTGTTGGGGTCCGGATTCCGGGACCTCGGGTACTCCATCCACTCCAGATGCTTCTTATCCTGACCGCCACCTCTGAAGAAATCGGTATGTCGAACTTCTTAATGATGACCTATCAGTCCGTGGTAGAGCAATGATTCAAGTATGTTTATCGGACGAGGCATGTGATGATGAAGTCCTAGGGGATACAGAGGTTGGGGTTCTCTTCGTCTCTGAAGACGATCATCTGCAGATGACAACTCTGACTCACACTCGCTTAGAAGGGGGTCACCTTCTCTCTGATATAATTACTTATTGCTCCGGGAATTTAGCAGACGCCAACGCTGATGATGGTCTGGATGGTGTCCCGAAGAATGCCTATCGATCGGTGAGGAGGAAAGTTCGTGAAAAAGATGACGTCTCCTCTACTAAGCTTCGTCGAATGGTTGTCCCTGCTGAATGCCGCTTAGTGAGCTCAAAGCGGTGTTGCATGGACCGATGTTGCCAGACTTTTAGATGGGAAGATACTGTGCGTATTCGTCGTAGATTTTACGCAACAACATTGGAGGCGAGGCGAGAGATGTCTTTCGCTGTGCAAGGGCACTTACATACTGTACCCGGCAAGCGGAAGCTCTATGTTACTCTTGCGAACGTTGACGTATGTGAAGTGGCGTGGTATATCATTCACGGAGTATCAAAATCCGCGTACTACAGCTACAAGGCTTCGGCACGAAGTGGCCGTGTCAATGGGAGTCACGGAAATTCCGGTGTATGTCGTCCCCAGATTCACACAATCTAGGCCCGCGCGACGTTGACCATCATCGTTAATGAGAATGCCGACCAAATGCCCAATGAGTTTAGGATGATTGGCAAGAGGAGAGTGGCCGCGCTCAAAGTACTCCCGTCTGCGATGAACTGGAATCACATGCGCGAAATGGCCAACGCCGTAAGTTCTTCCTCATCTTCTTTCACTTTGGATATTTTATTGAATTGTAGTGATTACTATCGTCGGCTGCCCGCCGACTGGATGACGAACTTGCCAACTGATCGGCCTCACTCTGTGCTATTCAGGTCAATGAGCAGTGCAACGCGAAGCTGATTTCGCAGTCCTCCGTTAGTCGCATGAGGAAGGAGTACTTCCGCAACGTTGAGGTCAAGGCGGTAGGAAGTAATTTCTCCAAGTGCACTGAGTGTGACTTCCTTGTTGAACTCATTGCCAAGTATCCTAGAGGGTCGGTCGAGTGGCAGAGCTTGACAGAGGATAGGACGAGGCATTTGAACTATCAGCGAGCTTGTCGCAACATTTATTACGGATGGACAACCCAATCTATACAGAGTCCTACTGAGTTCCTATGCATCATACACGATAAGATGGACACATCGAAAACAGCGATCCCGCGGATGCAACGTATCACGAAGGCTACGGCAGGGCTTGGTCAAATTCCGATTTCTTGTACTGGAATGCTGACTCACGGTCACGGAGATGGCGCCTACGCACACTATGCAACTGCCCTGTGGCCAGGAGACCCAAATTTCACAATTTCCTCGTTGTGCAGGGTATTCCGTGCCTTGGAGAGACTACCTATCCGGGATTCAAAAGCACTCTTCGAGGCTCCACCACAGAATGAATTCTTTGAAGCGCTAATGCATGGATCGTCACGTTGCATCCCTTCAATTCCACCCTCTAGAGATGAACCACTCACTCCACCTCTGTCTGGTAGGCCTGCTCTTCCTTTGCCGAAGAAGTTGTATCTCCAGCTTGACAATTCTGCGAAGGACAACAAGAACCGGTTTCTTCTAGCATTCTGCTCGTTGCTGACGGCGAGGCGAATATTCAAGGAAGTTACAGTTGGTTTCCTGATTGTGGGACACACACATGAGGACATCGACGCTGTTAGCTGGGGTCGTGGGATGGTGACGAGGGCTTAGGGGAGATGTACTCAGGGGGAGTCAGCGGGGTCCAAGGAGGTCCTTGAGTGAGAACCTGACGCCCTTAATACCCGGATGGAGGGTACGGGTATCGCGTGGGAGGGACACTCAACCGTTACAGGGGAGCAAGGAAGAGGGAACGAGTCGCCCTGGCCTCGGTCGGAGGAAGGGGAAGGGTAGCTTCGTTCCGTTGTGGTGTCCAGGTCGTCCAAGAGAGGTTCTGGCCCAAGGGTAGTGAGCGAAGGAGAGAATGGCGAGGGTCGGTGCCCTCAGCCAGCAAGGGAGAAGCAAGGAAGCAGATCATTCACAACATTAGCATACACAGGAGAGGAGTGGAAGTGAGGAGTATGAGAGAGTGGTTTTTATCAAGTACGTAGTCTTTTAGAGGTCGGCCAAGAGAAAATGGCGTCAAGGAAACAATAGTGTCTGGCTCTAGGCCGCAGTCTGCAGGTACGCGGAACCCTAACTCAATAGTCCTGAGTCGAGCAAAAAAGAGAGAGCTTCTAACTACAACCTAAGCTTCTTATACTATATCTGCCGCTAGTGGAGGCCGCCACGACTGGGAGTCTCTGCCGAAGATGTCGTCCTTGACTGCAGTGAAGGCCGTGACCTGTGGTAACATTTTGCCGTCTTTGTGAGAGTGCAATCTGTCCCTAGATTGCCGGATTTCACGTTCTGGATCGCCGATGTGCAGGTCTTCGGTCGGGGTGCGTTGTCTCTCGTGGTAGCTGTGCCTCGCATCTGGGAGGAGCTTGGTCACCGTACAGCCCGGCTATAGCTGCAGCCACACCCCGATGAATTAGGTTATGCTTCGATTGGGAGGTGACAGAATGCTGATAGACATCGAATACGGTTTTCCCTAAAACCTTGTTACAGGCGGGACACTGTACGTGATCAGCTTCAGGGTCAGCGTAGCGCGAGGCTAAATCCGGATTCTCCTGAAAGTACTTCGTGACCTGGGCTACTGCAGTTGCTAATTCGCTCTCAGCCTCACTCTCATCACTAGCCTGCTCTTCTAAATCATATTCTTCCTCAATTCGTTTTAATGCATCCTTGTGAATTTTAATTGATTGAGGTCGGAGATTTACCGGGGTTGTCTGTGGGCTGAGCTGTTCCAAGGGGGATGCGTGGGGGCGTGGCGATATCTGCGAGGTTTCCTCGACGTCTGTGAAATGTTCTGGGATGTCGACGTGTTCGGCCGGGTCGTAGGATACAATAGTTGGTGCGATGCTCCGTGATGGTTCTGCTCCTTGCAACGACTCTGCTTCCCGCCCTGCTGCTTGTGATGACCCAGCGCCATGGCCGAGCTCCTGATGCTGTAACTCCGCCCTTGGTGGTGACTGGTACGCCTCTTTGCCTTTCTCCATGTTGCTTGGTGCTATCGTTTCTTCGTAATTCTCCATCTCCCAATCGTTGTCAGAAAGCTCCACATCCAGGGCAGCCATGGCGTCGTCAATGCATATGTTAAGGAAGTCCTGCGTAGGATTTTCCTCTGTTGGTGGCTGAGCGCGCAGCATGCGGTAGGCGATGGAGGCTATGGCGTGGGTGGCGGTGTGGATCCATCCCACCTTGTTGACCTCGAAATTTTCGCGAGCCTGATCGATGGCTAGCTGCTCCAGGCGCAACTTTTCGAGCTCAGCAGGTACTGGCTGGGCCGTAGGCGGAATCTGCTCTGTCGTCAACGCCTTGCATCTTGCGAGGTACTCCTTGTTGAGTTGTTCCAGTCTGTGTGCCTTCTCCTCTGCATATGTCTTCTCTCTGGCCAAAAGATCCACTTGTTCGTGCGCGTTTCCTACCTCCAGTTCCAGATTTGTGATGCGGTTTCGTAGGTTGGTGAGTGTAGCGTGGGCCTCTTCCAATTGCTGTCGATACTCTGCCTTTGTCGACTCCAGGGTCTTGTCTGCTTGTGCCTGGGCATTCTGGAGAGCCTGAGTCGTTCTCCTCTTGGTCCGTTCCTCCTGTTCTCGGTGTGCCGTGGCTATCGTTTCCTTCTCCTGTTCCGTCGTGTGTGTGAACTGCAGTAATTCGTCCAGGATGGTCGCGAGTGCTTTGGTGCGAGGTCCCCAAGTTGTATCCCGTGCCCCTGCCCCCACCTTTTCCAGCTCCGCAATGCGTGGACGCTTGTGGCTCTGGCCGGGTGGTGGAAGCGCAGCTGGGGCGGCGGGGGGTGCGGCGATCTCCCGTTGGATGTCCAAAAATGTGCCCACGGCTGGAGGACGGTTGTGACGCCGGTGATAGGAGATGTAGTGCTGGATGTAGGCGGTAAGGAACGGGCCAATTGGGCTCTCATAATCCAGCTGCCGGCGATGTCCCCGCAGTTGCACTCTGAAATTCTCGTCCACCAGTAACCCCCAATTGACCTTCTCCCCGATGTCGACCATGAAGAGTAGGGTGAGCTGGTCCGGTGTGATCACATTGCAGTTGTTTTTGAAAAACATCTGACTTAGTATGCCTCGCATCCGCGAGAACCATGGCTCTGGTAGGACCTTGCCCAAGACGAAAACATCATAACAATTATCGGCGCGAAGGGGGGTGTTGTTTACCAGGGCCGGAAGGTTGGGTCGCGGATGAAGACACACTGGGCTCCATTCGGTGACGCCCGTGCCGTCCCAGCCGAAGAAAGCATGGAGATAGAGGCTGGAGTAGCGAACCAGGACGCCATTGACGTAGCCCGACGAGTAAGGCTCATCCTCGCTTCTCTCCCTCATAGACTGAACAAATTCCTTGCACAGCGCCATATCCGTCTTGCCTGCCATCAGTGTCCAGTATTTCACTAGACCCGTCTTGGTTGTCCACACCATGTCGGCCTTGCGCTTCCAGTCTAAAATCTGTTGCGGTACATAGTATGGAGGGACAGGTTTCCTGGGCTTGGGAGCCATGGTGGCGTCCCTGGTACGGAAGGCAGAAAGCTTGGGGCAGCGTTGAGAGAAGGTGGAAGAGGGGGAGCAGAATGCGCACTAAGTGGGGGCCTTGGGGAAGAAGACGAGAGCGCCAGGGCGTTGTGGGGGCTGGGATGATGGGAGAGTCTGGGAGTTGATCTGATGTATGTCCCTGGGTGATGAGTAGCAGGGGCTTGCTGGTGGCGGGATTTGACATGGATGGGAGACAGGCGAGTATCGTGGCGGCGGTGCCCGATCTAGGCGGCGCGGGAGGTGACTTGATGCCATCTTGTCACTCTTATGTCCCTGGAGCCCTTGAGACCTCCTGGTCTGTAGGGGCAGTTGGTAGACCTGGATCAGGTTAATACTGACTTCTGGGTAACTATCTGGAGTGCTTTGGGTGGCATTGGCGTCTGTTGGGATGCGAAGGGTGACCTCATTGTGATGATCCGTTATTTGTGCTGTCTCTTCACCCTCGGTGACGTCCTCTTGTGCCAAGGCATTGGAGATATCGCCCAGGTTTAAAGTCGTTGCTGGTTTGTCCAAATTAGTGTGGTAATGTTTTAGTTTCGTGGCGTTAACTATGGTGGCATGGGGGTCAAAATTATCATTGTTGATAAGTAGTACCGTATTGTTAGGTAGTGTTAATTGGACACGGTACGGCCCGTGCCAGATGGAGTCAAACTTCAGCTTGCGGAGTTTCGGATCTCTTGGACACCAAAGGACGTAATCCCCTTTCTGGAAGATGCGGGGCGGCTTAGAGGCTTGGAAGTGTTGAGCGCTTAGCTGCTGTCTTTTGGTGGTGTTTTGTAAAGCTAATTCTCGCAGTTCTTCCAGGTGATGGATGTCCTGTAACCGGGCGACCAAGACTTTATGCGGGGTATAATCCCGGGGCAGCAAGGTCTGAAACGTGGGTGCGATGTACTCCGTTGGCAGCAGGGGCTGTGTTCCATATACCAGTTCAAACGGACTTGCCTGGGTGGCAGTTTTTGTTGCCACTCGATATGCCCATAGTGCTGCGGGCAAGTAGTCGTCCCAGTCATTCTTGTTGGCCTGTATAAAACGACGTAACATGTTGATCAATGTTTTATTGGTGGACTCGTCTTGCCCGTTTCCTTGGGGATAATATACCGTGCTTGTGCGGTGTTTTATGACATGGTTGTCCATGAGTACTTCGATGACAGCGTTGACAAAATGGGTGCCCTGGTCGGACATAATATCCAGGGGGCATCCAAACCTTGTGATAATATTTTCATAAATGAAATTGGCAGTGACTATTGCAGTATTAGTACGCAGTGGTTTAGCCTCAACCCACTTTGTAGTGTAGTCTGTAGCAGCAAGAATGTACCGAAACCCGTGTTTGGTAATAGGTCGAATGGGTCCTATGAAGTCTAAGCCCCAGCGTAGGAAAGGGCCTAATGGCGGTATAGATTTCAGAGGCACTTTCCCTTGGTGTTGGAAATTTGTCGTGGAGACTTGGCATGCATGGCATTGTTTAATGTACTGGTGGACATCTTTATGGAGCGTGGGCCACCAGTATTTCGCCATTAGTATTTTTTTAATCGTTGTGTCGGGTCCTTGGTGTCCTCCGGCGGGGCCGTCGTGGAGATGAGCCATTATCTCGTCTTGTTGTGCCTTGGCGATGCATATTCTTGTTTCTCCGTCAAGGCCGTGGCGGTAAAGCTGACCCTGAACCACTGTGTAAGGCAAGGTGCTTCGGACGAAGCTGATTCTCCTAGTGCCCGTGACGTCAATGGGAAGAGTACCTGAGGTGAGATACTGTATGTATGGGTTGCGCCAGTCGGTGGCGTCCTCGGGTGTCACCGTTGCCGACTGAATGTATGGATCATTAAAAGAGTCGTCAATGCCGTCGTCGGTGGCAGTGGTGTCCCTGGAGAGATAATCTGCGATAATGTGTCGTTTACCAGGTACGTAGACGACCTCAAAATCGTATTCTAGTAGTATCATGATCCATCGAGCGACTCGCCCTGTAACCAGAGGTTGGTTGACTAAATACGACAAGCTGTGGTGATCTACGATAAATCTGAATCGATTTCCCAAGAGGTAATGCCTGAATTTCTTTACTGCGTAGATCATGGCTAGGGCTTCTCGCTCTGTTGTCGAGTAGTTCCTTTCAGCGGGGTTTAATAGTCTGCTAGCATACGCCACCGGTTGATCATGTTTGCCATTGAGCCGTTGTGCCAACATTACGCCGACCGCGATGTTAGAGGCGTCCGTGTGGACATGAAACGGCTTAGACCAATCTGGTGCTATTAAAATAGGCGCATTGGAGTATGCCGCTTTGATGTTGTCGAGGGCTTCTTGGGCGGCTGGTGTCCAATCTTGCGGGTAAGAGTATCTGGCGTGATTTAGGGCGGTGATGGGAGCCGTGATGTGAGCAAGTTTTTCAATGTAGATTCTGTTGAACTGCGAGAGACCAAGAAGTCATTGGACGCCTTTTTGATTTACTGGAGGAGTCATATTGAGGATGTCTTTGATTTTTTTTGGATCTGGTAATTTTCCGTACTTACAGACGATGTAACCAAGAATGATACCTGCAAAAAATAAAAACATGCACTTGTCTGCATTGAGACTAACACCATTGGTTCTACAGGCGTTGAAGATCTGTCGTAAATGGGCGACATGGTCCTGCTGGGTGCCGTAGACAGTGCCGTCGTCCAAGTAAATACGAAAAAATCTCTTGAGGTAGGGTCGAAAAATGAGCTCCATTACACGTTGGAAAGTCATAGGGGCATTCTTGGCTCCAAACGGCATTCTCTCGAATTGGTATGGTCCCCATTCGGTGGAAAATGCTGTTTTGTTTTTATCTTGGTCAGCCATGGCAACTTGGTAGTATCCTGAGAAGCAATCAAGGAAGGAGTACATCTCGTGGCCTGCCACTTCATCTATTATTTCTTCCATGTATGGCAGGGGGTAATGGTCTTTCCTGGTGGCAGCGTTAAGTTTTTTGAAATCCACGCAGATCCTGAGAGTGCCATTTTTCTTAGGGATAATCACCATAGGAGATAGCCATGGTGCAGAGTCAACAGGAGAGATGAACTTTGCTTTTAATAGTTTATCCAATTCTGCTTTAACTCGTGACGCGTAATTCGGATTCATTCGATAGCGCCGTTGTTGTACAGGATGGGCATTTGGTACCAGGTCTATCGTGTGCTCTGCTAAGGCGCGTGGTATGCCTTTCAGGTCTTCATGGCCCCACGCAAATATATCCTGGTATTCCCGAAAGAGGTCGATGGCGGCCTTCTTGATGTCGTCAGGGGCCTCTGCATTAATTTTAATGAACTTAGGCTCCTCGGTTGTTCCTAGGTTGACTAGCTCAACCTTGTCCTTTGCACCATGGGACCATCCGTTGACGGCCTGATCTTTTAATGCTTTTGTGGCCGGGGTAGCGTTGACTGTAATGGTGTCTTTAACTTCCTGGGTAAAATGCGAAGGGATGTCTAGCTTATCCGGTTCGGGCACTAGGCTAGCTAAGTGGATCTCTGCTAGAGGAACCAGATTTGGGTCAGCTTGGAAGACTAAGGCTTCCTGCTCCTGGGACAGTCCTTTGAGCCAGTTGGTGCCGGCGTTATTTCGAATTTGATCCGCCTTGGCTCGGGTAACGCAGCTGTCCACAGGAATGATCATGGTTCGTCCCTGGTGATGAATGCGGATCTGGTTCCTAGCCCAGTCATGAATGGCATTCATATCGCGAAGCCAAGGTCGTCCTAAGATAACTGGAAAATTACTTCGCTCGGGCATAGAGATGATAACAAAGGTCGCCGGCGTTGTTACACCATGGGTTGTTATGGCAACAGATGACAAGATGCCCAATGGTGTCACGGGAGCATCATTAGCCATGCGAAGTATAAACTGGGCGGCCTTAGGTAATGGAAGACCAAGGTTTTCTCTCAACTGGTTACTCATCACATTAACCCCTGAGCCGCCGTCTACTAGGACATTGGACAACTCAAACTCTCCGAGTCGCATACGGATGACCGCGGCGTCCGGATCTAGCGTGGTGGTGTTAACCTCAATTGTGGCGGGTTCTTTCGGTGGTGGAGGCAGTGCTGCTTGTTGTAGATATCTTTGCAACTCAGGACTAATTTGCATTAGTTTGGACAGTGTTATCGTGACATTAGTACTATCTACGATATGCTGAAGATCCGGTGTCACTGGTGCTTCTAGCTCTTCTTGCAAGCTACGGCGGATTTGATGTAATTTTTCCCAATGATCCGCTGCGAACGACTTCCGTGGTTCCACGACATGGTTTTCATGTTTGTCTTTGACGTCGTTTTTGGACCGGGTGGTTACTGCAGCAGTTGTTATAGCTGCTATCTTTGCTTCGGCTCCAGGGATTTTGCTGATGGTCACGCCTCCACGCCTGGGTAGCTGAGGTGCTCCGGGTACTTCTGTCGAGGGGGCTCCGGCTGCGGCCCACCGTTGGCGCAGTGAAGGGCACTGACCGCGTCTATGGTGCAAAGAGCCGCACTCCCAGCACGCATCATTCCTGCTTGGCTGAAATGCGTCTACCCCAATCTCCTCGGTTTGCATGGCGGCAGCGGTGGGTCTAGGACGTCGACTATCTTCTGGGCGTGAAGTGTTGTTGGCGAACCAGCACCGTCCTGGGTGAATTTTGCCACAAGTACTACAAGGCGAGGCGGCTACCCTGGTGTCTGTGCGAAATACGGGTAGAGGTAATAGAGGAGTCTGTAGTTTCTGCAGAGTCCCTAATTCGCGACTAATATCGTTAGCCGCGCCGAAAATGTCATGAAGTGTTTTGACTCCGCGGATAACGATGCCTTGTTGTATCCAGGGTAGCAATCCCTTTTTAAACCATTCGCATAAGTAGTCCTCTTCGGGCTTTTGGTTAAGCTTGTCCGCCAGTTGTTTAAATCTATCATAGAATTTATCCACTGGTTCCTCTCTGCCTTGAGTGATGCTTCCTAATGCTCTAAGGATTTCTGAGCTTGTCTTTAACTTTCTAAACTTTTGTAAGAAGCTGGCTTCCATCTCGTCCCAAGTAGCAATCGGGTGATCTGTCTCAAAATCTATGTACCAATTAATGTGGTTTCCTTGCAGTGTGGTCCCAAATATGTTTTGTAAATCCGCGGTGTTACTGACGCCATTGATCCGCGCAATGACCTTAAATCGCCGGACATGCCAATCTGGGTCACCGTTATCGTCAAATACTGGGTACTGTATTTTTGGTAGTTTGATGTGATTGTCATGGCTCCGTAGGCTATGTGATGTTGCTGCCGTGGGATTTCCCCTAGGAATCGTTGTCGACCGTAGTGCTTCCCCAGGGGCTTGTGAGGTTTGTCCAGCGTTGTCCAAAGGTGATTCGGCTATTGGTTCTTGGGATCGGCTAGTTTGTAAATTGTGGTACTGCTCACTGAGCATTTCCAGTTTAGCGTTTGTGGCATCGTTTTTGGCCGCCAGATCCGTCATCTGTTGTCTCATCCACTCAAGGAATTCTTTGGTGACATCAGCGTCATCCTGTACAGTGGTTTCTTCTCCCTCGGTGATTCTTGCTGCTTCCGCAGCAATTTTTCTTGGTGGCATAGTTGTCCTATGGAGGTTTCAATTTTTTCCTTTAGCCCAAAATTACCATCCCCAGCACGGTCGCCAAAATGTTAGCTCGGGTCGTGGGATGGTGACGAGGGCTTAGGGGAGATGTACTCAGGGGGAGTCAGCGGGGTCCAAGGAGGTCCTTGAGTGAGAACCTGACGCCCTTAATACCCGGATGGAGGGTACGGGTATCGCGTGGGAGGGACACTCAACCGTTACAAGGGAGCAAGGAAGAGGGAACGAGTCGCCCTGGCCTCGGTCGGAGGAAGGGGAAGGGTAGCTTCGTTCCGTTGTGGTGTCCAGGTCGTCCAAGAGAGGTTCTGGCCCAAGGGTAGTGAGCGAAGGAGAGAATGGCGAGGGTCGGTGCCCTCAGCCAGCAAGGGAGAAGCAAGGAAGCAGATCATTCACAACATCAGCATACACAGGAGAGGAGTGGAAGTGAGCAGTATGAGAGAGTGGTTTTTATCAAGTACGTAGTCTTTTAGAGGTCGACCAAGAGAAAATGGCGTCAAGGAAACAATAGTGTCTGGCTCTAGGCCGTAGTCTGCAGGTACGCGGAACCCTAACTCAATAGTCCTGAGTCGAGCAAAAAAGAGAGAGCTTCTAACTACAACCTAAGCTTCTTATACTATATCTGCCGCTAGTGGAGGCCGCCACGACTGGGAGTCTCTGCCGAAGATGTCGTCCTTGACTGCAGTGAAGGCCGTGACCTGTGGTAACAGACGCCCACTTTAATCACCTGTCGAAACTCATTAAGCGAAAGAACACATACTGCCTTGCCGACCTTATGAAGGCATTCATGGATTCTTAGAAGACAGTTGCCTTTATTCCAGTTGTTGTTCAGGAAGTGGCAGACTTCAAAAGTTATGTTGCTGATTTTCATCACGACGGAGGTAATGCGATAGAAGGTCATAGTGAAATGCATCTTTTTAAATTTTATGTAGTGGAGGATGGCGAGGATGCGGGGTGGCCCGTGATGAGGTACAAGAAGCGTGCAACTGATCCGTCATGGCTTCCACCTGGCAAACCCGTGAAAATGTGGAGGGCAGACAAAGAGGGTAAACCACATTTGCCCGTCGGTGATCCCAAACCAGTTCCTCATAAGCACTTATGGGGTAGTGTTGAAGTCGATGAGGGCAAGAGGAACGCAGATAAAGAGGTGGCAAGGGCAGTAGAGTGTTCAGAGAAGAGAAATTTCATCAAAAGTGGATTATCTAAGTACATTGAGTACTGGAGAACTGGCATGGCTCGGGATAAGAAATACGCACAAGACATGTTACCATATGTACTGTATTGGGAGCGAATTTTAAAGGAGGTCAACGAGCCACTCCCCCCCAATTCCGCCACCTTACAGGAAGGATTCTGGCCTATCTCAGACTGGAAGCGGGACCACGTCACCACATTCGATGCAGAGGACGAATATATACCGGATCCGGATATTCGTCCCGGTGATAAGAATGAGGTAGAGCCCTATCCTTTCTGCGGTCCAAAAAACTCTAGGCCGAAGTCTATGTTTAACCCATATCGTGACGTGTTACGTGGCGATTAGGTGTTCTGTCGTCCGTGTAAGGAAGACCACCTACCCATTTGGATGGATAGGGCGATAGAGCCTGTTATAACTGAGCCTAGTCCTAATTACGGTAAGTTCAAGGTTGAATGGTGGACTCCGATGAAGGGCAAGAAGGAAGGTAAGAAGAAAGTTGCGAGAGAGTGCTGGACAAGACGGTGGGAAAAGGAGTTGACTCTTGCGGAGTGGGTGGAGTGTAAATCCGTTGTATACACTCATAGGACCAAGAAAACTACGCATGAGGGCCCCCCAAAGTCCCATCTAATACCCGAAGATGTTGTGAATGCTGCCATGGCAAACTTCAAATCGCATGGAATCTTGATGAACTGGAATGACGAGGAGGAAGACTAGTCGGCTGTCTGCCGACGATTGTGATCTTTGCTGTAGAAGACGTAGGTTGTGATGGTTTCCTCTGTAAACGTTATAGTTGAATATTGTAAACACTGTGATTCCTTCTAATGAGAATTGTATTTTACCATAGACCCAATACTAGTCATGTATTACGCTTTGTCTTCTATTTGTTGTTCTGATGCCTTACTTTTCCTTCTTCAGTGGTCGTCGGCTCTCCGCCGATGCCTCTAACCATGTTAGATAAGCATCATGAACGGTGATTTACTCATCATTTTTATATGTATTTCAAATTCCAGAGGTCGGTTCAGTGAGGAAGAGGTTGGCTCTCCTAGTCGGCGGCCAGCCGACTAGAAAGGACTTCCATTCGTTGTGACCGTGAATACTGTTCATTCTAAACGACGACTCCGGAGTCCTCACAGACGGACACCCCAATGTGAGATGCCTGGCAGTCGTGTCCACTCAGCGGGTCGCCGAAGATCTTCCCTTAACCCGCTTCACTTCACAGCTCTACATCTTGCAGAGCAAGTATTTCCTTTTATTAGAACGGATAGATTTCTAAGGATAGGGTTTCTAGGGTTTAGAGTTTCTAGGGTTTAAGGTTCTCAGTCAGCCACTCGCCGAGAGATTCGGCCATGACAGTGGGACTTGGATGTCCTCTATTCAACATTATATTAAAATTCACTCAAATGATTTTATCCCTTGTAAGCGGAATGCAATTTTTCATAAATATTTTACATCTTTGTCTTTAAATTTGAGGGATAACACATGAATTGGACGTCTACTGATGATGCAAAGTAGTCCATAATTGAGCGTTTTGTCCATAATTACTTAAATACCCCTTACAGAACATGCTTCTAGAAGAATTAGAACTATGTTTTATTTTTTAAATAACGTTGTACAAAAATATTAAATCATCCTTAGTTGGCAAATTTAAACCAATAGAGGATTTTGAATATTATATACAAATATACGCAGTCTGTAACACCAATAATTTAATTATTCACCCTACAACATGAAATTTATATGGATTTACAAATGACCTCAGCTGTGATAAATATTACAACAATATGAAATATGGATCAATGGATAGACTTGCATGCTTTGGTTTTAATTAATTAAAGTGAATTCTATGCAACGTAATATTAAGTGGATTAATAAAGAAATATAAAGCTTTCCACTATTTTGATTTATTTTAGTTGTATAAATTGAACATGCTTCTAAAAAAAATAGAACTACAATTCTTTTATTTAAATAACGTTGTATAAAAATATTATTACATCCTTAGTTGCCAAGTTTAAACCAATAGAACAATTTGAATATTATATACAACTATAAGAAGACCCTAGCACCTATATTTTAATTATTCAATCAAGTATATGAAATTTATATAGGTTTATAAATGACCTTAATAGTATGGAATTAATATGGACCCTATTTAATTTAAATATGGTTTAGTGTCTATGCTTTCATACATAATGAATATATTCGTATATCTTAATCAATTTGTCTCGTTCTACTCGTAAATTTTATTGTGATAACAATAAATACTTGGTGATATTTCTCATTATACTCTACCCCTATTTTGAATTTTATATCCTACATATTTTTAATACTCTGTATGCTTGGTTGCTAATTAACTAATATCTTAGAATTAATGTAAACAAAATTCTAATACTAAATATGGCAGTGGATATGAATACAATACTTTGTATTGTTATATAGATCTACGTCTACGTATGTTTCAAATAATTATGTTCCAAAATTTGGTGGAATTTACGAATAATAATTGAAAATCATCCAATCCTCAACAATTTTAGGTTACGATAGACCCGTATATTATAATATAACAATGATGTGTGTCTAAAAAGACGCATCAAAAAATACAACATATTCCTTCTTATCATTATACATGTATAATGGTAATTTGGAATAATAAGACATGGTTCTAATGTAATTTCATCCAGCCGTCATCTACAAAAACGCACTTTGATTTAACAAAACCATACCTTTGGGCCTTATTGAAACAAACTACCAAATATTTTTTCTTCAACGAATGGCTGCTTAGGATGATAAGTTGAGTAGCAAACTTTTCTTCCACCCTAAACCTAGGATTCCACCTCGGATCCTCGAGGGATCCGTTTGCTAACTCACATGCCCCACCTACTAATTTCATGGTTATCATAACAGACCGACCGTCCGTTAGTCCGTTAGTCCGTCATGGTGACAAGACACACCCCCGTGTCCGTTACATAAGGGCGTTGACCAGTTGACTCACGGTAAGGGTAAAACGAATTTACCTAGCGTTGAATTAGTGCAAGCGCGAGCGCGTCTATGGGCGCGAGCGGCTAGGCGCAAGCAGTACAACGGGCGCAAGCATCCGCGCGAACGCAATGTCACGGGCGCGTGCAGGAGTGCGGGAGAGCGAGGGCGCGTGCGTCGTTCCGGCCGTGCGCGAGCGTCGCGGCGGGCGCGACCCAGTTGACAGTCGCGACCACAGTTCTCGGGCACGGTCATGAGGGCGCGAGCCTCGATCAAGCGCGTACAACATTGGGCGCGTGCGTTCGGGCGTGTGCGCTGCATCGGGCTCCGGCGGTCGGGCGCGAGCGTTGCAGGTTAGAAGGGAAAGAGCAACCTCGGGCAAAATCACAAGAGAGGGCATGTATTTCAGGAGAGGGCAATTGGGAAGTGCAATGTTTATTGAAAAGTATTGCAAAATTGTGGCAGTAAACCACTTACAAAGAATGTCCCCTCTTACGAAGAACTGGGAATATCACATTCTGTCACTACTTGCGTACTTCTAAATATGTTTGCGATAACAACACTCTGGGATTTGGAAATTGTAGGAAGGGGATGTTAGATTAGCGTGGGCCACCTGCAAGGTGGAGCGGTTCTTTGGATCGGGATTTGTGAGCTCCTTCAACACCACTCCAAATCTAGCCTTCCCCGCTACATCCTTGAAAAGGTCGATGTCGTCCTCGTTATCCCAAATCTTATTTGCTACCACTCCAACCGAGTACGCATCGGCAGCCTGCGTATATAGATGTCTCCTCCTTAGAGTTTCCAATGAGGTCTCCAAATTTGGCTTACCATAAGTGTACCACAACTCCGGAGCGACAAAAGTACCACGTTCCTTGAAGGCAGCAGTACGCGCCTGAGTAGTTGGGTAACCATAATTTGAAGGAGTTGTCTCACACACCCGACTTGCAAGGCCCCAATCGCATACTCCAATGTAAACTTTGCTCACTTTATCCTTTGGGAAGTGAAGCAAGACATTTCCCGGGGAGATGTCATTATGCTGCAAATACCCCTTATGGACCCGGTCCATAATACAGATCAGTGCCCAAGCTAGCTTGGCCCTATGGGTGCGGAAGGCCTTAACACGGTCACGTGTTTCCATGGGCATATCGGTTTGCTTGTGGATGTTACGGTTCTGAGTACCCTCACCGATATTTGAATTGAACTTGTGCAGAAAATTCTGCAGGCAATCCCCATTCCACCAAAGTGTGTAGGCTTCCATCGTCCAGTCATTGACCGCAAAAAACTTAATAACGCCGGGATGGTCAATCGTGCAAACCATGGCTTCTATTGCTGTCTCGTACCGCTTCTGGGTCTCGTCAGTAGCCTTGGACATCTTCCCCGCAAAGACACAAGTCTCAGGTATGGTTTCCATGCCAACAATACGTAATTTTAGGACTTTACCATACCCGCCTTCCCTTATGCCTGACAGCGGAACCAACTTGACCCCTCTTGGAACCGAGACCACTGCTCCCCACAAGTATTTATCCATTGCGCTTTTCAGTCCAGCTTCAAGCCATGGCCTCACCCTCGTCCTATTACTCGAGAATCTCTTGCACAAATCTTGGACATATTCGAGCTTCTCTATCTCCTCCTTCTGGCCTGCGAGTAGCCCTCCGTCGGCTTTTTGTTGACACACTCAAACACATGCACAATGTTCATAGTGTTTGTTATTATTTGTTGCTCCATCCACTTAGGGAAATGATAGTAATTAATACAATCATTATATCTCTCGGAACTCTACAGCTTCTTCCACAAATACTCTTCCAACTGCTCCTTTAATGCCTTAATTCCCGACTCTCCCTTGTCAACGTATGTATGGGTAATCGCCTCCCGTTTACGTCATTCGTACCACTCCAATGTTAGCACTCAAACAAAATCCCCCCACCCAATTTGATTGCTCCCACTTCCTGCAGTTCCAAGCAGAGCGCGTGGAGTCACGCGCTAGGACAAGGAGCCACCTGGAAGAGGAGACTTTGAAAAGTAGAAAATAAGGGTTAAGGGGAGCCTTTTATGCTCCCCTCGGATGATTGCACCCATAAGCGCATACACGCGCGCGTACAGGGCCTCCACACGCGCCCGAACACAGACTCCACACGCGCCCGTCCGCCGCGTTAGCACGCGCCCGTAGAGACAGCCCGCGCCCGTGCCCGCGTGTGCGCGCCCGTGCCCGCGTGCTCCCACCCGTAAGCCTGCACGCGCCGGTTATCTATACGCGCCTGCTCGCTTCACGCGCCCGTGACCGTGCACGCGCCCGTCTCCATGCACTCGCCCGCCTTCCTGTACGCGCCCGTCCCCGTGCACGTGCCCGGATATGCAGCATTACATACAGTTTCGACTAGGGTATACTCATATATTGAACAGAATACAAAAAAAAAATCACTGGTCAATGACTCAATGGAAATATATTAACCGCATTTAACGCTCAAAAATTAATACAGAGCACAACCATACGATTCCTTCGAGTGTGAGATACTGAACTAGGTTGTCTCTAAGTAACAGTATATGTCTACGTAATAAGAAGGTACTACCAAGAAAAAAAAAACTTAAGAATAACATAGTATTTTTTTTGGGGTTTTAGCCAGTAGATTTTATGGTTAGATTTACTGCTACTTCATGCGCTAAAAAAGTGACCACAGTCTACTCTCTCCTTGTCTTGCGGGGCTTTTTCTTGCGTGAAGGTTGTCTTTTCCGAGCCAAAGTGGGCCCCAATTCGTGCCGGATTATCACATCCCCGTCATTTGGCGCCTCATCGCAATCCGGGTCTTCCCCGTCCAAGCGCTCGTTGTCACCTTCATCCTCAGGAGCTCCGACCACTGGAGCTCGTACCTCTCCTTCCACCTCCGATGTAATATTGCGCACTTGCATGGAAACTTCACCCGTATCGCCATCTCTGGCATTTATTAGGCGCTTCATAGGCCTCTCCTATCTGGAATTACCGATGGCTGTGATGCCAACCTCACTGATTACGCGTGTGTGAACAACCCCAGTTCCAGAAGATGGCCCACCTTCAGTGTACCCTCTATAGAATGGGAGGGGATCAGGTCCGGTTCTTTTGCTTGTCTTTTGTGTTCCTCCACGGGGTTCTTGTGATGGTGGTTTCCTAACAACCCTGTCTGTGGACTTCTTCGCACCACGCTGGGCCACACTCTGTATGGCGTCGTCTATAGCTGGCGCCACGGCGTCTTGGTTGACGGTGGAGGCACCACCTCGACTACCACCAGCTCGATTGAGTGGAGGTCTCGCCACTGCAGATGATCTAAGGAGTCTAGCTATTTTTGTGCCCATTGAACCTGTGGGCCTTCGAGCCAAGCCTCCATCCACAATTGTATCTGCTTCGTTACCCCCCATATGAGTCGGTTGCAATGGAGGCATAGTCCGTGCGGGGATTGCGTGAACGGTCCTTCTCTCGTGAGCAGGAGGAATCTCTTGAAGCGAGCTTGAGTCTCCTTGTGCCAAACCTGTTCCCCAGTTGCCCTCCCCACTAACGAGACCGGTCCAATGAGGTCCATCTGCAGCCCGTCCATGACTTCCATCACCCCTTCGTCATTGTCCTCGTCATCATCGCCAGCATGGTTATCGTTGCCAAGATGGTCCTCGCTGGATGAATCATCCGCAACCCGGTCATTGTTATCGGGATTGATATGGACTGGAATAGCATCTCCTACGTCACGTGCGTCTCTTCCTTCTGCATTAGCCGCTTCATCAAAAACCGGGAGTGTGGGTAATTCGTCTCTGTAGATGTTCATGTCCGGGTTTCCTTGGTTATATTCTGGTTCATTGTTGAAGTCGTACGCATCACCGTTATCATCGTGGTTGTTGCGGTCACGAGGACCGTTGCGGTAAGCGTCATCACCCCCGTTGCCATTACTGTCGTTAGGCCCATTCATGTTAACGTCATCGTGATCATGTCCCCAGACATCATCATCCTCACCGTCTGCGTGGTCATCCGGTATGTAATGATCGTCGTCATCTCCGTCCTCTTCGCTCGGATCTCTCTCCGGATCTGACTCCTCTGACCATGCATTGTTCTCGTACCATCTGAGGGGGTTGGGCTTTGGGCGTTCACGGAGGAGTTTGCTGTTCGTATAAATGTACACCAAGGCCTCAGACTTCTCCACCCCCAGGCGGTTGCGTACCTTGTTGTGGACAAATGAATACATGCTCCAATTCCGTTCACACGATGAGGCGGAGCAGACCTGAGATAAGATGCGCTTTGCAATGATTGCCAAGCCGCCCCCCCCCCCCCCCCCCCCCCCATCTTTTGCCACCATTGATGGGGTTCCAGATTTGCTGCTTCAATATCGATGGTCACTTGGAGGCTGTAAGGGCCACGTTCCTCGTCGAACTCGATCATCTCTACTACGAGTTCGGCAAATGGAATTCCCATTTGCCCACCCACCTGACAAAACACCCGATTGAGAGCCGCCTTCGCTTCTCCTATGGCTTGTAAGCCCTTATGCGTTCTAACCCAAGGGTTCAAGAGCGCCGCGGCATAATGAAGATCGGTGTGCATCATGTCTTATCTACAATCGAATCGCCTCTCCAGCCTTGTTGCCATGTCCGGTGGGAAAAAGCAAGGGTCTCCTCGGAGACTGTATACGTTATCCTTTAGGTTGCTCATTGTAACCCATGCCTTGCCCATTGCGGGCTAGTTTCCATCGAACGTTCTGAGAGCTACCAGGGCTGGTTTCACCAGGTGCTTGAAGTTGTCACACTGATGCCAAAATCCATCATCACGGATTGTTTGACGCACTAGGCTTGCGCGTGCATGATTACGCACCCCGTCGGTTTGGTTGAATAGACCGTCGACATACTCGAACCACTCTGATGCCATGACCACTTGCTCCAAAGCAAATTTAACCTCCATAAGGCGCGCTATCATCAGATAGTTACAAGCGAATCTGGTTTTAGCGGGAACCACCAAGGACAACTTGGGTTCAAATTTGCGGAAAAGGGCCATAGGTTCATGATGTCTCCAAATGTAATGATACACGTGTTTAGCTTTGGCGACCAAATCCTTCACAAAGCGTTCCTTGCCCTAGTCCTCCATAAGAAGATCTAGAATATGGGCACAACATCCCTGCTTGTACATGTGAGGATACTCCTCTAGGATATTATCCATGGCGCCAAGCATGTTGCTTGCATTGTCCGTACAAATCTGGACATTATTCTGAGGGCAAATTTCTCGAATGTACTTCTTCATCTCCCCAGCAATGTATCCCATTGACTTCTTCTCGCCAGTCGTATCAACAAACCTAAGAAATACATCGCCTGCCGGACATACTAGCATGACATTCATCAACGGTCGGCGATTCACATTATCCCAACCATCAGAGCAAATGGTAGCCCCGTATAACTCGGTCGACGTTTTCGTACGTTCATCAACCTTTGCCTTGATTTGCTTCTTTTTTTCCTTGATGTGCGTTGTTCGCATCGCGTCATAGGAAGGAGGACCGTAGTTAAATCCGGCAGCCGCGGTTGTGCTCACCGCCTTAATAAATGTTGGGTGCTTGGCCACGTTGAATGCGACGTTGGCTTCGTAAAAGAAGGATGACCACAACATGTCCAGCTCCTTTCGCTTGGAGATCTGGAGTGCTTCGCTCATGTCCTGTTGCCGCAAGCTCCTAGTGGTATTCGAGCCGGCCCAACTAGGTGCAGCACTGGAGACATTTTGGTCCTCTTTGGTATCATTATACGAGGGTTCGGATCCATCGTATAGAGTGCCGTGTGTGGAAGCACTCGAACACGGACGTTGAACTGACGCGGGGTACGTTGGCCTCATACCATCCATCTCCTCCTTTGTCAAAGAGCCGGGAATCTTCCCAGCGCAAAACTGAAACTTCCTCTTCACTACGGTAGGTGCCTTTTGGCAAACCCTCGAGAGATTGGACTGGTCCCAACCATAATGCTGAAGGCACCTATGCTTCACGTACGAAAACTTGGTCCTGCAATACACACATTGGGCTACCTTATGTGACAGTGACCCTTCCTGGAGCTTGACCGTAAACCATGGTGCCCACTCTCTCGTACCGAGTCTCGGAATGGCTCTAGCCGGAGCAACCACTTCAACCGGTTCAACCGCTTCAACCGGATCCATAGTGAATGATTAGGGAAGTCTTTGGACTAATAGGACCAGTAGAACCAAAAGATTATTATCTGATATAACTTAGTGTGTCTGAAAAGTGCTTGACACATTGATTTATGGAGAGAAGAATCTTTACATTCCCCCCACCCAAACCAAGTGTCTTACCAAGCTAACAATTTCAAGCAAGGAGCCCTCAATGAGACCCAGGACATGAAGCACGCAAGGAGGTAAGGTATTTGTCAAATCAAGGGGGCAGTTTATATTGTGCCGCCCTCGACCGGGCGAGTACTGTACAGACGGGCGCAATCGAACAGGCGCGCGCGCACCAAGAGATCGGACGCGCTCCGAAGCAAACAAGCGGGCGCAGGTGGGTGCGCGCGATTGCGAGCCGCGTGGCGGATCGCGCGCGCGAGGGAAGACGGGCGGTGGCGGGCACATACGGGCGCGAGCGCAGGAGGACAGGTGCGGGCGCAAGCGTAGACAAGACGAAGCGGGCGGGCGCCGGCGGACACTGACGGGCGAATGTAGGCGCGGACGCGCACTAGCGGTCTAGTGAGGGCGCGCACGAGCGACCGCGAGCAGACATGCGAGATCGATTTGGCGCGCTCAATTCAGTGAGAAGAAATAACAATGAGAGGGAAAAATGAATAAAGTTTAAAAAAATTAAAGTGTGTGAACTACAAACACGTGAACATCTACAGAAAATAAGAGGAATCCTATTTCGATTTCAGATTGAGACACATGAGAGAAGCTTGAGGACTACCCACCCCATTCACACATGTCTAAAAACTGGAGCACGTGGTCCACTAGCTCTTTATGTGTCTGCCCTCCCAGTGGAAGGGAAGTCCTTTTAAGCTAACCTCGAGCAGAGTTAACTAAAACTATGGGATAAATTTTTCAAGTTACCGTGTTAATCCAGTCAAAACCATTAGCGCGCGCGCACACGGCGTAGTTGGGGACAGGCACGAGCAGTCGCGCGAGAGCAGTTGGGCGCGGATGGTTGGGCGCGAGCATTTGGGCGGGCTCGCGACCGCGCGTGGAAGGCGGGCGGGCGGGGGCGCGCGAGGGCGGCTGTGCGCGCGCGTGGGCAGGTCCAATGGAGCGACCGCGGAAGCGATTGCGCGGGCGCCTCCAGACGCGGACGGTCAGGCGCAATCGAATGCGCGCTCGCAATGAAGTTAAAAAGCCCGCATACTGGAAGTTCAAAACAAATAAAATTAAAAAAAAGTGAAGGGAGAGTATTGACTACACTGAAATATAATTCATTAGTATGGGAGACTAGTGGAACTAAAAGTAAAAAAAATACAAAATCGAATAGGCATTCAAATTATAAAATAATGTTAACCACGAGAGGAAAAAAACAAATTAAAGAGTGTAGGAGTATTAAATAAAACAAGAGGATAGTATGGTGGAGTGGTGGAATTAGAAAAACGAACGGACGAAATGAGAGAAGGAATTAAATGAAAGCATAGTGTTCTAAGAAGGGAAAAAAAAAAGCAAATTGAAGAGTGTAGGAGTATTAAATAAAAACAAGGGGATAGGATGCGGGGAGTGGTGGAATTAGAAAAATTATTTCAGTGATCTTGTTGGAGTGCTCGGGCGCGTGCAAAACGGGCGCGAGCACCGACGGGCGCGAGCGCGTACGGGCGCGTGCAAATGGAAAGAGGGAGTTTGAGGGGAGAAATTAGTTGCATGATACGTTAGCAGTGCTCGCGCGCGTGTAATGACGGGCGCGAGCAGTCGGGCTCGTGCAACATCGGGCGCGAGCGAAACACCAAAGACATTGTGGGGGGGAAGAATGAGTTTCCACGATTCGGTATCCGTGCGTGCGCTGTTGTTTTGACGGACGCGAGCAGTTCGCGCCCGCGCATACGGGCGCGTTCCTGTGTTCACAGACGAGAGTTCTCGCCGGAGACTGGTGTGTGTGCGCGCGGGTACACTTAGTACGGGCGCGCACAAACGCAGCGTGCATGCGGGCGGGTTCATGGTTCAAATCCACGTAACATAAAATTTAGTCCATACCTTAAATACACTTACCATAATATAAATTTTCTTACCATGACTTAAATCCACTTACCATGCAAAAAAATTTGGTGTGCACCAGAGTTATTTATACACTTATCATACGATGGAAGGAGAAGAGACAACGGACGGAATGGACAACATGTTTGGCAATCAAAAAACGGGAGACCAATGTAGGGAGAATAGAAGCGTCTTGGGAACCACGACAATGATTCCTGGAAGAAAATTAACATCCATTGTTTGAGTTTAACAAACATTAAACATGTGAATGTAATCCTAAACCTATCCAATTCCTTATGCCTTCTACATGTATTTATATTCCGATATCTTTTTACAAAACGTGGTCTTCACTCATGGATCTCCACGACGTCACGTGCCCGGTGCAGAGGAACTCGATCCACCCTCATTGTATCGTGCACGAGAGCTCCCCGCTGCACTACTTTCTGCCCCATCGCTAGCGATCAGTTTCCGCTTCGCAGAACGGGTTCTCTTCGCTATGCCATCTCCTCCAAGCATTGCTTCCATGAAGTTGCTATCGCGCATTCGACAGAGCACTGTTAGGGTCTCCGGAGTATGTTGCGCACATAGGAAATCCACGGCTTGAGCCGTGAACAAGGTATCCCATTCAGATTCCGCTGCTTGTAAGTCATTAGCGATCTGGAATTCCTCTTCGTTCATTTCGTGCAACTCCTTGTGCTGATCCGCAACCAGCTTCCCTTTAGTTCCACCTAAATCCAAGAGGATGGGCGCCGTACTGGAATGTATTGGTTTGAACATCCCAGTATCCTTGTAGCACTTGGTAGAAGAAATTCCTCCTCTTGAGTTTGTCGTCTGTTCCGCTTCTGACAAAGTGCAAGACCCTAAAAATAAAAAACACCCGTTGAAGGAAACACCCAACGGTACTCTCCCACCCCAGTGTGCCGTGGCTGCAAGTGCTCTCTCCCGCAATTGACCAGTCAAACCCATTATTCTCTTTGCAGCCCGCCTCTCGAAATTTTCACAAAGCCTCCTGCAGCTCCTTGCCTGTGGTGCATTCAAGCTCCTGCCTCAAACACCATCTTCATGCTCTCGGGAATTTTGCCTGAACAATTCAGGAATCTCACTGTTCATTGGAGAACACCAGGCCGAAGAGGGCCGGAAACGAGCAGGGGTCTGCAACTGCAGCTTTGACCCCATGTGCCCGCTCCGCCCCCCAAAGCCACGCAACTGCACCTTGCGGACCATATTGGTCCGCTGTGTCAATAAAGGGATAAACATTTACAGCATAGGTGACCATCAGAGGTGTGAAAATGCAAGTACTTTGTAATTTGTTATGAATTTGATGTTGGAGCCTTGAGGACAGATTCACATACGGTGAATGCGCTCAGTATGTGCTCAAAATTGCAAACCACCCCACATTGACATTAATTGATTAATGCGGGGGGTGGGAGGGTGTTAGCTAGGGTCACAAAATGGTGCTGCATGAGGTTAAGGAGTAAGGGAAGAAGGGGGTCTAAACTGAGTAGAAACCTGAATACTGAATCTCATGAATCCTGACAAATGAAAATCGTTATTTTGCATAACAGGGGCAGCGAAGCAGTTGATAGCTGAACTGGAGGGCCGGTTTCCCTCGTCTTCTCTCATGGACGCCTTCAGGTTTGTCTATCCCCAATATTGGCTGACAGGAGGCGCTGAAGGTGACTTTGACAGACACCTTGTTGTGATTAAGGAGCATTACAGCCTTGTAAAAACATACGCCCTTCCAAACATGGGCCCTTCTAATTTGTCAAATTCCCCTAAGTCGGAGATATCTGCCGTTGCCTCCCCTATGCCTGTTGCTCAGACCGCAAAAGGCAAGGAAGCTCTTCCAGTACTGTTGATTACGAAGGTGGATGAACAAGCTTGCCTATTTAAGATTGCGATGAGGGCCAATTGTGAGGTCGCTATGCATGGAGATCTCCCCCTCAACCCCCTCACACGATTGTGGCGTAACATTGAGGCCAATGCCCTTCTCCGCCACAAATTATCTAAGAACATGAAAGTGGTGGACCTAGCGGTGGTTACAGTGTCGGGTAGAGAAGTCTTTGCTTTGGGAAAATACTGGATTTCTGGCTGCAATTAGTTTTGGCTCAAGACATGAAAGACAAGGATAATATAAGAAGTAATAATCCTTGACCACATCATGTATACATACTTGAACCTATTACCCCTTTGTACGTATACGTAGAGTATTCCTATCCGTATATGTAGAGTACTTTTATACGTATATTTGTCATGTATAAATACAATAGTACATACTATATGAATACATGATTTATACGTACAAGTATAATACTCTTAAACATACATATACAAAGTATAAATACCATCTATCGTATACAAAACCGTATAAGTCTTGTACATACCTTCAAAATCCCGAATCTCCCTCTAAAATAATAGCCAAACTTCAATTAACCACCAAATTAGCATAAACACTTCAAATCAGGAGTGCTTTAGCATTTTAGAATGCTATCAAAGTGCTTCACAAAATAAAAGAAAGATTAAAGCTCAACAAGGCACTGTCAAGAGTCCATAGCTCGCCAAAGGTCATACTCCCGAATTCAGCATCATCTGCACCTCCCTTTGCTTTCGAGAACACTCTAACTTTATACAAGCTTCGATTAAACCAAGTGATAGCTTTCTAGAAAGCTGATAATAGCACCTAAATTATTTTCAAAATTCATCTTCAGAATCTATACCGAACGGTTTCTATGCTCAGTTGAAGTTGGTGCCTACTCCCACTCTTGATTCTATTCGGCAGCTCAACACCCTCTCACCTTCAAAGCCATAACTTTGTCTCAAACAATCTAAATCAAAATTCATAAAGCACGATAGAAAACTAACGCATTAAAATTTGACATACTCAAATTTTGTAAACAAAAACACGATAAAAAAGTTTCTACAAGCTTTTGAAGTTTTGGTCTTCTAAACTTCTTTACAGCGGACACTGTCCCACTCAAACACACATAGAAATTACATACTGAGCCCAAATAGAGCGTGTCATATCATTATAAAACCACAACAACAAGATGTACAAGCTCTCAAAATCTCATAAAAGAAATCATAGTATACACTGAGCTCTCGCTCTCCAAAATCTGCACACCGAAAACTACACTCTGATGGAGGAGAGAGAGGAACCTGACCCCTTTGCCTCCTTCCAAAGTCATCACCAGCCCATACCTATGCCTTATGGGCCTCAACTATTTATTGGCTAACTCCCTGAAGCTTACTTCAGCCTTATCTATCCCTTATCTTAGCCATAAGGCATCAAAATTCCACCTTCTATCTACCAAACTTCTAATATGTAAGGTGAAGCTTGGTAACATAAAAAACTAAACAAATAAAATTTAATATATGTCTAAAAGAGCTTGAAAAGAATTCCAAGAAGAATTTCACTCCATTTGCAAGAATTTGAGGATGCGTTGAAGGATAAAAGCAACAAAGTCAGCACGAGCAGCCTTGGTCAACGGATTTACTGGACCTTCAAGCCAACGTTGATGACCGCGACTCCCTTTGACAGGCCTAAGACAACAAGAGTATTGATTGTCATTTAGGCCTTCAAAGATCCCTCCAAACGTCACATCTTGAGTACCAGGTTCAACACACCCAACCTGCAACAGAATCACCAAGGCACGAGCATCTTGTTGAAGATTGCCGTGCTTCCGCTGCTCCACACGAGGTTGCTTTGGCGGCCGAGAAGGCCCAGCTTTTTCTTGTGGACGCTCATGCAATGGTGCAGGATTAAATGTCACAAGAGTACGAATCTGCAGTTGAGATAAAGAAAAATCCAGCTCAAGCTCTGATTGAAGCTCTTCATCTTGAGACTCAGAAAAAACTCTCTAATTCGACATGATCAAAGAAATCAAACGACTACAAAAAAACTGATGAAGTTCTAAATGAAACTTCTTCTTATAAGACAAATACTTTGAAGAAGGCGTCACCGTGAAGCTTTCCCAAAGATGTGATTTGTTTTCTCCAATCAAACCCACTCAAATAAAACATAAAATAAAAATATTAAACAATGGATAGGGATATAAATCCCTTCACCATGCTTTGATAATCGCCAAGCCGCGGAAGTCCAACTGGTAAAGTGCTTCAAGCGCCATAGCACTGGTCCGGGTTCGAAACCCTTTGGACCCGTATGAGCATGCAAATGGCCACATAGCTTGGCAGTGCTAGTGAAAACTAGGCCGGAAACAATTAGTTGGCGCCACCTACTCCAAGTTTCGTGGTTAAAACCACGGTCTTTTCTCTCCCTCCTTCATTCCTCTGATCTCCCCCCTCCCTTTTGTCTATATTTTTGTTTTTCTTAGTTTTATTTCTATTTGCTCAGAACACCACTCCCAAACCATTCCACACTGTATTTACATATTGAAACATTGTCTTACACGACAACGGTCCTCGGTTTTGTAGAGGACGAACGGACCTTCTTCACTCTGTCTTTCATATAAAACAAACTCCGCAATCGCTTGTCCACGCACCTGCCTCTTGTCGTGGAGATGCATGCCTAGGAGTTTTACGGGCTGGATGACTTCCCTTATCATGCCGCTTATGACGAGTAGAAAAGTTCGGTGAGGAAGGGGGACTAACATGTGTGCCTTGTTGATGTGTGAATTGTACAGGTACTTCTATCGATGATGAAATCCAGTGTGCTTGGACGTCTGTGTGGCATTCACTGGAAAATGCCGGTTCACCAGACCCTTCTCTTGACTTGTTTTCCCTACTTTGATCTGTAATGTCTTTGCTTTGCTTGCCTTGCCTTATGCTCTATCCCTTAATCTGCAATCTGTAATTTGTGTCTTTCCCTCCTTCAATCTGTCTTGACTCTGTCCTTTGCGGTGACTTGCTTATGCTTGGACCTTGCATGTGTCTGCGGTTTTGGGTCCTGCCTGATGTTTGCCTCCAGTCATCAGTTTTTCCATTTTTTGCTTACTAATTTTGCCGAAAGAGGATTGGTGAACCGGTTTCTGAGACTGCCGTTGAAGAAAATGTATGAACATTGAAGACGAGCCATCGCATTCTCAATCCAGGCCGATCGAAGAAGACCAAAGAGGGAGTAGGATCCTTGTTAATTTATTATGTGAACTCTTCTATACTCTGTGATGGATGAATAGTTCGGGCAGACTTGTGCTTTTCTTGCAAGGTCAATGTGTATATGAACTTTGTTAGTGTATATAATCTCTGTTACTGTTACATGAACTCTGTATCAGTATGTGTATATAATCTCGCCAGCTTTTGCTGGGAATCATGTTAGTGTCGCCATGGACTATTTATGAGTGTGGCTGAAATTAGTATGGTGTTGCCAGAAAAGTGACTTGAAAATTCAAAAGGGTGCCACCTATTGGTCCATCAAAACTTTAGAATAGTGCCAGAAATGTTATTTGTTATTTTGGAAGTAGCCAGAACAGTTTCCTTTAAATGAAATGAATGGAAGGCAAGGATTTGCTTCACGAATTGCACATGTTGCCACAGTAGCTCTAAATCTGAAATCCTAAAAAAACGCTAGACACAAGATGGCCATGCTTAAGTTATTGAATTGTACAAGCGTCTGATGGCAGAAGAAATCTCGACTCCTTTAAATTTAGCTCATTCCTACACTGCACTTGAATGGAAGTACAATTATTTTTTTTTTAAATTTTTTTTGAAGCAACTGAGATTCATTGCAAGAAGTTAGTGTACAAGCCCTCATCAGAACGAGTCCAGGGCAGAAGAGTGAACCAATGAACCAGCAATACAGAACAGACTACCAAAGCTACCAGCTAATAATCGGGACATTGGGAGGAACATGCTTCCAAGAAACTGAAAGACCTGAGCGAGTACAGAATAAATCTTTCTCAGCCTACGTTGAGTCGAATGCCATCAGGGTGCTCGCAGCTTTTTCCGGGGTCTTAGCTTGGGCAACTTTCTTCTTGGTCTTGTTTGAATGGAAGTACAATTAAGCACACACCAAAGTCTCTTGAGAAAGCAGGGGAAAGAGGTTTCCACCTGCCCAGACACTTCTGCACTTAGAACTAATACCATTTTCATTAAACTTGATTTCCAAAAATAAAATTTAAAAAATAAAATTTTTGACACAAATACAAGAACTGTATTGCTAATTGATTTCTTTCCGCAAACTCATCCGCTCTGATGAAATCAGGGTTTGCAAATATGCACTAGGGTGGGATGTCCTTAACTCGTAAAGGAAAATGTGCCTACTCGGGGCGCATTTGGAGTTTGAACATGTACCTGTGACTTCAATTTGGATGGATATTTTTTGAAATTTTTTGTGAATGTTTGCCGTTACAAGGACTTTGAGGGAATCTAATTTTTTTCATTTAGACATTTTAAAAAATAGTTATGGTATCCGAAGTGAAATTTGGTGCTTGGTGGGCAGTTTGGGCAGCCATGCTAAATATATCTTTTACCTCTGAGATTTTTTCTATAAATACTTCATGTTTTCATCTTTGAAATTTTTCAAAAAAACACTACTTTTAGTACAAAGTGTTCACTCGACAAGATATCAAAGTTTTCTCACCATTTAAGGCAGTGCACTAAAAAAATTCTTCTTTCCTTCATAAATGTTAAAATAAATTTTTTTTAGGAGTTTTCTTTTTTACACTTAAAAGGTGTACGTAAATTTTTACTTTGACCATTTGGATTGGAACTTTATGAAATAACGAAATTTCTAGACAAGAAATATGAATTATCATGCTTTTGCATTTCATTCAATAAAAATATTGTTTTCAACATCCTACTTTTTGTTTGTTTGTAATTTTTTTAATACAGTAGCTAACTTAGTCTTCTTTATTATGCACCAAAAAACCTAAAGTCCATATTGCAAAAAACCTAAGGAAAAAAAATTAAAGGTGTCTCGACCTAGTCAAAAATCATGTCAAAAATGTTTATTTTCAAATTTCAATCGCTATAATCTTCTTATCTCTACGGTCGATTATGATGAATTTTTTAGAGCTATCTACTACATTAATATAATTGAAGATCATACGGTTAATATTAGAAAAGAATGATTTTGTAGTCATTCATGCTTTTTACATTGGAAATGGCAGTTTTGGAGCGCTTTTCGGTGAAACATAGTCAAGGAACTTTAGGGGTTAAACCAACCACTAATCCAAAACCGATCAGGTCTAATTTCTAGATTGTGAATAAATAGATGTACCTCATTTGTACATTAGAGTGTTTGATTGGTTAAGGGTCACGACACTTTTCAGTTATAAAATTTACAATAAATTGAGTTCGAGCAATTCAATTGTCCAAGATTATGCATACATCGGAGAACTTTTTTTCCTATCAACGTAAAACATCATATCACATATTTCCAGCTTACAAGTACACTAAATTTATTTCTTGGTCGATTTAAGGTCATCCCACCATAAAGGGAGTTTCACACACATCTCAAGGGCCAAACTTTGTTGAAGACCAAACTATGTCTATAGGTCAAGTTTTGGAGTTTTAGAAAAATATCAAAATATTGAATTGGCGATTTTCCAAATATTTTAAATGAAGAGGAGTTCGGTCTCTTAGCGAGAATTTGAGTTTCTATTCTTTTTTGACCTAAATTCTTCTTGAGGGGCCACATTCTTCGCGCCAAAACTTGCGAAAAGTGCTACCATTTAGGAATTTTCAAGGCCTTCAGCCCTTGGCCCTTGCTTTGAAACGCCCCTAAGTTTGATTATTCTAAACTTGTTGATTTAAAAAATTTAGTTTCTTTTTGATAGCGCTAAATTAAATAAAAATATGATCGCCTTTAAAATAGTTTTGATGAAGATAGCAAAAATTTGCAACATGTAATTTGTATTAAATGTTGGTTTTAAAACAATACTCTGAAGTAGAAATTAACCTTAATTAATACATTGTATACCAATTTTCTAAATTCACACTTTGTATTCCTAAATTGAGCTCATGAGCTAACCCAAAACATTCAACCACACTATCAAAAATTGCATTGGCGCAAATATATGTGCCAATCAACGCACTTAATGAAACATGCACATAGTTTTTAATGGGAGAAATAAGAAGCTCATTCAACGTTGAACGTGAGTCATATATCTCCATGACCGGTCAAAACAAAGGCTATTTGATGCTTGATATCCCTCTCCCAAATTCCTCTATTGTATTGTTTGAGCTCTTCAAAGGCATCAAACTTGCCTTGATATTTGAGATGATTGGAACGGTAGGGAGAATAGTGAGAAGGATTGCTTAAAGTGTAGATGGTTTTCAAAATGAAGTAGAGAAGGAAGCGATGGAAAGGATTGAAGAGGGAGCTATGGCATGCTTGGGTTCGTATTATGATGCGTTGTGAAGGCTGTACATACCGTACGTCGATAGCAGATTTCTTCATAAACAAGTCTAAAAATAAAAAACCCAAAATTGCAAATTTTAAGCATGGAAAAACAAAAATGTGGAAAATTATTTTATGTGATGACTTTCTATTTTTAATCCATTAAGGATTTTTTTAGTATTTTTTTTGAAAAAAAACTGAATAATTAAAATTTTGGGAGATAGACCTGATTTTCACTAGTGGGAAAAGTGTCTAATCCCTTGAGAAAATTTGCCCAATTGCTTCAATTTATTTTCCCACTAGTGTTTCCAAAAAAATTAAATATTCCTCCAAAGGTGAACAAACCTGCTATTGACATAGGGTGCATTTGGTGCCATCTCCGGTGGCAAGGCTGGAGTCCTTAAAAAGCAGGGCCCAACATAACGAACAAATACGATATGCACAGAGGCCGTAAATATAGAAGAAAAGAAGCAAACAAGTTACAGAGTGGCGTAATGCTCAAAAAGGTAAGTTTAGTAGTCCAATGCCAAAATGGAAAATTGTTCCCTACATTTGTAAGATATGCTAATGATTGATTTTGAGGCAATGTGGGTTTTGTTCTCAGTTTATACCTTAAAACTTAAACTGGAAGTTTGTGCGCCCATCCCCGGTTTAAGAGTAGTGTAAGTGAGTGATTACTCAGAATCTAGTTCCATCACTTGTGAGGTGGAAATGAGGACAAAATACAGAATCTGTGGTTACAAGAAGAGTATGCATTACTGTACAATTATTACCATCGCAGCTTCAACACCATATTTGCCACATCTTGACTTTCTGCGCGCACAATTTGGTTTTGTTCCACGTGTGGTTGCGAGATGATGCTCATTGAACCATGCATTCCAGGTTGTGCAGGGAATATAATTGAATGTTGTAGTGGCCTTTTAGCTATTGGCGTGTCTCAATTCGAAGAATGGGCACAAAATAAGTTGTTTAAACCGGGGTATGGGTATTTAAAGCGGTAATGGGCTTGTGTCATTTGTAACCCTTATTATGCGAGGGCTCTCCACCTCTCTTATATCTCTTTCCAAATCACATAAGTAGTCAAACTTATTTTGGATCCATACAGAGTAATTTGAAGTAATTTCCTTGTCTGCACTCCGGATTTCCGCTTTAAGAGATTGATTGTTGCAATGGCTGCATAATAGGATGGGGGGCACAAGAGCCCATTTCTAGTGAGTAGTTCAGGTGAACTTATCTGCATGAAATTTTTAACTCCTACTTCAAAAACTTCAACAATTTTTTTAAAGAAAATATAATGTCATAATAAATTTGGTACATGGTGGTGTTTCAACGAAACTGAGTTGATAGTTGGGTATTGATTAGGTGCATAATAAAATGGTCTAGTGGTGTTTTTGAGGATTTAACTCCAACACCCTTTTAAAAATTCATAACAAATCCATATTTTATCAAAGAATGATGACCTCAGGTGCATTGATTTTCAAACCTTATTTTCATTCAACGAAGAATACTTGATATTTCACTTAAATCTAAGATTCATTTAGGGGATAAAAGTTGTTGAATCCTCTTCTTCAAACTTAGTCCAAACACTCATAATTCTTTCTACTTCTCAAATAACTCTCAATGCAAAACTGTTTACATGGCATGTTGGCATGAAGAGCCCTTACATTTTCTTGCAAACTAAACTGTAGCCTGTCTCTTAGTTTAGTTCTAAGACCCAGAATATCTGTTGCATATGCATGCACAAGTTATGTAAGTTTCTCACATTCCTGGTTGGGTTGATCTAATCCAATTTGCATCACAGCAAAGTATCATCCAGAAGCTGCTATATTTCTGATATATGAGCTACTCTGCCAAAAACCCATGTTACAACACTCCTCAATCTTCCTCATCTGATAATCCAGACTTTAACAAATAATCCTCACTGTCCATGTTCTCATGTTCCATGTCAACCGCGTTGGGAAGGACCGCATTTTGAAGCGAAGTAGATTTGCTAGGATCTTTTGTTCCCTGCAATTCAGATTAACAACAGTAAGGAGAAGCAACAGAACCCAAGTACTGTAATTTGTAAGGACCTGGAACCAACAGCTATTAAAACAGAGATGGGAGAAATCTTCACAAATCCAATTATACATTTTAAATGGAAATTTAGAGTCCAAACTCCATTTCATATAATTTTTTTAGAAGTGGTTATGTTTTCGAAAAGTATCTAATGTATCCATATGGTATATTTGGTATTCTACAGAGTTGGAACTTCTAATATAAATATGGGATGAATGAACAGTTTTAACCTCACAGTGATAGACATGGCTAGACATTTTAGTCTTCATACTTTATTTGGAGAACGTATTGCATGTGTACGTCAAGTAGATTTTAACTATTTCCCAGATAGAGCTTTGGATCCCTGCAACCCTATCATATATTGTTTGACCAAAAAAATAAAATAAAATAATGATATAAATATGTGCACTCATGCCCACTTCTGTAAGGGTTCGTTTTGAGTGCTTCTCCCTAATTTCAGAAGACTGGCAGATGAGACCTAGCTCAAACCATGACAGAATGAATTTTGGCAAGGAAATAAGTTCGGTGGTAATCAAATGTGTTGTCGTACCTTGACTAGAGAGTACACGAAGTAATGGAAACTGTCGCCGAATGTTTCATACTTCATGCTCCATGTCAACCCTTCTGCTTCGAAAAATGGTCTTCGGAAATGGGGCTGCGAAACTTAGAAGGGTTAAATGAAATGTACATGGGAGTACTTGAGAGTAAGCTAGATGTGAAAGGTCATGTATTAGCACCTGGCCGAAAGCAATGGTGATGAAAACGCCGGTGGGAGTCAAGACACGGTGAGCCTCCGCAAGCATGGCGCGAACACGGTTTGCAGCTTCAGGCTGTGGGTTCCATGGATCACCACTGTCCACAAAAAACACATCCTATGCCGCCAGGGTCAGGGTCATGTCAAGAAGCGGGACTAAACCAATTCCGAAATATTGCATATCGCCGTCAAGAATCCATATACAACCTAAGAAGAGTGGGAGGGAGTGGGAGAGAGTGGGCATGAGTCAGAATGGAACTAACCATGGCGCCTTTTTCAATCACAACGTCGAAGCTCTCATTGTCAAAAGGCAAGTTCAGCATGTCTGCTTCGGCAGCTACCATACCTGACAAGATGAAGAGCTGGGTGAATTAGGTCAGTATGAGATGAAAAGCTTCGCAGGAGAATGTCAGCAACAGAATGGGAAACAGTAGAAGACCTGGCAGACCAACGAACCGCTCCCGCATGCGTTCCACGGCCACTTTCGACAAATCAGTACACGTGATGTGCTGGATGTCATCTCTGTACATGTCTTCGCTCAACCTTGAGGAGCCCGCGCCAACCTCCAGCACCTGTAGCCATTTCTCGCATTCCATAAAATTTCAACATCCCAAATCCTGCAAATTCTGAAATAGCAACATTCTTAAACATCACAAAACCAAGAATCAGAAAAGAGAAACCACCTTATCAGTAGGTTTAATGTGCTTCAAAACCAGATGACGAAAATGTGAGTAATCCTTGAACCATTCATAATGTTGTTCCTCCTCAAAGCGCTCATCCCTGGCATTTCCAACACTGCCCAAGTCAAGAAACAAAAACCCTAAACCCTAAACCTTAAACCCTGAACTCTTCCACTAATCCTAAACATCATCAAACCCTTTCGTTTGGGCAGTATCTGCGAGTAATCCCTGAGTTACACGAACAGTAATTCCTGCGTAATTATGCAACGCTGAACATGAAAGCCTATGCACGAAAACTCACAGCCATTAGACCAAAGCATTCAACAACAGAAACATAACCCAAGTGGGTTGGATTGAGAAAGCTCACCAGTAAGATGGCCGAAGGTATAGCAACTTGTTAGCCGGAGGATCCTGACGCCCTGTCGATGCAGCTGGGCCATCGCCGGTACTCGTAGTGCCGGCCGCCATAGCTAGAGCTGACCCAACAATCCTCTTGAACTCTTTCTTCTTCTAGAACTCAGAACTCTTTTTCTTCCACAACTCCAACTCTTTCTTCTTCCACAACTCCAACTCTTTCTTCTTCCACAACTCACATCTTTGTCCTTCCACAACTCACAACTTGAAAAACAACAAACCTAAGTTACGACACCCACAACTCCTTAAACCCAAAATCCCAACTCTCTTCTTTCTTTTTCAATAGGGGTGTTCAGAGCACCTAAATCGTGGACCACTTGAAAGGAATCTAGTTTTCCTCGCTGGGACCACCATACCCAAGAGGACCCCACAGCAAGGCCCAAACTCACTTGAAATTATTGAGTTGGCAAGAATTCACTGGATGCTAGAAACAAGTCACTTGTAACTCATCGTGGAGGGTGGGGCTCCTTAGTATACTATACTATATTATTATATTATAATTAAATTATGATACTAACATGTACTTTAGGAATATGATGATTATATTTAGGTAAATATGTTTCCAATTTGCGTATATGAAATTCATTATCATTGCAAATAGTGTATTTAAATTTGATGCTTTAGTCAAATAATTACAAATTATTATTACAAAATTAGAAGAAGCATTTGTTTAGGTAGAACGTTATTGAATTGATTAAAATTTAGTTAATTCAAAAATCAAAATCTAATGTACATTCATAAATTTATATGAATGCAAATATAATCAAAATGCAATACCAACTTCACCTAATGCAAGCATGTTTCGAAGCATTGTAAAAAATTACCAATACTTTTCATCAGAACCCTAAAATAACGAGTTCCCTATCCTGTTTGGTTTTCATTGGAACTCACATTGGGTTGGCAACCTCAACCCCATTCTCACTACACATTGAGGGACATGGTTCTCCAATCCCATGTGAGTTATTGGAGCCATCATGGTGAATTCTTCTTAAGGTAAGAAAAAGCAGGTTTACCAAACCATATGGGGTTAACAATAAGGAGACTGAAGCACACTATCTATCTTTAAAGTAACTTCCTATAAAAAGTTATTTTCACTTTCTCACTATCCGAATCAGGTTCATACAAATAAAATAAAAAAAGGGACTGCAATATTTCACTCGCAATTCTTACAAATATTAATAATACCATTCAGTGATTTTGATATAACTAAAATTATTATTCCGTAATGAAAATTAAATTTTTAAATTGCGGTATCTATGTACATGCTTGTATTTGACTTCTGAATTACCAGAATCTTCAAAATTGCACGGAATTTATTTGGAATAGAATTCTAATTCATAATTGTACTATGATGTATTTTAAAAATAATATGATGATAACATTTACGTAAATATGTTCCCAATTGGAGTAAAGTAAACTAATTTTCATTTCTAACAGTGTATTCATATTGGATGCTTTCGTAATATAATTACAAAATATTATTTAAACTTTAATCTTGTGTAATTAAAATTGAATATGTCTTTGAACAAATTTTAACTTCGTATATCTCAAAGGATTATTAATAAATCATACATTGATAATGAAAGGATTATTTACCAATATTATATATTAATACTACAACAATCATGATCATTGTTGTAAGTGGATTCATTTGATTCCATAGATTGAGGTTCATATTTTTGGAATTCTATAGAAGAGTAAGAATAAAGTTCCGTTTATATATTTGAAAAAAGCAAAAAAATATTGGTTGAACGAAACTTAAAATAACAAGTTAAAATAAATAAATAAAAAATCTGAACCCGCGGGGATGGGGCATCGAACCCCGCGGTGACGGGGCCCCACGATTTGGCGGCGCGGCCACTGGCCCCCGCAGACCCTGTCCACGCAGTTTGTTTTGTTTTGCATTTCTTTGTCTGTGGTGTTTTCGCGCTGGTTTTGGTCGTGGCGGGAATTCATTTCCTTTTAGGTGTCATGTTAGTGAGAGATAGTTATGCACGCGCGAGTACCGGGGGTATACCGTAGCATGTGAGCGCCTTGAAGTAGTTTGGTTCTTGCAGAGGCTGTGCGCCTTCTTTATTAGGTGTAGTTTCGGCTTAGGGTTTAGCTGTATTTTATGGTGTGAAGTCTGTTTGCGCGGAGGTTGATTGAGGTGTTTCTTGATTGGGTTTTGAGCTCGTGCGAGGGTTTGTACAGAGCTTTTCAGGTGTTTTGTAATTGGGCTGTTCATGGTTCTTTAGGGTTTAGTTTTTTTTATTCTCCCACTACGGACTTTGTTGACGGTGTACGAAGGCGTCCAATTCGGCTTGGGGTTGGAGAATCACGGCGTCGAATTCGGCTTGGAGAATCACGGCGCAGTAGAAGTCTCAGGTGCGTTTCAAAGTCGTCATTACTCGTTTTTTGTAGTTTTCAGTTCAATTCCATTGAATATCTCAATTCAGGGTTTTGTCAATTGAGTTTTTTTGTTTCTTTTTGGGTTCAATTGTAATTTTTTGGCATGTTCTCGCTAGTTTAGGATTAGCATCCTGTAATTTTCGTACTGAATTCTGAATTGTGTGTGTCTGTTTCTGTTCGTACTGTTTATGTGCTATGTGTGTGTCTGTCTGTGGAAGAATTCTGTCTTGTTTTCGTATTCTGTGTGTGTTCGAATGTTGAATTCTGTTTGTGTTCGTCTGCTCTGTGCGTCTGTGTGTGTTTGAATTCTGAATTTTGTTCGTCTTCTGTCTGTTTGTCTTGGGTTTCGAATTCTGAATTCTGTTCGTTTTCGGTATGTGTGTGTATGTTTGTGATTTAATGTGTGGTTCTCAACAGGCTTGTGTGAGTTCATGTGTGTACCATAAGAAAAAAAATCAATAGCATATTCCTTGTATTTTGTATTACATATCAATGTCATTTGCATTGTGTTGTAGTTTCAACATAGGTTTATTTTGATATTTATAGTTACAGTCGCATTAGTATGTGAGTATTGGGCTTATTGGAAGCACTTTAGTCGATTGTCTTCCGCTTATTCCGGAACGAGTGTGATAGGATGTGAAACCATTGTAACAGTCTCGTATTCGTGTTCTGACCATTCAAAATGCCTTCTTTTCTGCAGGCGGAACACGTCGCAGCAGATTCACAACGGAGGGATTTGAGTAAAAATGGCCGAGAGGTACTAAATATTGCTGCAAATTGCATAATCAATCTCTCAAAAATCAAGTTCAGTTTAGCTCGAGTCGAGCTAAACTGCTTGCGGAAGACAATTATCGCGTGACAGTTTAGCTTGACTCGAGCTAAACTCACATCCACCATGTATAAAAGAAGATTAAAAACATAAATTACTTTAAAATTATTTCATTAATTGCTACAGTTTAGCTCGAGTCGAGCTAAACTGTAGCCAAATGCTAATTTGACCACTCATAGTTTAGCTCGAACCGAGCTATACTGCAGAGTACAAAGTAGCTTTTGCCTACAGTTTAGCTCGACTTGAGCTAAACTGCTGAGATACAGCAGAGAGATCTCTCAGTTTAGCTCGAGTCGAGCTAAACTGTAAGTGTATCTCCCGAAACCTACTCGGGAGATCCACCTACAATTTAGCTCGAGTCGAGCTAAATTGAGAGTGCTCCTTTATGAAGCCCAAGCAAATTAGCTCGACTCGAGCTAAAATGCTTGGGGACTTTACTAGTAGGTGTTCAGTTTAGCTCGACTCGAGCTAAACCAAAGAGCTCCCAGTAAAGCCCCCAAGTAGTTTAGCTCGAGTCGAGCTAAACTGCAAGGGGATCATGGTGGGCGTCCCACCAGTTTAGCTCGAGTCGAGCTAAACTGCTCCACCCCTACCATGGGCCCCTTGCAGTTTAGCTCGAGCCGAGCTAAACTGCTCCACCCCTACCATGGGCCCCTTGCAGTTTAGCTCGAGTCGAGCTAAACTGCTGGGATGTCATGTGTTATATTTTGTAATTGAACCAACATTTAGCTCCAATCGAGCTAAATGGCTTTGAATTTCTCTAATGTTAAACGTCTCCTCCTTGCAGTGAGGAGAAACAAGGGTACTTGGGGCGCTACAACATTTCTTCAAGCCTGTTCCTAACTCGGATTCGAATGACGATGACGGGGATGACTCAAACACATTTGAGCCGTGGACTTTCAAAGACCCCTCGAAGGTCAAAAATTGGACATTGCGATGGGTTGCACACACCCCATATCTTACCTTCGCAACCATTTTCAAGGGTGAAGTCAATGATCCCCACGTCATCGACATAGAAACGAAGGTTACCGAGTTTGACCACAAGGGGAGAGATCAAATAAAGATCCTCTGCTCATCTATGGGGACTAATCCATACCTCTTCTCCATAGTAGTAGACGTAGCAGAGAACCTCTTCGACTCGATTTCCTTAATGGAAAGTCTGTCGAATTCACCCTACGACGAGATAGTGACCACAATGAGGCAAGAAGTACTGGACAGGAAGTGGGCAACAAAAGATGGACGTACTCTCGCGGCAAAGTTCCTAGCCTTTAAACTGAGGAATGTTGTCAGCACCCTTACTCTCCGGGCAACGGAGGCAAAGGTTAAGCAAAACCTGGGAAAATCTCATATTGACGTTTCTGGAGTGACAGCAACCGGGAGCCAAATGGGAAGCCAAGAGACAGGACGCAGTAGGGGGAGAGCAATAGTTCCTTCCCAAAGCCGGGGCGCTTCTGCAACTCCCACACCCCTCTCACCATTGAAGAAGAAAGGCCTCGAGAAGAAAACTGACAAGCCAAAGCCCAAGAAGGACTTGCTCTTATCTGCGGAGGACTTGGCAACAAGTTTGAACTCTGTTCTCGGGGAACTTCCAAAGGTGAACAAGGTTGGAGAGGTCCTGGACTTCGATAATGCCAATCGAATTTACCAGAATTTCTTCGCTGATTGCCAGGACGAGTTCGTCTTCAAAACGAATGGGCAACCAAAGAAGTTCAGTGTGGACGTGACGCGGTGCAAGCCCGCACCGGCCCATTGGACTATCCGTGCATATGAGAAGCAGGGCATGGAGGAGATGAAGAATTACTTGGTCAACATGCCGGATAGGACACAGAAGCAAACCGTGTGTCTGATGCCAGACACAAAGGCACAACCTCAACAAGAAGAGGATCTAAGGGGCTGTACATTCAACATCATCAACGGGCAACACAGCGTGGCGGCGTCCAAATCTTTCATCGAGGATAACGCCAGTGAGGAGTTGGTGAGGGACTTCAGGAGGTGGGATGCGTACATCGTTTGGACGCTTGATGTAGATAAGCTGCGAAAGATCTCAGCATTCTATAATCGGGTGAACCATCTCGCACCCTTTAAGCCAACTTGGGCGAGCAATATACTTGCCTCAAGAAAAGTGTGGGTGAAGTATGGTAAGTCCCAAAAGAAACATAATTCCGGTGGTGCTGCCGAGCGCAGGAGTACAGGTCCAAAAAGTAATCCAGCGTCGAAGACATACGACGTAAGTTCACTGATTCAATAGCATTAGCAGTTTAGCTCGAGTCGAGCTAAATATTGATAATCTTCTTTGTTTTCAATATTCAGGTGTATCTCGAGCAATTTAGCTCGAGTCGAGCTAAAGAGTAGTTCCGTGACAGCATCATCTAAGGTTTCTTCCTGTGCGTATGCAGAACTTCGTGAATGCAATCAGGGAGCGCTTCGCTATGATCGATGTGGCAAAGCATCAAGCCATGGTGGCGAAGAAGGGAGGAAGAACACTATCTCCCTAACAAACGAGCTGTTCATCATCACATCCAGTGATGAAACATGGGACCTGTGGAAGGAGGTGATCGCGTCTGTGGCATGTGGTGGACTCATTGATCCCGACACCGAAGCTCCTCATAAGAAATTCTATGAGAAGAAGGGGTTCGTTCCGGACAAGGATGGGACGCTTCCGAGGGAGTTCTTCAAATGGCTCGGGAACTTGACAGAGGCAGATCACCAGAAGCTGTGTAAGCACATCCTGCATAAGTCTGGGCCAAGTCGGAAGTACACATATCCAAAGGTTACCATCAAGCAGAATACGAGTGTACTGGAGGACTGCTACTCGGTCAAGGAGTGGGCAGAGCGAAGAAAACGTAAGGCTGTAGCTCAAGCGGAGTTCAACAACATTAATCCAACGCTCCATTTATTCAAGAGAGACGGCTTTGATGTACCCGCTTGGAAGCATTTCAAGAAGACTTACTATGTCTCCAAGGAGTCAAAGCACGTTCTGCTTGATTGGGGTATTCCAGACTCGTACTGGACTAACTCCAGAGCTACACAGTTCCGCAACAAGTCGGCCAAGGATCTCTCCCCATATGCAGTTGAGTTCTTTAAAACCTTCCTGAAGGTTTGACATGCATTTCAGTGTCCTTCAGCTGAGATGTGGTTCCTCCCATTCATCAGGGAGCCTCGACTCGCCTTCGGATCTTGGCCCTCCGATATATGGAGGTTGGCGGGCGGCGTAGTCACATACGGAATCATCGACTTCCGGTTCCTCCCAACCTACAAGACGAGGCACAACTACACTTTGGAGAACCCCTTCTTCATGGAGTTCTTCAAAATGATCGATGAGTATGGGCAGCCCCAGTTTCACGATGTTCGCCACTGGCTTCTCATTTGCGGAGACGATGAGGACTTCGCCCAGGTGCTTACTTGGGTGGAGCAAAACACCTTGAGTGGTCGTAGAAGAGTCCATTCTGAGTATGTACCCGCTCCCAACGAGCGACTTGGCGGACACCCCCCGAAGAGCAGAATCGCGATGGAACCCGTCAAACTCCTGTTTCTCATTGATGATAATGTACTTGAGAACAACGGGTCAACGTCAGAACCTCTGAGCAAGTACACAACTCCGGACCACCCACTGTACACGGACAACAGGAAGTTTAACGAAAGGAGGTATGCAATGTATCCATCCGAATAAAGGATGGAGTTCTACCTGCAGGTCCACGACACTTTCTGCAATACTGGGGGGGCGGTTTATCAGCTCTATGCTGGAACGAAGTCCCTCATGGCCGCCGCGGTAAGTGTTTCCACACTTTAGCTCAAGTCGAGTTAAATCGTTCTACTGTTTTGATCTTATGCACCATGTATCCATACACTTCCATACTTTAGCTCGAGTCAAGCTAAACCTTGTTTACCTTGCCTTTGTTTTTTTTAGATGCTCTCGGTCTCGGCTTTCGTGGTCGCAAATGATAGTGACTCGTCTCATATGATCGAAGCTCAGTCACTTGGATTAACTCTGGACCCAACCAATTTTAGTGTCGACGCTTATTATGTCGATATGGAACGCTTTCCGGAATATGGCAGAGCCGTGCGGAAAGGGAAAGGCAGAGCTGTGGAGGAGGGTGACGATGTTGATCTGGAGGAGGATGCCCCTACCGAGGAACAGACCCCCTCCTCCAGTGCTGCGGACATTAGCAATGAGAGCGATGCTCCGCCTTCGGATCCGGTAAGTCAGACAGCATCTGAAGGTGGAGTGGGGAGAAGACTCGATTCTCCCGAGGTTGGCATTACACGTACGGACGACGAGAAACCGGGTTCTGCACCGGAGCTGGGATCCGGAAGTGGGAGAAAGACTGGCGGTGCGCGAAGTACTGGAAAGCCGGCACAGAAGAAAAAGAAGGTTAATCCTACAGCTCGGCAAGCCTCCCCGTTGGGGAGAGCCGCTCCCTCTCCGGATGTTCAAGCTCTTATTGCAGAATTACAGGCGTCCAAGGATAGGGAGAAAGACTTACAAGATCAGATGGCACAGCAGAAAATGGATATAGAGAAGACTGTCCAGGCGACAGTGCAGGCGGCTCTGCGAGGCATCAGTAATGTCCCTATTTTCGCGAATGCGGGTCCAATTCTGCCCAACGTCCAGCCGATAGGTAGCGCCCCACCTTCTTCGCGAGTACTTGAGATTTTGGGATCCCCTACCGGTGGTGCAAAATTGCCAATGTTGGATCCGAGTCCCGCATCAGTGCTTGAGCCAAGCCATCATTGCACTGACCAGGTCATGCGTGACCCTAGTCCCAAACCACCCCGTTCTCCCTCCCACAATCAGACTCAGGGAGATGCTCCTAAGACATCTTCAAGTCCCTCCCAAACTTAGATTTTTTGAACTCGGAAATTTGTAGATGAGGTGTTAATATGGAGTAGTTCACTGAAATGTGCATTTTTGTACCAAAATGATTGTAATTAATACAAATGGGTTGTTTAGCTCGACCCAAGCTAAACCGTTACCTTTTTACCAATCCCTTCTATGTCAGCTTCATTGATCACTCTCTGATGATTCTATAGTTCTCTTGCAATGCCCAGGTCACGAAGTGCATGAGGAAGTGGACGATCTTCCGATCGAGGATGATGTTGTCATGGCCCAAACTGCGGATGAGCCTATACGCACAAATATGGATTTAGATGTCACGGCCCAGTGTGCTCTGACCTTGCCAACGTGCGTAGAGGTCATTCCTGACGTTCAACCTCAGGATTCATTAGGGTCGACGGATCCTGTGGAGGATCAGGATGTTGTAGAAGGTCAAGCCGAGGATTTCAGGTATTTCATCCATCATTATATCTCGTTGCACTGTTTCCTTGGGTACTGACTTGCCTTGCGACTGTCCTCATTGTATCATTCGTATAACTCCGTCCTAGTATAATATAGTAATGTCCATCTGTCATCGGTATTTCCTCTCCAGGTGCGCGAGGCATCTGGATGTGACGTAAGTTCTAGTGAAGAATTGAGTCCTGTCCCGACGCGACCTCAGACTGGTTGGTTGAACGTTGTCCTCGACCTCAATGGAGTACTCTGCTCCAGTACTCCTAATTGGCCTGGACAATCATTTGTCAGCCATGACCTTAGCATCCACTCAGCGTCCAAGCCAACAGTCGTGGGCCCCAAGCTTGTTTGTGTCACGCCCAATTGCGCTGATTTCCTTCGTCGGTTGTCCACGTTCGCAACCATAACCGTCTGGAGTTCGATGAAGACTTCGACGACAAAAATGATCTACGACTATCTGTTCGGTCCGATTCGTCCTGTCTATCCGCTCAGAATTCTAGGTCAAGAGGACTGTCAGAGAGTTTCTATGGGCGTAGATTTTTGAGGTCGTCCAGTATATATGAAGGAACCCGGGACTCAGAAGGACATCTTCCTTAAGCCGATGTCTAATGGTCTCTTTCGTAAATTTGGTGGCCTATATTTCGAAGCCAACACCATTTTTATCGACGACAGCCCGATCAAGCACTGTCAGAATAATTCTTACAATGTCCTTTCATTCTCCACTTGGAACAACCAGAATCCCGATGTCGCAGATGATCGTTTTTTGTTGTCGAAACTTTTGCCATATCTTGTAGACCTACACCACTTTGTGGGGACAATCGCTAGATTCAGGGCCGAGCGTCCGATCGGGAAGAAAATGTATTATGATGACCATTCTACCTGTGAACAATACGCTAAGATTAACGAGGCAATTAGTCATAGAGCATAATTTGGCATGATTTCGGTTCTCTACTTTGTTAATAGACATTTTCGAATTGCCGCGGAGCTATTAGTATGTTGTACATCTTAACCACTTGCGTAATCTTTGTATCGAGACTACTCCTTTTGTAATACGAAGTTTATATTTCTTTCTTGATCTATTCTGCCCCTTGCGAGGAACCCTAAACCATTGCTGAATTATTGGGGGATGTATGTTTCTATTCGCTTTATGTATTGCAGGATAATGCATGTCGAGCCTCAGTGGATTCTTTGAATAATGCTTATGGCTGCGGGCCCTCTCTACGTAGCAGAGGGCTTCTGTTGCAATCCGTTGCAACAGCGCAGTCCACGATGGACTATTCAACTATGGCTGTCGACAAAGGGGTTGTGGACAGCCCGGTTAACCTGTCCCTTCGCAAGACCCTGAAATCCCCTTCTCCTATGTGGCCACGGACCGTACTGCAAGTTCTATCTGCAGAGTTCTATCCCTAGGAAACGTGCTCTTTATAACAATGTGAAGGACATGCCGTCACCACCACCGGCAAAGGTTGGTTTTCATTCCTCAGTATTAGCTTTTCATTCCTTTCTGATGTTTCATTCTCGTAAGTTTCTTTCATGATGTTTCATTTTGATGTCCTTATTTTAGCTCGAGGCCACCTAAAATGATTGATCTTTTTATAATTTCATCTAGGTTTGGTTCTAGCTAGGCCTCCTCGTTCAAGGTCCGTTTGACCTTTACACTTGCACTCAGTAGTTTAGGTCGATTCGACCCAAACCGAAATCTCTTCCCAATGCTAATTTATCCCCTTTGCAGATGCCGAGGCTACGATCAACAACTACAGGATCCGGGGCAAGGAAGTCCGCCGACTCCCACTCTAAACCATCCAGTACCCGTCGCCACTCTCTGCCAGAGTCAAGCATCGGTGACAGGCGTAGGCAGAAGTTGCAACGTCTTCTTAATAGTCCAATGATGCAGGTTGAGGGAATGTCGTGGACACGTCAGCGCCAACGGGAATTTGTCAAGTCAAGAATTGAGGCTTAAGGAGGGATTCCATAACCATATAGAGGATACTATGTACTGTATAGCAATGGCGCAGACAATGTAGACGATTATAAGAGTCGTCTGTGTTATTTCAATGTAATTATGTTTTGAATAAAACGATTGATCTGTTTGTCAAATTTTCTCGTCTGCTATTTTTGCCTCACTGTCTGGCACACTTTTTGTGTTCTTCAAATTTCCGAATGTAATTTATGTGATTGGACATTGCCTTTTATTGAAACCTTGGTTTAGAAAGGTAACGAATAGTTACTACTAAAAATATAAGGGACGTGGTATGTTCTTTTTCCTTGTTTATATTGCGTTTAGGTGTGATCGACCTAAATGACTTAATCATCATCTCTCTTTAAACATGTTTTTAATGAATCAATGAACATTACTAAGTTTTCTCCTGTATGTTCGTGCATTTAGGTCCACTCGACCTAAATGACATGGACCTCATTGTTCCTTTAAGGTGTTTTTTTAATGATTCAATATTGATTTCCGCAAGATTGAAGTAAATGGGAAGGCACGAATGTGGCCATTTCTCTACACGCTGATTTCCCAAATTCAAGAATATCTCCCAAAATAACGAATATGGTGTTCATCTAAATAATGCTAATGTGTCCAGAAAAGTAAAACATGGTGCATTCTCTGAAGACCTTACCTCTTGCTCTGTATTAAATATTGTTTCACGATAGACAGGCTTGCAATCTCGTGTTAACGCAGACAACACCTGATCAAGGATACGAATTGAAACGTTGGAGCAAAATAAAAAACACAATCAAAGATATGCAACATTTAATTGATTATCTCCTAGGCAACTGAATAGTACATAATGCGTTTGAACCCCTACTCGTGCAAAATACCAGGTAGAACTTAAATAAAACAGTCAGACAGCTCTTAGTACACACTTCCTCTACTATGCAGCCAATCAAAAACTAAGTGGAAATAACACATCAAAATCATAGTGGTTAAGGAATTAATAATAGGACAAATTCATTGTCATACTACACCTAATTATGAAATAGAGTGCCTCGAATGACAAAACGCAGAAATCCTGTTCAGCTCACACGACGCTACCTGAAATGTCACTAGGAACGGCACACTATGGGAATTCCTCCCACATATGAAGCCTAGCATAAAGAAGTCGCAAAGACCCGTCTCTCAGACAACAAACCTCTCCACACCGAAACTAATAAAACTAGAGATGACACAAGGTCGAGCCCACATACTGAAATTGAGAGCACAGAACTACGGCCAACCTCCAAAAATAAAGCCCGCATGCCGATGCTCACAATACTACGAATACGATCTTCACAGAACACATCTCAACTCCTCCCAAGAATTCGGAAACAAGGAACCCTTAACTGAACTGAAATCACCAGACACAGCAAAAAAAACTAACCAAAACCACACTACACTGCTACTCCTCCAGAAGCACACTCACCCCCATACCCATGTTCCAAACAACTATCTTAACAGATGAAACCGAGCTCATACAACAAAGAAAAAAACTTCGAAACCACAAACTTCAAACTGGGTCAAGCCCATCAGAACCAGTAGAAACCAAAGCTTTGAACACCATCACTTAATTCTAATTGACTTCAGTGTGTAGCTTATATATGATTATGGTTAAAGATCTGATGTGGTCATTCAACGTGTCACTAAAATTCCATTTCAACCCAAATTCATGACAAATGTTACCATAATACATTGAATATTGCGCTTCCAGCTCCAGAGAGCCCTAACCATTAACAACGCTTGTCACAAACTTTCGTTGCACAATGCTCCCCTGTAGCTGGTGAGGGCACCGCTCGATGCCTATATCGGCCTGTGATTGGTCGATAGGACAGCCACTATCCGAGGGTAGAAAGCTCTGCTCTCGCTAAAGACAAAACTAAACTCCAAAATTCACGGAAGCACAACGAAATTCAAAAAATAAATTAACGCGAGCAGCTGTAAATATGAAATGGATTCAAATTGATGCATGATGATGGACGCTGTAAGATTCCCACATAGTTTTGAAGTCAGTGGAATTTGGAAATGAAACCCACTAGAGGACAAAAGTCCAAAATTCTATCACAAAATTCACCAGGATTTCTCCCGATTACCATCTACATGCCCTACCTTCTTACAGGATCATCAAGTGTGTTCGTTGTTGTTGCACATATTCACATCTTCCTTTGAGAGACATAACAGCCATTAGAAGTGAATTCTCTCCTTTGAAAATTTAAGTCTTAATTTTGCAATTGTTCGAAGTGTCGTATTTCTTGAACATCACTGATCGTTTGAAAACATCCTGGAGAATTCTGACATGCGTTCGCTGAAACTGAAATTAACACAATTGTTTGAACGTCTCTCTGGTTCCACATCCCAATCAAGAGGTCCATCAGCCGGCCTCAGGTAGATTGGGCAGCAGCTGGCAGAGGAATTAGTCAACTTGCCTTGCAGCAAAATGTAGGAGGGAACTTGCTTTCAGCTATCTTTAAGCAATTTGACATTACAGATGCAGATACTGAGGTTCCCAAACCCATAGTCAACCTCCAAGTCGCCGAAGCACTAGGAACCAGAAAGCAATTTCTCAGGAATCTACATCTCTAAACAGACAAGAGCGCAATGATAATACGAAGAAATGCTGCACTCGTTCGCTGCTGCTCCTCACTTATCAAACTAGAACTAAAATTCAAACCAGCGCACATCTCACCAAACCAGCCAAAAGCAAACCCCTACCTTCAACTAACTTTCTCTTCGCAAATTTCTATCTCGATCCCATAATTTGCAGGTTCGAATGATGCCGTAACATCGCCGGATCAGGGGAGAGTCCAAGCTCATCTAACCTCGTCACAATTGCATTCAAAGAATATCACCAAGATATACCCAAAGCTCCTTAAACACAAACGAGCACCTACCCTCATACCTCCAACCGAAACGCAATCGCACAACAAACAATCATGGCACCAAAGTAAACTTCAACGTCAACATAATCTCCCAGCCTCCTAATCAGCACTCACTCGACATTGCGAATCCAAACCATACCGTGACACCTCAAAAACCACTCCTTATAATTGCACAGACTACGTTAACAACGACAGACACTCCTCAGAGTTAACCTGCGACACTAAATGTTGTCTCAACGTCACCGTAATAGAGGAAAAACTTCAACTACCGCCAAACCAAAGCGCTTCACAACTGCACCCCAAAATACAACTCTCCCTCCTTCGCTTCAGCTATGTGCTATTGACGATGTAATAATACACAACTCTCCCTCCTTCGCTTCAGCTATGTGCTACTGGATGTAATAATACACATACCTCTGCTGCTTCGTCAGAAGACCATGGATCAGTAGCTTCTTTTTCTGAGCATGGTTCCATGTCAGGTATTGATTCGGTACGCTCCACGACAATAACATCATCATTCATGAGAAATGTAATCAATCTTGATGTTTTCTTCCATCCAATTCTCCCTATCCAATTCCGTGTGCAACTAAAAAAAAAAAAAAATCAATTTAACAAACAATAATCACTAAAAGATCATATATTGTGACATATCAGAGTTTATAAGATTAAATAATTTTTACTAAGACATAAAAATTGGGAAACTATTTTGAAACTGTAATAAATATATACAATGCTGAAATAAGTTTAGTTCAATACAAAAACATACACTCAAATTTAAAGATCACCTGAATAACGTCCCCTACAATGCGGCCACACTCTCCTTTTAAAAATTCAACTTTGTCTTCGAAACGGTTCACCAAAGATCCCAAGTTCTTGATGTCAGACCCGTACTCTGCCTCAAAATACATCTCCATGTACATGAGCACATCACGCACGACCGCTTCAAAATTCACCTCAATGCCCAAAAATGTTCCATAAGCGGTTGAAATGTTCCTTGCACAAATTCAAATTCATATTGAAATGAGATGTTAATTCACCGAAGGCAGTGTCATTAAAGAATGTAGCTCCTAAATATATTTTACTCACCCATTTTGGTAGCAATGAAATCCTTGAGATGAGAGGGTGATTTGCCATAAGCCCCTACAAGGTAGATTTTATAATCATTCCAAAAATCTCTAACACTGCAACATTCACATCACAAATAATAAAGTAATAAGTACATTGAAAGGATGAAAAGAAAAGGAAAATATGATGAAGATGATATAAATTAACATGAATCATACTTCAACTTTGATCAACTAAACATGCTACAAAACACAATCACATGTACATGGGGGGAAACGTATACCTGAAATTTAAATTGTGAAGTGCTAAATTCACAAAAGATTTGGGGGTCAACGGAATTTTCTTTGCTTCTGCAATTTCCTTCAATGTGGAAATTAGCCCATGCGGATCCATCTGCAAGCATTCAAGAATATACATAATTCATTCAATTTGTGAATAGAAAACATCACCCATGTTATTGACATTCCACGAAAATAGGCAAAATTCAATCCCAAAACGTTTGGAGGCATAACAAATGCACCCCTTTTACTTGATTAAAGATAAAAGTCTGAATCTCCACATGCAGCAATGTAACAGCACTGTTCACGCTCTCTGTCCAGCATATTCTCCAAGAACAATTCATGACAACACTTGGCGATCAGAGAGCTAGTCGACGGGGTACTTGATCAACTATCTGCTACACGCCAGATCAAGTTCGACAGGAGACATGACTGAACGACCCAGCTGTTGACCGGTGTGAGCTTTAAACTCATGTTACACGGTCACTCTTCCTGCTTCCAGCAACCCAAACCGTGACCAAATACACTGCCAGGTGAAACCAAAAAAACAAATCGTTACCGTATATACTAAACAAGACCTGGAGCGATAAACATTGAGCCAAGAAACAGAGTACCGATAGCTCTACTACCTCTTAATGAACAGTATCTATTCTGGTATACTATGGTGTAACGCATCCAGGAGAAATCTCCATATCTTTGCTCCAGTCTATGCATTTGTGTCCGCCCAGGAGACTGGAGGCGGTGGAACGACCAATTCGAGCAAGCGACAAACATTCTAACGAGACAGTAGGAACCTCAGGATTTTTGTAGAATCATTGCACATCCTGGTCGTATAACTAATACATTACTTCAGCGGAGATAGAGGATCAATCGTCCGCCGAATGTACTCAGCAACCGTAAGATCAAACCATGGCTGCAGCACTGCAAGCAGAAGTATAACAGTTGAGAATTTCAAGCGGTCAACATTACATCGAAACCTCATTATATTCTCGTTTCTTTAGGCTCATTTGAAAAGTGAATGAAATAAAATCGCCTGAAAAACCTCCACTAGTGTAAACCATGATATGTCATGCTGCTTGTACATATCACTCACTTACTCATTGTAAGCACCCCGCCCTGCAACATGGCTTGTTATAATCATGCTAGCAAAAAACACTTTGCCAGTTGCCTGCCAAAGCGTCTCGATACAAATCAGGGCAATGCTGAGGACTTAAAACTGTTGTGCAAGAGGCAGGTGACTGCCTGGTTCTAACCATTATTCCAAGATACACAAATGAAGAGAGAAGGAAGGCAACGAGCTTGCCTAGGATACGATTGAACCAGTTAGGCTCTGTGATGGCGCAACTGCATTGAATTCAGCAGCAAAATCCCTCAGGTGGGGCTCATACAACGGGAAATGGATGTAGTCCCATACCTGACAAATAGAAACATATCAGTGCCATGGTTGTGATTAACTCCAATTAAAAACCTTACAAAAAGAATGTTACATCCAGAAGCTCCATGAGAATCTATTCGAAATCACCCTTAAACACCCAAATTGCGACACATTTCCCATTCACACTTACAAAATAAACAAACATTCTCAGAAACTACAAAACCAAAACGACAATCAACACAGAGAATCCCATTTACCTCAGTGGCGGTCTCTTCCTTCTCAACGTGCTCCTCCTCAACCTACACAAAGCGCCCCATCATCAAAATCCACTACTACAGAAGGAAAAAATCCTTACCTCAATCCTCGAAATAGACCATCCCCTAAAGAGCAATCTTGAAATCCATCACGTAAACTAACATTCCTCAAAAACAGAACTCAATCCTTGAGTAAAAGACCAAAAATTCGAGACAGTTAAAGACCCAGAGAACCCAACAGGCATAGAATTGGGCATGAAATCCGAAATCAAAACCATGAAACTAAAATTCGGAAACATAGCCCTAGAATGAAGACTCCACACGATGCTTCAGAGTTGTCACCCCTTTCTTCTTCCTCCCCTTCTTTTTGACTCATATTGGCTCACGGGGCTGCTGTGGCTGCCTCTGTATTCAGAATTCACTCAGAAAGCACTATGTACAAAGTGCACAACTTCACATGACACGTAAACGCGATGGCAAGTACCGAATTCGAACAGCGTCGAAACTAAACTTACTAAACCCATAAGAGACTAATCTAAACAGAATCACCTCTTGCTCTTCTGAACCCACCCGGCCTCTTCAAACTTTGAACTCGAACAAACACAAGCAACGTTCGAGTATTCTGTCGTTGTTTGCACTCCTAACTTAATAGGAAAATTACAACCGGGGCGCATAGAGGTAATTTTTTGCTAACTTGGGCAAATTTTAAGTAGACCCCAATTGCTGGAAGACGTTTGAAATCGAATAGTGACCTCGAACTCGCTCTCTCTGTTGTCAAGTAAACGCGCCTTTGTGGACTACCCAAAGCTTCTTCACAAGCTTGCTCGCTTGAAAGGCAGACAACCCACCAACCAGCTCAAAGCTACTTCACCTCATGCCAGAGCTTGGGTTTCCGCACAACGAGCGACCTGTCTCAGGTTACGACAATCCACCGTCAACCAGTAAGTTTCACACCAATCTCCGCCTCATCAGTCTCCCTAGCTTTTCCTGGATGATTGTTGCCCAAATCAGGAGTTGGTCCTTTTTGACTATCTGGGACGCAACAAAGGAAACGAAGCACGTCGTTCACATTCCATCGCTCACATTGCATCGCTGGTTAGCCCATCGGGATGGGTGGGTCAAGGGCGTCAAGCGTGTGAGCGTAGCTGTGGGACCGGGACACCATCACCGTGGCAGGTGAATAAACAAGTGGAAGAAATTCCACGCACAAACAGCAAAGGACTTCAACCAAATTCTGTCCATACAGCGACTGAACAGAAGGGAGAAAACTGTACAAAGCAAACCAATGAAGAAGCAATCTGAGAGATTTCCGTTCGTCAAAAGTAGCATAGACCGCCAATAAAGCAGCTCGAGCAGCCACGGGATATGCTAAAAGGAGACCGCTGCAGCAGGGAGGAGCGCCGGCAACCCTATCGCTCGCTGAACTGTCACGTAAACTTCCTGTGATGGCTTGCTTCACTTATACCCCCTTCCCACATGGAGGTGGGATTTTCCGCCTATCTCTGTGCTAACTATACACATACCTAAATAACCAGAAGTAGTTCACACTTGGCTCGGGTACAAATGGATATTTTGGAATGGTGGGCTTGGAGGTGACAGATTTATGGACTACGAGTTTCACATCAACGTGGATACGAATCACCACGTTAACACTCATCACTGCTGCGGATGTGACGGAACAGGAATTGCCGGGTCGAACTGAAGTGACAATCTGGAAATTTTTCATTCGGGTAACCGGGCAGTGTTGGGTGGTGCATTGGGCAGCCCGTGTAAAACCCAGATCATCTCCTTCCCCGATGTTCTCCCCTTGTCTCTCGCAACGAACACTTCTCTTCTTCTCTCTCACGCCTTGCTGTGTTGATGCGTCAATCGTGTAGGGAGTTATGATTTCATTGCACTTTCTCGTTATTGTTGGTTTCTCTTCTGTGCTCGTCAAAGCCGTTGCCGTGGCCAGTATTGCATTGTTGTTTCGTTGAAGGGTGGAATTCTGTTCGATCTCTGCTTGGGGAGTTGCGCGATTGGGAGGGCGCCGTCGATTGCATTGCATGAACTGTCTGCGCTTAATCTCCACATTCAGGTGTGCATTTAGTCGTTGTTGTTTCGAAATTGAATTCCGTTACATTTGAAATTAATACATTATTCCCACATAGTTCTAACAGTTGGCGACGGTGATTGTGCAGGTTGTGGGTGATTCAATGTTCTCGTCGCAGACAGGGGCGATCCTTTAGTGTTCAATTAGGGTTCCGTTCTCAGAGTTTCCTCTGAAGGAAACAAGGTACGTTCCCTCTTACTCGGGGGTTCAGTTTGATTACGTAGTTCCTTTTTGCGGTGAGTCAATTGCCGCGAGTCATCCTTTCAGTTTGCTGCTCAAATTTTTTTGAGAGCGCCTTCTCCATACCTAGTTGCGATGGACCAGCGCTTGGACCCCGACAACGTGGCCTATTTCCTTCCGTCTTTGGTACTGCTCCTTCAGAATGTGGTGGATATTATGTTCCGGCCTCCAGAGGCTGTCCCCCCGGACGAGGGAGACAATTGAGTGCAGATTGGGGAGGTTCACTCCACCCTGATCAACATGAACTCGATTGTCTCCTCAGTTCTTCATGATTTCCGTATTGCGCACGCCACTACCCTCCTAGACCAGGAGCTTAGTTGGTGGCTGCTTCCGCGTTCGACCTCTTGGTTCTCAAGATTCGTGATACAGGAGTATGACGACGCCCGATGGCTTGCCAATTTCCGCATGACTAAAGCCTCGGTGTTCAGCCTGACAAATCTCCTAAGGCCGCATATTGAAAGACAAAACACTCGGTACAGACTTGCAATTCCCCCCATTGTCCGAGTGGCATGTACACTTTTCAAACTCTGTCAAGGGGCTAGCCTCCTCCTCTGTTCAGAGTTTTTTGCCATTGGTGTCAGTACTGCGTCGGGCATTATTCGGGATGTTGTTTGGGCTGTTAATGACGAGCTCAAGGATGAGATTTCCTGGCCCACGGGAAATAAGTTGCAGGTGAACATGGCCCAGTTCCGCGAGTTCTCGGGATTGCCTGGGATCGTTGGGGCTATTGACGGCACTCACTTTCATATTCGGAAGCCAAATGACAGCCCCCAAGACTACTTTTATTTTAAGTCAGGTGGATACACGATGCAATGCCAGGCGGTTGTTGATCGCAGCCGCAGGTTCATCGATATCTCAGTGGGGATGCCCGGTTCAACTAATGACTCTAGACAGCTCAGGAGGTCGATGCTTTATCGGCGTGCAACGACCACCAATCTTTTCAACCCTGCTGACGCCGTTGATGGCTTTGTCCCCTACCTTGTGGGGGACAAAGGCTACCCCATATTCCCGTGGTTGATTACCCCTTACCGGGAAGTGGCAGGGGCAAGAAGATCTGTGCAGGAAACATTGTTTAACAGGAAGCTTTCAAGGGCCAGGTCAGTTGTCAAAAATGCCTTTGGAATATTGAAGATGACCTTCCGGGAATTGCACTCCGCTTCCGACCTCCATGTGACACTACTCCCTGATGTCGTAGTATGCTGTTCCATACTCCACAATCTGCTACTCGGCCAGAGTAGGGAACAGGTGGATCGTCTCTTGGAGATGCTCCAACGTGAGGGCATGCAACCCGCAGTGGATGAGGACCCGGCTGAGGAACGTCCTAGAGAAGACGGACCACCGGCAGACGAGACGCTTGGTAACACAAAGCGTGGGCAGTTGGCGGCATTTCTGGTTCACGACAGAGGTTGATTGCGAGGGACATGGTGGATACCGCGGCATTTGGCGATGTGGTATGTGATGTGCGGCACTGCGACTGAAGGGGCGGGTGGGGGGGATATGACCGGCTTCGTTACCTTGGAGAGCTGGTAAGTTGAGACTGACCTTCTCCTGTTGTGTCGACAATGTAATGTTCATGGAATCATAGTTTTATTAATAAAAAACACAATAGTGTAGGGAAACAGAGATGACGAACAAGATGATTTTTTTTTTGAGCCTACAAGGCTCCACACTACATATTGCTGCTACCCTGTTCACTGACTACATACCTTGTATATTTTCATGCATACAGGTAGGAATGCTGCGGAGCAGATACATCACATATTGCACTTGGTGGTCCACTTTATTGTGCTTCCCCCCATGTCGATGGGGGGAGTATAGTAGCAGGTAAGCAAAAACTAAACATGATAAACTTCTTTCAAATGCAGTCACATTCAAGTTAAAGATGAACATACTTGTACTATGATTCCTAACTAGTTTCCACCTGAAACAGGCATAACGGTAGCGTCTTTAGATGGGAGGTGGATTGTTGGAGTCGTCCAGTGTAGTTTTCGGGTCTCCAGTTGATGCCTTCGGTGGAGTAACGGTCCTTGAAATCGCCGACACCAGGTTTGCGATGGCCGTGACCACCATTTGTTGATTCATCAACCCGAGTCTTGTATGTTCCTGTGCAATTCTAACATTTTCCATGCTAACCCGATCTCTCTCCCTCTTGTAGTCAAGGCTCTCCTGGAATTGCCGTGAATGTATCTCCAGCTTCTCCTTCTCTGTTGCTCTCTGCGTTTCGTTAATGTCACTGAGTACCTTAACCATTTTTTCAGCACTTTTAGTCACTCCATCTGCTATGCTACTCAAATCTGCCAGCCTCTTGCGCCGATGCCCTGTGCTCCCTATCGCGTTCCTCAATTCAACAGCTCCAGAAGTTGCTGTTGAAGAGAGTACGTGGTACTCCACCTCCCAACGGCCCTGCCTAAACACGGCAGGGACAGTCTCCACCTAACCCGAACCGCCCTTGGCCACCGGTGACGATGTGGGCGCCATGGGGGGGTTCGGTCCTTGAGCCTGATGCTGGGGGGGGGGGTACCTGCTGGTGCGGGTGGACCGTTCAGATCCATGTCCTGCACCATGCGCCTGGGGCTCCGTAGCTCCCCGATGTTCCTACTTATGTCTGCTGTCGAAGCAGTGGGGGGAGGCGCGGCTCTAAACAATCCCCCTACCATATGTCCAGACATACCGTGCATGCTCTGGGCAGAGGAAACGGCAGGAGACGTTTCGGCTGTGAGGTCGATGTGTGATGCTGCCCTCCCGGGACGTGCAACCCACCCTTCCTCTGACATGTTGTCGAAGAATCCAGTGCCGGGTCCCATCTCATGCGATGCATTATAATTCCCGTCATTGGAATCTATGGTATCCCTCGCATGCGGGGGATTCATGGTCGCCTTGTCACGCAACCATTCCGCCATATTTTTGTAAGCCGACAGGTAGAAAGTTTTCGGAAGCTTATGTGTTTTCTTCTCTTCCGCAGTGGTCTCTTTAAAGTACTCCTTGGAGTTCCTACCTGTTCTAGCATGATAGTCCCAAATTTTTTTGAAGTCCGAGAGCAATGTGTTCCATTTGTACTTGCAGGCTTCCCCTCCTCTCTCTACATCACCTTCACTCTTTGTAGCGTTGAGGATAAGTGCTATTTTACCCCACTTGCCCAACTCTGGGAACATCAACTCTCTGACGTCCTTTACTGTCATCTCCTCAATATACTCTTTTCTTTTTGCTTCTATTAAATTCAGAATCTCAACCTTGGTCCAGTTGGAATCTCTATCCTTCTTGCTTGAAGCGCCTGCTTCATCATCTGCTACTCTAGCTCTCCTCGGTGCCCTTGCAGGAGCCCTCCTCTGCTGGGACGATTGGGAACTTGTACTGTCTGCAATAATGCGCATGTTAGAGTGCCGGTTCCAAGTTTTTCAACTCCACATTGTACTTACTTTATCATCGAAGTGTCTTCTTGTGTGTGTGCAGGGATGTGGCAAGACTAAGGAGGAATTCGAATGCTACAAATCGAAGCTAAAAGGCCAAGGGAAAGGCAGCCTACAACTTCCGCTTGAGCAATGAATTCAGGTTAATTCTAAAACTCATAACACTATGCTTGGCAGTCCTCTACAAGTGTCGCAGTTCCTTAAATCATTAGAAACATGAGGTCTTCAATTATAAACCACTGTACAGAATGCTTAAAAATGATTCAGAATTGAAAGATGCACTTACTTTGAGGGGCGGTTCCCTGTGACAGGTTCACAACCAGCTCTGCCATACTGTCGACGCTGCTACGCCGTCAAGGTGAATGGAGCCCGGAGCGTACAGGACGCAGGAGCACAGTAGAGCACTGTAGTGAACAGTAGCACTGTAGAAGTAGAAGAGAGTTTCACCAATGTCAATATCAGGTTTTTATGTTGTGCCGAATTTTAATTTGAATCCCGGGTAGTTCTACTGGGCAGCACCGTGGGCAGCTACTTTCAGTCCGCAATATCTTGTAAATCCCTATTTTTACTGGAAGTGTTGTAGTCACAGACCTCCCATTAAACTGCTGTAAAAGTTTCGTTGTCCATACGTTCGCCTGTAGCTCAAATTCTTTACTATTAAAGGGCCTCGAGTACTTTCCAAACCTCAGTTGTAACTCTTTCCTCCCACGACACTGCCACTGTAGCTAGGCTGTAGCTAAACCCCTGCCACATGGGCTTATGACTAGGATCGGATACTAACACCCTTTCACAGTGTGAAGGGCCTAGTACGTAACTACGACGTAACTGTCTCGGTGCCTACTTCCCACCTCCATGTGGGAAAGGGGTATTATATTCTTGACTTATATTAATTTTTTACTATCAATGTATATTGATTTTTTCATATCAATGCCACTCAGCAATTAAAATTAAAATATATTATGTGCATATGGGAAATTTGGAAATATCATGCAATACATCACATGAACCTTAGTGGCTTGAAGTATTGAGCCTTTTTAGATTTTTGTTAAATACTGTATATGCAATCAATTACATACCACACATTGCAAACTTTTTTAAGAAAGGAACTACCAAAAGTTGTGAAGAGGTTACATGACAAGAATTTTGATTTTTTGATATATGCAATTATTAGTGTGCAACATGAGTTATCAAACACATGTAGAAGTATAGAAAACTCATAGTATAGATAAGAAAAACAATTCTCCATATACTCAAATACTTTCGGTTTTTGATTCATGTAAATTGTACAGCAACTTGAGGATGTGATCTCTCTTTGAGTTTATTTCCAAATCTTCAAACCATAATTTCGTTGTCTGTTACTTACATCCAACATGTACGTTCAATAGAATTTATAACATGATTATTCAAATGAATTGACAATTGCATCAAATAGCATTATTTGAATATAATATATATAATCACAAAAAATTCATATTTAAATGTGATGAAATTTCACTTACATTTTTAGGGAACAATTCATTTTCTCGCCAATTAAAAATTGGAGGAGCTTGTTTTATGAACAATTCAGCATAGTGTAATATGAATGGTCCACAGTCATATCCATTTTGTTGTTGTGGTACCTGCACATTACATGTATGAATGCATGTATCTAACCCTTTAATGTCTCATTTCTATGAGAACCTTCATACTACATTTGCATGCACATCACTAGTGGAAAAGGTGTACAACTACACCAAAGATGAACACCCAAAAATGACCAAGCACACTAATGAATTAGAATTTTTCGGTGTAATTAGTCATTTTTTGTAGTTCATCTTTGATGTAGTTGTACACCTTTTCTACTCTCAAGATTTAGTGAAATTTATTTTTTATTATTTTTCATGTAGTGCTTGAAATAAATATAAATATAAAATGTAAATCTGTACCTCCACTTCCAGAAATTTCATGGTCAAAAACTTTTTCCTCACATTCTCAAGAGTTTCTCCAATATGCTCTTGTTTCCATGCAAATATTAAGAAACTGCACACATGGTACACAATTTATCAAAGCCGATGTTAAATAAAATAGAAGATAAAAGTTCACATCCATAAGAGGAGGGTGGCATATCATAATGAGACTCCAATGTAACCTGAATCACTTTGAACTTTAGAATAAATAAAGAGGTTTGTATTTACTATTTAGAAGATTTAAAAGAAGATATTAAAAACAACTAAAAGTTAATCAGTTATTAACATACCCTTCATGTATAGGGACCATCAAATAGTCCAGCTCAAAAATAGAAATCTTAGAATTCCAATTTGAAACTGAATCAAATGCAGCTTTGTACTTTCTATGCTCTTGTCTTTTGGTAGTTTCATATGTTGATTTAAACCTTATAAACCAAAAGGTGTTCAAAATATGGAACCTGTTATGAGGCATTTGCGAAACTAATGTTTTTTTCAAGAACCCACAATACATGAACATATTTAAACATAAACATAAACATAAACATAAACATAAACATAAACATAAACTTTTATTTCCATGAAATATATATCCATTTTGTAACCACGATATTGTAAATGAAAAATTCTATTTTCTCAACAATTGTGTCTCTTACACTTTTACGTGGCAAGTGAAGTTCATAATAGAAAACAAAACAAAAAAATGATGATACAAAAGAAAGAGCATCTTACATCAAATAAAAATTAATGATGTTGTCGTTCAAATAAACTGTCGGCATTAAGCAATCCAAATCACTTTTTGTGATGTTCAATTCGTCTTTTTCGTCCAGAGAATAGAGCAATGAAAACTCAGAAGTTTGAGGTGGAGAAGGCTCTTCTGATGCCAAGCGTTCTAGCAAATTTAAATTATCTAAATTTCTCCGAGCTGAAAAATGAACAAATCAAAAAAATTAGTATTTCAGTTTTTTTAAAAGAACACATGCATGTTTCAGAATAACTTTTATTGAAAATAAACATAAAACTAAAGTTATCTTCAATATCACTTACGTGCAACAACCTCAAAATATTTTTCATCTTTTGGTTTCTTGTGTACCGGATTGTCTGCAAAGTGCTGCTCTTCTTCGACAATTTCCTTCCCTTTACGTTTGTTTACATTTGAGGAGGACATTGTTCTTGCTTTCCTTAATCAAACAATAACACACGTTCAATTTACCAAGCAATTGAGAAGGAATATCAGATTAGAGGGCCTCTTTGTGTGAAATAGTGGAATCTATACAAATTATAAGTATGCTAAAATATATCAATCTTCTATAGGAATATTTGAAATTTTCAAATACTAGTTTATGTCTTTGTGAGTTTCAATCAACAAATACAAACGTACATAGTTTACTTTTATTACTAAGCTTAACTTTCACAATAGCACTGAAGTAATCTAAGTGAATTGATTTACTTTCAAAGAGACCGACCTGTCGGCTGTATCGTACACAATTAAAGATACACGGATTGGGTTTGCGAAGTGGGCAGTGACATCTATGAATGTTTTGCAATCACGGAACTTGCTGATCTCACTGTCTAATGGCGTTGCAATTCATTCTTTGCCGGAGTTCGATGTCTTGCATATCTGACCAAGACCAGATTTGTATGCTTGGGATGAGCAGAGAGGAATGCTCTGCGTTGCAATCGCCAAAAAACTCTTTATATACAAGTATGATGGTACGTCGGAACTCCGTCTCGTCATTCGGCTGTGTTGAATGTTCATACGTATGTGGAAATTCGTTGAGAGCTTTTGTGTATGCATGTTGCTTCATTAGTCGTCATTAATCCACCATAGGATACACAAGTCGGGTCATCTTAATGATAATGTGATGATTGAACGAGATCAACATCTTTTTCCTGACCAATGTCGAATTCCGTTTTTGTTTCATGAGATAGAGATTTTGCAGAGATGAAAACAGCTTACCTGCTCCTGATGTGGTCAAGTGCTTGGACTGAGTTGGAGACTTACTATGTTTAGGCATCAAGCGCGAGTACGTCATTTTGAACATTTCAACTGGTGCCAGTTTTGATGTCTTTCCCTGTGACAGACACTCAAATCCTCTTGCAGTAACGCTTCCAAACAGATAGCTTTTGCTCGTCAAGGTTAGCAATTCTTTCGTGAGATTTTTTCACCATTAAGGTCTATAGTACAGTGTTACTCTTGCCTTATTAGCTGTTTGTTGCTGACATCGTTTTCACAATCGGACCACATTTTAGAGTGTGGAATTTAGAATGGGATTGGGTTGCGTTGCTTTTGTCTCACTAGGTCGATGTCGAATCATTGCTCAATTTCCTCAAACATATTCTTGAGTTCTGATAAGTTGTGAGGTGCCAAGGGGTTTTCTTCATAGTGTCTCTTTCTACTGAGTGACGTTTTATATGTTATTCGCTGCACCTTGTTGAATAAGGGGATTTTTTGGCTTGATCCTATCTCCATATACGAGATTTTAAAATACAGTTCTGAAGTGGAAGATACTTGCTTACGTCAGAGATTTCGTGATGTTTGTGCACAACAGCATTACAGTCAGACCTTGATAAGTGTTACCTCGGTAAGTGTTAAAACTCTACATGTATTACGGAGATTTCTGATCCCTTTAAATTAAGACTAGTAAGTGTTATGTGTTAAGTATTATGTAATGTTGTGCTTCGAACTTTGTTAATTTTACCTCGATAAGTGATAACTTTCTAAAAAGGGACTTTTGTAAGAACCATAATTTGGAGAGAGATTATTTTGAGGTCAAGCAATAGTTTCAAGTTTCCATCTTAGAAACAAATTGATTGGTACATTTATTTTTGAGACCCTAAAGTAAAAGATCATATATTTTAAGTTCATAAAGTAAAAGATAAGTGTACTTTTAAGTTTATAAACTTAAAAATAAAATCAAGTAGGCAAGGTGGAAATGATATAAGAAGGGAGTGGTGGTTATATAATATATTATTACATATTATTTGTGTTGTGAACTTCATACATAGAATATATATCCATTTTTTATGTAAATGTTATGTATTTACTTTTTTATTTACTCTAAGTATTATTTTTTATAAGTGTTACAAATCATTGGCATTGCCCTCAATGAGTGTTAAGTGTTACTATTCCCTAAGTTTTAACAAGAAGTATGCTCCCAACCGTTAATACTTATCAAGGTTCGGTTGTACTCAGTCTTTTTGTATCGTTTGCATAGTTTTTGCAAGGGCTTCACTGGTCCAGGTTTTGCTGTACCTGTTTACAGATGTTTATGGGAGTTTGTCGTTTATGTAGGAAAGCGCTGGCCTGGTTGGAACAGAACAACGGCATTACAATCACCTGTAAGTTTTCTTAATGACGAGGGAGCCTGTCTTTAAGTATTTCTGATTTTGCAGACTCGTTTCTTGTCAGTGTTTGAAGTTGAATAAATATCTTCTTATGTTGATGTACGAAGTTCCTTTCATGATTTCAAATTTTTGAAATACTGCTTGGTCTTTTGAAACAGCAAGGCGTGATGAAAGATAGAAGTTCACGTATTGAAGCTTTGGATCTTGACCATCATTCGCAGCGTCTGAGCAGAAATCCTGATATTTCACTAGGACAGGACACTTTAAAGTTGCTCACGAGTCGGGCATTAGAAGCGCTTGCACAGACTCCTGACCGATATGGCAGACCTGCTGGAATCATGCTAGCTCCAAAGTTGACAACACAACAATTTTCAAAAACTAGAGCAGCAAGAGATCTACCTGTGCTTATTTCACAGTCAGCAGATCCGAGAATAGCTGTTTCTCGACAAACCCCTTTGTAAGACAAACCACCCACATCATCAGGAGTAATGTAAGGCCTTTATCACCAATTTATATTGCTTAAGTTCCATCTTGTTATGTGTTTCATTGTAGTGATAGATGTGGTGACGATTAGTATACGTTTCTAATATTTGTGATGTCTCAACAGGGCTGCCCCGACGATTAGTTCAGCAGGACGTCGAACTGCACCTTTAACGATCTTTTATGATGGCAAAGTAAACGTGTGCGATAACGTTCCGGAAGACAAGGTAAACCAGCTTAGATGATCTCATTATCCTTCTGTTCTTGGTAGTAACTAGATCTATATTTCATGTGGAATACACCCCTGATCCGGATTGTTGTGCAGCAAGGAAGTGTTCTTTGTACAGTACTCTATTTTACATGTTCAAATCACTCCTGGCTGGTTCTGACTATGTGCAAATTCTTACTACTCTGTTTTCTGGCTGATACAGGCGCACTTCATCATGCTGTTTGCTGAGAGATCAAACGTAAATCCTAATGCGCAAGCACCTGGACCAAGTGCATCGTGTGCAGCACCATCATCTAGTACTTCACCTGAAATCACTCCTGGCTCCGTTCTAGCTCATCAAGAAAGTGCTCGACCACAGGCTCTCCAGCCTTCTTCCATCCCCGTTGTGGTAACAGTAGGATCGCTTGTTCCCTCTCACCTTGCTCCTGGACATCATTCAGAAGGAGCCAGCTCTCATCAAAAGCCTACGAAGTGTTCGAACCTTGCAGAGGTGACAAATGCTGCACTGCCTGCGATGCCTTTCAGGGTTCCCGCCACGGAGGGCTGAGCACCCAGAGTGTTTCGCTACACCACCAAAGAATCCAGAGCAATTCGGCCACGAAGCAATTTTGGAGTACCTTCAGGTTTGATTGTCACTAATAATTGTGTGAATTATGCACGTGTTTTGACAGTCACTAGACAGTGTAGACCGTGCACTCATAGTACTCTGCTCCTAGTGGCTTTTGAAGAACCATCCTCAAGCTTTTCTCACTCTCTGGGGTGCGATGCAGGCTGCTGATGTCGTTGGCAACATCAGCTTGATATGCTTGAGCGATCTCAATCTGTCGACGTGACGGAATATTTTTACATTTTAGAAATCTACGGGTATTTAGATGTAGGAAGCCTGTAATCTATGGATTACAAGTTCGTAAGATCTAGATTATAACTGTGAAATATAGGAATAAAATGTTTGAATTCCATTCCTCAAGTGTTTAGAATGTATGGATTGAATGCCTGCATATCTACGGATTCAATGGTCGAATATCTACGATTTGTAGGTCTATAATCTATGCTTTGACAACCAACATGTACAAATATCGTATTCAGAATCTACGGGTCCAAAATACTAAAAATCTAGGAATATGAGACATTGGAGTGCTAAGATTTTAGATACTGTAATCCACAGAAATGTAGATTCTTACTGGGGATCTAATATCTATGAATGTCAATAAGTTAAAACACTATTGGAGCTATATCTACAAAATGGGAAGATGTTGAAACACTATTGCAAAAATAGTGTTTCAACATAGTAGTGTTTCAACATGGTTGAAACACTACCTTTGAAACACTATCCCAAACACTATCTACATAGTGTTTCAACCGGTTCAAGAAAATTCTTGAGAGCGGTTGAAACACTATGTAGATAGTGATTGAGATAGTGTTTCAACACTGTTTTGCACTAGTGTGCTTTCACGCATTCCACAGTTAAGGCTATTGTGATATCCATGTCGAATTTATCGATGCATATTACTCTTGCCTGTCCAGTCCTGATGTTGTTTTCCGTTTGTAGCGTGAGTACGCGAACCGACAATCATCACCGCTTGTTGATTCCAATGATCGGGGAGATCCGGCAGTCAGTTGTAAATCAGCCGAATGAAGTTGTCAAATTACCGATTCAATTCGAAAGAGTTAGGATTTTTTCCGACAAGTATTTTAAATATTACCTAAGTATCACAGGGGTATCACCTAGGTATCATGTAGGTATCATACAAAATTACCGAATGCTTTTATCGAAAAGGGGATAATAGCTGGATTGTATTAGAAACTTTCCGAATCAACTTGATTCTGTAGATGTTGGCCGAGGTCGTCAGCGTGTGAGCGATGACGAAGTTGGTCTGCTTCGGAAGAATCTCTCAGACATTATGAGCGGCCTGACATCTTACGACGATTTTCCTTAAGTCCTGGAGAAAGTTAAAAATGTACTCACGGAAGAGGAAAATGCGTTTGACTTCAGCGGGCATCGGACCTGCAAGGCTGATCATGTGTCAACCTTACCCGTTACTCATACGCCGACATCTCTGAAGGCCAATACATTGGTAGAAAACATAATAGAGGAGAACATAGTGATTTATGAAGAGGACAAAGGTAAAACGTCTCAAGGTAATACATCCTCCATTCCAAATGTGGACTCATAGGTTCGAAACATGAGTCAAATCAAAAGAGGTAGGTACAAAGCTGGGTTGGAGACACCGTCAACGATGGGGACATGTGTAGGTGTGGATCTAGCAGGTGAGTGAAAATAAATTAAAATCTTCGTGCTATGGTATGTCGTGTGAGCAATTGTGATCAAGTAAATAAGCTTTTAACTTACTCATTTGAAATGGACTGAATAACTGAACTCAGCGATGGCTTCTTTGCCTGAATATGAGGCGGCTGAGATTGGCTGTAAACGTGACAAAATACGACATGAAGCAAATACGTGAATAACCAAGTGTGAAAAACCTTCCTGAATTATGGTGAATAGTAATGTCAACCATGAAAGGCCAATGTGTCGAGTGCTTCAGTGAGAATGACCGTTTAGGGCTCTGTGTGTTGTTCCAGGCATCAGGGGGCGCAGGGGGCGCGGGGGGGGGGGGGGGGGGGGGGGGGGGGGGGTGGGGCGGCGGGGCGGCGGGGAAGAAGCGGAAGAAGGGAGCCATTCTGAGGTCCACTGTATTACGCGGTTCTGGTTGAAAAGGACAGTCCTACAACTAAGGATGAAGAACCACTTCAAAAGGAAAGTGAAACCGGTGAGGGTGGTGGACCACTTTTAGGTAAGGCCGGTGTGATTGCTTGTGATATTACGGCAGAGAAAAAAAGCAAGGAGACCTTACCTAATCAGCGACCTCTGAAGAAGAGAAGCAAGTTTGAAGACCGTGTACCACCGACCCTGGTTACACCGATTGGGCTTCAGGTACTTGTCATGGAACTAAAACCTGTTGTTTTATAATTTTTAAGTGATTTAGATTCTGTTATAATTGACTACTTTAAAACGTGACGCTGTGAATGCAGAAAAATAACCCCCTTGGTATTAACAAGGATGTTTGGATAATACAACCAACTAGATTAAACGGACTAGTAGCGTTGTGTAAAACTGGCTACAGCTTCAAGATCAAAAAGTTGAAGTTGCAGTTCTCTCCGTGGAGGGCGCTTAAGTGGGATCCAAGAATGCAGATTGTAGAAGTCGTTAAGGTATTTCTGTCGGGAGTGAAGGTGATGCATCCCATGAATTAGCGAAACCGAGAGGTGAAAACCTTGGCGATGTCATGGACGCTAAGTATTCAGACGAGGCAATGGTGATGTGGGGGACGGAGCATTTGATTTACGTTTGCCCTACCGGTTCCAAAAAAAAGATTAAAGGAACTGCATTCTATGTTTCCCAGCCCCCTCTCTGATTCAAGTGTCAGTAGTGAATAAAGTATGGTAGATTATGATATCCTTCGATCTCCGTTTTCTTTCTACTACAACGCTGTGAGATGAAAATGATACTATGATTGGTGCGTTTTTTTATTTTTGCAAAAACTAATATTAGAGCAGAACATCATTCTGTCCTACGTTAAACTGCGTCATCCAAAACGTAAATCTAGACTTATGGAAATTAGTGTGGAAATGTGATACGAATAAACATACTACACGTTAAACGTTTTAACGTGCACGCGTCACTTTTGACGTTGCTTTAACGGCTTCTGTCAAAGAGTGTCAACTTGAATTTTGAAGTGATGGTTCAACGTTAAAAATAACAACATGAGTGACATCGCGTCAACTTAAACAGAGTTCTGCTTTGTGGAAGGTAACTTTTCCAGAGAGTTTTTTACCTTACAGTAGTTTTTTTAAATGGATGAATTCAGTCACATCTCACGTCATCACGTTACTTATAATGTAGAGGGCGTTTAGGGTGACATATGAAACGTTCAACTGTATTATTAAAAACATTTTAACAGATCCGACGAAGATGGCCCTGCTAACTAGGGACAAAGGCGTGGACGATATGGTTGACTTAGAACGTAGGGTTCGGATACTAGGGGGTGTCAATGGTGACGCCCGCGTTTTGGGTGACATAAAATGCGTCCCACTGCATTTCAAGAAACATAATGACATAGATGACGAGTCCTCTGTGCATGTTAGGTATTGTTGACGTGGCAGCTAGGTTACGACCTCGTCTACATCCTAGGGGGTGTCAATAGTGATGCCCGCGTTTTGGATGACATGAAAACGTGTCACATTGCGTTTCAAGAAACATATGGGCATAATTGACGTGTCCCCTATGCATGTATGCTATGGATGACGTGGCTGCTAGGTTTTGACCAAGTCTATGTCCTAGGGGGTGTCAATAGTGACGCGCGCCTTTTGAGTGACATAAAAACGCGTCTAATTGACGCGCACGTTAACTTAAACGCAAACGACTAGGGATCAAGAGGGAGCGAAGCTATTTTGCGAGCGTAGAGCCGTGAGCGGTAACTTCAGAGATTTTTTGATGAAAATGAAACTTTAAGCAATAAGTTTAAGGTATTTTTTGACTAACCATCATTAATAAATTTTTTCTTCTAATAATAGTACATTTTAGGACCTATAAATGTGGATGAGTACGGGCTTTGATACTGAAAAGAATTAAAATATATCAGTGAAAAAAGTGGTAAATGTGGTAAATTTAACAATAAAAAATATACTTTAAAATGAAATTTATTATATGACTAAGGTAATGTATAAGTGTATTAGTTATATGATACAAATTTATGTTTTGGTGAATGAGTATTACTGTTATAGGAAATTGAGTGTTATTGGATCAGTAATTAAAAAACGTACTGAGTCAAGTTAAAAACAAACAGCTTCAATATATTGATAATTATAAGTACTCCAAAAGGGTCAAGCAATTTTGGAATAATGAAATACATGTGGTGAGTCAAATATCTTGTAGTGGCCCTTTTAGTCTCACTACATCATGATTATAACAAACCCTCCATCTATGTGTCCGTCTGAAGAAACAGAAAACTCTAAGACTCAAGGTAGTTCAGAAAACCACCTTGTAAAACTCGCTCCACTTTGTTGAAGCTAAAACTTGCAGCATGAATGAATGTGTCTGATTCTGAGTCCAAATCACATACTACACTAAACAAAAAGTACAGATGTTTACAGTTCGCCCACTGACCCCGTTTTCCAATAGCTTTAATAGCCATCTCTTTGAAATTAGGAAACTGCATGCCGGCAGCTGCGAAATGGTCAAGAAATACTGTTGTACCTTCGGGGGCGTGCCGGAATCCAATGAGACAATGCATCCTAAGGCAAAGGCTGGAAGCATGCACAATTTGCGCACTCTGCCCTTCAATAATAGGGCTATTATAGTTATTGGTGAGCCTTATAAGTTATTGGTGAGCTTTGTTGACGGAGCGCTCTTGTTGCGCCGAATCAACTTCTCTGAACGCCAGGTGGGATATTCATCCGGAAATGCAAGAGTCGTATAGCTTGTTAGGTCCACAGGCAACGGGTGGTCCTGAAAAAATTCTTGTAGGTGCCATCTCCTTCCGCTGGGGCAGTCTAAAGCCTACGTTTTCCAAAGAGTGGATCTCTTTGCAGGTTAAGTTGGTCCCCAACTTAACTGGCCATATCTTTGGAATGGTCGGCACTGAGAGAACCCACTTCCTCTTTGTACCCTTGACGCATCTCTCAATATCGTCGTTGCAGACGAAGAAGTCCATGGGGACGTTTCTATTCTTCCGATAGTTCTTCATGAGGCCCGAGTACGTAGGTGCAGCGGTGCTCTTCCCGTCTTGTAGAATCTGAGCAACGCACTTCTTCTTGGTGATTGCTTGCAGAGCAAAGAAAGCCTTTGCGGAAGTCTTAGGCTGACGTGCAATGTGCCAATGAGCAGGGTTACATGTTGTCTCCTCAATTGCGGTGACGTGGTAGCTATTGATGTGCTGCGGAGCATCATGGGTTGGAAGTTGCGGTTGCTTTTCATCTGTAGTTGATGAAGAGTCAGAAGTTTTCAGAGGAGGTGGAGAGTCGTTGATTTGGGCTGATCTGGTTTGGACGCGTGGTCAGGATATATTGATCTTGTCTAGCCTGTGAGATTCACATTCGTCTCCAAAAGCAATATTCGGTTTCCGCTTCAGAGAAACACACACCTCCTCCCCTTCCAAATGGGGAGTCTGGGTGCACCACTAGTCTCCGCCAGGCATTTTTAAGATGGCCTCATGAAGCGGTTTGGAATTTCCTGTTCTTGCCACTGACCTCTGAGCACTCCTTAGCTTCAATTCTTCCTTCAACGGTCCTATACCAGGGTTTGCTTCCTTGAGGAATTGGTAATATGCTGAACACTGCATGAAAGCGCGGACGAAGTCATCTACAGTTGCCACATAGAGGTCGCTACCTCTATCGCCAGATTGCTGCTTCCACTTGTTATGTATGGTTTCTGCAAGGTTAAAGGACGGCATTTCCGCTAGTTCGTCTTCATTGAGACCCTACAAAGGAAGTAACATGCTCAAATTAGAATAATGGAGGAATTACAGTGGTTATAAAAATATAGAATGAAAGCGAGAGGAAAACTAAACTAGTCACTGGATTTCAGACTTACCAATTCCATAAATCCACCACACTGGCGCTAGCAAAAATGCCAGAAGGCCAGCCACTGATCTAGTTGAGGAAGCGCTTGTCCAGTTGCTGCACTAGATGACATCCACCTAGCTCAAATCGCTATATATTTCGTCTCGGCCTCGGCCATGGATTTTGCATTCTTGTATTGTTGGCAAAGTCTTTGATGCTGAGATTGCAGGTCTTGACGGATATCGTCCTTGGTATGTTTCTCCAAGGATTGCGTCCAATGGAAAAAACACGTTCTTTCTTTGTCCTTCATCAATACAGATGCATCTCTACTTCCATATATTATTCAAACAGCATTCCAGTTGGCTTGGGCACCGTCGGCCATGAAGCCTTTGAAATTGACATTGTCCACTCAATGGTCAGCCATGAGGGCGTTGAGATTGTTCCATACAACTGACGGGGCTGCGGTGTCTTCAAACTGCATGTTGCATGTTGCGATTGTCATGACTCGGCAATATGTCGTATCGTACACATGACAAGAGGGAAGCTTGTATGTAAGCGGTGAGCGGAGAGCGGAGAGCGGAGAGCAGAGATTTTCTGCTCTTAGAGCGGAAAATGGAGAGTAGATTCTAAAAATGGATTTTTTAAAACTAAATATAGAATAAAAGATGATGAAAAGAGAATCTTTTCGAATATTCCTAGTAATATTCCTTGAATGTGGGATACTTTCCGGGTTTTATTAAAGGGTTTTTCTGGTCTGCACACCAACTACCGGTCTCGAAATTGTACAGCAGGGCGTGAATGACGGGGTCTTCTCTGATTTCATTGGAATAAATGGATGACCCTGGGGCCTTTGCTCTCTCACTCTCGTTTGTTAGCTGGTGGAATGTTCAGGGTTTGGGGTGGGGTGCATACCGTTCTCGCCATGGAGGAAGTCGGTTTTGGGGTTGTATCCCTAGGTGATGAGGGTGGGCCATTTGAACCTTTTCTAGAAGATGATGGTGACGAGTTGTTGCTGAAGCCACGACCATCGCCTCCTAAACCGGTAGAAGGTGGACATAGCGGTGGGCTTGATGTGGTGCCATCTACTGTTACGGGGGCGCTCGACAAATCGCCCACTAAGGAGGTTGAGTCCAAGTCCCTTCCAAGCCATGCTTATTCCAGGGTTGGCAGAATTCCTCCGGTGACTTATTCGAGATCCGCAATCTGTGGACGTGTGGGGTCCAGTCCAGTCATTAAAATTCCTCGGTCTGGTCGAGGTTCTTCCTCAGGTCCACGTCTGGATGAATGCGTCGTCCGTCCGATGGAACCTAAAAGTAGCTATGTAGAAATATCAAGAGGACGGCCAAGCCGCATCCGATTCATGTGATGTAATATTCTTTAAGAAAGTGCATGGTAATAAAGTAATTATTTGTGGAAACTGAATGGTGGACAAGATGTGCGACGACAATTACTCGGCCAGGTGTCACTTCTTTTTAACATTAATGACAAATCAAATCATGTATTACTGAGTCATAGTCAGACTCGATTAAAAACAAAAGCAGTGTATCACTGCGACGTCGTGATGGTCTAAATTAGAAGGGGCAAATTCTAGACTGTCTTGTAGGGCTCCGCGAAGGGGTGTGTCAAGATTCCACTCTCGAGGAGTAACTTCACTTCGTTGAAGCTAAAGGTCGGTGCATGGATGAAAAGTTCCACATCCGGGTCACGCAGGCATACCTTTAAGAGGACGTAATACATATGCTTGCAGTATGTAAATTGAACCCTCCCACGGAACTGGCAGATGTGGGACACGCGTACAAAACTCATCGGCGCCAGGCATGCCCAGCATGGGGTCCTCCAGAACCTTTGGATCGCCCGTTTTCTTCGCCCTACGTTCTGCGGATCGTAGCCTCAGCTCCTTCTTGCTGGGGCCAGAACCCCCCACGTCGCCCTTTAGGTACTGGTAATAATTCACAACCTGTAGAAAAGCACGGATAAAGTTGTCGACGGTGGCGACGCACAGATCACTGCCATTATTGCCGGATGCTTGAAGCCACTTGTTGTGAACCGTCTCCGCGAGGTTGCAGGACGGCATCTCCGCGAGTTCCGCCTCCGAGAATTTCTGAGATCCAACAACGGATGAACAATTAATGAGTCACTACGATGAGCATGTACGGGGAAAGAGAAAACAATAGTGGGTGGCGTGGTTACCTCGGTCATGAACCCACCCCATTGGCGATATCGATAATGCCTGAATGAGAGCCATAAGTCAAGTTTCGATAAGGCAGATTCGCACACTGCCCCCGCAGATGCCCACCAAGCCCTTATCCCGTGATAAAGAGCATCGACCTCCGCCATTGATCTTGCCTTCCTGTATTGCTGACACATCTTTTTGTGTTGATCCCACAACTCTTCGGCGACGTATTTCTCAGTATGATTCACAATGGACTGGGTCCAATGAAATTGACAGGTCCTCTCCCGGTCCTCCATTTGATCTTCCTTGTTGCCATTGCCGTATACCACCCGGACCGCATTCCAATTAGCCTAGGCGCTGTCCGCCATGAAGCCCTTGAAGTTCCGCTTCTCCACGCCGTGTCTCTTCATGACTGCGTTGAGGTTCTTCCAGAACACCATCTGGGCTTCGGCGTCTTCAGATTGCATGTTGCAGCATGCGATCGTCATAACCCGGCAGTACGTGGAGTCATACACGTGGCATGCCATGGTTGTCCAATTTCGCACGCGCTTGACGTGGTCAAACATCATCCACGAAAGCTCCAGATCCCCCGTCGGCTGCATTCTCTTCACAAGATCGACACCACTCGCGGGCCCAAGCTTGGACATTTTGAACACGTAGACCTTGTCAAATTCTGACCCTTGGCTAGGGAACATGTTGTTCTGTACGAAATCCCATGTGCTGAGTCCCCGCAGTTTCGTTATGCTGTCCATTACCCCATACCTTCTGAGGTACCTAAAAGTAACGACCTTGTTTCGAATGTTAGGCAACGCCATATCTTTGCACCTATCGAGCACCGGGTAAAGCTCTTGAACGGTGAGCGTCTTCGGTGGATCGTCCTCCGATCGTAATAAAAAACTACCAATCAGGTCCTTGCTGGCCTCTAGTACAACGGCGCTCTTCGTAGCCTTGGGCGTGTTCTTGATCTGATTTTCTATCAAACTACTTATCTCTACCTTAATGTCTCGGTAGTCTCCCACCTTGACAGGGTGCTTGTGGCATCCTACGTGGATGCACGCCCGTGTCCTATTGCCCTTGCCCGAAACATAAAATATCCTTGCTCTACAAGTGGCAACGCATACGGGAGGTTCCTTACATACCTTGCAGACCAAAGTGGATTCCTTCAGAGCCTCTTCACCCACAACAAACGCCTGCAACGTGCATCCGTCAAATTCGGTCTCATTCACGTCAAAGATGCGATGGTCGCGCTCAAGGTACCCGCAGTCCTTGTTCTCGCACCGCAAATGGCCCGCACATGAAGACGACCAAAAAGAGAGGCCCATATTGTTGGAGATGTTGGTGGTGATCGTCTTCGTCCACACGTGCCGATCGTACCTCTTATCCATGCCTTGCATGGACTTGGCGGCTGATCGTGAGGCAGAGGATCCGACAGGTGGCAGTTTGAAGATGACGTCGCCGTTGAACTCCGCCGGCAGATACTCCACTCTCTCATGTCGGATGGAGTCGTAGTCTAACTTCTTCAGGAGGTTCTTCTTACCCGGCCGCGAAGTAAGCTTCTTCAACAACCATACAATACTGACGGACTCGTCCAAAGAAGGGGGCATTGCCATGAGATCTGAAGCGCGAGTGTCCACAGCCGCCTCGTGACGGACAAGTTCTTTGGCGGGAATATATCCGGCTGACTTTCGAGTCCGCGGGCTCCCGTCATCGTCAGAGGAGAGATTGATAACCGGGGTATCTAAGCCCGGCTCGACTTTAACTTTGGCAAGGAGAGGCGTAGTTGAGGCAGAGTCGGTCTTCAACTTCACGTCCACCGCTCCTGGTGTCTGGATGGTGCAAGGAGAGGACCGTCTGGGGGTCAGGATCTCGGTGGACGCAGCCATCTGGGAATCCGTGAGACCGTAGACTCTAAACCTACCAGGCGTGAGCCTCCACATCTTACAATCCCTCTCGTCCACGAATGAGACCTGGCCTAGTGTATGTGTGATCTCTCCAGTGAGGTCATCACAAATCTCCTCCTCAACGCTAATGGAGTCCTCTTGATACTGGAACCTAAGACTAAGACGCTGACATGAAACAAGAGCGTACCCATCATCATCTACCCAAAACGTAAGCGGAATTCCAACGCCATGTGCGTAAAGAAAAATGGAACCTAGGAACTGAGCCGGGACAGGTAGCGCCATGGCGTAGGGAGTTCAGAAAGAGCGACACAATCAACGAAGTGCAGAATTGAGAGGGTTGTCGCAGCATTTTCCACTGCATTTATACGTTTGAATTTGCTAATCTGAACTTGTCATATCAGAGACAAATGTTGAAGAGAGGATGAATTCCTGACGGACTCAAAGGGGATGATGACTGGGTTTACGGGCCCCCTATGTTTACTTGAAAGGACGATCATGCGACAAATCACCAGCCACAACAAGGCTCTATAATAAGGGCTAGCCGTCTCTTGACTGCCACTGAATATAATTAGGGCTGGTCCACCGTGTCAGAGTAAATTCCCTGACATGGGAAAAAGGGGAGGGATCTCAGCCGCCAATTCTAGGAATTTTGAGTTAAGGAAATCTTTATTTGGAAGGGCGCCAAAAGAGTTGGAAGCGTCATAAATAAGTGTACTCATCATGACGAGAGATATATTAAAGCATGGAGCGGCATTCTGCGGGATGTTTAGTATAACAAGAGAGCAAGATAGTGTCACAGATGCATGTCGATGATTCAACTGAAGTGGTCGCCACTCCTGTGAAAGAGAGAAAGAGAAAGAGGAAGGGGAGAGACAAGCTGTTTTCAAATTCAAAGCAGCTGACAGCTTCGAGGATGAGACAGGCTGAGGAACGGAGGCGACGTGTTGAGGGGTTTGGCGGGACCGTGAAGGCATTGAGTAAGGACTTCGAAAAACTTCCCGTCATAGCAGTACCTCGAGTAGCAAAGGGGGGCGGGTTGTGTGAGACATCGCCATCGCAGTATGTGACGCCGCTCCAGCAATCAATTCCCCTCACCATACCTGAGTGCTTAGAGGTACGTGTGTTAATTGTAGACATCATTAGTTTGTGCGCCCTTGTTCTTGAAAGCAGGTATAAGAAGGGGGAGAAGCTCCATGCTCAGTCTCTCTGTGCCCCCTCGTGGTGTTCTTAGCTCGCAGCCTTGCTGTGCCTGGCTTACACTGCGTTGCGGTTTTTGTGTGTGTGAGTGTAGTGCAGTCAGGGTTCGGTTTAGGGTGACGTCGTTAGGGTTTGTAGGGTGCGGGTCGGTCTACATAGTTTGTCTCCATGTTTAACCCTAAGTATGGAGGGAAGGTGAAGAAGGGTAGGTCGAAGAAGGGCCATGGGGAGGAGAGGTTGTCGGGGAATGAGAAGTCACCAGGAAGTGAGAAGAAGGGTACAAAGAAGAGGGCTGGAGATGAGAGGTCATCAGAAAGTGAAAGGAAAAGTAAGAAGCGGCCAAGTAGGGAGGAGCGTCCAGAAAAGCACAAGAAGTCTAAGAAGGTTAGAATTGCGGACTCCGCTGTCCAGCGAGAGCAGGTAAGATAGTACTCCTTGAAGTAAGGGCGGGAAAAGGTATTAGGGCATTGTCAGAGCGTCCAGTTTCTAAGTATGTATCTAGGGTTTTAGAAAGGGTTCAACTCAGCTGACTAGTTAGGTTGCGACACATTGTTGCAGGAAGAAGGAGAGGAGGAGGCGCAGGAGACGGCTGTGGAGGAGACGCAGAAGGCGGCTGTAGAAGAGACGCAGGTCCTGGCTGCTGGGCAGAGGCAAGGAGGGGAGGGGCAGGACGAGAGCATGGACGTGCAGGCGACGGAGCAGTCTGAACGGGAGGAACTGGGAGGCGATGTCAACAAGGAGACGGCCATGGCCGAGGGCGTGAACGATGGTGCGGCGCATACATTGGAGAGTACACCTTCATCGAAGAGGGCGGAGACAGCCAAAGTGGAGGCGGAAGAGAAAGATCCCTTGGTGGATGAAGAGGAGGAAGAGGAGGACGATGCAGACACGCCGCCGGCTAAGCTGACATGGCCGCGGGTTAAGAAGGGGGAGGAATTGCCAGAAAACCCTCTAGGAAAGGACGAGGGTGTGACATCAGCGGAGATAGAGGCTCGGATGATCAAGGAGTTCGAGAACGACACCTTTGTTGCAGTCAACCGGAGTCGGAAACTGCCGATAAAGAAGTTCTCGAGGTTGAGAATTCCTTTATGCCGCATGGTTAGTATGCCCGAAGTCAGGCCAGTGTTGGAGTCTGAGGTCTTACGATTGCAGAGCGAGTTCCGGTCCGCGTACAGAGTAGGGTCAGTAGTGTTCTATGTGGCTCTGACCAATACGAAAGGGAGGGAGCAGCTGGTTACAGATGAAATCAGACAGGAATGGAGTTCTGCATGGGATCAGTTGGATAATGAATTCGAGTTAGAATTGAATTCTGACCCCGATTCGAAGCCACTTTGCGGAAAGATGTTTTTCATTTACGATAGCAATCACCGCTACACGGCCTAGAAGCGCTACATCGATGAAGCTAAGATGGGCAACATGGACTGGCATCGCCTTCACGGTATGCCAGATTGCTTGGTCCTTGAGATCCATAAGAATCTGTATCCAAGTATTCTCAGGGCCATGCATTCAGTTAACAAGTAAGTACCATTCCGAGACTAGATCTTAAAGTTCTTACTCAATGCTAAGTCGTCGATTTCATTAGATGAAGTTCGTGATATCTAATATCATACGACGTGACAGGTCAAATGAGCAGGCGCATGTCAAGACAAATGTCTTGCACCAGATCAAGATGGTGCACAAGTATGGGCTGCTACCCATAACGTATTTTGAGAATATCCTCAGCAAGGAAGAGTACCTGAGGGAGAAGAACAAGTCGACCAGTACTTGGTATCCATTGTCTTCAGAGACGATGGTCAACCACCTCTTCTCGGTAAATCCCTTAAACTTTTTCACTCCTGTCTGATTTATAGAGTATGTCGAAATAATTAAATAAACTAACTTTCTTGGTTGAATGCGGCAGGAAGAGATAGCAGGTGCAGGCGAGGAAGCATGCAATCACTACAAGCAGACGACGCCGCTGAATAAGCAAACAGGGGAGCGTTTACGTGAGGTTATATTCAATTCGATTCTGAAGAAAAAACAAGCCCTCAACAAGCTTTTTAGCAAGCTCCAAGCCGTTGCAAATCCTAAGAACGGGAAGGTGTTACGAGGCAACATCCGCGATCAACCAAGGGAAACAAGGAATGCTGTTCAGACTGGTAGAACAAGTAGCAGTTGCCCATAGCAAGTAGCAGTTAGCCAGGAAAACAAGGAGTACACGCAAGTATAAAGCAGGGTAGCTAGGAACAGGGAAACACTCTTTTGATATTTTGTTAGTTGAGTCGAGTCACAGCTTAGACGGTGCCCACACCCTGAGTGTCCATGACTGATTGCTATGCTATAAACCCTTTTACTCTTTGATAATACACTCTACTCTCCTTCCAGCTTACTCTTTGTTACACTGCTGCATTGATCCTATACACGCACACAGCCCTAACCCCCTGACTTCCTTTATTACTCGTCTTTCCATCTTCTCTGTTGTATCACCTCTCTCTGGGGTTTCGGGCTCTTTGCCTGCTCAGGGTTTCCACGGTTTCCAAAGACTTGCTCCCAAGGACAAGCCGCACCTCGTCTTGGCACCTCCCCTTCAAGGGCTGCCTTGGTTCGCTACGACTACCAACGGTCTGGGTCCCAGTATCGGGATAGTTGCCTCCATTGGTGACTGGGTGACACCTGGCCCTAAGACCAAGCCTGTTGAACCCTTGGTGACCGTGACCCTACCTGAAGACCGTGGTTGCCCCCTAACCCGTCTCGGACCCTCTCCTTACGCTCTCCTAACCCCTTACTTTGTATCTCCATGTGGTATCCCAGCTAACATTTTGGCGACCATGCTGGGGATGGAATACTGAGGTGGCTCAACAATCCTTCCCCTCAAATCAAAAATATACCATGCCTCCCCGAAAACATCTCTCCTAGAAAGAATAAACGAAGCTGAAGAAGCTGCCAACCAAGATGAGCGAGAAACGACCAAGGAATTTTTGGTATGGATGAGGCAGCAGATGACGGACCTAGTAGCCAAGAATGAGGCTACTAACGCTAGACTGGAGACACTTAGTGCCCAGTATCAAACATTGCAGGAAAGCAGAAACCAGGAAGCTATCAACACTACACCACAAGCTTCCCAAGCTCTCCCTGAGGCACTTAGATCGACCACTATTCCTCAAGAAAACCATACAGCTGCCACGCTGCCTAGCCAAAGTGACACACACAAAAACTCTAAATTTCCCAAGATATCATACCCAGTGTTTGATGAATCCGGAGACCCAGATTGGCACGTCAGAAGATTCAAAGTCATTGCTCGCACAAATGGCGTCACAAATACTAAAGATTTACAGAACATCTTTGGTACAACTCTCCAAGGAAATCATATCAACTGGTATATTGATTTTGAAACTGAACATTCCCAGGCCACGTGGGAGGAAATGGAGCAGAGTTTTTTGCACAAATTCAGAAAACTTAAAACTAGTTCAGAAGTATTACGAGCTCTGGGGAGCATTACCCAAGAAAAGAGCGAACCAGTCGATAAATTTTACGATCGATTCAAGCAGTTGGCTGACAAACTGAGCCAACGACCCGAGGAAGATTATTTATGTGAGTGGTTTAAAAAGGGACTATTACCTTGGATACAGCAGGGAATAGTAATCCGTGGAGTTAAAACCCTGCAAGATATCTTGAGCGCAGCTAATGACATTAGTAGAGAATAGGGGCCTTGAACAAGATCCAGGCTCCACTGCTGCCCTTGCCCAATGTACGCATAGAAAGCCGACCCGCCCTGGTACCATGTTCCAATTGTGGACAAATCCATGGTGGTCGATGTTGGTATGCAGGAAATCAAACTCGACCAGAAGATAACCGACGCCCTCGATCTACCACGGCAGCCGTATACCCCGAGGAGATCAATGTTGATGTTTTTCAGCCAGGTAGGAGTGACGCGTGTTGGGAGTGTGGGTCTACAAACCATAGACGCCGGGACTGCCCCCAATTGCATCAAAGGTGGGCACAGTACCGTTCCAACCCAGGAAATCAAGGCATCCAAGACAATGCCAAACCCCCTGGTAATCCAAGGAGAGGAGGCGTTACTCTTACAGAAGTACATGGAACCGAAACCAGAGTATCTACAATCAGTACTGCCGTAGTAACTACTCGATCCAAGGGTACCCCAGATGAACATGTGATAGAGCCCAGGAAACCATTTGCAGAAAATCATTGGAATCGCCTTCACCGAATCCGTCAGGATTTGCAAGCCGGATTGGAAAGCACCAACAAAGACTTGCCCATACAGCAGATTTTAGAAGATACTAATGTGACAATTACCTTATCCAAGTTATTACAGTTAAGCCCAGAACTTCAAAAATACTTACAACAAGCTTCGTCGCCCAGAGGAACGGAAGATCCTGCGGTCATCGAAGTAAATGCCACTACGTTAGATCCTGATGCCGCAGTAATTCACTTACAGCTTGGAAACCATGAATTAACCAACGTATTAGTCGATGGTGGGTCAGGTGTGAATGTCATGAGCAACCACCTTAGAAAGCAGTTGGGCTTACCCTCCCCCAAACTCGCTCAGTTTATACTCCGTATTGCAAATGATGCCCCGGTTACACCTCTGGGCATACTGTCCACGGTTGCTATTACCACTCATGGGGTCTCTACACCGGCCACCTTTGTGGTCATAGACATGCCCGACAGTAGCAACTTCCCGGTAATCCTGGGCCGAACTTGGTTACGTGACATGAATGCTATCCATGACTGGTCTCGAAACCAAATTCGCATACAACGCCAAGGCAAAACAGTCATCATTCCTGTTGATAGCTGCATCACCAAGGCTAAAGCCAACCAAATCCGTAGCAAAGCCGGCACCAATTGGGTACAGGGTCTCTCCCCAAAACAGGAAGCCATGGTATTCCAGGCTAACCCCGACCTGATTCCTTTGGCAGAAATCCATTTAGCAAGCTTGGTGGCCGACCAGGAAAAACTAGACATACCCCCACATTTCTCCCAAGAAATTCAAGAAACAGTCGCAATCCAGGCCATACCTGCTAATCAGGCCCTGCAAAACAAAGTTGTTACCGGGTGGACCCATGGAGCCAAGGATCGAGTAGAGCTAGTAAACCTAGGGACCTTGGAAAATCCCAGAAACATTAAGATTAATGCAGATGCCCCCGATCATGTCAAAAAGGCAGCAATTGAACTATTCCATGAATACCAGGACATTTTCGCATGGGGACATGAGGACTTAAAAGGGATTCCAAGCACACTTGCAGAGCATACCATCCATCTGGTACCTAATGCGACCCCTGTACAACAGCGCAGGTATCGCATGAACCCCAATTACGCAGAAAGAGTCAAAGCAGAATTAGATAAACTGCTTAAAGCTAAATTCATCTCTCCAGTGGATGCTGCCCCCTGGTTATCTCCCATGGTTATTATTCCGAAGAAAAACGGAACGCTCCGGATCTGTGTTGATTTCCAGAAACTCAATGCTGCAACCAAGAAGGATCATTACCCCCTGCCATACATGGAAGAAATTATCGATGAAGTAGCCGGCCATGAAATGTATTCTTTTTTAGATTGTTTTTCAGGATACTACCAAGTAGCCATGGCAGAACAAGACAAAAATAAAACCGCTTTCTCCACCAAATGGGGACCTTACCATTTTGAAAGAATGCCATTTGGGGCCAAAAACGCTCCCATGACATTTCAAAGGGTCATGGAGTTAATCTTTAGGCCTTATTTGAAGAGATTTTTTAGAATTTATTTAGATGATGGTACCGTTTATGGACAGATGAAGGATCATATTACTCACCTTCGGCAAATTTTTCACGCATGCCGAGCTAATGGGGTAAGTTTAAACGCCGAGAAATGTATGTTTTTATTTTTTGCTGGGGTAATCTTGGGGTACATCGTATGCAAATAGGGGAAGCTTCCAGACGTTGAAAAGATCAAGGACATCCTGGAAATCACGCCTCCCACGGATCAGAAAGGTATTCAAAGGCTCCTAGGGTTGTCACAGTTCAATCGCATATACATTGAAAAATTGGCTCACATTACTGCACCTATAACCGCACTCAACCATGCCAAGTATAAATATCCTCAAGATTGGACCCCTGCAGCCCAGGCAGCCTTGGATAAAATCAAGGTTGCATATTCTAATGCGCCCATTTTAATAGCCCCTGACTGGACCAAACCTTTCCATGTGCACACTGATGCATCCAATATTGCCGTGGGAGTTATGTTAGCCTAGAATGTAAATGGCAAGTATGATCAGCCTGTTGCGTATGCCAGCCGCCTGTTAAATCAAGCAGAAAGGAATTATTCAACAACGGAAAGAGAAGCCTTAGCCATGATCTATGCAGTTAAAAAATTCAGACACTACCTGTTAGGAAATAAGTTCCGTTTCATGGTAGACCATCACAGTCTATCATACCTGGTAAATCAGCCCCTGGTGACCGGACGTGTAGCAAGGTGGATCATGATACTCTTGGAATATGACTTCGAGGTAGTCTATGTACCCGGAAAGCGACACATAGTTGCAGATTATTTATCCAGGGATTCCAAGGCTACCGAGGAAGGTATCGATGACTCCTTTAATGAATCATATATTCAAGCCGCAAGCCTGGACATAGACATCCCCACAGACTGGCGGGGTGAACTCATCAAGTATCTAACTACAGGTACGATTCCCCTTGGCCTCTCAGGCACTAGACGGGTTAGTTTTGTGCGCAGCGCCTTACCTTATACCATGGTCCAGGGACAACTTTATCGCCGAGGTATAGATCAGGAAATCAGACTTTGCGTTCCAACAGGGCAGGAACAAAACCTCATAGCCATCCTCCATGACGGCCCAGCCGGAGGACACCAAGGTCCAGATACAACAATCAAAAAGATTTTAGCTGCTCGTTACTGGTGGCCCACACTGCACAAAGACGTACATGAATATATTAGAAACTGCCACGCTTGCCAAGTTTCTACGACGAATTTCCAATACCAAGGACGTGTCCCTTTGAAATCCATCCCACCCCTCGGTCCCTTCCAACGCTGGGGTCTTGATTTTCTTGGACCAATTAAACCTGCAACCAGACAAGGGTACAAATATATCCTAGTTGCCACGGATTACACCACCAAATGGGTGGAGGCTAAACCCTTACGAACTAATACTGCCATGGTAACCGCGGCCTTCATATATGAAAACATTATCACACGTTTTGGTTGCCCCTTGGAAATCATATCCGACCAAGGCTCCCATTTTGTTAATGCAGTCATTGATGACCTGATGGAAAATCACATCATAAAGCATCGAACCAGTACAGTTTATTACCCCCAGGGAAATGGCCAAGCCGAGTCTACCAACAAAACCTTGATTAACATGTTGCGCAGATTTATCCATGCAAACCAGTCCGACTGGGGAGACTGTCTCCCAGCAGCCTTGTGGGCGTATCGCGTGGCAACTAAGACTGCAACTCAGGTCAGTCCTTTTGAGATGGTTTATGGAACTCAGCCGCTTTTGCCTACAAAGTATATAGCTCCCACTTTTCAAACCTTGCAGCCAAAAGATTATAATCCACATCGCGTCCTGGCTGCCCGGGTCCAAGACATCCATGCATTGGAAGAAGTTCGGGCATTCGCCATCAAAAATATCGCTCTCAAACAAGAATTGACTGCCCGGTATTTTCAGGCCACCAAGCCCCCGTGAATTTTTCAGAAGGGCGACCAAGTTTTGTGGTGTCCCAGGGACCCCAAAATACGCAAGACTAAATTCGAGTCTATATGGCATGGACCATATAGGGTCCAATTAGTATTACCTAATAATACTGTGCTCTTGGTAAACAAGGAAAATTTTGACAGTCACGCAACCATTGTCAACTCAACCAAATTAAAACATTATCATTCGGACAATCCCACAAATACTCCTCAACTCAGTTTAGGAGAAGTTTACAAGACCTTGGCAACCGAGGCGCAAGCTATAGCAGACACAGAAGACACCCAGGCTACCACAGATTCCCAAGAGGACATGGACACCATGGCAGTCCATGTAAGCATGGTCCAGGTCAGCCTCTGTGACAACCGGGACTCCATGGAACATCCCATCAAAGGGACAGCTTTAGTCTCTCCTAGCTTCCGCATCATGGGGCCTCAGCCGCCACCAACAGCGCTAGCTACTCATCACCTTCAAGGATACCCAGCCATCGCCCTCGGTAATCCATGGAGATCCCTCCTTGTCACATCCAGGCCGCCAAGGCACCATCCCCTCCCTATTCCCTTGGCACCTTGGGCTGTCTTCTTCCTCTCTCTCCTCCAGAACTCTGCTGAACACCTCTCTCGCAGCCTGCCTCCCTGTCTTCGCGCTCCTCATCTGCACCCCGCCCCTCTCACCCACGAGTTAGATCCCATGGAACGCAAGAAAATCACACCAACGTTCCATGTTCCCCGAATGATACCTGAGTGGAAGCGCCAGCCTGATCTCATCTGGCTTACCGGGGTAGGATTAGCACGTTACTTCTCCCTCTGCGAGCCCAAGGTGAACACTAAGCATTGCACCGAATTCGTCTCCTCCATGCGTACCCGTAGTGAGACCGAGCAATTCCCTTCAGGAGTGGTAGAGGGCATAGAGGTTCAGTTCTCCAGTCGCTACTTGCATAAATGTTTTGGCTGGGATGGCATGGGCATCACGGCATGGAGCGAGGAGTGTGGTCATCCGAAGCCCTACATTGCAGCCCGCGTGGGCACCCTTCAGCTCAAGGATGATGGCAGGTACGATGTTTTTGCATTGGGGAACCACATGAAGGACCATTGGTTTTCTCGTATGCGTGGAGTCCTGAGTCAAGTATATTTCCAAAATAATTGCAACGGCATTCTGCCGGAGCAATTGAGCCTCCTGCTCCTGGCTGATCAAGGCGCCAAGGTCAACTGGGGCCTCATGGTCGAGGAGAACTTCATGAACCAGCTGCGGGGACACAGGCAGCGCACAGATTACAGCAGTCCCATTGGCCCTTTTCTCACCTCCTAAATTGCCAATTATCTCGCGTTCTATCAGCGCCATAACCGGGGTCCCCTCATGGGCACATTCCACGATGTTCAGCGCGACATTGTGGCAGCTGCAGCACGGGATCCAGAGCTGCCCGGTCCCAGCAAGCGCCAACGGAGTACAGGGCCATCCAAGGAACCAGGGACCGCCATCACCATGGGACCATGCGCCACGAAATTCGCAGCACAGAGTACTGCTCTCGCCAACTGCGTGGGAGAAATGCTCCAATGGATCAACACCACCGAGCAGGAGCATGAGACCTTACTCAAGGAGCACAAGGACATCGAGGAGAGATACAACCGCAAGATGACTACTGCTATCCAAGGAGTCCGAGACCAGGCACAGCGCACCCTAAAGCACACGAGCACAGATTTTCGACAGCAGCTGGAGGAAAAAGAACAGACATTGACCAATCTCAGGCACCAGGTGGCGAGTTTGGAACTCGAGCTACGGGCTACACAGGATCATGTGGACGTGCTGTTCAAGGAGAAAGCAAATGCCGTAGAAAGAGCTCAAAAATTAGAGCAGCAGAGTCAGGAGTATCTTGCACGATTCAAAGCCTTAACAGCTCACAATGACACGATCAGACAAGGACACCATTCACAGGAGGCCGAGGATAGTACGCACCTACAGGAGCAGCGAATCGCGGTGGAACAGTCCATGCAAGACTTCGAGGCCAACAAGGTGGGTTGGGTTCATAGTGCAGCCAATCTAATCGCCACCAACGCATACAAATGGCTACTGGATCATCCCTCCACCTCGGCAGATCCACCCAAGGAGTTCCTTGACCATTGCATTGATGATGCCCTAACCACACTGGAATTGGAGCAGTCCGAAAATGCGTGGGAAAACATGGATATGGAGAACTTGGACCTCGACAACGATGACATGGAGGCCCTGTCCCTGCTCCCGCAGCCAGCCATGGACATCGCACCACCACCCAACCCAAAACAGCCACCGCAGGTGAATCCGCACACCTCCAGTCCAGTGCCACCCTTGCAGGAGAATCTACACCCAGTCAGCCCGGCCCATATCAACCTTGCTGACCAAGCGGAGCGCGTGGATATCCCGGAACACCTCACCGACCAGGACGACACGCCACAGCCTTCGCCACGCCTGCAAGCACCACCACAAGCTGCACCAAGCCAAATTAATCCCACGCCATAGCTGCCATTTATGGGCATCAAGCACCCCCACGACGCCGCGCCCAGCTACCGAGGGAGGAAACCAGACCGGATAGAAGACCCGCATACCAACGCTCGCGTGGCTGACCTACAATCCGGGACGGATTGCAAGCTTCAAGGGAGGGCTAAATGTTACAAGGCAACATCCGCGATCAACCAAGGGAAACAAGGAATGCTGTTCAGACTGGTAGAACAAGTAGCAGTTGCCCATAGCAAGTAGCAGTTAGCCAGGAAAACAAGGAGTACACGCAAGTATAAAGCAGGGTAGCTAGGAACAGGGAAACACTCTTTTGATATTTTGTTAGTTGAGTCGAGTCACAGCTTAGACGGTGCCCACACCCTGAGTGTCCATGACTGATTGCTATGCTATAAACCCTTTTACTCTTTGATAATACACTCTACTCTCCTTCCAGCTTACTCTTTGTTACACTGCTGCATTGATCCTATACACGCACACAGCCCTAACCCCCTGACTTCCTTTATTACTCGTCTTTCCATCTTCTCTGTTGTATCACCTCTCTCTGGGGTTTCGGGCTCTTTGCCTGCTCAGGGTTTCCACGGTTTCCAAAGACTTGCTCCCAAGGACAAGCCGCACCTCGTCTTGGCACCTCCCCTTCAAGGGCTGCCTTGGTTCGCTACGACTACCAACGGTCTGGGTCCCAGTATCGGGACAGTTGCCTCCATTGGTGACTGGGTAACACCTGGCCCTAAGACCAAGCCTGTTGAACCCTTGGTGACCGTGACCCTACCTGAAGACCGTTGTTGCCCCCTAACCCGTCTCGGACCCTCCCCTTACGCTCTCCTAACCCCTTACCCAGTATCTCCATGTGGTATCCCAGCTAACAGAAGGGTTTTATTGAAGAGGTATGCAATTTCTAGTCTTTCTTTACTTAGATTTCTGCAAGTAAGTATATTTTTCCTTATTGAGGCCCAGTCGAGGCCCTTACTTCTACTACCTCGACCGTGCCTTAGGTCTGGTTTGGTGCCGAGAAGCCCCTCCGAGCCTCAAGGGCGCGGTCGGGTTTTCGGCCCGAAGGGGCCTTAACGGACCCCTCTGAGCTCAAAGGGGGCTTAAAGGGCCCACCAGGCTAATTCACAACCCAATAATGGAGTTCTTTATGCCTGATGGGCCATTCCGTCCCCTTTTACAATAAAAGGGGGCTAGAAACCCGACCGCTCCACTGAGGCCTGGAAGGGGCTCTCGGGCCGAGAAGCCCTTCCGGGCCTCAGAGGCGCGGTCGGGTTTACGGCCCGAAGGGGCCGAAGATGTCCCTGGGTACCAAATCCCGACCGCGCCTTCGAGGCTGGGAAGGGTCTCTCGGTACCGAGAACCCCTGCCGTGCCTTAGAGGCGCGGTCGAGTTTCTAGCCACTTAGTCATTTTTTGGTGTTATATTGCTACTTGATTGTTGCTTGATGAGTTAGAACTTTAGGTAGGATGTGTTTAAATTTCAAATGATGACCAGTAGAACGTTACTGTCCAAATTATTTTGACCCTGTAGGGGAGCTGCAAAGACAGGTGGCTCGTCATGTTCGGCATTGATAAGCCATTTGAATTTGCAGATTTCCTCGAAGGATCGATTGTTTTGGTCACTGACGTTATTTAACGCCTCCAGGATGTGGTGTAGCTGCAACGGTGGAATGGCCTGATGAGCGTTTGTTATTGCATGACTTTGATTCTTAGGTTGTTTGGGTGTACGTCCTTTCAGATACGGAACCATTACAACCATCGCCCTAATCAGAAGTGCGAGATGGGGCTAGACAAACTACAGCTTATTGCGACCACCAACGTGAAGGAGTTGTATAAAGTGCGTTGGCTGAAGATGTGGAACGGCTCTGATAATACCAGGGCTGCAAACAGTTTTCCGAGGTCTTCGTGCAGTGAGTCTCAACTTCATGCTTGGCTGCACAAAGCATGCTTCTATGCGCTGCTGGAGGACGAGATCACGGAGAAGATTGAGCCTATCATGGTTGAAGATCCGGTTCCAGTCTGGACTAAGGAAGTGAAGTCCTGGCAAGTGTACCTAAACTACTAGAAGAAGAAGGTTTGGCAAAAAGCTTTTCCAGCTGTCTTTGGTGGGAAACATACATTCCAGCGGAACGACACTTGGGACCAGGTGCCTAAGGGCCATCTCATCGTAAGCCGGTTTATCTATCGGTGAGTATCAAAACCTTGGTCGGCTTTTGTTTAGTTTGGCCTTTGCGCAGATAAAGAAATCTGACCCAATTCCCTCTGTTTTATAGATACTACAAGAGGGAGTTGATGCCAAAGAAGGCTATCACGGAAGAACCAGATTGGATGGATACCCAAACTGAGCCTGGCCATGACATGTTCATCTTCACGGAGTATCAGAAGATCACATTTCCGTTAGCGCATCTGAAGGAATGCGGTTGGTACATCGAGTGTGCAAAGACTTTCTGCCCCGCCGACAAGGAAGATCTGAAGAGACAACTAGGTGTTGTTAACGCCACTCCGGAGGAAGTACCTGATGTCAAAGAGGCTGCACCGGAGGACCTGAAAGTTGGTCAGAGGAGAAAGAAATCGCAGGCGCAGCTAGGAAGACGCGTAGCGCAGAGGACCACTGCATCACAAGACGGTGGTACTGGTTCAGTTGTAGGGTCACCGGGTGATAAACGAAGAGGACAGCAGTCCCCTAAATCTCCCAAGTCCAAACGTAGACTGGATGGACCTTTGCCATTAGGGAACTCCTATACTTTCGATTTGATCATGAATGGTATGATCGATAAATCTAAGTTCGATGCGGTGTACAAGTTCGCGAGCCAGTGCAATTATGATAGAACCTGCCGGGTTTATGGGAGGAATCAGATGAAGGACGGAATGGTGGACCTTGTAGTAGCCCAGGTTCCAGACAACTCTCCAGTACCAGGCATATCAAGAACGGCCTCGGATGTCCCTAAGTGGAATGTCCTTCACAAGGACTGGTTCAAGAACACGTTTGTGTTTGCCCATAATTTCTTGCACGATGATGGCGCCCTTGTCTTTGTTTACATTGACGATAACTCCACAAGAAAGACTATCAGGTCCTTTTGCCCAAGCCTCGGGTTCAAGATGTTTAAGGAGTGGACCGGCTTCAACATACTGCCGCTTCGGGTTCCATCTAGGGTTGAGACCACTAACCTTTTTAGGGTCGGTCTTTATGTCAGATGCACTACGGATCCGAGGCCAGCATCTCTCTCCTCCGGCACTCGGAACTCTGCCTTCACTCTGAAGCCAACCCAGAGTGGAGATATTGACGTTGTTAAGGGAAACGTCCTTATGAACTCGGCTAACGCCAAGACTGTGAAGATGAACGGCAATCGGCCTTGGCGTGGTCCTAAGGAACTTGATGAGTATTTCTGGTGCTGCCTCGTCTTGTCTTGCACATCGCCTGGAGGCATTGTGGTTGACCTCACGGCGGGAACAGGTACGGCCTTACAATCTTATGATACTGACTTTTCCGTACTTCTAGATTGTAGTTCGCCTTAATACTAACTCCCTTCTTTGTCGACTTTTGTAGGCGACTCCATACAAGTCTGTCGCAATCGTGGCCGTCACATTGTCGCTATTGAGGAGGACGAGGACATATTTAAGGAACTTCTTGCTCCGATGAGATCTGACTTGGTTCCCCGTGCACCTGCCGGGGGCCATCACAGTGACCAAGAAGACGAAGACGACGACGACGATGACGAGGTTCCTCCAATCCTGCTTGGAGAAGAAGATCTAGCTTACCATCCTCCGGAAATCCGACCGAAGAGCAGGCAGTGAGTGTAGTTGTCAGGTCTCGTATTAGACAGAAATTTTGAACATTTTGTGATTCTAACAATCAGGCTTAGAATCGTCTTTTCTCAGGTACTGCCTTCGTATGCAGAGTGGCCTGTGTTCCCTTGTCGCCGGCAGCTACGGTCATCCGCATGCCTGTTTACGCTGAGCAGGCAGCAAGACACCAGGCTGCATTACCTTCCCCAAAGAAACGGAAGACGAAGCGGAGATATGACCAGGCAGTTAAGGAGTACCTACATTTGCAGGCTGCAGTTGATAATACATTGCATCTAGGTGATGAAGACTCAGACTATTATGAAACATACTGTCGATATTAAGACCAAACTATTTTATTGACACCAATATTTACTTAATTTAAAATTTTGGTATTGTTGTAAAAATTAAAAAATTAAAAATAAAAGAGGAATGGAGGGTTATGTGAATCATGATTAGTGATCCAATTAGTCATGATTATGTTGGTTACTGTCCTATGTTGTACCATTCCTTGTTGCATAGGTATCCCATTAACCCATCTCCATTGGATTCCATTCTTCCAATATTCGAATTCCAATTTCTGAATTCCCCTCCCATCCTACCACAAAAGTTCTAGACACCGGGAGACGCCAAACAGTGGAGGGGTAACAATTTAAAAATTAAAATAAAATGAGAAGTAGAACCCCTTCTCAAAGAAGAAAAATTACAAATAAAACAAAAAAAAAAAAAAAAAAAACAAAAACAAAAACAAAAACAAAAACGGTGAAAGGTCTTGAATCAAAAAGACACCGAAGAGTTAAGATTTAAAAAAAGAAAATGAAAAACCATAGAGCCGGGACACCCACTGGGAGAGAAGAACAGGGAGAGGGAGAGGGAGAGGGAGAGGGAGAGGGAGAGGGAGAGGGAGAGGGAGAGGGAGAGGGAGAGGGAGAGGGAGAGGGAGAGGGAGAGGGAGAGGGAGAGGGAGAGGGAGAGGGAGAGGGAGAGGGAGAGGGAGAGGGAGAGGGAGAGGGAGAGGGAGAGGGAGAGGGAGGGAGGGAGGGAGTGACCGCGAGGGAGAGGGACAGGGGTCCGGAGTCGCGTCGGGACAGGAGGGGGGGGGGGTAGAGAGGGAGGGTGGGTGGTCTTCCAAAAAAAAGTGTGTCTCGGAACTCTCTTAGACCCAAGAGGGGGGGGGGGCCTGCCGAATCCCACAGAGAGTACTATGTGGGGGAAGGGTTCCTTGTCCCCCGTCGCGGCGGGACTCCATGTCCCTGCTCGCGGCGGGACTCCATGTCCCTGCTCGCGGCGGGACTCTTTGTCCCGCGTCGCGGCGACAGTCGGGGCTCGCAACTGGGGTGTCGGGAGTCGGGAGTCGAGAGTCGGGAGTGGCGACTCGGGTCATGGGACTCGGGTGTTGGGACTCGGGACTTGGGACTCGGGACTCGGGACTCAGGACTCGGGACTTGGGACTTGGGTCTCGGAACTCGGGTCTCGGGACTCAGGTCTCAGGACTCGGGTCTCAGGACTCGTTTAATTTACAGAACCAAAGCAAAAATAAGAATAAAAAATAAAAGTAAAAACATTAATCAAATAGCATAATAAAGGGGAAGAAAAGGAGATTAAAATCAATAAATTAAAGATTAAAATGATCAAAAAAATTTAAGATTAAAGACATAACAACTTTAAGGTTGTCATTATGACTTGCATTTATAGTACTTACAAAATGGTACACAGTTTACAAAATCCTCTACACAAGGGCGTTGAACCTGCCAAAGAGGCGCCACTCCACTAAGCAACACGGTACCCCGATAATTTGCACACATTTCTAGGCTACCACCTTCAAATGTCTAGGCTACACCATCCTCAACTACATCTGCTTTGTTTTCCGGGGCTATGATCTCCACCACATCCGTTGCATCTTCCTCCAACTTCCGCCGATAAGCCTGTGCCGCCTCCTCATCTTCGAAGCCCAACCAATGGAGATGAGAATCGGAATCATAGTCTTCAGCATCATCCATCTGCATATGGACAGTCTCCCCTTCATATTCAACGATGGTTGAATGAGGTCATCTCCCCTACGTCCATAAGGCACCCATTGAGCTCCATCGAAATTTCCCTCCTCCTTCGGCACCTCCTCCTTCGGCACCTCCACCTTGGGCATCTCCACCTTTGGCACCTCCACCTTCGGCACCATCTCCTTGGGCACCTCCACCTTGGGCATCTCCACCTTAGGAACCTCCACCTTCGGCACCTCCACCATAGATCCTCCAGAAATGGATTCTCCCCTTCCCCTCTTCTTGCCAATAGTCTTCGAGCACTGCCCCTTGGAAGCCACCTTCACCACCTTGCGAACCATCTTGAGGAAAAGGAGGGAGAGGAGAGGAGGAAGGAAGAGAAGATTGAAGAAGAAGAGAGAAGAAGAGAGGGAGAGGAGAGAGGAGTCCGAATGGAGAGGAGAGAGTGAAAGAGAGAGTGAGAGAGAGAAGTGAGGAGAGAAGTGTGAGTTTTGAGGGGGAGTGGGACCCCTTATATGGGCCCCGCCGAGCCCTCTCGGCCGCCTCCTCTTTCTAGGGCTGGGAGGCGGCTCCCTCCCAACCCTGGGAGAAGCCCCCCCTCCTTAGGGCTGGGAAGGTCGCTCCTTCCCAATCACAAGGAAGGGAGCCCCCTCCTAGGGTTGGAAGGGCGCCACCCTTCCAACCCTCAAGGGAGGAGAGGAGGCCGCCGCCTTCCTTAGGCAGCGGCCACCGCCTTGGGGCGGTGGCCACCCTAAGGCGGCCTCGCCCTAAGGGCTTTCGGTACCGAGAGCCCCCATGGTGATGGGGCTCTCGGTACCGAGGGTCCCTAGTGGGGACTCTCGGTACCGAGAGCCCTATCACCATGGGGGCTCTCGGTACCGAGGGCCCCCTGCGATCATAGGGCTCTTGGTGTCGAGAGCCCTATGGCCAAGAGGGGCACCCGATACCAAGAGCCCCTTCATAGGGGCTCTCGGTACCGAGGGTCCCTCCCAGCAATAGGGCTCTCGGTGCCGAGAGCCCTATGGCCGCAAGGGCCTCCGTGACCGAGAGCCCCTTCATAGGGGCTCTCGGTTACGGGCGTCCCTTGCGGCCATAGGGCTCTCGGCACCGAGAGCCCTCTTCAATGGGGTTCATGGGCACCCTCCTTGATGAAGGGGGCCACTCATCCTGACCTAACCCTGGATGAGAGGGGCGCCCCTTGCGGCGCCCCCTTTTCTGACCTAACCCTGGGTGAGAAGGGCCCCCTTTATAAGGGCGCCCCTCCTCCCCTTTCCTCACAATCTCTCCTTCCTCCCTTCTCATACTCTCTCCTTTCTGTGCTCTCCCCTCCTCTCATTCCTCTCCCTCTTTGCTTCTATTTCTGTTTTTTCGAACTTCAGGATGGAGCGGCCGCAGTTGGAGGTGGAGATGAAGAGCTTCTTTGGGGACGTGCGTTTCATCGGAGTCATTCTGGAGATTGAGGCTGAGGTGGAGGAGTACTCTCGGATTCTGAGAGAGAACATCGTGTATTCCAAGGACCTCACTGCAATTTGGAACTATGAGGCAGGCATTGCGTTTTCTCGACTTGTCGACATCTGCAAGTACACCTGGGAGCCGCCATCCGCAGAGCTAACCCATATCGGGGGTTCTTCTAGGTTTAGCTTGGCCTAGCTTTGGTGTAGCTAGTAATTAAAGACCAGATTTGTCCTAATTGTGCTAGCGCCGGTCGGCCAATATTATGTACAAGTTTTATCATCGATTAATGGAGAGGCACAATTGAACAAGATGAAACGCTTGCGGCTTCATTGTTCTGGATCCGCAAGTTTCTTAGCTAATTGCTTAGTATGTGGTGTGTCCATTGCATTTTGTTTTCAGGTTTCAAGCATAATTGGAAGTTACTTTTTGTGTTGATTTTGGTGGATGATAATGTGCAAGCAGGTTCAAAGATATGGAAGGGTTTAGATATGGAGGGGATGATATACAATCCCTAAACCATGAGGTCATGATGACGTCAGCCCTAATTTTTGTACCAGAAAGAGAGTATGTCTGCACATGTGACATCTTTTTTTATGCGGATATGTTCACAACACCCAAACCTAGAGTGACATCTCTTGAAAAATGTTTCAAAATATGAGCTTAATATGCGCAGTCTAAGGCGACACTAAACCCTGAACTGGTCCTAAAATTTCCAATTTACTGCTCACCGGTTTTCTGCTCTCCGCTCTCCGCTCTCCGCTCATATACGACCTTTCCCCCACATGACAAGCCATTGTTGACCATGGCCTGACACGCCTGACATGGTCGAACATAATCCAAGAGTTTTCGAAGTCACCACCAATTTGCATTCGTTTCACCAGGTCGACTCCGCTTCCCGGTCCAACTTCAGACATCTTAAAGATATAGATCTTGTCTATATCCGCCCTTGCCCTGGAAACTTATTCTGCTGTACAAACTTCCAATTGCTTGCACCGCGTAACTTGGTAATACTGTCCATGACTCCATAACGACGATAGGTATTAAACGTATTGACTGTGTTACGGATGTTGAGGGAAGTGAGGTGCTTACATTTATCAAAAATACCATGCAGTTTGTCTAGTTCCAAGATCTTTCGAGGCTATCCTTCTTGAGCAAGCAGGAGTGGCCCCAACACTTCCTTTGCAGTTTCAAGCACAATAGCCGAGCGAGTGGCGGATGGAGTGCGTTCGACTTGTTCCTCAATTAAACTGTCTGCCAGTTTGATGAAGTCCCGATGTTCACCGGACTTGACCGGATGGTCATGAGATCCGAGGTGCACACAAGCCCTCGTCATGTGAGGTGTCGGAGTAACATAATAAATCTTGGCAGGGCAGACAACAACACAAGTGGGAGGGATGTTACAAGATTTGCAAACCACTGTTGAACTAGTGAGAGGTTTCAACCCTACCACAAACACCTTGTCGGAAAGTCCGTCCCACTCTGTCTCATTGACAGTGGAAGTCCTGTGGTCTCGTTGAAGATATTCACAGTTACTGTTGCTGCAACGTAGATGGCCCAAACATGACGATGTACGAAATAGAAGATTTAGATCATTCTGAATGTTAGATGTGATTGTACGAGACCAAACATGTCCATGGTACCTTCTATCCATTCCACGAAAATGCTTGGTCATTGTGTTGTGGCCATGGTCACCTAATGGTGGAAATTCAAAGACAACCTCCCCATCATAACGAGGGGGAAGGTGATCCACCTGCTGGAGCTTGATGGCCTCAAAGTTTTTAGCGAGACAAGACATTTTTGGACCGTTTACGAGCTCCAAGACGCATCAATGAATGGATGATACTCACAACTTGACTTGCCCCAACTGCGGACTGACAAGGAGTTGGAGATGGATCAACAAGAGGAAGAGTTTCCTTGCAATGTTCTTGTGGAACCTGCTCAGGTTGTACTTTACTCTCTGATCGAAGAACTTCAACCTCACTGTCGGAATCATCACTCAACTCATAAATTGTTTCTAGACCGGGCTCAATCTTTACCCTAGACAGCACGGGTCTCTCAATGCCAATAGTGGAGGACTCCTTAGGAGTTAGAATTTGTGTCGAGCCATCTAGCAAAGACTCTCTAACTCCGTACACCCGATACTTTCCAGGCTTCAGCAACCAGAACGTACCCACATCATTCTCTTCTCTTGTTAGACCTACAACATGGAAAAGTAGACCGGTTTGATCATCAAAAACTTCTTCTTCAACGAAGATTGTGTTTTCACGGAAGAGAAAACAAAGACTCAATGTAGTACTGGTAACAGCAGCATGACCATCCTTTGCTAATGGAAACAACACCAGCACTGAATGGAAATCAGAACGAACAAGGGCCATTGCTAAAAAACCCACTAGGTACTTGCGCGGGAGAGAGTTTGAATCAGGAAAGGGACTTCATTGAGAGTTTGAAAAATATATATACACTCATAAATTAATAGGCTAGGAGATGAAAGTAAATTTCACGAAATCAAAAGTATTTAACTAAGCACATACAACACGTGTCTTGCAGATATCTGAGAGATTTCTTTGACGGTTTACCGATTTCAACAAAGGATTGCGTGAAATTTTGAAAATGACATTTGATTAAGAACAACACTGAGTCGTTATACTGTATAACATTATTTTGGTATGAGGTTGACGGCGTCATGGTTCATGATAGATGGTATATAAAGGATAACAAAATAAGTACACAAAATAAGATAATTAATAATGTCATAAAAAGCAGGTGAGGGGATAGATATTAGAAACAAAGTAACTGCGCGTACCAATAAACAAGATTGTCTAGTACGACACTATTTTTGAAGACCAGAATAGAAGATTTCTATTCAGAAGGAATAAAATGCCGGCGGGATAGATTTGTATTAATCTTATATTATATTTAGAACAAGAAAAGATCCGATTTATCTGTCATCGGTGAATATGACCCTAACTAGTATTAAGTGTATTGTAGCAAATTGCTGTCAATCATCTCAAATTGGAGGCTACAATAGTTAGTGTTATTTAGTAAAGGCGACAGCGCTTGACGGCTGCTTCTCCATCTTCTTTGTAATTGTCCTCGTCATGTGCTTTACTAGGTCCATCGTTAGGTGGCCCTAGACATTCTCGAGGGTGTGCAGCAGTACTCCACAATGATTCACAACGTGGCATCTTGAGCCTGACTTCTCTAGGTTTAGGATGGCCTCTTAGTAAAGCGCTCGTGTACGTCCCTAGCTTGATGACTCCAACATTAGAGTAGGCATGCAGCACCGGCTTGGAATTTTCTACTACCTTAATCTCAATCGTAGACTCAGGTTGTACAAGGTTCAAGTCTGCAATACAATTGTCATCTATTGAAATATGACCCATGCCCTTACTGACAGCACCTAGAGGAACGTGCTCAGAAAGGCTTTGAAACTGATCAATCGAAATCGGCTCAATTGGCAGAACCACGTCTACAGTACTAGTGCCTCTAACACCTGTCATACTTGAGATGTAATAGGTACAATCGAATAGACTTACAGTGGTCCCGAATAGGCTCCGATCTTATACTTGAATGTAACAACTAGCAGCTTCAAATATCTGTGTCCCTTAAAAAGCAGTGACCCCACATAATGAAGGGGTATGTGTAGGCGCCGGCTCTAGGATGTGGACAGGAAGTAGAGCACATTTAATTTTCTGAAATTTATTTAGTGCACATGATGTGAGAGCCATTTATAACACGCAGTCCAATAATGAAATCCGCATTTCTAGACATATGGAATTATGAACATCTGAAGAGGTCATAGATTTGCCCATTGTGATTGTTTGAAGCACATATGTAGTGGTCCTAATGGCTTAAAGAACATAGAGATGATCACTCGGTTTGTTGCAAGAGCTCAGATTGAATTGAGCAGGACAATAGAGAACTAGAAGCGTATTGACAGAAAGCACAGATTAGCATTTAGAGAGGACATTGAAACCCCGTACAACTTGCGTTCTAGGATGGGGAAGAAGGGTGGGAATTCTAGCAAGGGGACAACGGTACAACCTAAGCGGGGCGCAGGATCAATTGGACGGGACGATGTTTCACCACGGAACCTATTAACATGTTACAAAGACGGGACCCCCATCAAGGTGCCCGTTGGTAAGGTATGATCATTCATGCTCTCTTTTACTTTCTATATAGAGAGTTAGTGATCATTTTCAAAACATGGTCAACAATATTGCTTCAATAGATGTGTAGTTTTATCCGTGAATTACAATCATCACCTTACGGATGTGAGTGTCTCTTTTCACTTGACTTACATCATTTGACAGTATATGGTGTGGATGAGAAATTCTAGTGACTAAACTAGGCTAAGGTGTTAGTATTATTATTATCAGCTGGACCATGATGACTTGAAATTGATAAACGGGTAGTCTAGTTTTTTGTCATATGCATTTTTATGATGATATAATAGTTCCCATTCAGCATAGCTATGTAAAATTTAGTGTACACAACTAGACAAATATGGTCCAAATTGTCTTGACTGGACGTGATGTCTGCTTGTGAGAACAAAGAGGTAAATGTTATACCATCCTAGTTTTTCATTGGATATCACATATTCATCTACTTATGCGATACAACACAGAACTGCTATTTTCAGTAATGACTATTCTCTGATCTAGTAGGGTGCTCGTCGGGTTGTGGAGGCGACAAGTTCATCAACAACATCCAGCCACAAAGAAGAGGTAATGCAGGTCTAGGGTTACGGGAAGGGGCGGCAAGCCGCCTTACTAGATTCTGATTTCATCTTGAGTGTCCGAGGGCATTAAGATTTCATTGATCTGCTTTGATGATCCGGAGTTCAATAACTGCTCTATTCAATAACTGGTCTTCCAATTTGGTTTGCAAAATTTGGGGGATAATGCCGCAGAAGAGGAGATGGATTCTGCGATTGGAGCTAGGCAAGCGCAAGCAAAGGCGAAGCCAAGCGGAGACAAACCTGTAAGCATTTCTACGCTTTCTCTGTGAAGCCAAATGTTTCTTCGGGGCCGAAGCTACTTTAGGAGCACACTGTCGTTTTAGTTGCAAGTCTGTACTCTAGAGTACAAACAAGGGTTTTATCAAGATACCGATGGCCATTTCTCGCAGCATTCTTTGCAGACTAGTTTTGGATAGATTTTGGGCTTGTGGTATTTCGTTTTGTTGAGTGGGTGATCGATTGAGTGAAGAGAGTGAGTAGAGGAGCTGAGGAGGGAATGGGAGAATATGAGATGGTAGGAGTTGGAGATCAATGCGGGTTGGTGTTTTTGGGGAGGTCGATTTGAGGTTTAATCAGTTTTGAAAAGGGAGACGAGGATTTTATTTTTTTTAATAGGAGGGGGACGAGGAATTGAGCGTAGAGTTGCTAGATCTCGTAGGCGGAGTGGGTCTAATTGGTGGCTCTAGTATGTGAGTTTTTTCTGTTGTCGTTAAGTTGCGAATCTGAGCTGGGCTCACGTCCATGGCATGGAGTGCTCTGTTTTCGAGATTGAACCTGGTGGTGCGTTTCAGGATCGTTTTTTGTTAATTGGGATTGGAAATCAGGTATTTTTTTTGGACTTGGTTGGATGGTTGGTGTATGAGCATCCGTTCTTTGAGCTGCTATTAGTTGAATCGCTATTCTTTGCCATTCAGTTTCTCATCTTGGTGTCGATATTGTAACAATCCTTGTTGAGCACTAGATCGTGAAGGTATTTCTACTTTCAAACTGTTCACTGGTTTCGGTATAGACACTTTCAGTTCTAGCAATTACAATTCGGTGCCTGGAAAAGTTCTAGCAATTACAATTCGGTGCCTGGAAAAGTTCCTTCGGTGCCGAAGGAACTTTCTGGAATGCTCCCTGGGTATGATTCGAGCTACGCTTCTTGGCCTCGTCGCTGATTGGTCTTGAGAACGGGGCGAATGTGTTTTGGTGAAGGTGTTGTGAGTTAGGGTGCGGGGACATTGGGTTGTGAGTAGGGGCAAATTGAGGGACTGTCTGGATTGATTGGGAAGAGAAGCTTTTGAATTCCGGAAACCCTACAATAGCCAACTTTTCAACGAAATAGTAGGCTAGGAATTTTGTCACAGGATTTAAGTAGTGTTGTGAATACTGAACTCTCATGAAATTCAGGTCTAGTGATCTTGTATGCTAGCCTTGGAATGTTATTCCTGTGCGCGAGACAAAACATAAACCTTGAGTGTTCTGCTTATGATAAGGAGACACATAGTAGGTACAGCATAAGATAGTATTGTATTTAGTTGCATGTGAAAGCAAGTTATTGTAAAATGAGGATGGTCTGAGAGTTTTTCAATGAAAGGGCCTGAGATTAGAGGATTAGGATTTGCCTGAGTTCTAGGAAGAATGCAAAATTCATGGCCCTTCCCCAGGGGAAGGGTCAGAAGCCTCCACCTCCATGCACAATATGGAAGAGATTACTTTCTTTGTAACCTCAACGATTCATTGGTAGGTGTTGGCCCCGGGGTTGAATCTCTTGGTGTGAACAGAAGCAATAAAGCATCATTGATGGTATCTTAGTTCTGTGTTTCGTGAGATTGTTCTGGTTTTCGACGTAGGTCAAGTTTGTTTGGTGCCTGGACAAGTTCCTTCGGTGCCGAAGAGAGTTCCTGGGATGCTCCCAAATAAATCAAAATTTTCATTGAAAGCAACTAGACTAGTTTCTTCGGTGCCGAAGACTGATCTTGGGATGCTCTAGCCTGACTCCGGAGGTTTACTTCAGACCCTTGACATGTTGCTTCGGAGCTGAACATAGTTTAATGGGTTTTGCTTTGGAAGCTTTTTCTTTTTAATGTATAAAGCTACCTGGTTATTGACGCCATCTTTCATTTGCTTGGACCATTTGAGAAGGCATCAAAGGTCAAGAGCTCAAAGACTTCAAGCGCTGGCCCATCCAAATTGTGTGGAGTAGATGAGAGAGTCAACACAACAGCCACAAACGTTCAGGAAAATTAACAAACTATATTCTGTTTGGGACCACCGATTTGTTGTATTTCATTTTTAACTTCTCACTTGATGTGATTCTATGTTCTAAAGTTGACATGAGTATGTACATTCGCAGCTTAAGTTGTGCCTGGAGAGCACAACTTAGAGGAGAATACGCTTTAGGTGGTCTTGATTAGTTTAGGTGAAGCATCGTTGTTTGTGTCTTGAACTCTCTTCGGTGCCGAAGACACTTGAGTAGGCTCTCATCATTGGTTCGTTTGTTGCTCTGGTTGTGAGCTCACGAGGACCTGGTCATCTCTCTTCGGTGCTGAAGATACATGTATAGGTGTTTTGGTTTGCTGCGTGAATTGCGCAGCAGGCTCAATTTTTATTATCTCTTGCAGGTTCGATAATTCTCTTCGGTGCCGAAGAGACTTTAGTGGGCGCTCTTGATTGATACCCTTGCTGCTAGAATATTGCATTGTTGTTCAGATTTTGAGCTCATGAGGACCTAGTAAACTCGCTTCGGTGCCGAAGATACATAAACAGGTGTTCTTGTTTGCTGTAATGGCAGCTTGAATTGCGCAACAGGGTCAATGTTAATTAGCTTTAGCAGGTTTATGTAACTCTCTTCTGTGCCAAAGATACTTCAGTCGACGCGCTTGATTGGTACATTAATAGTGTTGTAAGCATTCTTTGTAATAAGCTCTACCCCTTGTTGATGTTGTAGGAACATGAGGAGGATAGGTATGAAGGTTCTTCCCAAAGAGCCATACACTAGACACAAGGATTTTACAAGGAAGAAGAGGACTCTATTGAAGAAGATGATGCATTTATTGGAGATGAAGATGAGATTCGAGCTTGACATCCTCTGTTGCCAGTATCTCAAGTCTCTGAATGAAGCCATTTAGTTCATCAAGATTTGAAATTCCTTTATGTAGAATGCAAGCTATGCCAATGGTTTGCTCGATGATACAATGTGACCTCCCTAAACTTGAGGAGGATTTTGCACATTGGTATCGTAAGGGTGCATCGATTTTCTATTTGACAACTACAGATGAAGATGGAAAGACTAAGGAGGTATCAGAAGCTGATAAAGCTAGATGGGGACCAATCTGGAATGAGAAGAATGAAAAGTTTAATACCTTTCTCCTCTCTGTCCATGAGTTAGCAGCTTTAACAAATGTGATGTTCTTTGTATGTGATGGAAATCATCGTTGTTAAGCATACTTAAACCATGTAGAGCAGCTACACAAGTTTGATCAGTCATGGCATTATTTGGTGAACTCCATTCTTTTGGACACTAAGGGCAGAATTGGCTTAGTTATGCAGGTCATGCATAATATTAACAAATGAGTTTACTACTTCATTGAAATTTAAGTCATGACTATTTCTCCAATTATTACATGATTTTGGTTTACAATTTACTAATTCTTAGGTGTTTTTGGATAGGCATACAGAGAACTCTCATGTAAAGACCAATGATGTCCACACCTTTTTCAGGGTCAGAAGTATGGACTTATGCCATTTGAACAATTTAAGGAAATATTGTCCACTTCAGATTTGAAACGGTGCAGAAAGACTAAACACAGTACTTGGTATACTTTACCTATGAACGTGTTCACAAGTTTTATCTACTAGGTAAGACTAGCATTAACTATGACATTAATATATTTATTTGAATTTACATTACAATGTGATTATATACCAAGGCATATTTGAGATGTCTGGTTTTCATACTCTAATGTACTTAAGATGTCTGATTTTGTTACTGCTTGCCATGTCTTGCTTAATCATCAAATTTCTGGACATTCCATTGGAATCATTTATAGATGTTCTACTCAGTCTATATGGTTTGTTGTGGAGTGTTGGTTTTGGAGTGTTGAATAGTGAGTCTTTTAGTGAGTGATGATATTCTTGACTGTAATGTATGTTGGTTAGTATAGTCAACTAGTGATGTATATTATTGTTGGTTAGTACAATCGGCTAGTAAGTGTTGATTAACATTATTGTTCATACTCATCTAGGTGTGCATTGACGTGATTTCATGGCTGCGAGGATAATGAGTACTCTAATTTCCTCAACTAGTAGAATTCAGAAGCTCAATGAGTTCGTCCTCACATTTTGTTACACATGTTTCTGTTGGTGACTAATTGATGGCACACATAATAATGTCCCTTTGTGCTTCACTAATTCAATGATGATGTAATTGTAGCACGAAATTGGCAGAGCATCAGATGAGGGTCTTCAGGCTTTCATAGAGCAAGCAGATGGAGAAGTAAATGAAGCGGACAAAGCATCTGCTATGAAATTGGCTGTTCAGAAGAAGATTGACAAGTTAATTGGGAAGATGGGCAAATTATGTTCAATTGCTAATCCGGAGCTAACACCAGGATGGCTTCGTGAGGTATGTTACCTTAGCATGTGTGCATTCATTTATGTGCTCTATTTAATTTCTGGATATGATTGTAAACCTTTGCACAATTGCTCCTTGCAGATTGAGCGACACTACTCACAAAATTCCACCAATCCAGAGTTGAATATAGAAAACTTTAGCTCATTGCAACAGCGAAGGCCTCGCTGGCCTCAAAGATTAAATGGCTTGAGTTCTTCAACTCATCAGCAGCCACAAGGAAAGCTCAAATGTTACGAGTAAAACCAGTCAACAAAGCCAAGCTTACAACCTGGCTAGCTAAGGCATGTTTTTGGGCGGTGGTGAGTGTACCTCCTCGTAAAAATTACCATGTTAAGTTTTATGCATGTTTACATTAAATGAATTGCCATTTCGCATTTACATTTTGTTGTAATTTATGGTTTGCTTTGTTGGCTTTATAGTTATCAGAGGAAGCATCCACGACTTTGGACGAAATCTTGCGGCATGACCGCATTCTAATCGACATGAAAGTCCCTATAGAACCACTCAGTCTAGTGGCTTGTGTGGTAGACTGTAGGATGAAGCTTTGGAAGCATGCCTTTCTCTTTTTTTTCAAAGGAACTGAAGCTTTCAATAAAACCATTGACTTCAAGGAATTCAAGGGATCTGACTTGGTGGTACGGTGACTTCTTTACATTGAACTTGTATAGACTTAAAGGCTTAGTAGAAACATATTCTACTAGTTGTTATGAATTGCTTGTCCTCTTCCTCTACGTGTACTTCAAATATGAGCTTCTTGCAAAAGGAGCTATTTCCAGAGAAGCCCTTCCTATTTTCTTGGGCATATGGGTTGATCGGTCTCATTCATCTTGCATGTTATGGGCATCTAAGCAACGGACGTGGTCCACTTCTCATTTAACTGGTGGTGCTTGGTATCTTGACTGTCCTTCAAGTTTCATCCCATCTTTTGACGTTGAGCTGAGGAAGTCAAGAGACATGATTGGAGAATCGGGTATCGAGATGGTGGACTTGCAGAGTATAGAAGATGAGAATGAGCGTGCCAAGGCAGTGAAGAGAAGACTTGAAGAAGATCAAAAGAAGGCCTTGTGTGTGATGGAAGCTGAGGAGAAAGCTGAGCCGAAAGAGCTGGAGATGTTGAAGAAGTCCCTAAAAAAGGGTACTAGGAGGGGCAAGAAGAAAAAAATTCTCCTCCTGAACAAAGACAAAAGTCACCAGCCGACACTAGTCCTACATATGACTCTGGTTCTCATGCTCCAACTCAGACGAGAGGAACCAAATGCGGTTCCTCCTATGAGCAGTTAAGCCAAGGAATCCATGTTTTAACATCGGCTCAGGAGCATGATGGCCAAGTTGGGGAGTGGATTAAGAACTTCTCACTAGAGCAAATACTTGGTGGCAACATGGGCACCTTGAGTCCATTATTTGACGAGTTAAAGAGCTTCATTTCTAAGGTATCATATTGCTCAACACCTTTGCTTTATTACTGTTTTAGTATAATTCTGACTCTGAAACAATGGAGTCTGTACTCTTAATAGTCAAGTGACCTGTTCTTGCATGATGTTTAGCATGATGTTCAGTTAGATGTTCTAACATGATGTCAGAGCATGATGTTCACAGCATGTTTAGCTAGAAGAAGTTTCTTGACATAATTGTTCACAGCATGTTCATGACATTAGATGTTCTCAGCATGATGTTTAGCATGATGTCAAGTAACTTCTTCTAGCTAACCACATGATGCAAGTGATACTGCTTTTGTTAATGAACACAGCCTAGCTATCCACATGATGCAGATGATACTCCTTTTGTTGATGAACATAGCCTGAACTATTCATGATTTTCTTGTTATTGTTTTCATGCTAACCACATGATTTTCTAGTTACTGCTAAAAAAAACTAGCTAACCAAGATGATACTCTATGTCAGATTAAGTTTTAACCAATAAACCAGTCAGATTGAGTTTTTACCAGTGAAGACTTATCCATCAAAACATCTTTTCTTTGATCACTCTGATTTTAACTTCAATTGTTCTTTGAAATAATTCATCTGACTAGTGCTTCAAGATTAGTGAATCTTTGTAAGTTAGAACAGTTTCAAGTTAGAATGTGTGCACTTTTCAATTTTTTTTGTCTGAGTTTTGATAGTGTATTTTTAAATGTGCAGCACTTAAGTGACAAAGGCCGACGCTATAAGGGTTCTGTTTCGGAAGTACCCTGTGTGGACTTGATTCTTAGAGATCTTCTAGAGGGCCTTCATGTTCTAGGAATATCGAATCCACCATCGTCTGTTCCCGCATGGAACATAGAATCCAAGGATTGGTTTCAGTCAATCTTCGATTCTGCTGACCATCACCTCCAAGATGATGGGGCGATAATTTTGTTCCATACTTTTTGTATCTCTACAAAGTCTACCATATTTGGGTATTGTGAGTCATGTGGATTTACTGTTCGCAAGGAATGGTGGGGGATGAACAAGCTTCACATGTCGTCGCCTATTAATCGAGACTTGCCTGTGAGTTTATTTGTTGATATGATTTTGTTTTTTTAAATGATTTTTTTTTTTAATATGACTTATTGGTAGGATGGTTGATAGTTGTATCTTTTGTTACATAATATTAGCTACCCCACATAAGATATTAAATGGATAGACTATGTGCAGGCAGATGTCCATTACTTAGTTTGTACTCACTTTGATTATTTGTAATTTCATTTGCTTATAGCCTTGATTAATTTTATTGTGGTTGGACATGCACATGCACTATGCACATGGTCTATGCACATGGTTTGATGTGAGTCTCAGTGCACACGGACTGAATTGATAGTGAGTTGGATCACTGAGGGACATTGGAACTTGAAGATCTAGACAGTACGTTACTCCTGGATACTGAGTTGGACAGTAAGTTACTCCTAGATAGTGAGTGTATGTCATTTAAATTTGACTAGGCCTTGCTTGATGCTACATCTAGTTGAAAACATTTCATTTGCTGGAATGTTTATAGTGATTTATATCTTCTTTTCTAAGTGAACTAATTCACTGTTTTTGTAATCTGTAGACCATGAGGTTTGGCATAACCTTAATTGTGAGGAGCATCCCGGGGGAGGTTGATTCCAGATTTTGTTTTTAACACATCCCTGCACTGGACCGTTATGGGGTTGATGTGGCACGGGATGACTACCTCTAGAACTTGGTGTCAAAGGAGGATCAGTTAATGGATGGATCCATTCTATGGCATGGTCCTCGTGAAAAATCCTTGGCCCTTATGCAGATGCTCATTCAGGCATCTACTTTGCCCAGGGATATTGTTTTTGATTGTTCTATAGGTACGGGTAGGTTGAACATCTCTTCATGTTGATATACAAGTATATTGATCATTTCATGTTATTTAATTTTTATTTTGTTTAAAAACTGAACTTCATTTTTTTCTTATTTTGCAGGAGCTTCTATTCATGCCTGCCGCAATGTGAACCGCCACATTGCGGCATTAGAGGCTGATAAGGCAATTTTTGATGCCTTGATTGCTTCTCTAGTTTGATCTGCTCCTGCCATAAAAGTGAAATCAAGAGACACTGTCATATCAAAGGATCCGGATAGCGATATCATTGTTGTTCTGAAGATCGTGAAGAAGACGAGGTTTAATAAGTGAGTATAGCTACAATTTCTACTATTAGTGTTATCCTTTCTGAATTGCATACATATGTAGCGGTTTTATCAACATGTTGCCATTTTCATTTGCAGATGCGGTAACTTGAGGTATCCTATCGACCAACCTTTTTTTGTAACCCTAATTTTCTGCCAAGCCCTCCAAAGTCTTGGGAACTTCCTACATACACTACTAATGTTGCTAATTGACTAGTTGAGGGCTCCTATAGAACTACAATACCTAAGTATTATTCAAAAAAACGATTAGAGTACATTGATTCAGAGGCCTTGGAATCGGACAAGGAATCCTCCATGGATGCAAGTGTTCCAAATTCTCAAGTCTCTCCATCGGCATCGGATATCAGCGACTTTGAATGACTGATAGTCCTCTGTTTTCAATACTGGTATAATAAATAAAGTTTATGAATTTGTTTCGTTTTAACACATTTGCACACTATAATCACTCGGCGTCCACTAATCATATTCTTTGTTGTTTTGTCAGTCTCTTCGAATAATCGTGAACCTTTCTTCAAATGCGTTGACTCCTTGTGCATAATTGAGATCTTTGAAGTTGTTTGAACTCTGTTTTTTTTTTTTTATATTAATATTATCAATGTAATAAAATTTAAAACACTTCGAAAAAAAAAAAAAAAAAACGGTAAATTAGATCAAAACATGTAACAAAGAGCAGAGAATCAAAAAAAAAAAAACATGAAACGAAAACAAAAGAATTAAAATGAAAAATAAAAAATACCTCCACATTTTTAAGAAGTAAAAACAGTCGAAAATAAAAAAATAAAATAAAAAAGACAAATGATGGAAAAAAAATAACTACCTTAAATGAGAAGATAGTATGGGAGACATATGGAAGAGTAAAAGAGAAATCAATAATGTTCCACACTGGAAGAATAAAAAATGAAGAGATAGATAGAATGGGAGACGAATGGAAGAATAAATAAAATAAAACATAAATGGAAAATGCATGAAAGAATTAAGAAGTTAGAAGATAGATAGAATGGGACACAAATTGTTCCATAAAATAAAAAACAGTAACACTGGAAGAAGGATGGAAGAATATAAAATTGAAAAGATTGAATGGAAGATTAATTGAAAAATGAAAAAATATAAAAAAAATAAATAATGGAAGTGGAATGGAAGAATCAAAATTTGAGAAGATAGATAGAAATGAAAGAATAAAAATGGAAGAATTGGAATTATGTACATTTCTCAAAGTTATGTCGTAATTGTGGGTAGACAATAATATTTAGAAATCCTCTGCAGGTAGGATTTAATGGGTTGCTCTGAAACACATTCCTAGACTCCACCAGCAGTTATCTCATTTCTAGATGTCAAGATCGCTCGTGTTGTCTCAAAACTACCGTGTATAATTGATTCAACCCTCCATATGTCATGTCATACTCCTTTACAGATTGTGAGGAATGCTTTCTCAAGCCTCTCTAGTTCACAGAAGGGCATGCTTTGCTTCATCTGATCTTTGTCGTTTATGTATCTTGGAGTAACCCAAGTCATTTGTCCAAGTATCAATTTGTACATGTATGCATGTAATTGACCAACATTCAAAGAGGCAGTAGATTAATGTAATGCTAAAACTCATTTAAACTTCTTAAGAAACGTTGCTCTCTACATAATTTGATGATAGAGATTTCTAAAAAATTAAGACCATTCCCACGGTCATAGGTACCCTGTCATTCTGCCAAAATCATCAAAATCATTGAAAAGTTACTGCTCACCGCTCAACGCTCAATGCTCACTAAATAGCTTTTCCTGACCAAGAGGTGCTTTGTAGTGATCTGAGAAGTTCACGGAAAGGAATCCGTGTTCATCCCGCTTCATTGTAGGAGCAGCACCTCCTATTCTTCCTTAAACCCATGAACATACAAGAACTACGACGCACGTACGCATGTAGTCTAATTTGAGTATTTCTTCAACATGGCCCACGTACTCCTCTGTCTTTGCCCTTCCATCATCTGTGAAGGATGCATGCACTCCACTATCCATGGTGGTGTTTGAAGCTTCAACTGAGCGGCAACGAAAGTGCATGCCATAAGCCTTCATTTATGATAAGCGGTTGCATTAAACGATGGAGGCCTCGACAAATCAAACGTGGTTTAGTCGATGCGCCTCAACCCAGTCACCAGTGGCACGGTTGGTGGCAACCGCGGCAGTTAGCCAATCTCGAAAGGGTTGCAAAGCCCGCAGCTCTTTACGCATATCAGAGGGCCTCTGTCTCCTTCGAGAAGGTCTTCCACGATGGCGCTGGCGGCGTAGTGACGACCTTGACTCCTCTTCCACCTCGTACGCTCTGAAGTGCGCAATTATGGAGACATTGTCAGAGCTGTTGCGTTAGATTTAAGGGAAACAATGTACATAGTGACACGTTTTAACTCATTCGCAGCCATTTTAACGGGTGTTAACATAAATTCTGGTGACGTGAACGTAAACTCATGTTTCTGAAGACATTAGTTCATGTTTACGGACGTTGACATATGAAGGGGAAAAAAAGTAGGGAAGGGTCACAGACATTGTTTAGGGTGGCACAGTCTGTAGTGCTGAAATGAGGCGGCATTTGTGACTACAAAGTTGTGAATCCATTCACGAAGAGTGCGGGACATTACTCGCCTTACTCCCTTGCCCTCCACCATTTCATCGTGCATTGCTTGATCTCGTTTGCATCCCACACTCTGCGGGATGTAGCGCAGTAACGTTCCATATACTCTGAGCAGAATCCAAGTGTTTCTTCCATAGAGTATGCCTCTGCCATGCAACCCTCGGGCCGAGCGTATGTACGCACATAATCCTTGAGGGTCTTCATATATCTCTCCATTGGATACATCAAACGGCTCTGAACTAGGCCGCATAGAAATAGCTCCTCCATAAGATGCACAAGAAGGTGCGCCATGATGACCATTGAACCTAGAAGGAGCTCACGCTCAATCATACAAAGCGTCTCATTTGCGTATGCAATCCACTCTTGTTCTTTAGACGAGTTGACCGTGCGACTACACAAGCGTCTAAATACCCTCCTGACTCTCATAATGTAGGTCCGGACTTTGCGATTCATATCGACATTCCTCAGTGACACGGGTAGTATCTGCAAATGCACCGGCAGCAAGTCAATTAGAGTGTGAGAAAGTATGGAATTAATATTTTGTTTCTATACTACACTATGGCACATGACGGCTCATTGATTATAAGGGACATTAATCTAGATACGTGCTTTGTCGTTAACCTGGCGTTACTCTTTGTTTCCAGTAACGTGGCACTATGTTTCATCAAGTTTAAAATAACATGAAGTAACATCTTCTGACGTCAAAATTATGTTACTCATTGTTTCAAGTAACATTACACTGCGTTTCCAAGGAATTTAGCTTAACATGAAGGAACATGCCTTGGCGTTAACTAAAACATTCTATTGACGAGAAGTAACATATTGCTTATATCTCTATAGCTGACACACATTCAATACATCAACTTAAACATAATAGCAACGTAGAATTGAAATTTGTTTACCTATTGCATTAGTATGTGAAAGTCATGGGATTTAAGAAATCTCACTCTTCCTTCACACACCCTTTTGTAAATGGCTCTTGCATAATTTTGTGGCACCTTCGTCGATCATATTACGGCAAGCATGTCAATCATCACTAGTGGTAAGAGAACATAAGGTGCGTGTGGCATGAATAGCCGGCCGTCTCTGCCGTTGGTCTGTCTCAACTATAAGTTAGACCTCACTCCCATATCTTTGAAGTCCATGCGTCCTCGAGGAAAGTTAATCTCCGCAAATAGAGTTTTTATTATATTTTCACAAAGGTTTATCTTGCAATGCATGACGTCCAAGGTATGCCTCATAAGCAAGTCCTGCACCACATTGACGGTCATGGTCAAAATTCTATAATTTTATATATTTCTATCGAATGCAAAAAGTGACGTTTTCAAGTGACGTAGGTTGACAGAGTTAAACGGTGTTTTGTGTTTAGAATGACAACACTCTACGGCACAAATTCATGTTACATATGACATCGTGGAGATGCGGGTTAACAGAGTTCTATGTTACGCTGCGTCTCCAGCACTTTAACATATTGAGGAGTCAAGCAAAAATAAAAAGCAGTAAGTGACATGGCCCACACCTTCCAATATAGAAGGGAGAAAAGCGCGAAAATTCTCTTCACTCCGTGCCTCCTCACGGGATTGCGTTGACCGTCTACCCTTCTTCCAGAGGCAATGTACGCCTCCCTTTCTCGTGCAAACCGCAGTTGTCATTGTCAGTCATCCTTGAACAGGAACAACCTTTCTCTTCAAAACAATTGAACCGCAGATCGGTACGGAACGCATGGTCCTCCCGAAGATGTTGGCGTGCACATACGTACACTATCTTTTGGGTCTTCGGGCCCCTCGCGCTTCAGGAAACAATGTTCGGACCACAAACTGGGCAAGCTTTGTAGCCCTTGGTTTTTATGTCCAGACATCAAGCCATAAGCGGGAAAATTCATGATTGTCCATAATAACAGGCCACGGAGGGTAAAGGACCTCTCTGCGCCATCTGCTAAAGCGTCTACGAATGGTACGCCTCTCCACAGGGCATGCAATTCTTCCAAAAGTGGCGCAATGAAAACATCTATGTTCTTGTGCGTTGGTGACACTTTGCCCAAAATTAAAATGCTCAGCATGATGAAAAAGCGTTTTGTGAGTAACCACGGCAATAGGTTGTAAATTATCAAAAGAACAGGCCACGTTGAATGTGACGTACTCCGAACCGAAAAGGGTTCAGTCCATCAAGTGACAGTGCCATGCGCACGTTCCGGTTTTCCGCTTGAAATGTGGGATCTATGACTCCAATGTGTTTCCAAGCAAGACTGTCAATGACGGTCTCCATTACGACCTCGCCATCCCCGTTTGTGGTCACTCTACGCTCTGAATGCCATTTCAGAAGCTTTGTAATTGCAGGAGAGCCAAACATGCGTCTCAACCTCGGAATGAGGGGAAAGTGCCTTCCAACCTTCATCGGTGCTGTCTTCGTACCTTCATACAGATACAGCGAACACTACATTACGTTACAGATGGCACAAATTGTGTTAGTGAAGACAAACAATGCGTCTAAAATGACATCAATGCATCCTTAAGGGAGACATAAAGTGCATTTCAAATGACATACATTGAGTTATTGATGACATTCATTACGTTTGACATGACATATACTGCGTTACAGATGTAGAAAACTAAGTTGCAGATGACATAAGGTGCGTTACGGATAAAACACATTGACCTCCAAACGACATACATTGCGTTACAAATGATACACACTACCTTCTCTGTATCTGCTTTTCCCGCAGCAGAGACATGATTCGCAGTCCTCGTGCTCACCACAAAATAGAACAAAACCTGCAAGACAAGCATGTATAACATTGTACGCTAGTCCAAGTGCCTGCAGCATTCTCTTCAAGTTGTAGTGCTTTGCAGGCAAGACGTTTTCTTTTAGAAGAAGCTTCCTCGACAGGTAATGAAGTGGCTCAGTTACAAATGCGTTGCTCACCCCGTGCGTCGTGCACAATGTCATGATGACAACCACTGCTGAAATTAGGCTCACAAGACTACCTAGATACACTGGATGTGAGGCCTCCGAGTAAAGTAACTCCAACGCCTTGACTATGCTATCTGCAAAGTCGGCCTCATCAGTGTCCTCATTGGACCTATTCGCGCAATCTCTTGTAACTCTTCAGCGGTTCGCAGAGCGTCCTCAAACTGCTTATGAACATCGTGGTGGCCAGGCGGATCAGAATTTGTGTCTTCACCACGGCCCTCTGTCACCCTCATATACAATTTCAAAGCACGCACCACATGAGGGCACTCTGACTCCAAACTCGACTTAAATGACCCAACTTCCTCTCCCAAAATTCTCATTACCTCTTCCAGTTCGTCCTGGGTGTGCTTCCAGGGGCGCTTGGGTCCATCTCCTAGAGGGTCCCTGAGTAGGGCCTGGTATAGAGGCGACCAAGACCACCTCTTGTCCTCGTCCACCGAAGCCCGTTCCAAGGACTCGAACTCTTCTATAGCTTTCTTAACGTACAACTCTCGGGCTTCCTACAGTGCACTCTCCTTGTAAACCTCGTACTCCCTAAGCTCGCGTTGGTGGTGTAAGTACCCATGAAGCTTTCGGAGTTCTGTGTCTTTTCCTTCCTTATCCTTCCTTCTCGTGTATGGATTCCAACTACCTATTGCATAGTGCAATGCAGCCCGTATATTCTCTTCCCGATATGGAACATTAGATGGTTCCTGCACAGCGAAAGGAAAAATACTACGAACATATTAGAAAGCGGTCATACAATATTTACTACACACTACATAGAATGCTGCACTACAAATCGATACAATCTACCCAGGTTGTGTTTACCTGCAGCAATTTAGCACAACGCCAGTGGATCCAGGGTCCCAGCGCTCCAAGGATCTTATCCGAGAGGAGTCCATCGCTTTCCAACTTGTAGAGATGCTGCATGCATTTCTCCGGTTCAAGCAGTAGTGCCTTGTCTACAACTGGAACAGGCCCTTCTCTGAGGAGAGTATATAATCCTGATACAGGCTGATGCCGTGGGGCAGGGTGAATGTTAGTGACATCCTCTAGTGTAAGCAATGCAGCAGCAGCTTCTGCTGTCCGAACCACTTTGTCTCGCCTAGACCCTGCAAATTGCACTACAGGAGACAACAATCTAGGGAACCGGGATTTGTTAGGAGACCCGTCCCCTTCCCCGTCCCCTTCCCCTCCCCCTTCCCCTCCCTTTTCCCCGTCCCCTCCTCCCCCCCACCTTCCCCTATCCCTAAACCGTCCCCTTCTTTTTCCCCTTCCCCCTCCCCTTCCCCTTCTCCTTTCCTTGTCCCTGTTTCTGTCCATGTCCTTGTACCTTCCCTTCTCCCATTGCCTCTCCAATCTTCCTCACTGGCTCCATATACCAACATCCTCAGTATCACATGAAAGTTTGAGTTGTCATCTTCCACATAACCTGTCTGTGCATAGTTCAATGTACACTCACCAGTTGTCCCCCTAGGCTCGGAGTATCCTCCTTCTAATTCGTTCATCTCCAAACCGATGCGTGATACCCCTCCTAAACCAGATTCACTTGCTGTATTTTCTTTTTCCTTGCACACACCAACCCTCCGTAGACGCCACAGCCCCTCCCTTCTCGGCTTAGCCCCCTCTTCTCTACCTTCTTCTGTTGTTGTACCCGAGGTAGTCCCTAGTACTTTCTTTCTCTTACTCTTACGTACTCCTTCCACGCAAGACACATCAGAAGCATGTACCTCATCTGAATCCTCATCTACACTTAGCACAAGGTTCCTCTTCCTCAGCCGAAGGGTCGAAGTAGGCTGACTCCGTAGTACAACAATATTACCTCGCACTACATGTGGTTGATCAATTTCCTCGGGTCTCTTTTTCCTCCTGCTACCTTGGCCCTCCTCTCTTGCAGCAAATGGTACGCTTCTTGAAGTTGATGGGAGGGGACTGTGCAATTGTCCTCCACTCCGACTGGCCGCAACTCCGTCACGTGGAGCCTAAGGCCGCCTTCCCTCTACTTCGGGGAATTTTAATCCATGCTTAGTCAAGGTCAACCCCATGGACTTAGTGTCAGAAGGACTGAAAGTAGGGTACATCTTTAGTACCCCACCCTTATCTTAGTGTAGTGCTCTCCAACCTGAACACAAGTTTCTGTGACGGTGATAGGAAAGGGCGTTCTTATCGGAGAAATCTTCCTTGCAATACCTACACCAATACCGTCTCCTCCTCTCCTTCCCATCATTGCAGCGGTACACGTGATACCGACATTTGTAGTGTGCCTCCACAATAAGCTCCTCATACTCGTCTTCTGTATACAAGCTGACACATGAAATCCGACATTGTGTAAGGGTGAACCTATACAAATTCTGCCCCTTTACATTTATCCCACTTGCCAAGCCCACTGGCCCATTCCTTACAATGTTCCACCATCTGTCAAATCCTAGTTCAGCAATGAGTCTGTGATCCTCCATTAGAAAAGTTTTTGAGTCTCCAAGGGGCCCTCCAAGGGACTCCCGGGCACTTGAAAGGTAGTCCTTTTTTCGTTGGGGGCAACCGACCACACAGGTACTGGATCCGAACCTTTCGAAAGTTTTATGAATAATGACCTCTTGAATGTTAGAGCCTTCTGTTCTGCTTATTCTAAAGCAATGCTAACTTGCTTACTTGATAGTGGAGAGTTGTGTAGGTTGAAGGCGAGTGCAAAGATGGAGAGGAACTAAGGATTAAGGTACCTACACGAGCTCAATTCGACTACCTACCACAAAATCGAGACAGCTGAAAGAGGTTCGTCTTTTGCCCCCCATATCACTCTCCCTCCGTAACACCACATCATCTTTTCAAATCTATTGAAATTAGTTGGTAGAATTTCATCTTTTTTAACACACATAGTGGATGTTTGTTGAGTCAACAGAGAGGACACAGACGTTCCTGGACGAGGTTTTCCAGGAGCACGAAGCTGTGAAAGGAGCCGGTGGTGTGTTGTCGCCAATTGATCTGGAAGCCGGTAACCTTTTACTGAATGTTATTCCATGGATTGGTGGTCGCATCATCTCAATCCGTCATAGCAATGTTACATCATTCGTGATCATCCGTTACATCAACCCTCGGAGGTGCGTTCTGGTTGCTAAGGGTGTGAGGTGTCTTGCAAAGAGTACAGAAAATTAGTTCGAAGTCTCCTACATTGCAGATTAGGCGTAGGTCGCATTGCCAGCTCGTTTTATGATCTTGAGTAGACGCATTTGATCTTGAGTAGACGTATTTGATCTTGAGTAGACGCATTTGATCAGGGTGAGAAACACCTATCAATTGTTTGAAACTACAATATTGAATAATGAAATATACTCTGAAAATTTTCATTATCCGAAATTGCATTTCTTGTCTGTGTACATTATTCAACTACTGGTGTGTATGAGACATTTATCAGAATTAATATTGAGTTTATCAGAAGTTGAGCATGACACATGCCAAAATCGGGATGCATCAAAACATTCCGGAAATCCGCGATGGTTTACATTTGCCAGTCGAATAAGACGACTCCTGAAAACCTCTACACCAGCTCCCAGGAGCAGGGCCATCTGATATACACATGTCACGCTAAACTGAACTCCGAAGTCTCCAGGAACATCGCAACACGAGATCAAGGATTACCACTTGGCAAGCAGACAGTCAAAACGAAAGACGACGGTAAATTGATGGGTGGGGTAACTTAGCTCGCGAATTGCGCTTACCCCTAACGAAAGGGGGTGACTCTGGGAGGCTGCTTCCAGGATCCACGAGCCCAGCTCCCCGGCCAACTCCCGGGAGCCGGGGTTTGTACTAGTGGTACGTGACGCGCAAAAATTTATTGATTCTTGTGCAACGTGTAAGGTGAAGAAGAACTATCCGAGAGACGTTAGCTATAGAATGCTCAAATCTATTTCGATCACAGAGCCTTTTGCCAGAATAGGAATTGATTTGCTAGGGCCTCTAGTACTCACCTCGTTGAGACATTGCTACATAGTAGTGGCAATTGAATATCCGACCAAGTGGGTCGAGCTCAAGCCACTCGTCAGCAAGGATGCTGAGGGCATTGCTCGCTTTGTCTTCGAGGAAATCATCATGAGACACGGCAGCCCAGTGGAGATTTTATCTGACAATGGCATAGAGTTCTGTAACGTGCTCATGGACATCATCAACATATAGATGAACACCGAGCATGTTACGACGAATCCCTATCATCCTCAATGTAACGGGTTGACAGAACGATTCAACAGGACATTGTGCTCATTACTTGAGAAGAATGGCACTTACAATGACCAGTGGCATACACTCTTACCAGCAATTTTATTTGCTTACCGCACTAGTGTACACTCTAGCACAGGGTACTCACCGTTTGAGCTACTCTATGGCCGGAAGCCTCATCTACCGATCACTGACGTGAGTGCCTTTGGACCGGTTTCGACACCGACTGACTTCAATGCATACGTCCGCAACTTTGAGACAGCTAGGTGAGAGATTATACTGCATGTTTGAGACAACATCCACAAGGCACAAGCTATGCAGAAGGCAACACATGACAAGAAAGTGAAGTATGATTGCAATTTCAAGGTTGGGGAACTGGTGGCATATCGAAAGGACAAGAAGAATGAGAAGAAAGGGAAATTTTGTGCGAAATATGTGGACCCTTACATAATTGATGCAAATCATGAAGAGCGATATAAATTTGATGTAGCACCGGCTCTCACTGGGGTGGAACCGATCCTGTTTTTTGTACCTGGTTTCGATCTGGTGCATTGTGCTCTAGACCTTGATCTGTCTGATGTCAATGTTGAGGGAAGAATCGTCAGCTGGGATCCCAAGGCACAACGGTGATCATCGGTATTGTAGAATCGGGCTTTTTCCCACCGGGTTTTATTGATTCAAGTTTTATAATACTATAGTGTTGTGTTGACTCATAAGTCATTAGGTTGAGAGTTTGTGTTTAATCAGTTTTTAAGGGCTTATTGGTGGAGTTTTACCCACTATGATCAGGCCAAAAACTTCCGGAAGGGGGAGTAGTCTCACATATGTAAGGCTAAGTTTTGGTTAGATAAGTAGTTTAGACCAGCATTTTTATAACTGGCACCATACGGCTAGATTGCACCGTAATTCTACGTCTGGCTACAAATACTATGAAAAATACGGATGAAAAATTGTCTTTTTTGCCATGAACACCCCCATTCATCAGGGAGTGGTGCTTATCTGCGTCAAAGGCATGGTGTCACCTCGCAGCCTTCGCTAGTACGCACGACGTCTCAAATCGGAAATGCACCATGTCACATGATGGCAGTGCCATCCAGCCCACTCATTCCAGAAATCCCACCCTTTCTTCGCCATTTTCGTTCTTAACATAAGGACAGGAATCGCCTGCATTGCATTCAGTGCTCCTCCCCTCCATACTTAGTCGCCAGGTTTAGAAATCTCCGAGCATTATTGTTGTGTGTGGCCTTCGCCACTTGAGGCGCTCATCGTGCTACCTTATGTGCCTATTTGCGATGTTGTGTCAGATGGTTTTCGCCATGGTTGTTGCAATTTCGGTAATCCTTGTGTCAGGGTTAGGATTCATTTAGCCCGCTGCTCAAAATGGCGTGCGTCCGTGCCGGAGCAAGCTGCAACGGCGGCTTGTTGGAGGTTCGTGAACGTTGGCTGATCCCATCTTGGTGCTTCTCATTTAAACCCAGCATTTGCATTCGGTGTTCACTTCATTTCAGTTCTTGCTCTTCATTGTTTCTGGGTTTTGAGTTTTGAAATCAGTTTTGGTTTTGGATCTTTTCTAATTCGTGTTTTCTCTTGATGTCGAGGATGAGGGGTTCATCTGCTATGGAGGACAGTGGCCAGGAGCAACTTGGCGTTCCGATTGAGAGGACCTTGAGGGAGTAGGCAGAAGAGAAGAAGAGGAAGGGGACACTGAAGCTGAAGCGAACGAGAGAGAAGGAAGAAAAGAAGGAGCGGACAAGGGTTAGGGCCGAGAAGAAGAAGAGGATGGAGGATGCCCTTGCTGAGAAGGTGAAGTTGCAAGTCGGGAAGAAGAGGAAGCTCCCGGTCACGCCTTTGCCAGCGGGAGAGATGACGCAGAGGTTGAAGGCGAAGCAGAAGACAACGATGGACATGTACTTCAGCAGCAGTTGCAACAAGGATGATGGAGCCTGGCCGTTGGCGTGGGTTTCTGACCAGCCGACGCCTTCAGATCCGATCTCTCTGAGTTCGGACTTAGCTGCCGAAGATTTGCTTCACATGGCCTCGTCCGGCCCCTCTCAGGAGACCATCGGTGTGTCCCCAGACACTTCGAACCCTGGTTCTAGCTCTGATGGGGAGGGTGGGATGATGGACATGCTTAATGAGCAAGCTTGCTCAATGCAGCTGTGTGAGCCTGAGGTCGACTTCTCTTCGTTGAGAGAGTTGTCCGATTCTGATGATGAATCAGATGACGACGGTCCCCCACCTCCTAAGAAGAGGAAGAACTATGACTGTACCAGAAAATTCCAAATGGTTTGGGCTGCCAAATTGCCGTGGGCCGAGGGCATATTGGCTCCTGATGGTGTCTTGCACATAGTCAAGTGTGTGCCTTGCTCTAAATTCAGCAAGAAGCCTTGCATATTGGCAGCCAAGTGGGATACACTAGTAAAACATGAAGGAAGAAGGACAGCAGAAAAAGACATGCCGAGGTATGGTGTCAAGAAGGGGGAGTTTTACATTGCCAAGGATTGTCGACACAGAAAGAACATGAGGTTGGCCTTGTCAAAGCAACGTGCCACTGTCCTCCAGCAAGTAGTGAACACCACTAACCGGCTTGAAAGGGATAAGAAAAAGGTCCAATTCGCAACACTATTTTAGTTTCTTCAGAATGGTAGGCCTTTGGTTGAATTTGAAAGTCGTTTTGAGCTTTATGACTTCTTGCAGATGCCCAATAACCCCCGAAAGCATTGGTCTGACAATGGGGGTTGGGATATGGCCGAGTGCATGTATGCACAAGTTCGGATAGCAATTCAGCAGGCTGTTAGTTCCGCTAATTTCATTGCATTGATAGCAGATGAGGTCACCACAAATGACAACGGCAATTGGATTTCAATCCATGTCTATGTGGTCAAAAATTTCATGAGAATCTCTTATTTGCTGTCTCTGCAAAAGATAGTGGACGGCACCGAATCTGACAACCTAGCTAGTTTGCTATTGAAGGCTCTTGAAACTAAAGGGGGGCTGGTAGGGGATGATGTCTCTTCGAAGCTTCTTTGCTTTGGAGCAGACGGCGTTGCTGCTTTCCATGGTGTGCACAAAGGAGTGACCAAACAGATGCAGCAGGGGGCCGCACCTTTTCTAATCGGTGTCCATTGCCATGCCCACCGGCTGCAACGTGCAGTCAAGACTCTTTCAGACATGTTGTGCATGCAGAGCATAGAGAAGGTGTTGGCAAAGACATACAACTATTTCGCACACTCCCCCAAGAGGCATCATGAGTTTGTTAAATTAGCTGAAGTAATGGAAACAAAAGGGGTTCGGCTTCTCAAGAACGTGAAGACTAGATGGGTTTCGATGATAGAGCCATTGCGCAGGCTGCTTGCTTAGTAGCGCTTGGTGATGGTAAAAATGATTGAAGACATCGATGACAACAAAGATGCCAAAGTAAGTGTTACTACAATTTTTTTATTTTTTTTGTTGAAGTATTGTTGCTCGTTTACTGCTGCTGCTGGTTGGTTACCGCTGCTGCTGGTTCGTTACTGCTGCTGCTAGTTCGTTACTGCTCATCGTTTTATTGTTGCTGGTTGTTTACTGCTGCTTGTGGCTGATTTTGCTCATCGTTTTGACTTGTGGTGTGTTGTTGTAGGAGACCCTCGACCTTCTTCTTGACCCGTACACCCTGCTTGGAATCACATGCATGCTGCCGCTTCTTGACAGCATCAATTGCCTCATGCAGTTTGCTCAAAAGCGGGATGTTTATGTGTGTGATTTCGTGGCTGCTTTAAAGATCTGCGACATGCAGATTTTCTCTATGTATTTGGATCAGAAAACTGCTTTCAAGTCGGATGAATTCTGGGCTCATCAAGGCCTTGTTGAGCTTACCCACGAGAGCATTTTCTTGAAGTGGTGGCCAGACATGAACACCAGTAGTGAGCATTTGGCCTTTATGATCAATGAAGACAAACATTTTGCAAAGCATCTGATGAAGCCGGTTGATAAGGAAATGTACAGTTCACTTGTACTTCGAGTTCAAGCCGAGTGTGCTGGTACCTTACTACTCCCTCTACCTTTTTGTACAATTGCTGAAATGTTGTGTTCAGTCAATTCTGCTTGCAGTTTCTAACTCCGATCAACTGAATGTTTGGTTCTTGGTGTGCAGTGGCTGCTGCTCAAGTGCAGCACGAAATGAAGTCTCGTTTCCCTGATCATGCAACCATAGACGCACTTGGTGTTGTTTATCGTCAATTTTGGGCTCAAGGGGCTTCAGCACAAGGCAGCTTTTCTAAGCACCTTGATGTCCTCAAAGAGTACTATTGTGAGCCCAAAAACATTGAGACTGATAAGGGCCAGCGGCTCATTCCTCTGGTCTTGGATCGGTGGAAACTGGATACTCAGCAAGGGATGTTTAAGACTGCAATGATGAGCAATTGGGAACGTGCAATGGAGCCCCCATTTGACCTGAATCCCCTTACTAGGCTGTGGCGTTCGCTCAATGCCAATTCTCTCACCAATCACTTGTTTCCAGAATATGTGAAGCTAGCTGAAATAGCAGTAGTTCACGTTCTAGGCAATGTTGAGGATGAACGATGTTTTTCTTCCTTGGATTTCCTCAAGAACAAAGTGAGGAACTCACTGGACGAGCATCTGCCCTTAGTTGTCACCATGTTCTCTCAGAAGATTTATGATCTGAGGACATTTCCGTACGATGCCACATACGACATGTGGTCTGAAAGGGCCAAGAAGAATGGCCGGCATATGGAAGGATAGTTGCAGCTTAGAATGCAGCTTGTAGCAGTGTGATTTTGAGCACACATTCGGTTGTGCATGCTCTTGAAGCATCTAGGCCCACCTAAAACTGACCACCATGATACAAAAACTTGATCACTATGCTACTACCTGAATATTCCTATATGATTCCTTTTCTACCAATCATGCTTGATAGTTTCTTCTAGATCTCCCAAGATTTTGAATTTAAAAACTTCTCGGAAATGGAGAAGTAAACTTGTCAGAAATGGAGAAGTAAACTTGTTGGAAATGGAGAAATCTACTAATCGGTTGTGGGTGCCTCCCGCTCCTAGGCGAGGCGATAAGCAGGTCAACCTGTGGAGGGCCCCAGATGCTGAGATTACTTTGGGCATCTGTAAGGCTAAGTTTTGGTTAGGTAAGTAGTTTGGACAGGACCAATCAGAATAGGGTTCGAGGTTTCCACCTGAATGTGCTTACATGCTTATTATAAAAGAATCCCACGCTAATACTCAAGTCAGGTGGTTTACTGTTCTTGAGTCCCAAGTCTCTGTTCGCACGCTAAGCCCCCTGTTCATCCCTTGAAGACCCTCTCTCTCTTTTTCCCGTTTAGGTTTCCGTGCTTGTTTGACAGCTCACTGCATATTCCCTTTCGTTCCTATTGGCTGTGTCCAGAACTTAGCCGCCCCGTTCGTTTAGTCTCACAGCATCGTCGATGTGACATCACACTGTTACATGGCTGGCTCATCGACTTCCCAACTTTAGGGGTTATTCGTGACTGAGTGACGAAGTCTCTCACGCAAACCAAAGCGCTCCAGTATCACGAAGTACCTTTGCCAACCCATCTTGCGGAGCGATCACGCTTGAAGATCATCTAGACGTCATCGTGAATTTCCAGTTTTACTAGTTTTCTAGAGGTCTCAAACGTCCAGTGACCGTCAGGTTGAGTGATGCAGGGCAGGAACGATGCTTGTGACTGTTGTCCGAGTACTCGTGGAAGTGGTCATGGTTGTCGGGTCAGTTTCTAGCTAGTTGGATGCAGAGGACTGGCATATGGGTGACATGATTGATGGGGGAGGTTTTGAGCCGGGGAGCGAGGCTGGTGAATTAGGAAGGGTGGGATTCGGGGAGCACCGCTTGACCGTCTAGTCAGGTGCGTAGTGCGCAACGGGAGGGGGCCATGCAAGGATAAGGGAAGTGGATTGAGATTCCGAACCGGCGCTCGTTATATGACGGTCTGAGTGCTTCGAGGAAGCGATCCCCTGAACGCAGGCTCGCGCAATAACAAAACCCAGCGTACGTCTGGTGTGTGCACTTTAAAGTGTCCAGTTCATAGTCGTTGTACTCAGTATGGGTAACGGTTTTGTTGGCCATGGTCGTCTTCGTACGAATGCCTAACTTTGGCTACCTTCTCAGACCTTCTGATCCCTGCTTCTCTGCATTCTAGTGAATGGTTCACGCCCCTGGTGCCACAACAGGTGAAGCCGTCTGACATTATCTTCGTCATATTTTCCAGAACTTTCCGCAGCAGTGTAGGTTTCGAGTACCTCCCAAGCGCACGCACCTTTAACTTCGTCTCGGTGGAAGTTTTTGGATAGAATTCTGCGAACTACACAAGTCCTAATGGTCGCCCTACCCACGAGAGAATGCGGTTCTCTAAATTCTAGCGCTTAACAACATGACCTTGTTCTATGTGACTTTCATCGACAGTGTGTCCGGTGAGGATTGAACGGCAGTGGTGAATTCTTCGAAGTACGTCTGGGATTGAATGGATCCTTTGAAAGATTGCTTTGGGGGTTCGAGTGTGGATAGGGTGTAGTTTGTTTATTTTTGTCTGAATCCAAAGAGGAATTTGAAACGGTGATGAGAAGTCGGATTGAGCGTTTTATGTAATATTAGGAAAAGATCTTTATTCTGTTCATGCTAAAGAAGAGGATTTCCAGCATCATATGTAACTAGACAAGCTTACATGAGTTGTCATAGAGTGGATTTGTTTTGATATAAAGTTTTGAATTAGGATTTGTGGAACAATCATGAACTATCATTTAACTTAGACCACCGTAAATTGAGAATTAGCATCGGAGATTTCGTAGCGAGTCATCTTGAGTTTATCCACCTCCGGCTTTTGAGCATGTAATGTTTGTGGGCAATTATTGACTCAGTTAACAAAATGGCATTCCGCAGGTTGTGTCTGGAGGTAGCATAGAAGGTTTTTTCTGCACTTTCGCAGCAGCTCTAACTTCAGCAACATGTTAAAGTGAAAGCATGACTCTATAACCATGGAAGAAAATTAGAATTTTGGATTTCGAATTTATTTTGTTTACCGTGTAAAAGTGACCTTGTGACGAATGTAATCTCCTGACGAATGATTTCGAATCACTTGGTGACGCAGGTAATCTTTGCTTAAAAATGGGTGTCGGGATGGAGCGTGTCCTTCAACTTAGATGTGTAAGAGAATGCTTATCACCCACTGAGCTATTAGCAGGGGCCATTGGAGTCACAAGAAAGATTGCCGGACCATGAATGCCTATTAGCATGAAGGTGATGACTCGTACCCTTTTCAATACCGAATGAAATTGAAGCTGTCCTGGGTTACAACCTGGGAGGTTATTTATTCTGCATTAAGATATCTAACTCATCATAATTGGCAGACGACACGCCAATCTCAACCACCTCAGAATCCATTTCTTGCATCACAGGTATTTTATTCCTCCGACCCCACATTCCCGATTGTTTTGTGTTAGAAAATTGTCTACTCTTTGATCTCTACCAGATTATGTGATGTTCATGATCTGAATTTGCGTAGTGTATTCCCGAATGTGTCACAGAGCTCTCCCGCTGACCCTTCAAATCTTCTAGCTGCTCTGTAAGAATCCCCCCTTTACTTCTCATACTAACCGTTTCTGTCTGAGACACGATTCGGGTTATGTATATAAATTCACAGAGTAAACTTCTGAATTTGTTTCGAAGTCTCTGTTCTGTATAGAAACTTGGCAATTGTTCGCTTGATCATGTTGAGTGCATCTAGGTTGGGTCTGAATGAGTACATCCATTAACCGAAGATCAAGTGTAACCGATGTTTTCATCAAATTGAGATTTATTGCTTATAGGAGAATCTTCCCTTGACACAGAGCCGTTGCAAAGGCGTTCGGACTTGCAGCTTCAAATCCAGTGATGTTTGGGAACAACACTTTTGGAGGCGGGAGCCAGCACGCTATGGACATAGCCAGAGGAAATCGGGGTCGGCGCGGTTCTTCGCCGAATTGGCGCTCACCTTACAACAACCCCGACTTAGAATACGTGTATCTAGTGAGTCTTTCTTCATGACACATCAGCCCTAGTTGCTCAAAGCCATTGTGACAGGCCTGATTCCTGCACGAAAACTGACCAATCAGAATATCTAAGCTGATCCTTGTATCTGGGTTTTGGATTTTAGGGCTCTCCACAAACATCCCAAGGCTCTCCTCAGACACACCTGCCTGACCCGGTCACTTCATTTGTCTCGAGCAATCTTCACAACCTGCAGGTAGAGTAACTCGTCCTCTCCATCATAATATTTTTACAGTTTTGCATATGCTTTTTCTTCATAACAGAGCAATGCTGATTGTAGGAATATTTTTGTGATCGCAGTCAACACCAGGCAACATTTATCAGCAGCAGCCGGAACAGCAGGGCTTCGCCGCGGCGGTCATGGCCTGCGCGCAATCGGGTTACGTGCCAATGCCCGACCCGAGCTACCAACACTATCTTGCACAAAGATTAGCCTCGCAACAAATGAATTACAGAGCAGAGACACAGTCGCAAGCTTCCTCCCATGGATTATATGGAGTGCAGGGAGAGACTGACACACAGCAATTCGACGACATTTGGACCATTTTGGAATCTGACCTGGCTCACGCGTCGGTGGAGTACAATGTCACTCCCGAAAACATCAACTTGGTGGACATCTTTGCATCACAGGGATTCAATCACTCAAGCGCAAGCATGCCGACTCCTTTGGCGATTCAAAGGCAGCCGAGCGTTGCTCCCAATCGTGGACCTTCTTCAACAACAGATAACAGCACCTGGACGATGCTCTCTCACATCGCAACTGAGGAAGCGCAGAGCTCAACTAGCGGCCGAGGTGGTTACAATACTTCCGCTTCTATTGGAAACACAACAACATCCACAAGTCACATGCATGGACTTTCAGAACAGCAAGGACTCGAGCAAGGTTATGCTTTTCATCACCGTAGGGATGCCATAGCACAAAATTCTAACCAAGCGTTTCATCATGGCTTCACGCTCCCGAACACTCGGTATGGGAATGTGGCAGTGGACCCCATATTCGACTTCATGGATACGGTCATGGACGACCAAATCTCCGACGACATCTCCAGCACCGCCAGGCCAGGTACAGGTCAATCGCGGCAGGCACAACAAATGCGTTTTGGGTATGGCGCATACGGCAACAATCCAGGAGGCTTTAGAGACCACCACGCAGCCGCGCTGAGATTCTCCCAGCCTGAAAATAACTTCAGGGAGCAGATGCAAGGTGAGCTACCTACATTTGATGCTTCGGGAAGTATGAATATTGAGGCGAGGCCGATAGAGAGTGAATTCTCTCAATTGCTGGCGCCTGGGCAATCGGGTATACGGCACCTGGGTGAAACGCGGTGGGCTGAGCAGCTGCTGAACCTCTGCGCGGCCGCGATAGCTAGTAAGAACATCAGCCGCACCCAGCATCTCATGTGGGTGTTGAACGACTTAGCATCCGTAGTCGGCGACGCGAACCAGAGGTTTGCAGCTTACGGGCTGCGAGCACTCTTCTGTAGGATTACAGGTAAAATGGAAGCCGCCGCGACGTTCCTGAGGCCACGGCACAAGGAGCAGGAAGTGAGCTTCGGCCCTAAAACGGTCCACCGTGCGCTCGTGAAGTTCCACGAGTACGTCCCCTGGCACCAGAACTGCTACTCCGTCACCAGTCAGATCCTCCTCGAGGTTTGCGCAGGGAAGAGCAGGCTGCACCTCATCGACATCGGTGCTGGGAAGGGCATAGAGTGGCCTATCTTCATCGATGCGCTCGTGAGCCGCTCTGGCGGCCCGCCGTCTCTTCTCAGGATGACCATGATTCGAGACCTGCGAAGAGAAGAGCTCAACATGCACACTGCTAAGTCGGTGAACTCTGAAGCTGCTGACTTCATGACGAGGTTGGTGAAATTCGCCAGCTTGTTAGGCCTGCATGTGGAAGTGAACATGGTCCAGAAGCCACTGGAATGCGTCACTCGCGAGGATCTCAGACTCAGAGATGGCGAGGTAACTCAAAACTTTAAACCCTCGAACGATCTCTTATGTCTCTCTACAAATTCTGCATGATTGACGAAGCTTCTCAACATAGGAATGCAGAAAATTGACGCTGGTTTTGTTAAGCAGATTCTGGCAGTAGTTTGCCAGTTCCGATTACATCGACTTTCAGAGGAGCCGCCCGCACGCCAGAGCTCGTCCTCACCCCCGCCTCTCTCTCCCCGTGACGAGTTTCTGAAGTTTCTCTACAAGCTGGAGCCGCATGTGTTCATCCAAAGCGACAACGACTCAGACCACTGCTCGCATGATTTCCTGACGCGGTTCGAGAACGCCATTGGCTTCTGGTGGCGCTGCTTCGAGGCCATCGACATCGGGTACAATGGCAGGGACCCCGAGGAGCGACAGATTATCGAGTACGAGGGGGCCATGATGCTGCTCAACATGGTGGCATGCGAGGGCATCGCCCGCATCGAGCGCAACGAGTCGTATCAGTTTTGGGAGCGGCGTATTCGAAGGGCAGGGTTCCTCCCGCGCGATATGAGCGAGGAGACGAAGAAAGCTTCCCAGAATTTGGTGCAAAACCATAGTGAGTTTTGGGATGTTGCTTTCAACGAGCCCAATACGGTGAGCCTGCAGTGGCGCAAGCAGCCCACCACCTTCACCTCGGTTTGGAAAGTCGCGTCCTGCTCGAGAAGCTCTTGTAAGTGCAGCATGCTACACAGCTAATAGATTTTGGAAGGAGTTCACCCTTTGTGTATTGTTTCCTTCGCGTCTGCTGATGGCCTGCCTGCATATCACTTTATATGCGTGCTTTGAAAGTGCATGTGATCCATGTTGATTCAAGATGATTGAACGTGGAAGCACAACGTGGTTAGAGCCAGGGGAGCTTGTACTGTTGAAATTTTGTCCATATTGAGAGTAGGTTCTTCTTGAGTCGGAAGGAAGAGCGTTTGAGACCTGTTTCCATAGAACTACTGAACTGACCTCCGAATTTTTGAGGATCAGTGCCTGACCATTATTTCCATGAAACCTTGTTTGATTTTCGCGATCCATTGCGATCAAGGAAATGTTCCATTCTCCGCTTGCCTCGCTTTTCTTCCCTTTTTCTTTTTGACACAAATTTCCTGAGGATTTTCACCCATGGTATCTTCTAGCTCCATCCTTATTAACCTATTTTTTCTCTGGTAGAAGCTGCCATGCGAATGGGATTGATTGTATTTGGAAGAGAAGTGCGTTGTAGGTGAGTCCAGTGAGTCGTCAAAATTCAAAATCTGTTCTACAGGAAGATAATTTGTTGCTGCTGTGCAGACGGTTTGTGATTTTCTATGATCTGTTGGATTTTCTAAGATATTTATTAATCCTCCTTCGTCACCATTGGGACCTTGCAAAGTCTTCATCCTATCAACAATTTGTTTTCACGATGGAAGGCTACCAGCAATCCTAATGTCTGTATGTCTTGATTTCTGCACGATCAAATCCGTGTCTATTGAAGTTGTCTGAAAAGCCATGTACAATTTCGAATCCAGACCGGGTATGACTTTTCCTTATATATACAGGTATCCAAGAGAACACCATTTTCTAGCCAGTATAAAAATAGCGTAACAGAAGATCATGTAGCACTAGACTCCTGCCTTGCAATTTAGGTCCTTGATGACTGTTGCACTGGGTAGAGTAGTCATGGCTTATTCTATCCAATTCTTTTGCTTAGTTCACATCTAAATGGTGTCCTGCTTGCCAACCAGTGGCCATCCTCTTGTTTGCACAGAGAAGAGTTTCAATGACCTTAAAGAAATGGTAATATAACCTCGTATTATGCTATTATAAGAGCGCTCTCAGCAGTAAAGGGTGACGTTAGGTAGCAGTGGCCACTACCAGGATCTCTGATAGAATACTTTTCTAAAGGCCCATTCGCACTTGGCCTTTGCAAAGAGCATGCTTAAAAATTTAACAACTCCACAATTTGGGGAGCAATGCCTTCTTTTTGGAAAAGGTGTAATCAATGAGGTTCGTAAAGGCCTTATCAATAGGAAGGGGATTATGTAATGGTCCCCCAAATGGGACAATACATAAGACCACTCTTATGAGAGGAAAACTAGAGAATCTTTCCAATATTGGTGGCCCCATAAGTATTGCCTACTATCTCTCAAAGCTCTTTTGTCTTCTTAAATATTAACTAATACCCACTCTTGAAAGTGTGCCATGTGGACATCCATGTAGGATTGGTTATTACTAAAGCATGTAGGTGGGAACACACACTTTTTAATGGAGATAACACCCCCTCCTAAGACCCCCTCTAAGGCCAAGTGGGAACATACCTTAAATTGGACTCTGAGTGTACAGTCCCCGGCAAAAAGTAAGGAAACCCTGTCGACCTTCATCGGGTTTTTTTGGGTAGAGACACCAACGTAGATGAGCACAGAACTGTCATCTACTAAACGACCTCAGCAAGAAATGCAGTATTTTGGAAATCCGGATTTGTGGGGATCATGCAATCGTGAATCAGCTGCTTCAGAATGGAAGTACCGTGAATGAGCAACTTATCATGCGGCAACTATTTTTTTTCACCAAAACTTAAGCAAATCGTTCTGTGAGCATATCAAAGCAAGCAAAGTTGGCTGTCAAGATTTCTATGTAGCAATGTGCAAAAAACGTTTGAGTTTAGAGCTTTTGTGGTTTATGTCTACAGATTCGTTTGAATTTTGTGTTTGATTGGTTTTTGTCTATCAGTATGGTAAAGCAATACTTGTCTATTGATGTCGAGTACATGATGGTTGGCATGCACATATCTGGTTCACCTTTAACTGAGATCGCAGCTCACTTTGAGACACATAAAGGTACAATTTCAAAGGTTCTAAAGCGATATCGTGAACGTGGCTCAGTGCAGATTGCAAAGAGATCCGGGTGGCCGCGCAAGTTGCAAGGTCGTGACTTGTGGACGCTTAAGAGGGAGGTTGTCTTGAATCGACATGCACTAATGGCGGAAATTGGAAGCAATTTGACAACTCCTGTTTGTCTAAGGACACTTCGAAAAGAGCTTCATGACCCTGGTATTGGTAAGCCGGATTGCTATCAAGAAGCCTTTTTAAAGCCTGAAGCACAAGGTAAAGAGGTTGGAATTTGCAAAGCAACACCTGCATTGGTCAGTGGAAGATTGGAGCTTGGTCATTTGGACAGACGAATCATCCTTTGAAGTTGGCCATCAGTCACGTACTATTCGAATTTGGCGAAATGCTTACGGTAAGTATTCTTGAGACTGTTTGGCACCTACATTCAAGTCTGGTAGGACTTCAATTATGATTTGGGGTGCTTTTACAAGTTCTAGTATGAGTGATTTGGTATTTATTCCTCCTAACAAGCGCACTGCAATAGACTTTGTAGACGTAGTGTATAAATCACGATTGGAGTCTTACTACAAGGGACACAACAACTACAAGCATCTTATTTTGATGGAGGATGGTGCACCAGCCCATCGCAGCACTGCACCAAAGCTTTGAAGGGAAGCACTTGGGATGAAGAAGCTTCAATGGCCGGCAAATTCTCCAGATTTGCACCCAATTGAGAATGTGTGGAAGCTCTGCAAAGATTGAGTTCGACATCATTATAGACCAAAGAGCACGGATGATATGTGGAGAGTGGTGAATGTAGTGTGGAAGGACCTTTCTCAAGAAACTTTATACATGCTTGTTTCATCTATGCGAATGCAAGCTGTAGTTGCAGCCAAAGGCAACTCCACTCGGTGGTAGTCAGTGTGAAGATTATCATAGAATATATAGTGATCTACAAGAGATCAATTACAAATCTTTGTTGTAATAGCTTCTTCAAGACCCTAACTACATGTTCATGGCTTTGAATTCTAAAAAATGTCTGAATATGGAACGCTGTTAAATTTTCTTCCTACTCTCTTGAACTGTCTGTACAAAGAATGTCGAAAAGATTTCCTTACTTTGTACCGGGGACTATACAAAAGTAAAGTAGGATCTTAGTTAATTCCTAAAATTTCTTGGTATATTCTGAGTTTAAACAATTAAAAACATACCTCTATTGATAGCTACTACTCATTTCTAATTTTCAAAGGAACAAGACTAATTTTCAAAGAGTAGGCACTTGCAACATAATGGGGCCAGTTTTCTCTCATCCATACACATTAACAAAAATGCTCATCAAGAGGGCATTTTTCATCTAATGATCGGTTTTCATCCATAGAGGCAATTTTTCATTCCATATATATTTTTAAACCAGTTGACAATTTCTATCCAAAGCAAAGTTATCATCTGGCTTGAAGTTTCCACTTATAGTTAGTTTACATCCAAAATACTCTTTTCACGCTTGCTAAAGTTTTCATCCAACACTTACATATCATCCAACTTGTATGACATGGCTGCAGTTCCATCCACAAGATCCACAATTGTAAAGCTACTCCTTTGAAATTCTAGAAAATTAAAGTGATTGCATTTCAAAAATTTGCATAAATTTACAATCTTCTCTGACTGTGTTGAATTTTTTTGTAGATACTCTTTTCATAGACGAGTACATATCTACTGTTAGTTGAATATGAAATAATTACCCATTTACATGTTTTGAATTTTGGAGTGATGGAATTTCAGCACACCTCCATTGCTAAAAAGGATGGTTTCTCATCCTTATCAAGCAAGCACAGGGTTCAAATTTGATAAGCACAAACCTAACTTTGGTATCTATAAGAATTAATGACCTTTCATAAATCAAATGGCTTTGAAAAGTATACTTAATGGTCACCAAAAATTAGGTATAGTACTTGGATAGTATGAAACATGTAGAACAATAATTCTCAAAGTTGTACAATGGATCATGCCATAATTTGGTATACATTCCTTACACAAGATAGATTCAAGACCCTACAATTACTCTTTGAAAATTACTAATCTTTGAGAAGCTCGAAGATATCATGAAGGTAAACCGCTTCATTTTTCTAAATGGATCGAAGAACTCTATCAGGTGATGTAAGGTTCATTTCTGTGATCAAAGTATGCAAATCTCTACCGACAGCAGTGTTTGAATAACTCACTTGAACGATTGAGTCGTTTCAGGCCACCATGGAGGACATTGAATCCCCACAAGAGAGCATCAGACTCGTCATCGACTGGCGACATTTCCTCGTGGCGTTGGCTGACACCTACTTTGAATTTTTCCTCTCTAAATCCACTCTGGATGACATCATGCAAGCGCGCACTGGTGATCACTTTCTACAGCTTTGTTATTTCCTCAGTATGGAGTCAACATTTGTAGTACAAGGCATTGTTCGAAGGCATTACAGTTATGTACTGTAGTTATCTGACAAATGAAATGGGTGAATCCAGATTTCTTCTTGGTGGTGGTGACAAAGAGTTTGATGGATCCCACAGATGAGTTCATCACTTTGGAGGACCTCCTGGAGACTTGGATGTGGTCACGAGCTTGACGAACCGGTGGCTAGCAACATGGATAATTGACGTGCATTGTGATATGTACCTTGCAGTCGTGGAGGATGTGGAGACAGTCGTGGACAGCAACGAAGAAAATGAAGACGGTAACGGAGCTCCTGATGAACCGCCACCAAGTGAACCGCCACCAGAATCAGTAAAACAACCAGCATGGGACTTCGCCTCAGAGATGAAGAAATTCGTGTTCGGACTTCTTTACAGAGAAACAGAGGTCGGCCTGCCATGGCACACCGTGCTCTTGTACCTCTGCCGCGACCCAGAGAAGGAGACGAGAGTTTTCAAGGCTTTCAACGTTCTCGGGGCACCCATGTACAGTCAATTACGAATTCTTGTTTTCCTAAGGGGAAAAAACCTTCATTGCTGCCAACTTTGCCGCCCTCCCAAGAGCTCAAAAACTGGTTTTTACCATGAAATTTAGAAAATTTTCACAACTACACATGTTGGTAGTTTTTGAATGTCTTTTTATGTTTGAATCTTTTGAACTTGAAATTTGTCACATATATTCTCAACATAGAGATAATATCATGCCAACATTTTCATGGTAAATAAACATATTTTCAACCCTCGCGACGGTGTGGAAGTGGGCAGTAGTGAAATTGTTTTTTTCAAAAAACACTTGTTGATTGGTAGATTTCAAATACCTCATTGTGGTCAAATCTTTTGAAGTTGAAATTTTTACCCCATATTATCAACATAGAGATGATCTCGTGCTAAAACTTTCATGGCCAAATTCAGTTTTTCCATTCTTTGGGAGGTTGTCAAAGGTGGTAGTATTGAATTTTTTTTCCGTAGCTACACATGTTGGTAGATTTTGAATATCTTTTTTTAAGTAGATCTTCTGGCTTTGTAATTTGGTACACGTGTTATTAACTTGAAGATGATGTTGTGGTAAAAATTTCATGGTAAGAAACTAGTTTTTGAGCTCTTGGGAGGGCGGCAAAGTTGGCAGCAATGAAGGTTTTTTTCCCTTACGAAAACAAGAATTCGTAATTGAGCTGTACCCGACTGTACAACGTCGACATGAATTAAATTTTCTCAATTACTAATAAATCTTTGAAAATTAGTCTTGTTCCTTTTTGCCCATGTGATTGACGGGCAACATGGCCAGAAAATGGATGATTGTTATTAAAGGCAAATTCTTCTAAAATTCACACCATTTGCATTAAATGTGCAATTAGAAAGCTATTTGTGAAAAATATTGGTGGAGAAATTTGTAAAATCTCAAAAAAAAATTCTAAATAAGCCTCCTTAGATGTGCTAAGACTAGAATAGGTTTTTAAAAAATTCAAGGTTCAATGTTCTCCTGTGCGTGCAACTATTAAAGTAACTATTTCAACCAACACCGCATTTTTTTTTAAATGAAAAAGATTAGTGTTCTTGAATCCTATAAATTTATTGGTATAAAGCATTATTCATGATTAAAATGTCTTAATAACTAAGTAAGAAAAAACTACTCTTTGTTTTGAAGGATTGGCTTGAATTAAGGTCGACAATAATAACATAGATGTTTACTAAATAATGTTAATCTCTCTACTTGCGTTGGGCCTACTTGCTTAATTTTTTCCTTTAAATTTTTAGATACTCTTGTCACTTTATCAACAATGAAAGGGCCCACTTTTTGGATCATTATATTGGTAGAATGGCTGAATGGAATGTAGTAAAGCCAAGTTGGCACTTTGGGCCAAATGCATAGAGACCGAAAGATGGTTGAAGAAACATTGAATTTCACTCGCCATTGTCGCGATAACTCTATTATTTCTTGCCACCAGAGGATCACTGTATTGTTCAATTGCTTAGATTTGGTCAAATTAGGATCACCAATGATCCAGAGTTACCAAGAAGTAAAAATGTAGCACATAAAGTTTGATGTCCTCCTCAAGGACCTCTGATGGACATCCACAAAGAACCCTTGATCTAACCTGTAGACGTTACAAGACTAAACCTAACGTGAAGAAGAACTCCGGCTCCAAAAGGGCCAAAAAGAATATAGTGTTTGTTCTTTCTATTTACTAATCCGATGGCCACTGGACAAAGGATAATGAATCTAGAGCTACTCCCCCTTTTCAAAGGTAAACACTTTTCTTCACTAAGTGCCTTGAAGACAACCAACATGTCATACCCCCAAAGGTCTTTTTGGGTACCCATACAACGAGGTCTCAATCTCCCCTACCATAGTTGAGTGGACTATGGTAGTAGGCACCACGTTGGCAATGGAATTTGAACTAACAACCACCTCACTGGTGTGCCATGACTCAAAGCACTATACCACAGCAGTGGTGCCTTTGTGAACCTAACGTCTTATAATTCCAAGGGAACTTCTTCGCGTTGACGAGGTCACCTCTGTTGTAGATGCATGACAGCCTCTCTATGACAACGAGCAGGAGTATATGTGAGAGTAGAGGCTTTAGTTATCCCATTGGCATCTTCAATCACAGATCGACATGAAAATGCAAGAAAACCATGTCAAATAGTTTTTACATACATTGGTGTTGCACAACATTCCGATGCATATTACATGGCAAGATAGGAATATTGTGATCCACATGGCAGAGAAGGCCATTGACACATGGGACAATACATTTCTTGACAGGATTGTATGGACCGTGAATGCATTTGAAATAAAACAACGTGCCTAAAGAATATGAAGTGCAATCAATGACGGAAATCGATGAACAGGAGAAAGTTTATGATGTAAAGTTTATGATATTCAAAGTCGTCAGCAAACAGCCGACAAATTGGAAGATTAGAGCAAGAGCAAGAAAAAATGTGCAAGATGGAGAAATTCATGCATGGATCTACAAAAAACAAAAGACATGAGAAGCATTGGATATAAATGTGTGGAGTGTGGAAGTGTGGAAGTGGAACAGTTTTAGCGTTCTTAACAAAATTATGCAATGTTTTATATGAGATCATCAAAAAATAGCAAAGCTAATGTAGACCTTGAGCAGTTTGCAAACCGTTGACGGTGGAAGAAACCAGGCTGCAACAAGATAGGGTAAATTCACATGCTAAGTTTTGGGATCCCATGGCACGTCAAACCCGCTGGCATGAAAAGGAATAACCTCTCTAAAATTTCAATATTTGCTAAAACTTGGTAGGAGGTGTGGCTTCCTAACGCAAGAATTCTTACAGCAGTATTCCTAAACATTCAATCGAGAGTGCTTAAGTCCTATGAGGATGGTGTTGGTACCCTAGTTAAATATAAAACGGGAAAAGGGGTAGATACTGAAGGCCTTTGAGAGTCCAAAAGAAAGTAGTAGAATGGATAGTGTTGAATAGATTATTCAAGACATTCCTATAAGACTGTCATCTACGAGGGATAAAGCTATTTTGTGAGCGGTGAGTGATAAGTTTTGAGATATTTTGATTAAAATGTAACTTTAAGCAGTAAGTTTAAGGTATTTTTGGACAAACCATCTTTTTTGTAAATTTTTCCTAAACTTAGTAAATATTGGGACCTATGGTCGTGGACAACTAAGGGCTCTGTTATAGGAAAATTGTAATAATACGAGTGATAAATTTGGTAAATTTGGAAAATTGAACATTTGGAACTATGATCATGTACAATAAGGGCCTACAACCGTGGGAAATTTGAATGATATTTAGGGTCTAGTGATTTAGAGACATTCTAGATTAGTTAATGGATTCTCACTGTATTAGAGTTGGAATCACTTATAATTTCAGTTAAGTGAATAGAAATCAGTAAAAAATAAAAAAATACTGCTTTAAGGTTAAAAAAATTTGTTTTTTCGAATATCTTGTAGTGGCCTTTTTTGTCTCACAACTTCATAATTAATTCAAAGGTTGGATGGATTCATTTCTCTACATTTAAAAAAATGCTTTAGTAAGCAATTCTTTAAAGCTCGCTTCACTTTGTTGAAGCTAAAACTAGTTGCGAGTATGAATGTGTCTAATTTAAAATTCAAACCACAAACTCTTTGAACAAATAATCCAAGTGCTTATAAGTGGGCCTCTGTCTACGCTTTTCAATAGATTTTGTTGCCATCTACTTGGAATATGGGCGGGTGTATGCTGCGAGCTGTAAAATTGTCAAGTAATTCTGTTGAATCTTTGGAGGTGTGCTTATATCTATTGAAATGATGCATTCAAAGGTAGAAGTTGGATTCAAACCTAACTTGCGCAAAATTCCTTTCAATGATAGGGCAAACAAACAGCTGTTGACGTGCTTCATAGATGGGGCCTTCTTGTTGCACCTAATATTCTTCCATGATTGGCGGATGAGAAAATTGTCAAGATATGCTAGAGTCATGTAAGCTGATAAGTCTATAGATGATAAATGGTCTTGATCTCCTTCCGTTGGGGAAGTCTAAAGGCTGCATTCTCTAAGGATAGGATATCTTTGTATGCTAAGTTAGATCCTAACTTAACCAACTATACCTCTGAAACCTCCAATCTTGACAACACCGACTTCCAACAAGTGACCTTCATGCATTGTTTGATTTTGTCATTGTAGAAAGAGAACTACATAGACCCCCGTTTATTCTTCATGTAGTTGTCCATCATGTCCATATATATTGAAGTTGCAGTGGTCCTTCTATCTTGCACAATCTCTGTGATGCACTTTTTCTTGGTATCTGCTTCTGAAGCAAAGCATGTCTTGGCAGATGTCTTAAAGGGCAAGTGCTTCAACACGCCATTCTATAGAACTTGCTTTAGATTGAAGCTGAAACTAGCTACATGCATGTATGTTTCAAATTTTGAATCCAAACAACAAATGATAGTAGATACATAACACAAGTGTTTAAAGTTGGCCCACCAACCACGCCTTCCAATTGCTTTTGTTGCCGTCTCCTGGAAATATGGGCATGTGTATGTTGGCAACTCTAAAATCTTCAAGTAATATTGCGAGACCTTTGGAAGTATGCTCAAATCCAATGAGACAATGCATCCAAGGGCTAGGGCTAGATGCATTCTTCAATTGTGCAAAACAACAACCTTAGCAAAGTATAGAAATGCTTAACCTCTAAAAGACTGAAGGGACCAAAAGAGTTTTTTGCAAATCTTGGGCATGTACAGTCAGGTACAGCTCACTTACGAATTCTTGCCCTCAGCCTTCTCTGTGCTTCACAAATTCCAAAACTTTAAAAATTTGCCAATGTCGGTGGAATTGGCTGTTGACTTCGAAATTTTCACCTGGTCCCACTGCTAGAATAGGCCGAAGACTTATTTCTCCGCCGTCAAATGCAATACCATTTTCAGATGAAAAATTTAAATCTCAACATGGGCTTCACATGGCCACGCCGCCCCTTCATGCTTATCGCCACCGCTCTCCCAATTTAGAGATATAACATTCGTGTTTTCTCAATTTATTCAAGCTCCACACATGCTTGGTCAGCAGGTCCCCAAGCTTTAGAACATCTCCTCTGCTCCCCCGCCCCTGCATTCCCCGAAATGCATAGGATACACCCAGTTCACGAATGCTCAAGTTCAGCTCAGGTTTAGCTCAGATTCAGCCCAGGAAAGCAGCTCAGGTCATGCTCTGTAGCTCGAGGAGGAAGTATTTATCCTTGTGAGATTGCCAAACCCCAGTGCTTATGGGATAATCTGCAAGCACTGCTTCTGAGAAAGTTACTCATCGGCATAGTACTCTTGCTTTTCTGGTGAGATCCTCGGAAGTGAATGGAAGTATATTCATATCATGTGTGTCATGGATTTCAGAAATTAGATGCTATTTCTCCAAGGCATGAAAGCTGAGCTGCCTGGGCTTTGCCGTATGTTGTTATGTGCAGGATTTTGGTTAATATCCGCAAACCACATCAACAGAAGCTCTCAAGTCATTTGTGTTTAATGAGCCTGTGGTCGTAGATGCTGCTCAGATACCTTCACTGGGCCCAATTGCTATGTTCGTTGTAAGTTTCTTTTCCAAGTCAGTGGTTGATGGATCTTAGCTTTGTTGAATATGAGAGCAGTTTTTGGTTCTGCATAGATATGTTGAGATGTTGGTTCTACATAGATTTGTTGAGATGCTGCTTGAAGTGGATACTGATTCGATACTGGTTCAACTTGAAGTGGATATTGCCATCAAGCAGCTTGAAGTGGATAATGATTCATCGTCTTATGAGCTCAGCTTCAATCGTTTCTTCTCGATTCCACATCATCTTCAAATATATATTTGGTGAATTTTATATCCATATCTTCTTTGGTCTAATTGTACAATGAATTCTCAAATGTTTCTTCGATTCTCATAGACTGAATTGCAATCTGCAGATCATCATGCGTACACAAACATTGAGCAATCAGGAGAGGGGTCCAATCATAGAATTGAGGAATGCTGGGATTAAATCTGGACGGATTGCAAAATTACTAGGAATGCCTCGTTTTACAGTTTCCACAGTTCTGACAAAGTGGAAGTAATTTGGGTTGAATACCACTCTGAAACCTAAACCGCGACCACCAAAGCTATCTGATCGTTCAGATAGGGATCTAGCACGCCTTGTTCAAAGAGATCGTCAATTAAATTTAGTATCGAATGCAGAGAGTTTTAATGTTCATAGAAACACCATCCGCACTTACATGCGACAACTTGGATTTGGAAGTCGAGTAGCTGTAAGGAAACCCTTCCTTAGTTTTATGCACAGAAAAAAGAGATTAGCATTTGCTCGTAAATACAGGCATTGGACAGCCGAAGATTGGTCAAAGATTATCTGGACCGATGAATGTTCTTTTGAATTGGGTAAAGATTCTCGGCGGATTCGAGTTTGGAGAAAAGGTCATGAAAAATATGCCGACCAATGTCTTGCCCCAACATTCAAATCAAGGAGAACATCTGTTATCGCATTACGTGCAAAATGGGGTCTGGAAAAGGCCGTGTAAGCCTGCCCTTTGTAGGTGAACCCCCTGCCCCCCGTTGGCAGCAGATGCCAGAATCGCTGCCCGCACGCACCTCGGTGGCGCGTCCTGAACAAAGGTCCTCGGAATATGCGAGCTGACATGATCGGGTCGGCTCGGAGTTTGGTCCAAAGTGGGCAGATGCTGTCAGCCCGCCACTGTAGCAACACCCTCCACACGCCTCGCGAGGAGGTCATTGGTTCGAGCCCCCGTGGCGGTTGCTGGCACCACGGTGGCATAGCCAATGCCATGTCAAAAAGTACGCGGGCAGCGGCCATTTTTTTCTCTCACGTGCCGCTTACACGGCCTTTTCTAGACCTGTTTTTGCACGTAATGTGTGGGGAGCATTCACAGGTTTTGACAAGAGTCCTCTCGTTTTTTTACCAGAAGGGGAGTGAACGACAATTCTTTTTGTGGAACATGTCTATGATAGTGTTCTTTGTGGCTTTTATTTCATGCACAATGCATCACATGAACTTCTCTTAATGGAAGATGGTGCTCCTGTGCATCGTGCTAAGCTTTCTGAACTTTGGAGACAAGCACATGGCATTCAAAAATTGCAATGGCCTGCCAATTCACTCGACTTGAACCCCATTGAGAACCTTTGGAAAAACATGAAAAACAAGTTTCGTTATTACAAGAGACCGCGCAACAAGGAGGATATGAGGGCACTCATTCAAGTCATTTGGAATGACATTTCTCTTGAACAACTACAACAGCTGAATGTAAGCTGTGATTTTAGTAAGGGGGGGTAGCACTCGATGGTAGGTAGTTTGCACATTAATTGTAGAATGTTTCATTATTTCAAAGCGTTTATGTATTTTATTTGTTTTTTAAATAAAGTACTCTTTAGTACAAACCCACACCAACTTTTGGTTTGAAAATCGGACTGTTTTTGAGCATGATACAACTTTCCAAAGTTTATGAACTTCCCTGTGCCTTTGGGCTCTAGACAAGAATTCGTAAATGAGCTGTACCTGACTGTACATATAATTGCAGTTTTTTTATTTGTTTTTGAAATTTTGATAAAGGTAGATATTTTTAGGACCATATAGAAGAAATAATTTCTATTGACTTCTAATTAGTATTGAAAAAACTATGAATTTTTTGAGATTTAGCCCAAATTAGGGCAGTATAGATTAGGGTCAAATTTCCAAATCAAATTTTTAAGTCTAAAAATAGAATCTAAATAAAAAAATGATTCATTCAAAAATTCTAAATAAAAAAAAGCTTTGAATTTTCACCTTCAACTAATTTTCAACAATTTAAAAAAAATAAAAAATAAAAAAGGTTACAATTAATTTTTACAACATTCTCACCATGGGTATTAACATTTCCGTATTACATGTCAACATGATTAGTGATTTAGGTTTTACTAACATTTAGTATTTCTATCCACCTTTTAATTTCTTGAAAGGCAAATATTGAGGTTTCATCTTTTGAATTCTTTTTAAAATTACATTCAATTTTGTAGATGATAACTACAACAACTGATTGTACAATATGCCAAAGAAGCATCTTCTTCATTTCATGAAGATCTAGTTCATATATTCTACTTTGCAAAGCATCCCTTTTCAACTCCTTCTTAACCCCCTTCTCAACTTCCCACAAATATTAAACATTAACGTCTTTGTTAGACTTTGGTATCAAATCAAACATAAAGAGCTCAGATCTACATACAAATGTTTGTTGCTTTCTAGTAGATGATTTGACCCAACATTGTAATTATACGACGATTGTTCTTAATCAAAGTATTTTAGGTTACTTACCACAAACTTTCAAATATATTGATTGATTGATACACACATGGAAATATTCTAAGGTATGTTGGTGCTTTAAATTAACTGCGCAATGAATCCCATAGAGCGTTAGACATTTCACAGAGGGAAATTCTGTTAATACATAACAAAAACCAAGCAACATAAGGTTTTTAGACTATGTCAATTTGTCCTTTTGGCAAGGAAGAGAGAGAGATGAGTGCTAGGTAAGCTCCGCATTTTCTGGTGAGGGGAAGCTGTAGGAGTTAGTCTCTGCTGTAGAGTGTGTGGCTTGCAAGAGTGCTGGGCTTGTAAGATCTCCCTCACACACAATGAGTTAGAGATGTTGACAAGCATAGGGAGGATCTGTGTTGGGTGGGAGAAGGCAAAATAGATCTAGATCTAATTCATATGTGTATTATGTTGTCAAAGCTGCTGGTAGTTCAAATCTAAACAGAGGTTCCCTAAGAGAGCTGGCCTTGTATTGGTGTCTAGATCTGCTTCTGCTCAGCTTATCACAAAACACATACCATTGACAGATCTAGATCTATGATGCTAATAGAGGTGCATCCTAGGAACTTTGCTTGTCTTAAACTTCTTGCTTGCTGACCTTAACCGGACTCAATTACCATGACAAATCTTAGATATAGAACAAATTGTATCATATTTCTATCTCTCTTCATTACCTACGTCTACTCCTCTCCCACTTCCTTTACAGATTTATCTATGAGCAGATCACTTCCACACAGCACCAGCAACACAAGTCTTGATGTAAAGTAGTTCCTCCGCTCCACAGCCACTCGAAATGGACTCATTGACATCCTGGAGGCAAGCATCAACTTCAAGAGCAGCTCAACACACGTATCAGCAAAAGTCAACCTTAACAAGCCCTACTCCCACAACAACACAGACATCAAGAACTGCACCGACTACATTCCTAGCATGTGCAACCCCACCATCGACATGAGCAGATGCAATTTTAAGATCGATAAGAGCAGTAACTTCAAGTGGGTGTACAACCACAACATCGACAGGATCAGCAGACAGTCCAAGTGCGTGCACAACCTCAGCATCTACAAGAACCAACGTGAAGGCCATCGTTACCATCGACGCAGCCAAGGGCAAATCTGCCATAACCAAGACTGCAGACTGAGGAGCTGGATCGTACATGGTGAAAACTGAAGTCAACAGAGTCACCATCACCGAAATTGTAGAAGCAATCAACACTGCCACCAAGAAGATTGGAGAGACCGCAAGAACATTCACCAAGATCGTACAAGCACCTGCAGGAGACAGATTGCAAACAGAGAGTACCAAAGCTGTCATCACCGAAGCTGCACACATCACCACCTGCAAGACCATCATTGCAGTACCAACCGTGCACAACACAAGCAAGCACCTGCTTTGAAAGGAGCTCAAACAACGACGTTCAGAGCCGTACAACAAGCACTTACACCTGCACCGCAACGAACCCAACCAGCAACGTCCATGGCATCACACCAAGCGCCTACACTACAAAAAGTCGAAAACCAGCAACATGAGACAGATCAGCCGCTATTAGAGTTGAAGAAATTTCACAAAAGCATTCAATGTAAATGCTACAGGGGAGCTGAAAATGAGGATGCGTTCAATATGGTGCTCGAGTCTCCGGTCGCTATATTGAAAGAGCTTTCGAGACTAGGACAAGAGGACCTTGAGATGGCAAGGAGAAACTGTGAGAGACTGGCAGAGAAGGCGCGGAAGATGGGTGAGAAGGCCATGACCTTGTCGGAAGAGACAACTGAAGCTGAAAGTGCTGGTAACGAAGCGAAGGCTGCGATTGACGACAGTCCTCAGCAAGAATCTGAAGGCAAAGTTGCACTTGCGGCTGCTAGCTCTGCATTCGAGACTGCTCAGGAGCAACTCCAACATGACAGTGGAAGAGGATGTGAAGGCGAAAGAAAATCCTCTCAAGTCCAACATAGCAACGGCTTCCACCAATTTCTTCGACACGCCAACAACGGCTCTCCAATGGAACAGGTAAACACTAAACTTCATCCTCTCAACAATAATGTCAGCAAGAATAGAGTTACTCAAGGTGAAAATAATAGAATCCTAGGCATGTGTAAATTCTATGACACCAAAGCACCGCTCGATCAAACTATCTGTGGTGGAGATGAGAACCCTAGCAGCAAAAAAGATCCTCCAACGCAGCGCCGCAGCCTAGTAGCAAAAGAGGGGGTAACAAACCTCAAAATCTGTGAAACCCTAAGTGACACCTATAAGGATGGTCCTGAAGACAAACTTGTCTTCTCATCTCTTTCAAGTGTTCCGCTGCATTCCCAGGAGACGATTGGAGATTCTACTTCTAGCATAGGTTCAATTCTTCGGAGACATAGGGCGAGAGAGCTTACCATAGTAGCAGCCCTCGCTGCGGTAGAAGAGACAGACACCCTTGCTGCGGCACCAAAGGCTGGAGGCTGGAGGCTGGAGGCTTGTGCATACCGAAGGTTGGGGCGGCACGACGGCACCACGGCAGCAAGCGGGAGCGACACGACGGCATACCAGAGCGACGAGAAGAGTGACAGCACGAGGGCAGCAAGCGAAAGAAATTGAACCGGCGAGGAGCGCATCAACACCGGGAGAGCGGGCGGAAGAAGTTGCAGCTGCAAGGCGGACAACAGTGAGGCAGCAGGCGGAAGTCAACGGGACAAACTATTCGGCGGAGGAGACTGCCGGGAGGAGACTGTCGGCTGTGTCACCACGGCAAAGGAGAAGGCGGGGAGAGGCGTTGCGACGTTGATTACTCAACTTGCAGTAGCAGAGACCGAGAGTTTGGATTTCATTGAGGATGTTGGTGCTCTAGCAAAGGACTTTTCCAACCATAACTTTGCTTCTACATGGCCTAGTAAGACGACGGTGAGAGCTCTGAAGGCGAAGGTTGTGACGAATCGACAAGAAATACCGGCAGCAGAAGAATCGACCCCGACAACGGCAGGTCGGGCAACTTTGGCAGCGATAGCAGTAACCCCAACAGCAACGGAGGAGACAACTCTTACATCAGCAAAGGCTGCTTCAAAAGGAGAGAACCCAATAGTGAAGGAGGTAATACCGAGATCACCAGCTTCTGAGGGGGCGATCAAGACCGCGAAGGGTGACCAAGAGGGGACCCTAGAAACCTTTGTGGAGAAAGCCATCTCGACACCGGTGGAGGTAGACATCAGAGCCTCGAGCTGGCAGCCAAACAATATTCAGCAAGGGTACAGAGGTGCATCGACGCCAATCTCAGGTAAAATGCTCTTTCTTTTATGCATTAGACTACGAAACCTTTACTTGCACTGCAGTTGCAATGAATGGAAATGTATCACCTCAAACTATAAGAGAGAACTGGAAACTTGGAATGCTTTCAGCCAAAGGCTGAAGCAACTTTGTGTAAGTGTAATTAAACGTAGGTCAATTATAAAGGTTATTACAATTAGGTTTGTAGATGATTTTTGCATTAAATCTCTATGTTTGTTTGGAAATGGTTGTATGATTAGAAATACTTGTTTGGTTGGATATGTGAGTAGCAATGGTTATTACAGCTAGTCTATAATTGATCATTGCAACATTCAAAATCTGCCAGGTTATGATGACGTTTTCCCTCATTACAAAAAGTTTACGTTACCTATGTTATTGTCTAGTAGTGGCTACATGTTTTGTGTATATTGTAAGAGCAAGCACAACCAATTTGTGTTTGTTTCTATGAATGTATGGACTAGAAATCTAGATTCTGATATGTTTGCCAATGATCAATCATTGAAGAGCAGAAGATGCTCTGAGATTGTAGGACCTTTGCAATGTTTGAAACTGTCTTCCAAATGTATGATTGAATTAGAAAGGCTTTGCAATGTTGTCCTCTTCCCACCTACTCTCTATCAAGGAGGCCCACAACTTAATTTGTGGAATGATATAGTATGTCGGATGAGAACAGGAAAAATCTCTACAAATCCTATGAAATACTTACAAACTCTTTGTTATTGTTACAGAATGACAACCTCATCCAACAATATCTCTAGCACTAGAAAGCTTTTTGAAAATAATGTTGAAAGTCTTGCTGAATTGTCATCTGGTCAAAAGCTTCCAGTCTTGGCTGTGACTCTCTTCAGCCAAAAGAAGGTCAAGGGCAAAGCATCTGAGATGCAACGTCCCTTTTGGTTGAGGTTTTATGCATTGAATTGTTTGGCAATTGAAGAAAAGGGCCCCAAAGAGCCTTCGTATTCGGCACGTGAATTGGTGAGGCTTGGGATGACTCATGAAGATGCACTTGAGTATGTAGAGGCAATTCCATCCTTTCCTTATGTCCTTCAAGATGAGTGGCCGTCTAAAAGGGCAGATGGAAAGGATGGTGGACATTTCAACCTCACACAATTACCACATGACGTGGAAATTGATGAGTTTGGATTTGCCTTGGACTACCAAGTAGCGATTTTTTTTGAGGTAGGGGAAAAAGTCATCCAGAAGAATAAAGTTTTTGCTTGGACAATGGATAGGCTCAAAGTGATGGAGATTGAATTGGGGGATCTTTTGGGAGAATCATTGGCATTCATATGCTTCCATGGTTCGAAGAGATGGAGTGGATCTTTGAAACTCCATCTCAAAAATCCCGAAAAGGATGGTTCAATACTCCTCCAAGGCATCCGACCCTTCATCCTTAAAGTGGATGATACCACTTTTTGGAGAAGGAAAGTATGCAAATCCTTTGATGCCATAGCCATTGCAAGCCTCCTATCCGTCCGAGTTGCGAGCCCTAGTTTGAAGGGTAAAAAATGGTTTGAAATGTTTGAAGAGCTTGTGGATGATAGTTTCAAGAGAGGTTTTGACTTTGAGGTCTCAAACATCCAAAAAAATGACTTGGCTGACTTGGCATGGATTAAAACCCCATCTCCGGAGGAGGCGGAACGTCTCAAACTTCTCAAGGTTTCATTTTGGAATGAAATCATTGATCTGAAGTTTGCAAGTACGAAAAAGATCTCCGAGGATGATAAAGCAAAGAAGAATGTCGTTGTCCTCATTGCCAAAAATCTCAATAAGACCAAGTCCATTGAGATGTTGGAAGAAGGAATCAAGTCATATATGGAGGTTGGCAATGTTGTAACTTTTTCCGCCTAGAAAAAGGAAAGCATGTAGGCACTTATAATGTGCAATGCCTAAATGCTATAGTTTACAAAAAACATGTCAAACAAAGTGCAAAAATACTCAACAAATGGGTAGAATTTGCACCACACCCCAAAAGTTTGCATGGATTAAGTGCACCATCTAGTGCTGAATTGGTAAGATTAGGGTTTTGAGATGTCAATACCGCCTTAGCAAATACTATTAAAGCCCTCGAAAATGGACCATCCAGTGGATATTCCAAGGCGGATCTTCACAAGATGGTAGAAGATACGGTTTTCAAAGGCACAACAACAACAATGGTGGAGATTCGGAAGGAGATGAGTACACTTAAGGAGGAGATAGTAATCGAAGCAAGAACATATGGAGATAAGGTACAGGCGGAATCTAACAAAAACTCAAGATATCAAATTGAACAATTGAAAAAACAAATGATATTTACTCTTGAAGCCCTTCAAGCGGACCATCCAAGCACCACAGAAATGGAAGGATGCATGGACTTGACAAACTAGTTACTTCAGATGTAGCGACAGTATACTTATATTATATAGTATATTTATATAATAAATATAAAAAACAAAAAACTATAAATAAAGTATCTATAGATACTACCATTCAAAAAGAATACATATCATCTCCAATTCATCCAAAAATTAAAATTCATCCAAAATCTAAAAATCATCCAAAATATAGAATCCATCCAAAATGCAAAATTCACCCAAAATCCATAAATCATCCAATCTTCAAAGATCATTCAAAATCCAAAATTCTTCCAAAATTCAAAACTTATTCAAAGGACAAGATTGATCCAAAACCCAAAATTCATCAAAGCCTCAAAATTTAATATTGAATTTTTTTGAAAAAAACTCTATACAAATAAATGAACTAACCAGACTATTAGAAAACAATGACCATCTTACCCTCTCTTTATGGCAAGAAGCTTGCGCATCCTTAGACAAAATCGTAGAAAAAATCTCAGAAACCATTGAAAAAACATGTAACGCAACCCCACTACCACAACTCACAAATAGAACAAGGCAACAAGGCGGCTTTTTACCTTGAAAACTAGCCAAAGAAGGGAAAAAACATCTTGCCACATATCATCTTATCAGAAAAACTATATACATCGCAAAAAACAACCCACAATGGCAAACACACCCCATACTGAACGAAATACGTAGCCACCAATACGTACAAATCCCACATCTACCAGTAACGGACTCTACACCGAACGAATGGATTGATGTCATAGCTAATATTGCAAAAACCGCTAACAAAGAAGCCAGAAAAATAACTACAAAATACACTAAAGATTGCATCCGCAAAGCCGTATCAAAATATCGACAATTGTATGAAAAAAGTCCCAAAAAGTAAATAGAAAAGTCTTCAAAAACTCTGAAACTTCACCTCTTGACTCTATAATGGATAGACAAAATAACATCTTAACTAGTCCGGAAGATATTGCTCAAGAAATTTACATCCAACAGTCTATTAGTAACCGGCCAACAGTCCCCACATGTCACTATCAAACTACACATCCTCCACAATGCATATGTAGCATTAGACAATACCCATGGCATGACTTGGACGGACTCACAATTGATCAACGCAGAGAACCACAAATCCCCTTACACACATATTCTCATCAAGAAACTTACGATTTATGCCTCAAAAACCTAGGAAATAACAAAGCCGCAGGCCCAAACAAAATACCTAACTCTATTCTGAAAAACATGCCTCCACGATTCTACAAACTACTATTTTTATTTTTTAAACATTGCTACAAACAAAAACAAATACCTGCAACATGCAAAACCAGTCTAACTGTCTTATTATACAAAAAAGGTGATCCATCACAACTTCCAAACCATAGGCCTATGGCTTTAGTGAACACCATATACAAACTCTTTACTAGTACATTAACCTTTATCCTTTCCACTTACGGTGAAAGACATCAAGTTCTGCATGACAGCCAAGAAGGATTCCGAGCTAAAAGAGGAACATCCAGACAACTTCAACTACTCATTGCAGCCTTAGAAGATGCAAAATTTACAAATCATGATATATATATTCCCTACATTGACTTCAAAAATGCTTTTGGCTCCATTGACCATGCGAGACTCTTAGCCATAATGAAAGATCTTGGATACCCAACCGATGCTATAAACCTGATAGGAAATATAAACTCACAATCCTCTACTATATTTTCTGGAGAACACTTTGGTAAAACTCTACCTATTCCCATCCAAAGACGAACAATACAAGGAGATACTCTTAGTCCATATTTATTTATAATATTCTTAGAACCACTTCTTAGATGGTTACAACAAGGTGACAATGGATACACCTTTGGTACATCCAAAGTTACAATCTCATCCGCAGCATATGCTGATGATTTAGCAACTATTGCCAACAAATTAGCAGCACTACAAACACAATTAATTATATTAGACAAATTCTGCGAATGGGCTGGAATGGATCTTGGTATACCTAAATGTGCAGTGACCGGATGCCCAAATAAATAAAAAATGAACCCCATAGCATTCAAAGTATAGATCCAAGCCACCAATATAAACTAGAGAAACCAACCAATACCAGTTTTGGACCAACATGATCCTTATACATACCTTGGAATAAACCTTGCACCATCACTTAAATAGAAAACACAAATAAACACCACCACGGCTAAAGTCATCAAACAATGTCAAGCCTTAGTGGCTTTGCCCAGCCACTATGAGACAAAAAATCAATATGGCCAATACAGTCATACGTGCCGGTATTGCATACAGCTTCTACGCAGTACCATACTCTATGCCAGCCATTAAAAAACTTGACAAAAAGATCATAGCACTCCACAAAACAATATGTGGACTACCAAAAAGTACATCTAATATTGCTACACAACTCCCACATGATCTATTCGGAATGGAAGCCTTTTCATTAAAAAATGCCTATCTACGATGTATTGGAGAACAATTATAAAATGCTCTCAATGACAAAGGCAGACTCGGTAAATATACTTTAGCTTGATACAGTTCATACTTGCAAAATTTGGAGGCTCCAAAGAAATAGACCGCATCAAATATCAAGATTGTGTGAGATCCCTTATCACTAGAACATTGTTTTTACTTAAACATGAAGCTAGAGTCCACTTTAAAAGTACAATAGAAATTTTTTCTATTAAACCCATCTCCACTTGAAACCGCCTAGATGCAAGAAGCACAATATCTACATGGCCTAAACCCCAAAACTGCTCTCAAACTACTAAAAAAACTACTATTACATAATATTATAATAAAATTAGAACAAATAACCATGCCTAACGGTACCACCCTAATGAATCCAGACGATTTTTAAATATACCACTCCAACCTCACAAAACTCATAAAAAGTGCGCTAAATATTGCAAATCAATTATTCTGTCAACCCACTTGCCATCAAAGATGCCAAATACCATGTCGATTCCACTTCCCCCCAAGAACTCTAAAAAATGATTACATATTATTAAACCTTAACATCCTACCACAACAACTGATCCCCCCAATACACCCTCCCAACCCTCCTATTCCCGAACTTCCTCCTCCTCCCAACAATATGCTTAAATATCCAAGACAATTCCCCATACACTCAATATTAAGCCACAAACAACATAAAATCAAAGATCCAAATGGGATAAACTATAAAGATACAACATATTTATGCCAATGGACCACGCCAAATAATAACACATACAACAAATGGCGTAGTCAAAGCAAACTTTTCCCTTGGAATGACACTAACACTTGTCTCCACAATACTGAATTACTTACCCAATACTACACTAAACAACAACATAAACACTTTTTAAACATCATCAAAAAACACTTCTCCATAGAACAACAAAAAGATGCGAGATACGTTACTCCGGCCACAATTATTCCACTAGCACATGTCTCTATTAATGAATGCAATCCAGAAAATGACATCGAAACGGACTCGAACATTATCCAAACACAACATGTCGTCGCAGATATATACGAAAACAATGGCCGGCACCTCATCACCATCCCGAAAACTAGACTACTATGGCTATGGAAACAATATCAACATGCAAAAAATACCCCACATGGCCTTGAGCCATCCACCCAATCATTTGAAACTGAAATTGTGTAGCTATATCAAAGATATAAATATCGTATTCCAAAAAATGATCTACTTAAATGTGCTCAATATACAATATTAACTGAAATATTAGACTTACTAACAGCAACATTCAACATCCACCAATATTACTTTTCATCACCAGTTACATGCCTTACACAATTTACCCAATTTTACTCACTATTTTAACGATATATAATATTTGGCTCCCTAGGAAAAGCATTTGATCATAAATGGAAAGGAATTGGCTACGCTCACCCCCACAATGAAACCGACTTACAACAAGCCATTCATTGGACCCGCCTTGCGGCAAAAAATGACCCAAACACTATCACCATACTCATCTCTCCGGATACTAACTGGTACCAGAACTTTAACCCTTACACCGGCCCATTCCCAAACACACACATTATTGCCCATTTTGCCGTAGACACCATTATATATGAAGAGCCAACAATTCCCCCCGAACTTAAACTTGAAAGAAAAGAACTTTCTACGCTCAGAATACTCTGTATCCACCACCAAAACAACAACATAGGTACTCACGAACAAATGAATCAACTCGTTCATACAATTAACAATCTCCAAATATTACAAATTCACACACAAACTGCATCCCCGACACCCTTAAACACCCATGTCAATCCCAGTAAAAAATGGTCCAAATTAAACTATCCAAACAGCCCCACAAATAACTCAACACCTATCCCACAACTACCAAATTACCAAACAAATCTACCACTAAAATTCCACCTCCAGTTCAATTATTACACAGATGGATCATTTAAACCCCCAAAAGAAATTGGCGACGGTAAATGGCTGAGAGAAAGAGTTGGATACGGTATTTACAGCCCCAAAGGTCTCAATATCCCCAAAAGACTCCACGGACACCAAAATATACTACGTGCAGAAATGATGGCAGTACACAAAACACTTAGAATTATCAACACACAATTCCCCAACGAACCAGCATATATATTTACCGACTGCCTAAATGTACTATACTTACTTAATACACAAATAAAACATCCCACACTACATAATAGTCACCCCGATCAAACCACACTTGCCTCCATAGTAGAACTACTCCAACAAAGAACACAACCAATTTCATTATACAAAGTTAGAGCACACATCAACATTGACGGCAACAAAGAAGCAGATTACTTAGCAAAACAAGGCCTAAAGCTAGCACATAGAAAAGCCCTACACTCATACGAACATGCCCATGCCACTCCGCTCTACTTCCAAAATGATAACTGGCCTTCGAGAATAGATGTTTCACATAAAGGACCAGTTAGAACTCTAGAAAAACAAATCAAAAAATATGACAGAGAAAACAATCTAGAAATAATGGCCATACAAACCCCAAACATTTGCAAATGGACGGGAAATGCAGACATAGACAATGAACTTTCTAACAAATTTTGGGAAAATCCAGCCATCACTGACAAACAAAAATCATGCCTCATAAAATTCCGTGCGGGAACTTACATGGGCCAAGCTAGAAACAAATGTTTTTTGGAAGAGAAAGATTTCCATCTTTCAAATGTCCCATTTGCAATTCACATAAACCGGATACATGGCTACATGTATTACTCACATGCCAACAAAACATATACATTCCCTCCGAGTCAAAAGACACAACAAAGCAGTATGGGAAATTAGAAAACTACTAGTCTCATCCGAAAAAACTTGTTGTTTTATTCTAATGAACGCGGGCACCTTCAATGATAAACCCTCAGAAAATACCGTTTCCAATTGGTTACTTCCATGCACATATGACACACAAAGATGCCATTGTAACTCTAGATTTAGACCAAACATTCTTTGCGTTAAAGGTTTACCATACCAAAGCGATCCCCCTACAGAAATTAACCCCAATCTTACCATACAATTCATTGAATTCGCATACTGCAATGACAGATTCTTACCAGAAACATTTGACGCTAAAACCAACAATTACAATCCATTAATTGCCAATATTACCGCTAGAGGATGGAAAGTTGACCCCCTTATTGTCATCACAGCAGGCGCTAGAGCTACCACGCAAATTCCATCAATGAAACTACTTGTAGACAATTTCAAAATACCTTTGCCTACCATCAAAAACACCTTTAAAAACATAAACAGTATTTCCATACAATATGCCATGTCTATTCTTCTTTACAAAAGAAGAATAGAAAACCACCAACCATTACCCAAAACATTAGATCCCCATAGTCAAAAACCAAAATTATAATAAAAATACAAATAATTTTTTTAGTAGCTAGAGCTACTTTATTTAAATTGTTAGCATACAAGTGTCAAGTCTCTTGTCAACTTCTCGCAATGGGGGCCCTTGGTTGGCACAACTCATCTACTGCCTCCGATCGCTCACTCAGCAGTACCAAGCCACTTCATCCCCTACATCCACTCAAACGAGTCCATCAGGATTCGAACCCGGACCAAATTATTGAGACAAACGCTCACCTCCAACCAACAATGAGCTCGTGGCATGGTGTCCAAAATTGCAATCAAATGAATATTGAGAAGATAATCACTATTCTTACTTGTTACTTGTTACTTCTTACTGGTTACTGGTTACTTTGTGACTAAAGTGTCTACTCTCAAAAGGGGGAGTAGATCTTTACTTCCATACCTTTGTCTTGTGGGCATTGGATTGGGGGTGGATCGAACAGACACTTAATTCACTTTGGTCTCCTCCGGAGACCGTAGTTTCTCTCTCAATTTGTCCTCCGTTATTTTTTTCAATCAGGGAATGTAATGCGTCTAATAGAAAACAAGGGTGAAAGTACGCTAGACCCATGTCACTTTTGGCAAAAACCTGTTGTACCAATTGTACCCCAAAGTACTTTATTCTATCGGGAGTACTAATTCCTGGTCAACATTGGCCGTCGGATGAAGGGATAGGGTTCGGGCCACGAGCATCGTCGGATCTGATGAAAATTTGAATGTAATTAGAATTTTGGTGTCCATATTGAACTTGTAAATTTAGGGTGTAGACTTTAGGGTCTTACTTGATCATTGAATTTTAACAGGGTTCATTTGTGATAGAAGACATGGTATTGGGTAGATTAAACCTAGGTATAGTGGTCATGGTATGCATGAGGGGTTTCTTGTAGGCTTGATCGTGCAGACCTTGACATTTTACAAAAGATAGATATAGGAATTCAAATATATTATATTATCAAAAGTGTTTCAAAGTCAACAAACATCTCGCCACTTACACTTTTTTTAAGTTCTAATGTAATGAGTCAATTTTCATTTTTGTCTTCTTCATCCATTCATTCAATATTATTTTGGAGTCCTATCTTTATTTAGTTAGTTAATTGATCTTTATTGTTCAATCCTTATCTAGACATCGTACACCATCTTCGTACATCTATGTTTTACTCACCTCCATTTCATTTCCATATATTTCGTCCTTATTTTGTTCGTTTGTTTGTTTGTTTTTTTCTTTTGTTTTTTGTTTTTTTTTTTTTTCAAGTTCTATTCATTCTCTCATTTATTCGTTTTTTTTTTTTTTGGTCCTACTTTTTTTATTTTTTTTTTTATTTTTTTTTTATTTGTCCACTATTTATTTTGATTTTGATTTTGATTTTGATTTTTTCAAATTCTAATCATTCTCTCATTTATTTATTTTTATTTTTTTGGTCCTACCTTTATTTTTTATTTTTTTTATTTCTCCTTTATTGTTCAATCTTTTTCGTCACATCCTATACCATTTCACTGAACTTACCATTTACTCACCTAGTGAGTTTTCCTTTTCATTATTTTCCTTTTTTCTTGTTTCTATTCTATTGATTAAATTTTCACATTTTTTTTTATTCATCCATTCAATTTTTTTTTAGAGTCCTACCTTTATTTATCTACTTATTTAGTTGTCTTTTTTTGCTCAATCTTTCTCTAGAAATCCTATACCATCTTCCTATGAATTCTATCTTCTACTTTTTTATTTTATTTTACTTTATTTTTTATTTTTGGGTTTATACATAATTTATTTTCCAATCAAATGATTCAATTTTCATCTCTCTCTTCTTCATCCATTCATTATATTTTATTCCGACCTCCCTGTGCACCTTGTGCATTATCCACTTCCTTTATATTTTTTGTTTTATACTTATATGTTTGCACCTTGTGCATTATCCATTTCTTTTTTATCTGCTTGTTATAATTATTTTTTTAATTGTTTAATATTTGATTTTTAAAAACTTTAATCTAAGCTGTCCACTTCATCTACGTTTTTGCCTAGTTTGTTAACTGAGAATAGCCCCGCAAGTAGATTTCATAAATCCTAGAAGTCACGGAGCATTTGAGAGTTATTAATTTCGGTTCTTGAGGTAGGTGTAATTTTGAATGGTAACCGGTGGTCACCAGTTGCTGCATTGGCTGCTAACGCAGGGAACCGGTGACCGCAGGTTGTTACATTGGGTGACCGGTGACCGCCGGTCGTCGTCTCGCACCTCAGTTTGGCGGGGGGTTCGTGAATCTTAGTTTTGAATCTGCTGTGTGCTATGCGTTGCTGCGGGTGTTGTGGGTTCGTCTGGGAGGGTTTTACCGTGAGCTCCATTCGCAGGGTTTAGGGTCAGAGTGAGTGTGAGGGTCAGAGTTAGGAGGTTTAGGTTGTTGGGGAATGCCGTAGCGACATTTTGGTGTTAGCGTTTAGGGTCGCCATGGAGGAGAGCCTGACGGCGCGGACACCGGAGACTGGTGCAGTCGAAGTCTGGCATTTCGAGCAAGAGGGAGGAGTCCGCGACGGAGGTGTGCACCGACGACGAAGGAGGCAACACCGACGTGCTCCGCAACGACAAGGCGGTCCCTGCGTCGAATCGGAAGAAGGCTGGGAGGTCTGTCAAGAAAATACAGTCGGTGGAGGATGTTGAGGCTGAGATACGGCGCTTGAAGGCGCCCCCTCGCACATTGACTAGGGAGGATTTCCACAGAAAGTACGGTCTTCCTCTAGAAGGTGACAACCTCCACCGTTTCCGAAAGAATACCGTGTGGGCCGATGCTGTGAAGAAGTTGTTTGGGGGTCGTTACGGAGATGGAGGCCGTGCCGGATTCTGCTGGTTGAATTGCAAGGTACCGGAGGTTGTGGCGCGGGTGAAATTCCTACATCCCATCCTGTACCAGCATGGACCGGGAGAAATCCCTAACAACGTCAAGGTGAAGTTTGCGGAAGGTGTAACTTTTGAATACAAGGAGGGTGCTCGGTTCGTTGATTGGTGCGGTTTTGGTGCAGAGACGAATGAGCGCCAGCGGTTGAGGTACAAACAGGACCTTTCTAAACTCCTAGCTTTGAGGAAGACATTTGAAGGGAAGGGTCCCGTCGATGTGCGGGGAAAAGAGTGGTGCAGCATCAAATTGGAGCCTGGGACGGATGGGGATGGTGGGGGAGGGACCTTCGACAGTGGGAGGAAGTCGCTGCTTGCGAAGGAGGGACTGGAACCGGGTTTGGGATCTTGTTTTGGGGAGACAGAGGATTGTGATGGGAATTTCGAAAGTGGGATGGGTTCTGGGGTTTGTGTGCAGGGGAGTGTGCAAGATCGGAGTGAGGGATTGGTGGGATGGAGGAAGGGACTTGTGCAGGAGAGGTTGAAGGATTTAGAGGGATTGATGGGGGTGTTGCACTTAGAACTTAAGGCATTTGCTGTGAAGAAGGTCCACTGTCTGGAGAGGACCGAGGCAGCGAGGTCGAAGTGCAAGCAGAGGACCTGCTTGGTGGATAGCTGCAAGCATCAAATTCAGCAGAAAAGGGTCAGAATCGACGTGCTAGAGTCGGAGGGTCAGAGCTCAGTCCGGGAGAAGATCAAGATGGAAGGGATTCAAGAGCAGCTGGAGGAGGAGGAGGCTCAGATGCGGGTTGACTTGGCTGAACAGAAAGCAGCCGAATTGGAGCTGGAGGGTGTGGCAACGATGCTTGAGGGGAGGCAGAAGTTATTCGATGCATTATCCGCCGAAAACTTCCAGCTGAAGCAAGGGAAGAGCAACGCCTCCATCTGGTCACGCCCAATGGTGTATACGGAGACAGTTGATGAGTCCGTCGTTGGGAGTTCTAGAGATTCGGGTTCTATCGCAATTACAGCTTGCTGTTTGTGCCTATTTCCTTTCCCATGCAATGATGTTGTTCTATCTAGTTGTAGGCACCTTTACCACCCATTCTGTGCTTCTGTTGTATTCGTGAATTGCGGGGCGTGCTTGGCCAAGGGCTGCGGAGCGGTTCCCCATCCGGACTGGTACAATAGCTTCGGGTGGGGACATCCATCGTCGGAAATGCGTGATCAAGGGAGAAAGCTAGGCGTGTTAGAGAAGAGGGTCAGAGTTCTCCAAGCAAGGGCACACTGTGCAAAGTCGATGTTGCCAACAAACGGTATGTTAATTGTTGATGATGTGCGAATGTTTTGCTAAGTACAAATGGGTCATTGTCTCTAATATCCGCGTATATTGTATAGTTTAGGTACTATGTTGTGGAATTTGCTAGCGTGTAGAGTACTTAGCAGAGTCTAGATGTACTTAATTCTCGAATTAAACTATGATGTTGCGGTAAGTCACTGTGAATGTACTTATCTTTGTTACAGTCCATTTGGGCGTGCTATGCTTTGTAGTATGTGTGATGTACTGAGTACACTATGGTAGTTGGTGATACACTGTCTATAGGAGCTGGATCTGCAGTGTACTAAATCTTCGTACATACTTTCATCTTTCCTTTTTAGAGTCCTAAATGTATAGTACTTTGTGAATGCTGCAATTAAGCCACTATGCTGGTGTACTAATTTGATGAGTCTAGGTACAAATCTATTGTACATAGTCTACCCCTTTGAACATGATGTATCTACTGTATAACGCCGAGACTATTGTTTGTACCCACACTCTAATATTAGTACACAATGTACATTAGAGTCCTGTTAGAGGTACTAGAAAGTCCGTTTTTGATTCTTGTAACCAGAGTTTGTACTTTGCGATTAAATTTAACCTAGAAGATTGAATGGTTGTTTGCAGAGTCTTCCACTTTTTCCTTTCATGCGCCTGCTGTAACGCTGCCTATTGTGGTGGAAGAGAGATTGAGCCAGGTTTACTTACCTGATCCGGACGTCATCGAAGACACTGAGTTGCCAGTGCTGTTGCAGGATGGCCCTTCCAGGATCTTGTCGAAGCAGACTGCGAGTGGCGCCAAACGGAAGAGGGAGGATCCAGTTGTCTTCGAATGCTTGGACGGAGAAGGTGGTCGAAAAGTAGGATCTTCGGAGCCGGAGCTGGACTCTGACGACAACTCTTCAAGCAATGAAGATAATGATGAGAAGATGCCCACCCTCCCCTCCAGTTTCGGGACAACCAGATCAACAGGCTCGGGTAGAGGGGTAGAACCTGCAAAAACTTCTCTGGGAGTGCTGCCGGTATTCAAGTCCTACGACACTGAGTTCATCAGCCCTGTAACTGCAGAGGTCCCCAATCAAGTGGAACCCGGGGAGAATGCAGCGTCCAAATCTCTTATCCGACACCTACAAATTCTGGACAGAGATAACGTTGTTGAGGCTCTGCAGGTGGTGTGCACACAGATGGAGGTTACATCTCCACCCACTCAACCGATTCCCGGATCTCAGTGTCTAACCGGGAGGAAACACGACGTCAGCCACACGGAAAGTCCAGCCGTAGAACCCACAGGTGAAACTCCTTTACTGTTTTGTAATATGCGTAGTCTGGATAGATTTATAAAAGATTGGGATGGATTTTTAGATTTCAGTTTATATTACTAACCATAGGTTTCCATTACACGTGTTGTCTAGAGGGGAGTAGAGAGCCGCGGCAAGAGGGTCAAGCAACCAGTTATAGGGCCGCAGCAGACTATTCCGAGCGAGAGAGAAAGAGACCACGGTGAACAGGTTGCGATTGAAAATCTGCACTGCGTGGATAAGAGCGTGACACAATTGTTTCATGAGGCTCTTGCTGGTGGAGAGGAAGTAGAACCGAGAACCCACATTGCGACTGAGAGGATCACCCGGGCACGTGCGAAGGAACTTCCAGAACCTGTAGAAGGCGATGATGAGGCATCTCCCGGGAGCGCGCGAAAGACGAAAGGAGAGAAGAAACGCAAGGTAGATATGGCGACGTCCAAGGGCCGGAAGTAGCAGCGCTGGAGATGGAACGTCGTTGTCAATTTTGGTAGATTTTGTGGAGGGTTTGCGGAATGTAGTTCACTTGTGGCCAGCTTTGTATTGTAACCTCAATTGCGGGGTTGACTTCAATACATTGACATTGTCGCATAACAATTGTGGGAATGTGGGCTGTTGGAATGGGAAACCTACCAGGGCCAGTTCACTTATATGGTTGAAGATTTGTCTAGGGGACTAGAGAAGACCCCAATACCTCTTGTGTTCTCTGATGTTTCTTTTCCTAGTTTTCAATACATCAACAAGAGCATTGTTTACGACCAGGCAATTGTGAACCCAACGCTGTCCAGTCTAGGCAAGGGATTGTTCTGTTCCTGCCCATCAAGGGACTGCTTGACCGCCACGTGTCCATGTACATGTGCAACAACCGCCAACGGTGGCAGATTTGCATATAGGGCAGGCGGATTCCTCAAGGATTCTTTTCTCCAACGATGCATAAATGAAGCCTATGACTGTACTTGTACTCTACAGTGCTACTGTACTAAGCTACGCCGTATTGAGAGTGTTGTCACATGTTAGGCATACAAGTCCTGGGCCTTCATTTCTGAGTGTAATGCAAAGTGTGGATGTCGTATCGATTGTGGGAACCGTGTTGTACAGCAGGGCATGAGATACAGTGTAGAGGTTTTTCGTACACCCCGCATGGGTTGGGGTATCCGGGCAAGAGAACCTATTTCTAGAGGGGCGTTTGTATTTGAGATGACGGGGGAGATTCTGACCAATGCCGAGCAAATGCTTAGGAACCGGGCAGTGAAGGGGGGCTCCTCTTACAGCTTACAGATTGATGCGGACTGGGCCGCTGAACGGGTGTTGAACGACAACTCAGCTTTGTGCCTTGATGCAACCCAGTTCGGAAATGTGGCCCGATTCCTCAATCACCGGTGGGTCCCACTCCTATTTGCACCGTATGTTCTTAGTCGGTTTATGCGTATTCTCCATACTTCTAATGCCCCTGTTTCCTATGTCTACAGGTGCGAGGATTCGAACTTGGTAGATGTCCCAGTCCTAGTCGGAAGGTTAGACCGGAGCTTCTACCAGCTGGCATTCTTCACAAAACGCAAAATTCAGCCATTGGAGGAACTATCCTGGGATTACGGAACTGACTTCAACAGAGAAGACCCTGATTTGCCGTACTTTGAATGCAAGTGTGAGAGTTCTTTATGCAGGGGAAAAGTAGACTTACAAAGTACTTGTTCTACCTAGGGTACACTAAGCACATATTGTACACAGTGTACAAATGCAGTACATTTCTTAGAAGACAATTTGTACATATTTTGAATATTGTACACAATGGACACAATGGACATATTATATCATCGGCTGAACTTACGACAATGGCATTCAGAGTTTGTATTAAGCTATAGGAAATACATTTTTGATGCTATGTTGTGGACTTCTACTCTTCGTTAAATGCCCACATGTCCCTCAACGCATCCTCACAAATCCTCTTTGACTCAGCTGTAATCTTGTACACTGGACTACCTTTAACTCTATGGGCTGCAAGAACCATTGGGAACTTGCAAGCTCTGACCAGATGAGCATCTATATGTGCATCAACTGCCCTATCACAAGACACGTATGTTTTATCACCTCTTCCATACTTCTTATAGTACTTAGCTCGGATCACCTTGTCCCCTGCTGAAAAAACACCGCCCCATAGATATGACAAACCCTCCTGCAATACAAACTTTGTACGTTGACATTGCAGTATGTAGTAGTCCACTCCGTCTTCGTTTTCACTCTCTGCTGGGATCATGAAATTGTCACCGACAGACACCAAATCACCTATCTCCACGGAAGTCCCATCATGAATCCCATCGTCATCAAGCACTTCAATCTGGTTTGCTACATCGCCGGTACTAAGCGGCCGTAGATGCTGGACCTTCCACTCCTGCACATGAGACGAGTTTTCACAGTTATTCCAATTACCATCGACACAGGGGATGCAAAAGCAAGAGAGTTCACGAGCTCTAAGAAGAGTAGGGTCAGACACAGAGAAACCCATAACCGAATCCAAATTCTTAGAGCCAGGTAAAGTGCGACATTTAATACTACTATCTCTGTGATCTACTTCAAATTCGCCTATGTTCCAGAAGACGCGAGAGATTGGGTCAGTTGTTGACTGAGCGTATGTGCTGGAAACACGCTCAGAGTAGTTTTCTTTCAAAAAATCGACAACGTGCCCAACATTCTAAAGCGGTCTCAGGGGGTTTCGAATTTGTTCGGCCTTCAACGCCCTTTTCACCACTGCACCTGCACCATCCCACTCCCCCTTCCCGTGAGCTGATTCAGAAAAATTCCACCGCATCAAGCACCCCCAAGTGAGCGACGGATACCGACCAACAAAAAACATGGCAGTCGCACACTTGAATTGCGAGCTGCAGCCGTCACTGAATACCCAATGCTCCTCTATGGAAAGTCCAGCATCAACCACCCAATCCCAATGCAACATTAAACAATGTTGCACAAATGCAGAATCATGCGCCTTGTCATCCGAAATGTAATCATGCGTTTGCTTCATGATATCGTCACCTTCCTTCCACATCGAAATATGCACAAGAATGGTAACACTAGTGCTGAAGTAATACATGCTTTGCACTTCGTTTTGAATTGCAAAGGTATAATTTTCAGCATAGTCTATATGGGACACAAGAACTCCTTCTGGGATATTCTTCATCATGAGCTGACATTGCTCATCTTGCCACCTCGCTCTGAAATTGTGAGTCACAAAAGTAGTCACTGTTTTCTCCATGTACGAGAGGAACTCATGGACTGGCGTCTCCTTGAAAGCCTCTCTCAGTCTTTTCTTCGGCTGCCCTGTTTCTGCATGCACTCTAACCTTGTAGTACTCAAAGCACTTCCACTTTAGTAGGAACGACTGAGAATCTTGTAACTCTAATGGACAGACCTTGAATAAATGAAAGCCACACTGTGTACAATCACCCATAAGGCACTCCAACCTATGCCATCTATGATACTCTCCCTTTGGACATAAACAAGCCTCCCACATAGCTGTAATGTGTTTGAAAATAGAGACGTGAGCATGGCAACCAGTCCCTTCTTCTTCGTTTGCACACACTAGACATAGACAAGTGCAATTTGTTGAGGTATGAAAACCCCTCAGCTTGTCCCTCAGATTGATTAATCTAGCCTTCATCATGTCCATCTCAACATGATAGATGCAGCAACATGTATTCCTCTCTTTTAATTTCTTTACCCACCACGGCTTCAACCTCTCGAATGCCCTCTGCCGAACACTGCATTCAGGGTGGACTTCGAGGAAACGTTGGAAATACGAAGTCTGTAAAAAATCAGAGCATAGCACACGTTGCTAACTGTTAGTACTTAATTACAATCCCGGATACTAAAAAACTAATAATCTACATATACCATTAAATAACCACATCATAGTACACATTGAGTACTTTGTTTACTTTGAAATTACTTAAAGTACTTTGAAGTAGAAATGTAATACAAATGGTACGCTAGTAGACTTATGAAAGTAGCATCTCATGATACATAGTTCGAAAGGGATACAAAGTGTACATGAGCTTCTTACATTCAGTAGGACTACTACACTGTGAGTACACATCGGAACTATGAATACCTTGAACTTGTAAATGGCTGTACTCTAACACAATCAAAAGTACGAATATGATTGTTCTCTTCCAAAAGAATACAAGTGTACTCCGAGGCAAGGTACTCTACCTACATAGCATAGACAATTGTGACGTAATGTACTCTTCGACAACAAAGGTGGAGGAACAGTACATTCTAGTGAATACTGCAGAAGTTAGAGCACTCTGCGTACTCGACATTGCCAATTTTTAAAACAGAGTTAGAGAGATTGTATAGGCAAACTTACTTGCGTCTCACAGAGATAATGAGTAGGATGAGGTAAAAGCCAAAGTTTGCGCCCAACTCTGTGCCTAACAATGTCCTTCTTGTTAGGAGAAACTTTGGTTTGAATCTCCCACCAACGGAGTATGCACTCTTTGACATATTCCAAAAGACCAGCCCTTGGCTGCGGAGACAAACGCAACTTCGGAAGTAACCCCTGAGAGTCCTCCTCTGGCAACCTCCTTCTCAAAGCAATGCTAATACTCTCTTTAGTTGTGTCCAAAACTCTAGACAACGCACTCACTTGGACATTGGAGCCGGAACTAACTGCGGCATCTAAGAGTGCTGATTTCCGAGCTAACAGATCATGAGAGTTTGCAACCTTAACTAGACGAAGCTCATTCTTAAAGTTGTCAATGAACGCGTCCCTAGCTCGGGCTTCTTGTGGACGGTGATAACAATCAGGCAAAAAGGGAGAAACTGTAGAATGACGAAGAACCCTTTCCATGACATCTCTCCGCCCAGCTAGATTAGGACACTATTTCAACTCTTGAACAATGGCTTGACAAATTCGCAAGGAAATCCTACTATTTTCTCTGACTGTAAAAGACTAAGGTGCAGCTTGCCCCGCCAAGTCATGTGCTAGAACTTGAGACTCTGCTACCCTCTCCCTATCATGTACTCTCTGGCTAGTTTTCCTCTCCCGCGCTGCACTAGCGGTAACTAGTCTTTGAGCCTCAAGGGCTTCGACCTCGGCAGCACGTTCAGCTGGACCAGGACGACTCAGTCCCTCTCGTACCCTCCGCCTCTTTGCGGTATTTCCCATGAGCAAATCCTTCGAAGAAAACTTTTGCAAAGTCTTCAACGTGGAGAAATGCAGAAGGAACAATCACAGAAGAAGTCGACATGAACTTCTCCACCAGCTATGGACAACAGAAGTATGGACACAAAAATAAAATCAGAAGGAAGGATTCAAGGAGACCCCCCTCTACTATCTCATGAGAGGACTGAAGTTTGATGGAGACTGAGGCGCCGCCCCGACGCATAATGATGCGCCATAGTAACTAACTAATTTAGGCTCAGCGTCCGATGAACTCACTGACAGGCAATGTGGAATGCCACGTATTTGCGTGGTAGTACAAAGAGTATTTTAAGGACTACGAGTACAAGCGCCAGCGCAGCCACCAATAAAAAAAAGATATATCCGGTAGAGCGCTTTTTGGCAGATTCGACGCTTGGCCATTCTGGATTGGTTCTTGCTCTACCAGATTCTGCCAAGAAATTAAGAAAAAAGACAACTTTTGCACAACTTTTTCGCTGCAAAAAAACCGTTACTTCTTTGCTAGATCTACAAAATTTAAATCATGCTACCATGGCAATTCATTTCCCACCTTACTGGCCTCCCTGTCAGGTATTCTCCAACAAGCGGCAGCTTCCATTCGAGTTTCAATGATGCATGAACTTTGTACTTTTCTGATACTTTTGTACTTTGTGACATCCGCCTAAGGCTGTGCAAAAGTATCAATTATATGTATGTGCTAATGTTTTTTTTCTCAACTACTATTGAATTAGTCCCCCTTAAGTATTGTATAATATAGGAGACACAACAAATCAACAGAAAACGACCTCCAATATTGAGTAATTCAAAGTACAAATTCTAGTACTTTGCCTTTTTTTCACTGTGACATACAAAAGTACAAGGGTCTAGTGTACTCTCACCTACAAATGATTTGCATTATCCAACCATCTTCTAAATATTGCCTCATGTAGCAATTAATGCAGTTATATTTCTCTTCGCCGCAAATAGTGAAAGCTATTCCTTTCGAATATTTTGTTATGTTCCAATCAAAGCCGATCATGTCTTGTCCAATTGTTGGTCACATATCTTGGTATAAGAGATTCTACCGGCGTTTAGTCAATGTGCCCTACACTGAAGGTTTTATTGTAGCACGACGTGGTACCCGTATTCCTCCAGAAGGCACTTAATTCACTCTAAATACCCTCCAAAGTAAACCACTCCGTGTTCGTTCCCACGAAGACCTATAGTTTTCCTCCTTTTAGATCATAACGGAAATCACCACCCGAATCCAACCGTCTTCCGTCTCTTGACCGGTCGGTCTGATCCGGTAGTTTTTGCCTCGTTCCTATTTTCCGGCTTTTTAGACTAGTGGCCGGTTCCCACTGATCCGTCTATCCTTTCAAGTGGCTGGATTCTCCACCGTCCCGTGACTTAAAGTGGCTGGACACCCCAATGTTCCTATCTACCACCCGGAGAGTGGAGTAATAATCCTTCTCTATGGCTAGGTACCGGTCCGGAAAGCTACTCAGTGCCGGTTATGGGTACGGAAATCATACTACAACGACATCACCTTACGGTTGTACGGTACCCTAACTATATCATCTCCCTTCCGGATTGGTTCGCAGTAGGAAATCCGGCTTTTATCCCATCTACAGGAAGCGACCGGTCCGTTTCCGGATTCCGGTGTACACACGGCCCTCCGTGTCCTTAAGACTACTAGCCCTGCTGCAGTACGTCTCTCCTCCCCTCCAGGCTCCTTCCCAGATTGAAAACCGTCAACACTCGACGCTTGACACCTTTCCAATCTCTCCGGGCGCTCTCCAAACTATCCCACTGTTCAACACTCCTCCGGAACACTACTGAAGACAATAGTACCAACAAACCATTACGGTAACGGACCCGTCAGCCAGGCGGTCGACACAACAAATCCAAAAGTATATTCTCAATTGCAACAACAAAACGGCGTACAAAACAAGGCCCCGGCCTTGGAGAAACGTCCAGCTTAAGTACTAAACCTATCGGGCCTATAGCAACCAAGTGGCCAACCGAGATCCAGAAATTCCGGATCTTGGATCCCGGGTATCCCGGACCGGTGGCCGCCTTCTATTCCTAGTTACTGCCGCTATCTATCCGGATTGACAGCCTGGTGCACTTGAGCCCCATTGTTAGTCGCTGCCATTTTATCCGGTCCTTATCCTAACTTCTACTCCTTGTTCTTATCGAACCTTGGGCTGTGCCGGGTTCCATCCGGTTGTTCCTTCTTCTGTGCTCCCTTCTTCAGCCTCTTCAGCGAAGGGCCCTCTTCCAAGGTATCAGCTGCCGGCTGGTCGATAGCCTTCTGGGCTAGTCCTGCCAGGACCGCCGGGGAGGGAGATCGTGCAGCCACCAGGGTTGCGCTGAGATCTACCTAGAGATGTTCCGGAGATCCCTGTACCGGAACAAAGTCTTCCGGTGGTGGACCTTGGTCTGGCTCCAAAGAGATGTTCCCGGGGTTAACAGTCTCAATTCCAGCCGGGGGGGGAGGTTGTGCAAACTGTCCAAGGTGTCCGGGAGAGGATCCTCCAACGGTTGTCTTGGCTCCAGATGGGTGACTGTACCGGAGAGGCTAAAGGTAGTACCTGTGCCTGGCCCATGGGTGGTGCCGATGGTTTGGGCTCCTCTCGATCTGCCGGTGGCTCTGGTGGTCTTGACGAACCATCCTTTCCGGCGCTGATGATCTCCACGAAGTGTCTCATCTGCAACCAAGTGTCCCTCATCACCTGCGTCCGGTCGTGCATGAATTTCACGATCAACTTCCAAGCCGGATCCGGTTGGCGGGTCAAGAAGGCTTGGTAGACGGCGCACTGATTGGCCACGTCCACCGGAAGGGCTAAGGTGGCCTTGACTTCTACAACCGACTGGATGGCATGAGCTGCCCGGTCATGGGCGTCATTGAAGTCCTTTTGGGCATCATGCACCTCCTGCTGGAGCTTGTTGATCCTCTCCCGGTACTGCTCCAGCTGGTCAATGTGCTTGGCTTGTAGACTGGCTAGGTCCCGGAGCTTGCGAAGGACATCAGGCAGTCTTCCAACCGGTTAGTGCCCGTAAGTGAAACTACCTCCTTCGCCAACCGGTCCTCCAGTTGCCTAGTCGACAATAGGAACTGGGCATACGCCGACACCTGCTCCGAAAGGTTGACTAAGTCTTGGCACGAGACCTCGGTGTGGTCAGGTGGTCCGCTGGGTTTCAGGACGTCCGTGTTCAGGTTCCGCTTGGTCGGGGTGGGAGTCCGAGGTGATCCGGTTGGCTGTCCCTTCTCCGGGCTGGGACGGGGTCTCTTAGCCGGCACGTGTGGACCTCCATACAGTCGTCATCATCCTCCTGGTCAGACACCTCTTCCGGTTCAGCGTACCTTTGCATGCTCTTCGGTTCGTCATACTCGAGGATCTCCTTAGGGTTTAACAGTCCCCGGTGACGATAGAGGTGGACGAGGAAAGACGGAAGGCAGGTGGCCTGCTTCTTGGTCTTCCGGAGGTTGGCTACCTGCCGGTCGACTATCGTCTTTATCATGAGGCCCCAGTCTACGGAGATCTCACCGTCCATGGCTCCGAGGAAAATAGACGCCCACTTGATGGTGATCCGTTTGGGCTTTTTCGGATAGAAAATAGGGTTCATAAACCCTACTACCCTCCGGGCTCTCGCATCCTTGATGTCGTCCAGGTCCCACCCCTCTCTCCTGTCTCCGGACCCCGTGATATAATTCCACACAAAGTCCCAAGCCTCCGGTACGGAGACCTCCCCAACGTTGGTGAAGCCGTACGTATCTTTCCAGTCTTGTGCCGTCCACTGCTCCGGTTCTCCCCGGATGGTTCCTCGATTGTCGGGGTTCTTGACGAGGATCTCCTATGCCGGAAGGGAATGTCTCCACCCCCACGCCTTGTCCAATAGTAACGCATAGCCCATGACCTCTAAGGCGGTCCGGAGGAGCTCTCACTCTCGGTCGTCTACCGGCATCAACGACCCGTTGTACCTTCAACAACTGTCCCTCCTCCGCCGGCTCTTTCCCCTTCCTACTCATCCTGCTAAGTCCTCCTCACTCTCACTCCGGTAGGACCTGCACGCACGGTCTTCACCACAATCCCTCGACTAACAAAAAATACTTCCGTCTCACCATCACTCTCCTACCGTCACAACCCTAACTGCGCACTCCGCCGAGGAACACAAGGATCCAGCGCTCCACAAAATGACAAAAGAAAGGAGGAGCACGGTTGCTCTTCCTCCTTTTATACCTGCACTCATTCCCGCCCGTTCGTAGCCCATCATGACGGACGGTCGTAGCCTTTCATCATTGAATGGTCGCGGCGGGCGGCGCTTTAATGGTCGCAGCCACTTTTCCCGCGTGAATCGCACCCTCCGGCTGTTACCCTAAGTCCGCTGGGTCACGGTTCCGTCACATGGACGGTGCTTCCTCTCCTTCGACTCAGACGACCGGATCTCACCCGGCAGACCTTCCGGTTCTCTTATTTATTCAGCCAACCGTCTTAACCGGTTTATACATTTATCTAAGTAGTACTTCCGTGTTCCTAACACAAAATTTTTTAATTTTTATCATTTTTCTACCGGAATTAGTATTCCGGCGTGCCAACCGTGGAAATCACTTTCCACATATATTGAGCCAACTTTCGCTCTGGAGCTAGATCACGCGCGGAGAATCAAAGCTCGAGAGCAGAAGTTGTGGGCAAGAGAAGTGTCTTGGAGGATTCGAGAGCAAATGAGTACATTCCAACCACATTTAAAATACTATGTCCATATTAGCTATGTGAGAGAAGGTTCTAAAAAGAAATATATCTTAGCACGACACTACAACATCTTGACCAGGGTTGTCATAATAGACGGACGGGCCATAAAATTGTCGTCTAGTCACGTGACGAACGTGACGGACGGTTATCGGACGGACGCTTATCGGACGGGCTCCCGACCGCGAGCAAAATTACTGTCCTCACAGTTTACTACTGTTTACCATGGGTGGCGCCCGTCGTCATGTCCGCGCGCATCTTTGCGCCTGCTCGCGCCTGTTCGCTACTTGTGGTAAGCAGTGGTCTCAGTTCCAAGAGGGGTCAAGTTGGTTCCGCTGTCAGGCATAAGGGAAGGCGGGTATGGTAATGTCCGAAAATTACGTATTGTTGGCATGGAAACCATACCTGAGACTTGTGTCTTTGCGGGGAAGATGTCCAAGGCTCCTGACGAGACCCAGTAGCGATACGAGACATCAATAGAAGCCATGGTTTGCAGGATTGACAATCCCGGCGTTATTAAGTTTTTTGCGGTCAATGACTCGACGATGGAAGCCTACACGCTTTGGTGGAATGGGGATTGCCTGCAGAATTTTCTGAACAAGTTTAATTCAAATATCGGTGAGGGTACTCAGAACCGTAACATCGAGAAGCAGGCCGATATGCCCATGGAAACACGTGACCGTGTTAAGGCCTTCCGCACCCATCGGGCCAAGCTATATACGCAAGCTGCCGATGCCTACTCGGTTGGAGTGGTAGCAAATATGATTTGGAAGGACAAGGACGATTTCGACCTTTTCAAGGATGCAGCGGAGAAGGCTAGATTTGCAGTGGCGTTGAAGGAGCTCACAAATACCGATCCCAAGAACCGCTCCACCTTGCAGTTGGTCCACGCTACTCTAACACCCCCTCCCTACAATTTCCAGATCCGAGAGTGTTGTTATCGCAAACATATTTAGAAGTAGGCAAGTAGTGACAACAATGTGATATTCTCAGTTCTCCATAAGAGGGGACATTTTTTGTAAGTGATTTACTGCCACAATTTTGAAATACTTTTCGATAAACATTGCACTTCCCAATTGCCCTCTCCTGAAATACATGCCCTCTCTTGTCATTTTGCCAGATGGTACTCTTTCCCTACTAACCTGCAGCGCTCGCGCCCAACCGTCGGCGCCCGATGCAGCGCACTCGCCCGAACGCACGCGCCCAATACTGTGCGCGCCCGATCCAGGCTCGCGCCCACATGACCGCGCCCAATAAGTGTGCTCGCGACCGTCAACTGAATCGCGCCCGCAGTGACGCTCGCGCCCGTTAGCTCGCGCACGCGCGCGGCCGAAAGGACGCACGCGCCCTCGCTCTCCCGCACTCCTGCGCGCGCCCGTGACATCCCGTTCGCGCGGATGCTCGCGCCCGTCGTCCTGCTTTCGCCCACCCGCTCGCGCCCGCACTAATTCAGCGTAGGATAATCCCGTTTTACCCTTACCGTGAGTCAACTGGTCAACGCCCTTATGTGACGGACACGGGGGTCTGTCTTGTCACCATGACGGACTAACGGACTAACGGACGGTCGGTCCATTATGACAACCATGATCTTGACTCAACAAAGATGTACAAAAGAGATCTAAAAAAATACAAAAAATCGAAGGTTTGTATTGTTCCTTCTCATTACCTTTGGTAGTGCAATGGTTAAAAAAGTGATCTTATAGGCCTTCAAAGTCCGTTTGTCTATCTTATACCTTGATTGTTTCCAAGAATGCTCTTTCCATTACCATCTCGTATGGCTTAACATTGTGCTCTTTATATGCTCATATGTTTTGTATTGTTCAATGACATGAAGTTTTTGTTACGGTTATGTGGTTTTGGTTTATTAATAATGAAGATAGATTATAGTGTTAGAGCAACAAAAACACTCCACTGTTCCAAACAATGTCTACATGTTTGGCACTGTTACAGACTGATCTATTGTTCAATGTTTTGTCTTTGGTTTGACATCATCCGGTTCAGCGTTTTGTCTTAAAACCAACGTTGCCTGCTTTTACAAGTTTATGACATTAACAAGTCGGATGCCAAATGGGAAAATCATATTGTGAAAACATACAAAGCTATTGCCGCAACGAATACCCAGGAAAATAATCATGTCCATTATGACGAGGACTTTGACCTAAATGAATGCGTTGCAGTTATATTCTCAATATATGACTCTATCTTCAGAGACCTGAATGTCGGAGAGGTGCAACAACACAATGACACTCTAAGGGAGAGGGATAAAAACCAAGACATGGCCGACCAAGGCACGGCTCGTGCGGATGATGGACACATTCAATATGAAAGGCAAGAGGCATACTGCTCCGAAACAACAAACCGATGAAGAAATGCTACTTTGACAACATGACTCTAGAGTAAGCTCACTTAAGAGAAGCCGCCAAGACACCACTCTTCTATTGTGCAAAGATATTGGTGTTTAGTGCTGTCAATTCATCATCTATTGTTTAAGGATGCACGCAACATCCTCTCCTTTGATGAATGAACTATTCCTTTTGCTTTCGAAGGTGATTCTGTCAAAAATCAACCACCTTACTTGAAGTGAATATGAAGCATCTAGAATTTCAAGGAAGCTCGGATTAAAATATAAAATGATTGTCATTTGTCCTAATCAATGCATATTATTTAGAGGTTGTCAATTTGCTAAATTTGACACCTGTCTAAGGTGCGATGCTAGAAGACGTTGGATGTGTGGCAAAAGCTTGGTATCCCAACGGGTCCCACGCCACTTTTCACTTATCCTAAGGTTAATTAGATTCTTCAAAAGTCCTCTCTTGGTTCCTTCTTTGTCTTTTGCTGCCACTCACGAGAGTACGAATGGCAAGATGAGGACTGTAGCGGATTCAAAAATATAACGCTTTATAGATAGAATTTATCCAAGATATTGTGTTGACCCCCGGATCATTAGGTTAGCCTTGTGTACAGAGGGAATAAATCCCTTTTCAGAAAAGCAAAACACGTATTTCATATGGCTACGTATGCTTCTCAACTTGAATGTAGCACCCTGGTTAACTTTGAAAGAGTTTTTGTGCTCCTATTAGTGGTTATTCCAAGCAAGAGATCTGTTTTAGGAGAATACTTTGACATGTATACAGAACCACTACTGGAAGAGATGAGACTGCTATGGTCAATGGATACTTTAATCAGAGTTGCGTCAAAGCCGTACGTTGATTCCTTTCTTTACATCTCAGTTATTATCATGTTCACCATCTTCAACTATCCATCCGCTTAAATTGTAGTAGGACTTGTGACCAAAGGTTGCAAAGGATGTGTATGTTGTGGCCGAAACATCATCTGCAGGAGATCAAAATATTTGAAGAATTGTGTTTGGAATAATCAACACTAGATATATCTTCCACAATTTCACTACTTACAAAAAACGAGGAACAGTACCGTGGCTGGATAGAGAGAAGACTTAAACCACCCGAATTGATCGAGCAGGAAATATTACAATGTGGTGAGGTAAGAATGGCTTAACAGCGGACGAGTCAGGTGGGCATAGGACAATCATGTGTGTCGGCATGGGGTGGAAAGATTGTATGTGCTATTGACATTGCCTCACTAGAGTATAAGGTTCTTGCTCGGGGGGACCATTTAGTGTATAAATCTAGAACCAGTTGCGAACAGGAGGTATTTTCAGGAGGGGTATTATTTTTGAGGGGACAAATATTGTACTATGTTCAATTACATAATACCCTTGTTTTGCTCAATTGAATGTACAATTGTTTTTATTATAAATTTAATGAACTGGAATAGATTGCATGCTAAGTTAGTTTGAAAAAATTAGTTTTACACGGTTTTAGGGTGGAACTTAATACAAAATTAGGAAAATGTCGACGAATATCAAAACCGCAACCAATTCTTACAAAAATGCTATACATTCGTCAAGTTCACACACATTCAACAGTGGACATACAAAATTATCTAACTGCAACACAATATTTTCAATTCGCATGCATCTTCGGCCTAACTTGCATAATCTCATAAACTAGACTTTCTAACAACCTGATTGCAGCTTGACATTCTTACACAAAGCTGAGAGCATCAATTTGTACAGAAGTATTCGAGGGTTTAAGGTGCACACAAGAAGATCAACCATAAGTAGCGGATAGCGGTGAAACACACATAGAAACCGCCAACTACGAGTGCTGCAAGACTCAGCTAAAGCAGCTTCTAATTGAAGACAAACATCCTTGAGCACAGTGTAATCAGCTTCTAAGTGTTTCAAGCCATCGGTTGTTTGTAGTGCCAATAAAAAGCGTGGGATGGCTTGTTGTCCCACACTTCGACTAACAACCTGCATTTCATATTACGATGAATGTCTTGAGCAGTTTATAATGGGTCAAGGGAAGAATTGCAACGAGCAAGTCACCTCACATCATTACACACACTGCCAATGTAGGAACTCGAATCAACAACCATAGCTCATATGGTCAATGCATGTGTATCTGGCCACGACATCTTACAGGTTTTGATAACCAAGAATAGATAATAAAATGAGAAACACACACTCATAAGTAGAGTAGGTAAAAGGATCCAAAAATTCGAAACTTAATCTGCATTATTCAATACATTAGAGGATGTTGCTCAACTTGCCTGAATGTCAAGACGCCAGTCAAGACGGCCATAAGATGTGCCACACAAGGCAACAATACCAAAAAGCTCTTGGTGTCTTTGAGCAAACATGTCTGCCAGCACCTCCTCAGTTGAATCTTCAAAACCTATTAACCATGTACTTTGAGTTAGAACCTTGTACACTCATAGTCCAAGATTAGAGCAACGATTCTTGAAAATGTTTTCTCTGTTCGTAGTATCACCTATGTCACTAAAAAGCGAGAGTAGTTCCGCATGCTGAAGGTGCAATCGAACTGCGAGAGAAGAATGTCGTCAAAGTTGCCACAGCCTGTTCCACCTCTTCTATGGAAACCTATAATACCCTTGCTGCCTTCGCAAACCCTTGGGTCCCGGCCTCACTCTTCACAATGCGCTCTAGCGCTATTTTGGCGAATTCTTGCAACACTGCACAAACGCACACTCAATACAATAGAAGTACAACAAAATACACATCTGAAGCCCAAAAACTCGAGAACAGATCTAATCCAAACATGTGATTCGATCCATGTAACCCCCTCCTAATCTGAGCTCTCCAAACTCCAACTCTTCAATAGAATTCTAAATCTACTTAAAATCAAACAATTCAAACACTAAAAACTCTCTACACTGCCTAACACCCAAATCCAACAATCCTCAATCAAAACCAGAAGCATGAAGACATCTCCTATCCAACAAGCCGCAACACACAAATCTGAAACCCTAACTCCAAATCAAGATTATCAAAAAATGAACCACAATGCAAGACAGACTCGGTGGACACAGCAAACGGTATTCAAACCTACGGCTCGGAGCATCATCCGACCTGACCCACACACAAGTTTTGAAAACGCCGCAAGAAGCGGATCTGACAATCTCCTGCTCTTCCACGCGCAGAAACCCTGGAATCCTAGAGAACCCGCCCTTTTTCTCCGGCCTTAATATCCAGCAATCTCCACCGTCGGTTCTAAAACCTCCCCATCCAACAGTAAACAAAATATCCTAGACCCTAATTGAATACCCTAAAACCTAAACCCTAAAACCTAGACCCAATCCTAGCTACTAATTACAATGTTAGATTCTATAATTTAATATATAGCATAGTATATTAATATAAAAGAAATTCAAATACAAAACATTATCATATACCCTATATTCCTTCCAATTAATTTGCACTATTTATTTGAGGCCTATATTTAAATAAACATTCTTATAATTTTTAGCCCAATGTTATAAAACATACCGTATATTTGTTCTCTCCTAGTTTCTATAGTTTTTATTAAGTGAATCCCCCGAGGGTTCTTGTCACCCTCCTCATACGTCTTCAAGAAGTCTATTTTCTCCTTTATGGATAATTAAGGAAGAGCATTGTAATGAACTCTACATGCTTTTAACTTTAATAATGACTATAATTTTTGCATTCTATTTTGAGATTTTTTTTTAAGATTAAGTATGTCGCAGTCAGTGGTTTTGTATAGCTTAAGTTACGCTATGTGACTATAGTATAGATTATGTTTTCTTGTTCTATCATTTAACGCATTCTTGTTTATTTACATCGAAACGCTTGACTTTAGTGAACAAGAGTCATTTTGAGGTCTACGTTAGTTGACTATTGCAAGAAAATGTAAACCAGGGTATGTTGGGCTACATACTTAGAGAGAAAGACAATGTATTGAATTACATCAATGGGCCAACGATGTTTTGATTTCCACGAGCAACGCGTTTAAAAGGATATTTGCCAAAATCATTGATACAGAGGAATTAGATGATTTAATGACTTACACGGCCGAGACTTTGAGCTTATTGGAAATATGGTTTTATCATGGTTTTTTTTGACAAAATGCCTATTTAAATGGTTCACCTAGTTTAGAAGTTGCAATTCTTCCATTAGAGAGAATTTGGGGTCTTTTGTGGCCGGTACTTTTGGCTTAGAAATAATTTTTCTTTTTCAAAAATGGCAAATATTGCAAATATATGGTAACTGTAGCAAGTTGCAATCTGGATCGCAAGCCAATCAATACTCGAGGCCATAGCCAAGTTGGCATTGTGATGGGCCAATGTCGCAACGTCATGGGCCCAGTTGGCAACATCATGGGCTCGGTTGGCAACGTTGAGACCGAAGTGGACAGCGAAATGTCCAATATGATAACTTGAACATTGTGCTCTGTGGGCTTGTCCATTCGGCCTTTTTATTAATCATTGTCATCTTTTTGTCAAATTTTTAGTCAAGTAACAGCGTGGATCTTGTATATGTGCAAAATCATGTTCTAGTGGACAGCAAAACTAATATATTGATACAAAAACATGATAGATTTAAGAAATTACTTCAATAGTTTTTAATCAATAAAATTCAATTTTTCAAAATGACATTTTTTATTGGATAAGTATTAATGATAATAGTTGTTATTGGATAATGTAAATATTATTTTGAAATCATCTCCATGTTTCACTTCTTGTAGTTCATTCAATTTTATATAATGAACTTCTTATGGAAAATTGCTTTTAAATATTTATTTTTAATAGTATCTTATGTAAGTTTACATATTATTAATTCTACAAAAAATTTAAATCTAGGTCTGATGTATCTTAGCCATATCAAATGTAGGTCTAATACATATTATCCATTTCCGAGGCATTAATGTTCTTGAGCCGTAAAAATGACAATCTCCATCAACATAGATGATGCGCTTGATTCTAAAATGGTGTGTGAAATGTTGAACAACAACAAAACTCCAATTTTTTGGCTTAGTTGCAGAATACATGTGTTTAGTGAGTTAACAAATTAATATAAAACTTTGCAGCACATTAGTCCTTTTCAGATTTATTTTCTCTCAATTAATCCATCAAGTTCCTTAACCATATTTCACCAAAAAAACACTTCAAAACTGCCTTTCTATAGCTAAAATGCATGAATGACTAAAAAATCTTTATTTTCTAATTCTAATCGTCAAATCTTAAACTGAATTATGGTAGAAGATAGTTCATCATCATTGATCGTAGAAATTAGAAGATTTTATTGATTGAAATTTAGATACAACATTTTTTAACAAGATTTTTGACTAGGTTGATACAGTAACCGGGGAGGGGGGGGGGGGGGGGGGGGGGCGGGGGGCACAATAAAGTGGACCACAAAGTGCAAAATGTGATCACCAAGAAGTGAACATGAAGTGTGCTGTTTTTTATTGCTCAAAGCTGATTTTGAGCATTTTGGTCACTTTCTAGGGTGTCATATGGTATCTTACACGCATCTTCGTGAAAAGAACATTCTTAATTGAAACTAATTTGACCACTAGTTCTAAATCATGAAAATGAACTTTTCCAAAGCCTTGATTTCTTCATTTGGTGCCCTCTATTGTCTTTAGAGGATGTTTTTTTCAATATAAAAAACAATGTATGGTGAAAAAAGACGCACAAAAGTGCTGCGGAAGTGACCCTCCTAAAACAAATCCTTGCCTTACTTTTGGAACTCTAAACCAATCAATGAGTATATGAATTGACTATTTTAGAATACTTACTAAACATACAGAGGGCACCACTTAATTAAAAGTGAATTTTTGATAGTTTTTATTCTTTTATAGTCACTTTTTCAAATGACTGCATATACTTTGCTGGGATTTAAAGCCCTCATACAATAAATTTAAAGTATCTACTTTGCATGAAACTTTTCCAAGTTGTAGAAAAACAAGTTGAGAATCCATATTAGCAAAAAAAATGACTTTAATTACATCTTTCCAGCACTTTTGTGCAACTTTTGCAAAAGGGCTGAAATTGGCAAGGAGCTAAGCACTTTTGTGGTCCACTTTATTGTGCTTCTCCCCTAACTTCTTTTTTTCTTAGATTTTTTGCATTATGGATTTTGAGGGTTTTGGTGAATGACAGAGACTATTAAGTGAGCTAATTGTATAAAAACATTTACACACAGAAGACAAGTGTAGCATATTGAAAACAATAATTTTATTAAGTTAAATAAACAAGAATGCTAATTCATATTCTTTTCCTAGAAATTCCATTATTTTAAAAAAATTCAATCCATTGCAAATCAAACACATTTCAAATTCTAAAATTCCCAATCCATTGATTCATAGCATTGTAAGTACATTGTAACGGTGCAACTCAGATTTCAATGTGGTGAGAACTCTTGCTCATAGATCAATTGTTTTAATGCGAACAGAAAACCTTGAATTTTGTATGTCACTGCACAAATTACCATATAATATGAGGAACATGTCAAAGCCGGTTTTAACAAAGCAGTTGCATGATGAAACTCCTTGTATTCACATACAATGAGCTTGCAATATATATAAAAAAATATATCAATCACAAGATCAATGTTAACAACAAAGTTAGTCTGAGATACACTCATCATCACATTGATCATAAGAACTCAACATTTTAAATAAATCAGCCATACATGTGCTGTGCACAATCCGCTATCATTGAAGTTGCAGAAATACATCACAATCACTCACGACTCACGGAGGTTCATCAGCTCTAAGAACCAGCAGGTGCATCAAGTAGGAATGAAGATCCCAGAGCGTTCGTTGAGTGGCTGGGAGGTCTCCAATTCAAATCCCAAGGCCAAGGTTCACTTACTGAGAGATCTGCAGTTCAAATCCTAAGGCTGATGTTCACCCGTGGCAGCTTCAGCTCCGGGAGTGATTCGCCTTTCCGTCTCAGTTTTAGTTTTTCTCAATTTTGATTTTTCAATTCTTAACTATGTCCTAATGGACAGCACAACTGACAATATTATATCAACAGGGTGACCAAATCAAGGTCTCCTAATTGAGAGGACAGTTAACAAAATTATGTCAGATCGTAGTCAATCAAGTCACAAAAGTTCTTCTAGTGCCAGCATGTATTTGTGTTGGTTACTGTAATGAATGCTTGCTTAAAATAGAATATTAAGCCAAATATTTTATGCAACCCTTCAAGTACCAAAACATGCAAATTAGCACAAAAACCTGGTTTAACTTGCTGTAAACTAGAAATTAGTGGTTGACATGATGGTATTTACGTTGTACACGATGGTCACCATGTACATGTTGGCAACCTTTCTCGCCGGACAACCTGGCCATATTGACCTTGCGACTTTAGTCTATTGCCACCTTTCTGTATTTCAAACAGTCACGTGTGTTTGGACACTAAACATTGTTTTGCTGTAGTTTTGGAAGTGGTTTGCTTATGTCTAGGAATATGGCACTACAAGATATCACCAATATTGGATAGGGAATTTTGTATAGAGGAACTATAGTGTTAGAAAATAGATTTGCCCATGTTGTCAAGAAAGGTGTTTGAATTGATACACAACGGTCTTGATTGGAGTTTCCAGCATTGACGGATTCTGGAGCAACCAACATTGATTTATGGCTGGCTGGCAACTTGTATCCAATAGAACCTCTTACGGGAAAGCCACCACCGTATCAAACTTTGAAGAGCTACTTAGAATTATGGTGTCATGGTAATTTTGGACTCCTTGGATATTGTTATCACCTCATAAGCGCATGTGATCAAGTGCAGGACTTCCAACAACAATTTGAAGAGACACAAGTGCATTCTTTTCAAAAAATACTAGAATTGCAGGAATCTATTGCGTTGCTAACAAAAGAATTGTATGTTGCCAATAGCAGTTGCACACAGGGTGCAGAAGAGATTGAAGTATTGAAGAGGGAATCCAACTTATTCAAGTAAAGATGTGTAGCACTTGAAGAAGAGTTGCAAAGGACTGAACATGGTTTTGAAATCAACCTTCTCATTCCCATAAAACAGGGATAAGAAGTTGTTGATCAAGAGTTGCTGCGATTGGAGCAGGAAGTCATGGCAACATGAGAGGCCTTATTGAAGATGCAAAAGAAGGTGGAACGGATTGTAAATACTCTTGTAGGACCACAATATAGAGCATCCAAGGGTCTCTTTGATTTAGCCAAGACTGGTGGCGATGCAAGGGATCGCATAGCCAAGATTCGGAGTTTGTTGCAACCCGAGGTTGTTGAAAATATACAAGCTGAAAAAATAACGTGTAAAAAAAGGAACAACTATGTGGGAACAAGGATAACTAAAATGAGATTGGGCAGGCAATTGGACAACTATTGTTGAAAGGAGAGAATAGTTGTCTCAAGTTCACAAAACAGTGATGTTGCAACCAGCATGACTAACTACTACTTTAGAAATATTGGAGAGGAGCTCGGATCAGAAGCAATACTTGTAGCATCTGACATGACTGGAGTGTCTCACGAAGGATATGGTGAGATCTTCAAGACAATCAAAGGACAAGTGCAACTTGTTGACAAACGCTTGAAGCCAACATCGCTTCCAAATCCATACAAGGTACTTACATGTAGAAAACCATTCAATGAATTATGTATATGTCCTATTAGAAACGCTTAAACTCCGTTACTTGTTGGTCACACTTGTCGCAAACAAAGCATTTTCCTTGGAACATGCTATAAACTCTTGCATTTGATTCCAATGCAATGGAGTAAACCAACATTGTTGCCTACATTCCAACTTCATGTCACAAGTAAAATCTGTTACCAACACGTCTTTGCTTGGAACACACATAAATTCTATGAATCCCTATTGGAAACTAAGCATCTACTTGTTTCAAATTGATTGCTCGTTTTAAACGGACTTGTGTTGAGCAGGTTAATTTGTTGTGAAGAGAACAAAATTTAAAGTTGAATGATCTTGTTGGTGAGCATTGCCGCATTGAAAATAGGCAGGAGTTCAAAATGCAAGCTCAAGTCACCATCAAAAGAGTAAAAAAGAAGAAACCAGACATATCAAGAGTTGTTCTAGCATAATTTGTTTGTTGACCGTTTGAAGTTGTGCAAAGAACTATGGTGAAGCTGTACGGATTCACTACCAAAGGTGAATAATCTTCAATTTTAAAATACCATGCCAGTATGATGGAGACACAGTAGTTAATGTTATGACTTTCTTTAAACTGACCGTTTGAAACCAACAAAATGTGCAGAAGTTGGAAACAAGCCTTTGGTTTTTGTCTTGAAGATGGACAAAGCAGAGATTCTACATGGGAGGAAATTTGAAAGGATGAGACTATCGCTAATGAATTGTGTGTTAGACACAAGCATATAGAAAACCGATGACAAGTATTTTTTTGTCCAATCTGAAATGGATATCTTGCCTATAGCATGCTTTGAGGTTGCAAAGGAGTTCCATGAAGTACTCTTATGGATATTCCAACAAACTTGCTTCCCTACGCTCATCAAAGCACAAGAAGGGGGTCAATTGCTTATAATTGAGGGTGTTGGCAACTTCAAAGTAGAATATCACTTGTCTGCAGACATATAGACAATAATATGCTTGTACAAAATGAAACACGAAGCCAATGCCACACATTCATGCATATATTTCAACCAAGAGCGGAAAAAACTAGTGATGGAAACAAGGACATGTGCTACTATAGATGCTCAAAGAAGAAAACATACATGACATGGTCGTTTATTTGCTGGTAACGTCCGGGAGAAGCCACTCGCCATTGACATTGGAACATAATGGAATCCAATTCTACTTATTCCACTTGAGAGGGTACATGTTTGTACCTTGCATGCACTAACAAGAATGGTAGAGAAGATTCTTCACCTCTATTTTATGTTCATTTGGATCATGCAAAATGAAGAACATCAACAACAAGTCAAAGAGAATATGGAGAAGACGTTGTCAGCAACTGGACTTCACGGTGGAAATGTGCGCATCATTAAAGACCCAACCCTCAGTGGTGCTTCCAACGACGTTCCAATCAAACCATCCATGAGTGGTGGTACTACAACTAGGATGTTCCTACCATTGACTTGGTCCAAGCAAGATTAAGTTTGGAAGGATGTCTTGGGCTCTTAAAATAACACTCTTGATCAAATGAGACCATACAAAGATAAGGTCAAAATGTGAAAGGCATTGGAAACAATATTCCCATATTTGGTTGGCCTTTCATTGGATCAAGAGCAAAGGGAGACTTTTGGGACAAAAATTCACACCCGGGGGAGGCATTATGTGAAGTGCTTTGGAGAAGACCACGTCACACCTTATATGGTAATCAGCTCTTGATTCCAACGTCTACACTTTTCCTGGCAGATGCTTGCACTTGTAAGGTCACACTTGTATCCAACAAAAGGTGATTAGTCGCAGTTATTGCCAACATATATAGAATGTTTGCAAGATGCTACCACTGGTAAACTTTAGACATACAATGCATTTCACGTAGGTTGATTTAAACATTCAATGCATTTGATGCCGACTTCATGTGGAGGGTAAACTGATTTACTCCTAGATTTGTATTTTGAAGCATAACTAGGTGCAACATGGGCCTTGGTATGTGGAATTGTACGAGAGCCTTGTTGTTTGGAACATCCAGGGAATGAAATAATTGCATCATGTAGTCAAGGGTGCTAATAAGCATCACACTCAACATGGTGGAACAAAAGAAATAACAAGCTCCATCGTTCAAGAATACCAACATTGGTAGAGAAACATACAATACAGATTTTTCAAGCAAGAATGGATTATGGTTGTTGCCAACGAAAGGTCACTCGAAGACGAGGTAGTCATGGCTACAGAAAGAGAGAAAATGACGCCAGCCTACAACACTTCCAGTGCAAAGGATCAGCTAAAAGGTGGAGGGTTGGAAGATCAAGAGTGGGCTGATTTTGGGTGTCAAACGTAGAGACAAAGGTTATAGAAGATGGTCGGAGTGTTGATGTGTTGGAAACAAAGTTAGTAATTGCTACAAATGACCTTTCGGAAACAACTTAGTAGTGGGTAGTAACAACATGTTGGAAAGAGAGCTTGTAGCTGAATACTTCGTATGTGCTTCCATCATGGTTTGGTTTGTATATGTAATTTTGGCTATCTACAAAATTTAATGCAAATCCATCCAAAATACATCTTGATATTGAAGATTATGCACTATGAGATTTGCAAGAAATTCACTCTAAATATCATAGAGTTTTCAATGATTTATTCAATGTAATTATTATATTTTTTTTGCTTTATTGTTTTATTTTTATAACTTCTTAATTTTAAGTTATCTACAAACAATAATTTTATCAAAATTGATGATCTCGTTATGAGATTAATATAATTTTTCAAGTCAAAACAAAAATTAACCACTCAAACCCAAAAGACTTCGAATCTAACATTTTGAGATTTTATTTTGTTTTATTATATTATTAGTTTTGGTGTTTTTTGATGTTTTTTTGCGTTCTGTTTTCTTTTTTAATTTTCCACTATTTTTTTCATATGTCTTATTCAACCTATTAAGACTTTTATATTTCTACTTTTCATACCTTTCAAACTTTTACAATAATAGGTTCCATCTAAAATCTAATTGCATCGTCAAGTAGAGAGTTCGTGAAGCCTTTAATTCTTCAAGTTAAATCAAATTTTTAAATTTAAAATAAATAAATAAATAAAACAATTGTTTTCTAAAGACTTTGAATTTGCTATTTACCATTCACTGCTTACATAATGGTGTTGCTAGAAATCACATATGTACCTTCTATTTTAGAATTTCATTATGGTCGGTGAAAATTTGAAAATTTGAAATAATATTATTTATGTGTTGGGCCTATTTCCATTCTATGGTTTTTATGAAATCTCTATAAATCATTAAAAAGTGTAATAAGAAATGGACTTCTTTGAAACTGTCAATACTATACAAAGTATCGAGGATAAATTGTGCATATTTTGGTTTGAAATTAAACACGAAAGTCACATTGACAAATGTCTTTATTACCTTCTAATCTTTAAATGTAATAACCAATGCACTTTTGTACTAGTTTATTGAATTAACCTTTGGAATGTGCTATTTGAATATCCAAGCCTTTAGTGTCATAACCAAAACTAGACATGGTATTCAAAGCATAGTGAAGATTGAGATTTTGAAGGTGCTTGAACTTTGTTGTTGTTTTAAACCTTTAATCAAACAATCCTTTTTGGAAATCATAAGTAAAAGAATGGTTTTATTTTCTTAACTATAAATCTTGTCCTCTATCATATTTTATCCTTCTTCACATTTCTTATCTAACCTCTTGAGGTTTTAATTTTTTTACTATTCCTACATTTCAAACTTCTACTTTTAAAGGTGCTATATAGTCTTATTTTTCTATCATCAAATTGAGTGTGCTTGAAGTCATGTTTTCTCCAAATTATATCAAACTTTAAATTTTTTTAAAAATTAATGTTTTTAAAAAATATCAAATTTTCTACCCATTACCTAAATAATCACAAGATAGTGTTGCAAGAAATCAAATATGTACCTTTAATTTAAATATTTAAATATGGTTGGTAAAAATTTGATAAAATTTGAAAAATGTGATATCTTTAAAAGATTTTTATATTGAGAGGAATCAACTTTTTCACCCTTTTTGGACAAGATGTTAAGATACAAAAACAAACTCTACTTTGTAAGTTAAAAATGTGAACAAAAAGGTTATTTAATTTTAATTATATATTCCTCTTTAGAAAATAATGTTAAGTTTTCTCTTTTGATCTGTCGATATTTTTAGGTTTGAATTTATAATCAAACAAATTTTATTATTGCTTATATAATAAACTTGTTTCCATTCTATGATTTTTATGGAATGTGTGAAAATTGTCAAAGAAGTAATCACCAGTTGGTAGTAACAACTTGTTGGAAACAAAGCCAATAGTTGCGAGTGATGACTTGTTGGAAACAAAGCTTGTGCTTCCAGCATGGTTTGATTTGTATATGTAATGAGGCTATATACAAAATTTAATGCAAATCCACCAAAATTTCATCCAAAATAAATTCAGATTATCTTAATGAATTACATGGGATACAAAATCTACACCATTGCTTGAAGTGTTTTTCACAATTACCCATCATATGGAGGTGATGTCATGTAAGCTTCAATAAGTCACATATCCATAGGGTTCCATCATTGCATTTTCATGTGGTTGCCTTACTTGATTACTTCAACAATCCTTTGTTGCCACCCCCTTTATGTTGAACGTCTTTCAAAGCCAATTGCATTCAATTCCTACCGTCCCAGTACTTTTCTACTATTTCTAGTTTCCTCACTCACTTTCACTGACTTTCCACTTCCTTTGAGCTTGTTTCTGCACAAAGCTTGTTTTTATTGTTTCTTTTATCTTTCGTCATTTTCAACATTCACTCGCTCTCCATTCCCGCGTCTACCTTTTTTATTGCCCGCCATTGTTTTTGCACCTCTTGTTCTTTCTAATTGTCCTTCCATTTCCCTATATCAAGCTTGTTTCCAACATGAGTTCGTCTAAGAGGAGGTTGCAATCCAAAAGCCGAGTAAAAGCGAAAGCCGTGGCCGAGGAGGAGCATGAGCGTTCTCCAAAGAACAAGGAGGTCAAACCAGGACCAGAGGGGATTACAAGCTTGGAGTGGGAGACTCCATTCGAATTGAAAGGCATTCCACCGAAGTTGCTTGAGCGCCTCTAAGCATTGGCACGGATGCAATTGAAGAGGAACAACACGACGTATCCGCCAAATATTTTTGTAGATGCGTTTGGGCTCAACAACAAAGGACCCATGCCCACCAAGGTCTCCAAAGCCATGGTTCCGAGGTCTTGGTACAATCAAGTGTGGCCACTTGGCAAAGGTGTCAACAAGAATTGCCACTACTTCTAGCAATGTTGCAATGAAGAGGCAAAGGCCAAGTACAATTAACTCTACATGGAAGTGTACGGAGAAGCACCAGATAACAAAGCATTCAGCTAGTCCTTCTTGCAGGCATGCATCTACCATTTCAAGAAAGGCAACCTTGTCAATTAGGTAGGAGCACCAGCTGTGTTTAGTGAGAAATTTTTTTCCCACGCTCAGCAAAATCCCATGAAGTTGAGGCCTCTAGCTATCAGGTGTCAGCTTGAATTCATACTGAAGGAGGTGGCAACGTTTATGAATGAAGTTTGCAAAACATGGGATGATGGTGGAGGGTCGGCTATAGTTGGCAACATGAAGGAACTGTTCCAGCAAGATACTGGTGGTAGTACAAAGGGCAGTGGAACCGGCAAGCTCAAAGATTTGCTGGAGGAAGGCTACGAAAGAATAAGGAGCTTAGGGTGTAGGAAAAGACTAGGAGACAAGCCTCGTTGCAACTTGATGAGGAGAAATTTGAGTTTGGAGCAGAGGATGAACGCCTCCAAACACAAGCAACGTATTTGCGCAGCAAGGGCAAGGAACTACAGTGAGCCGGGAATGGGGAGATGAAAATCCTTAACAATAGGGAGGTTGCAAGCTTGAGGGCAAGATTCAAGAAAACAATCTGGAGTGGGACGCGGATGACATCGACAGTTCTGCAGCATATGAGGGCAAGGCTGTTGCTGCAGAGAAGTATAAGAAGATAGAGGAAGAACTAGCACAACTCGAGGAGCACTGCAACGTCGAGAAAGCAGCTCAAGCATCCATCAAGCCGAAAGCGCCTGTTGGAAATAAAGGGTTGGATGCGGCTGTGGCCCTAGTTCTTGAACTAGACAAACCTTGTCCACGGTGCCAACTCAAGTTTGTTGCCAACACCGTGTTTCCTTTATCTTGTGGTTTTTTATTCTATCCTTGGTGTTTGTGGGCAGAACTTCTTGCAAGAGGTCGTGCATGTTCTCAGTGAAAAAAGGAAGGCGACTCTTGGTGGATAGAAGCCTGGAGGTTTGATGCATTGGCAACACCAAAACTACAAGCCACCAAAGACACTGCAAACAACAAGTCACTTGTTGAGCTAGATGGTAAATCAAACAAACAAGCTGACATCTTCATGATAAGGAAGAGAGCAAGCTCTAGTACATTTGAGGGTAAACCAACTCAAAAGATGGCAACGTTGAATCTAGAACCTTTACCTGTGGTTGGTAAAGATGAGCATAAAATCTCCACTCCTTTGTCTTGTCCTATAAAATACATTTGGAGATTTTTTTGTTTTATATTCCGAGAGCAAGCATCTAAGAAGATTGAAGCCATCGTTGAAGATGTGACATACTTAGCTCTTCATAGTACGTTTTTTTGGAGCGCTTTCTGGTTCCACCAATTGTATTGTAGTTCTTTCCAACAAGGAGTTTTGGTAGTCTTCTCCACTTGCTTGACTTGTCGTTCCCAACTTATTGTTAGTTTCCTGGATGTTTTAATGGTTGCTAGAAACTTCATAACTTATAAACTCAAACAATTTTGGGGCTCTTTGTTTGCAACAACTTGTTATACTAGTTTCTATTATTGTTATTGGAAACCAATTGTTGAAGACTCGCCTTCTAGAGCTTGTTGCTAGTGTTGAGAATGGATGTGGTCTTTATTCAACACCAAATGAACATGTAGCCAAAAGAAAGGGAGAGAAGATGCCCCGACACAAGAACGAATATGAAGCCTGCAAAAAGGAGGGACAAGGCATTTCAAAGGACAAAGAGGTAGAGACAACAAAGAAAAAAGGAGGATGAAATGAAAGACGCAATTGCAGGTTTGCAACTTGTAGTGGGTCCATAGTCAAGGGGTGGATAGTTGCAGCCTATGGAGGTTGATGTTGTCAACGCCGAAGGTCTCACTATACGTGCTGCCGAAGGTGTCACCAACATTTGAGTTGCAATTGCCACCGATGCTGTCATAATAGCTGCTAGTACTAAAGTTGCCACTAAAGAGTCTCCATCTCACGTTTCTTCTAGTTTAGAGCAGTCTCCTCCATCTTCCTCTGATGTTGCAAAACTAGATGCATTGATGGACAGCATTACGAGCACCTAGTGCCCAACATACGACATGCTTTGGGACTTAGAGTGGTTGGTGGTGGAACATGGTGTTGGAAACATGATTTAGGCCTTTTGTTTAGAACATAGACTTAAACGTTAGAAGTACTCATGAATGTTTCCATCATGTTTAAATTTCCCAACTCCACTTTCGTGCATATCAACCTTGATGGGAGTAGAAATGTAATTTCTTCTATATTGCATGGATACAATATTTTTTAATTGTATTGATGAACACTTGGTGTGAGGATGTATACATATAAGAGCCATGATGTGCTCAGAATCTTCATGTGTATTGTAATTTGCAAAGCACACTTGTTGCCATTGGAGCGATATCCTTGAAACATGCTACAAATTGGCACCACGTATTTCCAACTTACATTTGTTTCCAACATTCAAAGCACTAGAGCATCCTTGCACTTCTTCCTATCATCTATAAAGTGATGAGGTCATCTCAAAGAGGCGTTGACACAATTTATTAAAAAACAAGTTTATTGATACAGAAATACAGCCATACACAATTTACTATCACGGCTGTTGGTTACATATAAGTCCTTTTCTACTTATGATCCTCAAAAATATTGCTTAGTCTCTAACTGTCTATTCAAACGAGCATTGTACATGACAGCAATTTGTTTCCAACGCGCTGCTCTAAGGAACACTATCCAAAACACTGCACGTGTTTTCATCAAGGCAGTTCGGAAAAGCCATCTCCCATTCCCTCACTTTGTTGCCAACGTGATATTTTTTTCAAGACGCACTACCTGAAGTTCTATTATGTTTCCAACATACTAAGTCTATGAGACAATCTTCATTACAGGGGAAAGGTCGTATGTGAGCGGAGAGCGGAGAGCAGAAATCGGTGAGCGGTAAATTGGAAATTTTAGGACCAGTCTAGGGTTTAGTGTCGCCTTAGACTGCGCATTTTAAGCTCATATTTTGAAACATTTTTCAAGAAATGTCACCCCATGTATGGGGTTTTGTGAACATATCCGCATAAAAAAAGATGTCTCATGTGCAGATATCCTCTCTTTCTCGTACAAAAATTAGGGTGACGTCATCATGACATCATGGTGAATAGATTGTATGGACATCTGATTTGAAATAGGAGCAAAATACCTTGCAAAATACCTTTACTTGAACGAGGAACACCTTCCACTTTGCCAATATAAAAGTTGGCAGTCAACACAAGAGCGGAAGTTTGCATGGTGTCTTGACCTTCCTATGTGGAAGGCAATCTTGGAATTGGGAAGCCAGTAGAATCTGGAGGAAGCTCTTTACTTGAACGAGGAACACCTTCCACTCAGCCAATATAAAAGTTGGCAGTCAACACAAGAGCGGAAGTTTGGACATCTCCTTCATCTCCGTCGTCATCGTCCGCTTCAGATTCATTGCTGTGATAATTTCGCTGTTGAGGTAGAAAATGGACATGTATCGTAGGTCTCTACTGTGCAATCCGTTCATTTTGGGGCAATCGATACTCTAGTATCCTTCCATATCTTTGAACCAGCTTGCACATCTTTCATCCACCAAAATCAACACGAAAAGTAACTTCCAATTATGCTTGAAACCTGAAAACAAAATGCAATGGACTCACCACATACTAAGCCATTAGCTAAGAAACTTGCGGATCTAGAACAATGAAGCCGCATGCGTTTCATCTTGTTCAATTGTGCTTCTCCATTAATCGATGATAAAACTTGTACATAATATAGGCCGACCCGCGCTAGCACAATTAGGACAAATCCGCTCTTTAATTACTAGCTACACCAAAGCTAAGCCAAGCTAATTCTAGAAGAACCCCGTATACGGGTAAGCTCTATGGAAGGCGGCTCCCAGGTGTACTTGCAGATGTCGACAAGTCGAGAAAACGCAATGCCTGCCTCATAGTTCCAAATTGCAGTGAGGTCCTTGGAATACACGATGTTCTCCCTCAAAATCCGAGAGTACTCCTCCACCTCAGCCTCAATCTCCAGAATGACTTCGATGAAACGCACGTCCCCAAAGAAGCTCTTCATCTCCACCTCCGACTGCGGCCCCGCCATCCTGAAGTTCGAAAAAACAGAAAGAGAAGCAAAGAGGGAGAGGAATGAGAAGAGGGGAGAGCACAGAAAGGAGAGAGTATGAGAAGGGAGGGAGGAGAGATTGTGAGAAGAGGGGAAGGAGGGACGCCCTTATAAAGGGCGCCTCTCTCACCAGGGTTAGGTCAGAAAGGGGGGCGCCGCAAAGGCGCCCTACTTATAAAGGGCCGGGTGGCCCCCTTCATCAAGGGGGATGCCCATTAAAACCCATTGAAGAGGGCTCTCGGTGCCGAGAGCCCTATGGCCGGGAGGGCCACCTGATACCGAGAGCCCCCATGGTGATAGGGCTCTCGGTACCGAGAGTCCCTACTAGGGACCCTTGGTACCGAGAGCCCCATCACCATGGGGAATCTCGGTACCGAGAGCCCTTAGGGCAAGGCCGCCGCCTGAGGGTGGCCACCGCCCCCAATCGGTGGCCGCCGCCTAAGGAAGGCGGCGGCCTCCTCTCCTCCCTTGAGGGTTGGAAGGGTGGCGCCCTTCCAACCCTGGGAGGAGGCTCCCTTCCTCGTGATTGGGAAGGAGCGACCTTCCCAACCCTAAGGAGGGAGGGCTTCTTCCAGGGTTGGGAGGGAGCCGCCTCCCAGCCTACAAAGAGGAGGCGGCCGTGAGGGCTTGGTGGGGCCGATATAAGGGGTCCCACTCTCCCTCACAACTCACACTTCTCTCCTCACTTCTCTCTCTCACTCTCTCTCTCACTCTCTCCTCTCCATTCGGACTCGTCTCTCCTCTCCTTCTCTTCTTCTCTCTTCTCCTTCTATCTTCTCTTTCTCTCTCCTCTTCTCTCTCTCCTCTTCTCTCCCTCCTTTTTCTCTTTAGAAAGATGGTTTGCAAGGTGGTGAAGGTGGCTTCCAAGGGGCAGTGCTCGAAGACAATTGGCAAGAAGAGGGGAAGGGGAGAATCCAGTTCTGGAGGATCCATGGTGGAGGTGTCGAAGGTGGAGGTTCCCAAGGTGGAGATGCCCAAGGTGGAGGTGCCAAAGGATGAGGAGCCGAAGGAGGAGGGCAATTTCTTTGGAGGTCAATGGGTGCCTTATGGATGTAGGGGAGATACCCTCATTCTCACCATTGTTGAATATGAAGGGGAGACTGTCCACATGCAGATGGAAGATGCTGAAGACTATGATTCTGATTCTCATCCCTATTGGTTGGGCTTCGAAGATCGAGAGGCGGCACAGGCTTATCGGCCGAAGTTGGAAGAAGATGCAACGCGTGTGGAGGAGATCATTGCCCCAGAAAACAAAGCGGATGTAGTTGAGGATGAAGTAGCCTAGACATTTGTAGATGGTAGCCTAGAAATTGGCTAGGAATGTGTGCAAATTTTGGGGTACCGTGTTGCTCAGTGGAGTGGTGCCTCTTTGGCAGGTTCAATGCCCTTGTGTAGAGGTTTTTGTAAACCGTGTACCATTTTGGAAGTACTATAAATGCGAGTTATAATGACAACCTTAAAGTTGTTATGTTTTTAATCTTTATTCACACTATCATTTTAATCTTTAAATTATTGATTTTGATTTCCTTTTCTTTCCCTTTATTATGTCATTTGATTAATGTTTTTACTTTTATTTTTTATTTTTATTTTTGCTTTGGTTCTGTAATTTAAATGAGTCCCGAGTCCCGAGACCCCAGTTCCAAGTCCCGAGTCCGAGACCCGAGACCCGTGTCCCGAGTTCCAAGACCCGAGTCCCGAGTCCCGAATCCCGAGTTCCGAGTTTCGGGTCCCGAGTCCCGACTCCCGACTCCCGACTCCCGACTCCTGACTCCCGACTTCCGACTCCCGACTCCCAACTCCCGACTCCCGACTCCCGATTTCCGACTCCCCAGCTGCGAGCCTCGAGTCTCGCCGCGACGCGGGACAAAGAGTCCCGCCGCGAGCAGGGATAGGGAGTCCCCCCCGCGACGGGGGACAAGGAGTCCCCTTGAAATCCTGGCCGGCTCCCGAGGAACCCTTCCTCCACATAATACTCTCTGTGGAATCGGCAGGCCCCCCCCTCCTCGGTCTAAGAGAGTTCAGAGACACACTTTTTTTTGGAAGACCACCCACCCTCCCTCCCTACCTCCCCCCTCTCCCTGTCTCAACGCGACTCCCGACCCCTATCCCTCTCCCTCGCAGCCACTCCCTCTCCCTCTTCCTCTCCCTCTCCCTGTCCCACTCCCTCTCCCTCTCCCTGTCCCACTCCCTCTCCCTCTCCCTGTCCCACTCCCTCTCCCTCTCCCTCTCCCTCTCCCACTCCCTCTCCCTCGCGGTCACTCCCTGTCGCTCTCCCTCTCCCTCTCCCTCTCCCTTGCAGCCACTCCCTCTCCCTCTCCCTCTCCCTCTCCCTCTCCTTCTCCCTCTCCCTCTCCCTCTCCCTCTCCCTCTCCCTCTCCCTCTCCCTCTCCCTCTCCCTCTCCCTCTCCCTCTCCCTCTCCCTCTCCCTCTCCCTCTCCCTCTCCCTCTCCCTCTCCCTCTCCCTCTCCCTCCCTCTCCCTCTCTCTCGCGGCCACTCCCTCTCTCTCTCACGCGTGGTCACCCCCTCTCCATGTCCATGTCCCTCTCCCTCGCAATCTCTACTCGTCACTCTCACTCTCCCTCTCCATCTTCCATATGGAGAACAAATATTTAATGTGCAATATTGGGCTTGCTCGATGGGGTACGACAACAAGACCGATAATTACAACAATACCACAATTTTAAATTAAGGAAATATAGGATTCAATAAAATAGTTTGGTCTTAATATTGACAATATGTATCATAATACTCTGAGTCCTCATCACCTGGATCCCATGTATTATCAACTGCAGCCTGCAAATGTAGGTACTCCTTAACTGCCTAGTCATATCTCCGCTTCGTCTTCCGTTTCTTTGGGGAAGGTAATGCAGCCTGGTGTCTTGCTGCCTGCTCAGCGTAAACAGGCATGCGGATGACCGTAGCTGCCGGCGACAAGGGAACTCGGGCCACTCTGCATACGAAGGCAGTACCTGAGAAAAGACGATTCTAAGCCTGACTGTTAGAATCACAAAATGTTCAAAATTTCTATCTAATACGAGACCTGACGACTACACTCACTGCCTGCTCTTCGGTCGGATTTCCGGAGGATGGTAAGCCAGATCTTCTTCTCCAAGCAGGATTGGAGGAACCTCGTCATCGTCGTCGTCGTCTTCGTCTTCTTGGTCACTGTGATGGCCCCCGGCAGGTGCACGGGGAACCAAGTCAGATCTCATCGGAGCAAGAAGTTCCTTAAATATGTCCTCGTCCTCCTCAATAGCGACAATGTGACGGCCACGATTGCGACACACTTGTATGGAGTCGCCTACATAAGTCGACAAAGAAGGGAGTTAGTGTTAAGGCAAACTACAATCTGGAAGTACGGGAAAGTCAGTATCATAAGATTGTAAGCCCGGACCTGTTCCCGCCGTGAGGTCAAGGACAATGCCTCCAGGGGATGTGCAAGATAAAACGATGCAGCCCCAGAAATACTCATCAAGTTCTTTAGGACCACGCCAAGGCCGATCGCCGTTCATCTTCATAGTCTTGGCGTTAGCCGAGTTCATAAGGACGTTTCCCTTCACAACGTCAATATCTCCACTGTGGGTTGGCTTCAGGGTGAATGCAGAGTTCCGAGTGCAGGCGGAGAGAGATGCTGGCCTCGGATCCGGAGTGCATCTGACCCACCCTCAAAAGGTTAGTGGTCTGAGCCTTAGATGGAACCCGAAGTGGCAGTATGTTGAAGCCGGTCCACTCCTTAAACATCTTGAACCCGAGGCTTGGGCAGAAGGACCTGATAGTCTTCCTTGTGGAGTTATCGTTAGTGTAAACGAAGACAAGGGCGCCATCATCGTGCAAGAAATTATGGGCAAACACAAACGTGTTCTTGAACGAGTCTTTGTGAAGGACATTCCACTTAGGGACATCCGAGGCCGTTCTTGATATGCCTGGTACCGGAGAGTTGTCCGGAACCTGGGCAACTACAAGGTCCACCATTCCGTCCTTCATCTGATTCCTCCCATAAACCCGGCAGGTTCTATCATAATTGCACTGGCTCGCGAACTTGTACACCGCATCGAACTTACATTTATTGATCATACCATTCATGATCAAATCGAAAGTATAGGAGTTCCCTGATGGCAAAGGTCCATCCAGTCTACGTTTGGACTTGGGAGATTTAGGGGACTGCTGTCCTCTTCGTTTATCACCCGGTGACCCTACAACTGAACCAGTACCACCGTCTTGTGATGCAGTGGTCCTCTGCGCTACGCGTCTTCCTAGCTGCGCCTGCGATTTCTTTCTCCTCTGACCAACTTTCGGGTCCTCCGCTGCAGCCTCTTTGACGTCAGGTACTTCCTCCGGAGTGGCGTTAACAACACCTAGTTGTCTCTTCAGATCTTCCTCGTCGGCGGGGCAGAAAGTCTTTGCACACTCGATGTACCACCCGCATTCCTTGAGATGCGTCGACGGAAATGTGTTCTTCAGGTACTTCGTGAAGATGAACGAGTCATGGCCAGGCTCAGTCTAAGTATCCATCCAATCTGGTTCCTCCGTGATCGCCGCCTTTGGCATCAACTCCCTCTTGTAGTATCTACAAAATAGAGGGAATTGGGTCAAATTACTTAATTGCGCAAAGGCCAAACTAAACAAAACTATAAGCTGACCAATGTTTTGATACTCATCCATAGATAAACCGGCTGACGATGAGATGGCCCTTAGGCACCTGGTCCCAAGTGTCGTTCTGCTGGAATGTATGTTTCCCACCAAAGACAGCTGGAAAAGCCTTTTGCCAAACCTTCTTCTTCCAGTAGTTTAGGTACACTTGCCAGGACTTCACTTCCTTAGTCCAGACTGGAACCGGATCTTCAACCAGGATAGGCTCAATCTTCTCCGTGATCTCGTCCTCCAGCAGCGCATAGAAGCATGCTTTGTGCAGCCAAGCATGAAGTTGAGATTCAGTGCACGAAGACCTCAGAAAACTGTTTGCAGCCCTAGTATTATCAGAGCCGTTCCACATCTACAGCCAACGCACTTTATAGATCCCCTTTACGTTAGTGGTCACAATAAGCTGAATTTGTCTAGCCCCATCTCGCACTTTTGATTAGGGCGATTGTTGTAATGGTTCCGAATCTGAAAGGACGTAAACCCAAACAACGTAAGAATCAAAGTCATGCCATAACAAACGCTCATCAGGCCATTCCTCCATTGCAGCTACACCACATTCTGGAGGCGATAAAGAACGTCAGTGACCGAAACACTCGAACCTTCCAAGAAATCTGCAAATACAAACGGCTCATCAATGCCAAACATGACGAGCCGCCTGTCTTTGCAGCTCACCTAGAGGGTCAAAATATTTTGGATAGTAACGTTCTACTGGTCATCATTTGAAGTTAAAACACATCCTACGTAAAGTGCTAACTCATCAGGCAACAGTCAAGTAGCAATATAACACCCAAAAATGTCTAAGTGGCTAGAAACCCGACCGCGCCTTTGAGGCTGGGAAGGGGCTCTCGATACCGAGAGCCCCTTCCGGGCCTTAGAGACGCGGTCGAGGATGGAGGCCAAAGGGCCCGTAAAGGCCCATTTGGGCCGGAAACCCAATCGCGCCTCTGAGGCCCGGAAGGGATTCTCGGTACCGAGAGCCCCTTCCTAGCCTCAAAGGCGCGGTCAGGATTTGGTAATTAGGGGCATCTTTGGCCCCTTCGAGCCGGAAACCCAACCGCGCCTCTGAGGCCCGGAAGGGGTTCTTGGCACCGAGAGACCCCTCCAAGCCTCAGAGGCGCGGTCGAGTTTCTGGTCCGAAGGGACCTTTACGGGCCCCTCTCAACCCAACAGGGGCCGGTTAGGGCCCCTTGGGGCCGGTTCCCCGACTGCGCCATTGAGGCCGGGAGGGGCTTCTCGGCACCGAGAGACCCCTCCGAGCCTCAAGGGCGCGGTCGGGAATCCGGCCCCAAGGGGCCCTTGGAGGCTCTTACAGGCTCTTACAGGCTCTACGCGGCCTCAAGGGCGCGGTCGGGGTACTGGACCACAGGGCCTCAACCGGCCCTCAATAAGGAAAAAAGAAATTACTTACACAAATCTAACTAAAAAATGTCAAACAACTACATACCTTTGCGATAAAATCCTTCCCATTCTTAGGATTTGCAACCGCTTGGAGCTTGCTGAAGAGCTTGTTTAGCGCTTCTTTTTTCTTCAGAATGTGATTGAATATAACCCCACGTAAACGCTCCCCTGTTTGCTTGTTCAGCGGCGTCGTCTGCTTGTAGTTGTTGCATGCTTTCTCGCTTGCACCAGCTATTTCTTCCTGCCACATTCAACCCCGAAATTTAGTATAATTATGTAATTCGAAATACTCTATAAATCAGATAGGAGTAACTAAGTTTAAAGGATTTACCAAGAAGAGGTGGTTGACCATTGTCTCAGAAAACAATGGATACCAAGTATTGGTCGACTTGTTCTTCTCCCTCAGGTACTCTTCCTTGCTGAGCACATTCTTAAAATATTTTATAGGTAGCTGCCCATACTTGTGCACCATCTCGATCTGGTGCAAGACATTTGTCTTGACAGGCGCCTGCTCATTTGACCTGTCACGACGTATGATATTAGATATCACGAACTTCATCTAATGAAATCCACGACTTAGCATTGAGTAAAAAATTTAAGCTCTAGTCTGGGAATGGTACTTACTTGTTAACTGAATGCACGGCCTTGAGAATACTCGGATAAAGATTCTTATTGATCTCAAGGACCAAGCAATCTGGCATACCGTGAAGGCGATGCCAGTCCATGTTGCCCATCTTAGCTTCATCGATGTAGCGCTTCCAGGCCGTGTAGCGGTGATTGCCATCGTAAATGAAAAACATCTTTCCGCAAAGTGGCTTCAAATCGGGGTCAGAATTCAATTCTAACTCAAATTCATTATACAACTGATCCCATGCAGAACTCCATTTCTCTCTGATTTCATCTGTAACCAGCTTCTCCCTCCCTTTCGAATCGGTCAGAGCCACATAGAACACTGCTGACCCTACTCTATACCCGGACTGGAACTCGCTTTGCAACCGTAAGACCTCAGACTCCAACACTGGCCTAACTTCGGGCATACTAACCATCCGGCATAAAGGAATTCTCAACCTTGAGAACTTCTCTATCGGCAATTTCGGACTCTGGTTGACTGCAACAAAGGTGTCGTTCTCGAACTCCTTGATCATCCGAGCCTCTATCTCCGCTGATGTCACACCCTCGTCCTTTCCTAGAGGGTTGTTCGGCGGTTCCTCCCCCTTCTTAACCCGTGGCCATGTGAGCTTAGCCGGCGGCGTGTCTGCATGGTCCTCCTCTTCCTCCTCTTCATCCACCAGTGGATCGTTCTCTTTCGCCTCCACCTCGGCTTTCTCCGCCCTCTTCGGTGAAGGTGTACTCTGCAATGTAAGCGCCGCACCTACGTTCACGCCCTCGGCCATGGCCGTCTCCTTGTTGACATTGCCTGCCACTTCCTCCCGTTCAGACAGCTCCGTCGCCTGCAAGTCCATGCTCCCGTCCTGCCCCTCCCCTCCTTGCCTCAGCCCAGCAGCTACAACCTGCGTCTCTTCTGCAGCCGCCTCCTGCGTCTCCTCTACAGCCGTCTCCTGCGCCTCCTCCTCTCCGTCTTCCTGCAACAATGTATCGCAACCTAACTAGTCAGCTGAGTTGAACCCTTTCTAAAACCCTAGATACATACTTAGGAACTGGACGCTCTGACGATGCCCTAATAACTTTTCCCGCCCTTACTTCAGGGAGTACTATCTTACCTGCTCTCGCTGGATAGCAGAGTCCGCAATTCTATCCTTCTTAGACTTCTTGTACTTTTTGGGACGCTCCTCCCTACTTGGCCTCTTCTTACTTTTCCTTTCACTTTCTGATGACCTCTCATCTCCAGCCTTCTTCTTTCTACCCTTCTTCTCACTTCCTGGTGACTTCTCATTCCTGGACGACCTCTCCTCCCCATGGCCCTTCTTCGACCTACCCTTCTTCACCTTCCCTCCATACTTAGGGTTAAACATGGCGACAAACTATGTAGACCGACCCGCACCCTACAAACCCTAACGACGACACCCTAAACAGAACCCTGACTGCACTACACTACCACACACAAAAACCACAACGCAGTGTAAGCCAGGCACAGCAAGGCTGCGAGCTAAGAACACCACGAGGGGGCACAGAGAGACTGAGCATGGAGCTTCTCCCCCTTCTTATACCTGGCCTCAAGAACAAGGGCGCACAAACTAATGATGTCTACAATTAACACACGTACCTCTAAGCACTCAGGTATGGTGACGGGAATTGATTGCTGGAGCGGCGTCACACACTACGATGGCAATGTCTCACACAACCCGCCTCCCTTTGCTACTCGAGGTACTGCTATGACGGGAAGTTTTGCGAAGTCCCAACTCAATGCCTTCACGGTCTCGCCAAACCCCTCAACATGTTGCCTCCGTTCCTCAGCCTGTCTCATCCTCGAAGCTGTCAGCTGCTTCGAATTTGAAAACAGCTTGTCTCTCCCCTTCCTCTTTCTCTTTCTCTCTTTCACAGGAGTGGCGACCACTTCAGTTGAATCATCGACATGCATCTGTGACACTATCTTGCTCTCTTGTTATACTAAACATCCCGCAGAATGCCGCTCCATGCTTTAATATATCTCTCGTCATGATGAGTACACTTATTTATGACGCTTCCAACTCTTTTGGCGCCCTTCCAAATAAAGATTTCCTTAACTCAAAATTCCTAGAATTGGCGGCTGAGATCCCTCCCCTTTTTCCCATGTCAGGGAATTTACTCTGACACGGTGGACCAGCCCTAATTATATTCAGTGGCAGTCAAGAGACGGCTAGCCCTTATTATAGAGCCTTGTTGTGGCTGGTGATTTGTCGCATGATCGTCTTTTCAAGTAAACATAGGGGGCCCGTAAACCCAGTCATCATCCCCTTTGAGTCCGTCAGGAATTCATCCTCTCTTCAACATTTGTCTCTGATATGACAAGTTCAGATTAGCAAATTCAAACGTATAAATGCAGTGGAAAATGCTGCGACAACCCTCTCAATTCTGCACTTCGTTGATTGTGTCGCTCTTTCTGAACTCCCTACGCCATGGCGCTACCTGTCCCGGCTCAGTTCCTAGGTTCCATTTTTCTTTACGCACATGGCGTTGGAATTCCGCTTACGTTTCGGGTAGATGATGATGGGTACGCTCTTGTGTCATGTCAGCGTCTTAGTCTTAGGTTCCTGTATCAAGGAGACACCATTAGCGTCGAGGAGGAGATTTGTGATGACCTCACTGGAGAGATCACACATACACTAGGCCAGGTCTCATTCGTGGACGAGAGGGATTGTAAGATGTGGAGGCTCACGCCTGGTAGGTTTAGAGTCTACGGTCTCACGGATTCCCAGATGGCTGCGTCCACCGAGATCCTGACCCCCAGACGGTCCTCCACTTGCACCATCCAGACACCAGGAGCGGTAGACGTGAAGTTGAAGACCGACTCTGCCTCAGATACGCCTCTCATTGCCAAAGTTAAAGTCGAGCCGGGCTTAGATACCCCGGTTATCAATCTCTCCTCTGACGATGACGAGAGCCCACGGACTCAAAAGTCAGCCGGATATATTCCCGCCAGAGAACCTGTCCGTCCCGAGGCGGCCATGGACACTCGCGCTTCGAATCTCATGGTCGTGCGCGCTTCTTTGGACGAGTCCGTGAGTATTGTATCGCTGTTGAAGAAGCTTACTTTGCGGTCGGGTAAGAAGAACCTCCTGAAGAAGTTAGACTACGATTCCATCAGACATGAGAGGGTGGAGTATCTGCCGGCGGAGTTCAACGGTGACGTCATCTTTGAACTGCCATTTGTTGGATCCTCTGCCTCACGATCAGCCGCCAAGTCCATGCAAGGCATGGATAAGAGGTACGATGGGCACGTGTGGACGAAGACGATCACCACCAACATCTCCAACAATATGGGCCTCTCTTTTCATTCGTCTTCATGTGCAGGCCATTTGCGGTGCGAAACAAGGACTGCGGGTACCTTGAGCGCGATCATTGCATCTTCGACATGAATGAGACCGAATTTGACAGATGCACGTTGCAGGCGTTTGCTGTGGGTGACGAGGCTCCGAAAGAATCCACTTTGGTCTGCAAGGTATGTAAGGAACCTCCCGTATGCGTTGCCACTTGTAGAGCAAGGATATTTTATGTTTCGGGAAAGGGCAATAGGACACGGGCGTGCATCCACGTAGGATCCCACGACCACCCTGTCAAGGTGGGAGACTACTGGGACATTAAGGTTGAGATAAGTAGTTTGATAGAAAACCAGATCGAGAACACACCCAAGGCTACGAAGAGCGCCGTTGTACTAGAGGCCAGCAAGGACCTGATTGGTAGTTTTTTATTACAATCGGAGGATGATCCACCCAAGACGCTCACTCTTCAAGAGCTTTACTCGTTGCTCGATAGGTGCAAAGATATGGCGTCGCCTAACATTAGGAACAAGGTCGTTACTTTTAGGTACCTTAGACGGTATGGGGTAATGGACAGCATAACGAAACTGCGGGGACTCAGCACATGGGATTTCGTACAGAACAACATGTTCCCTGGCCAAGGGTCAGAATTTGACAAGGTCTACGTGTTCAAAATGTCGGAGCTTGGGCCCGCTAGTAGTATCAATCTTGTGAAGAGAATGCAGCTGACGGGGGATCTGGAGCTTTCGTGGATGATGTTTGACCAAGTCAAGCGCGTGCGAAATTGGACAACCATGGCATGCCACGTCTATGACTCCACGTACTGCCGGGTCATGACGATCGCATGTTGCGACATGCAATCTGAAGACGCCGAAGCCCAGATGGTGTTCTGGAAGTACCTCAATGCAGTCATGAAGAGACATGGCGTGGAGAAGCCCAACTTTAAGGGCTTCATGGCGGACAACGCCTAGGCTAATTGGAATGCGGTCCGGGTAGTATACGGCAATGGCAACAAGGAAGATCAAATGGAGGACCGAGAGAGGACCTGTCAATTTCATTGGACCCAGTCCATGGTGCTTCATACCGAGAAATACGTCGCCGAAGAGTTGTAGGATCAACACAAAAAGATGTGTCAGCAATATAGGATGGCAAGATCAATGGTGGAGGCCGATGCTCTTTATCACGGGATAAGGGCTTGGTGGCCATCTGCGGGGGCAATGTCCAAATCTGCCTTATCGAAACTTGACTTATGGCTCTCATTCTGGCATTATCGTTATCGCCAATGGGGTGGGTTCATGACCGAGGTAACCACACCACCTACTCTTGTTTTCTCTTTCCCCGTACATGCTCATCGTAGTGATTCATTAATCGTTCATCCATTGTTGGATCTCAGAAACTCTTGGAGGCGGAACTTGCAGAGATGCCGTCTTGCAACCTCGCGGAGACGGTTCACAACAAGTGGCTTCAAGCATCCGGCAATAATGGTAGGGATCTGTACGTGGCCACCGTGGACGACTTTATCCGTGCTTTTCTACAGGTTGTGAATTACTACTTGTACCTAAAGGGCGACGTGGGGGGCACTGGCTCGAGCAAAAAGGAGCTGAGGCTACAATCCGCAGAACGTAGGGCGAAAAAGACGGGCGATCCAAAGGTTCTGGAGGACCCCATGCTGGACATGCCCGGCGCCGATGAGTTTTGTACTCGCATCCCACATCAGCCAGGGGAGGAGCTGTTTGGTTCGCGGAAGCGCAAGCCCGACTTGCCTCTTGGCGCTGAGGAAGAGTTGCATAGGCCAGATAAGGTAAACTTTTCGCATCCTCGAGTCAGACTAGACCTATCAGAGCTTGCGTGGCTCCCATGCCGATCATCGTCAAGGAAGGCGACTGCGAGGTTGAAGCAGCTCATCATCCATCGCCACAGATGGATTCCGTCATCGCTTCACCCTTCAGCGAAGGAGGCGTGCGTCACGTCTCGACTGTGGAGTTGACCAGAGTGAACGTGAAGCACTGGCACATTGCTCGGCTGCCAAAGACTTCCGCAAAATGCTGTTGGGCGCAGAGGGCCGTCACCAATAAGAAATGCACAGAGAGGATTGTCTGGGGAGCTAAGCCCACCCCTGTCCCGACCTACAGCAGTGTATGGCACAGCAGAAGGAGGAACCTCGACATATCCAAAGACTTCTTCTTCTGCCCCGACGACATTCAGAGGTGCGTGAAGGGGACAAGGCGCAAATGGGTGAACTGGTACGATTTATCGAGAAAGGAAGGATTTCCACCCATCCCAACAGTATGGCCTTTCAAACTTGGGACGAACTTGAAAGGCTGTGAGATTCTTGCTCTGGAGGAGGCAGGGTTTCAGCTCCCACAAAAGAAACCAGTCTCGCCTAGAAGGCTCTTCACCTCCGACCCCCTCCGCGAAACCTAGACTCGGTTCCGGTGCCAGCAGAGGCTGCCCGCTACCCTGGAAAGAGAGACGGGAAGATTGTCAAGCGGACCGCGACTCGACCCAATCCGCAGCAGAGGCTGTCCATGGCCTCCTCCGACTCCCTCAAAGCACGACTTCGGTCTATCACCATGATTCCTCATCCCGGCCACAGCTGCATCATCGTGGTAGACTCTGGGGCTCCTCCCAATGTGACGAAATACCAGATCACCATCAGCTCCCTCCCCGGCTACACATGCCCAACATTCAAGAAAACAATGACAAAGTTCCGTGGGAGGGTTCAACTTACATATTGCAAACATATGTATTACGTCCTCTTAAAGGTATGCTTGCGTGATCCGGATGTGGAACTTTTCATCCATGCACCCACCTTTAGCTTCAACAAAGTGAAGTTACTCCTCGAGAGTGGAATCTTGACACACCCCTTGGCGGGGCCCTACGAGACAGTCTAGAATTTGCCCTTTCTAATTTAGACCGTCACGACGTCGCGGTGATACTCTGCTTTTGTTTTTAATCGAGTCTGACTATGACTCAGTAATACATGATTTGATTTGCCATTATTGTTAAAAAAAAGTGACACCTGGCCGAGTAATTGTCGTCGCACATCTTGTCCACCATTCAGTTTCCACAAATAATTACTTTATTACCATACACTTTCTTAAAGAATATTACATCACATGAATCGGATGCGGCTTGGCCGTCCTTTTAATATTTCTACATAGCTACTTTTAGTTTCCATCGAACGGACGACGCATTCATCCAGACGTGGACTTGAGGAAGGACCTCGACCAGACCGAGGAATTTTAATGACTGGACTGGACCCCACACGTCCACATATTGCGGATCTCGAATAAGTCCCCGGAGGAATTCTGCCAACCCTGGAATAAGCATGGCTTGGAAGGAACTTGGACTCAACCTCCTTAGTGGGCAATTTGTCAAGCGCCTCCGTAACAGTAGATGGCAGTACATCAAGACCATTGCTATGTCGACCTTCTACCGGTTAAGGAGGCGATGGTCGTGGCTCGAGCAACAACTCCTCACCCTCATCTTCAAGAAAGGGTTCAAATGGCCCACCCTCATCACCTGGGGATACAACCCCAAAACTGACTTCCTCCATGGCAAAAACGATATGCACCCCACCCCAAACCCTAAACATTCCACCAGCTAACAAATGAGAGAGAGAGAGCAAAGGCCCCAGGGTCATCCATTTATTCCAGTGAAATCAGAGAAGACCCCGTCATTCACGCCCTGCTGCACAATTTCGAGACCGGTAGTTGGTGTGCAGACCAGAAAAACCCTTTAATAAAACCCGGAAAGTATCCCACATTCAAGGAATATTCCTTAGAATATTTGAAAAGATTCTCTTTTCCTCAACTTATATTCTATATTTAGTATAAAAAATTCCATTTTTAGAATCTGCTCTCCATTTTCCGCTCTAAGAGCAAAAAATCTCTGCTCTCTGCTCACCGCTCACATACAAGCTTCCCTCCTTCATTACACAACGATGTTTCCAACGTTTTGTTTTTAAAGGATGCTCCTAGCTGTCCAATGAACGTGGTTGCTGGCAACTCATTTCTTTCTACACTCTTTTCAACTTCAAGCTATTCTAACTAGGTAGTAACTTCTACTATTTCAAATGTCTGCAGAGGAAGGACTTGTGGTAACAAGTTGGCTTCCTCATGCATGCGGTTCACATAGAAGTCCAAAAACCCTTCTCATTGGACTCTGAAGCGGAAATCTTCTGGAACCACACCTCCTAAGGTTATTACAACCTCTCTGCAAATGTGTGACAACAGCCATGTTTGACCCACTTGAAACCTTGCCACTGTTACACCTTTGAACAAGCAAGGAGGCACTACCGTGTCCTTCTTGTGCACTCCATCTATTTGTTGCCAACTTACACCATCTTGTGCCAATCATTCTGTTCTGTATTTGAAGTTGGTGTACAGTGTTGTACGAGCTGCGTGGTACCTTCAGCCCACAATACACATCTCAGCAAGTCTGAAGTTAATTTCTTCAACAATTTAAGGGCAGGAAAAACTCTAATGGCATTGGTTTCATGCATTTTCAACAAAGCTAGCCAACACATAGTGCCAGCATAGCGTTGTTAGCAAGGTGCTACCAACAGTACCATTTGCCAAGAGAAGTTTCCGTATCTAAAGGTTACGGTGTCCATTGATATAGTATACCTCACAATGTCTTTACCAAGGACAATATTTTTTTGCCAACCTGCATCCATGAGGCTTGTAAACAACTCATTAGAGAGAGTGTTGATAACAAAAAGGACAAACGTGCGTCTGATTGTGTCTTCTTCACACTTGAAAAGATCAACAAACACATGCAACATCATGAATCATTGGAGGTGGCCCATGCGGCTGCTAGTAGTGAGCTTTGTCACAGCTTGGGAATCCGCCCGAAGCTTGAAAAGGCACGCTTTGTTGGTGTACATGTCTTCGAGAGACCAATCAGGAGCAGTCAATGGTGGCAACAATAGCGGCTTAACTGATCCGTATTGAACTCTTGGTGTAGGTGGCACAGAGACAGGGTTAGAAAAGAAATTTCCATCCTAAAGCAGTTTATTGTAGAACCTCTCACTCTGAGTTGATTTTCCAATTTCGCTATGCATGACAACGATTACTGAACATATTGAGAGCGGGTCCACCCAGTCTTCAAAGAAGAATTGGTACTGAATTGTTACCAACAGACAACATGAGAAACCATATCAGTAAGTAACAGTGCAATGCCTGTGCAATGTGAAATTGAAAGGCAGTGATGCTGGATGAAAAACAAATTTGGTGGCATCTAGAAAGTCATATACACTTACAATTAGATGAAACATGATCGTACCAAATCTCCTATCTAGGAGCACTTGATCCCAATGGTATGCATGTTTTACCAACATTGCTTCCAACTCCGGCTTGTTGCAAACATTCTTGCATCCATCAAGCTTAAATTGAAAGTCTACAACCTCAGCTTTGTAGGACCCCCTCATGCTCTCACCTCTATGTTTGCCAACCTCTCTTGTTCATGTTCCATGTCTCCTTGGATTTAGCATTACCCATGACAACCTCTCATACCTTGTTGGAATCCACTCTCCTTGTACATTGTATGTCTTATGAAAGGCTCACTGCTGCCTCCTCGGAACATAGCCTACGAATCTCCATCACAAAATGCACAATTAACCACGTTAAAACCAGTGTGGATGTAAAACTGCCCTACCAACCTCGGCACATGCATCAACTATGTACCTCCAAACATTTTGGAAGCATATACTGGCATGCGTTCAGACATACAATGCATCTCAGCAATCCATTAAGAGTGGTGTTTCCACCAATCCTCCAATTTAGTGTCACACTCATTTCTTCCTTGTTCTTGATTTCTACCGAATCTGAAATGCACTTGTTGGTCACAACATTTCCTTTTGTAGTCACAACATTTCCTTTTGTGATCACATCATTGGTGGCTCTACAAAAGAAACGTAGGACTAGTCTTCAAATGTACACTCAACTATATATTGTTTCCAAGTCATATTGGGAGGACATGGGACAATGGTACATTAATCTAATATTATTTTCAACAGTACCACGACTAATGGTACCAACATAATATACTGTTTTTCACATTGTGCTTTCATTGGTGGCAACAGTTCAAAATCCAATGTCACCACTTTATACGCCAAGGTAGAGGCTCTATTTTCCGATTTATTGTGGACGGTAATTAGAAATGCAAGTTTGGCACTTGGAGACCCCAACTTTTTTCTAATGGGTCATGTTCATAGTAGGTGATGCTACGGTATGGAGGATTACCTTTGTGAATTATAAAATTCAATTAGAAACAAGTACAAGTTGGAGGCATACATGGCAACCGGTTACATAGCAGACAAAGCCCTTGGATTTGTTAAAGATTACACTAATCTATCTCGTTACATCAAACAACAAATGTGGAATATGGAGGTGGATGAAAAGATAAATGGGAAAGTACTAGAGTGTGCCGCGAAAGATCTAAAATATTCACACGGACGTACTTGACATCCACAAATATATGACTTAGAACTCCATACCCACTCAAGAGCTTTGCAAGTATGTCATTATTACTCAATCTCAAAATCCGATTATTCTTCATGCTATTGATATACACGTGGTCATTTTCTATTGTATTCATCTTCTTAGTTGTACTAAATGTGGACATGGAGTACCTTGTTCTGTGTAGCTATTCTCTTTATGGAAATATGAGGAGTTGCAAGCAAAGTTGACAAGAAGACAAAGGTCACGCATACAATACAAGAAAAGATGTCCGGAAACAACTATGAATCAAGAGAAAAGTGTCAAAAACAAGAGAAGGGTTGCTTTTCTGGTTGTTCGATAGCGGCATTAGGGGTGTTCAGAACTTTGATTGTGGCCACTTGATGCCTCCCCTGACTACGGGTGTCGTTTTTTCATTAGTTGTAGCCACTGGAAGTTTTTCAAGTACTGAAATCTCATTGAGGAGGGTGGAGGCCTCCTCGATGAGAATCCAGTGATCCCTTTCTGCCTCGTTGGCGGCTTGCTTGGCCACGTCAGCGGCCCAACTCATTTTCTTTCCAGTGGTTTTGAAGTGCAAAGGTTTTGAACTCATGTTCTTTTGCTCCGATACTCCTCGATGTGCTCATCTTCTTCCTCTGATTGGCGGGCACTGCTTTAATCCGCTCAGCCGGCCAAATCCTACTTCTGGGTCAAGAAAGTGAAAGCTCTTCATGCAGAGCTATTGATAGAGTTACTGTGTACAAGTTCTGCTTCAGCAAAAGTTTGCTACACAGCGTTGAGCTTGACCCATCTTCCATCGTGCAAGATACAAACTGGGAGCACATTGTTGAAACTCAAAGTGGCTGCTGACACCTGCTCAAAGACAACTGCACACAACTCCAGATTAAATCCTATTGCCAAAACATGCTCCGACATATAAGTCAGCTTCACAAAAGCTTGAATCCATGCAGCTTCACAACATGCTTCGATGAAGCTCTCAGCTTCCTTTGCCATCATATATAGCATCTCAAAAACTTCAAGAAGGTTGAACTCCTCCTCGTCAAATGTAGTACTTAGATTCCTACAAGCTGAATCCTTCTCCACACATGGCACCTGTGGTCCATTGTTGCCGGGTATAATAGAGACACCTTTGTAAGGTGTATGCATGTTGGCATCCAGATTGCCCTTCATCCACTGGTGGAAGCTTGGGTCCTGGAAGGACATGGTCTCCTCCACGACCATGTTGTCACCTGCATGTGCAGTGTTGTAGAACTAGCTTTATATCAAAAAAGGGGTTACAACACTTGGCAAAGACTGTCCCTCAAGAATGTCACGATTTTTGAGGAAGATTCTCCTGAGTAGATCCCGGCGAAGTTAATGTACGTTCTTCGAGTGTCACAGCGGGCTTCGAATCACTGTCCACGGTAGGAAGGCCTGGAATTGTAACATGAGCAACTGCCGTCACCGTATTAGTCACCTTGGACCCTCCAAGAGAATCCGAATCCCTCCCAATAGCCTCAACTTCTCGGTGATCTAGTGTGATACAAATGCCCCAATTAGCCTCAATGATGTCGGAACGAGGTGACTGTGAGACCTTGACATCCGAAGATGTTACAGTGACGCTGACACACTGCTCCGTGACAGTTACGTCAGGTAGAATTGAATACCCCTCAGGATCACTGATACTTTGATCGGCAGAAGTAACGTCGGAAGGAATTGAAGACACTCAAATCACGCTGCACCTCACATCAACTAGTGTGCCGTCGGATGGAACACCGTCTACATCTGTGACACTAATATACTGGGCAGCTTGTTTGCCATCACTGCCAGGGATGGAAACTGTTGAGGCAGCTGTACCAGCCTCCACTTGAAAATTTTCTGTATGAATTCCAAGGCCCGCATAACACCATATTCTTTATATTGAGACTTTTCATAGTCTCAATTTAATGCTTGACTATAGCTTTTTCATTGATTTCTTGATTGATTCTATATTTGTCAAAAACTTTTTGACTATATATAGGAAGATTTTCCTCGAGTCGAGGATAATCTATAATTAGAAAGTCAAAAAAAAGTTCAAATTGTCTAAAAACAATTGCTGAAATTGTAGGCAAAAATTCTCAAAGTTCTGAAATTGTCTCAAAATAACGAATATGGTCATGCATGGTGTATGATATCCTTACCATACTTGTCTTCGACACCAGGCTTACTCCCGGGCAACTCGTGCTTCATATCCTCATTCTAAGAGACACCACCAAGAACAACCTTTGATTCTCTCTGTCCTGTAACACAATTGGGTCCTCCTCTGTGTGGTGTGTTTCTGGGACATTTGATTCTGTAAGTCCTGTACTATGTTGTATCTGCGGCTGAATAGTATTCTGCAGATCTGACTCTGTTCCATACTCTCCCAACATAGCATATGTCAGTGGTACCAACTGAGTTTCAAAGTGGATGGACGAAGAAATCCCACCCTGCCGCATAGAGTGATCTTCTAGTGCCACTTTGTCACTGAATTCCTTTGCACAGACTGTCAATTAAGTTGTATATTCCCTCCTAAGTGTCTCTGAAATGTCGCACACTGTCTCTTGAATCCTAAGTCGAGAAGCGGCAACTCCTCGATTCGAGTTTGGAGTGTGCACAATCGCCACCCATCCGACATTGTGCTCCTTCCGTGTCCGCAGTATCTTATCCCACGTCTTCATATGTTCCTTCCACTGCTCGTGTGACGTATTTCTTCATACACGGTTGAACTTCATAGCTTGATACACCGCCAAGTATTGCAAGGCCCTCACTCTAACTCTACAAATTCATCCAAGTACGCTGTCAAATATATCCTCGCCTTGCCCTCTGTTTATCTTATCTACTATCCTCATAACCTTTGATCGCAACGTCTCACCGAACCTGAATGAAACTCCGGAGTACGTGTACAACCCTTCGGCCATGAAGATAGACAGTGCGCACTGGATATTGCGAACGAACCTGCACTCCGCTCTAATGATTATGTCCGTTGACCCGTAAACAAGGCAAGTGAGTAGTCTTTACGGTCCGTAGAGACATTTAAAGAGTACCTTAAATACGTACACCAACGCTGGCGGTGATCTCGCTTCCAGCCAATTTTCACATAGTAACCTCCTCACTTCCTTCGCCTCGATACCTAAACCACAGAACAAAATGTCACAATCTGATAGATACGACAGTAGTCAAGAAAAGAGCTTATTCCCTATATAGTTCCCCCCAGTAAAGAGAAAGTTTTCCACGATATTGTCAAAGAAGTGGAAAAGACATTGCAATGCCCTGGTTAAAACTTACCATCATGTCGCCACAGTAATACAGGGAGTTTGCTGAGTAGTTCCTCGTTAGCCGATATAATGCGCCAGATGGGAGACCAGTCCCATTGAACCTCTTCATATACATGGCCGTTCTTCTCCTTGAATTTCATCGTAGCCACAGCCGCATGCTTAATCTCAGATTGACGCAATTTGTGGCGATACGCATCCAAAGCATTGCGGCATTGGTCGTACTCAATTTTCCACTCGACGTATTGTCCTAGCGGTACCACGTCTGTGTAGGGAGCCCCTTCCTAGACACTCAACACAAGATTATCAATCGCCAGCTGAATCGCGTCAATGAGACTTGGAGCCAACGGAGTCTTCTTATCTCCCTGCATCAAAATTACAAATGAAATTATTGTAAAAATACAAAAACAACCGTAAACCGTACTCAGACAAACTACTAAGTACACATTCGTTTCATCCATGGCACTAATCTTCTTTCGGATCCACCAATATACGAGACGCATCAACTTCTCTCAAAATTCAGCGCACGTGATATCTTCATTCCATCAAGTCACGAAATTGTTTCTACTCTCACTGTCCCAATTCCAGAACAGTGTCACGTCCACCGCCATCTCCCGCAAATGATACAACCCGGGCATTGGAGGCTCCTCGGGGTAGACGAGGTCCGGCGGATGACGTAAAACGGAGTCTGATCCTCTACATATCTTAGTTATGTGGTCCTTTGCAATATGGTTCAGCAGGTCTCGACGGCTCTGGAACTTCTCCAATGTCGCGGAATAGTACGTGAATGGCCCAGAGTACCCTTTCCCGTCCGCCTAGTAATTTTAGAGGTCCTCGATATGGTAGAAGTCCTCTTTCCATACCTAAATACTTCTGAGTTCCTCCTCAGGTTGCAACCGTGACACTAACAAATGTCGTTGTGATGGACTGTCAAGTAGTGGCAGATCGTCTCTCATTTGAAGACCATTGTGACACAGCAGAAATTCATCTACAACGTCACACGACAAACCCCTAGGACAATTGATATTCTCTACCTCTATCTCTAGAGAATATGTACTCTTTACGCCATTTCCTATTTCTCCTACAGAACTTCGAATACCTTGAGTATCCAGAGAAGGAGCCCTTTATCCGAATGTAGACCTCTCCACCCCATCCCTAAACCTAACTGTAAACCTATCATGTAATGTATCAATAGCTTGTTGTTTTATACTTACCTCAATACCCAATGTATCACGGCCAATCTGGTTTTTGAGTGGCTTTCCCTTCTTGCGACAATTTTTCTCCAATTTCTTCTCCTCCGCCTTACGCTGCAGAGTTTCTTTGACAATAGGCCCCCGTAATTGATTTGGTACTTCTTCATCCAGTGACATTTCAACCTCGACATTAGTGTCACAACATATTGTCGACACGCCACCTTTAAATTTGCTGCATGACGAGGCCACAGTTCTCACTCTTGTCCCACTACCATGAGTCGGGGAGACTCCAAGTGACACTGACCTCTGCAACACATCCATCTGGACAGCAATGACTGTCTTTGTTTCTCCACCTAATAACGTTTTGTCTTTGTCCGCGTCTTCAGCGTTACTGATATCGTCCAAATCATGTTCTCCTTTTGCCACCAACTAGTCTCTGTCAATAGTCTTCAGCTCCGTTGAATCACAAGGATCCGGCGTAGCACTCTTTTGGCAACTCCTGAATGGTGACGGCTCAGCATTCGACGTGATTCTCTAACCCTTCCTCCAATTTGCACCTTCCTTACCCTTTGCCTTCACAAAACCCACGTTTTTGTAAAGTATGTCTGCCTCAGGCGTAATCGTCCCATCAATTCTGTCATTAGTTTCTTCTTTGTGAACATCCTCCACGGAACAATTATCTCCCACTTCCGTCGGCTGTCCTCCACCATTGCCTGAGCAACGCTGAAGACTTACGCGTATCTTCTTCGAAGGGGGTGTCTTTTTGCACATTACTTCCACCATTTTTCCTTCCCCACATTTGAAATCCGGGTAAGGGAGCAACAAGGCCATAGTCATGTCTGGATACTTTGCATCGAGGCAGCCGTCGATGTATCTATGGCGATTCAACATCATCTTATTGCTGAATTCGTCTCTGCCACAATGAATACATACAAAAAACCACCTCCTCGCGCACTCCTTCACCTTTCCTTTACACATGGTTGCAAATTCCCTACTCAAATCCTGCACCCTCCAAAGACTTGGGTACTTCACGTCGTAGGAATAACCGTAGATCACCACCTTCAGTGTCACAGGTTTCTCCTCCATGTTGTTAGCTTTGCAAACCCCTGTACCTGCTCCACACTTTACACAACTTGTAAGAAAGAAAGAGATATATCTATACCTATTTACCATACCAACGATACTATCGCACCCGCTTCGGCATAGCACAGGAGAATAGAACCAGTCTGCCTCAACGCTTTGATAGTGGTCTCTGCTAGAAACCCTAGGTGAGTATACGAAGGCTCAAGACGCAACAACCTAAAAAACCCAACCATCTCTCTACTTTCGAAGCTAGAAATGGAATATGGCGGGAGGGGAACATAACTTTCACCCTAAAACACTAAACCGCAAAGATAAGATTATTTCAAGAGCGTGATATTGTCGTAGACCGTAAAGAAATGAAAACAAAGATGAAACCCTTATAACTATATACTCTCGCACCTTGGTATACACCAGAATGAGAACTCGGCATCTGACGACGTCTCCACGGAGCTCTTGGATGCTATGCAAAGATCAGAGATTTGAACAGTAGAGAATGACATTTCAAAAATCAAACTATCCCGATTGAAGGGAAATATGAAGCTGACATTAAAAAAAAACTTACCTCCATAGGAACGATGTCCGCAAAGGAGCTCTTTCTCCAACATGAAGGCACTGCTCTCGCGCCATAGTAAAGATGTCATTTCCACGCTGATTTGCATGATGATGGCGTAATAATGCGCAGTTTACAACTTGGACTGAATTAACAGACAATAACAACTAGATGGTGCAATTGATTTCCCTCTAAACTCTAGAAGGTACGGAATAGAAGACTACAAACCCATGTCTCTCAATCAATTGGAAACCGCAATTCCTCCATCACAATGCTAACTAAACGTACGTCCCACAAAATATTGGAAAACCCTAGTCGCTACTTGGAGATGGAAAACGAATGACGTGGCATGACGTCAATTTTCGTTGGTCACGGTCAGTAGGGCAAATTAGTGTCACATCAGTTCTCAGTGTTTAGTGTCACTAGGTAGTCGACAAATGTCACAGTGTTACGCGACGTGACGAGTTACCGGGACGAGGAGTCACCCAGGAGAGGAAGCGCTAGGAAAACAGGGCCGTCCATGGTGACGATCCACGGTGGATGCCGAGGCGCGCTGTCCCGCCTTATCCTTCCCTACAAAGCATTTAGCATTCTCCCTACTAGGAAGGGCTAAATCCAATGAGATTGTAATATCGTCTGTACCCGTCGTCAAGGATGACCTCGCAGACAGTGCGAGCTCCTCAAAGCGGAAGTTGCCTGAATTCACCCACGCCATTGAAGGACGTCTAGTTTATTCACATAGTCCGCCTGCTTTGAGCCTGCCACAAAACTGTGAGTTTGGGTTACAACCTACTCTTCTCACTGTAGACTGGTGTGGTACTTATAATCGCCTTAGCAGCAAAGTATAGGTGAAAGTCCCATGCAATCACATGGGCTACGATTGGTGATTCACTCGTTGTGACCTCGTTCACGGCAGGGCAATCTCTGGCAGTGATGTTAATAAAGTGATGCTACTTTGTTTAACTATGAGAGTACTGTTTGGAAGTTTTGCAAACGATTGGATTGTATGTTAGGTTTGGATAAGATCTTCAATGGCGTTATAGAGAACACTACGCAAGGATTGTCGTTGTTGTGCTCACTTGAGGGGCATTTTTTTATACGCCTTGCATGTGTTTGTTCCATCCAATTTTTATCTTGATTTCCCTATATTTAGAGATTCTTCTTGGACTGTGCGCGACAAACTATGTCTTGGACAATTTCTATAGTATCTGAATAACCCAGCCCTCTCAAGGTTTGCTCTTCAAGATTAAATGGCTTCGAGTATAAGGCGCGCCGTTACGGATGAACGCACGATTCAAGCTCGGGAGGCAAAGCTACTTGAGAGGGAGATAAGTTTGGCTAGACATCTACTAGGCAGCGCAGATTACGATGCCCTTGCAACTTGTGCATGAAGGAATAGCACTCGCTGAAAGTGCTCACAAGTTACTGAAGGTGCTTGGCCTCGAACAAACGACATCCTTGGTCCTTTGGGTCTACAGCGGTATGTGTCCAACCCTAATTTGTTTTTCAATTCACCGAGTTTGACGTGTACATCTTAGTAGAACATGTGCAAAATTTTCATTGTTTACATCGACGACGTTTGGCCTATTTGATTTTGCTACATAACTCTCTGCTTTCCCCAATTCATTTCCAATTCTCCTCAGGGATACAAAGCTGATACATCCGATGACAAGTGGGACGATCACGTCAGTTGGTACTATGGTGCAAAATCTGCTGTACGAGGGAGCAGGAACGTTGAAGGACCACTTGATTGTGGCATGGATGTCCAGCAAATGCTGATAGAGTCACTGGACCTTGCCGACCGCATTTACAGAGAAGCGACTGAGGCATGTGAGAATGATGTCGGTGGTAATAATGACACACAAACAACCGCCAAGTAGCCCCTGTATGGTGACGTCCCTGAATAAAATTTCTACAAAGTTGTCCATGGTGATGAGCCTCCAATACCATACAATGCTGGTGCCAATCCGGAGGACCTCCACAGATGCGACGACGAAGACGATCTAGTAGAACGTGAACCCGAGCCCATGCAGGTACATGGAAAGCGGTTGACATAGAGGCAATTCCAGAATTTCAGCTTGGGGTCTTTGCAGATTTCGTCATAGACGAAGATTTATCCTTGGGGGAGAATACCAACGACGACGACGCAGCAGCTGGAGCCCTCGAGGAAGCTGCGGCTACTCTATTATATAACGGGTCAGAGCACTCTAGTATGAGAGCCACATACTTGCTCCTAAGTTCCGGCAAGCGACACAACCGCTCGAATGTAAACCTCGATTAACTCTTTCGGACATTCAGCATGATAGTGTTGCGACAACCCGGAATTGCCAAAAATGTCGTGCACTTCAAAAGAAAAGGACAAGGCGGTCTGAGGTACCCCAAAAGGTTGCGAGATTTTTCCCCGTAACACCACGTCTGAAGAAGATGTTCCGTAGCGCAGAGTGTGGGATCCGAGAAACTCAGAATAAACCGGAAGAGCCTCATCCGGAGTTAGTATTCCATTGATTTTTCATTTTTTTTGGTTAATTAGGTGAAAACTAGCTAGGCACTAGCCGCATTAAGAGTTAGCACAAACCGGATACCCCAGGAACCTTAAAACAGTTAATGCAGGAAAGTATACTCGGAACCTTGGTCCCGGAACTTGGAAGAGAAAACCTCGGAACGGGTCAAAGATCCGAGAACTGACCGTTACTGTAACCGCGTCTAGGATCCGAGACGACGCGGAAGTCATCATGACTCGAATATGTGCCTAGCTCGGTACGGTGGCGGCTGCAATTACGGGCTGCCGCAGCGTTTATGATGCCCTGGATAAGTAAGCGAGAGTGTTAGGGTTTGGAGTTCCTTTTGCGGACTGGGAGTAGAGAGTGAAAGAGCGGTGAGGTGTCTTGTCTTTTCCGATTCACTGGCAGTTGGATAGCCGGGTTTCTTGCTGTCGGATCGCAAAGGGAGAGAAGTGAGACGTAGAAATGGCGCACGTTCAGTGTAGAGTCCTTAGTCCCGCCACTCCGGTGAGAGAGTCGGAGATGAACGAGTTGATTGATGATCTCACCCGGATGAGGTGCCAGGGTTTGCTGTCACGGCCGTGGTTGTTGAAGGATGAGGCGATGGTGACTGTTAAAGGGATTTTTTGCCTTTTTACCTAGGAGCAGTAAAACAGGAGCAGGAACAGTAAACTGCCAGGAGCAGTAAAACAGTTGGTTACTGCGGATTTCTTAGTTACTGCGTTTTGGATGAAGTTTTGACAGTCGGATGAAAAATCGACTTGGATGAAAAATGGACAGATTGAAGGGCGGCTAGGGTTTGGGGGAGGTTAGTGAGGAGTGAGGGTGGCGGCTCTCACTCTCTCTCTCACTCTCTTGCAGAGTTTGTTGTGGCTATGGAGATTAGGAGATGATGTTAGAATGGTAGGAAGTTGTTGGAGGCCAGGGCAGGACTGATTAGAGTAGGACTGATTGTATGGGACAGACTTTAATGCTGCAAGTAGAGCCCTTTGAATACATTGGAGTGTGTGTTGATTACTAGGGATTTGTGGGAAATGGGGTGTTGGGTAGTTGCATTGATAGCAGTCTGAATGGAGCAGGAGCTGGGTTTGTTGAGTACAGCCTAGGAGCAGGATCTAGAAGTAGAAATACTAGGTGGGTACTAAAATTTCTTGAGTTCTCCTTTAGATTTGGACAGTAGCTTAGCTTTCAAAGAGTGAGCTAAATCACCCTTTAACATTGGCGACCATGCATCAAGAACGGATCAGGTGGCTCTTGCTGCGAATCTGTACAGTCCAGGACAGGTCTAGAACAGGTAGACAGGCACAGTGGCCAAGGCAGAAAGTTTCAGTCACAGCTTTACAGTCACAGGATTACAGTCACATGGTTACAGTTACAGCTTTACAGTCACAGGATTCGCAGTCACAGGCTTACAGTCACAGATTTACTGTCATAGGATTACAGTCTCAGGATTCCAGCAGCAGAAGTACTACAGATGCTGCAGCAGGAGGACAGTTCATGGCTGAGGAGATCAGGTTCCCGAATCCAGTGAGGAGGAGCCAATGTTCGAACAGTCAACGTTACAGGAGGACCACAGATTCTGCAGTTGGAGTGCATTTCGAAACTGAGGGTGCGAAGTCTAAGAATCTCATGGGAGAGGAGCCAATGCAAATCAGTCAATGGCACAGGAGCTGAGGACAGCTCCAAAGCAAAGGGAGGATAGTCACGGGTATCAGGTATGTTCCAAACCACTGTTGAATTCAGACAGTCAGGAAAGGAACAGTAGTTTGCGTGAAAAATGACCAGTAAAAAGTAGCAGTAAAAATCAAAAAGTTACTGGCCAGTAAAAAACATTCGAGCAGTAAAAAGTATCGGTAAAAAGTTAAAAAGCTACTAGCCAGTAAAAAGTAGTGGTAAAAAAGATTGAAAAAGTTACCTGTCAATAAAAACATACTCGAGCAGTAAAAAGTAACGATCAAAAGTTAAAAAGTTATCAGTCAGTAAAAACAGTGGAGCAGTAAAGGGTAACAGTGGAAATTGAGGGTAAAAATGCGAATAGTAAAAATGAGTTAAGAAAAACAGTAAGTAATTTAAGGAAAAAAAATGAGGAATGGAAAAAATTGAAAAGTTAAAAACAAAAATGAATGGACAGTAAGGAACCAGGAAAAATCTGTGGGAGAAGCTTGCAAACTGTAAGGTATGGAAGCTTGGAAAAACTGAGACTATGCTAGAACTTGCGAAACTAAGGGTAGAAAACTATCTACAGTAGGATAGTAAAGACTGACAGGTCCCAAAGGAACCAAAGTGGAAGGGTGAAAAAGGGATGGACTGGACAGGAACTAGGAAACAGGAGGACTAGCATCCAACAAACCAGAGGAGGGCTGAGGACAAGGAACCGACAGCAGCTACCCAAGAGTTTGGAAGGAGCAGACTCAGTTACCAGAAGTACCAGCTAAACCAGAAGAGCACCTGACCAGAGAGTACCAAGGGAAGAGCAGCAAACTGTACTGCAATGGACAGAGAATACCCAGGGTGGGACAAGGAGGAGATAGCCAGGAGACAAGCAGCGAAACGGTTGGCAAGGTACGAACTCAGGGAGCAAAGAGCAGCAGCAGAAGTAGGAAAACCAATGGGAGGACAATTGAGTTCAGAAGAAAGTACAGCTAAAGGGAGAACCAGGGACCTGATTGACATGGACCTGGTAGGAGAAAATTCGAGCCAGGAGACAATACTTGGAGTAAGCAGGAGGACAGGGTCAGCAAGAGGAGAACCAAGCCCAAGCTTCAAGAATTGGCAGGAGGATGAAGAAGAAACTCGGAAGTATGAGGGACATCCACTATCACCCAGGACCAGCAGGAGGGAATTCCCAAGGCCAGGTGAAGGAGACACACAGTATTGCTGGAACCCCCAGACCAGAATGGCATCAGCATATGACCATTACCAGGAGGAGGAAAAGAAAGGAGGCAGCAGACCAGACACACCAAAACCAGGGGAGAAAACACCAGGTGATTTGGTGGAGACATTGGAAACGTTGAAGAAGAAGTTGGAAGAAGTTAACGCTGGGGACAGAGTCCAGACAGGAGCAGCAGTACTGTCAGAGATGTACATAACGGATAAGCCAGTACAGGTAAATCCCAGGAGACCAGTGGTACATTTTGCACAAGAGCAGTTCCAAGGAATGGAGCTGGACGAAGATGAGGAAGATAGAAGACAACTGGAGCAGTTCAAGGCCCAAGAACAAGCTAGGAGGCAAGCAGAAAGAGAACGAAGAAACCAGCAGGCAACAGAGGACCTGTACAGGAGGCAGATGGAGGAGCTAGGCCAGGCAGCCAGGTTCAGAGAGACAATGGAGGCTTGGGAAGAAAAGAATTGGGAGGAGATCAAACTGAAGGAAGCCATGAAGCTATGGCGGGAAACAAAGAGGCTTGAAGAGCAGGACCAGGAGAAGCAGAGATAGGAGGCTCTCAGAACCTGGCAGGAGACTCAAAGGAGGGAGGAGATGAAGCAGGCAGCAGAGAGAAAAGAAGCAATGCAGCAGGACTTGCTAAGACAGGAGGCTCTGCGATTATTACAAGAGGCACAGAGATTGGAGGACCAGAAGAAGAAGGAGGAAGAAATGAAAGAAGCTACCCGGCAGGCAACCCTTTACAAATGGCAAGAGATACTGAGGGAAGAGAGCCAGAAACTCCAGGCCAAACCAAGGGCGGATCCGTGGGCAGCATATGAACAATCAGTGATCCAAGGGGACAGACCAGGTCAGCTGAGGGAAGCAGAATTGATGGGAGCACCCTACACTACATCTGCTATACCAGGAAGGCCAGGTACAGACCATTTCCCAACCTCGAGGACTCGGGTGAGCCCAACAGGAGGAGGAGGAGCACATTCTACCTATGTGGATCACCTCACAGGTGATGAGTACAGACTAGCATACTGGCCAAGCGGAGGAGCAGCAGCTGGAATAGGAGTCCCTGATACAGGAACAGGATACAGAAGGCCAGCGGAGATCATGAGAGGGATGCCATATGATACTAGGCCACGTGCAGGAATAGGAGTACCAGGAGATACAGCGGACAGCAGTTATCCAGTGAGGCATGGTCCACCAGCCTACGCACCACCTGCTAGACCCAGAGTACCACCAGTGACAGGACCAGTCCTAGTGGCACAGAGGAAGCCGCTGACCTACTCCAAGTACAAGGAGGGGACGAATCCAGATGCTCACATACGGCAGTTTGAAAGGACCCTATGGCACAACGGAGAAACTGATGAGCAGGTGATTATCAACCTGATGGGTACCACTTTGCTAGACAAGGTTGGCGCATGGTATGAGAATTTCCTGGAGAACCATGTCTACTGCTCATGGGAGGATGTTAAAGCTGCTTTCAGGAGAAGATACAGAGACCAGACTACTGATGAGGCAGTATACAGAGAATTAAAGTCCTTCAAACAGGGGGACTGAGAAAAGGTACAAGACTACTATGATCGGTTTATGACATTAATTAAATGTCTACAATCTGATCCAGGAGAAGTATTCAGAATCACTAATTTTTGAGCAGGACTGCTGGAGTATATCAAGATTACTACCAGTGTGGCATCAGTCAGGAGTTTGACAGAATTGGTGGATGCAGCCTTGAGATGCGAGGAGAACTGCACTGACTCTAGTGGTAAACCCACTAAGATTGAAGTGAAGAAAGTGGAGACCAGCAGTAAGGCAGCCACAGCGACCAGGAAGGAACCGGACCAGGAGTTTCCAAGGAAAGCCTGTGGTATCTGTAAGAAGCTGGGCCATGACGACAAAAACTGTTGGTACAACCCAGCCAACCAGAGGGGGTCAGGTGCGAAGAAGGAAGGGGAAGAACATGTTGGTGTTACTGAAGTTTCTGCTTCTAAACCTGCAGGAACTTACAGCTATAACCAAGGATATCAGGGACCACCAAATCCCAGGACAGGAAGCAGTCAACAGAGGAGTTATGGTGATCAACCACCGTGCTGTTTCTTGTGTGGAGGAGCAGACCACAAAAGCAAGAACTGCCCCAAGAAGGCACAATGGGACGAGTTTTTAGCAGACCAGGAGAAGACCAACAAGAAACAGGATCACCATGTCAGTAATGTGGAGATTGAGCTAATAGAGGAACCTGAAGAGTCAGTGGGGGTAGCTACCATGACCAGAGCCCAGCGGTTGAAGGCAGGACTGTTACCTATCCAGGATGAATCAAGGGAACCTGAACCAAGAAAAGCCAGAACAAAGGAGGACTGGCAGAAGGAAGAAAAAATCAGGAATTCGATGCTAGAAACATTGAAGGAAATCCAGCTTCAAGAGGAGCAGGAGAAGGCAGAAGCAGAGAGACTCAGGGCGACTTTAAAAACAGCAGAGAAGGAAGGAGATGGCGAAGTGCTGGATAATGAGTGGGCAGGATTCCCAGACTCAGATACACTAGCCTACAGCTCCAAGACCGTCGAGCAGGAATTGGGGACAGAAAGGGAGACAAATACAGGGAACAACCAGGAGCAGCATTATGCAACTGTGGTTGGAAGAAAAATACTGGACAGTCCCATCACAGTCTCACTAGGACAGCTGCTGAAGATGGCCCCTAATTTGACAGAATTTGTGAAGGCCCACGTATTCCCAAAAATGGCAGAGGACCAGTCCACTCAACCAGAGCCAGTACCAGGCAAGAAGCTCACAACCAGTCAACCAGGTAAGACTGATTTAATAGGCAGTCTTGCTATTGATGTTGACAGAGAACTGCCAGTGCTGACTGTGCAGATAGGCAATGGGATTCTGGAGAATGTTCTACTGGATGGAGGCTCAGGTGTGAACTTGATCACTGAGGAGGAGCGTAAAAGACTGGGCCTCAAGAACCCACACCCTGCTCCTTTCAGACTACGAATGGCGGACCAGACAGTCGTTGACCCGGTGGGGATGATTCGTAATGTGAAAATTCACATCCACGGTATTCCTTACCTTATCACCTTGACTGTTATTAAAAATAAAGAAGTTAATGAAGCCTATAGTATGCTGCTAGGCAGACCTTGGTTAATTGATGCTAAGGTAAACCATGACTCGGGTAATAACCTGGTTACGATCAGAGGTAATGGTACTGTAAAAACGATATCAGTCAGTCAGAGAAAGGGGCCCAGGCCTAAGTTACCTGAAGTCCTAGTCTGCTATAATTTTACTGAAGAACTGACAGATGAGGAGGAAGCCTTGTGGTTAGCTAGTGAGCAGGACTTACTGGCAGTTGGAACAGTCACTCTGCCTCGAATGGAGCAGAACAAGAACCAGGACAACAGCAAGAACCAGGACGACATCAAGAGTCCGGCAAAGAACCCGGACCAGAACTAGGGACAAGAGGGGGGATCACAGCGAGCCTACCCAGACCATTTCTACAACTTTGAGGAGGGCGACATTGAGGTGGATGAGACACCAGCCCGGGAGAAAGTGAAGAAACTGAAGATTGCATCTTGGACCTTACCAGAGTCGGAGCAGTTGAGAAAAATTAACCTTGGAACAGAGGAGGAGCCCCAGTATCTGAAGATTAATGCAGCCATTAGTCCAGAACAGGCTATTGAAGCAGAGGCTCTGTTCAGGGAGTTCAAGGATGTATTTGCCTGGACGTATACGGACCTGAAGGGTATCCCACCCTCAATTGCACAGCACAGGATTGAGTTGGAGAAGGATATCCCACCATCCCATCAGGCCAGATATCGCATGAATCCAAATTATGCCAGTATTGTGAAGCAGGACTTGGATAAACTGCTTCAGGCCGGATTCATTACACCAGTAGAGGATGCTACCTGGTTATCCCCTATTGTTATTGTTCCTAAGAAGAATGGGAAGTTGAAAATTTGTATTGATTTTCGTAAACCGAAATCTGGCACAAAAAAGGACCCATATCCATTGCCATTTACTGAGGAAGTGTTGGATTCTGTGGCAGGACATGAGATGTATTCGTTTCTGGATGGGTACTCTGGGTACCACCAGATTCAGATAGCACCAGAGGACCGGCACAAGACTGCTTTTGTAACGGACTGGGGAGCATTTGTGTGGATAGTCATGCCTTTTGGGCTGAAAAACGCACCGCCCACATACCAGAGGGCAGTAAAAAAAGCCTTTCGTAATTTCATTGGTGATTTTATGAAATTGTTTTTGGATGATTTCAGTGTGTACAGTGACATTATTAGTCATCTGGTCAAGCTAAGGAAGTGTTTTGAGAAATGCCGGGAATATGGGATAAGTCTAAATCCTGAGAAATGTTTACTACTGGTCTTCTCTGGTATTATACTAGGCCACATTGTGTCTAAGGAAGGGAAATTTCCTGATCCTAAGAAAATTGAAGCAGTCGAGAACATGCCTAGACCAGAAAAACCAGTAGATGTACAGGTTTTTAACGGTTTTGCCTAGTTTAACAGGTGCTACATTAAGTCGTATGCACATATAATGGAGCCCATCACCAGGCTCATGAGGAAGACCGAGGAGTTCATCTGATCAGACCAGTGTGAGCAGGCATGGAAGAAAATCAAGGAGCAGTACCAGAATGCGCCAATTCTCATTGCACCATGATGGGACCTGGAGTTCCATGTGCATACAGATGCTTCGAATATAGCAGTAGGCGTGATGCTGGCCCAAAATCCAACAGGGAAGTGTGACCAGCCCATTTCTTATGCTAGTAGACTGTTGAATTCTGCTGAGAGAAACTACAGTAGTATTGAAAGGGAAGCTTTGGCAATGGTTTATGCTCTGAACAAGTATAGGCATTATTTGCTGGGAAATAAGTTTGTTTTCTATGTTGACCATATGGCACTGGGGTATCTGGTCAATAAGCCGCAGGTGTCAGGAAGGATAGCAAGGTGGCTACTGCTGTTCCAAGAATATGATTTCACAGTGGTGTATAAGCCAGGAAAGAATCATGGTGTGGCAGATGCGATGTCAAGACTGCCCAACGGAGAACCAGCAACTGGTGTCGAGGACCAGACCAAGGATGCAAGTTTGTTTTATATTAAACCAGAATGGTTAGAGGATGTACGTTCTTACCTGAAATCTGGTGTTGTACGAAAGGACTTGTCTAAGGAGGAGCAGAGAAAGCTCATTCTGAAGTCATTGCCCTATACACTGGTCCAGGGAGTTCTGCACAAGCGAGGACATGATCTGGTGGTCAGAAGGGTACTGGACCCAGTGCAGGCAGAGGTGGTGATGAAGGAGATGCACAATGGACTAGCAGGTGGTCATTTTTCACAAGATATCACCAGCAGGAAGATACTGGACGCCGGATATTGGTGGCCAGCGATACATCGGGATGTTGCAGAATACTGCAAGGCGTGTGACAGATGCCAGAGAGTGGGAGGCATGGCAAATACTGGTTTAGCTACCTTAGTGGCTAGTATGCCAGCAGAACCATTTATGAAATGGGGATTGGACTTTATCGGGCCCATTAAACCAAGAGCATCCAGAACAGGGAACAGGTACATACTGGTGGCTACAGATTATGCTACCAAGTGGGTGGAGGCAAGGGCGCTCAAAACCAACTCAGCAGCAGTCACTGCTAAGTTTTTGTATGAGCAGATCCTTTCAAGATACGGGTGTCCCTTGACACTTGTAAGTGACCACGGATCTCATTTTATAAATGAGGCTATAGAACACCTGGTGGAGCATTTTCTGCTCCAGCATCGTACATCAACAACCTATTACCCCCAGGGTAATGGCCAGGCAGAGTCAACAAACAAGGTGATTGGTCACCTACTGAGTAAACTGGTCAATGATAGGAGAACAGATTGGGATGAGCATCTTCATACTGTACTGCTCTCCTACAGGACTGCTTACAAAGTAACTACAGGTTACACACCGTTTCAACTGGTCTATGGCTTACATCCGTTAATGCCAACAGAGTACCTAGTACCGACCAGGAAGACCAACAGCGAGATTGATTATACACCGACAAGGGTGTTGGCAGCCAGGATTGCAGACCTGGAGCAGATGGACACTTCAAGACTGGAGGCCCAGGAAGCAGTAGGAGCCAAGCAGTGGAACAGAGCACTTTGGAGCCAGCAACATTACAAGCGAAAGGATTTTCAAGTAGGTGATTATGTGCTCTGGTATCCCAAGGGCCACAAGGAGCATGTGGGGAAATTCAAAAGTGGGTGGTTTGGACCTTATAGGGTCCAGTAGAGGCTCCCCAACAAAACTGCTCTGTTGGTCCAGGTAAAATTTTTTGAACCAGACCCAGTCTTGGTTAATATTAATAAATTAAAACCATATAAATTTTATGAGAAGGGAGTACTGGAAACAAGGACACCGGGACATTTGACCAGAGGACTGGTCAACGAACAAAAAATGGATAGTGTCCAGTCAGTGGTAGAAAATACAGAGATAGAGGGTGAAAAAAACAGTGAAGAAGGAGGCAGTGAAGCAGGAAACCAGCAGAGGAGTGAAGAAAAGAGTGAGAGAAAAATCAAAAACCAAAAGAAAAATGATAATGAGCAAAAAGCAAGGCAGCAGTTAAGGGAAGGAGACATAAAGGAGGTGATTGAAAAAAATAATGGAAAGGAGAAAAATCAGAAAAAAGAAAAAAATAAAGAAAAAAATGAAAAAGAAAAAACAAATGAGAAGGAAAGATTGGAGACAATAGGCTGCGGAGTAATGGAGGTAGTACCAGTAGCAGTTAAGGTGATGGGACAGTCAAGGCTGCAGCCCATTAAGTTGGAGGAAGAACTGGATTCATCCATCCAGCCGATTTCATCCATCCAGACCCAAGAGGGTAGGCGGATGGATGAAGACAGTAGTCCAGGGATGAAAAATGGCGACCCGGTTTGGACATCTAGGGTTTGCTTACACCACCCAAAGGGAAACCCAGACTTCACTTTTTGGAATGATCGAGGGAATAGAACTGACTGTGAGGTATGGAGAGAGGAGGAAACTAGAGCGAGGGAGTGGAGTTACAGGGCAAGGCAGCTAGAAGAAGGGCGGCGGCGACTGCTCCAAGAGGAGCAGCAGCTTCAACTCGAAGGAGGGCGGCGGCTGTGGCAAGAAGAACAGCAGCTCCGAGAGAAGAGGCGACGGCTACAGGAGTTAGAGGAAGAGTGGCGGCGGCTGCAGGAACAAGAAGAAGAGAGACGGCAGCTACTGCAAGTAGAGCAGCGACTCCAACTTGAAGAGGAGCGGCGGCTGCAGGAGCTGGAAGAAGAGCGGCGGCGATTGTTTCACGAGGAGCAGCAACTTCGGCAAACGGAGAAGCAGTGGCAGCAGCTCCAGGAGAACCAGCAGCACTAGCTAGAGGCGGAGCAGCGGCGGCACCATTGGGGCGAAGCTCGAAACCTGCGACGGGGTAAAACCCTAGAAGGGAGCGGAGTAGAGGGTGTCGACGACAGAGATAGAGGCAGCAAGGAGGGCGACGGGGGCGAACCAGCTGATTGGGTGAACGCAGAGCTGAACGGAGGAAGAGGGACGCGATTCGAAGCAGCAGCCCAACTGCAGCAGGAAGGCGAGCTGCAGCATCAACTCAGAGGACCACGGCAGTTGATACATCAGGTGACCCGACCCATACCAGACTTTTGGAGAGCTTCTGAGCTCGGGGGTGAAGGGATTCAAGAGGTTTGTGCAAGTCCCGATAGAAGCAGAACAGAACAAGGAGGGTTAGCCGGGGGAGCAGAACAGAGTAATCAGCCAGCAATAGAAGGTAAAGGACCAGAAAAATTAGAACTGATAGAAGAGTGGACAGAGGCTGAGGCATCACCTCTTACACTTAGAAATTGGGGAAGAGAAAAAACGGTAGAAACAAGGGAAGACAGGCTTAGGGTGATTCGAATTGGGATAGAGGGGATGGTAACCAGTGGGGACGCAGATCAGAGAAGATCAAGAGAACCGGGACCACCAAGCCGAAGGGCAGTAAAGGGTACTCTACACGAGTACATAACAAGGGCAGAAGTCAGGGGGGAGATGGACCAGATGGAAATACAGGAAGAAGGAGGGGCGCCACCACAGCAGACCCAAGAAGCATCGGAAAGGGACCAGGTGAGGGGACCAGAACAGGGGGCAGAGCTACAGCGGACCAGGACAGGTACTAGGAGGAAGCAGACGGAAACATTGGCTAGAGCTCCAAAACAGGTCACCATCGCCAGAAGGAGAAACAGGATCATTAAGCTCACTTTCATACCTTTGGAGTATTGGAAGGCGTGGAGGGACCTGAAGGATGACCACTGGGCTGAGAAGGTGAGTCTGGGCTCTTTCTACGAGTACACTTGGCCAAAACCGAGGACAGAGTTGGTGGCCGATTTCGTGGAGGGGTTTCAATACACGAAGGGGGAGAAGACTGAGTACACCACACCGATCAGAGCCTCGGTGAGAGGGATACCAGTAGAGATCACGGCTTGGACCATTCAGCAGGCCTTGGGCATCGAGGGGACCAGGATCTCAGCCATTCCGAAGAGCAGGAATGACATGGACCCGAGGTACATGAGGATGTTTGGATTGACTAGGGCAGATCATAATTCGGATGGGACCAAGATCAACGGGTTTGATGAACCGTACCAGGACAGAGTCAGGGCCTTGGTGGAGGTAATGTGTGTGAAGAAAAAATCCCTCTATGCCAGTAATGAGCTGCTCGAGAACATGTACCAGGCGGTGAAGAAGGGTGATCACAACTGGGCCCCCTTGATTTTATCAAGTCTACGCAGGATGCTCATTAGGGTCCATACGAGTCCAACCCGGGAGATTAAGGGAGCTGAGCTAATCGATGCTCTTTTGAAGAACTGGTTCCCTGACCAGGAGACTTACACTGACCCGGAGCTGAACCAGGAGTCTGAGGATGTGGATGATGGCAGTGAGGTCCTGTTATCCTGGGTCATAACATGGAGCTGCCTGAGTTGAGAACTAGAGGGGCTAAGGGTAGAAGTTTGCTAGTAGCAGGTAGACTGAAGACTGACCGAGGGTATTAGTCTTGGGACACGGTCATAGGGCCATCAGGGTGTCCCTTTGAGTACTGGTCCTGGGACCGTTGGGTCTTCCACGGGCACGCGGTTCGACTCCAAGACAGTCGGGGAAGACCGACCAGTGAAGTCACGACCAAGACTCCGTGAACACCAAGAGAGAGAGAGAGAAGCAAAGGTATTCCGAGAGGGGTTTGGTAGCGGGGACAGTGCAAGGTAAGCTTAAACATGCAATGACAATCAGCAAGCAAGATGCATCCAAGTGAGATAGGGAGGGGCAGAGAGTAGAGAAGGCATAGTGTAGTATTAGCGGAGTAACCCAAGACTGTCCACGAACTCCAAGGTTCAGGCGCTTACATGAAGGGGGCAAACTGTCCTAGGAAAATCAGCTGCTCTGAGACCGGACTCGACTCTAACCACAAAACTGAGGAGTGAGTTCTCTACCCTGGATACCTTGTTTATACTAATCTAACTAGACTTCTTCCTTGTAACTCCTTGTTGCACTGTCAGTTCCACCGTCCTAGGCTATCCTCGCTGGCCTTGCTGGGGCAGTAACAGGTCCCACCCGACCTGACACCTGTAAGAGCAGAAGGAGAACTTCCACCTGATGTGGTTAGCGGGGAAGGGACCAGAACAGCCAAAGGGAAACAGCTGAAGCCAGGATCGACAGAGCAGAAAAGGAAGGGGGAGTACCAGTCGTCGTCATCAACAAGGCAGGAGAAGGTTACCAAGAAAGGGAAGAGGAAGTTGCCAGCGACCCCCTCTACGACTAAGGACCAGGGGCTAACTTTCAAAAGGCTCAGGAGGAACGACACCAGACCGAGGTACAAGGAGAGCACTACGGGGTCTCTAGACTCCAAGGAGGCAGAGGAGGTAGAAAGAGGCGCTATAACCTCTGACACCAAAGGAACCCCGACCACCAGGAGCATGGAGAGGGCGAGGATTGTCACAGAGGGGCCATCAGCAGGGACACGAGTGGAGGCCTCCCATACGCTGCTATCTCTGCAACAGTCTCAGCCAGTGGCTCTAGTAGAAGAGAAGGGCCAGACTTCTCAACAACCACCAGGAGAAGAGGGGCAGACAGCTGAAGGAGCCAAGACGACCAAGACGACCGAGACACTATCACCACGGAATCTGGGGGGGGGCCTTCATGTCAGTAGATGGAGGGAAGTCCGAGGTGGTAGTAGGGTTAGAGAGCTTGATGGAGCAAATGACCACTTGGCTAGACGAGACCAGGAGGATCAAGAACCTGCAGACACGCTTAGATCAGCGGAAACCCTCGTATGCAGAGTTAGTAGAGCACAATCAGGAACTGTAGGCCAAAAACCAGGAGCTTACAGTGCAGCTAGGCCAGGCAGGGAAGGAGATGAAGGAATTGAAGATTACCTGGGCCGAAACTAGGAGGAAACTGACAGCCTTCACCGAGGAGCAGCAACAAGAGCGGGCCAGGTGGGCAGCACAAGGAGGGATGGTGGAAGAAGCCCGCAGGCGGAGATTGGAGCTAGAACTTAAGACCAATGCCCGGTTGAACGACTTCGACCGATTGGCACTCGAGAACCAGCAGTTGAGACGCCAACTGGATGTGGCCGAAGCCAATTCAACTCCAGCTGCCCGAGGACTAGCTCAGCATTTGCTAACTACCTCCAAGAAACATGTGTGTGACGAGCTGAAAGCTTATGGCGAGGACCAGGATCGGTTGAACAGGTATTTAGTTTGGTTTGTGGAGGCTTTTCCTACATTTGCCTACTGGATAGATGAGGAGCAGGGAGCACCCGAACCAACTACTGGCTTCGAGGAGGTGGAGCGTATCATAGGGCTAGTGGTGTCTTCTTTGGACACTAGTGCAGGACCAGCCACGGCAGCAGGACCAGCCACGGCAGCAGGATTAGCCTCGGAGGCAGGACCAGTCTCGGTAGTAGGAGGGCCAGTAGCAACACAGACACCACCAGGACCAGTGGCGACACCACCAGGATTAGAGGAGAAAGTTACCGAGGCTACACCAACGAGTGGCTAGAGTAGGATTACGGGGTATACTGGTAAGACCAGTAGTAGACTCTTTTTAATTTTTATTTCCCTTTTTTATTTTTGGCTAACTACATAAAACTTAAAGCTGGAGCATCTAAGGGCAGATGCTGACTAAAAGGGGGATAATGTTAAATGGATTTTTTGCCTTTTTACCTAGGAGCAATAAAACAGGAGCAGGAACAGTAAACTGCCAGGAGCAGTAAAACAGTTAGTTACTGCGGATTTCTTAGTTACTGCGTTTTGGATGAAGTTTTGACAGTCGGATGAAAAATCGACTTGGATGAAAAATGGACAGATTGAAGGGCGGCTAGGGTTTGGGGGGGGTTAGTAAGGAGTGAGGGTGGCGGCTCTCACTCTCTCTCTCACTCTCTTGCAGAGTTTGTTGTGGCTATGGAGATTAGGAGATGATGTTAGAATGGTAGGAAGTTGTTGGAGGGCAGGGCAGGACTGATTAGAGCAGGACTGATTGTATGGGACAGACTTTAATGCTGAAAGTAGAGCCCTTTGAATACATTGGAGTGTGTGTTGATTACTAGGGATTTGTGGGAAATGGGGTGTTGGGTAGTTGCATTGATAGCAGTCTGAATGGAGCAGGAGCTGGGTTTGTTGAGTACAGCCTAGGAGCAGGATCTAGAAGTAGAAATACTAGGTGGGTACTAAAATTTCTTGAGTTCTCCTTTAGATTTGGACAGTAGCTTAGCTATCAAAGAGTGAGCTAAATCACCCTTTAACAGTGACGGAGATCCTGCACGGACCGGATAATAGGTGGGACAATACAATCCGGGGCAAGCCCACGCTGTGGAGTGCGGAACGGTGGGCGGAAACTTACGACTTCGAGCAGAACGGGCTCCTTTGGGCAAGCCCGACGGATAGATACGTGCAAGATAGGTTTCACGGGAAGATCCATAAGAACAACGGTTACGTGATAGACGCCTGCTAGGATAGGAGACAGAGACAGGTCTTAGCCTTCCTCGTTCCAATCCTGTATCCGCTGAAACCGGAACAGGTCACCATAACGGTCGGGAACACCATCTTCCGAGCGTACACGGGGGAGCGTCCGGTGAATTGGGCCGCGCTCATAGCGGAAACCGTGCAGAAGATGGTGCCATTGATCGGAAAGAAGCCGACCCCGATCACCCCTTTTCTCTACCACCTTTACCACTCGTATGGTTTGCTGAGGGATAAGGAGGAGGAGGATTATACGACGGCCAAGAACTTCCTCAATTTTCAGGAGATCCCGCCCGGGATGGATGTCGAACCGCACGGCAAAACCTCGGATACAGCGTCCACGGAACGGGATGATGATACGGCGATCATTCCGAATCCCGGCGATACAAAGGCCCACTCCAAGTCACGATCGGAACGCGCCTCGTCGCAGCACGCGGAGCCCTCCACGGCCCGGGGAGATGCGGAACGGAAGGAGGTCAGTTCCGAGCGGGGATTTCCGGTTGAACTATTCCGGAGAATTCGGGAGGAAACTCATCGGGCGCAGGCCTCTTACAATCGGATCGAGACGCTGTTCAGGAGGGTCTGCACGTCTCTCGGGGGCTGTTTACCGGAGGAAGTGATCCGAGAGGTGGAGCTTTTGAAAGACGCCCCGAAACTTCGGAGTGAGAAGAAGCAGTTGGAGCTTCAGTTGCAGGAGTTTACGAGGGAACTGGCGACGAAGAGTGAGGAGATCCGGAAGTTCCATGCCGAGCAGGAGGAGACCTCGGGTGAGCTTCGGAAGTTGGTAGGGAATTTGGATGCTATAGTCAACAAGGCCCGGTTGTTCGACGAGAATGTATTGCAGCCTGCAGATTTGGAGAACAAGCAGAAGATCATCACGATCCTCTCCAAATGCGAGCACTTGATGAACCAGATTCTGAAGAAGGTTCGGCAGCTGCTCAATCCGGGAGTTGGAAGTCCTAGTATCGGAACCGCAGGTCGGAACCTTCCGCTCCCCGGATCTCCCTCTCGGACCGTTGTAGGGGAATCTCGTGGGGTAGCGTTCCGGACCCCAATAGAGCGCAACCTTCAGCTTGACGAGCAGATGACGGTCGACGCGGATATCTTCAAACCGGTCCAGACGATCGCGGAGATGATCCGGGAACACCAAGCACAGGTGGCATCACCCGGAGCCAGCACGGTTCAGCAAGGCTGCGCGATCCCCACCGGTCATGCGGAGGTGACAGGGACTACAGTCACCGTTAGGCGATCCAAAGAGCGGACGATTACGGAAGAGGTAACCCGGCCCGTGCAGCCGGTTGTTCTCCCAACACTCGGATCGTCGGTTATTATGCCGGCTTATCAAGGGTAGGTAGCAGGAGCGGAATGGGGACGGGCCATTTCACCAACCGGACGGACCCGAGTGACTCAAGAGGGGGCACTTACCCCTTCATCCACAGCCCAGACCGGAACAGTGATTCCTACACCCACCGGAACGCCAATGGTGGACTACCCTGCTGACAGTTCCGGTGCTCGGAGAGTTTTGAGGAAGAGGAAGGATTAGGCGGAGAAGGGACCCATTACGATTTCTGGGTCTGACTCGGAAACCTATGCCAGCTCCCTGGTTGGGACAGCCGGAACTGGGACTCGGACCCACTAGTAGGATTCATGTCCTTGGAGCATGTGCAGTAATGACCAGATGTCCGGTTTCCAATTTAAATGACCCTGAAAATGACCCTCGCACTTTTTAGATTCTGACGGGGCCAACTGTAGTTCCGTGTCCGCCGGTGGTCTTCTCCTCGTATTTTACTGTTCCTTCGCCTGTCTACAATCGCATGTAACTGTAGTAACTTCGTCCGACGATGTAGTTGTCATCCACATTGGTTCTCAATCTACCTGTACTGGGGGAAGGGTCTACGAATTTTTTCGAGGTTGCTTTCAACGAAATTGAATCGAATGTGTTCATACAACACAAACTTATCGTACTTGTAGATGTCGGATTACCCTGCCGTTCGCGTATCCAGTCGAGGGTGTCATCTTATCTATGCGAACATAGTAGTCGTCGGGAATCTTATGAATTCTGTAACATACTTCCAGCAATCTACGAGTCTAAATGACACAGTTTCTACTTCAACATCGTTTCGATCTCCCTCAGATATGCGGTTTTAATACAGGTCGTTGGTGAATCGAACTGTGTTGGGTATTCATCGAGTTACTTCAGAAGACAACACCAAATGGAGTTAAAGTTGAAATACGAGTACCTGCGGCAGGTCTGCTAACTAACAGTTGAATTTCACCTTGGATAATTGACTACATATGTAATCGTTACAAATCTGATGCCATAGGAAAGAGATACGGCATAGCATGAAACCTGAATCGACTATCACAGTAAAACATATAAATATGTTTTCCGATTAATGTTATAATAAAAATTGTTTCATTGCACGGAAAAGAGATTTTCTAACAGACGATGGTGACCTCATGTACACAATTGAAAGGAATTTGCAACTTCACCGCATCTGAGAGTTCTATGTCGAAGCTAAATGTGATTCAAACTCTTGTTATACTATAAATTCAAAACATACTTTCCAGTGTTTAGGTTGCCTTTCTGAAATTCGACATCTTCCTCTAACGAAGCCACACAGACGTAGAGACCCGAATTGGTCCGCTCGTATTCCTGACAAAATCACTGAACATGACAGAATGAACTGTGAATATGTATTCATCAAGTATGTATAGTGATATCAAAAACTCTACAACATCTCAAACGTGTACGACATTACTTTCTGAAAGAGCATCCTCATTACTCGCACCGGAGTGCAGAAAGACTATGTTTGGACAGCAATTTATCAAGTAGTGTCGCTAAATGCATGGTTACACCATAAGTTTATATATGTTGCACTGTTTATATATGTGGCACTGTTTATATATGTTCTTTTCTAAGTGACTAATAAAAGTTATGAAAGTGTAAAAAATTCAATAAACTTTGAAATTCATAATCTACAACCAATAGCAAAACTCTTCTAGATCAAACAGCTTACCTCTTCTGAAGTTCTGAACGAGCGGGCGCCTCTGTCAATGTTTACTACCTTCTCCTTCATCTTCCCTTTTTTTTTTCTTCCACTCTACCTCGACGAAACGATTATGGCGCTGCTTCCATATTTTGATGCGTTCCTCAAACGGCAATGGTGCATTAATGATCTCCTCCCAAATTGTCTCTAAGGTATCCTCCGGCCCGAATTCTGATTCGTCAGCATCTGTTTGTCCAACGAACTCCTCTAACGTAAGCTTCAAGACGTAGCACTCTGGATTTGCTTCGACGAACGCACAGTGCTCGTCGTACTTCCGCCATACCTCTGCAATGTATTCTAAAGGGTCAGACGACGATTGCCCTGCATCCTCCCCCTCTGTCATTACTTCACAGGCAGAAATTCCCATATTCCCCCTCGTAGATATATGCATACCACAGTCATTCTGAATAGTATCCGACCCTTTCCGTAGACCCTGACACTCATCACGTTTCACTCGTTGAACATTGGAAACGTCACTGTCATCTTCGGATCTAATTCCCTGTGTGTGACGACTCTCCTGAGGTTCGTTTGACCGTTTCCTCTTCGCGTTCCTCTCCTCCACTTCCGCGTTACTATTGTTCCCATCATCAGAAGCCTCCCTCTCCAACTCTGCATCAGTTGTTCCTATCTCCCATTCTTTTCGGACGTCCATGGTAAAAAAATTCTATCAATTCGCACAACTAAAACTGTACTCAAACTATCCGTGGATCAGCACTAACCTTTGGCAATATATCAGATGAAACACATATACTGACAGTGTGATCACGTGATAAAGCGGAGGATGATAAGAACTGTAATCCAATAACTTACAGTATAACAACAAGAATAAGTGACGCTCTTATCGGATGCATTCGACTTAACGTCTGTACGAGTGTCTGTCGAACTGGCACTCACATCTCCAGCAAAGAGGACACCTCCTTCAAAACCAACCACCAGATACACAAATAACCAATCAGGATCGAGGATGACGGTTTAACAAACAGAAATAATAAATGCGATTTATAAAAAACAAATCAGAGTCGTAAAGAATTTAACATCTACAGCATCGTTGAAATTTGATTCATTAAAAACTTCACATATAATGGAGGTGTTTCATCCACTTACGATTAAAGCAGCAGTTTTCTTCAAAACCTGATGTGTCCAGACTTCAAAAAATCATTTCTAATTGAACACCGCAAGTTCAGAATGACTCCGACTCTGAAAACATCTGCCGAAATAAAGATTTTTGATTACAATACTTCTGACAGTTCCCAATGTCCGGGAGTACTAAACAACTGAACGACCAAAAACTTTCACGTAACATCAGTGAAAATGCTTCCTCGAGCACAATAGATAGACCTTCAATTCCAATACTCATCAAACAACATTCTAAATGCAAAATCCTTACTGGCTTACATGCCGACGTATGGTGATTCCAGACAGTAATGCACATATTCTTTCTCTCGAGCATGTAAAACACTCAGGCAATTCTGTCATGTATCGTGACATTAATTACATTCACAAGTAACCTACTCACAAACGCTATGTTAATTCCATGATTCAATTGAACAAAGGTATTTTACTTCACTTCAAATTGATTTTTTACTGCAGGGCCGCATATCAATTCACACATAGTTTTGGTGGACAGAACTCTATTCCATGCCACAAGCCAAAAAATAAAGGGACTGGCCATTAAAAAAAAAAGCTCCTTATGTTAACTATTCACTGTTTCTGATGCATATCGTTTGTCAGGATCATATACTTCCACCTGTAACGGTACACATCTACATTCCTTGATAGTGAACTGTTCAAAAGGTTCTAACAAAGAATGCATCTTCCAAAATAACATTTCGGCAATGAGGAACGTTTCGACATTCTTTTCTAAAAGCGGTTGTCATTTCTTGTTAGCAAAACTATCAGATTAAAACGCCATTGCACTGTACGACGAATGTCCATATCTCTGCAAATACAGCACACATAGAGAAAATAAGAAGCAGAAAACTTTTGGTTCTGTGAAATAGATTGATTGAGGTACATTGGACATATTGGAATACTGACGGGTACTTCGTGAGGGTATGAAATATAAACACGACGTACCTCTCTCATAAAGCCATATACATCACATTTTTTTCTTTCCTTTCTGTGCGCGAATGCCATCGTCGTCTTCATCAAGCTTGGGCTCCTCTTCCTCTTCCTCTGTATCTGCCGTCTCTGGTGCAGAAGTAATCATTATACGCGTTGAGGAGTACCCGTACTTTGGAGGTTCTATGACTTGGTTCCTTTTCAGTCTTTTTGACTTCTGTGTATCATCGTCTCCATCCTCCGCTAATCCAACTTCGATGGCCCAGCGTTTCATATCAGTCACTCCGTCAACATCGAGACCATTTTCGTATTCCCACTTCTGCAATTGTGTGAATGTTTTCTTCTCGTTGTAACTTCCGCAAGCTCCACCAACACCAGAATTTGCCATTCCCCGCGCTACAACATTGCCCCGTGGTACATGTCCTCCGAAATTCACCTCCTCTTTAGGACTAGGTACTTGCATAACACCGCTGGACACATCAATATACACACTATCATCTTTGTCCTCGTCATCTTCATCTTCATCAGTAGCTTCCACCGTTTCTCCTTTCGCTTCCACTCCAATGTCTTCCTCATCAATACTCTCTACTGTAGCAGAGTCTTTCTTTGATACCTTTATTGTGTAATACTTGCGGACCTCAGATGTGCCAGATACATAATAGTGGACGAAGACTTGTCCATCGTCTCCACCAACTTCCTGGCCACGATGTGGCCCCACTGATAGTGCCGAATTCACAGACGTCCCGGCCCTTAAAACCCCCTCAGGATCTTCTTTCTCCTGAATTGCTGCGAGGTTAGATTCTATGACGTCTTCAGTGCCATGGATTATCTCGACGTGGACTGCATCATAGTCTGCATTCGCTTCAACATTTGGAGAAGTGTCTCTGTCCTCTGTTTCACCGTTTGCTACTGAAATCATCAGTGACAATATGTCTTTCACTTCAATACTTTGAGTCATATCATACAATGACAAGAACTTTAGATAATAACAGACAGCCATAAAAAAGGAAGACTTCTAATAGTACATACAAAACCAACACATGTGCGCAAAGCAATGAACTACCCCATAAATCTTAGACTGTGTTTTACCAGAGCACTACGCGTTGCACGTAACCATTTCAAAATCCAATTACACGAGAACAAGAATAAGTGTTTAGCATTACTCAGGAGTGTCAGAGGTGATTTGCGATATGTAATTCGACAATTGTAGAACACTCGCGACCTCTACAACAATCCGCATCCTCGCACATATGTTACAGTTTCTTTTTGCGTGTGAGAACATACCTTTGGTTTGGTTGTCTATTGCGTTACTTTCTGGTTTAGTTTCGTCATCGTCATCGGTCGACGCATGTGGACACGGATCAGCTTCTCCTTCCATCCTCACAGGCGAACAAAGGATCCCCATACCTGTCATGCAAAACTCCAATTAGCATACACGCGTACGTTTTTTCATCTTCTTATCACACAAACACTGTTTCACACTCTCATCAAACTCATGTCTTTCGGTTTCACGGGATACGTATGGTCAAGAATTGATCAATTGACGACCATGAACACTGTCTTCGTATGAGGACTGTTAGTATAGCCAATGTTAAAATGCCTCGTGTGCTTGAGTCTCTCTAATTCTCAGACATCACTATGTCACCGAACACAGCGATGTGAATTTCTCCGGGTCACAGTCGGAAACGAAGCAACTACTCGGTAACCTTATTCCCTATATTATATGGATATTAGCATTCGCCAAACCTTTTACCCATTACAAAGCGCAGTATGCATGTTCTTCTACAGAAAACCAGAAATAACACAGTGTAAAAACATGAGAAATCACGATCTTCACCATCACTGTGACCACCTCATTCCATCAAATTAGCACATTTCCTTAACCATCACTACTCTCCTCTGCAATTGACACCTACAACGTAACAAACGGATCAATTACGAGAAAGAACCCACCTCGAAATGCAGATGCTCACAGAGAATGCACGCAAGAGGCAAGCGCTCCGTCGCAGAGAAGAAAGAAAACCAAGTCCAGCGCCAGTGTTCTCATCCTTTAGTAGCATGCGGAATTCAACTGAATTTGGAGATTTCTGTAAATGATACGAATGTGCTCTGGGGTTACATTACGACTCCCACCCTGTACATAGTACTCGATTTTAGTAGATTTCGGAACATAATTTTAATTTACGAACATTTTGGATAAACCCAACGATAATCATGAGTTGTTATGTAGATGTACTGGGCTGTGACATACTGAGAAAGCGGCTCTGAGAAGACAATAATGTGTATGCTGGAGACCCACCATGTCAATTCTCCGGATTGCTTCAATGATAGTTGATGAGATGCACCGGATCCCCCATATGAATGAATTTATCCGATGGATGAAAACATACGTCCAATTGGATGACTGTTCTGGTCTGCACAAACATCGATTGCAATCGTATGAATCGCTAAAATGATCTGAATATGAGTGAGAATTTATAAATTAAATTTGCCCCAATATACTAAGAAGGTGGAAAACCAAAAAACCATATGACAAAATGAAGACTGTATAATCTTTATTTAAATAAATAAGTATTCCTTATATATCATTATTTAACTGATTAAAAATTAATATCTTTGTCCCAAACTCCACCTTCAGATCAATGTTGATTTTCAAATAAAAATAAAAAAGGGATTACTGTAAAAAACAGAACATGCTGTGCGTTTAGATTGATCTCCCGAAGCTTCAACAATCTACGGCCTGCAAGACAACAAAATTCATGACCGACTTAGTAATCAACAGGGGTATAGCATAAAGGATAAGGCCAGCCATTTGATTGTGCCAGTTCAAATACGAATGCACTACGTACGCCGATGAATAAAAAACATAGCGCTGTCGGTACATACATTTCACCGGTGAAACAAAATATCAGTTTCCACGTATACTCATATGGTTCTCTGAAGATAAACAACGTCGTCGGAAAAAAACTTCAGAACTTAGCGTAATTGTCAAAAACAGAGATCATAGCATCTCATGTTTTACCCTTGCTCGAGAACAAATACACCATCGACTGTTTTTTTTTGTTTTTTTCCTCACAATGTAGAGTACAGTGTTCCAAATTATCAATGTAAGCTCAATTAAAAAGATAAAGTCGGTGTTCCAGTAAAATATATATGTCAGATTCGTCTTAAACAGTATGTACCGTCTGGTTTACAGTAAACAACAATCGCAGACTCGTGACTACTGGATAAGTATTAAGAGACAGTCCGACGTCCACTTCCATAACAAATTTCTTAAATATACAGTGACAACGTATATTCCGATGACATTATGTCAACTCTTTTTCTACTGAAGTTAAGTAAATGACGAAGAGGTGGAACATTTCGCTTTACTCAATGAATTACTTTGTCTAATCCGAACAATATAAATCAAGAAACATCAAATACTTGTACTGACCATATAGACTCGAAGTTTTGTAAGTCTGTTGCACAGAGGAGATGACGCAAGGCTTACCTCGTAGCAGACTGCGCTATTGCGATGTTGTTTGACCTCCGCAGTAGTTCCTGTATTCAAAGCAATCTGAGTATCATTCAACAGGTGTTTGAAATAAAAATGATAAATTTATCACGATCAAAACAGTATGTACGTCACTAAGTCGACTTTGACGAAAGCCATTTTACCTCCACTTGTTCTATTACATAAGTGGGAAATATAACATGTACTGTACGGTGAAAAGGAAACATTAAGTACAATTTCACTGAAATTGAGTAGAAAGCCAAATTCAAGCTTACAACGTAAATAATTTATACAGTTATCAGGGCATTAAACATTGAGATTAGATGCTCTCACCTGCTTATCTTGAGTTCACTATGTCTACTGTTACATAGCCTTTATCTCCGCTATGTACGCCGTTTCCTTTTTCCTCTAACTGTGTTTGTAGCATCATCATCAAAACCCTGCATTGCTATGGCATTATCAACGTCGTTGAGGACTATAGCTCCCGTTAGATTAGGTTCAACTGATTGGTTTAACAGTGAACTTCCGGATACCAGTCCCCCCATCACAGACGCGTTGGTGGCTATGAACAGATCGTCATCTTCTTCTACCTTTCGCCTTCCTCTAGCTTCCTTCCTAAGAACCACTTTCCACTGTGAACCTTTAGGTCGAAGGTCATCGTCTGAGAAAAACACCTGTGTGCACTGACTAGGGAAAGCGTATGGATCAACGGACTTCGGGATGTTGTGCTTGAAGTTGACTACTAAAAAGCCGTCTCCATCACGAACGTAGGTGCTGTTGTTATGGTTGTCGGTTCTCTTCTTCCAGGTACATGAGAAGATGATCACTTGTGTATTTAAATCACCATAATCTGGAACAATAATGTCCTGTAAAATGCCCACATAGTCTACACCGGAACGCACGACGTGGTCACTCGCTTCAAAGCAGGCCACTCCGCAGTCATAATTTGTCCAGGAGCTGCTCACCTCATCCTCCACTCTCCAATGATTCCCGTAAGCTTTCATTTTCGAATATCGTTTGCATGTTAGCAATGGAGGATTCGAAAGTAGAAGAAGGTCAGCCTCATTTGGATCGAACAAGTCAAGACTCAAAGAGTGAATTTTTCTTCTCATCCAGTCTTCCACAGGAACTATAGTACTTCCAGCATTATGACAGTCCTCTTCCCATTCTGTGCAAAATAGTATATCTCAGGAGTGTTTAGTGCACGTCCGCACAACAGAGTATCCTAACTTCCTGGACAAAACCGTTGCACAATTAAGGTGATACCACTCGGAAGTCTTCATCCACTGTGACTTACTAAGCTCGACTAAACGGTTTTTTCAAAATAATCTACTTCGAATAATTGATACAAAGCAATTAGTTCCCAGTAAAAGAATATCCAACGTAATATGATTGAACATTCGACTACCCTGTAGTCTTCATCGACACAAACAACTATATCCTGTAGGCGTCAGTCTTTCCACAGGCTTTAGAAAAATTAAAAGTAACTGTAGATCTGAGTTTACATTACCGTTAACACATGAATGTGTCTCGGTCTACATAAATCGTCATCTTGAATTTACGCAGAAGTCTACAACGACGACCCAGGCACATCAACGATATCTAGTAGAATAAAAGAAAACGGTAATACTGCAGCAGGATAACGGTCCTTTAATACTTTGACGACGCAATCTACCATTAACAGATACTCTGAATACTGAAACACAGAGTAAACACTGGAGTAGTCAGGATAGTTCGGCAGAAATCTTTAAAAAAAATAATGTTTTCAATTTCTTCTAGATGACAATCGGACAATGGATTCGCAGGGTACAGTACCCACGCATCTATTTGTTTCGCGAGAGAACTACAGGAGTGGGAATCATTTGTAGGAATAAGCATGAAAACACATATCTTCAGAGAGAGTCCGTGGTCAGAAGTGGCGGACAACTTACCTGTAGTAAGCAGCAGTGAGCGTGTTGTTTCTGATGACAAATTTGTGCAGAGTATCACGTTCTGCTCTTGTCAGCGTAATATTCACTGGAGCACCCTGAAGAACTTCGAATTCTTCACAATCTTCCGGATCTGCGTCCCACACCCGCCTCCTCACCACGTCGAATCCATGCATATATGACGTAGCAAATCCCATTGTCTCCTCCATCAGATAACCATGCGCAATCGATGCTTCAGGGCGAGCCCTATTTTTCACATGATTTTTCAGAGTCATCATGTTCCTCTCAATAGGGTACATCCACCTAACCTGAGTAGGACCTAGAACTACAAGTTCATCAACTAGATGAAATGGTAGATGCGACATGATGTTGAAAAAGGCAGGGGGGAAAGTGATCTCCATGAGGCACATGGTTTCTGCCACATCCTCTCGTAAGTTTTCTGTCTGTGCCGGATCCCAGACCTTGCAACATAGTCGTCTGAATATTCTGCAGGATCTCATTATAGCCATCCGGGTTTTGGGCTCCATAAGCCCCCTCAGAGCCAGAGGAATCAAAGTCTGCATTAGTATATGGTAATCATGCGATTTCAGAGCACTGAATTTTTTGTTTCTAATGTGGCCACCTAACTCTGAACAGTATTCGGAGGGGACTTTTAAGTTCTCTAACCTGGTACAGAATGTATCAAACTCCTTTGCTGTAAGAACGTAATTCGCCACCGGCTTCAACATCCTAGAGGAGTTTCTTGGGTCTCGTACCATCCATAAATGTCTTCGAATTCCCTCCCTCTGCATATCTCTTCGGACTTATACAGAGTCCTTCTCCTTACAGCCACATATTGTCTTAAGAAGGTTCTCAGCAAAGTTTTTTTCGCAGTGCATGATATCCAATGTGTTCCGTATCAGTAGATGCTGCAAACGAAAGCACAGTCCGTTAAAACATGATGCCATGAAGCAAGATGAATCGAGCAACAGAAAATTTAAATCATACATAAAATTCTGTTACATCGAATTCTTAGTGTCCTGTGGCACATGTACTGTAAAGTGAGGAAAAAACATGTTATACGGCAGCGAAGATGAATTGTACCCCAGTAAGCCAACTGACTTAGAGTAAACCGGATTTCACATGTGAAAGTTCAAAACATTCACTTGACTCAATCATACAAACCTGAACAGAGTGACCCTTAAGAGATATTGATACACTTATAAACGAGGAATGTCTCTCAAAATATCAGTGTGTTTTGGGAAGAAATTAAGTCTCGCAGTATTCATTCTCGTATAAGATTATAACTTTTACAAATCCATTTCATTAACCAGCGGATTCACCGCATTACTACCATAGGCCAGTGACAATCACTGAATTGGAGGAAGAATGGGCATATTCCTTAACCAAACTGTGTACTTCATGTAAATCATTTACACGTATGCCCACATGTCTGACAGTAATCTAAAATGAAATTGTTCATTTTAGTTAAAAAAGAATTAATAATGAAAAGATTTGAATCAAAGAGGCAACAAACAATCATACCAAGCTTTTTCTATGCAGAGTTACGTTGGAACAATATCGATTAGTTCAATTAAGAAATACAGAACCAACCACAACATGTCATTTTTTCCAACTCTGAAAAAGTTTGTTTAGCAGATCTCGGATCACCTTCAAATAAGTTTTCGGTCCTATTCTCCAATACACAAGACCATCGAGGCAGACTGTCTGATTCGCACTTCATATATCACAACAAAACTTTCTTCCAGAAAGGGGGATTAAAAAATGATATACGATAATTAAAAAAAACGTAACTGACCTCCCAATACGGTAATTCACTGAATATGCTGCTCCGTTTGACGCCATCCACTTTTGAAGGATCTGGTGATGAACGTTTCCTCCTAGTCGTCTTCTTCGACATAGTTCGTCCACGTGTTTTGGAACGTTCGCGCACAGTAGAAGCTGCTGCATTTAGAGACGAATTACCATGTGAAGAAGATGCATTCGCTTCACCAGTGGCTGCTTGCGATCTCGCCTGCTGCTGAGAAGTGTGCTCTTGACAAGGAGTTCGTCGTCCACGTCTTCCAAGCCAGGCATGGTACCGATGCAGCGCAGAACGCTGCTGCGCTGGTGTTACAGGAACAAGTCGCATTCTATCCTCTGGGAGTCCATCGAACAATGAGTTGTACCCTTCTGTCCGGAGGTAGTGATCCGGCCTCAACCACCGTCGAGCGTCCCTGTACGTTAATTTTCTACTCTCGTGAGCGTAGCGTCCTCGAAGCTGGGGACCGCAAGGAGGACAGGCCACAAAGCCTTGGTGAGAAGTGCCGGAAACAGTGCCATAACCCGGAAAATCATGGGTTGTGTATAAAACTGCAGCTCTCAGCCTAAAGTGTCGATCTCCCTCTTCTCTCAAGACAGCATACGATGGAACACCATCCCATAAAACCTTCATCTCATCAATCAACGGCCGTAGCCATACATTGAAATATTCGAAGGGAACCTGTGATCTGCCTGGGATGAGTAGAGTTAGAATAGTAAAGAATTTCTTCGTGATTAACCATGGCGGCAAATTCAGGATCGTGGCAATAACCGGCCAGGCTGACCATGTAGACTTGTGCAGCTTGAATGGGCATATTCCGTCGCACGATATCTGGAGACGTACATCGGTAACTTCTTCACCAAATCCCTTTGTATCAAATATAGCTGGGTCCATGGTATCCAACGCCTTCCATGCCATTGAGTCTGCGGGATACCTGGCTCTACCATCTGTGCTCTCGTTCTCCTTATGCCACCTCATCAGTTTCGACAAGACAGGGATTCTGAAAAATCTCTGTAGCCGTGGAGTAGGGGGGAAGAATCTGAGCACCTTCAATGGTCTGCATGTGTTGAACATGTCCTTATACCGTTGAGCGCTGCAGGTAGGACATCGGTCGAGATTAATTGTTTCTGGTTGGTCATAGAGCACGCACCCGTTCGGACAACCATCTATGTTTTTGAAGTCGAGGCCAAGTCGTTTTGTCAAGGTCTTGGCTTGGTACAGTGACGACGGCAAGCAGTTATCCGGTGGAAGTAGACTCTTCACTGTAGTGAATATATCGTCCGCAGCTCTTTCCGTGATTCCTGGGTGCGTGGCGACTACGTTAACCAACATTATGGTTGCTCCTAGCTTCGAGTTGCATGATCCCTGGTACAGGTGACGAACAGCCTCTTCTAACGCTTTAGAGTCTCTCACTCTCTCTTCGTCCATGGACTGGAACTGAAGTCCCTGTAGAAGACAGTCACACATTTATTGAAGTCAACGAAGGGAAAATGCATTAAAACAAACGCTTGTACAGAATCGCACATTCCACATATGAATTTGAAAAATGCTGCATTTATGATCTCACGGGGAAAGCATACCTCCGTATGCGAACGTATGTTACCCTGATTTCCTAGAGCATCTGGATCGCAATGTCGAGTACTAGTAGATACGTTTTCACAGCGGTCACCATCTTCATTAATAGATGGTGTATTCTCCTCTACGTTGGCGTTGATGATATTGTCTGAAGTTTCCAAGGCATCCATTGTAGTCCGGTCCAGTCTTTTCTCTGTTGCTGCTATGTTTTCAACTTCTTGGTAAATGTGTTGCATCATTGTCCGTATCTGTACTCCATTATCTCGCTCTGCAGGAGAAGAGGCCGATTGCTTATTCTGCATTGTAAACTACTCCTCCCACTCCTCGTCGGAGGAGTCCGGATCTCCTGGACCGTGCCAGGTCCTGCAATCAGGTGATCTCCCGTGAAGGTACAAGTGTTTTTCAACTTCATCCCATTTAAAGCAGTGTCCAGTCCCCTTATGGAGGGTGCAGGGACATTGAATTCTGGGAAACCCATACATAGCAGCCCGCTTCTTCTCCCGCACCCATAGTTTGTCATCTCTTGCTTTGATACGGCGAGGGTCGGAAATAGATAGCCGCTCTGCCATGCTGAGAAGTCTACACTGGGCAAAAAGAATTCATTAATGATTGTAGATTCATGTGTTTGATCGCTGTAAAAAAGTTTATCTATCTCAATATTTATAAATGAAGAGGAACTCATAGAAGAATGTGAAGTCCATTGTTTTCGTCTAGAAGGAAATGACAAGTGAAACGGAGTAACATGTATCCATTAATCATCCTTTGTGTTCTCCTAAATTGAAACTGTTTTTAATCTTACAACCTCTGATTGAACAGTTGGACTAAACATGAACACACCTTCTTAGTGACGTTGCTTAAGATGTTGCTACCTAGCACGTCATTTGGAAGATATCTGTCGCCTCATCAATGCGTCATTAAAATCCTATAAACAGACCAGATTTGTACATTGATATGTCAAAATTAGGTAAGTATTAGCGATTACAAACCTGGATACAGAGTTCAGAAACTCTTATTGAAGTCTCATTGCGAACATGTTATCCTCTTGCGTCGTGCGGAAATACTTGTAACTCAATCTTCCGTACGAGTATATTCTGCCAGTTCATCAATAGTATCTGTTACTGCTACGATACATCCATTCCTGTTAAATGAAGCAAAACGATTTCTCAAGAGATAACAATTGACTTTCTGTGGTTTTACATTTAGATATTTAAATGGAACCGAATTCGACAATCGTCCTTACTTGATGTGAGGACAGCGGTGGTGAGAAGAGGTACTCACAGTACATTCTAGAATCGTTGGAAACGTATTGAAACGTTACAGCAGTCATACAATTAGAAGTGGCACCGTGTGACTCTGAGTTCGGCGTATCACCGTCAGAAAGCGCCACTGCTTCCTACTCAGTACCTGCATTTGTTGAATCATGAAATAAATAAATCCCAGATTGCGTCAATCATAGTACATATAAAACTTAATCGATAATCTGATTAAAAGAGGTTGTGTAATACTATATTCAGTCCGTCATATTCCGCTTTTGTCAAACCAATTCAGAACATGGACAGAAATGACTGGGAAGGAAGTCATAACAGAGCGAAGTGAATTATGTGAAGACCAATACCCTGATGAATTCGCTGCCTCCAACATGTGATTCTGAAATCACCTCCAACCAAAGAAGACCAATCCGCCAACACCGATCATCGCCAACATCGAAATGCCGTGACCTGATTTCATCAAGTAATAGCAGTCATTGCCAACAGCGCCACAACGAAATGATTTTGATGATAAGCAAGTGAATGAAGAAAGTAATTCAAGAGAACAGGTGGAACACTTCGCTTCTCTCACTGATACACTTTAGAAGATCTCGTAATTGTGAATCCATTACCTCCCAAAAGAATCGACTCCATTTGAACTGTATCCGCACAATTTTGGGACTCTCGAAAATGGATCGTTAGAGTCGCTATCTCCAGAAGTCGGGTTGGGGAAACTAATAACCTCGCAGTCACCGATAAACGAGGTCTTGGAAGAACTACAGCTCACTCTAAATTGACATGTGCGTGACGGTTCACATGAAGCAGATGATGTAGAAAAACTTCTAATTTCACTCGCAGTTCAGTCTAAGTTATGCATGCGATGGGAAATTCACCCCAGAAAATGATACCACAGAATGGCAGAAGACACTCACCTTGTTTTCATTGACGTTGTAGTGCCTCCGCTGTCCTTGACTTGAACGATATACGCCTCCTATCAGCTTCCACGCTGTTACGATTCCGCTCCATAAACTTCTGCTTTTAGAACTACAGCAAGGTTGTAGACGTTGAAGAAAATGGCGACGATGTCCCGCACAAGCCTACACGAAGTGGACGACAACAACAGTACGGAAATAGAGGAGGACAAAGAGGAGATGAACGAGTATGAGATGGAGCGTGCCTCGAGAATCGCGAGGAACAAAGCTTTTTTACAACCCTCCGTCGACTTAGCCCAGTCATTGTAAGTCTCTTGTCCTTCCCCCTACTAACCCTAGATTTTCATCCACAGAAATAGAGGATTGCTGACACGTGTCATAGTCAACGGTTGAGATTACAGATTTTGTTATTGTTTTCTTGGTGCACAACCGAGGACGCTATTTCGATTGTCTTCCAATTTGCATTGTCTGCGTTGTTGATGAAGAGTCGGCGTTACTTCAATTGTAGTTGTGAGTTTGGTATCATGCAGGTATTCATCCTTGAGAGGTAACAAGTAGGCCGCAAAGAAAAGGAAAATACGAGGAGAAGGAGGACCCAGTCGTCGAAGCAGTCGACTTCAACAAAGTCATTCCAAAAACAGTGACAGCAACAAAGTATACGTCGATGGCGAGTGTATGGACAAATCTGGAGAAGGAGATGACGGTACCTCATCTGGTAGTGAGCCAACAGGTAAGAAAATTGCGTCACTGTTTCGTGACCCTAACTTTGCAATTCAAAGATGCTGGCATTTCACGCAAACGTTTTTACCGCGACATTCAGCCCTTGTTCAAATTAGGTCGTTGCACTACATGGAAATGACCACCCTACTCTCCTAATTCGTGTGCCTTTCTCGTCCCATTTATGGAAAGGAAGTAACAGTCATATATCTTGTAATTTTTAGGGTTACAGATTAGAAATGCCTTACAGTGATTCTCATTATTTGCTCATAAACATAGCATGTAATATTGTTTTCCCTCTGTTATCAGACGATTTTGAGCCCATGGAGGATGGTGAAAGTGATTCAGAATCTAATGAATTAGAAGATGGACGGGGTTCACGCCCAATCGGCAACAGTGATAGAACCGGAAAAGGGAAGGGACAGAAAGCCGACAAAACATATGGTGATTCCAGTCGTGGAGTTTGTCATGACAGTACCTCTTTGCAGGCATCTCGCGGAGTCGCGACAAGTTATACTCGTGCGGAAGCAAAAACTTTTATGCCTCCAACAAACCCTATGCAGATGCCTGTCGGTCCTGGGTGTTTTTGGGTGCCTGTACCTCAGGCTTCTTCTAGTCAGGAAATGCGGAACATGTTCTCTGTACTACCGCAGTCTAATTTTCCAATGAATTGGAACTTTTCACAAGAGAACCGGCGGTCTCATACCTCTGAATTACAGGGAGCAGGTAACAAAGGGAAGGAGAGGGAATCAGAGTCTCAGTCTGTCTCCGTGAAAGAAGATTCTATTAAAAAAAGGTTCAGGAGAGCCAGCAAACGAGACGCCGACGAGGCCGCAAGAAAAAGGGAGGTTGCTGGACTTCCGCCATACGTAGTACAAGTAAAACCTTCCGGTATAATTGATAGTGCGTGCGCAGGTCATCTCAAGTGGCATGAATACATTTGCAACTTAACGCCACGCATGTTAGACATGAGTGTGATTATGTTTGAAGACCAGTATGAGGATTCGAAAATCAAACTGCGGGAGGCGTTGAGAAAGAAGTTTGAGTTTTTAGATAATGAGGTTCCGGATGCAGCTATAGACAAGATGGTGAAGACGTGGATGCGGAAAGATCGAGAGCGTATGAAGAGGCGACACGGTGGGAAGTTGAAAGCCCCTGCAAGGTACGCTGAGAAAGAGTGGGACGGTCTAAAAAAACATTGGGATTCACCGAGTACGAAAGAGGAATCCGAGAGAATGATCGAAAAGAGGAAGAAGGTAGCTCGAAACCCTCGCGTTGGACGTTTGGGTTATGCTGGGAAGGCTGCAAAACTGGTCAGAACTAAACCTAAACTTATGTACTCTTGCTTCACAAGTATGTTTATCAATATACCAATGATGATGCAGTCTATGATGTAATAGTTATCCATGCACGACGTTTTCTCCGGCGAAATCCATGTATGTTTAAGCTGACATTCTGTATGCAGAGGAATGAGAAAGAGAATTCTCCCGGGGTTATAGACGTTGGGAATGAAATAAGATCAGCAAAGGATAATCCAAACCCCTCTGTAAGTGCTTTGACACCTCCAACCGTATCTTTCAGTCAATTCTGACTTTCAATTTCTCTGCTCTCGCGAGCTGTATCTTCTCGGTTTACACTTTCTAGGATTACTCGGCTGAGGATAAAACGGGGAGTTGATTTGTTACCAAAAACCCGTAACTGTGTTATCAAGAGAAAATATCGTAAACTCTCGCAAGATCTGAATGTTCGAAAGTAACTTATTTGAATCACATTTGCTGTCTAGGATACCAGCATTGAGCGATGCATCTAAAAATTTCTTCAACTTCAATGATTTTGTATATACGATGAGTGCTATTGATCAGTGTACGGGAATTCATAGAAATCCTCTAACATACAAGTACTGGACTGATGAGATGGGAAGCTGTTCAGGAAATGGAGAAGAAAAACTCTCAGAGACTCACAGCAGTGGAGAAAAACCAAGTGGAGACACGTCGGATGCTTGGAGATGTTATGAAAACTAATCTCGGCATTCAAACAATGCTGCAGTCATTTATTAGTAGCTTTCCAAATTCTGATGCCACAGAGATTGCGAAGTTACCGCGGACAGGAAGTACGAACCCAGGTGAGTCGACGTTGAACGATCTCAATCCACCTGCCAACGTGGTAGGGAATTCAAGCGGCATTGGAAGTAGTGAGCGCTGGTGGGACAGGTTATGCAAAACGTCTGAAGAAGAAGAAGAAGAAGAAGAAGAAGAAGAAGAAGATGTTACAGTGAAGCTTAATAATGTTAAAGACAACCAGTTCATGGAGGAGGTATGTACAGCATATTTTTTTCTAACTGACTCAGTGAGAAGAATTTGGAGAAGACGGCCTTCATGGCGCACCGTCAATTGAATTGTTTTTGAACTGGATTGTTTATTAATTCATATAATTCTGATATCTCAAAATGTGATCAACGTGTACCTTGTTCATTCAGAACAATACACTGATGTCCTTATAATTATTGGTTTATTGGAAATTATTGTTTTTTCGATTGTAGGTAATTTCAAGGATTTGAAACACAGAGGTTAACCAATGATTATGTGATAATTTCGGAAAATCACTTGGTATGCGTTAAGTAAGCAGAGTTCTTCTGTATTGTTTATGTTCATTATGCAGTTGTAGATCATAATATCTAGTCATTTCCAATTTCCACGTACGTTATCTAATTCTTGAGCGTTATTGACAGAAACAACCTTCTGTCACACGTAAGCGAGGTGTTGAAGACAATCCCAATAGAGGTGTTGCAGAGGTGAGTTTTGAACTCTAATTATCTCCATCGACGTCTTATCCTGTATTTTCTAAGTGTCCCCTGATAAAGAAGGCTTCACTGAATTATTAAATACTGCGTACAGGTATGTTCCCTGGCATAAATGAAGTAAACAGTGAATGTTCAATAAAGTTGTTGCCACTAAGGTCGCATCATGAACTATGTTTTCTACAATTTTCAATCTGTCACGGAGATTGTTCATGTGATCGGTCGACTGAAGTGATGTATTGCATTGAGTATGTAGTATTGAGATACCCCGGGTGTAATTCGACTCAGATCCGCCGAATATCGTCGAGTACTTCCAGGAGATTGTATTTCAGAACTGATGTGACGTGTTCGTTGTAGGGCGAGGGTTACTTTGAAGTGGTTTTCTCGGTAGGCATATTATTTTAATTTCGTACATGGTTTTAGATGATCACATGGAATCACTTGGGGATAGTGAATTCGTACAGCGAATGTTTTAAAACATCTCCTGACAGTTACATATAATTCCTTTCGTGTTCGTGAATTTCCAACGATTTACAAATGGGGGATGTAACTCAATTCAACTCAGCTTGACTAACTTTCATGAATCTTGACGTCCGCAGGGAATTGGAAATACTACCGTCCAGGAATGCCAGACTCTTAAAATACAGTAGGTAAGTTGTTACCATATCTTTGGTACTGGTTATGAATTTGCTATAACGTCGATGGTTTTCACGATTACATCATAAGTTTTAAGTGGAGAGCATATAATAGGGAGACTTTGGTTGTTTACTCTGATAATACCGGTTTCATATGCTCTGAAGGAATTGTATCCATAAGTGACACAGGATATGCTGAATCTAAATCGAAGATATGGTCATTCTCTCCAATGTATTCATTGATACTAGCATTATAATGGAAAAATTTGAATTTATTAATGACATGCAATCGCAGTGTATTTAGCCTTCTGAGATTTCTGATTATGAACTCAAACGCCGGCCTATATTGGAAGTTAGTTGCTCATGATCTTACTTATCTTGTTCGACAAGTAGAGTATCAATTTGGAGTGGATTTCCAGAGTGATGAAGTGTACATGTTCTTACCCCAACATAATCGAATGTGTGCAGAAAGGAACTGGACATTCTACTTCCCAGGGTACACCACGTCGACATAACATGGAGGTGAGTGCTTTTTAAAGCGGTGATGAAGTAGCTATTTTTCCAGGTTTTGACGGATAGTATAGACTATAGCACGTCGTAAGATACACAGTTGTAGTCAAAGATGTTTATTTTACTCACATCTCGAGAAGTGGCTCATGATGCAATTTCAGGTTGGCGACAAAGTGAAGTTGTCCAATACTCTGTATCCGGAGATAACAGTTGCAAGCGGAACTATAATGGCATTGGGAGGAGCAGGTCTATTCCACGGGAAACCCATACCACCGATTTTTGTCCGTGTCACATTGGAGAAGGTATATGTGAACCAACCACTCATGGTTCCAGTTGAAGAGGCAGAGCAGTTCAATTTAGAAGATGCAATAGGGTCCAGCGTACTGTGGGCAAGGGAGCTCACCATGTTGGAGAAATGAAGTACCCGGTGAGATATTAGATGCGTATTGATTAACTGGACTTCGAAATCCAGTGTCAATGTTGCGGCAGTTTTTTGGCAAATTCGACCAAAGAATTCAGGTGAATCCACTGTTCACAGACGCATATTGGAGTTTCAGAGAGATATCAGATCTGTGTATCTATCACAGATGGCAATTGCAAAGTGCTATTACCAGCCTTTTGTCGTCATGAAGGCATAATCCATGTACCGGTAATCACTACGTGATTGCTCTTTTGAATGCAATTATAAACATTCCGTTTCGGATTTATTGTTCCAAAAGCTCGTATATTTGGAGTGCTGTGAGATGGACAAGTGTGTGAACGGAACAACCACCGATGCTTCAGTCCTCTGTCGTTGATTTGGCTCGGCTACGTACTGTATCCAAACATTGTAAGCCATCCACGTGTGAGCATATGATTGGACAGATTGTAATTCTTGGTCGGAAGAAGCATCCAGTTCCGAGTGCACACACTCCAATGCGTGTCGCTAAGCAATTGTAAACCGACTAAGCTGGAAGAATGGTGAATCTGACAAAAATCTACAGAAGTATAGAAGATTACGTAGAACTCAGAACAGTACGAGCTACGTACATATGATGGTGAATGCCTCATCTTCGTTGAAAAGGGGAAGTCGCAGCTAAATGTAGATTTTGAACTGTTCATGTACAGCTCCTTTCCTAACTGCAAGTCCATCCGATGAAGTCGCTGGCGCCTGGGTTAAATTGGTCCGGAATGACCCTGTTCAGAGAATGACCGGTCCGGAATGACCCAGACCTCGTAGGTCATTTCATATTCAAACGGTCCGAAATGACTCGGTTTTGGGTCATTAAGTGGGTCATTTTTTCAAAGGATTCTACTAGTGACCCCTACGTCCGGAACCCCTCCCGCGCATATGTTGCCGAAGTCTCCCAAGTCTCCCAAGAACCGAGTCGTCACCCGGCTTTCCTGGGAGGCCCAGACGAAGAAGTCAAAGGCGGAACGGAGCGCTAGGCGTCAGGCGGAGCGGGCAGCGAGGGCACAAGGATCCGAGCCACGGATGACCAGGTCGAAGGAGAAGGACCGCGAGCAGGAGAGCCACAAGAAGACAAAGATGGGGTAGATTCCTCTCGCTGCAACTGGCCGTCACTTTCCGGATTTATAGGAGTAGGTTTCGGATCGGGAGATCCGGATTATTCGAAAAGTAGGATTCTAGGTAGATAACTAGGGATTAGGACTTTTGATTGAACTGCCGGCGCCGCCGCTTTTGTGAAAGCCCCTGCTTACTTAAACGGGGAAGGCGATGCAGTCCGGGTCTTCGTTTTGCATGTTTTCTCCCTATATTCCTTATCAGTAAAGTATTTGTGTTTTGCAAGTACTGTGCGTGGTTTCCAGTTAAGTGTGAATGATCCGGGAAGGATATGAGAGTTCCGCTGTAGCTCGGATAGGAAGGTGATGGGAGTTGTGACGAGACCCGAACCGGAAAGGTAATGGGATTGAGCGGAAAGATTTCGTGGATTGTCGTAGGAGTGAAGCCTCACTGTTCCGTCCCCAACCCAACCTCACGCGGAATAGCCGTCGCTAGGGTCGAAGCGGATCGAGGGGTACTTGATCGGGCTCCCTGAACTTCTGAAGGGGTTCCGCAAACTGTGAGAGGGGGATTCGGAACGTGCACGGGTCGCCTAGGGATAATCGGATCCTGGTTCTCCCAGATCCGGATCGGTTTGTCGTTGTAGTCTCACGGATCGGAAGCGGTCGTCTGCGTGACCTGCAGGCCAGAGTACTCTAGGACAGTTGTGAGACGGTAGCTGTTCCGAGACGTTGGGGTTTGTGGACGAAACACCTGACGAGAAAGAGAAAGAGAGAGAGAGATAGTCGAGGAGTTACGTTCCGGAGACACTATCCGAGCAGTGGCAAGGCTCGGAACGATTAGGAGTAACTACTTGGTGAAACACTATTGAATCCCTAGACGATACTCGGAACCTAGTGACAATACGGAAGTTTACGCTCAATTAGAGTACTATCCGGACGTTAGGTGCGTTTCCGTGTTCCGACACGTAAAAATCTGGCGCCGCTGCCGGGGATTCGGTAAGCTGTGAACCAAGTGGATACTTTGAAGATAAGCGAGTGCAGATTTGAAGAAAAGTGGAGCCAGACAGTGAAGGCTTCATTTAGGTGGATATTAGGTAGACGGAAGTCTTACGCAAAAATCGAGCCTTCCGAGGAGTCGGAAGAAGAACTCCCAATCTTTTCCATGGTTGGGGCGCAACCGGATGAGTTAGGAGGAAGAAGATCCACTCGGTTGCTACAAACGAGGGGTAGGGTTTCGGTACACGATCTACCGGGTACGAATCTGCTACCCCGGATCCAGACAGCTGTAGAACGAGAAGGAGACATGATCGTGGTATCCTTGGCCGGAACCTCAGCAGCCGGAGGGGGTGTAGCTCAGGATCCGGAAGGAGAAGAAATCGTAGCCGACGAAGTCGAAGCCGACGCGGGAGTCGAGGAGGAGACCGAGGAAGCAGAAGAGGACGAGGAAGACAATCCGATGGCCCCCTCTACCCGACTGAAGTACAGGAGATTCAAAGGTGACGGAAGTCAAGACGTGGACAAATGGCTCTGTGAGTTCGAATCCATCGCTCAGGCCAACCAGGAGGACCCGGATGCGAAGAGGAGGATATTCCAAGGTCTCCTGAAGGGAGAAGCTCTACAGTGGTACCAAGACGTTCCGGAACGTACACGTAACGACTGGACCAGTTTCGTTACCTTGTTCCAACGTACGTTCCGTGAAGCCGGAGGAGAAGCTCGCGCACTCAGAAAGTTGAGCCGGATGACGATGAGATCTACTGAGTCAGTACGGAAGTACAGTCAGAGAGTGAAGGCGTTCATACAGAAACTCACCACGACCATAGCTCCAACTGTACAAGTGGAATTGTTTGTCGCCGGATTCCCAGAGGAGATGGGGTTTCAGATCCGACAAACCCACCCGCTACACTACAGGAGGCCACACAGACGATCCTTTCCGATCCGTGAGACTACAACGACAAACCGATCCGGATCTGGGAGAACCAGGATCCGATTATCCCTAGGCGACCCGTGCACGTTCCGAATCCCCCTCTCACAGTGTGCGGAACCCCTTCAGAAGTTCAGGGAGCCCGATCAAGTACCCCTCGATCCGCTTCGACCCTAGCGACGGCTATTCCGCGTGAGGTTGGGTTGGGGACGGAACAGTGAGGCTTCACTCCTACGACAATCCACGAAATCTTTCCGCTCAATCCCATTACCTTTCCGGTTCGGGTCTCGTCACAACTCCCATCACCTTCCTATCCGAGCTACAGCGGAACTCTCATATCCTTCCCGGATCATTCACACTTAGCGGGAAACCACGCACAGTACTTGCAAATCACGAATACTTTACTGATAAGGAATATAGGGAGAAAACATGCAAAACGAAGACCCGGACTGCATCGCCTTCCCCGTTTAAGTAAGCAGGGGCTTTCACAAAAGCGGCGGCGCCGGTAGTTCAATCAAAACCCTAATCCCTAATTATCTACCTAGAATTCTACTTTTCGACTAAACCGGATCTCGCGATCCGGAATCTACTCCTATAAATCCGGAAAGTGACGGCCAGTGGCAGCGAGAGGAATCTACCCCATCTTTGTCTTCTTGTGGCTCTCCTGCTCGCGATCCTTCTCCTTCAACCGGGTCACCCGCGACTCGGATCCTCCTACCCCTGCTGCTGGCTCCGCCTTACGCCTAGCACTCCGTTCCGCCTTGGTTTCCAAGGACAGCCGGGTAACGATCCGGTTCTTGGGAGACTTGGGAGACTTCGGTATCATATGTGGGGGAAGGGTTCCGGTCGTAGGAGTCCGAGTCCTAGTTCCGGCTGTCCCAACCGGAGAGCTCGCATAAGTCTCCGAGTCGGACTCTGAAATCGTAATGGTGCCCTTCACCGCCGGCTCCTTCCTCTTCGTCAAAACTCTCCGAGCACCGGAACTGTCAGCAGGTGAGTCCACCATTGGCGTTCCGGTGGGGGTAGGCGTCACCGTTCCGGTCTTGGCTGTGGGTGAAGGGGTAAGTCCCCCCTCCTGAGTCACTTGGGTCCGTCCGGTTGGTGAAATGGCTCGTCCCCATTCCGTTCCCGCTATCTCCCCTTGGTAATCCGCGATGATCACCCCCGTTCCGAGTCGTAGAAGAACATCCGGCTGCACGGACCGGGTCACCTGCTCCGTTACCGTCCGCTCCTCGATCCGCCTCTCGGTCACTGTAGTTCCGGTAACTTCCGCCTGACCGGTGGGGATCGCGCAGCTCTGCTGGACCATACTGGCTCCGGGTGATGCCACCTGTGCTTGGTGCTCCCGGATTTTCTCCGCGATCGTCCGGTTCGTCTTCAAGATGTCCGCGTCGACTGCCATCCGCTCCTCAAGCTGGAGGTTACGTCTATTGGGGTTCGGAACCCTACCCCTCGTGATTCTCCTACAACGGTCCGAGAAGGAGATCCGGGGAGCGGAAGGTTCCGACCAGCGGTTCCGATACTAGGACTTCCGACACTCGGATTGAGCAGCTGCCGAACCTTCTTCAGAATCTGGTTCATCGAGTGCTCTCATTTGGAGAGGATCATGATGATCCTCTGCTTGTTCTCGAAATCTGCAGGCTGCAATACGTTCTCATCGAACAGCCGGGCCTTGTTGATTACCGCACCCGAACTCCCTACCAACGTCCGAAGCTCCCCCAAGGTCTCCTCCTGTTTGGCATGGAACTTCCGTATCTCCTCGCTCTTCGCCGCCAGTTCCTTCGTCAGCTCCTGCAACTGAAGCTCCAGCTCCTTCTTCTCACTCTGAAGTTTCGGGGCGTCCTTCAACAACTCCACCTCTCGGATCACCTCCTCCGGTAAACAACCTCCCAGAGATGTGCAGACTCTCCGGAACAGTGTCCCGATCGGATAGTAAGAGGCCTGCGCCCGATGGGTCTCCTCCCGAATCCCCCGGAATAGCTCCACCGGAAATCCCCTCTCGGAACTGACCTCCCTCCGTTCCGTATCTCCCCGGACCGTGGAAGGCTGCGCGTGCTGCGACGCAGCGCGCTCCGATCGTGACCTGGACTGAGCCCTAGTAGTCCCGGGGTTCGGAATGACCGCCGTATCGTCATCCTGTTCCGTGGACGCTGTATCCGAGGTTTCGCCCCGTGGATCAGCTTCCATTCCGGGCGGAATCTCTGAAAAGCTGAGGAAGTTCTTCGCCATCGTATAAGTCTCTTCCTCCTTATCGCTCAGCAACTCATACGCCTTGTAAAGGTGGAAGAGGAAAGGGGAGATCGGGGTCGGCTTCTTTCCGATCGTTGGCACCATCTTCTGCACAACTTCCGCCATGAGTGCGGCCCAATTCACCGGACGTTCCCTCGTGTACGCTCCGAGGATGGTGTTCCCGACCGTAATGGTGACCTGTTCCGGTTTCAGCCGATACAGGATCGGAACGAGGAAGGCTAAGACCTGCCTCTGCCTCCTATCCTTGCTGGCATCTATCTCGTATCCATTATTCCTATGGATCTTCCCGTGAAACCTATCCTGCACGTATCTATCCGTCCGGGTCGCCCAGAGGAGCCCGTTCTGCTCGAAATCGTAAGCTGCCGCCTACTGTTCCGCATTCCACAGCGTGGGCTTGCCTCAGATCGTATTATCCCACCTATTGTCCGGCCCATCCAGGACCTCCCTCACCATCACCTCACTCTTCGGTAACCACGGCCATGACAACAACCCCTGGCACCTCATCCGGGTGAGGTCGGCGATCAGCTCTTCCATCTCCGATTCCCTCACCGGAGTACCGGGACTAAGGACTCTACAATGCACGTGCGACATTGCTACGCCTTACTTCTCTCCCTCTACGATCCGACAGCAAGAAACCCGGCAATCCAACTGCCGGTGAATCGGAAAAGACAAAAACACCTCACCGCACTTTCACTCTCTACTCCCAGTCCGCAAAAAGGAACTCCAAACCCTAACACCCTCGCTTATATACCCCAGGCATCATAAACGCTGCGGCGGCCTATAATTGCAGGCGCCACCGTACCGGGCTAGACGCCTATCCGGGTCATGATGACTTCCGCGTCGTTTCGGATCCTTGACGCGGTTACAGTAACGGTCAGTACTCGGATCGTCCACCCGTTCCGTGTTTTCTCTTCCGAGTTTTCGGAACCCAGGTTCCGAGAATACTTCCTACGTTAACTGTTTTAAGGTTTCTGGAGTATCCGGTTTGTGTTAACTCCTAATACAGCTAGTGTCTAGCTAGTTTTTACCTAATTAACCGAAAAAATGAAAAATTATTGGAATACTAACTCCGGATGAGGCTTTTCCGGTTTATTCTGAGTTTCTCGGATCCCACAACAAGCGCAGTGTCTACTCCCTAAGGCCAGTGCTACTGTTGAATTACAGTATACCTGCGTGGCTGTCAACAAAGAAATACTTTGTGATGCTAGCTATTCTAATTCCAGGCTCAAAGTCCCTCACCAAATAACAATTCAAAGTTTATCTTGATCCATTGATTGATGAAGTGTTGGAGTTGTGGACTGACAAAATTTACTGCATGGATGCATCAAACTACAGGAGATTGTTCCACTTTGTGATGAAGGCAATGATCATTTGCACAGTGGGTGATTATCCGGCCTATGTGAGATGGCCGGTTCAATGTGTCGGAACATGGAAACTCACTTAACATCTGAATAACACTCAAAACAAGCGTAAACTCTTGTATTGTCAACTCGGTTCCAAGTATTGTCCAGGGATTCAATAGTGCTTTGTCAGGTAGTTACTTACAATTGTTCCGAGCCTCCTCACTGCTCGGATAGTAATTTCGAAACGTAACTCTTCTACTCTTCTCTGTTACCTCCGGTGTTTAGTCAATAAACCCCAACGTCTCGGAAAGGATGCTACTTCACAACTGACTTAGAACACTCTGGCCAGGAGGTCACACACGCGGCCACTTCCGATCCGTGAGACTACAACGACAAACGGATCCAGATCTGAAAGAACCAAGATCCGGTTATCCCTAGGTGACCCATACCACTTTCCGAATCCCCCTTTCACAGAGTGCGAAACCTCTTCAGAAGTTCAGGGAGCCCGATCAAGTACCCCTCGATCCGCTTCGACCCTAGCGACGGTTATTCCGCGTGAGGCTGAAGTGGGAACAGAACAGTTAGGCTTCAACTCCTATGACGACCCGCTCAATCTTTCCGCTCAATCTCAGTACCATTCCAATTCGGGTCTCGTCACAACTTCCATCACCTTCCTATCCAAACCATAGCGGAACTCTCAACACCCTCTCGGATCATTCACACTTAGCTAGAAACCACGCACAGTACTTGCAAAACACGAATACTTTACTGATACGGAATATAGGAAGAAAACATGCGAAACGAAGACCCAGTTGCATCGCCTTCCCCTTTTAAGTAAGCAGGGGCTTTCACAAAAGCGGCGGCGCCAAAAGTTCAATCAAAAACCCTAATTCCTAATCATCTACCTAGAATCCTACTTTATAGTTAATCTGGATCTCGCCGGTCCGATACCTACTCCTATAATTCCGGAAAGTGACTGGCAGTTGCAGGGCGAGGAATCTATCCTATTTTTGTCTTCTTGTGGCTCTCCTGCTCCTTCTCCTTCCCCTTCGACCGGGTCGTTCGTGGCTTGGATCCTCCTACCTTCCCTGCACAATCCGCATGACGTCCAACACTCCGTTCTTCCTTTGTCCCCTTCTACTTGGTGTCCAAGGAAGATCGGATAACAACCCGGGTCTTGGGAAACTTGGGAGACTTGGAGATAACCCTCGAGGGAGGAGTTCCGGATGTCGGGGTCCGGGTCTCAGTTCCGGCTGTCCCTACCGGAGAACTCCCATAGGTATCCGAGTCAGATCCAGAAATCTCAATCGTTCCCTTCTCCTCGGGATCCTGTCTCTTCCTCAGAACCCGCTTAGCACCAGAAGAATCAGCTGGAGATTCCGCGACGGGCATTACGGTCGAAGTCGGAGTCACAGTCTTGGTCCGGGCCGTGGGTGAAGGAGTGAGTGTCCCCTCCTGAGTCACTTGGGTATGTTCGGGTGGTGAAAAGGATCTCCTCCATTTGCTCTCGGCTACCTCTCCTTGATGAACTCGAATAATCAAAGCTGGCCCTACCGTTGGGGAAACGATTGGTTGCGTGGTCCGGGTCACCTCTTCCGTAACTGTTTGTTCCTCGGATTGCCTCACGGTGACTGTGGTTCCCGCAACCTATGCCTGCCCAGTGTAAATCGCGCAGCTTTGATGAGCAACACTGACTCCGGGTGACGCCTCCTTGGCCACATGCTCTCGTATCAGATCCGCGATCGTCCGAGCCGGTGCAAAAATGTCCAAATCAATAGCCCTCTCCTCCTCAAACCGGAGATGTCGCTCCTGTGGGGTCCTGAACTCCGCCCCACGAGATTCCCCTACCACTGTCCGAGAGGCAGATCCGGGAAATCTCATTCCGACGCTGGGACTTCCGGTTCCTGGGTTGAGCAGCTTCTTCATCATCTTCAAAGTCTTGCTCATCGAGAACTCAAATTTGGACATGATCGTGATGATCCTCTCTCGATCTTGCAAGTGAGCCGACTCCATCACGTTCTCATCGAACAACCGGGCCTTGTTGACTACATCGCTCGAAACTCCCACCAACTTCCGGATCTCATCCAAGGTCTCCTCCTGTTTGACGTGGAATTTACGGATCTCCTCGCTCTTCGTTGCCAGTTCCGAGGTAAGTTCCTTGATCTGAAGCTCCAGCCGCTGCTTCTCGCCCCGTAACTTTGGTGCATCCTTCAGAAGCTCGACCTCCTGGATAACCTCCTTTGGTGCACAGCCTCCTAGTGATGTGCAGACCCTCCGGAACAGTGACTCGATCCACTTGTAAGTGGCCTGGGCCTGATGAGTTCCTTCCCTAAGTGATTGGAACGGGTCAACCGGAAACCCTCGCTCGGAACTGACCTCTTTCCGTGCCGTGTCATCTTGGGCCGTGGAAGGTTCCACGTCTTGCAATGTGGCTCGTTCCAATCGTGACTTGGAATGGGCCTTCGTCGGGGTGGGATTCGGAATTATCTTCGTGTCCTCTCCCCCTTCCGTGGACGCCGTATCCAAGTCATCCTCGTGATGCTCTACCTCAAACCCCGCCGGAACCTCCTCGAAGGTGAGGAGATTCTTCCCGATCGTGTACTTCTCTCCCTTGTGATCGATCAGCAAGCCACCGGAATGGTAGAGGTGATAGAGGAAAGGGGTGATCAGAGTTGGCTTCTTTCCGATCGTGGGCACCAACTTCTACACAGTTTCCGCCATGAGTGCAGCCCTGTTTACCGGACGCTGACCCGTGTACGCTCCGAAGATGGTGTTTCCGACCGTGATGGTGACCTGTTCCGGTTTCAACGGATACAGGATTGGAACGAGGAAGGCTAATACCTGTCTCTGTCTCCTATCCTTATAGGCGTCTATCACGAATCCGTTCTTCCCGTTCTGATGGATCTTCACGTGGAACCTATTCTGCACGTACTTCTCCGTTCGGGTTGCCCAAAGGTGTCCTTCGTGCACGAAGTCGTAACACTCGGCCCATACTTCCGCGCTCCACTGAGTAGGTCAGCCTCGGATTGTGTTATCCCACCTATTATCCGGCCCTTCTAGGATTTCCATTACCATCACCTCATCCCTCAGCAACCAAGGTCGTGTAAGCAACCCCTTGCACCTCATTCCGGTGAGATCGTCAACCAACTCGTTCATTTCCCGCTCAACCCTCGGAACTGAGGGGCTGAGAACTCTACACTGAACGGGCGCCATAGCTACGTCTCACTTCTCTCCCTTTGCGAACCGACAGCAAGAAACCCGGCAATCCAACTGCTAGTAAATCGGAAAAGACAAAAACACCTCACCGCTCTTTCACTCTCTACTCCCAGTCCGCAAAAAGGAACTCCAAACCCTAACACTCCCGCCTATATAATCAGGGAATCATAAACGCCGCGGCGGCGTGTAATTGCAGCCGCCACCGTATCGAGCTCAGCGTTATCCGAGTCATGATGACTTCCGCGTTGTTTCGGATCCCGAACGCGGTACCAGTAACGGTCAGTTCTTGGAACGTCAACCCGATCCGAGTTTTCTCTTCAGAGTTCCGGGATTAAGATCTGAGAACATCTCCTGTGTTAACAGATTTAAGGTTTTGGAGCATCCGGTTTGTACTAACTCTTAATGCGGCTAGTATCTAGCTAGTTTTTACCTATTTAACCAAAAAATGAAAAATTATTTGAATCCTAACACCGGTTGGGGTTTATCCGGTTTATTCTGAGTTTCTCGTATCCCACACAATGACCAAAGGTTTTGTGGGTTGTATAGTCTGTGGAGAAGAATTCCGATCCCAGAGGTCAACGGTTCTTCATAAAAATGTCTTCTCTAATTGTGCGCAACGGTGGTTGTTCGATGGCCACCCGCTCCAAGATGACACCACGAATTTTGAGTCATCTGAACACCGAGCACCGCCCCCTCCCATAACAGGATTCCAAGCAAAGGCGGCAGGCGAAGGGCAACAGAGGTGGTTGTTACAGGATGACAGACGACCGGTAAACGACCCCGTTTGTCGAACTGGAATTAAAGAGTCACTGGTCAATTTTGTCTACCATATTGGGAGGTAATAAATTTCATATGTTTATTTTACGTCATATGCAATTTGTTACATCATAAAATAACCTTGTCGTTGAATGCGATAATGTGATCTTTGTGAACAATTTCACAAATATAGGCAATTCTAGGGAATATGAAGACCTCCAGAAATCATAATGATTTTTGGAGCCTCGTTTACCTTTAGGTTTTTGAAATTTAAAATTATATTCATTCATGCTTTGTATCGCATAGATAAACGTGGGTTAGGATGAAGCGGGATGTCAGTAATTAAGGTCAGGAGTCCACGTATTGAATGTATCGAGGACACCACATATGCGATATTGTTCGTCAATTGTTCATTATTCTTATTGTAGTAATTAGGTGGGCATAGTGGTTGAGGTCAGACCGGCATGATTTGTACATTTTTCGTATGATCATTCTGTGACGGATGTTAATACTGTTCTGTATTCTTGGAGCCAATGTGAAGAGGCTCAGAATTCCATACTTAGAACTGCTGCCACTTCAGTCCTACAAATTTTAGGGTGAATGTTACGCTCTGGAAACGGTTATTCCATGGGAATTAATTAGCACTCACTGCGACTTTAGGCAGGCGGAATGTCACGTATGTAAACAAGAAGAGATAATGGTTTCAAGATTCACTCCGAGATTTGGAATTACACTATCAATGATTCTGGATTATATTTCTAGACGTTGTCAAACTAGAGTGTGCGACTGTAATGTAACTTCATGCATAGAACGTCATTTCATACAATTCTGGCCCTTTCAGTCGTTCATTTATACGGACTAAAGCTGGCAATGGTCGTATGTGTTGTTGTCTGAAGTAATGCCAATTTCAAAATACATTATTATGTATGGTAGGATGGGCTTTCAAAGGACGTTATGTTTAAGTTCCTTAGTCCTCCGAGGTACTAGCTATGTGAATTGTCTATTACTGTGTCTGATTGAGCTGTAATGGTATTTCTTTTGTAAATGGAGAACGTGATCGTCCTTCACCATGCATGTTTAGGTGGCAATAACTAGAGAATTCCACATGGAATTAAGTGCTCGGAAAGAGAAGATAGTTGATTCTGTCTATTGAATCGGACATGTTGATTCGAACGTAGAGAAAAGATTTTACTTGATTTCAAAAAGTAGAAATCCAGGTCCTCCACGTATGCGTCCAACGTGGACTTGCTGATGACTATGATGATGAGTCAGCATATGACCGGGCTCTCTGACATAGCATTACCTCAGGATGTAGATTTCAATATAAGCTTAGGGCATAAATTTCACTCTAAAACGTCTAATCTACAACATATCTAAATTTACTATTTCACCTATGTACTCCAAATCTTCTCAGTCTCAAGATGTACTCCGGATCTTCTCACTCTCAAGATGCACTATTCAACCTGTTACAATACCAACCATTAGTGTTTTGCTTGATACTACCATTCAAACCAAATCTACAATCCTAAACAAAACTCTCCCCCCAAGAATCTCAGATACACCAAATCAATACACAAACACTTCATTTGACCTCATCATACAAACCCTCGACACAACCCCATACACAATCACAAATAGCAAAACCCACACATTCTAAACATCCAAATTCACCAAGAATTCACAAACCGATTCTCATGGAGTGCAGTCGGGTTGGGCGGATAAGCATCTCAACTGCTAGCGCTTCCTCACGACCTCAAAGTCATGCTAGTCTCCTTGCGATTATTCATGTCAATTGCACTTGGGCATCTCAGCATGGCTCCTTGCATCGTCAGAACCAGGGTTGATATGATATGTTATGAACAAGTGAAGTAAGGAGCTGTAATTGTAATGTATTAGCAGAAATCAAATAACTTAGGCAATATTTGTTCATGAAGTAAATTCACCTCACAGGACCAAAACAAATCGTTAGAGTCGTCACTTGCTGAGGTAGTATTCTTGCGAGCAGTAGTAAACTTGTTGCGGCTCCTTGATCTTGAAGTCTAGAAGCTGTATCTGAAGTGCTGGAGAGTCAGCCTGCCCTAGTGACGAAGGAATCCACAGGCTTGTGAGTGATCGGCAACTTCAATTCTTCCCCTAAATCATGAGCTAACGAGTCCTCGTAAGCCATCATTAGCCCACATTGCAATAATGTAAACCAATAAACAATCCAATGAAACAAAAACAAACTCTCTCTCAATGCCATGGAGCGGACCCAACAACCCTAAACCTTGGAAATAACATCCAATTTTGTGCACTTATCTCAAACGCAACCCTTGTACATGTTCACGCTCTTGCTACGGCTGCTCTTGCACAAACACCGTTACATCGCATAGCCTCTTGCCTGCCGCCGTGAAGGATCCATCGCTCTTCAAAAAAAGCCAAACTACCACGACTTAACCTCAAACAACCTCTAACCTACGTGAACACAACCAGCCAAAGACCACCAACTCCATCATCTCTTGCTATATGTTTTTGCTGAAAAAGTATCTCAATATAAAAAATTACAGGATTCAATCCACAATTAATACATAAGTCAATCTTCTCGCACATCCTTGACTTCCACGCTGCCCTATCCTAAACCCTCATTGAAAATATGCAATGCAACTCATCCAGAAGTTGGTGACGGACATTCTTGCCTTGCACATCCTTAGCCTGCAGCTTGATCATGCGGAAAGCCTGGTCCTCGTCCTGCTGCAAATCAGCCAAAGAGACCTCGAAAACAAGGCCCTCCAAACCATCGGAAGCAATTTAATACAACCAGCCCAACGAAATCCTCACGTCAGATCTTGCCCACATTGTCAAATAGCCAATCCACCTCCCGACCAACGACGCCAAATGCCTAATTCTCTCATTCACCTTGGGTACCCGCTATCCTGGTCACAAGAGTCTTTGGAGGTGGAAAGACAAGCCTTCAAACCCTGAACCGCAGGGAAGGCTTCAAACCCTAAAAAATTACATATGTGAATTACATATGGTTACATCTTACGCTGTGGGATCCGAGAAACTCAGAATAAACCCGAAAAGCCCCATCTGGAGTTAGAATCTCATTAAATTTTCAATTTTTTTGGTTAATTAGGTAAAAACTAGCTAGGCACTAGCCGCATTAAGGGTTAGCACAAACCGGATACTCCAGGAACCTTAAAACAGTTAACGCCGGAAGTATTATGGGGGGAAGCACAATAAAGTGGACCACAAAAGTGCTTAGCTCATTGCCAATTTCAGCCATTGTTGTAAACACTAAGAAAAGTGCCATATAAGTTTTTGATATGTTGAAAGCGGGATGAGATATAGAAAATAGACTCGGTCATCTTGAGTCCTAGAAATTTGCATAAGAAGGTAAGGTGTTTACGATGCCCTACGAGTACCTCAAAGTGCGACAAAGTGAATGCAGTCATTTGAAAAAGTGGCTAGAAAAGAGTGCAAACCTTGTCAGAAAACACTTTCGAGCGGATGGTGCGCTCCGTTCGTGAATTGTGGTCGTGGAAATGGGCACCATCCACTTCGTTCGAAAGTGTGGACGAACGAGAAGTATATCTAGGATGTATTTTGGGAGGGTCACTTTGGCAGTACTTTTTGTGAGTTTTTTTTCACCGAACATTGTTTTTTAAATTGGAAAAAACATCCTCTAAAGACAATAGTGCGCACCAAATGAAGAAATCAAGACTTCGGAAAAGTTCATTTTCATGATTTAGAACTAGTGGTCAAATTTAGTTTCAATTGAGGATGTTCTTTTCATGAAGATGCGTATAAGATACCTTACGACACCCTAGAAAGTGACTAAAATGCTCAAAAACTTCACCAGAATGCTCAAAATCAGCTTTGAGCTTTAAAAAACAGCACACTTCATATTCACTTCTTAGTGATCACATATTGCACATTGTGGTCCACTTTATTGTGCTCTCCCCCTTCTAGGAACCTTGATCCCAGAACTCGAAAGAGAAAAACTCGGAACGGGTCGACGATCCGAGAACTGACCGTTACTGTAACCGCGTCTAGGATCCGAAACAACGCGGAAGTCATCATAACTCGGATAGGTGCCGAGCTCGGTACGGTGGCGGCTGCAATTACGCGCCGCCTTAGCCTTTATGATGCTCTGGGTATTTAAGTGGGAGTGTTAGAATTTGGAGATCCTTTTTGCGGACTGGTAGTAGAGAGTGAAAGAGCGGTGAGGTGTCTTGTCTTTTCCGATTCACTGGCAGTTGGATTGCCGGGTTTCTTGCTGTCGGATTGTAAAGGGAGAGAAGTAAGGCGTAGCAATGTCGCACGTTCAGTGTAGAGTTCTTAGCCCCGCCACTCCGGAGAAAGAGTCGGCGATGAACGAGTTGATTGACGATCTCACCCGGATGAGGTGCGAGGGTTTGTTGTCACGGCCTTGGTTGCTGAAGGATGAGGCAATGGTGATGGAGATCCTGGAAGGACCGGTCAATAGATGGGACAATACAATCCGGGCCAAGCCCACGCTGTGGAGTGCGGAAAGGTGGGCGGAAGTTTACGACTTCGAGCGGAACGGACTCCTTTGGGCAACCCGGACGGATAAGTACATACAGAATAGGTTCCACGGGAAGATCCATAAGAACAATGGATACGTGATAGACGCCTGCAAGGATAGGAGACAGAGACAGGTCCTAGCCTTCCTCGTTCCGATCCTGTATCCGTTGAAACCGGAACAGGTCACCATCACGGTCGAAAACACCATCCTCGGAGCGTACACTAAGGAGCGTCCGGTGAATTGGGCTGCACTCATAGCGGAAACCGTGCAGAAAATGGTGCCCTTGATCGGAAAGAAGCCGACCCCAATCACCCCTTTTCTCTACCACCTCTACCTGTTTTATGGCTTGCTGAAGGATAAGGAGGAGGAGAGCCCGGTATCCACCGAGAGCAGGAGAAGCGAAGCTCCATTAAGGCGGGGATAGAAGGACACAGCGTGTGACCACGGCATTAGCCCAGCACCGCAAGTCACCGGGAGCAAGAAGAGCACCACAGTGACACGAGAAGGAGGGTTTGGAATGGAGGAGCAGCGGGACATCAGCTCGGCACCACAACCCACCGACTGCAGGTGGAGAGCAGTTTCGCAAAGGCAGGGATAAGGGAGAACAGCGGAGGAGCACGGCAGGCGACCAGCGCCACAGCATACCGCGGGGAAAGTTTGTATGTGAGCGGAGAGCGGAGAGCATAGAATGGAGAGCACAGAAATGACAATTAGCCAAATTTTCAAAAGCAAAGTGGACCCTATAACCGTAGAAAATTACTAAAATAAGGCATGATTTTGTTACTTATTTTTAGGAAAAGAGTATATTACCGTGGAATTCAGGGTTATTGCTGGTAATAATTTCTTACGTTTGTTTATTGAGGTACAAATTGGGGCTGATGTCATGATGACGTCATGCATTAAATCCTTTAGATTTGGTCCCTTATTGGATCTAGATACGAGTATTCCAGCATGATGTTCTTAGATAATATAGAGAATTCTAGGAATAAGAAAACTCGAAACAAACAAAAAGAAATGGTCTTAAAAGTTCGTGGAATATTTCAGAGTTCGTGTACAATAATGGAGTACCTGAAACCAAGATGTATACCAAATCAGACTGCTTGTCTTGGTCAAAGAATTCTCGGTCTTTACATAAGGCCATTCCTAGCTTAAGTGTCAAGCAACAATCTATATAAACCTTAGCAGACGTCCTTGAAGTTGTATAAGCTCAATCATTTCTTTGGAACTTAAGCGTGTACTTGCTAGGGAGTTGTCTAAAGGTATGGGAGATTCATTTGAGGTCGTTGCGTGTGAAACGGTTTTACACGATTTGCTTAAGCGGATGGCGGATGGGCCTAACCCTTGGGATCATATAGGTAGTAGTGCAACGCAGGGCTGGACTCTTCCGACGGTAATCAACTTAGAGCATTCAAGATTCTAGGTTTAGGTGGATCATAATACACCTACCAAGCATCTTTCTTTGTCACTCCAAGAGCATCTCCATAAGTGTATTCACACTCATGTAGCAATTGAAATCTTGACAATTGTCCATTGTTATTTTTATCCTTTACTTTAACATTTATCATTTTAACCAAAATACAAGCACTTCTCTCAAAAGGCCTTTTACTTTTGCCCTTTTTATATACCGGCATATAATTGGCTAAATTCTCAAGAAAAGGATCAAGTAATAAACAATGATCATAAACACTAGAATCTTCATCAAAAAGTGTATAAGTGAGCTATGGAGATAAGGCAATTGAATCTCATCATTTAAATTAAAAAATTTAGAATCCAATACAAAATTAATAGAACTTACTGTCTTGGATTCTAAGATGGGAACAAGAGACTACAAAAACTTAAACCTAAATTTCCTTTTTACCTCAAAAGATTGCTCACTTTTCTTTTCTTGAGGATCTGAAAATCTTTCTTTTCACCAATAGACTTTTTGGCATTCTTGGCGCAATTACTTGCTCTATGGCCCTTTTCTTCACAATAATAGCACTTTCCTTCTCTCTTTAAGGAAGCTAATTTTCCTTCTTTCTTTAAGGAAACTCATCAGTGACAATGTATGCAAAAAATCCTTGTCTATAGAGTCGTGGCCGGAGCCGTCATGTAGGCGCGACTACATTTCTGATTGCATTGACCAGCAAGCTATCGATGCTTACACAGAGATGCATGCGAAGGTGTATGGAGGTGACCCTGACAACAACACATTTGGTACCTCCTTTCTTTGAGCCTGTTACATGAGCTTCGAGTTGGGCAAAGAGGTCAACTAAGCACACAAGGCGGCAATCAGAAATGTAGTGGCGCCCAGATGACCACTCCGGCCACCGCTCTATAAACAAGGACTTCTTGTATATCTTATCACTGCTGAGCTCGGAGAATGGCATTCCATTGTTGCAGGGGCCAAGTGTACGGTGGAAGAACAAGTTGTCGTAGTTGGCCTTCTTCCTTCCAAGAAGAAAAGGAGCTATCACCACGAGCTTGGACGCCACATCTTCCGGTAGCGACTTTAGGTCGAATGGTTGGTCCCATGGTGTAGCCACCAGCTCCTCCTTGCTGCTAGCAACCATGGCTGCAGCACAACCACGAATTATTAGTGGCACAATGTACCCACAACAGAAAGCTCACTAATTCTTAAGTATATTAAGTAGAAATTAGACTCTGGAAATGCTTATCCTCTTTGCGGACAGCAAGAATTGTAGCTGAAACAATGAGCTTGACTTCTTGAAAACAATTCATGAAATTCCCTAGGTAGACACAGCTACAAGTTATTACTCACACGTGCTACAATGTCTCGGTGCTTCCAGACATAGCTCACGGCTTCAACTGCAGCATGTTCAATGCAAGCAAAGAAAGTGGATGGATGGGTTTACCTGAATGTTGAATACCTCCTTCAAGTCCCATCCTTTGGCTCCCCTCGCGACGCCCTTCCTTCGGCTCCCCTCGCGCCCCCCCCCCCCCCCCCCCCCCCCCCCCCCCCCCCCTTTCCGCTCCCCTCAGTATGTCCCTCCTTCTGTTCTCCTTGCCGTACCCCTCTTTTAGCTCCCCTCCTTCTCCTCCCCTCCTTCACCTCTTCCGTCCTTTACCTCCACCCTCCTTCAGCCCTCCTCACCTCCTGTCTCCTCTTGCGCCTCTTCGGAGGCGCCCTAACTTGCTTCCTTCAGCTCCCCTGCTCGGCTACACAGCTCGCGGCATTGAACGTCGTTGCGCCGGTTTCGCTGCAAGCAATGAAGGTAAGAAGAGGGGAAGGAGGACGCTCCTCCTCCTCTCTATATTCCGCGGGCATCGGCGCCGCGGTCGTAGGAGAAGGACCGGTGAGCATTAACATGCTCCCCCTACATTGTCACATTACATTAAGATCCGCGAATTTGAAAAAAATAAAAAAACTAGGAATACATATAAAAAGAAAGATACATACCATAATAATAAATTTAAAGAAAAGGGAAAAAACCATGATATATTTTTAAAAAAGAGGAAAAAAACTTATTGATAGGAAAAATCTAAAATAATGATTGAGAAGAAAATGAACCGAAATTGGGAGAAGGGAAATAATATTAATCAAAATATTTGTAGAGAAGGGAAAAAATCTTGAAATTTTAAAAAAAAAAGGAAAAAAATGAATCGTACGAAAAAACTTATTATAATGATTCAGAGAAAAATTAACTAAAATTAGTAGAAGGAAAATTTTCAAATAGTATATTATTAAATTTTGATTATTTAAAAAAATATATAAATTAATAATTATCTAAACTACAAGTACAATTTACTCTATAATATCTATAATAGTAAATAACCAAGGAATGTAGAAAACATCATTTCAAAGAAATGAAAAAAAAAAGCAAATTTGGGAAAAAAAAATTGAATAAATTATTATTTATATTTGATAAATTAAGTAATATGACTTGTATAAGTTTTAAATTTTTATGAAATAAATGATCTTTAGTTCTTTATATTAAAAGAGAAAGATTAAAATTAAACTAAATGACCAGTCTCGTAAACTATATTCATTAATATAAAATCAAAAAAAAAAAAAAAAAAAAACACATGAGAAAGACTTCATCTATTCTACTTCCGTCTAAACTTTCTTATAGAATACATTGTGAGACATAAAACTCAAAAATTTAAAAATGAATATGAAAATTAAATTTAAGAAAATTCAATTCAAAAATGATGAAACTTGCCCCTAAGACCTCGTTGAATGCACTCAGATATTTTAAATGAAAAAACTTAATAACAAGGATATATGATCCAAAATTAAGATAAGTTGATCTGAAAGCAAGATTACTTTATAAGAGAACATGATTTAAAGTTTAAAATTCGGCTTTCTGTAACAACTATATTTATAAATAACATCCATATTTTTTTTTTAATTTAAATTTAATATTCCAAATGTAATATCTCATAGAAAAAAATTCCAATCTTATTTGGCTGAGTATGGATCATGTTTTCTTAACTATGGATTCGCACCTCTCTTTAATTTTGGAAGTGAATTGCCAAAATGTTTTTTTTTTATTTTTTTATTTTTTTTATTTTTTTTTATTTTTTTATTTAAAGAAAAGTGTACATTTTAAGACAGGTTTACCGTCCATGAAACTGTTTGCTTCACTGTACTCTTTACAAGATGCCGTTCAAATGAAAAAAAATACTTAATTGTAACATTACCCTTCTACAAAACATTGTACGTCAAGGAAAAACATATCAACTATGCCTCAGGCTCTAATCCACTCAATGGCTGTCAGCATGTTCAATGTCGACATCACGGGCAACATCCTCCACGCTAGCACTGTTGCCAGCATCCTCGATGTCTACATCGTTCACAGCAGCGTCCCTCTATTCATCTTCGTCGCCCCCACTTCCAACCATGTCCCCATTGGAATTCCATTCTGGCTCTTCTTCCATGAAGCCATCTCCTTCACCTTCCACGACTTCTTCAATAACAAATGCTATGCGAACACGCCGCCTCCTTGACCTCCACTCCTTTCAGGCAATGGCAGCACTTGATTGATGCATATGCTCGCGTCTTCTGGATGCCGCAACGGCCTTGGTCCATCAGCTGGATCAGGTACAACTCCCTCGATCTCCAATTTCTTATTATATTGATGTTGTATGTTTTGGTACCAATGCTGGAATTGTTGCAGAATCGCACAAGTACGGGCTTTCCACCACCACGGGCTGTATGCGCTTGATTTGCTGCCTTTGCTTGATGGTGAAATTTCTCCATACCTTGGCAACTCCAGAATCCTAGACCCCTATACTTGTCGACAAACCGAGAGGAGTGCCTCACAAGTACATGCTGTCACGACAAACACGAAAGTTAAAATCACTAACAGAAATAAAGTAAGCGGCCCTTGAAGAAAGAGCGGAAGCATCAACAAAATGGATTAGAAAACATACCATCTAATTTGTAACATGCTCCTCTCGAAAGGCCTATAAATATGCCCTTCACCACTTGTGTATCTTTTGTTTGAACTGCAGTCGTTGGTCTGCTGTCAACACCAATCCGGTCAAATATGGTAGGACCTCTTCAAAGGCTTGTCACATCTGAGCCTTTGCAATGCAGTCAGCTCCACTGCCGATATTATTATTCTCGACTTGACAAATATTTTTCCAGGCCTTATCAATGCCTGACCAAATGCTTGGCCTTAAAAAATCAGCATGCAACAACACCACTAAGAGATGGTTTCTATGGCACATTTCCAATGTTGCCATTGAGCTTCGGATTCCTCTTTATTTTCACGTTTCCACCATGAGCTCGAATCGCTGACAACGACTTCTCCATCAATTCAATTGCCGTAGCCTTAAGCCTCTAGTTCTGTATGTTCCAAACGTACATGATATGCATGTGCACAATCTTCTCAATCAATCGAACCAAGGCATGCAGTGTACAAATGTGCACTCTGAATGACGGAATTGGCAGGATAGGCCTCCACCCAGTAGATGCTGTCATGTCACAAGGTTCTTCTTCTACGTTGCTCAAAAAATGTCCTCCTACCCAGTTTGCTTTACCACACCTTTCGATGCAACATTTAACTGACTTGCTATCCCCACTGTGGGCTTAATCCTCTTTTGGTCAAGTATATGCGGTTCATTACACATGCAGATCCAAATTGAAGCTCATATATGCACTTAGTTGTCATCATGTCTGCTGCAAGGTGCCACTCCACATAGAATTCACCAACTTGAGGGACTTGTAGTCTCTTCCCAGTTCATTGTGCTGCAATCACAGACGGCAAGTTCGATATCTTAAAATCCACAACAAAACATCATAGGACTCCTTCTCGACCTAGAACGTGGCAACTGGCCAATTTTCTTGCTTGGATTGTATTGAAAAGTACCTCTCATGGTCCACCTGAATGTCAGCGTCCAATGCCTAGTTCATCAACGTGATGGTAACACGTTCAAATTTTTTTCAATTCACAATCTCAGCCTTGTCTAGTTTTAGGATAAAAATCAACAAAGCCCCTTCCAACTATACACAATTATTGATAGTGAGAATTAGTGTTTGATGGAATAAAAAACAGCTTTTGCTGTTGTCCACTATCAACGCGGCTCCTCACACCACAAGGACAATCAGTGAAGCACTAATATGATTGAAGGAAGATTCCTCTGATTTTGCGATGCCATAAAAGATGACCATGCTTTGCTGGACCACCTCAAGGTCAATGAATAATGAATTCTTTTCATCCAAGACTACTTCTTTTCGCACCTCATCCGATTTTTTGATTTTCTACAACAATGTTGGTAGCTCTATTCTTCCTTCAGCGTGGTAGTACTCGCCAATAAACTGTGGCAAGTTGGCATTCAGCTCCTACCGAAGCAATTTCACGTCGTAGGGGCTGGGTAGTATGCTCGCTTTCATACCCTTGTTCAAAGCACGAAAAAGATCCCTCACGGCTTTGTAATTAGCACCGTAGCCCCCATGGGACACCCCTGCTTGGTTGCAGGAAGCAAGAATTTTTCCCGCTCCTACACTTTTTCCAATTGATTTGAGGACGTTGCTGGCAATTTTTGTTTTAACATGCTCCATTGATGGTTGAGTTGCGAGGGTTAGACCTTCATGCCTAGATAGTATCTTTGCTAACGCTACAGCAGTTTTTGTTTGGGAGGCTTTATCCCCATGAAGTCGTTGGCGCTCATGCTTGACCCGGTTGTTCTCGTTGACAGCATCCACAAGATGTGGTTGCAACACTCTTCTCATGAGCTTCACTCTGCGTTTTGCACCCGCGGTACAAGGATTCAACTCAAGAATCCATCTAAGATAGCAAGCCCTATGTCGCAATCCCATGGGCATGTCTTTGTCAAAGTTGGCCCTCTCTAATAGACGCTCACTCTCTTCCTGCCAGCGACGCACCTCAGACTCCAAGCGCTGCACCATCATGTTATAATTTCTCTCTTTGCTGCTCATCACGTCAACTTGCCACGGGTAGTCTCCAATTCATCCCGCAACTGCATGCATGTATCCTCAATGTCCTTGTAATGGTCAAGCCTCACTCTGCTGCCAACAACCTTATTTCTCACCTTCCACCGTTTTTTTTTCAAGTTGTCTGCATTGCATTTCCAACTCACACAGTGTAGGAGGTCCTTCAGGATCCACCTTCAATTTGCATGTATATCTGTACAGACCTTGCTTTCCATGGCATATGAATTCTAGGTAGTCCCTAAGAGTTCTGAATAGAGGTGGCTTTTTTGTTCTTGGATGAACCGGGTAAATGCTGCCATTGGTCTACAAGCCAATGTTTGTATCCCGGCTGCCCTCCGCGCTGGAAAAGTTGATGGACAGGGTTGCTCACATCGCAACAAACCTCGCCTAATAAGCGGTGCATAGCGTGCGTCAAGCAAAACCAAAAGAATGTAGCTTGAACGCTCCGCCACTCTTGCTGCCATCAAGAGTCCAGTAATTTGAAGTAGTGCTTGAAGTTCTCAATAGCTTTGAACGGACTGCAAGTATGTAGAAAACATTCTTCTGATTGCCAAGTACCCAGAACTGCAGAGTTGTCAACAACCAAACCCTATACCATAGCCACTCAAGGAAATTGGAAAATGAAATGAAGAATATCATCTACCCTAGTACTGTGGAACACGACCTAAACTTATGATAGAGAATACGTCATTCGCAGTATATTTTGAGTCCACCCTAGTAGGAGTTACAAGAACACCCTTGCATCTACTTCTTGCTCAAATTTGTAATTGCTCCCAGCGGACATCTGTAAAGAAAGTGCTCAAAATTTCAGTTGTCACTCTCAACCTCGTGCGCCCTTGTGTTTGCCCAATTACCCTTGAATTCCACCTTACAATGGTGTCTTCCATTTTGCAACACTCAAATTCTAAGCACCTACATTTGTGACTGCTTCTTGTAGTTGGAGACCAACTTAGACGGGGCCAAGCTTCAGGGCGTATTATTGTTGTGCTTGAAAACTTTGAAACGCCGGCTCTCGAAACCGTTGGCACCAAGAACCGAGATTCGATAATGGAGTGATTCTTCTCCATTACTGCTCTCCTTCAAATCCCGTTGCAGGGCAATAATTGCTAGAAGTCAATGGTTTGCCAAACACCCAAGCCACCTTGGCGCCACTAGGCACTCCTCCACGCCATGCAACCCCATTTTGACTCCATTAAGAGGGCCTCTTAACTCTGTGGGCAACAATTCTGGCATCTGCTGCCTACAGCAAAGGAACCTTTGGGCAGCCGGTTTACTCAACCCAGGTTGCCTTGGAGGGCCCCGTTGTGACCTCAAATTTCCCCTAATGGCACTTTAATGTTACACTGCTCCTCCAAAAGCGACTGCTCCATAGCAAGTGGCAACGACAAGTTGTCAACATCCTCACCTCCTATGCTATGAACCGGGGAAGCCATGTCCTTAGAGTGGTGGTCTACCCTCCGTAATTGCCTCGGTGACTGCAAAGGGTTGTTTATAAGTTCAACTAGTTGAGACTAGCAGAGGCTAAGACAACCCTTGTCTATATGCATAACAACATCTTCATTGGAACTTGGCACGTACGTAAAGAGAGGCAGACAAGTCCTTGTTCTTGTAGGATGCATTTGCATACCACCGGGTTATTAATACATGAAACTTCCTCTTTGTGAATGAAATGAATCGCGCTGCCCCTAGAAATCATCGTCGTCATTTTGATGACCACATCCAATCCTTGCACCTTCATCAATAGAGGGGGCAACATTGAAGTCGCTAGATCTCCATCAAGAGTCTAGCTGAGATGGACCTCCAAAACTAGCATCCTCTAACTTCCTCTTCTTCTCTATAATTGCAAGCCCAAGTTCCATTTGTTTTAGCTCCTCTTCCAGTTGTCATTAGGTGCAAATTCAGGTCACAAAAAGGCCGTGTAAGCGGCACGTGAGAGAAAAAAACGGGTGCTGCCCGCGTACTTTTTGACATGGCATGTGAGGTGCCACCGTGGTGCCAGCAACCGCCACGGGGGCTCGAACCAATGACCTCTCCGCGAGGCGTGTGGAGGGCACAAGCTACAGTGCCGGGCTGACACAATCTGACCATTTGGGACCAAACCCCAAGCCGATCATTCATGTCTCAACTAATATTCCGAGGACCTTTGTTGTGAGTGCGCCACGCAGTCCTGTGCGGGCAGCAACTCTGGCATCCGCTGCCAGCGGCAGAGGTGCCCAAAGCAGGGAGTTCACCTAGAAAGGGCAGGCTTACACGGCCTTATTTTGACCCCATTTTGCACCTAATGTTGTATCTCCTACTCGCTGACACTGCTTGTCCTTCACCTCTAGGCGGCCTCCTTGTTCTTTTACTCCTTGCAGACCACTACTTTGAAGGACCATCATTTGTGGCGAGCTCCCGTAGGTGACAACATCCATATCGTGGCATCTAGTTGCTAGAATCTATCGTCGTGTACTTGCAACTCACTCTGTTGTGCCGATTGGGATGCTGGACTCTCTAAGCGAAAGTCGTCATCATCCAAAATATCAATTGATGATGTATGCGCCGGAGGTGCAGTTGAAGGATTCACATCATTTTGGTTCGTCAAAGTAGTGCTTTGTTGTCCATCTTTGGTAGAAGAAGTTCCACCTGTCCAGTTTCTCTTTGGCATCAAAAATTCCTCAAAATTCATGGCACCTGTCTTCGAAGAGAAATCCTGAAACTCCGATAGCTACCCCTCCTCGATGATGTATAGACATGCATGTTATAGACATGAATATTGAGCATCTGTACAAACGGAATGACAAGGATACTATTTAGTTGTCGTCAATCAAACAAAACAACTTACTCAAAATCCTGTAGAAGACATAATTCAATCTAGTGAATAGTTTTGTTGAATTTAGTCTTGGGAAAAATCTCCATAGTAAAAATGTCTAACATTAGAATCAAGTGATCTTTTAAAAACAATAAGTACCCTAGACTTATAATAAAACATCAAGACAGAACCTTTAGAGATACCAAGCAGTGTCACAAGTTTGTGAAATAACACTCAAGCATGTAAATTTATCGAAATTGGTACCAAAAAGTAAGTTCTAGCGCAAAACCAAAATAGCAAAACGTCTTTTTTTATTCATCTACCATCTTTAGATAATCATCTACCATTCTTGAAAGGGGGACTTATTCTATAAAATGTATATTGTAAATGACTTTTAGTAAGTTTTAGGTGATCTCCTGAAACCTAGGAGTTATGTGTAATGGAAAATCAAACATCGACTAAACCAGTACCAAAACAATAAGCCTATTAAAAACAAATTGGCAGAATGTCTTCTACCATAAAATGTAGGTGATCACTTAACATTTCTCGATGAAGGACTTACCCTACAAATGGTATACTACAAAGGACTCTCACTACGTATTATATGATCTCCTAAAATCTATGAGAGATGTGAAATTAATAAACAAACATCCAAGAACAAACGGCCTCAGCAATGTAATAGCAAAGTTTTCTAAAGAGCCCGCACCATAGTGACAAAACTGACATACATAAATAATCTTTGAGTTCAAATTTGGTTTCTATTGTAATGCTTAGTTTCATGTCATATTATACTGTAAGTATGGCAAACAAAAATAACACAAGGCATCTACAACTACCCTGAGAATTCACAAATATCTTATCTGTGTCAGTAGTTGTAGAAAACCTATTAAACCTTTACGGAAGGCTAAATTAGAAGAAACACTGAGTTTTTGTTACTCTGCGCCAAGATATAATCTCTCGGAGGTTTTAAGAGATCACCTGAAACAATCATCACGTATATTCTATATTTGATGTTCCTTCGTCACTATTCTAAAATGTTACTAAAACTAAACAATAACTATATAGTTTTGTTCACAAAGTTCAGACGAATATAATGAAACATTTAAAGGCGAGGCCGTATAAAGGTAGCTATGTGATTACGTTACTATCTATTGAAAAAATAGCTTGTAAGAGCAACTTCGGCTCATTTGTTTAAAAGACAATATTAAAGCTCATAAAGGAGAAATGGTAATTTCCTAGCAAGCTAACATAAGCTTTTGTCCTTCGAGAAAACGGATCATTGTTTTGTAAGGGTCGGATAAACACTGGAGCATACTTAGGTAAGTTTCCATCCTTAGCTCGTTTGGTAAACACTATACTTAAGCTGCGGATTCCGCTTTAAGTTGTTCTCCATTGCAAACAACCCTGACAAGGATTGAATGGTGTACTTATTCTCAACGATCGTGAATATTGTAACCATTTTTTCATTTCATATGCGTGTTGCTCTTAAAGCCCTCAAAAGGATCAAGATGATAATAATTTGCACATGGCTTCTTGTAGGAGGTTTTTAGCTTACGATTGTATAGGGAACGCACATGCTCCTTCCGGTCACCGTCATTTATCCACAGCCATACGTTAGTCTCCTTCCAGGTGAAAAACTTAAATTCCTCAAGACGCTCAACAAATCTTCTCCAGAAGTGGCTATTAGTCGAGTTTGTCCCAGCCATGGTTGCCTTGATGTGCCGGAAATCAATGATGGCCACTAAGTCTCTACCTAATTTTGCTCGAATATCAGCCCAAGAGTTTGAGAGGTGTTTTTAAACCAAACCTTTTTCAATGTTGGTTCTCCTCTGGTCTTAACTTCCTTTGCCAACATTGTAGCAAAGTCTACGGTACTAGACATTCCTTCATCACAATTGGAGTCAATAATTGCTTAGAGAGCCTACTGGATGGGCAAATAGAACTCCTTTGGCTTCCTATGAATCGATGGTTGATGACCTTTGAAGAATCCATTTCCTGCCATCTCTATAATATTTGACATGGTCTTTGAAGACACCTTGTGAGCTTTTTTAAAAGTCTTCCAATTGTCGACTTTGTCGTTCTTTTCCACATCAAAGTTTATCAGCTTGTGGACTTCTTTAGTTTCATGATCAAACTTGATTACCACGTACCGTTTCCACTTCTTATGTCCTCCCCAAAGCAAGGCATATGTGGCATTGTGAGTTTTTGCAAGCTTAGATGGAGCTCCTGGTATCACCTTTGGATATAGAGGGACCGGTTCCCCAAGTCCGCAGTTCTCTCAAAGAAGGTTGCAAACGAATTTTGTCATCTCCTTCTCCGTGAGGTTTCTTAAGCAGATAAATCAATTCTTGCTTAGGGAACAAATTGACTTCCGCTCTTGTCCTTTTGCTATTGGTAGGTCTTGATCATCATACCAGTCTCTAGGCATGGTAGCTCCCATTATTTATACTTCTCAAGAATCTCTACCACCGTGTCCAACACTCTAAACTCTTGGAAATTAGAGCCAGCTCACTCTGAAGGTCGTTGTAGGTGTCCTCAATATGACCAACACAAGCGTTATTGGGCGTATTTGAACCCTTCTTGGTCTTCTTTGTGTCCACACTAGAAAGTGTTTGACTTATCCAGTAAATGAAAGTCTGCGAACAAATGGAAAACTGTATTAGTCGTAGAAAGAGCAGTACATGGGCTAATGAATTAGGTGACTAACTGTAAGCAAACAAACCACGACTAAAGTGTACATCAATAAAGAATTCTCTGAATGATCGATATACTAATGTTGTAGGTGATGATCTAAAACCTCTCCTGTATATACCCCCGTTGGAAAAGAGAATGAAGTTGGTGATCTAATAGCAAAACATATCGTATAAAAAGGACAAACAAAGGACAGAATTTTTCACGACACGCAAAGAGCGAAGTCTTTGTACATATTTAATTTATACATTATATTTAAATTTTTACAACCCCCATTGTTTGGTTTGAAAAATAAGAACACTCAAAGAATTCCAACCGAACCATGACAGAAGTAAACATGGACATACCATACACTAAACGATCAATGACCCAATGATCTACGTGATCACCTAAAACCTCCTTTAACTAATACATCCACTGGAGAAGTCTAGAAGATAACACCATTATCTGACATTCAAGAGAAGCTAGCATGAGCATGTACTTCTAAAGCAATGACTTGTAAAAATCAACCAATTGTAGAAGCTCCTATCAAATACAATAATGCAAAGTAGAATGAGCACACCCGAAGACATTGTAGATAGAGCACGTCAAAAAGAGCATTGAATCTGCAATAATGAAAATTCCACATACTATCCAGTCGTCTGTTCCTAGTTTTCCCTTCTCCTTCAATCTTGACTTGGTAGGTTGTCCCATCTCCTCCCAAATTCTTCGGCACTGTACAAGATTTGATACCCACGTAGGTTTTAATGACATGATCCTATTATATTGATTGTAATAATTCCAATATGCTTTGTATAATCCACGGCTCTTTAGATCATACAATCTCTGCTTCCCATGTTTGAAACTTGGCTTTCCTGATAGCTGGCAGTTCCTCTTCTTCAAGCAATCTTTGAGCAGCCTTTACGGAGTATTGTCCATTGATTACCATAATCTACAGTTGTTTATTTCGTCCCATGAAGTCAGACTCCAGAGCCCTGACTAGATTTTGGGGACAGATGCAAAGTACTTGCTTTAAAGGGTCCACTTGAGTGAGTAGAATGATGAAGACAGTTACCACACTTACGTCTTCTAAATTCTAGACAATGTACCTTGTTGGTGCAAGGTCTATTATTGAGACGTCTATCTTCACTGTCTTGTTCATGCCGAGTGGATAAAACCAGGAGTACTCCTGTGAAAAGTTGTCAAACTTAAGGTTTCACAGGTTGCCAATAGATTCCACTTCAGCCGAGTCCATTGGACTGCACATCAAATTACTTTACAAGAATAGCAGCGTCCCGATCAAACATAATTTATAAAATTACGGATTCCTAGATTGCAACATTTGCTAATAAACATTACGAGAGGCTATCGAGCCATACCTTTTGACACAATCGCCGACAATGACTGTGCAGTCTACATTGCGACTCGATAGAAGGTTGCAATCAATTAGCATCTCAATAGATCCATATTGTCTTCATGTAAGTCTTGCTGAGTAGTTGGTTTTTGCAAAGAAGTTGATGAAAAAAGAGGTCTATCCCAAGGCACTTTTTTTGGAGCATCTCGCATCATATTGACTTCTCGAGTGGTAGTGGCTGCGTTTGTGATGGCAGAGGTGTTCTTAACATCTCTTTGGCCTTTTTGTTTGTATTTCTTTGGAATAGACTCTATAATTCATTTCATTCATTAGGGGAAATCCAGGGTCTGCAAAGGGCCTTGTAAGACAACCAAGATTAGGTGAGCTTCCTGCCCAAAAACCCCTCTGCCGCTGTTAGCAAGAGGAGGAAACGGTGCCCATAGCAGCCTTTTGGAGACATTAATGAGCTGCGTGGCTGGATTTTGCCTCGTTGGCGTAGAGGTGGAATTTATTGCTCTACGAATAGTAAACTCCCTCGATCTGTTGCCTTGATCCATGGTTTCTTCGATTTGTTGCTACAACGGTTTAGGCGTGATGGCGCCACCGGCTCTACGCCGTTCAACACCAAGAAAACGAAGCGCCCTAGGTAGAGGAAGGTGTTATTGAGGTCAAGTAGAGAGTGAACAACTAGAGGCTCTTTTTATAAGCTCTATCATGATCATCCTGCCTCAGTAGCTTCAGCACTCTCTGTTTTAAGATAAGTCATTTTTGATTGATTGAAGTCTTAAGACAGACATTATTATAGACATTAAGACATGCATTATAACACACTTCTAGAGAAAGCAATAGATAATCTTTTAAGACTATATAATCATATTGTGTAGGGCCTGAGTGGGATGGAGAGATAGGTGCACGCATATTTTTCTGTAGCCACTACATTCGTATATGTCTTTGGTTTTATCTAGTCTTTAATGTGTAGTGAATGCTTAGAAGGGGTGGCAAGGAAGGAGGAACCTGATAGGCTTCTAATTCTCTAAAGTAAAAATAAGAAAGAAAAAAATAACTTGGACTAGAGAATGAAAAAAAAAAAGAATGACAAAGTCTAAAAAAAAAAGGAAAACTCACGACAATAAAGATCGGCCATTTAGATAAAACGGAAGATTATCTTTTCTAAAAACGTTAAAAACCAAGCATTCTAGTAATGAAGATAAAATTCTAAGAAAGACCAAATAATATAACAAATGATCGATACTAAAAAGAAAGTTGAAGAAAATAAAAACAAGAGAACAAAAGAAGGGGGGACCAGTAAGAAATAAAAATAAATAACTTTGACTAAAGTGAAGAAATCTAAGTTAAGTACAATTCAAAATTGAAAAATGAAGAAGATAATATTTAGAAGGATTCAGCTGATGGAAATGAAAAAATATATGAAATTTGCAAAGAAAAAAAACTATAGAAGACATGGAAAGAGAAACTAAGATAAATTTGAATAAGAAGAAATTTTGCAAACATGGCATAAAAGGATCATATGGGGAAATTTGGGGTCACAAAAGGCACCTCTAAGACAACAAGGGTTAGGTAAATGGGCTGCCCAAAGGCCCATTTGCTGGTGGCAGTAGATGCTAGAATTCTGCCAGCAGAGTTAAGAGCCTCCCTTAATGGTGTGGGAAGGGAGTTGCATGGCGTAGAGGAGTGCTCGCTGGCGCAGATGTGGGTGGTGTGTTTGGCAGACAACCGAATTCCAAAATTTACTACTCTGCAACATAATTTGAAGGAGAGCAGTAATGGAGAAGAATCACTCCATTATCGAATCTCGGTTCTTGATGCCAACGGTTTCGAGAGCCGGCGTTTCAAAGTTTGTTGGTACAACGGTAGGAATGCAGGAGCTTGGCTACTGCGACGTAGCTCTCCACCTACAAGAAGCAGTCACAAATGTAGGTGCTTAGAATTTGAGTGTTGCAAAATGGAAGACACCATTGTAAGGTGGAATTCAAGGGTAATTGGGCAAACACAAGGGCGCACGAGGTTGAGAGTGACAACTGAAATTTTGAGCACTTTCTTTACAGATGTCCGCTGGGAGCAATTACAAATTTGAGCAAGAAGTAGATGCAAGGGTGTTCTTGTAACTCCTACTAGGGTGGACTCAAAATATACTGCGAATGACGTATTCTCTATCATAAGTTTAGGTCGTGTTCCACAGTACTAGGGTAGATGATATTCTTCATTTCATTTTCCAATTTCCTTGAGTGGCTATGGTATAGGGTTTGGTTGTTGACAACTCTGCAGTTCTGGGTACTTGGCAATCAGAAGAATGTTTTCTACATACTTGCAGTCCGTTCAAAGCTATTGAGAACTTCAAGCACTACTTCAAATTACTGGACTCTTGATGGCAGCAAGAGTGGCGGAGCGTTCAAGCTACATTCTTTTGGTTTTGCTTGACGCACGCTATGCACCGCTTATTAGGCGAGGTTTGTTGCGATGTGAGCAACCCTGTCCATCAACTTTTCCAGCGCGGAGGGCAGCCGGGATACAAACATTGGCTTGTAGACCAATGGCAACATTTACCCGGTTCATCCAAGAACAAAAAAGCCACCTCTATTCAGAACTCTTAGGGACTACCTAGAATTCATATGCCATGGAAAGCAAGGTCTGTACAGATATACATGCAAATTGAAGGTGGATCCTGAAGGACCTCCTACACTGTGTGAGTTGGAAATGCAATGCAGACAACTTGAAAAAAAAACGGTGGAAGGTGAGAAATAAGGTTGTTGGCAGCAGAGTGAGGCTTGACCATTACAAGGACATTGAGGATACATGCATGCAGTTGCGGGATGAATTGGAGACTACCCGTGGCAAGTTGACGTGATGAGCAGCAAAGAGAGAAATTATAACATGATGGTGCAGCGCTTGGAGTCTGAGGTGCGTCGCTGGCAGGAAGAGAGTGAGCGTCTATTAGAGAGGGCCAACTTTGACAAAGACATGCCCATGGGATTGCGACATAGGGCTTGCTATCTTAGATGGATTCTTGAGTTGAATCCTTGTACCGCGGGTGCAAAACGCAGAGTGAAGCTCATGAGAAGAGTGTTGCAACCACATCTTGTGGATGCTGTCAACGAGAACAACCGGGTCAAGCATGAGCGCCAACGACTTCATGGGGATAAAGCCTCCCAAACAAAAACTGCTGTAGCGTTAGCAAAGATACTATCTAGGCATGAAGGTCTAACCCTCGCAACTCAACCATCAATGGAGCATGTTAAAACAAAAATTGCCAGCAACGTCCTCAAATCAATTGGAAAAAGTGTAGGAGCGGGAAAAATTCTTGCTTCCTGCAACCAAGCAGGGGTGTCCCATGGGGGCTACGGTGCTAATTACAAAGCCGTGAGGGATCTTTTTCGTGCTTTGAACAAGGGTATGAAAGCGAGCATACTACCCAGCCCCTACGACGTGAAATTGCTTCGGTAGGAGCTGAATGCCAACTTGCCACAGTTTATTGGCGAGTACTACCACGCTGAACGAAGTTATTACAAGAAGGTATTATGTGACTCCAGATTGTCATGCACATGACTTGACGAAGTCATAAATCCCTCAAAGACTTAGTCAACAATTGATACGTGGCCAGGGTGGACCTTGACGTCATTTTTGTTTACAATTAGGGTTGAGATTGGAGGTATTAAGGGCGGCTAGCCGCCAGCCTCTCATTTTTTGGGCTTTCTCTTTCACTCTGACATCCTTGTTGGAGGTAGGAGGTGTAGAGGAGTACTTGGAGGTTGGAGTTTTGAAAAATGTTTGGAAGATGAGAGGTGTAGAGGAGGAATGGTTTTATGTGTTTTTTTTGCTTTGGCACTGACTATTGTATTAATTGATATTCTTTCCAGCTAGTGATCTCTTGCATACGGTTGAGTACTTTTGAATGTTTGAGGCAGCTATGCAACTTTCCATCCAATACTTCTTCATGTATCATTTTCTTCCCATCTTGAATCAAATTTGCTTTTGATGTAGTCTAGACTAGTTGACTTCATGAGTGTTTAATAACAATCATCACATTGGTTTTAGCACTTCTACTTTCATTATTTTTCAGCACTATATAATTTCATCATTTTCTCATAGTTTGATGATTTTGAGAAAGAGTTCCACTAGTTAAGTGACCCAGTGTAACAGGCGGTTGTGCATATAGGACGTTGAAGAGAACCAGGAGGAACCTCCAACAAGAAAGAAGTTGGAAGAACAAGCTAATGGATGTTGGGTGTATAGTTTGGTGATAAATAAGAATTGTTTAGGTAGTTAGCAAGTCTATCTAAAACACAAGCCTCATGGTTGGTTTTGTACAGACTTGTTTGGTACCAAATACAACTGAATATTGTTGCATTTCTCTAAACCTTGTATGTATCTTCCATTGAATACTACGCATGTCTTTTTTTTTTTCTTTTTTTATTTATTTATTTATTTTTTTTATAAATTTTTTGAATGATTCTCGGACCAATGTAGAATGTGCTTTTTAGTTAGCAAAATCATCACTCTACGCAGTCATACTGCCATAGGCCAGACATGGCACAAACATTGTCACTACCACTAGTCATGTATGAAGGTTACATCATCCAATTCTAGGACTAGATGTCATCTACCTTTTTAACTAATCTAGAGCATCACTAGAGGTCTGGCCGCACATCACTTCCAGCAGTCACATTGTTAGCTAAAATATGACGGGGCTGAATCATAATCTACCATTAATCGCTACCAAAAAAAAAAACCACCATCAAATTTCCACGTCAACCGCATTATGACACTAAATATGAATCTACACAATCACATTCTACATCAATCAAATAAATGACTGCACTCAAATTCCACGTAGAAGTGCCTCGTCAACAGAAACATGACCATGCAGAGTCACATTTCACGTCAACGGAAAATTTGACCCTACGAATTCATGAGCCACATCGGATTTTTGACTTGGCTGTCCGGGCAGGTCAATGATAGTAATCGTCAACAAGACCGGTCAAGTTGTATTTCCAAACGCTGACGTGGCACGCCTTTGGAGCCCAAGTATATGTTTTGAAGCGTATTTATTCATATGAGTGAGTGTCCAAAGGAACCCGTTGGTAACGAGTCCACCCTGTCACCCTTTGGGTCACAATCCACGCTAGCAAAAAATATGACTCGCACTTAAAAACCCGATTTTATGACTCTGTGCTGTCATGATTGCAGTCATTTTGAGAGTCACAAAGTTCCCAATCTATGGTAGTGCAAACTTGGAGGAAGCACTTGATAAGGTCTATTTTCATCTAATGTTCAATCAAAGCCTTTTAGTGGAGGTGCAGCTTTGGTTTGGTGGAAACCAATCTTGCCTCTTCCCCTTATAAAGATGCACATTTGCATGTTGCATGCTTTTAACCATATTGTTGAAAATACTGTCCATTTCTATTTTCAGTTCATCTTGACCATAAGAGATAAGAAATTGCAAGAGTAGGCATATAAAGACATGCATAGAGTTTTATCCTCTATGAGTGCACATGGCATTAATGTGGTAATATTCAAAGATAATAAACTATAAGAAATGAAGAATGATGTTCCTAGTAAGCCATCGTTCAATAAAGTTCATGCCAAAATGGTGTATAAGAAGTCAACTTTGCCTTCTAGATTGGAGAAGTTGTTCACAGATGACGCACAACTAAAAGAAACTTCATTGATGGCAGAGAGGCTAGAAGAGCAAAGCTTGCAATTTGGCAAGTTTTGCACAATCACTTCAAAAAACCCCGACTCTATAGGGTGGGTGGCGGTGGACAAAGGGGGCAAGAATGCAATCTTGTGAGTAGGGAACAGCGAGCAGCGAGCATAGGACTATTCATCAGGCAGTTTTTGAAAAATTTTGAAAATTTTGAAAATTTTTGAAAATGATAAAAAGAAGCGCCTTTTATTGTAGAATCTAAATGGAATCTATAGGAAATCTAAAGGAAAAATCACCGTGTACACTGACTTTGGGGATTCTATTATACAGGTTTCATCTAATATAAAAGACAATGCTTATGGTTTAAAGAAACATATATTGGTATATATATTCGGTAAATAATGACCTTTATAGATAGAATGAAAAATGTACAAAGACTAAGTGGATACTCATCCGCTATACATAACATAGTATATAGTAATTGGAATTCAATCTAGTATAAAGTACACATAAAACTAGATGTACATATGAAGAAGCTAAGTACCAAAAGTGAAGGTAAAATTTAGAAATGAGAACAATATTTGTGATAATCTTCACAATCAGAGGTATTACTATCTCCTATGTAAATACAGTGATCCTCATCATCGCCCCAACCGTCGATGGAGTCCGAGACTCCATCATCAATTTGAAAATCGTCGTGGTCTAGGTAAATGGATGGTGAGTAGGCGAGCGCCGATGATGAAGGGAGGTAATACGTGTAGTCGATCTGGCCGCCAAAAAACTCATCAAAATCACCTGCAACGTACCCTTCCAAAGAGTAGTCATTGCTTGGAGAGCCATGGACATCCAATCCCCATGGATCCTTGGGTTTCGGATTTCCCTGGTCTGAGTGGGGAACTTCAGCACAATAGTTGGTGTTTTCCACTTCAACCACTTCGATGGTAAGAACATCATCGCAGCCTCCGAGGTCAATTCCGGTGTTAGACTGGTATTCCTAAGGCTGAGGTGTTACACATACTTCTGGAGCTCGAACATCCTTCACAAGTGTTGATGGCAGAGTCATAGAAGGAGTGTTTTTTGTTGCAACTCCAGCGAGTGGTAAAGGGAGGATTTAACCACTAAATCCTAGCCTTCACAACCCCATCAAAACCCAACAAAACCCAACTAAACTAAGCGCTCCAAACCCTCATAGAATGCTGGAAATGTACAATTCAAGTGCAAAAAGAGGTCAAAATTGCATAAAATGGGTCAAAATAGCCCCGAAACATGGTACAGCAGCTCCTAACAGCTCTTAGACCTCTCTGACTCTACCTGCTCTAGTGTAGAATAATCTCCCAAAACCCTAAACCTGCCTCTTAAACCCCCTGAAAACGAACAGAATCATCTAGTCGGCTTCAACAGAGTTCATCCAGTCGGCTCCGATAGAGTTCATCTAGCCGACTGACAGAGTTCATTTGCAAGAACTGGATGACTGTCGGGGAACTTCCTGGATGAAATTGAGAGGGGACTGGATGGGGTTAAAGGGAGAGACCGGTTGGATCTTCGGTTAACATCATCCCCTTTTTTGAGTAGTTCTGCCCTCAGAACGCGTGGACACTAAGAGAGAGGGTGGTAAATGGAAAGAAGGCGAAGCGGCATGGAGTGAGGAAAAGTGACTAAATTAGGAAATGGTGGAGAAGAAAACTAATCCTTGGTATCAAACACATGGAAGCCCTACCTAACTAGCAGTGATGCTAACTCGTGCCGTGAAGTCGTCTGTTGGTGGTGTCGCTCTTCCCTGGGCCCATTGGTGGAGCTTAAGTTTGAAACAGTCGGCTCCATAGAAGTCAGCTGTGTAAAAGCTGAAGTGGCGCCTTAATAATCATCCTGAGAGCCCTTTGAAGAAGGCTGTGGCGGTCGGCTCTATAAAGGCGTTGGCTCGCAGGAGCCACCTAAGGAGCGGCCTCCTCGAAATAGGACTTCAGTTTAAAACAGTTGGGCAGTGAAAACCTCTTGCCGTACTGATGTCTGCTCTGCTGCCAAGATTGTCTCCGTCAATGCAGTGTTGACAAACACCAGCAGCTGCTTGAATCCAATGGCCTCCTGTAACGCTGGTACCGTCACCTTCTCCTCTTCTACAGTCAAGCTAACTGTAGAGCCCTCTTCCAGAAGTACGTTCTTAAAGGTCGAAACCTACACCTATAGAGGAATCACATAGAGACTAAGATCAGTATCCAGAGCTTCGACAACCATCGTAGGTTGTATGTTTGGATCATTGGAGAGCCTTGGAATCAACTCTAGTGAACCCTGTTTCACGGTCGGCTCGGCATGGTCGATTGGTGCAGGCGGCTCAACCGAGTCTACAGACAAAGTCAGCTCGCACGCACTTGCTCGGAACACTTGACTCTTCAAGTACTCTGTGAGAGTAGGGGCCATTGCCAACAGTTGTCCTAACAATACTGTAACGGAGGTCTCCAAGATTTGGCCGCTCATCTCCTGCACCAAAGCTTCTAGTTGGGTTCTGGGAAGAATCTCTATATTTATGTCAGGCGCCTTCTTTGGGATATCCTGTAGACAATCAGGGTTAGAAAAACCACCCTAGTCACCATCCAGTATCGGTGCTGCAGGTGCGTTGGCTTTCAAGTTGGCTATTGCGGCCCTCTAAAGGTTGTCATGTGCCTCTTTGTCTTCTAAGGGACAGCCAACCTTCACTCCCGCTGCTATGGTCAAAGAGACTGCCACCTCAAGGTCTTCCAGCTCCTGCAGTTCTAAATTATTGACACCCACAGTATCACTACCAAGTTTTTAGAGGCCACAAATTGCTCAAACCTCAACTTGTAAGGACAGCTGCGCATTTGATAGTCGGTCTCATTGCATATAAAGCAAGTATCGTTTTGGCGAGAGCCATCATGGTGGTATCCTCCACGTCGGCTATCAACATTTCGGCAGTTATCAGGTCGGCTAGAGTTGCTACTGAGTTGCTGAGCAGCTACTTCATCGACCCCCAAAGTCAATGTACCTTCAGGTCGTGGAAGTCTATCGTTCGGGTTGGCTGGATTGAAAAAACAGTAAGCATCAGCATGGTCGTATCTCTTGCAGACCATGCAATACCTCCTACTATCTGATGATGCTCCCTCCGCCTGAGCTGGTAAGGTAGTCGGCTGTCCACTAGTCGGCTCTGTATACCGGTCTCGAAAGTACAATTCCTTTCCTGAGGCATTGATGCACTTGGTTTCACACCGCCGAGCTACCTCCTACAATTCAATTAGAGTGTTGGTTGTATGGGCGCTTGTAGTGACCTTCAGGTATTCCAGCAGTCCTGCCCTGAAGTTGGTCAGCTTGAAGCCTTCTCCAACATCTGTTTGCAAGCACTTGATCAATTTTGTAAACCTCTCATAATAGTCTTGAACCTTCTCCCCCTCACCTTGTTTGAAGGTCTTTAGACTCATGTACACTTGTTCATCAGAGTCTTGCTCCCTGAACCGCATCTTGAACGCCTCCTTCGCCTCCTCCCAAGTACAATTAGGGTGATGATCCAACCAATCATCAAACCAGCTCTAGGCCTTATCAACAAGGGTTGTTCCAAACAAAAGGATGATTACAATCTCATCGGTCTCCCCATTAAACCAAGCACTCTTGTCAAAATGTCTCAGGTGAGCATCAGGGTTAGTTCCCTCCTTGTATGCCCAATACGGTAATTGCTTCCGCTGTGCACTGGCTGGTGGCTGTGGAGGACCAAACTTAAAGTCGGTTGTGTGCACTACTGGTACATCAAGGGGATATCCTGCCAAAGTGGCCGGATAAGTCGTCTGTACCTTAGCGGCAGCCGGCACTGTCCGGTCGGCTCGCAAAAATTCAGCAACACTATAGTCCAGAGGTGCTGGAGTAGATCGAGCATCCACTAGCCAGGCCACCTGAGTTGGACCAGGTATTGAGTCTCTAACAGTCAGTTGTGGAGATTGCCTAGGATACCATACTGACTGAGTCGGCTGTCGAGCGTCGTACCCATCACATGTCAGGTTGCCTAAATATTTAGAAAACCTGTGTGTCGTCAAGGTCAGCTCTGCAAGTAGTGGTCTTGAAATGCTCCTGCCGATGGTAGATAAATCAAGCAGCCTTGCTGGTATCCCTCTTGTGCGCTCATGCTCTTGCCTCCTTCGTTGCTCCTTCCACCAATCCTTGATTTGTGTCTACTCGTATTGCTCTCGAGTTTGCTGCTCCTGTTCTTGCTGCAGTGCAGCCAACTGTTGAGCTGCCAATTGCTGCGCTGCCGACTGCTGAACTGCCTATTGCTGTGCTGCCTTCTGAACATGCCGGTTGAGCTCGGCTCTTTATTGTGTCGGGTGCTGCTTCACCGGCCACTGCGGCTTTGTATGCCACTGATGTGACAATGCTACTCCGGACGGTGCAGTCTGCTTCAAGGCTTCCAGCTGCAGGAGATATTTACCTTCGTCTCGCCTACCTTGGGCTTGAGTCGTATGCTGCTGTCTTGCCTGCTCTCGCTTAGCCAATAGGTGGGCCCTGAATGCCTTCACTGCGAGCCACTCCTCCTCGTTCAATGTCCACTCAGCTAGAAGTCTGAAATCATCTACAAAGTGAACACTCTTGTCAGAGGCGCCTTCAGATTAGTTACTGGGAACCTGTTTCTAAACTGATTGCCCCTTTGTCTCCTCCAACTCCTCCCTCAGGTTTTGAAATGCTGCTGGTAGCGTCTCTAGAGTTTTTGGCAGGCAACCCAGTGATATTGGTCGGCTTTGCAACAATCGCTGCTCTGCTCTCAAGTCGGCTCGGCCAATATTCCAACTTGGCCATTGGATTAGCTCCGCTTGAAAGTTGGCTCTCCCAGTAACTCGACTTGGCCACTGCATTGGCTGTGCTCCTGAGTTAGCACTGCCAGTAGCTTGATTTAGCCACCATGTCGGCTTTTCAAAGGTTTGCTGAGTTACGTTTTGCTCCAAAGGCTTTGCAAAGGTTTGCTGCCCTTCTTTATTAAAGGTACTGTAGTCATCCACTACAGTGGAGAAATCCCCTCTAAATGACGTAGTTCTTCTCCTGTCTTGATATCTCCAGGGAATGTTAACTTCATCAAGATGACTGTTCAGCCTATCTCCTTTTTTGAACTGCCTTCCCTCTTCAAATCGGCTCTCCTTTGTCCTCCCATCTGATGATGAAATGTCATGTTTGACCTCTATGTCAATGAGTTCACCCTCCTGCTTAGTTGCACTGCCCTGCGAGCGAAATTGGCTGTGTACCTCAGGTGACGTTGGCTCTACTGTCTGCTCCTTATATTGCAGCTAGCGTTTGTACGTCTCCATGGCTTGTCTTTCAGCTTACAGCTCGTTCGATTCACCTTCCTCCATGGGTATGAACGGTTGATATTGATAGTATTATAGTAATCAGTCGGGTGCGTTTAGTCGGCTGTATTTTCTTCCTAGTCTTGGCGGTTGTGACTCCCTGTCTGCTGGATGGCTCTGCTTTGTCTCCACCATTGGCCATCGGATGAAGGGATAGTCAGGGAGTCACGAGGATCGTCCGATCTGGCTTCGCCAATGGGAAGACGTCTGTATCACGTGAACAGAGTGGCTGCGAGCATCGTGTGCAGGAATCCTGGGATAAAGAGGACGCTGACAAGCTGGCTGCTTTGAATTAGGCTGCAGCATCCAATGTGAACAACATTGTGATGTGGATCTTATTTGCGGCCACAGATTCGAGATGTATAACTTCGTATCTTCAATTTTTTATGTGCCTAGAGCTATGGTTAAGTTGAATTTATGCTTATTTAAGATGAATATTAGATGAAATCGAATACATGCGGTGATTATTGTCATGAAAATTTGTATTTAATTTGAATTTTGGTGTCCCTATTGAGCTTGTAAATATAGGGTGTAGGGTGATTCAATTACTTGTTGAATGATTTTCCATAGGGTACATTTGTGATACCCTACACGGTATTGGAGACATGAAACCTAGGTATATAGGACATCTTAACCCTTAAATAAATCTATCATTTACTAATAATGTAAGTTCTCCACTTCATTGGTTTTTTTTTTTTTTTTTTTTTTTCCTTCTTCTTCTTCTTCTTCTTATATTTTTATAAGTTATAATCTATGAATTCAATTTCCATTTTTTGCTTCTTCATCCATTCATCATTTTATTTTATTGTCCTTCCCTTTTTTTTTATTTATTTAATTTTCCTTTATTGTTCAATCCTTCTCTAGACATCGTATCCCATCTTCATAATAAAATCAATTACGCACACTGTGAGTTTTCCGTGACTTCAATTCCATTTGTTTTATAATTTTATATTTTTCATTTTACAGTTGGATTGTTTTTAAAGTTCTAATCTATTGATTTTATTTTAGTTTATTTCTTCTTCATCCATTCATTCATTTTTTTTCATTATGTCCTATCTTTATTTATTTAATTAATTTTCTTTTATTGTTCAACTTTTTTGTAGACATCCTTTACCATATTCCTAAATATATCATCTACTCACCTTGTGAGTATTCAACATCCTATCTTTTTTTACTTTATTTTATTTTTTTGTAGTTTGTTTTTCTAGTTCTAATCGATTAATTCAATTTTGACTTTTTTCTTCGTCATCCATTCATTCATTATTTTTAATTGGGTCTTATCTTTATTGATTTTTTTAATTTTCTTTTATTGTTCAACCCTTTTGTAGACACCCTTTACCATCCTCCTAAATCTATCATCTACTCACCTTGTGAGTTCTCCACTTCTATTGCATTTTTTTTATTTTTTTTTATTTTTATTTTTTTTTCTTTTCATTTTTTTTTCATTCAAATTAATTGATTAAATTTTCTATTTCTTTTTTCTTCATCAAATCATTTATATTTTTTCTTATTCTTTATTTCTATTATTTCTATTTTATTTTTTCTATTTTATCATCTTCCTAATGTTATCATTTGCCCACCTTGAGAGTTATCCACTTCATTTCCTTTTTTTTTTTTTTTTGTTACTTTTTTTTTTTTTTTTTTTTTTTTTTTTTTTTTTCAAATAAATTGATTAAATTTTCTGTTTCTTTCTTCTTCATCAATTCATTCATTTTTTTTTCCTTTCTATTATATCTATTTTATTTTTCTTTTTTTTTAACTTCCCAAATCTATCATTTGTCCACCTTGTGAGCTGTCCATGTGATTTTCATCTCTTTGATTTTTTAAAAGAAATAGCCCGGCATGTAGATTTCCTATATCATAGCCGGTTGCCTTAGTGACTTATCAACTTCAGTTAGTGAGTTCAGTGTCTTTTCTAGTGGCAACTGTTGGTCACCGGTTGCGTCATCCCAGTAGGAAACCGGTGACCGTAGGTAACTCTACGGACTGACCAGTGACCGCCGGTTGTCGTCTCGCACCTCACTTTGGCGGGGGGGTTAGCGAATATGTGTTTTGAATGAGCTCTTGGTGCTGTGCGTGGCTCCGCTTGTTGTGGACGTTGAGGGAGGGCTTGGGCCTGAGCTACCTTGGCAGGTTTTGGGGTGTGAGAGAGTGTTGGGTTAGGGTTAGTTTCCTCATTGAGGGGTATGCCGTAGACAGATTTCGTTGTAAGGGTTTAGGGTCGCGATGGAGGAGAGCTTGACGGCGTGGACACCGTCTGCTGGGACTAGGCGGGGTAGACCGGTGCAGTTGAAGTCAATCGTATCGAGCAAGAGGGAGGAGTCGGTGACGGAGGCCCGCAGCGACGAGGAAGGGGGCAATGCCGACGCGGTTCGCAATGAGGAGGCGGTCTGGCATCTCAGTAGAAGAAGATCGGGAGATCTGTGAAGAAGATTCAGTTAGTGGAGGATGTTGAAGCAGAAATCCGACGTCTGAAGGCGCCCCCTCGCGTACTCACTAGGGAGGATTTCCAGAGGGAACATAACCTCCTCCTTGAAGGTGACAACCCACATCAGTTCTGGAAGAACACAGTGAGCGCCGAGGAGATTCAGGCTGTGCCGGATTCTGCTGGCTCAACTACAAGGTACCTGAGGTCGTGGCGCAGGTGAAGTTCTTCCACCCTATCCTGTACCAGCATGGACCAGGGGAAATTCCGAACAATGTGAAGGTTAAGTTTGCGGAGGGGGTGACTTTCAAATACGAGGAAGGGGCAGGGTTTGTGGGCTGGTGTGCCTTCGGTGCAGAGACAAACGAACGCCATCGCTCAAAGTACAATCTTGCAAAGCTCCTGGCGTTGAGGAAGACATTTGACGGGAAGGGTCCCGTGGATGTTCGAGGGAAGGAATGGAGGAGTATCAAGGTTGAGCTTGGAACGGAGGGGGAGCGTGGGGGCGGGATATTCGACAGCAAGAGGAAGCCGCTGCCTGTGAAGAAGGAGTGAGTGGATGCGGGTTTAGGGTCGTGCCTTGGAGAGACATGTGATTGCGATGGTAATTTTGAGAGTGGGATGGGTTCTGGGGTGTTTGTGCAGGGAAGTGTATAAGATCGTAGTGAGGGGTTAGTGGGCTGGAGGAAGGATTTAGTGCACGAGAGGCTCAAGGAGTTAGAGGGGTTGATGGGGGTGTTGCACCTGGAATTGAAGGCATTTGCCGTGAAGCAGGTCTAGTGTTTGGAGAGGACGGAGGCTGCGAGGTCCAAGTGCAAACAAAGAACTTGCTTGGTGGACAGTTGCAAGCATCAGATTCAGTAGAAGAAAGTCCGCATCGACGTGCTTGAGGCAGAAGGTGCAAGCTCTGTCCGGGAGAAAATTAAGATGGAAAGGATTCAAGAGCAGTTTGAGGAGGGAAGAGGCTCACATGCTTGTGGACCTAGCTGAGCGAAAAGCAGTAGAGTTGGACCTCGGGGAGGTGACAGCAATGGTTGAGGGGAGACAAAAGTTGTTTGATGCACTATCAGCGGGAACTTTCAGCTAAAGCGAAGGATGAGCAAGGCGTCCATCTGGCCACGTCCTATGGTGTACAACCAGGCCATTGATTCGCCCGTCGTTGGGAGTCTGGAGATTTCTGTTTCAATTGCAGTTACAGCCTGTTGCTTGTGTCTTTTTCCCTTCCCTTGTAACGATGATGTTCTATCTAGTTGTAGTCATCTTTATCACCCTTTCTGTGCGTCTCTGGTGTTTGTCAATGCCGGTGCGTGCTTGGCCAAGGGCTGTCGATCAATTCCCCATCCCGACTGGTACAACAGCTTCGGGTGGGGACATCCATCTACAGAAGTGCGTGATCGGGGGAGAAGACTGGGCGTGTTAGAGGAGAGGTGCAGAGTTCTCCAAGCCAGGGCAGACTATGCAAAGGAGATGCTGCCATCAAATGGTATGATCTCTGTCTATTATGTATAATTTCAGTTTTGCAGGGTACAAACGGGTCACTGTGTGTGATAAGGCTGTATATTGAATAGTTCAATTACTATGTTGTCGAATTTGCAAACTTGTAGAGTACTTAGCAGAGTCTAGAAGTACTTACGTCTAGAATGAAACCTTGAAGTGGCAGCAATTCTTTGTGAATGTACTTTTCTTGGATACAGTCTATTTGTGCGTGCACTTCTTTTTAGTATGTATGGTATATTGAGTACACTGTGTTCAATGTGAATATAGTATCTATAGCTGCTGAATTGCTATTGTACTAAAACTATGTACATACTTTCATCAGCTTCCTTGTTATAGTTCTAAATGTTTTTTGTGAAGGCGGCGATGAAGTCACGGTGCCCTTGTACTAATTTCGTAGCCTAAGTACAGAACTCATGTACTCACTGTACTCTTGTGCATGTTAAGTACGTAATGTATAATAATGAGCCTACTGTTTGTATCCTTGCTCGCAGACACTGTACATACTATACATTCCAGTCCAGTTCAAGGTACTATGATGTCCTTTTTTTGAGTCGTTTAAGCATAGTTAGTATTTTTTATTAAATTTAATTGTATCTTTGGTGCGTGCTTGCTGTAGAGTCTTCAGGCTTCTCCTTCCATGCGCCTGCTGAGTCGTTACTGATTGTGCTGGAGGAGATATCAAGTCAGATTTATGATTGCCAACCCGAAGTGCAAGGTGAGAGATTACTGCCGGTGACGCTGCAACATGCCCCTTCGAGGTAGTTGTGGAAGCATAATGCGGCTAGAGCGAAGCGGAAGAGGGATGAACCACCTATCTTTGAGTGCTTGGAGGGAGGAGGTGCTAGGAGATCACGACTTAGGGAGCCAGAGCTCGACTCTGAAGATGAGTCCTCAAGTGATGAAGACGGTGACCAGAAGATGCCTAGGCTCCCCTCCAGCTTTGGGACAACCACGTCAACTCGCAAGGGTGACAAAGATGCGGCCGCTGAATCTTTGGAGGGAACATTGCTAGTTCTTAATGTAGCACGACGTGGTACCCATATTCCTCCACAAGGCACTTAATTCACTCTAAATACCCTCCAAAGTAAACCACTCCGTGTTTGTTCCCACGAAGACCTATAGTTTTCCTCCTTTTAGATCATAACGGAAATCACCACCCGAATCCAACCGTCTTCCCTCTCACGACAAGTCGGCCTGGTCCGGTAGTTTTTGCCTCGTTCCTATTTTCCGGCTTTTTAGACTAGTGGCCGGTTCCCACTGATCCGTCTATTCTTTCAAGTGGCTGGATTCTCCACCATCCCGAGACTTAAAGTGGCTGGACACCCCACTGTTCCTATCTACCACCCGGAGAGTGGAGTAATAATCCTTCTCTATGGCTAGGTACCGGTCCGGATAGCTACTTAGTGCCGGTTATGGGTACGGAAATCATACTACAACGACATCACCTTACGATTGTACGGTATCCTAACTATATCATCTCCCTTCCAGATTGGTTCGCAGTAGGAAATCCGGCTTTTATCGCATCTACAGGAAGCGACAAGTTCGTTTCCGGATTCCGGTGTACACACGGCCCTCCTTGTCCTTAAGACTACTAGCCCTGCTGCAGTACGTCTCTCCTCCCCTCCAGGCTCCTTCCGGGACTGAAAACCATCAACACTCGACGCTTGACACCTTCCCAATCTCTCCGGGCGCTCTCCAAACTATCCCACTGTTCAACACTCCTCCGGAACACTACTGAAGACAATAGTACCAACAAACCATTACGGTAACGGACCCGTCAGCCAGGCGGTCGACACAACAAATCCAAAAGTATATTCTCAATTGCAACAACAAAACGGCGTACAAAACAAGGCCCCGGCCTTGGAGAAACGTCCAGCTTAAGTACTAAACCTATCGGGCCTATAGCAACCAAGTGGCCAACCGAGATCCAGAAATTCCGGATCTTGGATCCCGGGTATCCCGGACCGGTGGCCGCCTTCTATTCCTAGTTACTGCCGCTATCTATCCGGATTGACAGCCTGGTGCACTTGAGCCCCATTGTTAGTCGCTGCCATTTTATCCGGTCCTTATCCTAACTTCTACTCCTTGTTCTTATCGAACCTTGGGCTGTGCCGGGTTCCATCCGGTTGTTCCTTCTTCTGTGCTCCCTTCTTCAGCCTCTTCAGCGAGGGGCCTTCTCCCGGTGTATCTGCTGCCGGCTGGTCGATGGCCTTCCGGGCTCGTCCTGCTTGGACCGCCGAGGAGGGAGATCGTGCAGCCACCGGGGTTACGCCGAGATCCACCTGGATATGTTCCGGAGATCCCTGTACCGGAACAAAGTCTTCCGGTGGTGGACCTTGGTCCGCCTCCAAAGAGATGTTCTCGAGGTTAACAGTCTCAACTCTAGCCGGATTGGGCAGGTTGTGCAAACTGTCCAGGGTGTCCGGAAGAGGATCCTCCAACGGTTGTCCAGGCTCCGGTTGCACTGGCCGGATGGTCGACTGTACCGGAGAGGCTAAGGGTAGTACCTGTGCCGGTCCCATGGTTGGTGGCGATGGTCTAGGCTCCTCTCGATCTGCCGGTGGCTCTGGTGGTCTTGACGGACCGTCCTTTCCGGCGCTGATGATGTCCACGAAGTGTCTCATCTGCAACCAAGTGTCCCTCATCACCTGCATCCGGTCGTGCATGAATTTCACGATCAACTTCCGAGCCGGATCCGGTTGGCGGGTCAAGAATGCTTGGTAGACGGCGCACTGATTGGCCACATCCACCGGAAGGGCTAAGGTAGCCTTGACCTCTACAACAGATTGGATAGCATGGGCCGCCCGGTCACGGGCGTCATTGAAGTCCTTTTGGGCATCATGCACCTCCTACTTGAGCTTGTTGATCCTCTCCCGGTACTGCTCCATCTGGTCAATGTGCACTAGAGTAGAACAGTGTCCAAAGTGACGTTGTTTAACGCGGTTTTTAACGCGGTTTAACGTAGTTTAACGTGGACAGTTTTTTTGACGCAAAAATGGCAAAAAGGTCACGGACGTCGCATTGGTTTGACGTGCTGCGTCAACCTTATGTTAAACCGTTTAACAGGAGTTGACGTTATGTTAAAAAAGACGCAAACACAGATTATAGAAGTTACCCAGGGTAAGTAACTTTGAGAGTAAGTTTTTTGCCACGTGAGCAGTTCCTTCTTTTTTGCATTCCACGTTGCATGTGACATGGACATTTCCCAATGTTAATTAATTCCAGGTCAGATATGACGTGGGCAAGGCTCCGTCGTCCTGATGGATGAAAAAAATTCTGATGTGGCATGGAAATCTGACGTGTCATTTTGGTTTTCAATGGCCTAGATTGTGACAAGTGGAGTGATCGTGGATTGAAGATATATTTTCGCATCAAATTTGGGATTTGTATTATTTTGTATTTGTGTAAACGCCGTGTGATGTGTTTTGGAAGTGCGTCTTGGACGTTAACTTTGACACTGTTTGATGCTGATAAACACATGTACCACTTATTTTAACGCGTTTACAGAAACGTCTTTAGACGTAGGATGATGTTTGCCATGTCAATAGTGACGCATTCAATTTGAATTTTTTGTCAAAAGAAACACAATGTAGTGTTCAACTTGACGCTGATAAACACATATGTCACATATTTAAACGCGTTTCGGAAAACGTTTTTAGACGTAGGATGACGTAATGTAAGGGGTTGCTCATGCTGGATCCTCCTTAATCTACACACCCCACATCACTGTGCTCACGGTGAGTTCATAGCAACACATCATTCAAGGAACAAGGGAAGAATGGAGACAAGAAGAAGATGGAGAACAAAAATAAAGTTAGGAGAAACCCCAACCCCCCTCCCCCCCCCCCCCCCCTCCCCCGGATTTTATTGAAGTACCTTTCAGTTTATAGGTCGCCATTACTCCATCCTTAATTGGATTAAGGTGTGCCTTAGCTTTTTGGAAAGCTAAGTTGATTGTGCATCTACCCTCAAAATCTCAAGATCATAAGATCAAAATTCAAAGACTGATTGCTACAAATCCGAGACCCTTCCTCCAGCCGCACTCCTTTGACAACCCCAACTTCGGTAGGCGATATCTCAGTCCCTATAACTTAGAATTGGACGTGCTTACTACCATTGAAAAGCCCTACAAGAGATCTACAACTCTTTCAAATCTCAATCTACTTGAACAAGAAACGAGGGACTGATACGGAAAACAATGGGAGACACTCTATGGAGTAAGAAGAAAACACAAAAAGCTTGAAAACAAGCTCTCAAATACAAGATAAGAAGCCGCCGAAGTGGCGGCTCAGCCTAACCTTAAACCTAGGCTTAAAGCCCTAATCTAAGACCTTCATAGATGAATGTTTCCACCAAAGAATGAACAATGGAAACATGAGTTAACGTGTACATCACCAAAATCCTAGCCGCCACGTCAGCCATAGCCTCAACGCACATCTGACACGTCAGCTATGTGATTACGTTTCTTGAAACACAATTTAACGCAATTTATGTCACTTCAAACGCGTGTGTCACTATTGACACCCCCTAGGATGTTGACCAAGTCAAACCATAGCCGCCACGTCAATCACGACCTCCATGCACATGTGACATGTCAACTATGTCAATATGTTTCTTGAAACGCAGTGTGACGCATTTTTATGTCACCCAAAACGCGCGCGTCACTATTGACACCCCCTAGGATGTAGACTAGGTCATAACCTAGCCGCCACGTCAGCTCTAACTTACACGCATAGGGGCCACGTAAGCTATATCAATATGTTTCTTGAAACACAGTGTAACGCATTTTTATGTCACCCAGAACGCAAGCGTCACTATTGACACCCTCTAGGATCCAAAACCTACGTTCCAGGTCAGCCGTATCCTCCACGCCTTTGTTCCAAGTCAGCAGGGCATTCTACGTAGGATCTGTTAAAATGTTTTTAGTAACATAGTTGAACGTTTCCGATGTCACTTTAAACGCCCTCTATGTTAAAAGAAACGTGCTGACGTGGGATGTGACTAAATTTAACCATTAAAAAACTATTGTGAGGTAAAAAACTCTCCAAAAAAGTTACTTTCCACAATGCAGATTTATGTTTAAAATGACGCGATGTCACTCATGTTGTTATTTTTAACACTGAACCGTCACTTCAAAATTCAAGTTGACACTCTTTGACAGAAGCCGTTAAAGCAACGTCAAAAGTGACGCGTGCACGTTAAAACCTTTAACGTGCAGTATGTTTATTTGGATCACATTTCCACACTAATTTCCATAAATCCAAGTTTACGTTTCTGATGACGCACTTTAACGCAGGACAAAATGCTGTTCTGCTCTAGTGGTGCTTGGCCTGTAGACTAGCTAGGTCCCGGTGCTTGCGAAGGATAACCAGGCAGTCATCCAACCGGTTAGTGCCCGTAAGTGAAACTACCTCCTTCGCCAACCGGCCCTCAAGCTGCCTAGTTGACTGTAGGAACTGGGCATACGCCGACACCTGTTCCGAAAGGTTGACTAGGTCTTGGCACAGGTCCCTGGTGTGGTCCGGTGGTCCGGTGGGTTTGAGGACTTCCGTGTTCAGGTTCCGCCTAGTCGGGGTGGGAGTCCGAGGTGATCCGGACGGCTGTCCCATCTCCGGGCTGGGACGGGGTTTCTTAGCCGGTGTGGGTGTGACCTCCATACAATCGTCATCATCCTCCTGATCGGACACCTCATCCGGTTCGGCGTATCGTTGCAATCTCTTCATTTCGTCGTACTCCAGGATCTCCTTAGGGTTCAACAGTCCCCGGTGACGGTAGAGGTGGACGAGGAAAGACGGAAGGCAGGTGACCTGCTTCTTGGTCTTCCGGAGGTTGGTTACCTGCCGGTCGACTATCGTCTTAATCATGAGACCCCAGTCTACAGAGATCTCACCGTCCATGGCTCCGAGGAAGATAGACACCCACTTGATGGTGATCCGTTTGGGCTTTTCCGGATGGAAAATGGGGTTCATAAACCCTACCACCCTCCCGGCTCTCGCATCCTTGATGTCATCCAGGTCCCACCCCTCCCTCTTGTCTCCGGACCCTGTGATATAATTCCACACAAAATCCCGGGCCTCCGGTACCGAAACCTCCTCAACGTTGGTGAAGCCGTACGTATCCCTCCAGTCTTGGGCCGTCCACTGTTCCGGCTCTCCCCGGATGGTTCCTGGATTGTCGAGGTTCTTGACGAGGATCTCCTGTGCCAGAAGGGACTGTCTCCAACCCCACTCCCTGTCCAATAGTAACTCACAGCCCATGACCTCTAAGGCGGTTCGGAGGAGCTCCCACCCTCCGTCGTCTACCGGCATCAACGGCATGACCCGTTGTACCTTCAACAACGGTACCTCCTCCACCGGCTCTTTCCCCTTCCTACCCATCCTGCTAAATCCTCCTCACTGTCACTCCGGTAGCACCTGCACGCACGATCCTCCCACAATCCCTCAACTAACGGAAACACTTCCGTCTCACCGTCTCTCTCCTACCGTCACAACCCTAACTACGAACTCCGCCAAGGAACGCAAGGGTCCAGCGCTCCACAAAATGACAAAAGAAAGGAGGAGCACGGTTGCTCTTCCTCCTTTTATACCTGCACTCACTCCCACCCGTTCGTAGCTCATCATGACGGACGGTCGTAGCCTTTCATCATTGAACGGTCGCGGCTGGCGGCGCTTTAATGGTCGCATCTACTTTTCTCGCGTGAATCGTACCCTCCGGCTATTACCCTAAATCCGCTGGGTCAGGGTTCCGTCACATGGACGGTGCTTCCTCTCCTTTGACTCAGACGACCGGATCTCACCCGGCTGACCTTCCGGTTCTCTTATTTATTCAGCCAACCGTCTTAACCGGTTTATACATTTATCTAAGTAGTACTTCCGTGTTCCTAACACAAAATTTTTTAATTTTTATCATTTTTTTCTACCGGAATTAGTATTCCGGTGTGCCAACCGTGGAAATCACTTTCCACACTTAAGTCCTACCATCCAGACTTCATTAGCCCCGTCATCGCAGACGATCCTGATCTAGACCAAGCCGGGGGGAGGCTAAGTGGGATTCTCCTATCAGACAGCCCCATATGGAGGACAAAGAAGACCTTGTTGCTCCCGTGCAGGTGGTGGACACGCACATGGAGGTTACATCTCCATCGGCAGAACTTGTTCCAGGATCCCAGTGTCTTCCCGAGAGGAAACACGACTTGAGCCTTCCTGAAATTAAAGACCTAGAACCCACAGGTGAGACTTCTTCACCATTTTTTTAAATGCTGACTCTTAATCGATTTATTAGGTGTACTCTATTTAGTTACGTCACTTTCTACTCCTGATTTGGGTTCTCATTGCTGGTGCTAGCTAGAGGAGATTAGAGGGTCGCGGCAAGAAAGTCAAGCAACCCGGCCCTTGGTCTCAGCAGAATCCTCCCGACAGTGAAGAGGTTGCGCTTGAAAATTTACACCCGTGGACAAGAGAGTCACCCCGCTTTTTCACGAAGCTCTTGCTGGTGGGGTGGGGGGGGGGGGGGGGATGTAGAACTGAAAACCCACAATTCGACAGAAAGAATCACGAGGGCACGTGCGAAGGAGAATCCAGAAGCTATAGATGGCGGTGATGAGGCATCTCCCGGAAGCTCCAAAAAGAAGAAATCGAAGAAGAAACGTAAGGTAGGTGGGGCGGCGTCCAAGGGCCGGAAGTAATGGCCATGGAGATAGATATTCTCTGTCAATTTTGGTAGATTTTGTCAAGGGTTTAGGGCATGTATAAGACTCCCGCCCAGCACTGTATTGTAACCTCGTTTGCGGGGTTTACTTCAATGAATTTACATTGTCGCATAACATTTGTGGGAATGTGGGCTATTGGAATGGGAAACCTACCAGGGCCAGTTCACTTATCTGATTGAAGATTTGTCTAGGGGACTAGAGAAGACCCCAATCCCTCTTGTCTTCTTTGAATTTGCTTTGCTCAAATTTCAGTACATCAACAAGACTATTGTACACAACTAGGCACATGTGAATCCTACGCTGTCCACTCTAGGCAAGGGATCATACTGTTCATGCCCTTTAGGGGACTGCTTGACCGCCAAGTGTCTATGCACATGTGCAACAACCGCCAACGGTGGTAGATTTGCATACAGGGCAGGCGGTTTCCTCAAGGACTGTTTTCTCCAACGATGCATACATGAGGCATACCACTGTACTAGTACTCTACAGTGCTACTGTACTAAGCTACGTTGTATTGAGAGTGTTGTCACATGTGGGGTTCACAAGTTGGGTGCCTTCATTTCTGAGTGTAATTCAAAGTGCGGATGTTCAATGGATTGTGGGAACCGTGTTGTATAGCAAGGGATGAGATACGGAGTAGAGGTTTTTCGTACAGCCTACATGGGATGGGGTATCCGGACAAGAGTACCTATCCCTAGAGGGGCGTTTGTGTTTGAGATGACGAACGAGATTTTGACAAATGTTGAACAAATGTTGAGGAACCGAAGTATGAAGGGGGGCTCGACTTATAGCTTACAGATAGATGCCGACTAGGCTGCTGAATGAGTATTGGATGACAACTCAGCCTTGCGCCATGATGCAATCCGGTTTGAGAATGTGGCCCGATTCCTCAATCATTAGTGGGTCCCACTTTTATTTGGCCGTATTGTCTCAGCCGGTTTATACCTAGATTTCCATACTTATAATCCTTTTTTTTTGAATCTACAGGTGCGAAGATTTGAACTTGGTAGATGTCCCAGACCTGGTCAGGAGGTTAGACCGTAGCTTTTACTAGCTGGCATTCTTAACCAAACGCAAGATTCAGCCATTGGAGGAACTAACATGGGATTACGGAACTGACTTCAGCAGAGAGGACCCTGATCTGCCGTACTTTGAATGCAAGTGTGAGAGTATAGTGTATAGGGGAAAAGTAGAGTTATTCAGTACTTGTTCTACCTAGGGTACACTAAGCACATACTGTACAAATGCAGTACATTTCTTGGAAGACAATTTGTACATATTTTGAATATTGTACACAATGGACACAATGGACATGTTATATCATCGGTTGAACTGACGGTAGTGGCATTCAGAGTTTGTATTAAGCTATAGGAAATACAGTTATGATGCCCACCAGTCTCTCAATGCATCCTCACAAATCCTCTTTGACTCAGCTGTAATCTTGTACACTGGACTCCCTTTAACTCTATGGGCTGCAAGAACCATTGGGAACATGCAAGCTCTGACCAGATGAGCATCTATATGTGCATCAACTGCCCTATCACAAGACACGTATGTTTTATCACCTCTTCCATACTTCTTATAGTACTTAGCTGGGATCACATTGTCCCCTGCAGAAAAAACACCACCCCATAGATATGACAAACCCTCTTGCAACACAAACTTTGTACGTTGACATTGCAGTATGTAGTCATTCACTCCATCTTCGTTGTCACTCTCTGCCGGGATCATGAAATTGTCACCCACGCACACCAAGTCACCTATCTCCACGGAAGTTCCATCGTGAATCCAGTTGGCGTCGTCATCAAGCAAATCAAGTTGGCTTGCTACAGTGCCGGCACTAAGCGGCTGTAGACGCTAAACCTTCCAATCCTGCACATGAAGGAAGTTTTCACACTTATTCCAATCATCATCGACACAAGGGATTCAAAAGCAAGATAATTCACGAGTTCTAAGAAGAGTAGGGTTAGACACAGAGAATCCCATGACAGTGTGCAAATTCTTAGAGCCTGGTAAAGTACAACATTTAATACTACTATCTCTGTGATCTACTTCGAATTCTCCTATGTTCCAGAAGACGCGGGAGACTGGGTTAGTTGTTGACTGAGCGTATGTGCTAGAAACATGCTCAGAGTAATTTTCCTTCAAAAAATCAACAACGTGCCCAGCATTCTGAAGCGGCCTGAGGGGGTTCCGAATCTGCTCTGCTCTCAGCGCCCTTTTCACCACTGCATTTGCACCATCCTACTCCCCCTTCTCGTGAGCAGATTCAAAAAAATTCCACCGCATCAAGCACCCCCAAGTGAGCGACGGATACCGACCAACAAGAAACATGGCAGTCGCACACTTGAATTGCGAGCTGCAGCCGTCACTGAATACCCAATGTTCCTCTATGGTAAGTCCAGCATCAACCACCCAATCCCAATGCAACATTAAGCAATGTTGCACAAATGCCGAATCATGCGCCTTATCATCTGAAATATAATAATGCGTCTGCTTCATGATTTCGTCACCTTCCCTCCACATCGTGATATGTACAAGAATCGTTACACTAGTGCTAAAGTAATACATGCTTCGCACTTTGTTTTGAATTGCAAATGTATAATTTTCAGCATAATCTAAATGAGACACAAGAACCCCTTCTGGGAAATTCTTCATCATGAGCTGACACCGCTCATCTTGCCACCTTGCTATGAAATTGTGTGTCACAAAAGTCGTCACTGTCTTCTCCATGTACGAGAGGAACTCATGGACCGGTGTTTCCTTGAAAGCTTCTCTCAATCTCTTCTTTGGCTGCCTTGTCTGTGCATGCACTCCAACCTCGTAGTACTCAAAGCACTTCCACTTCAGTACAAATGTCTGAGAATCCTGTAACTCTAATGGACAGACCTTGAATAAATAAAAGCCACATTGTGTACAATCACCCATAAGGCACTCTAACCTATGCCATCTCTCAAACTCTCCCTTAGGACATAGACAAGCCTCCCACATGGCTGTAATGAGTTTGAAAATTGAGACGTGTGCATGGCAACCAGTCCCTTGTTATTCGTCTGCACACACCACACAAAGACATGTGCAGTCTGTTGAGGTATGGAAACCCCTTAGCTTGTCCCTGAGAGTGATTAATCCAGCCTTCATCATGTCCATCTCAACATTATAGATGCAGCAACAAGTATTCCTCTCTTTTAATTTCTTTACCCACCATGGCTTCAACCTCTCAAATGCCCTCTGTCGAACATTGCATTTAGGGTGGATTTCGAGGAAACGTTGGAAGACCGACGTCTGTACAGCGAAGTACGCGTTGCTCTAGGTTAGTACTCAATAACCATTCTGGATACTTTAAGTACTAGCGCTCTACATATTCTACAAGATAACCACATCCTAGTACTAATTAAAGTACGTCTGAATTAATTTAGTTACTTTGAAGTAGTAGTGTAATACAAATGGTGTTCTAGACTACCCATGAAATCAGCATCCCATGATACATAGTTCGAAAATGGATACAAGGTAAATACGAAGTTCGTACAGTCAGTAGGACTAGCACACTGCCAATACATCTTGGAACTATCAAAAACTTGAGGGCGTAAACGGCTGAACTCTAAATACTAGATCCACAATCAAAAGTACGAATATGATTGTTCCACACCCAGGAGAATACAACTGTACTCCTAGACAAAGTACTGAAACTACAAAGCATAGAGTACTGCGACGTAATGTACTCTTCAATGACCAAGGTGGAGGAACAGTACATTCTAGTGGATACATAAAAAGATAGAGCACTCTGCGTAGTACACATTGCCAAGTTTTAAAACGCAGTTGAAAAGGATACATGGTAAACTTACTTGCGTCTCATAGAGATAATGAGTAGGATGAGGTTCCAGCCAGAGTTTGCGCCCTATTCTATGCCTAACAATGTCCTTCTTGTTTGGTGAAACTTTGGTCTGTATCTCCCACCAATGGAGTATGCACTCTTTGACATAATCAAAAATATCCACCCTTGGCTGCCGAGACAAACGTAACTTCGGCAGTAACCCTCGAGAATCCTCCTCTGGCAACCTCCTTTTTAAAGCAATGCTAATACTCTCTTTAGTTGTGTCCAAAATTCTAGACAAGGCACCCACTCGGACATTAGAGCCGGAACTGACAGCAGCATCTAGAAGAGCTGATTTCCGAGCTAAGTAGTCATGAGAATCTGCAACCTTCACTAAATGAAGCTCATTCTTAAAGTTGTCAATGGACGCATCCCTAGCTCGTGCTTCTTGTGGACGGTGATAACAATCAGGCAAAAAGGGAGAAATTGTAGAATGACGAAGGACCCTTTCCATGACATCTCTCCGCCCAGCTAGATTAGGACACTATTTCAACTCGTGAACAATGGCTTGACTGATTCTCAATGAAATCCTTCTATTCCCTCTCACTGTAAAAGACCGAGCTGCAGCTTGCTCCGCCAAGTCATGAGCTAGAACTAGAGACTCTGCTACCCTGTCCCTGTCACGTACTCTCTGCCTGCTTTTTCTCTCCCGAGCTGCACTAGCGGTAACAACTCTTTGAGCTTCAAGGGCTTCAACCTCGGCAGCACGTTCAGCTGGACCAGGACAACTTAATCAATCTCGTACACGCCATCTCTTTGCAGTATTATCCATGAGTAGATCCTTCAAAGGAAAGTTCTGCAAAGTCCTCAAACTGGAGAGACGCGAAAAGAACACTCAGAGAAGAAGTCGAGTACATGAACTTGTGAACCAGCAATGCATAACAGAAGTGTGGGCCAAAAAGAAAAATAGTACAAGGAAGCATTCAAAGAGACCCCCCTCCACTAGCTCATGAGAGGACTGAGTGAAGGAGACTGAAGCGCCGCCTCGACGCATAATGATGCGCCGCGGTAACCAACTATTTGAGGCTCGGCGTCAGATGAAGACGCTGACAGCCAACGTGGACTACCACGTAGTTCTGTGGGAGTACAAAGAGTACTTTAAGCACTACGAATACAAGCTCCCGCGTAGCCACTAGTAAAAAAAGATATATCCGATAGAGAGTTTTTTGGCTGATTTGACGGTTGGCCATCCTGGGTTAGTTCGTGCTCTTCTAGAATCTGCCAAAAAAATTAAAAATTAGACAACTTTTGCACAACTTTTCCACTGCAAAAAAACCGTTACTTCTTCTCTAGATCTACGAAATTCTATTTGTGCTACCATAGCAGTTCATTTCCCATCTTAGTGGCCTCCATGTCAGGTATTCTCTAACAGGCGGCAGCATTATTTCGACTTTGAATGATCCATGAACTTTGTACTTTTGTGACACTGTTGTACTTTGTGACATCCGCCTAAAGTTGTGCAAAAGTATCAAATATACATATGTGCTTCCTTTATTGTTCATAACTCTTATCGGATTAGTCCCCCTTGAGTATTGTATGACATAGGAAACACAACCAATCAATAGAAAACAACCACCAACATTGAGTTATTCAAAGTACAAATTCAAGTACTTAGACATTTTTTTGGTGTGACATACAAAAGTACAAGGGTCATGTGTACTCTCACCCTACAGACACTTTTTTTTTAGCAATTAGGAACAGACCAAGGTAGGTCTGCAAAATTGCCCCTAACTAGTTCCTATCCACTTTTCCACAGTGTACTCTCTCAGAAAACCCAGTCCAGTGGTTACAGTGTTGGTTACAGTTTTGACAGTACTTGAAACAAAAATCATGATGAATCTGCCCAAATGCACTCAGCAACCCAAATTACCAGTCTGTTCTAACATGTGCCAACCTCAAGTTCACGTCCCAAATGTCAACCGATGTCCTCAAAAACGAGGTCCCACCGCCGACCAAGATCCCAAAATCGAGGTCCATAGAGCCAATCAAGGTTCCAAATTGAGGTCCTCAAATTCAAATTTCAAAATTCAAATTTTTAAGATTCTAAATTTTCGGATCTGAAATTTGAAATTTGAAATCCTAAAATTTTGGATTACTTACCTTTCGCCCCTTTTCACAATTGGAGTTCAAATCTGATCTGAAGCAGCCTTACCTCCTTTTTTGCTCATGAACTGCCTTCAGTTCACAAGGGTCAACGCCAAAGCAAATATGTCCCTTCAACTCCTCACAACACCTACTCCCACTAGCCTGCAACAGAGCCGCCCCTACTGCTACTGCTTCCTGGACACGTGCTGGACTGCCACTGTTGCTGCACCAATGTTTCCACCTCTGAAAACACCTGAAATCTCTGGCCGCCACTGCCCTCTCTACTGCAACAGTCTTGGCGTACTTTAGAAGCCTTGGGACCCTGCCAGTGGCTGGACAGCACTCTGCCGACCGATTCTAACACTGCAATGACTCCCCACACCGTGCCAGTAATTGTTCACCACCTCGGAATTACAGTGACAGCAGTTCCGCACCCCTAAACATTCGTGATAGTCACTGCTGCACCTCTGCACATCTAATGTGTGTACTTCAGGACCTGTCTAGTCTGTGGAACAGCCTACAATCAGTAAGAGATCACATAGTACAAACTGAAGCATGGTCGCCAATGGTAAAGGGAGGATTTAACCACTAAACCCTAGCCTTTACAACCCCATCAAAACCCAACAAAACCCAACTTAACTAAGTGCTCCAAACCCTCATGGAATGCTGGAAATGTACAATTCAAGTGCAAAAAGAGGTCAAAATTGCATAAAATGGGTCAAAACAGCCTCGAAACATGGTATAGCAGCTCCTAATAGCTCTCAGACCTCTCTAACTCTACCTGCTCTAGAGTAGAATGATCTCCCAAAACCCTAATCCTGCCTCTTAAACCCCCTCAAATTGAACGGAAGCATCTAGTCGGCTTCGACAGAGTTCATCCAGTCGGCTCCGATAGAGTTCATCCAGCCGATTGATAGAGTTCATCTGCAAGAACTGGATGACTGTCGAGGAACTTCCTGGGAACTAGCGAAGAATCCAAGACTAACTAGTAATCCTCCAAAGACACCAACAACAAATAATTAAACCAAGATTAACTACTATAGCAATAACTTAATCTGAAAGAAAATACAAGATTCAAGAAAACTGACTAAGAATAATTTTGATCCAAACTAATAGAAAGACAGAAGTTTAGAGTATTTTCTATCATATACTCTAGTAAATAAAGAAAAACCGGGGTCCAACTAGTAGTAAAGCAGCTAAAACAATCACGACACGAGAAAGAAAATAAAGGTACGGCATGGACAAAATAGAGACAATGTCTTCCACCAAGACTAGCAACTATGGTTAAGCAAAACAATCCAGCAAAACAGAAAGACAAGCATCAAATGTATATAAAAGATTATAGAACTCAATTGAACTAAAGATCGCCCGAAGTAGAAATGCGACTAGACTACGGATTTGTACATAGAAACTAGTATTGAATCAGCAACGATGCAACACTAGAGGATAACATCGGAAATAGTTTTGGATTTGTGAACACTAGAAGATAGTCCTCCGTAGCAAATAGTTGGAACTAAAAATGGAAGCAAACAGTGCAAACAATACAAACAAGAAGCAAACAGTAGGAACTAAAAAAATTTTGGAACAATAAAAGAAGAAGAACTCGCACAGTAAAAACAAGAGGAACTCGCACACTTGATCTACTTGAGCAAGGAAGGCGCCGGAGAGAGAAGGAGTAGGAGGAAAAAAACCCTCCAACTTATACTGGCTTTTAGGTCGGAGAGCCAGTGTAAAGAGAGGAGAGGCGGCAATAGGGTTAGGTTAGTGAAGAGAGGGAGAGTAGAAAACCTGACGTGTCTCGGATCCAAAAACACGTCTCTTAGATTTGAGACACGTTATTTTAGAGAGAGAGAGAGAGAGAGAGAGAGAGAGAGAGAGAGAGAGAGAGAGAGAGTTAGAGTGGGAATATAAAAGTAACAACAGTGCACAATGAACTCAACCACGAAAACATGCAGGCAGAAACTACAGAAACAAATTCAAATAAAGCAGAAGTAAAAATATAATCTCAACCGCAAATATATAAAGCCACATATTTGTAGGAACATAAATGTTTGAGTATTAAATATAGAATGTAGTAATGTTGTTGTGGCTAGGTAATATAGAAAGTACTGTCTCAGAGGTTAAAGCAACTCAAAATCTTATCCCCCTAAATTGAAAGAGACATATCTAGATAATGGTAATTTTCTGGTAAGCTATTGGTATGTCATTGATATGTGGCGTGGATTGTATCGACGTGACAACCCTTAGCTGCACTGCGTTCACTTCATATCTGCATGGAAATATTCATTGTAATCAGTTTGAATCCAAGTACAAAAGAATTTGAAAATATAGATTTCTGAAACTTAGACTTCAAAGACTAATCACTCACAACTGCATCTAGGAGCTTTCTTTGAGGAGGCTCTTTAGCGTGTTTAGAAGGTCCTTGTTTCTTTGGAAGAGGAGTAGGGGCCAACGTTTCCTCTTCGACATGCTCCGGAACATGTGGAACGAGAATCTCATCGTGAAGCTCTGTGTCCTCCTCGAGAGCAATCAGGTGCCTGTGCATATATTTATAGGCCTTGATGGAAGCGCCTACAAGAAGAGGAGGTATATGAATTTTAATGTTCAAAGGGAAATAGGAAACTATGACAATCACGCTTACAAGAAATTTAAGCTTACCTATAGATGCGGTAAGGTCCATAACTATGACCTCCTCTTGACTTAGAAAGTCCAGCAAACCTATGAAAAGGTCTTCTGACTTCTCACGTGGGCCACGCCATGGAGTACAAGAGTCTGCTCTCATAGTCCAGTTTTCATGGTTAGTGTGGTTAACCAGAAACCCAAAATGAACCATGTCAATGCCCTTTGCCTCAAGGTCAGATTGCTCATAGAAATGGAAGTGAGAAGCAGGAATGTCCTCATCAGGAACTTCCTTTTGCACGAACAACATAGCGTGAGTGATCGTTGTTTGTAAGAGTCGGAAATCAGGGCTGTTTGTCTGGAGTTCGTTCATGACGATCAACTTATGCTAGAGCTTAAAGCCCGCCGAGTCCGACCAGCCGTCCACCTCTGTGAGAATGAACTTCCTGTCAAGATAGAACACAAATACTACTCCGTCGTCTGCCACCCACTGACTTGCACACTCAAAGTTTTTATAGATCCAAGGGGAGTCCGACTTCTTTTTACCAGGATTTGTATTAATTGGCAATACGTTACATGCTAGAGGATCCTCATCATCAAAATGACGTACTAGTAGATTCTCAGGAATATCAAATATGACAAGGTCTACTGCTTTGACATCCTTGGAGGCTCCTTTGAACTAGCAGCGCATATGCTTCTGATGATTTCTAACAAAATTACCAATCGCTGTCCAATCCTCATTCTGAGAACTGTCAGTTATGGAACTCATGTCCTTCATCATTTGATAAGCACTTGCACTTGATAGAGTAGTATGTCTGACTGAGGACCTAGCTGGGTAGCAAAGAGACTCCTTGAGATGGCTGAGATGGCTTGCTGCTTGCTGAAGAAGAAATGCCCTCATCCTCTAAAACGCCCTTTAGTCCCTTCTGCTTCACAAGCTTAGCAAGTCTCTCATTGTTTATCTTGTCCTCCGCGGCCTTAGCCTTAGCCAAGGCCTTCTCCTTGTCACCCTAAATTTTGGGTGCTACCTTCGCCTCAATGTTCTCCCTCTTTGCGACAGCCTTCGCTCTATCTTTCTCAGACATGAACTCCTCTGCGGTCGGATTCTGGGTATCTTGGCCTTGTGCCTCCAACTTCTCTGTCTCCTTGTCACATTTTGCCTTGTAAGCGCGCTTCGAGTCTTCACAAGGCTCGCCTTATTTAAGCTGAAGATACCATGGACATTCTTCGAGGTGAGGCTGGGAGAATGACTTCCTCTTAGTGTCGTTGAAGATGCAGTCGGGGCTGGTAGTATCCAGCCACTTCAAGAACGTCATGGGAAGGTTGTCAATTGTAATGGCACCTTTCTTCACGAGCTCTGCGTAAAAGTACAGAGCTCATTCGGCTCACTGCCATCTTGGTATCTTCTTGGTCTGCAAAAGGCTTCGACTTCATAAAGTTACCATACCTTCCAAGATACTCTTGGAATCCCCTCTTCTAAATTTTGACAGATCCACTCTGCACAAAGCTATCAATCCCCACAATCCTGCCTCCTGTGCTTCGGTTGGGATATCAATCTCCTCATCTTGGATAAGTTGGGCATACTAAATCCCAGTTTCTTCTTCCAGCTGTAAGAACATAAGTAGAACATTGTCAGTTCTGAGAATTCCTTGCGACTTCTTATCTCATAATAGTCATCTGTTTTAACGACCAAGAATCAAAATTATCAGAATCAATAAAATTTAAGGCTCTAAAAAATCTATCTGGGATCCAAAAGACATAAATAGATAACAAAAAATCAGCATAAAAACATGAAGACAATAAGTAATCTTCCTCCTACCCAGAAATCTGCGACTTCTACCCACGGACGTAGGGCGTTTGTTGAGCAGGAAGACTTAGGATAGTTGAATGTCTCACATGATTCCTTGCTCATATTTCACCACTTAATCCATCTCTGCTTGTGTTTTCCTAGCACCTTGGCAGTGGCAAGCAGTTGCAGCTTCTCAAGATTCATCTCAGGTTTATTTTGGAACACGCTGAAATGGTTCTCAATTTGCATGAGATCAAACAAAAATCTGTTAAAAACACCTTAAACTTTCAAAATTCACATGAATTACAAATATTAATGACAACACTCGGCTCCGCATAATGCAAATAGCAGAGTCGTAGTGTCATCAGAACATTGATCCGTGCCAATTTATGAAATCGAGGGTAAGTTCGACCCTGAACCTCTGGAAAACACAAGGAAATCAATTATAAGTTCGAAGCCTATGTAGTGGGACGTAACTAATGAGTTGAAGTCCTACAAACTTATATTTCCTAAATAGACATCCAGATGATGGATCAGGCTTTTCGAAATGATAGATTAGAAAATCAGTACGAGACGTTCTGGACTTTACCTTCAGCGATCATGTGGTTCCATCTACAGCATAGCGCACTTTGTTATCATTTTGAGGTCTCCGTACCTAACAATGCTGGAAGCACAGAAAAGGGTCCATGAATCCGAAAGCTGTTCCTTCCGATATTGCGTCAAAAAGCTCGCGCAGGAGGCATGAGTCAATTACATATTTAACCTCTCAATTAGTAGAATTGTAATCAACATGAAAATGTTACATAGGTTTCACGATGTGCACACAACATGACCCATTGTCTAGTTATTGAATACAATAATCTAAATCTGGGACAAAGTTGTGAACAACATTAAATGACAGAGAATTCCGACGTGTATTATCTACTGTTGTTGTTACAAACAGATGGAATGTGAACAGTCGACAGTGGACAGGGTGACAATAACTTACCAGGAATTCAATGAGGTCATTGAGATAAAGTGATATTCCAATTCGAAACATTGGCTGACAAGAACATAATTGGTCATGAACCCTAATCTCCGCAATTCTGTATGTTGCTTGCCTCGTGGATTGAGGACAGGTAAAAAATCACAATATCAACAGTAAGAAGAGTACTCAGATAAAGAACTACAATTTAATCAATTTAACGAATTCAATCAGGACTTAAACAATTTCCGTGTCGACTTATGAGCGGAGTGAATTCTGGTAAAAGCAACCCACAGAATGATATTTGAATGAAATTGAACCTAGCCCACAATTACTTTCCCTAACGATGATACATTCACAATGTAAGGGACAGAGTCAAGAGAAACCTGCTTAAAGAGACACGAATTTCCCAAAATTTGCGTACAAGAGCAACGAAAGATACGGTTCAGTTGATTCAGGTTGATTTTGTTGAAGGTCTGCTGGTTCCTTGAAGTCAAACCTCGGAAGTGGCCACTTCGAAGCCCCTTAGAATTGACGCCTTGGTGACAATTCACCCCGCTGCTGCGATAGAAATCTAGCATCCTCAAGACTTAGAACTTCCTTACGAGTGAGATAAGTTCTAATTTTCATAGGCCACACCATAGGGATGGCCGGCCAATCCATAACCCAAGTTTTGGGGCCCTCCTTCAAGCAACGGCTGATATCATCAGGGCAGAACCAAAACTCTGCAGGAACAATATGTTTGGTGTGATAGTCTTTCTTCCTCCCACAATACGTAGGCGTAGGTGTGCCTTTTGCTCCCCCTAAAAATCTTTGCATCGCACTTCTTCCTCGCATGGGCTTGAAGGGCTTGACATTTTTGTGCTAACCGATTTGAAAGGCAAGCAATGTGCTACGTGATAGGATCACAGTCTATTTCTTGTACAGACGTGGTGTGCTGGACCCTACAAGTTGGATCCAAAAGTGCTTCCTCAATCTTCTCTCTTCTTGACTTGGTCTCCATGGCTGGTATCGAATAATTCACCTTATCTGAGCAATGTGAGTCATGAGTAGATCTCGGGAGGAGATCAAGCTTCCGCTTCAATGAGCCAAAGATCTCAGCGCCCTCTAGTCCTTTCTCTTTTGTTAGCCCATTGTTTGCTCTAGGATAAGCCTTCATTGCTTCAGCAATCATTACAAGGTCCAAGCTTTGTTGTGCTTGGGAAACATGGAGCTCAGCTTTATCTGGTCCTTTTCCTCCTCGGCCCTCCTTCAGAAACTTCTTGTATTGCGTGATCTGCATGAAGGCGCGCATCATATTGTCGGCTTCGACGGAGTATAGGCAGTTTCTAGTGTTCCCCAATTGTTGTAGTGACTTGTTGTATATTGTCTCCGCTAGGTTGCAAGAAGGCATGTTTGCTCGTTCATCAAGCAAGAGATTATGTTGGAAAAGAAGACCACTTTAGTGCATGGAAGAATTTGATAGCAGACTTGCATAGGACAAGGTTGGGATTAAGGTACATACCAGATGCATCAATCCAATCCATTGCCTATAGCCGTAGTACTAGAAGATCATCCAGTATTTGAGAGCTCGCAATGCAGCATCCAAAGTGACGCATCCCCCAGATTGCCACCATCCTTGGATGACGGTGTACATGTCCTCCGCCTCCTCTTAAGTCTTAGTGTCCTTCCACTGCTTGCATAGGGATCTCATTTGCTCTTAGCAGTCAGGCTTGATGTGGGCTATCGTCACCCCCTCAAGGCACTTGGTCAAGTGAAAAAGACAAGTTTGTTCTCGACCTTCCATCTTATCATTCACGTTTCCGTTGCCATACACCTTCTACACAATATGCCAGTTTGCTCCAGCGCTATCCACCATGAACCTTTTGAAGTTTGGATTTGGATGTCCATTCTCCTCCATCACACTATTCAGGTTTTCCCGGAACAAGGTCTGGGCAGTTGCGTCCTTGGACTGCATATCACATAGAGCTACGGTCATGACTCTGCAATATCTCCTATCATTGCCATGGTGCTCTAGTCCTTCACTCGTCTCACGTGGTCGAACATGATCCAGGAATCTTGAAGATGTCCCCCTAACTGCATGCGCTTCACTAGGTCCGTACCACTGCCAGGAATATCCACTGACATTTTGAAGACGAACACCTCCCCTTTCGTCTCGCCTGGAAACCGGTTTTCGTGGATGGATTTGAAGGGTTGTACTCCTTCAATCGCATGATATTATTGACTAGACCGTTGTCCTGGCATAGGAATTTCTTCGTTCCTACATCAAAGTGTTGAATGTTCGCATCCAACACGGTCTTACAGTCACTACCGGGTCGACAACGTCCGTTCTTAAAGATAAATTAACAGATATGTTGCAATTCGCTGTTGTTTAGGACTTGTCGATCCAATTGTCAGTTTACAGATTGTTTTACAATTTTTCAGTTAGTCAAGTGTTGGTTTCTCTCACCGAAATTGACTGTCCACGCAAGCACTCCAAGTCAGCTCTCCACGTCAGCTGTCCACGAGCAGTGCCATGTCGGACTTCCCGCCGGGTAATGCCGGGTACCCGCCAACTCTCCGGAGTTCAATCCACCTCTCGAAACAGGCCATGTGCAGCCAGATGCCGGTATTGTCTCCGGCAAATGGTCGGTTTGGATTAACAGTTTACGTTTGGCGGGCTGTAAATCTCCATCTGCCACATACTGCTTTCGCAGCCGTCAATTTTAGAGTCATCGAAGTGGTGTCGGGTGAACATGTGTGTCTTCGAACTCCAGTTCGGTAGACAATATAAATCCACGACTTAGTTCGCCATGCATACTAATACAGACACAGCCACTCGTGATGCATACATGCTGCTTCAAATAACCTCTAATGTCGGTCCACGTGCTCAGGCGCTGTTTTTACAGATGTGATCCGATGCAACGACCGAGCAATATGCATGGTGTAGCGATCGAACGACATGTGTATACATTTTGGTAGATAGGAGAAGCAGCAAATTTCAGATACAGTGGAATGTTTTGGAAAACTAAAATTCGGTAATATTTTATTCAATATATTTGACGGTGCAACAGTCGGAAAAAAACGTGCTGATTTGTGATAGCACTCTACAAAACCCTCGATACGAAAGAAGTGTTTCAAAATGTAAAATGCATCAGCAGTCAGCTTAGGATCCTGATCTATTCCGTTGCCCAATCAAATGTCGTACGGCTACGAGTTATCTACACGCCGTTTCTCTTCACGAGTGTGACATAGACTTGAAACGAATTCAATCAGATTTCAAATCACTTTCGCTTTTGTGATTTTCCAACAGTAGTAGCATCATTTTTCGGAGCAGTCTTTGATCTTGTTTTCCTGCTTTGATCATGGCTAGCACATTGAAGATCTGTTTTAAACTTCCCGGGGTCTCCTTCTGATTCGTTCGCATCCTGTTAACATCACTCAATATGTCAAGTCGTTTCTTGTGTCCCAGTCTTCGACGGCCAAATTCTTTCGCACAAGGTTTCATTAGAACGTGTCATCGTTATTGCAATGACAATGTACTGATGTATACTCAAAGTCACAGGCATATGACATACTCTCATACGTTACAGTGGCAAACAAACAATTAAGAAGAGTTGGTCATCGTTTGAAAAAAAACATCTTAGGGATTGCACTCGCAGATTTAATGACCTACTTTCTGAAGATCTTCGTTTAATGCTGAAACCTCCATTGGCAAGTTCCTCTCTCCGACCTGTTCTTCTGGAAGCTCAGGAGGAACGGAATCCTTACCTTCGCTGTCTTTTGCCCTCCGGAGTTGGAGTTCATTCCACAATGACTGAACGAATGGATTCTGTAGAATGTCTTCTTTTGAAATACGCGGTTCCTGGGTTCTCTGCTCTTCCGATGTCCGCTGTCTGCTTTCTTTCTCGACATCTATTACTTCACGGAAAGTACTGTAAAAGACATCTCAGACAAAAACGGCGTAGGATGTCAGTGACTGTCATCACAAACCCCTATCTAAGCTGCAACGACAACATGTTCGACATATTGGGAGTCCGATTCAAAATAAAAAACAAACGGTTTGAAAGCGGTTAAGAGAAGGAGCACGACATACCTATCTTCGATTGCATTAGGTTTCAGAGTTGCTGGTGCTTTTCGAATCTTCCCACCCCAGCCCTTGTCTCGTTTCATTTCTGCCTCCACTTCCTCGGGATCTGGTGATCGCCCAAGCAGCTCCGCCAGTTTATTCCGGACGCCTGATTCGCCAATTGGTCCGGTTCTTCCACCGGATCACCTGGACGCCCTAGCGCGTTGAGTGTCCTCTCTTTTTTTTTGAGTCGCAGGGTCATCTTTATATTTTTTCAAGGTGTTCCAAATTCTCTCATCAAATGAGAGTGGACATGGAATTCTGCTTTCTATGAGTGCGAGAACGGCATTTCTTCGCTGACTCATCGCTCGCCCAAGGACGCTCCGGAAGAACCCTTTGCTCAACTTCGAGCTGTACTCGAATTTCTCCGCCAACTTGTCTCTCGCTTCCCTCAACTTCTCTTTCGGAAATCTCCTGACATCTACAATTGAGGGATCCAGCGAGTATGAAATCTTCTTCACCTCCTTCTTCCAATTCTTCAGACCATTTCCATATACCTCTCCTGTGTCGCTATCAACAAGTACGAAATACGGTTTTTTCCCTTCAGATTGTCGACGGCTGGCTTCCTTCTTCATAGAACTCAATTTTCTCCTACTCTCTCTTCTCCGGTGAGAGTCCGAATCAAATTGCTTCCGTGCATGATGCTGTTCCACAAGTGTTCCGGCTTCCTCCTGAATTGAAATGTCCTCGGATGAATACTCGCTTGAATACGACATTCGGCTCTTCTGTGGACGTCGTCCTCCACCTTTGCAGTTTCCAGTCACAATTCGAGAGTCTAAATAGTGCTTTGTACGATGGCTTCGATCAGCATCAGATTCCGAAGATGAACTGAACGATCGTTCTGCGCCATCCCTTCTCGAATTTCTTCTCGAATGCCGCTTACTAGGAACTCTTCTGTGGCGTGAATCCCTTACTCTTTTTCCTTTTGGAAACCAGTCAGTTTCCCTTCGTTCGTCTTCGCTACTGTGCGAACTATGGCTACTGTTCTCTGAACTCGGACTCATCCTCCTCTTCTTTTTTTTGCCATGTTCTTTTCTTCCCTTGGTCAATGGTAGTTCGTCGTCTGAATATGCTCTGACCTTATGTCTTCCTCTGATTGACTTGTTTCCATCCATGCGTTCCGCGTCTGATTCACTCTCCTGCAGAAAGTTTCATATCACAATGTATTTGCATGTTGTCTCCTTTAACACATTCAAAAGAGTACGGCACTTATGACAAAGACGATTGCAACGAAAGAAATTACGACGTCGAATCAGCACAGAAATTTATGCATTTTCCCCGAATACGTATCTTCCGACTACATGTACGAACTGCTTGAAAGTTTCGTAAAGTCTTTCACTGTATTGGTACTTACTGAAACAGGGGAGTGCTGTGATCGTTTGCTCTTTGAAGATTGTCCATTAACTCCAAGTTTCTCGTAGCTTTGCCCCCCTCTATCCAGCTTATACCGTGAATCATCTTTTACTGTGGTAGGCAGTTTATCCAAAGCAGTTGCCTCCTTCGACGTTGACTCCTCTCTCTCATATGATTCGATGGACGCAATCTCCTTCCCCGTACGCCTACCTGTGGACGTATCTCCACATATAGAAATAAAATTGCAGTAGATTTTAATGTAAACTCAGACGGTTGTGTTTAATTCACCGCAAAAAATTAGTTATTAGGTCCTTTCCGTCCTTACGCGTCCTCGTTTTGATCAATATGACGTTTAATAAAAAATATCACATCAATTTAGCTACGAAAAGAAAGGAAGAAGTCCGAAACGAATGCTACATCTCTAAGATGTGATAGAGTGACATACATAACAACTTATACGACAAAATTTTGATATTACACAACCCCCAAAATAATATTTTGGAATTGCAAAACTACGAATTCAGCTCTACTCAATCACTCTATTTGAACCTGCTACCTCATAAAAAGTAGAAATTTCCAACCATCAAAAGAAGGTCTCCATCTAGAAAACAAAGTGTTATCGGACTAACTGACTTCACAGCCGATATGCTTTGAAAAAGATGAGCGAAACAGTGAGAGATGCATGTAGGACGTACGAACCTAATCACTCAACAGAATAACAGACGCTCTAACGGACTAATTATTACTCGACATTGTGATTACAAACCACTCTCATAAGTTAAAAGACAATATAAGTATCTCAATTCTTCACATGTAACAAAGCCAGACATAGTTCACTGGTAAAAAAAAAAGAATTTTGAGAAAAAAAAAAAAAAAAAAAACGTTGTCGTGAAATGTACATCACCTGGTGAACGAGACGACATAGTCAAAACTGCTTCATCCTCCTCTCCTTTCTTTCGGAAGTTTCGGCTATCACCTTTCTTTGGTGGTCTCATGTTTGAGTGGTCACTTGACTTGTTCTCCACCTCGGGATTCTTTACTCTGTTGGTTTTTGTGGGAGTAGAATTTGAACCCTTTGTTGTAGACCCCGTTCTACCTTCTTCAGAATTCCCCATCGTTTTCTTTTTCTTCAAAGTCGACCACCTCCAGAACGACAACTTGTCGTCTTTCTGCGGAGCGCCCATCTCTTTCACGATAACAATATCTAAATCAAACTAGGAACAGAGTAAGGCACGTACGTCCTACATGGTTCAATCGAAAGAAACACTTTTTGAAGCGAATAACAAACTCGGTACAGTTGTGCATATCTTAAACTGACATGTTCAGTAGTTCATCTCGCCTCTGATTTGCAATGTTTCAACCTGTCCACAACAAAAGCCAGGCTAATAAGAACAGTTTAAAGGCAAATCGAAGCAGCATTCATAACACATATGGGTAAATTGAATATCCTTTGTCAAAAAAATATGAGAAGTCGCAAGCGTAGATAGATCAAACCAAAATTACCGTTTCATGACAGGTGAGTAGAAACCCCAACCTAAAAGACCGACGACAAGACCATGACATTGTTCAAATGCGTCAAGCCACGACATCAAAAAACGAATCATACAGCCAACAGACACTCATCTTCTCTAGAATCGATGACGATAAACATGCGGTAAAGTTGTGATGCAAGTCCGGAAAATACCTGTAACGTTACATCTTCGTAAACGTATATATGCACAGACGAAAAACAAAAGCCGAAATGCGCTTGATAACATGAAAAAAAGACGAAGTCAATTATGAAGGGCAGCGGCAGTTTCACCTCGTCCGCATGATGCATGCTACTGTAGCAATGACGTAGCGCTTCCTCAAATGAGTTAAAAGCAGCAAAACTCAAATCAAATGCTACTCTCGGGGTTAGATAATTACAGTACGGTGAAACACTAGTTAGAACTCGTTGTGTAGAACGAGAAAACTAGTTCCAAAACAAGCGCAACCACAACGTGCTCGTGTGCGCATTTCCAAACGCAACTGTCTTCCTCTTCCGAACCCATCCCTCTTGCCTCATTCCACCCCCCTCCCGAGAACACGTTTCAATGACGTCGTCCAAAATAGGAACTTCTTATTTTCGACTGAAAAAAAGTGAAGCTCTCAATGAATTTCATCCCCCGTCATCTCCGTCATCGACGAGAACTTGTAAGAAAGTGGTCGTCATCATCAAGCAACGACTTAGAACACTCACACAGACTTCCACTCGTCGGAAAACACCATGCAGTCTGCGAGGGAAACGAGTACTTGCAATCATCATGGACAGAACGGTCACGCGGAATTGAGGTGCACAAAGGTCTTCGCATATCTGTTGAAGAGGAGTGACAGAGAATATCTCTACTGGAGTTGCGAATTCAATTGGAGGATCAACGTCGTTTGCGGTCGCCTTTGTGTAAATCAGGTGAGTAGATCCGTAGCTTCTGATTATTGCAATTACGCAAACAAATTTCAGTTCTAATTATATATGAATATCAGGGTCTTCTGGAAATGTCCTGGCAGATCTTTTTATCTTTGTGTTTTAAAACCTTCACGCGTCTGTATCGATGTATATGCACATAGTCTGCGGTGTGGAGGTCCGTGCAGTCTCTCTTCCTTTTCTCTACTCTTTCCATACGAAAGGCTTTAGGGTTTCATTCTTCACCAGGTCCGCGTTTTTTATTTTCATTTTCCGTGAAGGATCAAGCAGAATGTAATTGTACTACTTAGGGTTTTTTTCCGGACAGTATGAATCTGCTATTACAGTAGCAGCGCCCCGTCACGCATCTCGCACCTGATTGCATCCATATGGTCACGAGTGTTGCACACCAAAAAAAAAAAAAAAAAGGTCACCTTCGACTCTACATTCCAATCTTTGTGCATATGTCGTCTCTGTTTTTGTCTGGTTTTATTAGAATTGCAACGACTGCTTGGTAGAATTGGATATTTCAAATGTTTGTGCCTGTTGGCGTTCTGGAGTTCAGTATCATGGGGTATTCGCTTCGTATTCTGTGTCGTTTTCTGTACATTTATTTTAAAGTCTTCACTCTACTCAGATGTCTACAATGATTCGGTTTTCCTGGCTCCTTCGCTGTCTCCTAGCATCTCTGTTTCACTTCTTACGTTTTCTTATTTCGCAGACACTAATGTATTTTCTTGCGATCTAGGTTTCTGTTTTTTCAGATATTAGACATGAAGCACTGAATTGTGGTGTACTTCGTTTCAATTGCATAAGGAACTCCTTTTACCATCACTTTCAGATCGATGTTATGATGAAATTGACAGTGTCTCATGTTCTGCCTTTTCAGGAAACACGGATTATCTGTTCCAGAAATTAGAAAGCACAGGCATGGTTGGTTGCCAAAACTGATTCAAGATACACAGAAAGTAAGTAATACCGCACTTTGCAATTCCAAGTTTAACACAATTTCGATAAATAAGTGACCATGTTCGATATTATAGCGACAACCAAATTATCCTTCTGGAAACTTTGTACACTCTGTCGCAATATGTCATTATGTGATTCGCTTACGGACACACAGATATGGTCGTGAGGGATTAAAGATGCCGATAGTCTGTAAATCTTCTACTTACTTTTCTTATTTCCATCACATTGTTGCCTGACTTCTCTCTCCATTTGTTCTAAATATTGTTAACTAATAACACATTGTTTGTACTATCGTTTATTGAAGACGAGGGTTGGTTCAGTGTACAGTCTCGTGAGGTTTCATTATGTCTGCCCCACAACTTCAAAGGGCATACCATAAAGAAAGACTCATTGCAAAGCATATGCGGCTGAAGGAGTATCCATGCGCCTGTTCCCTGTGCCGAGGATCTGAGGTGCACACTATTAAAGTGATTGCTCAACACCATCGACAAAACAAACGCGATCCGCATCTGCCACAGTCTCTGCTGGTTTGTTAAATACCGTCTACTCATTGCAACATCGGTGGTTTAATTTTTTTCGATTGTCTGTGCCAGAATTTTCGATAATGAATACTGACCAACATAGAAAGTGAAAATAATATAAGAGTACCTTCCGAGCTATCATCTTTGTGACTGCCTACAAATTTCTGAAGATTTAAGAATTTGGTTTACCATGTGCAGAGGTTACCAAGTAGGTACAGGTCAGAGTCGAGGCAATTCGACGATGAAACAACAGATGACGACTCAGATGAAGATGACTTTGACCACGAGCGCATGATAGAAGACGCATTCGCACGAGGTGATGAGATACATGATGAACAACAGCAAATGGAGGACGCTGGTGAACCGACAGAAGACAACGACTGCAAAACAACTGAAGAAATGGAGCAACTATTCAAGGAAGGTAGAAAGCGACTTTTCAGAGGTTGTAAAACTAATCGACTCAAATTTGTGATTGTCATCCTCACAATGTGCAATCTCTTTGGAGTACCTTACAGCTTTCTCGATGAGCTACTTCGTTTTATAGGAAGTGATATTTTACCACGCAATAACCGACTGCCGAAGACAAGCTACGAGTGCCGCACACTACTGATGAAAATGGGACTAAAACATGTCGACATTCCTTGCTGCCCTGATGGTCATATGCTCTTTTGGAAGCAGAATAAAGATCTGAATAGGTGTACGCATCTAGGGTGTGGCAAGAGCAGGTATATGGCCGGGTCGTCATCCATTCCTTCGAAGGTGGTCAGGTACTTCTCCATTGTCAAGCGATTACAACGCCTTTTCAAATGTCCAGAGATAGCAAGGTTACTTCAATTCCATGCGGAGAATCAGTCGGACGACAATGTCATGCGCTCAGTGGTGGATAGCCTCGTTTGGAAGTGGATATCGCACAGATGGAGAGAATTTGCACAAGACCCCAGGTTTGTTCGGTTAGCCTTGTGCTTGGACGGCATTAATCCTTTCAATATGCAGAGTACTACTCATTCCACTTGGCCTGTCATGTTGATTTGTTACAATCTCCCCCCTTGGCTTGTCACTAGGAAATTTTTTGTTTCTTTAGTGTTACTGATACCAGGGCCTAAGTCACCAACCTCAGCAAACTTTGATGTGTTTTTAGAGCCGGTTGTAGACGACTTACTGGAATTGTGGAAAGGTGTTCGAGCTGTGGACTGCACAATTCCAGATGAACCAAGAAGCTTTAGCCTTAGAGGGATTCTTATGTGGATAATCGGTGACTACCCAGCCCTAGGTTTGATATCCGGTCAAGTCATCAAGGGGTACGCAGGTTGTGTTCATTGTGGGGAACAGACCTGCGGAGAAAGCTGTCGACCAGCAATTAACAAGGTAGTCCACCTAGGAGCTAGGAGAAACTTAGATCCACAACACCCATGGCGACGAGCACAAGCAGCTTTTAACAATAGCACTGAGGAGAGAGCTGAATTTCCCGGATTAACTGGGACTCAAATTCGAGAATTCGCAGAGGAACGCCAGCAGTGGTTGGATAACGGCGGAAGACCAAAAGGCGATGGTGATCCTGTGAAGCGACATGGAGTAAAAAGACTGAGCATTCTCTATCGATTACCATATTGGGAGGTAAGATTTCTCATTTTAGCTTACAAATCAATTTTTATGTTGTTTATTTTTATTTTTTTATTCTGTGTCATTACATATTGCTGTAAGTATTTTCATATGCTTTAAATTAAAAAGTTGATGATTTTAAACTAAAGTCTAGTCATAAGATTAAGAGTCTGTGTCATGGTCATAAAATTTGTTTGGGGTTATGACATGAGATGCCTGTTCGATATGTTCTAGACGTTATGCATTGTGAGAAGAATCTCTCAGACAGTCTCTTACGTATGTTATTCGGTGAACTTGACACACCTGCCGTACGCATGGACCTAGAGAATCGACGCATTCGAAGACATCTGTGGCTGAGGCCTATTGGAGATACAGGGAGGTTCTACATGCCGGATGCTCCGTACGTGCTGTCCCCACAACACAGGCAAACGGTGATGGAAACTTTACGACAGTTGAAAATGCCTAGTCGTTACTGCAGCAACTTGTACTCGAAGATTAGTCAAGGAAGATTAAAAGGGTTGAAATCCCACGATTTGCACGTGATGCTACAACAAGTCCTCCCACTCTGTCTGCGAGGCATTGGAGATCCCAAGGTCGTGGGACTGATAGTTCGCATCAGTCGATTGTTTAGAAAGATTTGTGCCAAAACAGTTGACTCGGATATGGAAACAGAGATGATGAGGGAGGTCACAGAAATTCAGTGTACCATGGAAAAGGAATTTCCTCCAGCATTTTTTAATATCACCTTCCACCTTCCTCGACATTTGGTTCAGGATCTCTATCTGTGTGGACCAGTGCACACGCGGTGGATGTATCCATTCGAACGTTGGATGAAAGGACTCAAAGGGAGTGTACGAAATAGAGCGAAACCTGAAGGGAGTATGGCCAAGACTTACTCTATTGAAGAAGCGTCCGGATTTTTAACAGAGTACCTGGCTGACTACAAGGGAACATCAAGACGTGTTTGGGAGAACAGTGACGATCTGTCGATGTCTGAGGATGTATTAGAGGGGGAGCCGAAGGAGAGACCTCTCGCTGACCAGGAACGCCAGTGGATGCACAATTTTGTATTGGACAACGCAACACATCTGGAGCCTTGGCGGCGGTACATCACTTACTTTTGTGATTTATGTTTTTTAGAATGTCTGTTTGGATGTGTAACAGCGGCCCTCTTTTGTATATATAAACTGAGTCTTCACTGTCGGATTATTTGTCAAGTCCCTACCGGAATGTCCGTTTGATTGTTTTTTGAATGGCCTGACATTCTGAAGTTCATTGGTCTATTATGCCTACCTTGTCTAATACTTGAAGCCCTGCAAGTGGGGTTCTATTATATGATAATAGCTGTGTAAAACATTTGAGATTTTTTAAATTTTCTATTTTTATTTAAATTCTAATTTTTTGGATTTCTAACTACTGGTCGTTACTACCTCGTAATTTATTCCAGTTAAGTCACAGACGAAACTTTATTTTATATTCTTCGTACTAAGTGGACGTTACAGACTAGGATAGAGGGCACCATGTCTTCTTCTATTCGCTCCGTATACTGTAGTCATGTTCGAAGCTTGGTTTTCAGGCGTGCAGCATATTCGTGACGCTTGATTTCATATCAAGATGTGTCTCTTTCGATATTTATGTTTTCGTTTCATACAAGTCATGATTTGTGATACTGTGGAGTGAACATTTAATTTAGTGTTCACTGTGGTTAGTCGTCTTTGAAACCAGAAGTGGTTCACATGTGATCTACGTCACTTTTTTCGAGGATCAACTGATAGGCTTCCGTGTACAGTATCTATATTGATTATTTTTCTCCAATAGCTGCAATCTTACTATTTTATTGCTGTCATGCTTGTGTATGGGGATCCATGTGCTAGAGAACATGTGTTAAAATGCCGAGAGTAACCTTACGTATATTAAATATCATAAAATTGAATAAGACTTCACTACTGTTTGCTGGGGCTATTCGACATTCGCACAGTGTTTGTTTCGTTGCTTGATCAGAGCTTTTCAGAAAATCATGCCTACCTAAACGAATATAGTTTTCATTCGATTTAATTCATCTGCCTTGCTGTTATATGCAGACGGTACCAAGACGCTGTTGAGACTAGAGTTGTTGAACAAAGTCAGTGGAGACGACTAAATCGCAAGAGGAAGAACAGAAGGAGGACAAGCTTACCAGCAAATTTAGTGGATTTGCCAAAATTCAGTGACTGGCTCAAAGAAGAAGTTGATCGATTAGAGGATTCAGGTATTCAATTGGATCCAATGTTGATTGAGTCATCGCGGCTGCCATTGCCTATGGCCAGTAGATATAGAAGTATGAGATCACAAGGTAACCATTTTAGAGTTGCCAGTGCAGAGGAATCCTTACCTACCTACGACAGTGGTATTTGTGCAACGTTTCGAAGACCATGTATTAATGGTTTGAGAGATAGGAGCCCGGTAGTAGCAGACTTGGAATATGTAGGAGAGCTGAAGGAGATCATAGAGCTACACTATCCCGGGCACTATGAAAGTGAGGAACCCAGTGCGCGTGGGAGTGAGCCACTACAGGATAGAGGCCACAAGACGGTATTGTTTGTGGGAAGCTAGGTGAAAGCCAACTACCGAGGAGCCCAAGCAACAATCAAAACCGACCGTTGGGGTTTCACTCTGGCTAATTTTGATACTCTATGAGGACTTGGACCTGAATCCTTTGCATTTCCGATCCAATGCGATCAGGTATTCTATGCAGACGCGGTGGAAGACAGACGATGGAAGGTTGTACTTCGTAAGGAAGCTCGAGCAAAGTGTGTTACCAGCGACGAGGGTGCAACAGACTGGACAGGGATATTCAGGTTTGGAAGAGACAGCGACTTTGATGCAATTGTTCCCGAAAGAGTTTTAAGTGAAGATGATCAAGCAGGTTTGCCCACTGGTAGGAATGTCATGCCGAACGAGGTCATATACGCGGAGCGTATTCCAGAAGATGTTGACTTGGACGATGCTGGTGAAAATTCTTCGGATGACCAATTAGAATGACATCATGCTACTTCGCTATGCTTCGAATGGGGCGAGGTTTAATATTTTTATCCGAAATTTCAGGGGAAATTTGGCCGCTGGATCACATGTACACAAAGTACAGGTTAGTTAAATATATCCTTGAAACAAATCAGACATCATATACAACGTATTGATAGCTTAGTTATGTATTACATCTTTTGAACACATGTGAAGATTTTGTTTCTCGTGTCTATATCAGTGATGTTGTAACTTTTACGAACGTTTTGTTGGAGACATGTTGTAGGCACTCGTGATATCGAATACTGTTGTTGATGTTCTAAAGGATTTTGATGTAGGTTTGACTATGCATACTGAGTCGTTTCATATTTCACAGTAACAGTTGGTTCGTAACTATGTATCAGTCCTATTCTCTCCTGCGAGCATTTTGCTGAATAAGTGTTCGCAACTCATTGGAGTTTTTCTAATGTTTTTTTGTGGAGGCAGTGGCGAAGCCCTCATTGACGATAGAAAGGGTGCGATATACAGTGTGTGAGCAACGAAATGCTTCCCCTGATTCAGCGAAGGAACTGGAGATTCTACACTGGTGAGTAAATCCTGGCCTTCTAAAAGCAAATTTAATTAGTTACGATGTTTGTGTTATTCATCAACAACAGTTAATATTTGGAACCCACTTAAAAATAAAAATAAAAAAACAAATTATTTTCCCCCTCTTGCCGTATATATATATATAATGGTGGATCTTTTGGTTTATATATTTCCATTTTTTATACTGATACAACGTTGTTGGTTGTTTATTAAATTTTCAATCTAACGTCAATTAACACAATCAATGAAGTTATAATTAAATATGTCTTAGATGACATACTGTGTATTGCATAATTAGTGAATGTTCACCAATCAAATTTCTGTGAGATGGTCAACAATCAAATGTACCGTATAATCACATGTTCTGTTCATCTGGTAGTGAAACTTTACTTAGTGGGCTTTGCATGCATACATAGCTACGAGGGAAACCATGTCGCAGTTACGTGTACATGCAGACGTTCACTCGAGTGGGTACTATTGTGTTAGAAGAACAGATGGAAAACGAATACATCCTACCTTTTCCCCACTACGCAACTGCCAGTGTATCCAGGTAAAATCTTCGACGCTTTATGAACCTTGCATTCGTGACTCATTCTAATGTTTTTGTTTCCCTATGTTGTTTATCCGGTAATTGGGCTGCGAGAGAGTGCGTTGCGAGAAGCTCTGACGGTGTAGTGATTGTCTGCGAAGGTCTAAGCCCTGTAGCTGTTTAATCTTCAAATTTTTTACATAAATTTAGTTCGCCGTTACTACTGTTTCCCTTCTCTCATTTTATAATTGTTCCTTCCCTTTTTGTCCTTTTTTTTATGTTTTCTATTTGATTGTTGAGAGTTGGCCATGGCTGCTGGGGGCTCTACTTCGTCGTCGATCAGAAACGAGGATACCTGTCGGTGGACCGTGGATTTGGTGATTAACAAGCTAGAGGAAGATGTAGACTGGACGGACAGCGAAGTGAACAGTTTGCTGGAGTCCAGTTTCATAAAAAATCTTGACAAGGACAATGACCACGACAGGTTTGTGTGGGCCTTAATCGAGAGCAAATTCAATACCCCAGCCAACTGGGGTTTCTTCCGGCGAACCTGTGCCTTTATTCCAGCTACGAGCTACGGAAGGTATCTTTCACTCATGCGGCCATGTTGACATACTTGATGACAATCACTGAAATTAATCATTATGGGAATAGATTTGTAACATTTTTTTATTTGTTTTTTGGGTTCACTTTTTTTCAGAGGTGTTAATGCAGCACTTGACCACGACGCTCTTGAAAACAAGCTAGAACTGCTGAAAGGAGCGGTGGAGATGTTTGGTGGGACAGTGAAACCAAACCTAGACAAAGAAGTAACACACTGCGTCTGCTACGTTACAGGGCCTTGTACGGATGTCACTTTCACCGAAATTTTGAGCAGGTACAACCATCGACATGTTTCACCTGAAATCCTTCATCATTTTATTCGTGTTCTAAGCAATATGTAGAAGCTTCGACCAATTCTCTCTTAGTTTTTAATTCTACTTGTTCATTGGTTGCAGCATGGACTTCGTGGAGGAAGATAATATGCTCTTACAGGGCAATTTGAAAGTCGTGACTCACAAGTGGGTTTTGGATTGCGTTCGGCAAGAGAGAGAGGTGCCCGTAGCGCAATACGAGATTCCTAGGCACACGGGGACTTCTTAATATATGAACTATGTTGACAATCCTAATAGTATTTCCGGGGACCGCTTTTTAATATGTATAGAACTGGAATCTGAATAAAGTTAATCGATTTTTATTTTATTTTATAAGACATCAATGTCACGTATGAATTGTTGATGTGGAAATGTGGAAGTTCATGCATATTTTGTAAATCAAAATTCGGAAAACATAGAGTCATTGGTTGTTTTTCCCGCTTAATGAGACGGACTGACGGATTCAAGAGGTAAACGCTACCGCTTCATTAAGGATGTTTCTTTTTTCCACTGCAGTGCTGTCGTTCGGGGAGGGATGTCAGAAAGTGCGCGACACATTGCAGCAGCATAAAGAGGAAACCACTCTACATACGTCCCACCAGTCATTGTAAGAACATCTGTGCATTCGGAACTTGTCATTGTCGTGTATGTCTTCGTTCAATTATGAGTATTCGTAGGTAGAAGCGGTTTAGAATGTCCTCTTCAATCCGCATGACGCACCTTTCTACGGTGATATTGATGGAGTGGATTCAGGAAAACTACGGATCTCCAGAGAACGAGGACGATGATGAGCTGATTGTATTCTGGATTCTATCGCAGACATGTAGCTGGGCTCGACAGTACTCTAGGAATTTTCCAAGGATGATTGGAAATGCGCACATGAACTACCTATTCAGTTTAGAGGACTGTAGGCTATATTACAATCCAGTCATGTATGATTACGACAACGACGAAGTCAATTTCGCCGCGTTCTAGAGCAGAGTTCGTTTCTAGAATCAGGAATCCCAAGTGCACCGCAATTCAGTGTGTGAGTCTTCGCTGTAGTAGGAAAATTTTACCAGTGTAGAAGTGACCGACCATTCGATGAAGAGTGTTATGTGTCTATTTAGTTTGCTTATCTCGCAAGTAGTGGATTAGAAGTAGTTGTTGCATTTGCTGTATCTGCGTTGTGGTAGGATGCATTGTCGTTGTGTATAAATTCGACATGCACAGAGTCATCTTTCACCTGTCGCACATGCAGGCGTCTTTACCTTTGCGTGTCTCCAAGTGGTAGTTATATACGGCAATAAGGATGGTCAGAGTCGTGGATTACGAGGGAAGACTGGTTTCCTAAAGTGAAAGCTTGCTTTACCAGTGTGTGTGACGCATGCAGCAGTATCCCTCTACAGTGTCTATATAACCTTCGAATTTCATGTCTCGTTACATTCGTTGCTTATGTGTTGCTGATGTCTTACACACGTAGGTTGTCACATAGCTAGGAGGGAGGGTGCTAAAACAGGGGGGGTGCAATTCTGGCTTTCTCTGCCGTCGTATGCGAGTTTTGCATTAGTCTCTTTACTGCGAGGTTTCGTAGAGTAGGATCCGTCCTTCTCTACTTGCATACACAGGGTGAAGTTACTTAGGGTGTTGTCTTTGTTTTGAAAAATGACGGGAGAGTGGAGCATGTCACGACTGAATACGAAAATGACTGATGATACGGACTGGACAGTGGACGAATTGTCCAGTCTCTTCGACTCAAAGTTTTGGGAGGAGACCATGCGGAAGACAAAGCCGTTGACAAGAAAGAAAATCGACAAAATGCTGGATAAGTGGTTCAACGATGAGCAGAAATGGACTAAGTATCGCGGGGTCACTGCCTTTTTTGCACCACTAGATTACATAAAGTAAGTTCGTTTCCTTTCACAGTTTTCTTGAGATGTTTTCCATTGATGAAGGGAGCTGCATAATCTTCTGTACAAGAATTTTATTGGGATTTTAATTAGTAGAGTGGAAGGTAGGTTATACATAAGAGCGATTGTATTATCAGCTTTTGTCAAGTAATGTGGGAAATGGTAGTTGGACATAACATGATGACTAACTCGGAATCCTTTGATGCATTACACCAGAAACAGGGACGCCCGTTTGATAGCCTCTCTGTTGTCGGGCAGGTTGGCCATGGATATTGAATTACGTGGTGGTCACATTTCCCATGCCCTCACTGAAGATGTGACGCATGTTGTATGCGTTGTGCGCGAAGACATACCATTGAGCGCCCTTGCCATTTGCAGGAGGTGAGCCTGGGAGTGTAACTTTGTGTTTGTACTCATACATACGAAGTCTGCCATGCTTCTTTCGATAAGGTTCAGATTTTGTTTAGATATTATAAGATAAAGAGGATAAAATGTGAATCATAATTGTATCCAATTGCAGCCATGAAGGCATTATTTTGAGAATTAACTGACTCCGAATGGGCTTGGACAGTTTGGGCATATCTGAAGAAGACAGCATGATCGTGAGGGATGGCGGTCCATTTGTGTTGTCACACAAGTGGGTAGAAGAGTCGTTGGACCAGCACATTCGACTTCCCGAGGAGGATTTCCTGCTTGCGAAGGAAGACACTGTGGAGTCTTCAAAAATTCCGATGCCAACACCACCGTCGTCTCCCATATACTTCTTTGGAGCAGCTCAGTTTGAGACGGACGCCATGGATATATAGCTAAAATGTTGCTAGGAGTCGGTAGAGGGTGTGTGGGGTTTTTGATAATGTAGGACCTGAAGTTTTTGGAGACATTGATAATGTTATGAACATGTCAATGAATAGCAACGTCGTTGGGCTGTTTCGGGTTTCTAGCTTTATCTACGTTTTAGTTTGTAAATTTCTTTGTCTGTTTTTTTTTGGTTTCTTGATTCCCAGGATTGCCTCGGAATTTTGCATTCATCCAGGCATACGTACAGCCACGTGTTTTCTATCCTTTGAAAATAAATAAAGCTTGCAACAAAGTTTCTTAGTCAAGGTTCTCGGAAATATGTACCTCTCTTCTGACGTCTGCTTCTCTCACTCTCATTTTGTTTTTTGTGCTATTCTTTACATAATTTCAACTCGTTTTGCTGCATGTGTAGATTGGACACGTTGTGCCTGCAAAAACGTTGCTTGGAAGAATAACGGTGTCCAGACCTCCAACAACACATGCGTCCTTTACGAATGAACCGACTTTGAGTAATGTCTTTTCAATCCAGGTGAGTGAATTTCCATACGTACATTTCTGTTGCTTTTGGAAAAAAAACTAAGTACAAAGCACGAATGAGAGGTATTAGATTAATTCAAAGTTGAAAATTACGTGGAACTTTGAAATTTGACTTACGGATTGTGTCGTCGTTGTGTTTTCTGAAAAGTGTCACTCTACCGATATCTACAACTACGGTCGGTTCGACACTGTTTATGCATAGCAATTAAAGAAGTGGGAGAGGCAACGAGTTCATCATCCGATGCGGTAGCCACATGAGTACAGTCAGATCGCAGGTATGACAGCCGTTTTAACTTTCTCAATTCCGAAGTCGAAGCTCCCCCTGTTATTATCTCTTTTCGTTTTCTGAATGTGTTCAAATGTTTGAGGACTTTGTGTTTTCGACCATCTTCTGAATATGCGTGGTCCACAGGCGGTTAATTTTGGTTCAATGAATTACATCTGATACCAAATTGGTAGTGGTGTTGTTTCCAGGCACCGTAGCATGTGTCTTTAACCCAGGGTCATATGCCACCACTACAAATGTTTCTGTATTTCAAAATCTGTGCTGGACGGTACGTACATATGCTTCTAGTAAATCACAGAGGACGTCATCGCAAAATTTTTTTTTTTGCTAGGATATATTTCCTGCATTTGATGATCTTTGCTTGGCAGAACCCACAAGAAGAGAACACTTCGTCTAACAACTCTTTCACCATGGTAAGCTCCGACTACATCTTCAGAGCGTATCTATAAAATCCTAGACGCTATTCCATTTGTGTTTTGATCCGATTCTTACGTTACAGACTCGTTAATTTTTTTGGCGGGGTTATTTATCAATGGCTTGGTCGGAGTTGCTACTCATCAGCATTAACCTGTTCATTTAGAAATATAAGAAACCTCCGTCACCTTTCTTACTAAATGGTTGTTTTATGAGCGCACCATGTTTGAGTAATACATGTAGTGCATTTGAATTAGTCATTCTACTTACTGTGTCTCCTAGTTTTTTATTCTATTTTTTCAAAATTCTGATTCATTCGACAGAAGTGTTAACCGTGTTCCTCATCTCACTTCTGACCATTTATCGAAGCACAAGAATGCCATTCCCGTCCTTTCGAATGGAAAACTCTAGCTTCATGCTGATGGTGACAACGGTTTTTGTTTTTTTTTTTATCAGAACCGCGTATATGTTGAAAGTTTCGATATCAAGAACTTAGAAGGTCGATGCAGTACTTCCAAGAGGGGGGGGGGGGGAGGGGGAAGAAATTAGATGGTACGTCTCACACTTTGTTTTGAAATTGATGAATCCTTGGCTTTCTGAATGTTTACTAATCCATGAATATACACACTAAGAGAAATCCTGGTTGTTTTTATTTTTTTTTTAGTTTTTTTTTTAATTTTTATTTTGAAATCCTCGTGCAGGACGCTGATAACAAACGGTTGATAACCGTTATTTGTTTTCTTGGCAGGGTAGGTCGAGGACACCTGGACATAGACCGACTTCCAAAGCCATGTCGGTACTTATGCCCAGGTATTGAGACCCTGTAGACACCCGGTCTTTAAAATGGATGAAAAAAAGTAACGAATTTTGTTGTGATGAATTCCATCTGTGGTCATGGTAATAACTCGACGTGACATCCTGAAGATTGGTGACTTCATGGGCTCATATTGCGGCTTCATGATGTGGATTCGCAGTGATTACCTATACGTCTTGCACTCGATGACAAGTAGTGATTTTTTTTTTTTCCTCCAGTGGAAGGGCACATCAGGTGACATGAACGCTGCAGGGTGTAACTTTTCTGCGACACATACGAGGTTAGTGCGCACTCCTTAATCAATTGAGTTTCAGTGTGCATGCAATCACCATTCCGCTTGTTTTCCTTGGAAAACATGCAGTTTTTGGAGACCATAAATCACGCAGTTCACAGCATTTGTTTTTGCATTTCCGTCGGACTAGTTGGGAGAGTTCGAGAGTATTTGTGAGGAGAGTGTGCGTATGGTTGTGTCCGTTGTGCGAAATCCGCTGGAGTTCTAAGTTACTATTAACAATTAAGATCCTCATCGTCCGACCGCAGTATCTGTTTCGCATCGTTTGTTCATGATACTTTTCTCCGGATTTCAGTAGAAGTTCTTCGCGACTGGCCTCGTGCACTTGTGGAGACAGTACTTCTGAGAGTTGGGATTTCTGTTCCAAATTGAGAGATAACGTAGTGGACTATCATGTGTACTATGCAGTCGTAGTTCATGACATTTTCTCCTGATTTCTCGACAGAGGACGTTGTGTAGCGAGTGGTCCTCTGCATTTGCTTGTGGACACAGTACACGTGAGATTTGAAATCGGTGTTGCGAATTGAGAAATTAGCCGTCGCCCGTGTCACTTGTTCGCGAAAAGTGGTTTTCTTCTGCATCTCTAAGTTGTCGAGGGAGTGTTTGTGTTGCGAGGTTTGACTTGGCTGTATCCGAGGAAAAAATACTTGTGAAGTTGGAAATTGGAGCAGCAAAATGGAAGGCAAGGCTGCGACAACGAGAGGAAAGCGCAAACTCGAAGACACGAGCAACTACGCCAAGGTTGATTTGAAACCGGCAATCAGTTGCCTTGTGAATCTGGATTTCGAAGAGTCTCATCTCCCAATTTGGCGAAATGCGGCGCAGAGGCGCGGTGGCTATTATCAACACATAGGGGATGCTCCGAAAATGCTCGTGGACTTGAAGATATGGCTGGAGAAGGTGGATCAGTTTGAGCGCAGAACGAAGCTGCAGTGTCCGAATTATAGAGACGTGCACGCCATGGTGGGACCGAGTTGGTTGGGAAGGTGGACCCCAAAAGCGCTTCTTTCTTTTCAGGCTGTGGCAAATTCCACGGGTATTATGCATCCGCCGCGCCAGGTTCCTGTAATCCCCAGTTGGCGTTCACACGCAGCTGTTGTTCATCGGAGCGTAGTGCAGACCCAGCTCGGACATGGTGCAACGCCGGCGAAAGTCTTGCCATTGCCGGAGATTGCCAAGTGTGCTGCTGAGTTGGAGGGGTCACCTACGGCCAATACTATGCCTAAAACAAATCTACCACCTCCATCCAAGCCTGCTGCGCGAGCAAGTCCGCCTCGTGGCACTCCTGCAATACATCTGGGAGGGTCATCTTAGGAGGTTACCAGTGCATTTACCCCTGTTCCGTGGGTCGGAAAAGCTAAACGGCCATCTCCGGCTATGGGAACTCTCTTGAATTCTGTGCTTCAGTCGGAATCGGGGGAGGCTCGCCCCACACTCCTCGTAGAACACCAGCGGGCGGAGTGGCTGCTCCTCCTGCAAATCCAGGCGCCCCAGCCGTGGTTCATCCGAGTCCGTCTTCAGAGCGTCGAAACTTCATAGCGGCAGGACGCATTCCACGAGAGGTGATTGACTTGTCAGATTCGAGTGACTCAGAACCTGGTCAGAAATCAACAGTTGCCGTGCATGGTTCAAAGAACTCTCAGGAATCCGACACAGACTCGGAGTACGATGGTGACGAGGAAGCAGCCACCACGTCCGTATGCACACAGGGGTCGGCGATCCGGAAAAGGTCGGGAGGAGCAGGGCCTTCGAACAAATTCGCGGGTGCAACTGTAAAAGACTCCAAGGGCAAATAGCCCATGTGAGGTATTCACTTGCTCTCTCAGTCCGCAATCTCTCCAAGATCTTCAATTTAATTGTAGCTGTTGTTTTGCAATACTATATAGACTCAATTTTAGGTGCAATTTCTAATTAAAATCGGCTCGAGGATACAGTAACTGGACTGTGAGGTATGACTCGTTTGCAGTCTCAGTGAGGTCTCTGTTATTCTCACTCCCGCATGTTGTTTAAAAAGAATACTGCTCGCTGCGGAAGATTTGTAGAGAAGCATAAAGCAACTTCTGAAAATGTAGTATCCAAATGTCTGATATGGAGTTCCATTGTTCTAATTGACCCTAACGATGTCGATTTCTCTAACATGTGGACATCTTCTGTGTCGCAGGATGTTTGACAACTATGCAACTTCAGAGGTCGCGGTTCGAAAGTCACAGTGATGGTTTAGGAAGACACTCGGTGAAGGAGAAAGTTTTTTCTGGTTGGGAAGGTCGAAGGTTTGTCTGAGCATGAGGTGTCTCGCTAGTTTGCCACCACGCACAGGACTCATGGAAGAGCGATCAGTTTTTACCTTCTTTCTTTCTTCCTTCTTTCTTCTTCTTCTTTTTTTTTTTTTTTTTTTTTTTTTTTTTTGCTTTTTTTCCCTCCCTCCCCCCTCCATACGACATTGTCTCTCCTTTTTTATGGCTAGGAATTGAGATGCAGAATGCCAAGTATGTGAAGCAGGCGCTATCTGTTTTGTGAGTTTTTGTGAAGACACACGGATATGAATAGAGTGGAAAGATGGTATTTCCCCTGATTAGAATGTATCACTGTACAGACCTGGTGAGAGACGTCGAGAACTTATTCCGTTGCATCAATCTTCTACTCTGACAACTGAAGAAGCAGAACTAGGATATATCGAATATACTCGTGAATGTGATTTCCAGAACTATTGTTGGAAGAGTCGTGGATGCTGACCTCGTAAGGTACTCTGTTTGTAATGCTTCAAGCATTTTAAAGAATGAAATAGTGTTTTAAAGGTGTGCAGATTGTGAGTTTCTCAATCAGTCGGTCCATGTGTTCCTGGATTTGTGAGACAACAAGAACGCACCGTCGCAGGGTCGATCATGGACGATGATTGAATTTTGTCCATGCTGAGGACCAGTTGCGAGGTGCTGTAGAGATCTTAGTGTACATGTAATGTACATTTTGCACTCCAGAATATTGTTCTTCTTATGTATGTGTTTCACAGATGTGTGTGACCTAGGTGTATGAATGTGGATTCATTGTCGGTTTCAAGCATCTGCGATCAGATTTGTGCATTGTGAAATTAAACATTGAAAAAACGATGTATTACATCACAGGGTAGGATTACAGAAAGAAAAAATTCTTGTAATAGTGAACCAATGAAATGGTCTGACTGAACTAGAGGAAAGACAAGGTCCAGGTCATCAAAACAAGATTTCCATTACAGCGAATGAAGTTCATCTTTCGAGGGTACGGTCCAGCAGGATGAATTTCATTAAAGAGCTCTTTTCAAACATGGTGTAATCTGCATTTCAACAGAAAAATCCATTGTGAGCACATCGGATGCAATTAATCTGTCAGTCTTTTTCATGTCGTCATTTTTTAACAAAGAACCAGCAGAACAGAGTCCATTCCAACAAGCATTTGATTTTTTTTTGTCAGAAAGGTCGGTCATACCCGGTAGTGAGTTGTCCATCACCTTAGCCATAGGGGTACCACAAAGGTGACTCTGGTCCAGTGTTGCTCGAATGAGGTAGTCCGCCAGAAATATCTTGCTCGCTCTCAACACGATGGCAAAGTTCTTTGCATGTGGAGTACGGAGGACTTGCTCGCCTATGCACTCGTACATGTGATCCAAGGTCTCCTGGCAAGTACTATTTATAACTGGATGTTTATGATGTCCGAGATGGATGGCGGCTCGAGTCATGCACTAATAGGAATCTGGAAAATAAGGACTGGATAAATGACTTAGCATTGTGTCATTTCGGACAGAATGGCTCAAAAAATGACGCAGGGGCTGGCAGTTAGTACGGACTAGTCATTCAACGTCATGTGTCATTTAGGACATATTTACCTCGGAGGGTAAACGAACTGTGCGGGCCTCACTTGAGTTTGAAAATGTAGCACTATCTTGAAATGTAGGCTCTTCGTTTCCCGGTTGCTTATCTCCGCATACTCTAGTTCTACAATGTCATAAAAATTTAGAGATGCAAATCTAGATATGCAATTTCTTGATTTGCAAGGCTCAAAAAAAAAAGTCACCTCTCACCTTTTCTATGGCAGGGTCATCGACCTTGTTTGGGATCTCGAAAGGTTCACATGGCCGGGCGAAGTGCCTTTCTTCCACTACACCTCGAAGTTAGGCCGGAAGCTCTTACTCTCAAGGCACATCCTTCCATCCGTAGTGCAACAGAAATGGGGAGGGACGTTGGCAGCCTCGTATAAGTTACGATGGCTGAATTCCTGGGATAAAGAAAGGAAGAAGAAAGAAGCGGGACTCCTTTGGACCATCTGGCACAAAGGGGTCGCTGTGAACGCTTGGCGAGGTCAACATCATAACCAGGTGGATCAACGGTGTGCGGTCTGTGTCTGTGACACGCGCGAAACAGTACTTCATTGCTTCTGTGAGTGCCCCAAGGCGGCTACAGTCTGGAAGTGGTGTGAGTCTCTACTGCACCAACTATGCCCTGCAAGCGAGACACTCGGGAGGCCTGCCCACCGCAGGCTCCTCCTTAATAACCGAGGCATCCCGCAGGGTATCCCTATTGAGGACAGCCCCCCCCGGGCACTAAGTGCCCAGGGGGCACAAGGTGCCCACCAGGCACCAAGTGCCCCGAGGCCCCCATTCGCCCCTGCCGGGGCCGAAGTTGTTTCGGACGGCAACGCAACCACGCCTAGCCAACAGGCGACGCAAATCAATCGTCGGCTGACTTTGAATTGGAAGACCTGTATTTTCGCTCATAGGCTCCCTCAGCGATTCAAGAAGATTCATTGTATCTGACTACTTCTGAGAGTGACAGTTACATGGGCCTTGTGGTGTGCTAGGAATGACGTCACGTGTGAGATCACGTGACGGAGACGACATGTGTGAGATCAATGACGTCATAATTCTGTCCTTGATCACTTTTATTCATCCACATGGTTCAACGGGTTGCTTCCACGTGTAACCAAATAATATTCAGAAATCAATATTGCAAAAATGCACAATTCAGGTTGTCGGTATAACCTGTTTTGATTTGCGTGATCAATCGTGGATAAAAGGAGGGTGTCCCCAATTAATTCAATGATCTTATAGATACACCACGTTCCTCAAACACCTCAACATGATCTCTACACATGAAATAAAAAACGACACTACCACAACATTGTAGTATACCACTTCCAAACGATAGAGGTATATATCTCTTATCACTTCAACACTAGTAACGACGATCGGTAACTTCTATAAACAAGGCTGAATGAACAGTACTGCAGCACTGTTTTTCACTCATCTATAAACGTCAACCCCTTAAACCAAAGCACACTAGAACCAACAGCATCACTCAAATTTGCTTGATCAGCCTCCTCCACTGGAAACATTAGTGGCAAGTTTTCAATTACCTTCTCAAGGGTGACTCGTACATATTGTGGAGGAATAGGACGAGTATGAAATAGATCCTCTCCTCCCAGACCCATCACTCGTCCACCTGCCACCCTCCGCTCAGGATCCAGAGGATCTGCAAGCCATACTTGACTCCCTACACGCACCTACAGAAATCCCATAGAACATTTTGTACACTGCATTTAGTACTTCATAGTGAGATATAACGAAATGTTCCCTAGGATATTTATTGGATACAAAATATACTCAATGTAATGTCCATATAAACGTCAGGCAGCATGTGAATAAGGTTAAAATTCAACGATACATATATGTCTCGCATGGTTTGACTTCAAAACCAGTTTAAGAGTACAGACTTTCTGTTGATAAATTACGGGATCGCTTCATCTGTCAAGGACCACAAAAGAGTACCTTACTAATTAATATTGTGACATATGACAGTTTACAACGCTGTACATGTGAATAATACACTTTCTATATGGGGAGGTCGTACCTGCTTCGTATGTTAAGACGCAAAAGATGATGTCGACTGCTGAGAGTCCATTTCCTGCAACGTCCACATTTCATTCCGCAATGTTAAAAAATATCAAGAGCGACTAAGTTCAGTTGTATCGAAACATATGGAACCGTTGTCAATCCGGTTTTGAAAAGATCGTACATTCTAACAAAGGCTAATCCTGAATCGTTGTTGCCCCTTGTGCCATACACGTTTATCTTCACGACTTAGTACATAACAAGGGCAATCATTATTTCAAACTAGAAACGGAAATCAAGAATACTACAATTTCATACAAGTGATCACTGAGTATGGAAGCTGCTGTCAGTATAACATTACCATCTTAGGCATGAATTCCATATAAATACTGTTAGATCGTCACTCAGACTAAATAACAACTTCAGTCACAGTGAAAATACATTATTGAAAACAAAATAAAACTAGTCACCGTCCACATAAAATTCGGATTCGTAATCAAGCGCCACATCTTAAAATCTGTTCACAACACATCTTATCCAATAAATGTCTTGGAGAGGACTAAGAGTTGAAGTGTTTAGGGTACCTTTCTTGAAGGGTTACACGACAAATCTTGGATATCAATTTTGTGTCCTTGCCAAGAATAGATAAATAAATTAAAAATGGAGATGAACATCTGCCTCAAATGTTGTATGTAAAATACGGACACGTGAAATTCATGTAAACCCAGTTCATTGGAGTACCGTAACGATGCCATATGAAACAATTTACTAGGATCAAATTAGAAGTGCCGCCATAGAACTAGAGTGGATCAAAACATTGGGACGCGACGTCGTAAAAACAATGTCTTCCAAGTTTCAATACTTTCCCCAACCTCAGCTTCATGTTCCAGGCTAAGAGTCACCTTCTCTTAGGAGAAGTTTCACCTTCATCGAAGTCCACATTCCCTTTCGATGCAGGTTGACTCTCGCTAGGTTCATCTGCGAATCTTTTTAGAACATGTCTCCGCTGGGTACAACGACCTGCCTGATGCAAATCCCCTCTGCGCTCGGGTCTTCTCCCGTTGCTGCTTCAAAAAAAAAAAAAAAATAATAAATAAAAAAATAAAAAAAATAAAAATCTTTTTAGAACATTCTCTAGCATGTTCTGCATCTTCAAATGAGTCTTCATTACTTCATCCAGTCGACGGTTTGTCTTCATCTGATTCTCCATCTGATTGCGCTCCAATATCGAAAGCCTACTTGAGTTTTTCTTTTCCATATCCTATTGATTCGATGTTGAACAGTTACAGAATGTCAGTGTATGTAGAACGCTATTCAACAAACCAGAACAATTGAAAGTAGAAAGCAAGTAAAAGTAACCGCATGTGATAACTTCCGAGAACCGACCTTATATCCACTTGTACAGAAAGTTTATGGTGTGGAGCTCAATCGGCGGGGACAGCAAGCAAACTGTTTGAGTATCTCAAAGCAATATAGAATAAAAAATTACGTATAGGCTGGATATGTTTATACTACAAGCGAATGTATTCGTATCAAGAGTATCAGCAGCAAAATATAGTGAAAACATTAAAGTCCTTTGAAGCGAATGCCAAGACTCACCCCGTTACTTGGATTGTCTTGAGACAATTTTAAATCCTGCCTGAGATCTGTAACCGTAGGAGTAGTAGTCTGCTCCTGTCGCATTAGAAAACATGAATGAAAAGATTAATAAATCAGTTAGAAGGGGGTTCATGTAGTGTCATCGGATCACCTAGTTGCAGAACAATATTCACAACCAATTCTGGATTCAAGTGGACATCTGAGATGGATTCATTGGCAGACAAGTACACTTACTTGTTTCGCTTTTGTCCCATGGTATCCTTGTCTCCCCACTCTAAGGTTACGAGCAACCTTACTCCTCCTATCAGACATCGCTTATGACTTACCTTTCGTGTCCGGCAAGTCCCAGTACTCCCTCATCTTCTCCCATTGCTTCTCATTATATCTTAGTGGTGGTTTAGCCTTGCCTCCATAGGTCCGCTTCATTCTCTCCCTGTTCTTGCGCATCCATGTTTTTATCATTCTGTCAAATCAAGCAGGTGTTACTTCATTATCAACGTACTCAAATTTCGCATCTAGAGCTTCGAAAAGTTTCTTTCTTCATGACTCCTTCTGTTCCTCGTAGTTCACCACACTCATGTCAAGCATGCAAGGTGTTAAGTCTCTGATATACTCTTGCCATTTTAAGTGGCCTCTGCAACCACTATCAACAATCCCGGAGGGTTTAACCTGCACAACATGAGGCTTCTGACCTTCCCTCTGTCGTCTTTGCGCTTCTTCATCAGCAATCCTCTTCTGTTGACGACGTTGCTTCCTCCTCGCTGATTCCTTTTTGCCTGTCAATTTAGAAAGAGTACATCCAGGGTCCACGTTGGGTTCATCACCGTCTTGTCTTCCCGAGTGGCCTTGTTCGGATGTGTTTTGAAAACCTGCGTAAGGTCCCTGGTAGGCAGGGTTGCTACTTGCACCGGAAAAGCCATCACCGTCGACGTTCTGTGTACCCGGCGGAAGAGGTACCCAAGCCCAACGGCATGGAATTTGGACGGGCAGACCAGCGAATGTTGGTTCATTGGGACGAGTCGGATTCCCACATCGCCGCTCCGCTACATTATGAGAACCACCTGCATCTCGAACAACGGTTCTATTATGCGACTTACCTCGACTCGGTGAAAGGACTCCTTGCTAGGAAGAACGTTCTCTTGCAGATCCCACGCTCTTTTTCTTTACTGATTCTTCTTCTTCAGACGACGAAGACTCTCCCTCGTCTGCATCTGGAGATTGCCACGACAACAAAAGATTACACCGTCCTATTATATTACAAACTACTGACAGTAAAATTTAGATTTAAGATGGTCCTGGTTATCAGGACTACGAAGAGATTGGAGATTATCCCCGATACTAAAAAAAAAACGACAACTAACGTTTTGTATTACATGCTACGTCCAAGGTAAAACGTATGCAATCCCTAAGATAAACAACAAAACATTGCCGCATGGTATGCGGTTGCATGCGACACAGGAATATAGGGCAATAATGGTCAGACGCAATAGAAATATGCAAGAAGAAGACAAACATACACATAAATTGAGCTGCACTCTAGCTACCCAAAAACCCTAATCCAGGATACACTACTCACCGCTTGGCAGATAATTGTCGTCGTCTTCGTTGCTTTCGCCTATGACATTTGCCGTCGACGGTGCAAAACCTTTTCGTCTCTCCCGCGCGTTCTTGTGTCAACGAGTCTGCTACTCACACGTCTGGGTCTGTCCTCAGCGGCATTTCGGGATCGTTTTTGAGCCTTTCCTTTTTTGGGAACGGCTGGGTTCCTAACGCACACAACGACAAATCAAATACGACGGTCTTTGAACCAAAACGACGAAACTGTCAATATGGTATGCACACCTATACCCGGACCCCCCCAAAAGGCGTACCCTATGATTTGCCACTTAAGCAATAGTGATGAATTCTGTCATCGTGCAACCATGTAGAGGGGCAATTTGGGGAATTCATCCAACGGATTTAGGTTCAAGGCAATTGATGATAGATCTCAGCAAAACAGTTAAAAGTAAAAGGAGTCCTTAATATAAGGCAGCCGCCGTCCAATATAACTATGCTCAGTTTAGAAAATGACGGCTTTCATATTAAGTAACAAGTGTCCTTAACATTGAATGTTGAGAGTAATGGGTGCCGTCACATATGCTTTCAGTACAACTCTTGTGCGATTTTGCACTTGCCCTCATTTGGAGTATGTATCTATCACTGATTGACAATGTGTAGAGAAGAGTGTTGAATAGAGAGTACTGGAGAATTTTACAATGTATGAGAGTTTTGTTCAACTAGATTGTGCTTAAATTTCTGAAAGGAGTGAACTGAAATGTCTCTTAACAATGATGACTTCATAAGAAGGGGGACCACTGATCGCTCACATCACCAATTTCCATCTGTAAGCTATCAAAGTGGAAGGAGAAGTATGTTCAATCCACTTAGTCCACCTGCAGCAGTTTCCTTTGATGAGCGTGCACGTAGAAGCTTTCGGGAGGATTTCAGTGACATTCATGGAGCGTGTCAAGTATATTCATCAGCACCGCTATTGGGAGGTGGATCGTTAGTGTATCCTACACCACAGCGTTTCCAGCCTCCTGCAAACTTACAGCAGCAGAATCAGGCATATTCATCAGATGATCAGGTGCGAGCACTTCACTCATGCCTTGAACTTTCAAACTCTCGTAACTTAACTAGAAGGAATAAATTGATCTTAGGTCACTTCCACAAGTCACTCTGTTTATATTATGCGATGTGTTAAAAGGAAAAGGTCATGCTGAATTTGATATGAGTAGGTGACAGTTTTATCTAGCAGGTCATCAGTCCCGCTTCTCCGATCCGCTTCTCTATCCAGCTTCCCCGATCGTTTCCCAGTCGTTCCTTGTAGGTTGTTGTTCCTCTGATCGTTCCTTGTAGGTTGTTGTTTAATGCCAGGGCGAGCTTGCGTTTTCTAGACTCCGTTACCGTCATGTTTCACCATGTACATCTGCTTGGTATCTCGAATAGTCTCATTGTCGATTTCCAACATTGAGGCCTGGATATGCACGTGTTTAGGCAGTTAGAGTTGATGATCAATTAAGCCATAACATACAATAATCTGATCATTGGGCAGTGGCAAGGAAATGATAGGAATAAAGATACTCACTTCACGAACGAGAATGGGAGAGTCGTAGATGCCGAACATTGTATGGTTTCCTACGAAAAGAAATGGTCTCTTTGGCTGCAAAATACCAGATCTCATTAACATCTCAAATGCTATGCAACCTAGGGCAGATGCAGAATATATTGTCACGTGATATTTTTCCTTGTGATATTTTAGGACCCAAATTTCATATCCAAAGCCTTAGTTTCTGTACAAAAACAGACATCAATAGAAATTCAAATAACAACTATTTAAGCCTAGAGTGATTGATATGTTCTGCTAAAATATATGATAAGTGAAGAATAACGATAGCAAATTACAGACCTTCATTTCTGGATTTGGTAGAGACTCCGCTCCAGTAACATAAGGTGAAGTAAGTATCTGCATCCACCAGGAAGTAAATCTTGCGTGAAGGAATACTAATTTCGCTTTCTACTTGACAAGGAGACTACGACATACAAGAAATGCACAGTACATTTTCTTACAATCATACACTAAACTGTATGTCTTGTCTAAAGGGAACCACGGATCGAATCTTGATACAATAGAAAACCAAAGCTTACTACGTATAGCGTCTACTTGATGACGGGGGATGACGCCTCCATCGTCGGAACGTCTGGGTTACCTAGCATTGTGTGCGTCTTCCCAAACCCGGTCTGTCCATACGCAAAGATGCGAACCTGTACGAACCAGCTAAGTTAGTGATGATGTAAAAGAATCAATAACAGCCCTGAAGTGATTTGTCACTTGCAAAACGACAAAAACTGGGAATCCTGTGAGTACAGCAATGTAGGAAATTAAATCTTCACCTTGTAATCGTCAAGAGCGCTTTGTAGCAGCGGAGAGATTTCTTCGAAAACGCCACCTTGTTTTACTTCAGGTCCAAAAACTTTGTCGAATGTGAAAGAATGCTTCCCTCCTCGTGCTGTCAATTACAATGACAGAAGTCAGACTACCGCATCTCAAGCAACGTTCTATACACATAAATTAACCGATTAAAGACTATATGGCCTAAATGTCACATGATGTCAACGGTTGTCAACCTGATTAATATTGTAGCACATGATTAAGTGTAGCACATCAACGGTTGTCAACCTGATTAAGTGTGGACAAATTTCATGTGAGACTATGCGAAATTTCAATGTTACCTGCTGGTTGCAGAAGTTCAATAGCTCGACCTTGTCGCTGAGTAGAAGATGGATATTGAACGATCTCTGTCTCATTGCCATCCTAGGAGGGTCGGTTTCGCTTCTCTAGTCATACAAAAAAATTTGCTGTGTATTGAATGCCATAACCAGAAGCATTCATTCCGGCCTCTTGCGCACGATTTGTTTGTTCTAGGAACTGTAGCCAACTGTGAAGAGCTCAGCTGAATCATAGGTCCACGAGCTGAAAACTAAGCAGCATAAGTTTCATTTCCACTGCGTTAGCTTGCTAAAATTCTAATTCAGACAGAATGTCATTGATCACATTAGCAAGTCCTACAATCAAACCATTAAATTTCTGTAAAATGAAAAGAGCATACATGTAGAGGAATCGAAGTAATGTGACGACATAGAACATATTTGACAGGAGCTTCAAATCTACCATCTTGCAACAACCAGAACAACAAATACAAGCATTTGTCTATAAAGCACCTTCATAACATCTGCAATTCCAAATGTGCAGGTTCACCCACGCAGCACATTTGAGCTCCAACAACGCAACCTGCAACATAGACTGGATCGGGCATATGAGAACATTAATGATGATGAAGGAGCTGATTGCATTGGAGTACAGAACCAGTTCTCGAGACAAGTGGAGCTCCAACGACCATCACATTCAATCCAATCACGAGGTTCCGTAAGAATGTTATCATTCAACCCAGAGGGCTCACAACCTGCAGAGGATTGGAGCGCTGATGGAGGAGAGCACCAGCAGCGAAGCAAAGACCTACAAAATTCACAAGTAAGATCAAAACGCTCCTCCACTAAACGTAAAGTGGGACAGTGGACAGATGAACAGATGAGATTAGCACTGGCAGGAGTGGATAACGGTGAACCTGTGAGATCAGCAGCAGAAAGATATGACATACCTGCAAGTACCTTGGCTGATTGGGTTCATGGGCGGGTTGTGAAGAGGAAGAAAGGGCCTCCAACTGTTCTAACTGCGACTGAAGAAAGTGAACTAGAAAGATATATTTTTCTAATGCAGGAATATGGATATCCACTGACAACAGAGATGGTAAAACACAAAGTTTCAGAGATTGTGCAAGAGCGGGTGACGCCGTTCACAGATGGTATCCCAGGTTCTGGGTGGATGAGGTGGTTTAAAAAACGACATCCAAACTTGACAATCCATCATTCACAGGCCTTAGAGTTTTCGAGGGCTAAAAATTTGTGTCCTGAAGCTGTAAGGTCATTCTATGACAATCTTGCAAAACTTAACAACTAAGAGAACTATCCACCAGAACAGATCTGGAATTGCAATGAAACAGGAGTAATGGCAGGGAAGAACGGAGGTGCAAGAGTGTGGGCTAGACGTGGTTCCCAGACAGTTCAGAAACTTGTGCCAGATGGTAGAGAATGGATGACAAATCTCACATGCATCAATGCAAGTGGGGATAGCATACCTGGATTTTACATATTCCGTGGAGAAAGGATCCGACAGAATTACATATCTCGTTGTGAGAATGGGGCAACGATGGCTGTGCAAAAGAAAGCATGGATGACTGCAGCCTTATTCAAGGATTGGATCTCACATTTTGTAAGATCTGTGGAATCAAAGGGCGGAATATCTACAACCAGAAGGCACTTGTTAGTTGTGGATGGCCATGCATCACATGTGACATTAGATGTGGTCTACAAGTGCAAGGAAATTGGCTTGGACTTACTTACAATTCCAAGCCACACAAGCCATCGTCTTCAGCCGCTGGATGTTGGAGTGTATGGTCCTTTCAAGCGCTACTTCCAGAATTTCAGGAACAGGTGGATACCTATAAGGGGGAAACCTGTAAGCAAAAAATTATTGGCTAAGTGGGTGTATTTGGCTATGAGAAAGGCCCTATCAGAGAGAAACATTCAATCAGGGTTTCGAGCAACGGGGATTTACCCATTTAATTCACATGCAGTTGATAAGTATCTTGGCCCTTCCCAATCATTCACCCCTGCAGATGGGGTAGAAGAAGGATCTGAAGTACCGATTAGCACCCAGGCACCAAACATCTCATCATCCAGCGAAGAAACTGATGAAGACAACGGTACTGATCAAGAGAATGTTACCAGTGGTGACGAAGCAGTGAGTGATGCAGAAAATGGACGTCAGCAGTATTTTGTTGGCTCCATCGACCCTGGTGGCCACTCCGACGGAGACAATGGCTCTACACAGGGCGAGGGCAATCTCATGGCACCAGGTAAGGGCTTTGCACTACAAGCTTTTCATGTTATTAGCCTAAAATAACAGACAATTGGAATCATCTAATGTAGACTTGAACAGCTTGGATAGCAGCAGTATTGTCACGCATTAATCCTAGACAGTGAAATATGTCACAAGGGTGAGTAACATCTTTTAATGATTCTGGATTAATAACACAGCCAACAAGGGTATCTTTTCAATGAACCTGAACTACGTTTTGATCAAATATATCACTTGTAGCTAGCACAGTCTGCAATAATCTAATTTCTACCGTAACCAACGAACTAGGAGCAGTTCATCACAATACCTGCATCTCTTCGTTTTGCTTGCAGTCTGCCATGGTTCTCTTTGATGTACCGTGTTATTTAGTAATAGAGGACATAGGACGCTCTATTATCTGATGACGTGAACAGTTACCGTAGTCTCCCTTGTTCGACAGCAGCAGCTAGAATAGCCATTCGTTTCTCGTCTTGTGCGTGTGTCCTAAGGAATGCTGGAAAACAATCGTAACAATGTCTTGACCTGGAAACTGTCAACAAGAATGTAAGAATCTGACAATAACAGGAATCTAAATTAACAGAGTCTGGGCATACTGTAGACCACATCAAAGTACCAACTAGTAAATAGATTTCTGAAGTACCTGGAAGTTGTCGGTTAGAATCTGGAACCGTAAGCACTTCCGGGTCATTTTCTTTTACAGACAGAACAGAATAACGATCCTCACCAGGACTTATGGCTAACTGAAGCTTGTCATCCAGATTCGGTCCAACTTCTTTTTTGCCATAACCTGATTCTTTAAATAAAATGAAACCTTGGGAGCTCAACCACTTCGTGACCTACAAGAGCACAAGCAATGCAGTTGTTTTGATACTAGAAATTCACGTCCCAATTGTGAACAACTATCATGAAAGAGCTTAAACTAATACCAACACAACCGTTTCAACAGTTGATGGGACGTATTCAAATTATAGCAAATAAAGTAGCTCACGTAGGAGGGCCTTCAATCTTCTTGTTATACAATAAACATACCATAGGCTCCTCAGAACAGGAATACGGCCGCTTAAGTTGTTTCGCCTGAGCTCAAGTCCCGCAAGAAATGAGAGATGCCCTAATGTACCTGCAACAAGAGCAGACAGATATCAACTCTTAGAATTCTTCAACAAACCTGAATATAACAATTCTGCACATGAAGATTTAATCGTGATGGTCAATCCCGGAGAGTACCATTAGGAACTCTAAGTCCTTGCTTGAACTGCAGCAGCGCATTCTGGTCGTTGATGCTTGCGTTCAGTGCTCGGAGTAGCCTTCGACCTCTGTGCTCCGTAAGCTCGTCATCCTCGAAACTACTCACAGAGAAGAGTGTCCTCAGATGTTCGGTGTCCCCTACAGGGTCGGTGTCCTGGTTGAGTAATAGGGATAGTTGGTTTGTCAATTTGTTTTGTTAGGTGAATTTACAGTACACAAACAATAATCAACCCCATGTAGCAAAGATCTCTTCCTAAGAAAAAACATGCATTGCAAATTTGCAAGGGTTGATTGTACAGTAGAATCCTACACATAGATCTGAGGCTTCAGAGTGCGGGTTTAGATTTGAAAATCATACCTTTCTTGACGATTCTGTGCAGGTGACGATGCTGATGGCAGCAGCGATGGGAGCAGCGACGAAGCAGATACATTAGGGTTTCCTCCTGTCGAAGCTTGCGGGCAAGGTGCTTTGGGAGCACTCGGTGGTGGAGGTTCTTCGAGTCGCCTCCAAGGGCTACTTGCCCTACCCCGCATACCTAGCAAGAGGCCACGCAAAAAATACCAAGACCCCATAATTGATTACAGCAAATCTTTGTTACTGACTTCCAAAGATTATCTGAATGCTATGCAGGAGAAAGCCGAAAAGAGAGAGGCTGTAAGACGAGAAGCGGAGCAGCGACGTACTGAAATGCAGTGAAGAAGACTTGAGAGGCAAGCTGAGAAAGCAAGAAGGGATGCCGAGAGGGCCCAACAACGAGCAGACAAGGAAGCCATGGCAGCATTTCGAAAGAAGTGGACACCCGAAGCAGTTTCCGCTGCTGGAGAGCAACTTCAGCACCTTCTTAAAAATCCACCACCTCTCACTTCGACAGATTATAGAGCACCATTCTGTGGTGTCCTTCCTCCTATCTGCAAACAAAACATGGCATTTCGATTAGAGAAACAACGAGCTAAGAAAGGTAGGAGCTACGATGCAAACGCTGTGAACTCTGTCTGTGTACCACCTTCGTGGGTGCACTAGTGCGACACAAGATTTCAAGTGGAGGGAGAAGTATCTATGGCTGAGCGCTTCAACCTCGAACCCGCACATTGTGGATCTCGTCGGCGCGCAACTTGAATCTCATCGGCGTTCTGGAGCTTGGTGGTCACACAACGGTCTGCATGAAACGACAATGGGTGTACTCCTTTTTGCATGCCACCTTTACTAACTTGCTAACGCAAGTTACTGGACTTGTTTATTTGGTAGCTCCTCCACATGCTTGGGTTACAAGTTCCTGCTTTTGAGGCTCTTTTTTGTTGTTGATAACCTCAAAGCCTACTAATATAGTGCTCCTAGCCTTGTATATAGATGAGTCGAGCTCGAAATTAGAGTACTCTATGTTTTACTATAGGGGGTCTACTAATATTCTCTTTGAATATTTGCTGTAATTACAAATTTGCTTTTAAATGTACTTTTTTTTTCCAATTCTTTTTTGTTTGTAATTCCCATTCTACAGTAAAAAATTCAGGCCCTAAAATTCACTGCAAATAAGGTAGGCTGCTTAAATTTCCGAAAATAGGTGCTCATACCTTACCACACTCGAGTGAAACAGTGATCTTATCGGACGCATGTACACGAAGAGGGTCTACACCAAAGTAAGAGAGCATCATACTCACATTCAGGGACTTCTAATCTGAGCCTTCTAAGATGCCACGTGTCTACCATCTAACCGAGTAATTCAATATTTAGGTAGGGTTCCTAGGGAGAAGAGAAACTCACAGCGCTTCCGTGTCTCTCTATTTTCATGGGACGAGCGGTGCAGCCGCCCGCCTCGCGGGCAGGGGGCAGCCCAGCTCGCCCGAGCCCTCCCCGTCCGTGTCCCGCTCCCGCCCGTCCCCGTGGACCCCGCCTCGCGCCCGGGGAGCGCCCCGCGCCCGGGCTCGCACGGCCCCGCCCCCCTCGCGGCTTCATCCCCCCGCGCCCCCTTCTCATCCCGTCGTCCTCCGTCATCCTGCCGTCGTTCTCATCGTCTCTCTCGCCCGGGGGGGGGGGGGCATTATTCAGCTCATTATTCTGCCGTCGCTGAAGACGGCTGCTTAGGGCGGCTTCGTCATGGCCGCTGCGGTGCCGTTTGGAGTGATCGATGTCGGGCTGTGTCACTGATTTGATGTCCGGGGAGGCTAAGCTGTAGAAGGTGATCGGCTAGGGGGTGTACTCGAGCAGCTTCATCCTGATGTAGACTGTGTTGTTGATTAGATTTCTTATATGTTTCTGGTTTCTTCGTTTTTATGTGTTTGATGAGGTCGTCTTCATGATGCCCTGTGCCTAATCATGCTATGGGGGAGGGTGAGGATGGTTGCACACGGAACTGACCCGATGAAGTGTTGCGATCTTCAAGTCAGGACGTGGAGGCTCATGCATTTCCAATGGGAGGAACTGCTAGAGCAGTGGACTTATCCACAGATGGAGAGGATTGGTCATGGCAGGACGCGACGGGGACATTCGATCTTAATGAAGCAGCTGGAGGTGACACAACTTCAGATCGTGAACAGCAACACGGGTTTAGCTGCGATGATGACCCGGACAGAGGACAGCATGATGATCGAAATCCAGAAAGTGAACAGGATCACCGCTGGATCTACGTACAGAAGAGGTGGTTGACACCGATGACGATTGTTTGGAGTTGCCGTTGTACGCAAGAGAAGGGGTCCATGTTACCGGCACTATTGCTGGACAGTCAGCCGGTGAAGAAGACAGAATAGGAGATACCGGGCCAGGGGCAGGGCTGCACGGAGCCGAAGGGGTGTCCCTTCCTGAAGACAACAGCATTTTGGACAGCATCATTGTCAAGAAGGACCCCCCACGTAATTGGTGAAAGATGGAGGAGAAGGTGAAAGCATCCGTCCAGACACCTCCAGCAGGACCATTCAGTCGGACAGATTTACAGTGGGAGTCCAAAACCAATCAAGGCTGTGGGAAGCGAAGAGAAACTAAAAAAGCTACCATTCCATGGAACCGGCTGGACGATTTCCTTGAAGGAGAGATGTTGGGACGGCAGCATCCTTGCACATTTGTGGAGGTGACTAGGAGGTGCAAGACAAAGCAAGAGAACAGAAAGCAGACTAGAGCAGACTCGGCCTTGATGGAAATAAGGTATGTTGTTTAGGGTTAGAGTGTCTTCATTCTCCTTCCGTCTGATGAAAGACTGCTGGTGAAGTATATGTTGCCCCTATGCTGTCTGTCCTAGTAAATTAGGGTTTACAGATTGTATTTCTAATAGTTCCGTGCCTCCTCTTCTCTACAGTTATTGGTGTCAATACGGCCTTGAAGACTACAGTAGAAGGTACACAGTTGAGGTGCATAAGGTTTTTGCACATGCTCTGGGACAGAGAAAGAATTCTACAAATCAGAAGAAGGCCTCGAAGAAGGCACAAAAGGTTGTCGAACAGGCTGCCAAGGAAGCTGAGAAGAAAGGGCATGCAAAAAAAAAGGTCCGGACAGACCCCGTGCCAGACCTGAATGCAGAAGCGGTGGATAAAGACGCCGAAGAGCTTGCAAGAATTCAGGAAGCACAAGAAAAATTGCTCCAGGCCCAAGCCTTGATTGAGGCTGCTGATAAGCCTAGAAGAAAAACGAGAGTCAGCAAAAAGCAAGCCGGGATGTCCATGAAGAGAGGGTGCCAATGCAACTTTGTTGCAAAGCAGTTGTCGGTTGATCCTACACTTTGTACAATTCAATTTCACTGTATGACACATACTAACCGGGATGGGAAGCCCTGCCATGGTGCAGAATTTGGGGGCGAGAGGGCAAGTCTGTCCGGTCACCTCTCTGCAGCAACAAAAAAATGGATTGCAGATACTTTGAGATCCGGTAAATCACCAGCGCAGGTTATGGCCGACCACAAATCGGAAGTCATGCGCTGTGCTCAGATGAATTTGCCAGCCACCAGGGACACAGTCATCATGCCGTCCGATGTTTACAATATTGCTAACAAGCTGGCGAAGGAGCTGTGGGAGAAGCATCCGAATGATGCCATGAGTGTCCGCCTCTGGACAGGCGAAAACCCAGACAGTTGGTACCACTACCGGGAGTATGGCACTCTGCAGCTAAATGAAGAGCCACCGCCTGAGGACGACCCATTCTGCCTTGCGATAGAGAGTGAATGGCAGCTGGAAATGATGGTAAGGCATGGACATGGGAGGGCTCTGTCCATGGACGCCGCGTTCTCCACGAATGCCCCGAAGGTACGCTCTTCCTGTCCCTCCTTGTATTGCATCCAAGTTAGTGCAGTTTCCACTGCTTTTCTTTGTCCGGGGCCTGTCCGGTGATCTTCTGCTCTGATGACGTTGTCTTTCTTGCCTGTCCCTTTCCACATTACCCTTTCTATACCATGATGGTATTTGATGAGTGGGAACAAGGTATACCGGTGGCTTTCACCATTCAGGGCAGGTCCCGGGAAGTTGACATCACGCCCTGGTTAAGAAAACTACGAGACCAGTGTGTTGCTGTGAAACCGGACTGGCGCCCCAATGCCTTCATTGTAGATAATGATGATGCTGAGCTCAATGCTATCAGGTGAGCTACGTTCCTCTGTCCATGACATTTTCAAGGATCCAGTCTGCCACGGGGTAGTGTTGGTGACTGAGTCTGTACCTCTGTTTCTGCAGGAAGGTGTGGCCGGAAGCACAGGCTGCTCTTGAGGGTGGGCAAAAAAAGGATGTGGCCATTCTTCTATGCCTTTGGCACACCAGAAAGGCCTGGCTTGAGAATGCGACCCAGAAAATCAAGGCAAATTACCTGAGGGCTGAAATTCTGGCTGCATGTGTTGATCTCATGTATGGGAATGGTATCCTTCAAGGCGACTTGGCTGTCCAGGCTGCTCGTGAGCGATTCCAGCATATCAAGGCAAAGTATCCACAGGCCAAGGCCTTCTTTGCCTACTTTGAGACCCATTGGATTCCAAAGATTGAAATGTGGGTGAAGGCATTCAGGAATATGCCCCATGCCAATCATGACACAAACGCGGCGGTTGAGAGTTATCATGCCAACCTGAAAGCCATTCTCACGTGGTCAAGACAGAAATTTGATGGACGGAGAGTAGACTGGCTCATATACCACCTACTGAAGGACGTGCTCATACACTACTGGTATGCTGTGCAGTGCAAGTTGTATGGCTTCATCAAAAACGGCAAGGCTGAGGGCATCGTGGCTAGTGCCGTGATCAGATCTAAGGAGATTCGTGATGAGCCTGTCCGGATCTGTCTTGATAAAGACATTGCATACGTTGCCTCCCAAACGAACTTCCCACATATATGGGTTATCACTAGTCCCAACTCGGACTGGGCACATTGTACCTGTCCGCTGGGAATGAGGGGCAACTTTTGCAAGCACGTTGTTAAAGTTTTTAGAATGCTGAATGTGGATGCTCACCCGGGAGACATCATCTGTTATGCAGGATCTCTGAGGGGGACCATTTGGGTTGGTTTTGCCCCTGCTGGAATCAGGGAAATTGTTGGGGACAGTGAGGTGGCAGAGGTTCCGGACAGAGGTCAGAGCAGTGCCCCGGTTGATGACCCAGAGAGGGACCTCGTCAGCATCAACTCTGCTTGGGAGGAAATGCAGGCTCTCATTCTGAACAACGTGGGTCTGAGGAAGGATTTTCTGGCCATAATAAACGAGGCAAAGGGAAAGATGGCTAATTTGAAGGTGAAGTCTGATGCAGGGTTGCTGCATCCCTTATCTCAGCCATCCTTCAAAGTTAATGGTGGACCAAAGAACTTGCGGAGGTTTAAGGCGTGCTCCGAAACTGGAGCAAAGAAGAGGGAGGTCAGAGTAGGAAGTGGACCTCCTAGGACATCAGTCCAGGAGAAGTAATGTACTTAGAAAATTTTGAACATCCCGAGGGATGTCATATGTAATGGCTACTGTGATATAATGTACATGTTGGATTATTTTCACCTCCGTCGTATTCGTGCAATGGTCCCAATTTCATTTTGTGTTCAAATCCTTCCAATGCGTAATCTTAGAATTCCGTATTATGTTAAAAATGCACCGAACATAACCTGTCCGGACTCTTTTGTTGTACAATTGTTCTGATCTCCAAAAACTCTTTTACCTGTCCGAGATCTCATCTTTTGTGTCCGGATACTCTTTCCCTACGGATCTCTACTTGCAGTTTTTTTCTTTTGTATTTTTCACATATGTCGTTCACTCGGATTGTCTTTTTACCCACTCTCATTTTCCCTCATGTTATTTTTCTTTTACTTCTTGAGTTTTTGAAGTCTTTGCGTCCATTTGTTCATTGTCAGCAGACATTGACCTGTCCCTTCTTACATATCTCTTTTCGTCTTCATCTTTGTTTCCACTTCCTGTTATATGTTAAAAAATAAAAAAATTCTTTATACTTTCTTATATGTACTTCCTATTCTTCATGGTCTTTAATCAGACTTCTGTCCAAAGTGTCATCTCCCTTCTCCTGTCCGGACTTTTATTTTCACTTCCATTGTTATCACATTTTTTATTTTAATTTTTTTTTTGATTTATCTTATTATTTTTAGTCTGTCTTGTTGTTTCTCTTTATGTTGTTGTGTTCTACTTTTATCTTCTCCATGTCAACGTCTTTTTCGTTCCTTTAATATTGTATGTGTTTTTTGATTTTGTTACTCAATTCTTGTTTTTCCTTACAAATTCTACGTCCCTGTATCTCCGTAGCTAAGTTCCCGTCGTTTCTCAAATTCTTATCTCACTTCCTCTTGCACTTTTTTTTTTTTTTTTTTTTTTTTTTTTTTTTTTTTTTTTTTTTTTTTTTTTTTTTTTTTTTTTGCAGTTCTTTTGTATTCTTTGTTTTCACTTTTAAAATTCTTCATCCCACTTGATGCACTTCCCTCTTATGTGTCTCTACCATTCTCTTTTTTTTTTTTTTTTTTTTTTTCCAATTTTTATTTATTTATTTGTTTTTTATTTTGAACTTCTTCTTATAACTTCATGCATTTCCGTCTTATGCTTCTCCACCATTTCACTTTTAATGAATTGTTTTTTTTTTTTTTCCCCCATTTCTTTTCCGTTTTTTTGGAGGGGGGGGGGTCTTGTCCGTACTCGGAATGTCCATATCTTCTTCCTCGTCACGGAATCCATTCTGTCCATTGTTCTTCATTTCTGTCTTTCATTTCCACTTTGTATAGCCTATCACGTATTACTTTTTCAAATATGAAACGTCTAACCCTGTTACCCTTCTCCAGTTGTCTATTTTGTTTAATATTTTTTTTACTTCCCTCTCATTGTATTTCCAGTATGCAATGATTCCGGACAGACTGAACTCAACCATCGGTGCAGGTTTTTAGAATTATCCCACGCCGCAATTATAGGAAAACACACTGGAATGAAATACATCTGATTCGACAAAAATGGATAGAACTTCAATTCGGACAGACGATTGTCCGAGAGATAACTGTTTGAACATCCTGAGTGATTTCTACGGACAGACGTATCCGCCGTAGAGTCTATCATGAAGAGAGAGATAACAGCCTACATTTACACTACCTGCCTCCTGTACATATATACTTTATAAAGAAAAAAAAATTGCCCCACTACTCTGACTCTCTCTGTCCGGACAGCGTAGGCAATGCAACTCCTGGGGAGCAGGAGACGGTCACGGCCTCCAAGTCCGGCTCCCGCTCTTCCGTCCCGTGCTCAGACGCGCTCATAGCGCCCAAGTCGCAAGCTGTCTGCAGCAGATCCCAGGGGCTGCCTTCGATGGTCGGCATCTCATGTTGAGTGGTACTCCATCCACCATCCTCCTCCATGGGCAAGGTACGTTCCAGGTCCTTCCACATGAGCCGTTGCGCATCACCGGAAGTCCACCTCGATCGGTCCATTGTGCATAGAATCTGGGAGGTTCGGAATTTGTCTAAGTCCTCCAACTCCTTTGTGACGTTCCACACCTGCAGTTTGGTGCACAGATGGTGGTCGCTCTCCTTCAGCAAGTCCTTTGCGGCATCAAATAACCGGCCAGCTGCAGCGGGCCAAATGGCGGTGGACTCCACGGAGCCGAAGCAGTAACCTAGGTCGATGTTCTCTCTGAACAAGAGGATCTTCCAAAATACTCGGAGTGCTCAAAGGGCCTGCAGAGGGACGCTGGCTGCGATAGGCATCTCATCTCCATGAAGGAAGGCGACCTGCTCCACTCCTCGTCCTCCACTTCAATCCGCACCATTCGGTCAAACCTTCCCATGTCTTCTGCCACAAATACCTCCCTCTTCAGCTCCAACTCCATGATGGATTCTTCAAACACCTGTTGCTTCCTCCTGAACTGAAGGATGTCGTCGTGGTAGAGATAGAAATCCTGGATTTCTCTCTCCACCAGTTCGGGGTACTTGGCGACGAAGGCACGTTTGCACCTATCCAGCGCCACCACTGCCTCCTTCGGCATGTCCTCCTGCAACAGCACCCACTGTCCGTGTTAACACACAGGGCCCCCCCACCAAACCCCTCCATGAACACCCGCAGCGTTTCTAGAAAAAAAACACGAATTCAGTGAGACCACGTACCAACAACTCCGGATTGAATTGCAGAAATCCCCAAGCCGTGGAGACCCTGGCCAGCAGACGCCCTTCTTCCAAAGTCTGACGCAGCAATTCTACGGTGGCCTGCAAGTCCCCCATCATCTCCTTCGGCACCAAATTCCCGCACTGATCCTGCAATGTCCACAGCCCTGGCGGATTACCTAGCGGATGTGGTGCTGATTCGGGGTCGGCGTCTGGCCACATCTCCTTCGCCTTGGCCATCGCCGCCTCTTTCACGATCGGCCGCTGCAATGCTCCCCTCTCCCTTGCGGTCTGCCTGTGTTCTCCCGCCTCTTCTCCGCTGGCCGCTCCCTTGTCCCTCCCCGACTCCCTGTCGTGTCCCTCTTCTTTTCCTCTTGCCGCCCCCCCTGTCGAACCCGGATCGGCCTCGTCTTTCCCGTCTGACCCCACTTCCTCTGCAGGCTGTGACCCGGAAGCTCCCTGCTCCGGCACCTCCTTCCTAACCACCATCTCCGTCAGCGGTGGCGGAGTCCCGACATCCATTGGTGCCGGCCCCTCCTCTTCGCTGCTGTCGTCCAACTTCCTCACCAACCGTCGGGTCTTCTTCGACACCCCCTTTGACGTACCTCCCAATCCCTTCGCCATTGCTGCCCTGGTTCTCCCGCCTATCCCCTTCGCCCCCGCCCCCGGTATGTGCCGTGAGCTGCTTCCCCCACCCCCCAGCACCTCGGGCGACATGCTCTGTTCGCCATGGCTTAGCCCGCCTTCCCCTCCCTCCGCCTCCCATGCCTGGCGTCTTCTATCCCGTGGTGTCGTCTTTAGTCGTGATGACCTCCTCGGTGGTGTGTCTGTAGTCGGCGGCGTGGTCCTCCTCACTGGTGACCGTAGCCCGTCCCGCAAGATCTCCTCAACAGTCTGCGCCTCCTTGACTATGACCTCCGCCTTTGGAATCTGCCCCCTGCCACGATGCCCTCCATCACCATCCCCTTCGACCCCCTGCTGATCCTCTTCCCGACCGTCTTTGTTTTTCTTCTTCCGTCCCTTCTTCCCTCCACCATCGCTCTCCGAATCCTCTTTGTTTCCCCCCGTACAGGTGCTCTTGGACTGTCCTCCTTCGGCATGACCTTCGACCTCCCCATCATCTGCCAGGGGATGACAATCTTATACTTGTGAAAGATTTGTCTCGCCACTTTGTTTCCGTCAATGCCGTGGGCTGGATACTTCTTCAGCGGCCCCATCTTCTTGTAGTCGTACTCGGTGCAATAACCTCCCTGTCCATGCCACGACAAAGTTGGCTTGTCAATCATGACCTCGTTGCAGAACTTGCAAACGAAAGGGATCTTGTTTCTGGACTTCCCCTTCGCATTCGCCGGTGCTCCCTCCCTCCTCCACATCAAGTTCGCCTCCACTATCAACCAGTTGTGCTCCGACATGGTGAAAGCGGAGCGGTTCAGTTCGTATCCGCTAAGGGCGCTGGTGCAGACCACAACTTCCTCGGGCCCAAACTTCCCTGGCACCGTCAGCTGCAACCACGACACTGATCGTCATGCACATCAAAATACAGCAACGTTACAAATGAAACTGAGGAATATGATTGAAGTGAAATGACTAAACTAGTTTGGAATTTGCAGAAGCACTTACCCCCTTAATTACCCTTGGCTCCCACGTACTGATCTTCCGCTGCCAATCGCTGGAGAGTGTCTTCTCATCCAGAACCGTCTCTCTCCTCCTCAAGACGTCGCAGGCATCTGACCGAGACAGGCGGTACAGATCGGGAACTTGGGGAGTGTTTACTTGCACAGATAGACAGAGGTTAGGGAAGACGAGAAGCCACCAGGGACAGACCTAGAGCCCTCCCGGACAGACTTAGAGCCCCCCGGACAGACTTAGAGCCCCCCGGGACAGACTAGGGAAACCCCAGACAGGATAGAGAAATCGGGCAGAAGCAATGGAGGCGTGTTCAGGGACCCGAGACGTCCACGAAGACAAAGACAGAGAGGTTCGTGGTGCCGAAAAGCGAGAGTACATGGAGGGCAAAGGAGAGACGAACACACACTAAGAACCAGAAGCAAAAATAAAAAAATAAAAAATAAAAAAATGGAAATAAAAACAAGAAAGTGCCGGTTGAATGTGAGGGAGACTTGTATGCAAGCGGAGAGCGGAGAGCAAAGAGCGGAGATTTGGAGAGCGGAGAGCAGAAAATGGGGTCTGAAATCTAAAAACAGTATTATTTTACTAAAATAAGACACTAAAATTAGAAAATTAGAATATTCCGAGAATATTCTCCGACTGTTACCTATTAAAAGCTGAATTTATGACCTATGACCGTGGAATTTTTTCAAATATTCAGGGAACTATATGACATTTTGATCCTATTATCGTTTTATTGTTTTAAATATTTTTGGTGGTGGATTAAAAAATTGACGCATTCTTGTGAATTTTTGCTTGTTATTGATTCCATTCCGTCTGATGAATGTTGGTGTCTGGTGCAATGTCCGTGATCCTAGGGCGCCAAGTCAATGCCTTAAGATATTTAAGTTCAAGGTGAAAGGAATGTCTTCTTTATTTGCGCCTTCTTTTTGTTTTGTGTAAGGGACACTTCTGTTTTGTAGCGATCCTCGATTATGGAGGACATCGAGGTGGTTGCAGTTTCCCATGGTAATGTTGTGTGCCCGTTTCAACCTTACGTAGAGATTGAGGGGGAAGACGAGCTATTTGGATGTGGCGAAGCACTTACACTTCCGGAGGTCGTGGATGTTGGAGTGGAGACCCTTTAGTGTTACAAGATCCTAGGGAGATTATAGTGGTTGAGGACGAGGTGGAGAAGCCGCTGCCAGCTCATGCATACTCTAAGGTTGGGAAGATCCCACCCGGGATTTATACGAGGGAAGCACTTAAAGGGTCAAGTGGGAGTAGTCCATTAGTGAAACGTCCCTACCTAGGTTTGGGAGTGCCTAGAGTGGAACCCAAAATGGACAAGAATGTAGCTTCTCAAGTACTAGAGTCTGAAGTTGGTAGATATGCTGAGAATGCAAAGGGCAAAGCTAAACGCATTATGTACAGAGAATGAAATAGCTATTTGCAGCAGTTTAGTGGTTGAATAAAAGTGATGATTTACTATAATATTTCTGTGCGAACGGGGTGAAGGGTACAAGTGGTCAAATGTAGTAATGTGACATGCATTGCATTATTAGTTGGACCAATTACTGGGCGTGTCAATCAATGTGAATACTGGGACTCTATATATTAAAAAAAAACAATACAAATATGTATTGCTAATTCGATACAGAGAATAATTCAAATAGCAACTACTATGCAACCTAGTTGCCACCGTCCACGTGAAATACCATGGACTACAAGTAGCCTGCCCCCTAGTTTTTTGCTAAAGGGTGTGTCAGAATTCCGCTTTCGAGAAGTATCTTGACCTCGTTGAAGCTATATGTAGGCGCGTGGATGAAAAGGTCGTCGTCGGGATCGCGGTTGCAAACCTTCAATAGGATGAAATAAACGTGCTTACAGTAGGAGAATTGGACCCACCCACGAAACTTAGTCATGGTCTTCCGAAATGCTGGGCAACTGCAACCGGGGTTGGAGCTGATGGTGATCTGGTAGTGCGTGACATTAGGTGGAATGCCGGAATCCAACCCTATGATGCAACCATGGCCAGGATGAGGTATCATGGTGACAAAACGGAGGCGAGCTCTGAGGGTGCGGAGGAGCCCATGGAGAGTCGCTGTGGCGGATTAGGGCGAGTGGCAGTGCGCTTCACCATCTTCCCGTCTCTCTTGCCTAGGTAGCGGTCAGCATCTGCAGGAACTGGCAAGGAACTTAGATTTGCACGTGGCGGAGTGGAGAGGAAGAGGCGTCGTGGGGTGACCGGCCTCTCCTGCGGGAGCTGGAATCCAGCCGCCTCTAATGCACGAATTTCTGTGATGTTCAGGTTTGTCCCGAGCTTGACAGGCCAGACGGCTGGAATTGGAGGCATCTCATGGGTTGTAGAGTACTTAGCAACCCACTTGCGCCTAAAGCCCTTCACGCACCTTTCGATGTCGTCAGAACAGAAGAAGAATTTCGTCCTCTCCAAAGTGTTCCGGCGGATGTTGGTCCAAACTCTAGTGTAGGTTGGTGCAGCAGTAGCGTTCACGTTCCTCACAATTCTCTCCGTACATTTCTTCTTACTGACAGCTCTCTAGGCCTAGCAGCACTTTGCAGAAGTCCTCAACAATCTTGCGATGTGCCATTCCTTGACGTCAACCTTGGACTCTTGAACAGCATTCACCTGGCGGATCCCGATCTCGTTTCGTGGGGTCTCCAGGATTGTCACGGCAACCTCTGTAGGAGATTGGCCTTTGTCGACCTGCGTGTCATCTTCGGTGTCATCCTCAACAATGATGGGCATCTGGGAGGTGCGAGCCCTGACATTACGACCGGGTGCTTTTGGATGGGAGTAGTTTACCTTGTCCGGACGGTGAGATTCTTCCTCAGCTCCAAGGGGTAAGTCGAGCTTCCGCTTCATGGATCCGAACACTTCCTCTCCAGCTAGGCGTGGCAGACGTCTGCAGAACTCGTCTGCTCTAGGCATCTCTAACATGGGGTCTTCAAGCACATGCGGTCTCCCTGTCAACTTCGCCCTGCGCTCAGCGGCTCTAAGCTTCAGTTCCTTCTTGGATGGAACCGTCCCTCCAACTTCCCCTTTCAGAAACTGGTAGAAGTTGACAACTTGAAGAAACGCCCGAACATAGTCATCAACTGTAGCCACGTAGAGGTCGCCGCACTTATTACCAGAGGACTGAAGCCATTTGCTGTGAACGGTTTCAGCAAGGTTACACGTAGGCATTTCTGCAAGTTCTTCATCGGTAAATTTCTGCACATGAAAACAATGTAGTGGTTACATGTGGTTCGGCACTTAGTGCGGTGGGAGTAACTGCGAAGTAGAAATAGGAGTGAATGAGTAAGGAAAAAAAAAGGTACCTGAGTCATGAAGCCGCCCCACTGGCAAAATCTGAAGTGCCAGAAACAGAGCCAGAGCTCCAATCTAGCTAGGGCCTTCTCTTAGACAGCTCTAGTAGAAACCCACCAACCTTTAATTGCAAGGTAGAGAGTATCCGCCTCCTCCATTGTTTTCGCCGCCCGGTATTGCTGGCACATTTTCTTGTGTTGCTCCCACAGTTCTTCAGGGATGTACTTCTCAGTATTATTGACCATGGACTGCGTCCAATGGAATAGGCAGGTCCTCTCCCCGATCCTCCATACGGTCCTCCTTGATCCCTGTCCGGTACACGGTTCTTACTGCATTCCCGTTGGCCTGTGCGCTGTCCGCCATGAAGCCCTTGAAGTTTGGCGCGGCAACGCCGTTCCTCTCCATGACAGCATTTAGGTTTCTCCAAAAAAGGATCTTGGCATCGCAGTCCTCGGACATCATGTCACAGGTAGCAATCGTCATGACCCGGCAATACGTGGAGTCGTACACGTGGCATGCCAACGTGGTCCAATTGCGTACCCGCTTGACGTGGTCAAACATCACCCAGGCGTTCTCGAGATCACCGCCGGGTGCATCCTGGTCACGAGGTCGACACCGCTTCCGGGACCCACTTCCGACATCTTGAAGAGGAACACCTTGTCCAGATCTTTCCCTTGGCCAGGGAATTTGTTCTCTTGGACATATGCCCAGAGACTGATTCCACGCAGCTTTGTTATGGCATCCATTACTCCATAATTCCTCAACTGACGGAATGACATTACCTTGTTGCGAATGTTCGGAGATGCCATGTCCTTGCACCTGTCAAGGACTGGAATAAGCTTCTCCATAGTGAGTTTCTTGGGAGGTGCATCCTCCGGCTGGAGCAAGTAATTCCCGATTAGAACCTTGCTCGCCTCCAGCACGACAGAGTTCTTCGTTGCTCAAGGTGTGTTTCGACCTGTTCAGAGATCAAACTATTGATCTCTTCCTTTGAATCTCTGTAGTTGCCAACCTTAACAGGGTGATCGTGAGTTCCAAGATGGATACACGCCCTGGTTTGGTTGACTGTACCAGACATGTAAAAATTCGGGCCCCACAGGTAGCAATGCAGGCGGGGGATTCTTTGCATACCTTGCATACAACCGTGGAATCTTTTGGTGGTGGCAGGTTGACACAGAAGGCTTGAAGTGTGCAGCCATCGAAGTCGGTCTCGTTCACATCACGAATCCAGGGGCGGCGTTCCAGAAATGGGCAGTCCTTGTTGATGCAGCGCAGCCATCCGATGCAGGTGGAGGACCGGAAAGACAGCCCCAAGTTGTTGGTGATGTTGGTGGTGATGGTCTTGGACCAGACGTGGCTGTCGTATCGTTTGTCCATTCCTTGCATGGACTTTGCTTGCGACCGTGATGCACCTAGTGCCGCAGGGGGCAATTCGAAGAGAACTGGTCCATCGAAAACGGCAGGCAAGTACCCTACTCTCTCGTGACGTATTCTTGAGTAATTTTTTTTTTTTAGAACGTTCTTACTACCAACTCTCGGCAAGTTTGCGAAGTGAATCGACAATACTGATAGTACTATTCTCTGAAATTTGAGAGGAACTGGAGGACTTTACAAGAGGGGGGACTGGGGGCCTAGACTCTGCAGCGTCCTGGGTGACAGGAGGGGACGACATAGCAGGACTAGTTTCTTCATCTGAAGAGGGGGAGATGATCGGAGTTTGAAGAGTAGCATCCACGCCAGACTCTACCTTGACCTTCACGTCACGAAGAAGCGGAGTTTGAACAATGCAAGTGGAGGATTGACGAGGAGTAAGAATCTCTGTAGACGTCTGCATCTGCGAATCTGTAAGTCCATAAACTCTATATGTACCTGGATACAAGTGCTAGTACAGAATTCCATCGTCACCCCTCTCGGACAACTGACCTAGAGTGTGAGTGACCTCAGTTGTTATCTCGTCAAAAATCTCCTCCTCGACCCTAATTGTATCCTCTCTAAAAGTGAATCTCATACTTAGGCGCTGGGAGGACACGCTAGCCATAGAATCCAACATCACGGATTGTTTGACGTACTAGGCTTGCGCGTGCATGATTGCGTACCCCCTCGGCTTGGTTGAATAGACCGTTGACATACTCGAACCACTCTGATGCCAAGACCACTTGCTCCAAGGCAAATTTAACGTCCATAAGGCGGTCTATCATCAGATAGTTACAAGCGGGAACCACCAAGGACAACATCGATGAAAATTTGCGGAAAAGGGCCATAGGAACATGATGTTTCCTCATGTAATGACACAGGTGTTTAGCTTTGGCGACCAAATTGATCACAAAGCGTTCCTTTCCCCAGTCTTTTAGGAGGAGATCTAGAATATGGGCACAACATCCCTGCTTGTACATGTGAGGATACTCCTCTAGGATATTATCCATGGCGCCAAGCATGTTGCTTGCATAGTCCGTACAAATTTGGACAAAGCTCTGAGGGCCAATTTCTCGAACATAATTCTTCATCTGTTTCGCAATGTATCCCTTTGACTTCTTCTCGCTAGTCGTATCAACAGAACCAAGAAATACATCGCTTGCTGGACATACTAGCATGACATTTACTAGTGGTCGGCGATTCACATTATCCCAGCCATCTGAACAAATGGTAGCCGCGTATAACTTGGTTGATGTTTTTGTACGTTCTTCAATCTTCGCATTGCATTATAAGGAGGATTGTAGTCAAATCCGGCAGTTGACGTTGAGCTCAGTGCCTTTATAAATGTTGGGTGCTTGACCACGTTGAATGCTACGTTGGATTTGTAAAAGAAGGATGCCCACAACATGTTAGCTCCTTTTACTTGGAGATCTTGAATGCTTCCTTCATGTCCTATTGCCACAAGCTCCTTGTCGTATTCAAACCAGTTCTACTAGGCGCGGCACTACAATCAATTCAGTCCTCTTCGGTATCATTGTAGGAGGGTTCAGATCCACCGTATAGAGTGCCGTGTGTGGAAGCACTAGTACACGAACGTTGAACTGGTGCGGAGAATGTTGGCCTCATACCATCCATCTCCACCGGTGTCAAGGGGCCGGGAACCTTTCCACCGCAAAAATGAAACTTCCTCTTCACTACGATAGGTGCCATTTGGCAAACCCTCGAGGGATTGGACTGGTCCCAACCGTAATGTTGAAGGCACCTAGCCTTCACATAGGAAAGGGTCTTCCTACAATACACACATGGGGCTTCCTTAATTGACAGTGATCATTGCTTGAGCTTGACCCTAAACCATGGTTCCCACACTTTCGTACCGAGTCCCAGGACGGCTGTAGCCGGTGCAACCGCTTCAACCAGTTCAACCGCTTCAACCGGTTCCATAGTGAATGATTAAGAAACACACTCCGCAGATTGGACCTCTAAAATCTGAAGATTATTATCTGATATAATTTAGTGTGTCTGATAAGTGCTTGACAAATTGATTTATGGAGAGAAGAATCTTTACATTCCCCCCACCCAAACCAAGTGTCTCCTCAACCCACTAGTTTCAAGCAAGGAGCCCTCAAGAAGACCCAGGACATGAAACACGCAAGGGGGTAAGGTGGATGTCAAATCAAGGGGGCAATTTATATACTGCCGCCCTCTGTCGGGCGAGTGCTGTCTAGACGGGCGCGATTCAACGGGCGCGCGCGAACTGTGCAAATTGGGCGCACTCAGCAGCCAACTAGCGGGCGCAAGAGGGTGCTCGCGAGTGGAGGAACGTGCGACGGATTGCGCGCAAGGGCACACAGGCGCGCGCGAGTGCAGACGGGCGAGAGCGCAAGCGAGCGCGAGCACACGAGGGCGGGTGCACGCGTGCGCGATGCTTTGCGCGCGCGATCAACCTTGCACGCGCGAGCATAGTCAGGCCTTAGTGGGCGGGCGCGAAAGGGCACAAGCTTGCGAATGCGGGCTCGCACGAGCGGGCGCGGGCCGGTGGGCGAAATCAAATGGGCGTGCGCAATTCACTGAGAAGAAATGATAATGAAAGGAAATAAATAATTAAAAATAAAAAAAACAAAATATTTTGAACTTTATGCAGGTGAACATTTAAAAAAAATATTGAGCATCCTATTTAGATTTGAGGTTGTGACACATTTGAAGCCTGTTAACGACCCACCCCATTCACACATGACTAAGAACCGGGGCAAGTGGTCGACTGGCTCTCTATATGTCTGCCCTCTCAGTGGAAGGTAATTCCTTTTGAATTAACCTTGGGCAGATTTAACTAAACCTATGGGATAAATTTTTGCAGTTACTGCATTACTCCGGTGGAAAAAGCACACGCGCGCGCATGCGTCTTCATTGCAGACGGAAGCGAGCTGCTGGAGCGAGCAGTTGGGCGGGCGCAGGCTCGCGAGTGGACGGCGGGTGCGCGCGATCAGATGCGGGCGCGAGGGAGCGTGGGCGGGTGCGCGCACAATGAACCATCTGTGCGCGCGCGTAGTCAGGCCCAAGTGGGCAAATGCGAGCGCGCCAAAGCGGGCAAATGCAGGCGCGGAGGGGCGGGCGAGATTGAACAAGCGCGCGCATTCCAGTTTAAAGCCCAGATACTGAAAAATAAAAAAATAAAATTAAGAAAAAAAGGGAGAGTATGGAGTAGAGTGAAAAATAAACGGATAGTATGGGAAATTGTTGGAACTACAAGTATATAAATAAACAGATCGAATAGGCATTCGGATGATAGAAGAATGTTAAACAAAAAAAAGAAAACAAATTAAAGAGTATAGGAGTATTGAATAAAAATAAGGGGATAGGATGGGAGAGTGGTGGAATGAGAAGTATAAACGAATGAATTAAAAAAGGAATTAAATGAAAGTATAGTGTTGTAAGAAAAAAAAAAAAAATGAAACAATTTAAAGAGTGTAGGACTATTAAATATAAATAAAGGGATGGGATGGGAGACTGGTGGAATTAGAAGTATAAACAAATGAATTGAAAAGAGGGTTATGAAGAGAATTAAAGGGATAACGATAAACAAATGGAAGAGATAATCAAATTGAAGAAGCATGGGATCAAGAGTCTAAATTGAAGAGGCAACGGATAATAATTAAGCATGACGGGTCAAGATAAGAAAATGCTAGAGTATGAAGTGCTAGAATACGAGCGAGTGCATACAGGCGGGCAAGTGCATACGCGAGCGCGCAACCCCGGGAAGGCCAAAACCATGCTGAGTTCTGAACAATGGAGGTTGCGCGTCGTTGCTCGCGCCCATGCGTCTACGATCGCGATTATTTCGGGCGCCATCATATCAAGCGAGTGGACCTCTGCACAATTCAGAAACACTAAGACCTTGGAATTTTTGCACGCACAAGATTGCGCGCGTGTGCTGCGTGCGAGAGCAGTCGGGCGCGTGCAACGACGGGTGCGTGCAAATGACGAGATGCATTCCGACGGGGGAGAAAAAATTCACTGCTCCGGAGGCAATGCGCGCGCCCGTGGATCGATGGGCGCGAGCAGTTTGCGCGCGAGCAGTTTGCGCGCGCGCGTAGGGGCGCGAACCATTGTTTAGAACAATGAATTTTCGTCAAGAGTGTGCAGAGGCTGGCGTGCCCACGCGCGTGCGCATGCAATACGGGCGGGTGCACGGTTTAAATCCATGTCTTCAATAAATTCAGAGTTTCACATCTAGAACTTGGACCGTTTGATCCATCATACTCTTGAATCCGAACTTGATGGTGACGGGAACAACCGGATCCGTCTCGAGTTTCATGTGGACATTCAATCTCATATTTAAATGACGAACTTAAACGAAATAAAATGGCACGTGAATTATTTTAAGTGTAGAATAAAGTAAGGAAAGAAATAGTCTAGCACGTCCACGGAATATCCATGTAAAAGATTTCTGTATGCACCAGAATTATATAAACATTTATCATACGATGGAAGGGAGATGAGACAACTGATGGAATGAACGACATGTTAAGCAACCAAAAAAACGGGGGACCTATGCAAGGAGAATAAAAGCGTCTTGGAAATCATGAACATCCAAAAAGAAAATTAACATCCATTGTTTGAGTTTAACAGGCATTAAACATATCAATGTAACCCTAAACCAATCTAATTCCGTATTTATATTCCGATATCTTTTTACAAAAACGTAGTCTTCATTCATCGATCTCCACGACATCACGTGCAGAGGAACTTGATCCACCTTCACCGTGTCGTGCAGGAGAGCTTTCCACTGCACTACTTTCTACCCCATCCGCAGCGATGAGTTTCCGCTTGGCAGAACAAGTTCTCTTAGCTGGGCCATCTGCTCCAAGTACTGCTTCCATGAAGTTGGTCTCCCGCATTCGACGGAGCACTTTAAGGGTCTCCGGACTATGTTCCTTGCATAGAAAATCCAAAGCTTCGCCCTTAAACAAGCTTATCCATTCCAATTCCTCCATGTTCAAGGCATTGCGGATGTCGAGTTCCGCTTCGGTCATTTGATGCAGCTCCTTGTGCTGATCCGCAACCTGTTTCCCTCTAGAGTTCCACTTAAACCCAAAAGGATGAGCGCCATATTGGAATGTCTTGTTTTCTTCATCCCAATACCCACCAAGCGTTTGGTAAAAGAAATTCGTCCTTCCCTTGATTTCTTCTTCAGCCCTGCCCCGTGTGACATTCTGGCAAATCCTCACAATCTCCTTAGGATTTGTGTCCCATCTCCAATGGGCGCTCATTAAATTCTTGTGGGTCGCATGCTTTCCCATAAGCCAATTCCAAATCAAGTCCTCACCCCACTTGTATGGATACTCAAGAGTATTTTCCTTATTTTGCTCCCAATTCGTTGGCCTCCAGGTCTCCAAGCCAAACTGCTCATTAAAACGCTTGTGGAAGGGGGACTTACATATTGCACACCATCGACGTATTATGGCATGGGAAATCAACCACAGTGGATGATACATGCATTGACAGGATTCCAATGACCAGCCTCCCTTTGGACCAAATGGATTGGTACAAATGGGACACTTGGTTCCATCCAACACATACTTCTGTGGATTGGGCCTAAGCAATCTTCGCTCTGCATTCTCAGGGATTTTCCCATTCGATAATGCGGTCTTGTACTCCCACCCCAATCGCATCCAATCTATATCCTTACCATTCATCGGTAAGTCGTCATGAAACATATCATCCTCATGTGCCCACGAAGTAAGTCCAAATTCCCTCTTGGAGGTCGTCTTGAGGTAGTCATGGTTAATCTTTTGGAACTCACTGTACATCTGTCTGTGACGGTCAACGTTCAGAATGTATCCAATCTTCCATTAGTAGTATTGTTTGCTCATCTGGATCAGATACATCTTGTTGGTAGCTTGCAATCCGGAGACATTAGGTACAAAGGGGACCATGGGAGGAATCGCTGAGAGCTGAAATGACAAAGAATTGTCTGTCTCTTGAGAACCTACGAAGATGACTTGCTGCTGGGGGGGGTGCATCACTTGACTCGTTGATGCGAATGGGATCATTGGCCTATGGGGAACTCAAACAGGGGTATCTTCCAAGAGACCGTGCGTGGCCGATTCAATGATGGCATTCATTTCAGCCTTGTTCATTCCCGAGCTACCAGGGAGTGGAACCTGGCTTTCCTCAAGTACCCTAATCGGATTCCTCGCAGCTTTAAGTTGCTCAATCTCTTCATTCTGCCTCTGAATAATCTCATTCATCCTATCAGCTCCTTCCACCATGTTCTGGATTGTCTTCTCCATCTCAGCAATTATCACATTTTTTCCGTTGAGCTAATTAAGCAATGTGTCGCCTTGCTTGTCTTGGGCATCATTCCCTATTATTGTAGCCTCCAACTCAGTTGCAAACCTAGCGTCCTCATCTTCACTTACATTGCTCGGGCCCGCAATCTGTGGAATCAATACAAGAGGAGCTACATCAACATTGCTTGGGCCCCCAACGATTGCTGATATTGCTGATCAGCCTGATCAGCAATATCCACCCAAGTAGGATTTGCTGGCGGAGCACGATTCCTCGTCGACAAACACGCAGCCAGAAGAAGGTCCTTCTTTTTGATCCGTATGATTCTGGCTGCAGCCGCCGCTCTTGTTTGCGAATGAGGGAAACGTGTTGGCATACCATCAGAATCACTCTCTTCTATAGAAGAACTCTACCGAAGTGGCACTACTGCACCTCTTTCCTCGGGATCATCCGAGTATGGCCAGTCCACATTTGGAAATGTTAGAACCCCTATAGGTATAGCCATCTCTCGAGGACTCTGACCGATGCCAGGAGTCGACCATATGGTCCTCCTATCCACCTCCCTATGAAGCGCAACCTCGGCATATACCATTCTACAAATAAAGAGAGGAATCTTGTTTCTCTTGTTGATCTCCTCCCAGTATATAACCTGGTACACCTCCAAACATCCTTGACCGAACTGACGGTTCTTGCACCATTTCATGTTCGCCTTGTTTGTAGTACGATTGCGAATATGGCAATGCAACGGGAAATACTTTCCAATGTGGCACCATTCAATGAATTCCTCACACGTAGCTAGAGTCCACGGTTGCAGTGCGACTTCCCACCCTCAAAATGCCAGCTTTGCAGGATTTGTTAGGATGTGAACCTTCTTCCGTTGGTTGTTTCCATGCCTTTCCCGTCCTTCATCCTTTTCCCGTTTCCTCTATTCTGCCGCTGAGGGCGGATTTTGTGGTTGCTGTTCCATCTAAGTGCGAGGTAGATCGTTCTTCAAAGTCTTTCGAAAGCGCAAAATTAAAAGCCTACGATCACCCCAATACCTCAATCACATTAACAAATTATAAACATTTACAAGATTTTCAAATGTATCACACAACCACCATAGAATTTTCAAGAAGAAATGCGAACACGTGTCAATGTGTTGGAATCCACCTGAGTACTAAGCAATCAGCTACCCGGAGGCTGTTGAAGGCAAGGTGCTCAAAGGGGCTGTTGAAGGCAAGGTGCTCAAAGGGAGGGAGTGCCAATTTGGGGGGAGGGGGGGGGGGGGGGGGGGGGGGATCGCCCTTTTATACTCACGAGCGCCAGGGCACGGGCGCGAGCATTTTGCTACGGGCATGAGCAGAGACCCTACGCGTGCGCACGGAAACTGTAGGCAGGGTTTCGGCCGTGTAGGCCTCCGCGCCTGCGCGGGTATCAACGGGCGAGAGCGGATACCATGGCAGGTATGTGACGGGCGCAATCAGATTTTTACGCGTGTGCGTGGGTAGCGACCTGGTCGTCATCAGGCGCAAGCGGGCTTCGTCCGGGTATGGATGGGGCGCGCGCGCTAATATTGCCGCGCGCGCACGGTTATGGATCAGGCGCAATAAAAGTTGTACGTGCGCAATTGCTGGATAGACAGGCACGAGCACTGTTCTAGGACGGGCGCGCTCGTTACCAAAAACGGGCGCCACCACAAACTAGTGCACCGTTAAAAATCAGAAGTAAACAAAAAAGAACTTGCAAACTCAGGGTTAAAAATAAAACTTTATTTATTTTGTAAATATATCACTTCAATATAATGTCAATTACAGTGCCATGCACTCTAGGTGCTGGTCCTCTAGGTCTTTCAAGTGCGTCTCGAAATGGTTTGTTTGAGCACTAGAGACAATATTGGGGACACAAAGTATTGCCATCTCCTTCTTCAGTTCTTTGATGAGATCGCCAATCTCACAGTCAAGTTCTTCGACACTTGCTTGGGTTGCCAACTGCTCTTCAGTGGTTCGAGGCAGCGGCCGTCCATTCTCTACGTAGGCCACCAATTTGTCGCCGCGAGAGATCCAATCCTCGAACAACTCGATCAGTTTCCGGAGTCGCTCCAGCATTGACCAAATAATTGTGTCCGTTCGCTGTGCAGTGCCTGGTTGAGTGGCACCATTCGTTAAACTCATGTACGACTTGATTTGTTGACAATTACATGCGTTAGAATTCATGTTGGCCGGTACAGCAATTGTTATCAAACCCACTGTAACACTAAGCAATCAGCTACCTTCGGGCTGCTGAAGGCCAAATTTACAAAGTGGGGAGGTGCGAATCAAGGAAGGGAGGTGGCATTTTATACTCACGGAGCGACAATGTGGGCGCGCAGAGCCTAGTACGTGCGCGAGCAGATTGATCCTAAGCGCGCACGCTGTTCTTGTAGCAAGGGTACCTAGCGGGTATAGGTACGAGCGCGCATGGGTCTCGGCGGGAGAGTTTCGGGCGTGAGCGGTATGTTACGATCGCGGGCGACCTTGATCAGGCAAGGACAATCGGGCGCGATCACTGCTGATGACGCGTGCGCGCGAGTACAGGCAACGGGCGCGATCAACCCCAACTAACGGGCGCGAGCAGGCGCAGATACGTGCGCGCATGCGACGACGGGCGCCACCCATCGAAAACAGTAGTAAACTCTAAGGACAGTAATTTTACTTGCGCAGGGGAGCTCGTCCGATAAGCGCGTCTGATAGTCAGGTAAAAAAATGTCCGTCACGTCCGTAATGTGATAAGACGACAATTTTATGCCCCGTCCGTCCATTATAATAACCCTGTCCACAGCAACGTGATGACTGGTCTTGCAGATATTACGTGATGTGCTACATTATCATGTACGTGACATACTGGTCAAACAAGCAGTTCGTGGACCGGAGCCAGGAGGTGTGTTGTTCTGCAACGTTGCTAATCTATGAATTGTTTTTTTTATTTTTTTAAACAAATCCTTCAAATCTCACTAGTCTCCGTTATTAATACAAATATCTCATATATTCGGAGAGAAGGAGGTACTGGAGATCAAAGCCGAATTGAAGTCTACAATCTTGAGTGCAATAGTTACTAGGCTTGTCGATGTTTCGGAATGTAAGATAAGCATGGGCTTCCATGACGTAATCACGAGCAAAGTACAAGATGCATTCAAGGTAAAGACAGGAGACGCGTCCCCACCTTGGCGATCAAGGCGCATTCAGGAGAAAACTGGGGCGACGGGGACCTAGGCATAGGACATGGACCAATTCAATACTATAGTTCTTTCAACATTACTCTTTGTCTTTGTACTGTGAATAGATGGACGTCATTTCTTGTTAACTTACAGTGTACTGTTTTGCTGTGATGGTATTGCCCTAAAATAGTAATTTTTTGTGCTGCCCAAGTGGGCTGCACAGTTCTACGGAATTTAGGAATACTCATGGGCCCCACGCGAGGGGTGATTGAGATGACTATATAAGATCTCACCCGTATGGTGTTTGCCCTCTCTTTTACAGCCATTGTTTGGGATCATTTGTGTAAGACTTATATTCTTCTGTTCTTCTATTTTGTTTATCCACTAGGTTATGGAGAAGCTAGAGTTAGAGGTGAAGGAAATCCTGGTGGCAATGGCAGACGTTCAGTGTCCTCCCGCCGGTGACAGGCAAAAGGAGCAGCCTCAAGTAGACTGATCGGGAGTAGGGAGACGGATGCTAGTGTCCCATTGTAATCGCCGAAAAGTACCATCGCAGCAACACAGACAGAGAGGGCTCTCAGTAGTACGTGGTGCAAGTCACAAGGGTGCAACTTTGCAAGTCTTGCCTTTTCCAACACGAGATCAGTTTAAATCTGTTAAGCCCAGCAATACGTATGTTCAACTTTTGAAAGGATCTTCTAGATGGAAGAGTAGAGTGGAGTCTGTAGGGTTGAAGCATTGTAGATGCACCTCTGTGGTGTCATGTATCCACAACACATGAGGTTGTTGTACATATTTCGAAAGAAATATCATTTTTTTGGTAAAATTTATGTACTGCATGTATGGCTACTATTGTTGTTTATTACACGGGAACTCCTTCATGTCCAATGCAGTAATAGGGCAACAACGTAGTAGACTTAGTATAGAATACTCTAATGTTTATATATCAAATGGTAAGGACGAACCCTGTTATACAGTATGCCTAACAGGCAAACGAGAAACACTAAAGCATACAGAAAGAAATAGCTTATAAGGAGCACTACATAATCAAGGCTCCACATTACCTTCATTACACATGTTTTGATCAATAACTCTCAACATCACATAGGTTGCGGGAAAGAGAAATATCCTGCCAGACCAAATACTACACCCTGGATCGTTTACCGGATTTTGGTGTTTCAAAGCGGCCTGGTTTTCTCTTTAAGGCCCAGTCCCCACCTCCAAGTGCGAATGCCGCAGGGAAATCCTTACTGTCGAGACGAACTACTTAACAAGCTATCATCCTTTTGTACTTCCCCCTTATGTTTTTTAAGTCCGACACCAAATGAAGCTGTAGTGCAGTGTGATGTGCAGCAGTACATAGAAGGTCCTTGAGAACAACCTCTGGGCTGTCCTGTGTGAGTGGTCGTTGGGCCAGCGGTGCAGTGTTGTATTGCATCTCCGCACTGCTTAGAAAAATAGGGTTCTTTGCACTACCAATACTTGGCCCTATTACAGATGAAGCACTAGAACAGTTGTCTGATTATGCACCGCTCACTTCCTCATCGTCTTCCTGGGGCATAGATTCAAAACACTGAGCTAATGGGATTGTCCTTTGTACTCCACACTTTGATCTTGCCTCCCGAAGGATAAGGCCCTCCTCAATGTCAAAATATTTCATGACAAAACACTTCATCACATGCTTACACATTGTGCCTTGTTCTCCAAGAAAAAAATCACACTGAGCCCATTCAGTATCAGGTTCATAAACAGTATGTACCTGGGGATAATTGTTCACTAAGACAACAAAGGCAATTTCCTCCCCCTTTAGATTCAAGCTAACGTAGTCATCTGGAATTTCTTGGGCGGCCAATATGGCACTACATATGATAATCTCTTGCTTCCTGTAGCGAATGAATCCGTACTCCTTTAACACCCTGAAGTACCAGTAGTGCCCAATCACTACACGCTGCAAATCATGAGCAGTCCAATCCATTTGCCGCCCCATAAATCGTTGCTTCTCCAGGTAAAGGATGAACTTTAGATTAGCGTGGTATGACTCTATAGCAGCGTTTGTGTTCTGTCCTGCATGAGGAATATTTGACTGTGGCCAGAGCTGTCTACAGTCCAGCAAGACAATGAATAAGTCAGCATCAAAGGACAAAGCAAGACAAGACAGAGAAAACCAATAATCATATATGAAACAACCTATTGATTTAGACTTCGAACTCTTCTAATAACTTACTGTTAGACATTAATTTCGGCTTGGGCATTGTCAACAATAATAGGAGAAGGCTCCCAGGAAGGTAGTTTCTTGGTGATTTTGTCCTTCAAGGCCTGTGGTATAGGATTTAGATGTTCTTCTTTTGCTGAAGAAGAGAAGAAGTACGGTACAGGTATCCCGCCTCTCCATTCGTCAAACACCATCACGGTGTATAGAGGATACTGCACAACATATTTGCAAGAGTTAGTAACAGTGGATGGCTTGTAGTGCAACCCAAACAATGGAGATATGCTTAGGCGTAGTCCACGAACGTTTAACCACTCTACACTTCACATGTTTACTATAAGGTCACAGAACCTCCTTAGCACGAGCTTTCAAAACAAAACACAAAACATCAACTGAGATTGTCTTACCCTTGAGTGGCTTGTGCCAAAGGTAGCATCAATTGCAAGGGTATCTTTATTCCCAAACTTCAGCAACATTTCAAACTGCCATTCAGTTTGAAATCCGAGTGCAAAGGGGTTGTTCTGCTGCTCTATGATATTCATGACGATCAAGTTGTGCTCCTGATAAAACAAAACACGTTACCCAGTACATACGGACATTCTGAAAGGCGAGCTCCATGATGTGCGCCTTGTGTTGTACCATTACCTGAGTTGGTGTTAAGTCATAATCTATCAATTCAGTAAGCTCACTCTTCTTCTCATCAGAAAGACATGTGCCTATAGAATGTTTGAAACTAGCCACTGCCACACTGTGACACTGGTTCCCATTGCTCTTCACATGTTCGGTTATCTTGTATACAAGCTGACACAAGCTTTTATCCATGTAGTTCTGCTTTGCAATGAAGGTCCGCAAGCACCCCCTCTTCATCGAGGTTCTAGCCTCCTTCTGACCAATGCGAGTCTTCTGATTGCATGTCTTTCTGTCAGAGGACATGACATCATAAGCCGCCATGGGCTTCTTCCCTCGCTTCTTCTTTTGTAATACACTATCTATTGTCTTCTTCCTCTTCAATTGCTTTGCTTGTAGGAGATCCTTCAGGTCCTTGATGAAGACAGAGGAGTCATCAGCAAGACAGTAGTTACAATTGAACCTGTGCAATGTATTGCAGAACAACATTTAGAATTAGAAGGTACTGCAAGTAAATTTAGACAGGAGGTTTTGATTCATTTTTAATATGAGAATGTGCCCCAAACCATATGAACAGACATTAGGGATTTATAACCTAATAACCTTAGTTGCGCTATTTGCTCGGGGGATATTCAGAGAGCTTGGTGCCCTCTTCCTCTATGTCTCCTTCATGAACTAGCACGGGAAATTTTTATCCATATCTTCTCCGGTTTTGAAGTCCTCCAATCTGCTCCATAGAATTACGGCAACCTCGTGTAAAAAGTATTGTCCTGCACTTTGAGTTCAAATAGGCTCCCAAGCAATGTCATCTTTGCAGAACGGTCCAGGTGGTGGAGTCTGCTTGAATTTCCTCAATTTCTTTAGAAGCTCCTTCTCGCGCTCTGGTCCCTAGTAAGAGAACTCTTTGGTGTCCCTAGCATCAACAAGTACAATCAGTGGTGCCTTTGCTGAGCATGTACGGAATTTCCTCTTGCAAACTGCAGGCCTTGCAAATCGCCGTTTTGGTGATGCTGCAGAAACGGCCTTTGCCTTTGGAGCACCATGAGCCCCTACAACTTTCTTCAAAGCACCATCGGTAGGAAGACCTTTTCCTACATTCTCTGACTTTGTCCCACACTCCGGAGTTGCATGTTCTGAAGGGCCTTGAATCTCAGCCACATTGACCTTCGTACTCTTACGATTTGCAGCCTTTGATGTTGGAAGCTGATCACACCTGACATCAGCTGCGTTTCCACATTCTCCCCTAGCGTTCCCCTTACCCAGCTCTACATCAGTATAGGTCTCAGAAGCAGAAGAATGTTCTGGCAAGTTTACTTCAAGGTCTACACAGTTTTCTTTCATTCTAGTACGTAAAGAACGGAGTCTCTCAATAACATCATCAGTTCCAGAGGATGGCAAAGAGGACTCATCACTAACAAACTTCCACCCCCACTGAACCACCACGACCAGCAGAGTTCTAGAATTTCAGGTGATTTGGGAAATCCTTGGAGAATGTGTTATCATTCGTTGTGACATCAATGTACTGTGGACCCTCATAGAGGTCCACTACTGAGCTCGAGGAATACATATATCCAGCATCATTCAAATTAAACGTGGAATCACTGCTGTACTCAGAACATAAATCAACAAATGATGGACCAACTTCTCCATTCCTCAACGGCCTACTAATCTGAATTCGATCCTCCCTAGACTTTCCACTCCCTACTTCTCCAGTTTCATTGCGATGTTTCTCAATTGTCAGTTCAACAAATGCCACACCTAGTTCATATGGACTTCGTGTCACTACTTCATGGAAATGCGTAAGGACAATGCAACAATCCGAGTCATCACTGACCGGATCATCAGATGGGGCCATTTTTGAGAACTACGTAGTAAGCCAACCCTACACCACAGAATAAAAGGCAAGACGAGCAATTCACTCACACGAAACAAAGAAACCTAAACCACATCAGTTCCTCTTTGATTCCCTTCCATTGCACACGGTCATTGCAAGACGAAATACACCTTTTAACCCCTAAATGCCCAAGGGTGTTTTTCATCAAAACTGCCTGAAAACAGCCCCTCTTCAAAGCAAGGTGGATTTTGCAAACTTGGGATTTTAATTAGTACATCTAACCGTAAGATATTGCAGCTAACTCCTATGTATACATGTCCACCAAATCTTACACAATCATTCCTCACCAATTGCCAGATCATAACGTTCAAAGTTGAAAAACAAGTTTTTTTTCCTGCGCAAAAAGGGATCAGTAGAGTTTTGGAGGCCCAAATAACCATTTTTTTGCATTATGGATTTTCGCGGTTTTGATGCACGTCAAAGAAGACTAAGTTAGCTTATTGTGTTAAAAAAATCATATTCAAAAAGTTGTGGAAGGTTGCCAAACAAATCATTTTCCCCTTGGGGGTAAACTGAAATTTACAAACAAAGGCCGTTTTTTGACAATAAAAATAGCATATGCAAAAAAAATGGATTGAAAATCGTAACAGTGGGAACATGCTCTACTGCGTTCTCTATACATAGAAATTTTTATTTTTGAAAAATATAAATATCTCAATTTTTGGTGGAATTTCAAAGTTTCGGCTTTGGGCAGATTTTGGCAGATTTTGGCAATTTTGGGCAGTTTTGGGCAGTTTTGGGCAGAATTTGCTGCATTGACAGTGGCTGCGAGCTTGCTCAAAGTTTGGCTGAATGCAGCTTTTGACACTCAAAACCCTATAACTTTTTGTCAGTATGTTTAAAAGTAAAAAATAAAATTCCTAAGCCTCTTCAAAATGCCTACCTAAATTACTTTTTTTAAAGATTTAGGAATTAAATTGGAATTCTAGGAACCTGCCCAAATTTAAAAAATTCCCATTCCGGGACAATGGGCCTTTAGGGGTTAAGCAAAACATGTGTTTGGTGCAATAGAAACCCTAAGCCACATCCTCCCTAAACCTAATACCAAAAGGAACCCTAATTTCCGGATTCTCGTAAAACAACAAGTAGTCTGCACTGCATGATGGGGAGCAATGTCCGGGGAGTACCGGCAGTTAGTTACAAACTAGCCGGTTACTTTTGAAAATTTCCGATTGAGATTTATAAGTTTAGGCAAGGGTTCCGGTTGAAAAAAATAATTTTCGGAAATGGAACCGGAGGAAAAAATGAAGTGTCGGCTTTTTGGCCGGTCACATGGTGAATATGGAGGAAAATTACCGATTCAATTTTTTTTTATTCGGCGGGTAGCCGACTAGGTTTAGACTTTGTAGGAAATTTTTATTATGGGGGATGATTCAATACAGTCAAACCTCGATAAGTGTTAAAACTCTATATGTGTTATGGAGATTTTTGCTCCTTTAAAATTAAGACTAGTAAGTGTTATGTGTTAAGTGTTATGTAATGTTATGCTCCTAATTTTACCTCGATAAGTGATAAGTGTCTAAAAAGGAACTTTTGTAAGAACCATAGTTTGAAGAGAGATAACTTTGAGGTCAAGCAGTAGTTTATAGTTTCCATTTTAGAAACAAATTGATTGGTACATGTATTATTAAGATCATAAAGTAAAAGATCATATATTTTAAGTTCATAAAGTAAAAGATAAAGTAAAATATAAATTAAAAGATAAGTCGATAAAGTAAAATATAAGTTTATAAAGTAAAAGATAAGTGTTACTATTCCTCAAGTGATAACAAAAAGTATGCTCGCGACCGTTAACACTTATCAAGGTTTGACTGTAGTCCTCAATTCAAATGACTTTGGCACCCCAGGTCACCGGAATGGGCACCCCAGGTCACAGGCTCCTGCACCCCAGGTCACTAGCTTCGGCACCCCAGGTCACCGGATTGGGCACCCCAGGTCACTGGCTCAAGCACCCCAGGTCACTGGCTCAGGCACCCCAGGTCACTTGCTCGAGCACCCCAGGTCAACCGCTTGAGAATCCTTAGTTGTTGAATTGAGAATTAAGAATCTGAATTCATAATAATTTTGAATCCTGCTTCAAAAAAAATAAAAATAAAAATAAAAAATAAAAAAATTTTGAATCCAAAATCCAAATACCCAATCATCACGATCACCACCTCAGATCTCATCGATGATCGAACGGTTTAGAATTGGGGGGCGGCTTTAGGGCTGCGGGTGTGACTGTGTGATGATCACAGCAGTGACCGGGACGGCGATGGGATTGCCGCCACCCACCCACCCACTCCAGTCACCACCATCACGAAGTCAGGGTTTTTCACTGGCGGCGCTTCGTTAACTTCGTTTGATCTCCGTGGTTGCACTACAGCACAGCAGCAGGGTTTTGTATCCAACTCGTGATCGCAACAGCCGCTTGTGTGGGGAAAACAAGATCGCTTCATTCGCTTGTGTGGGGAAAACGAGATCGGGGTAAAGGTACTCGACTACTCTTGATCTCTTGTGTTCGCTGCTCCTGATCGCTTGTGTTCGGCTTGTCTTCGGCCGTGATCGCTTGTGTTCGTTTGTAATTGTACTCATGATCGATTGTGTTCGCTGTATTGCTAATTGCTCCTCGAGCTTCACTCTCCACTTACCGCACCTTATTCACTGCCTGCTGCCCCTGTTGTGATTGCGTGACTTGTTCCGAGTTCTTTTGCGTGACTTGTTCCGAGCTGTGGTTGCGTGGGTTTAGTTGCATTGAGATCAGGGGTCATGGCGAAACGGCAGAGATCATTGACGTCCCATTATTTCTCACGGTCCAAGGATGTGGATGTCATTGAGATTGCATCCTCGGGGTCTGAGAATGACTCTTCTCCCGAAAGTTGTCATTCGGCAATGGATCGACCTCCTCCTTCGGATGCTCAGATTGCTCAAAGTTTGTGGAAGGAACAGTGGGCCGTTCAGTTCGAATGGCTGCACTTTGCCGCCGATGTTGGGAGGGTGCTCTGCAAGGTGTGCAGGGAGAAAGGCGGACGGTTAGCGTACGCCAAAGACGGCTCCAAGAACTTCAAGGTGAGCGCTTTCCAAGACCACTCCCGCTCCATCGAACACAGACGACTTGCCTGGGCCATGAATAGCGGCGGGAAGGTGATGGAGAAGGTGATCGTCAGCGGGCAGAAAGCATGCGACTCGGCTGTGGCTTCTCTGGTGAAGGCTGCGTACTTTTTGGGGAAGCAATCCTTACCTTACTCTAAGTTCCCTTCTTTATGCAAATTGCTCGTTAGTGTGAATGCCCCGATGACCTTATCTTTGTATCAAGATGAGAAGTCATGTGCGAATATAATGGCTTGCATTTCAGTTGTAATCCAGAAGCAGGTACTCAATCGTGTTCGGAATTCTTCTTTCTACGGTATAATGGTTGACGAGTCCACCAATATCAGCGTCACAGGGCACCTGGTGGTTTTCGGCACCATCGTTGAGGAGGGACTGCCGGTGACCTTGTTCTTGGGGTTACTGCCGGTCGACGGAGGAAAAGATGCTGCTGTGATCTATGAAGCGCTCATTTCACAGCTGCGCGCTTGGGGTTTAGATTTGCGGAAGTTCTTGGGATTCGGCAGTGACGGAGCAGCGACGATGACTGGCTGCCACACTGGAATGGCCACACGCATCAAGAAGGAGGTAAACCCGTACCTGCTTGCCACCCATTGCGTAGCACACCGCACCAACTTGGCGGCACTCGATGCAGCGAAGGCGCCCAACTGCAAGGTAATTTCAGGTGAAATTGACAGCCTCTTGAATTCGATTTCTTCTTTTTTTCACAAGTCGAGTAAGCGTAAGCACGCACTTACAGCCTTGCAGGACGAGCTCTTCGATGCCAAAAAGTCCATGAAACGCTATCATAAGATTCGGTGGTTGAGTCGTTGGCAGTCTGTGAGCACCTTGTGTGATTCTTTGGAGTCGGTCTTGGTTTATTTTCGTGATGCTGATGATGGTCAGGGAGCGTCTATCTTGGAGAGGTTGTCCCAATTTAAAATCATCTACATTTTGTTCTTTCTTGCAGACATATTGCATTGTCTAGCTATGTTGTCTAAAGTCTTCCAGTGCAAATTCGTGGATGTCACTTCTATAGGTAGCATTGTGCGCACAGAAATTGCCCAAATCCGAATGCTTTTTCTTGTGGAAACTACAGATTTGAACGCTGCAACTTTTAGCGAGAGTACTGGTTACCACATCCTCCCTGAGTATGGGCCTTTCGGGGGGTATATGCGTAAGCTGTCGAGCCAGATTAGAGGCAATATGTTTCACGATGTGGCAATGTGTAGGTCCCGACTGGGAACAGACTTGGAAGAAGCGCTGGCATTCCAGCAAGCATTTGCGGAGGCAGTTTGCGCAGGTCTCGATGCTCGTTTCAAGGACAATGATGTGCTTTCGTGTTTTAAAATTCTGAACCCCTCTAATATGCCGTCTAAGCAAGTGGGTCTGCAGAATTGGGGGGTTTCCGAATTAGACAGGTTGCTCGAATTGTATGGAGAGGACCGGTCCCATTCAGGTTCTTCCTTCCCCCCCTTCCTTGACGTGCAGGATTGTAAGCGTGAATTTCTGTCTTTTAAGTTGCAGTGCACGACGGAATGGGGAGATAAAAACTTTCGTGATTTGTGGGGTATGATCACATGGAATCATGCCCTACAAACACGATACCCAAACTTGCTTGTTTTGGCTGAGATTGCTAGAGTGCAGTGTGTGTCCACCGCTACCTGTGAGAGAGCTTTCAGTATACAGAATTTAATCAAAACTCGTGTTAGAAACAAATTGGGAAGTAAAAACCTGGATTGTTTGCTTAGAGTTGCCTTGGAGGGACCGGATGAGGAGTATGATGGTGTAATTGCAGATGCTATCTCCTTGTGGAAGAGTGAAACAAAGTATAAGTTCCTGTATGCTAACCCGGCTAGTTACTTGTCTAATTCCTCCCCGGGTTCTAGTGTAAGCAATGAATAAATATGTATGAATTACATTCTTGTAAATGTTCTGTGGGCATGTCGTACTAACAAGCCTCCCAAAAATGCACGGATCCTCTTTTGGGTCTTTGCATTTTAGGAAGGCTAAATCCCTGGCCCTAAATTGGTAGGGGCACTGCCAGGTTCGAATCCTGCCAGGGATACAGCTATGTGCTAAGGAAAAGATCAAAAAAATAAACGAAACCGAATGAAATTATGATTTGAAGGAAATTTTCCGATTGGACTTTTAGAATGGCGGAAATGCCACCGGTAGAGCAATTAACTTCTAGGAAATTAACTGGGCAGTTTCGCAACTTCCCGGCACACTTCCGGGCAATTTTGAAGAAAACCGAGGTGTCTGAAATTATCACGGAAATCTACTGGATGGCTCACAGAACTCCCCGGACTCTGATGGGGAGAGACCTCTAGATCCAGATACTCCTATTCTTAGAATAATGTCAAAATTATCCATTTTCTAAAGTGGAGTTCAAATTCTCAGATCCAGATTAGTTGGCAGCACAAAAACTTATGGGACCCGCCATTCATAATACTCCATTGCAAGACAAGCCATGGCTGGAATAACAAAGCCCAACTAAATGGCAATGAACCTCAAGGCTGGGAAAGACAGCTCGCTCAGCCATCGCAGGTGAACTTTATGAAGGCCAGGTTCCACAATAAAACCGGGATGGTCATGGAGAGAAGCCTGTACCGGGCAGCCCCTACCTGCCCAGAATGTGCCAAATGTCGACTTCGTTGGGGGTAGTTAGTGCGACCCCATGTAAATAATGAATTCATAGTTCCATATAATCCAAAAAATGATATTAAAGAAAATTTTCATCCATGCAACTGGAAAGCCACTAAGTTGTCGACTTTGCCAAATCTGTAAGGGTGTCCACTACTTCCATCAGAAAACTGCTGACTAGCATCTACAACATCCTGCTTCGAGGTGCTGATGCTTTACCAGACACCTCTACAACATCCTGCTTCGAGGTGCTGATGCTTTACCAGACACCTCTACAACATCCTGCTTCGAGGTGCTGATGCTTTACCAGACACCTCGCCTGTTTGAGGGATTTAGACGAGCAGGAGTACCTCACAACTTGTGCTGTCATCCCAGAATAAATATAGCTTGAAATCGTCCATAGTGTCACGTCCAAGAGGATTGGCCGCCACCTAGAGGAATTCTAGAGCAGAGGACAGCAGAGAATGACACCAAAGGGCAGCGCTGGAAATCAAGAGTCTGCAGCGGAAACAAGTCCCACTCGTCAGTATGCTCTGCAAGATCTTCCAACCAGCAATAAAACATCCCTTTCCAACCCTGCTTGAGAAGACGGAAAGAAACCGAGCCTTTACCGGAATTGCTAGTAGTAAGCCTTCAGCACTCACAAGTACAGGAAGTCCTCGCAACACAGGTTTCGGAATACATCGAAGGATAGCTAAAGCTCGTTGAGCCTTCGAAGTCACATAACCGCCACAATAAATAGGTTTGACCTTCGGATTCTTACGAGGACGAGGTTTTCTACTTGTATCCCTCTTCAGGGGAGATTTAGCCAATTCCAGCTGCATTTCCTGTCTTTTCTCTTCATCGGCACCGTATAGGTCACTTTCAAATCGATAAACACACCAGCTGGAAACCTTATCATCAACTTTTGTCTTGAAAGAGATCTTCAGAGCGTTTTGAAGATGGTCAAAATCTGTATCCTCGTAATGTCGGACCCACGCAGCCGGCTTGTCTCTCAAAAGACAGCACCGACCTCTTTGATCACCGCTCAAAGTCATGTATTGTACTTCGTTCAACTTGGCAGGTATTGCTTTGGGCTCCCATGAAACCAAGAACCTACTCATAAAGAAACAGGTGTGTCCTAACGGAAGCATCTGTTTAGGATTATCCATTCCATATATCAACTGGTTATTCGGCGGTTCGCTTTTCTTACAGTCTTCAATGGTTTTACCCATAGTCTCAGCAATCTCCTTTTTCAATAATTCCAATAAAGCAGCGACCCCATCCGACACTAGCCCAAGCTTTCTCCCTTGCTCCAACACGCTTGGTGCCCCGCTCCTAGCATCTAGAATGAGTTTCTTGCCATCATTATAATAGGCCGCGTCTTCAGAATTTAGACCTCCTAAATCCCGTTTCTTAGAGGCTAAAACTGGACCTGATTCCCACGATATCAAATCCGATCCCAATGCAGGTGTTGGCGATTCAGGAGACAAGCACACCATGACCCTGGAACCCTTGGACCCTGGGGCAGGAGACACATGGCAACCTGCTAACGTGAAAGCTTCCTGCACATCGATCACAATATCCTGTCAGCGGGAGCCTCATGTGTATCAATGCTGGACCCAATGATCGTCCAGGATGGAAATGGCATCACAATACATCACATCACATCACATAAGAATGCAAATGGCACGAAGAAAGAGTTTGAGCAAAAAAAACAAATTCTGCTCTATATCATCATTTGAGCAGATAACACTTCTGAATGCAGAAATATTAATATGAAGCTAAGAGCTAGATAACAGATCGTTTCAATCTGTACCTTGACAGGGGGCTGACGTAGTTTATCCATCAAAATCTTCAGTGCTTTACCACGAGGCGGCTTCTCTCTCTGTGCTACGAACTAAGGCCCTTGCCCAAGAAGACAACATATCAGCATTTAAACCATGACCTCTGAGGGCACGGGTTTACAACGAAAACGGACACTTCTTGCATATGGAGCATAAACGCAGATAAAACCGAACGCCATAGGGATGAGAAGCTTCATTCTACACCTAAACAGAGTGCTAATGAAATTTGCTACCGAAAGTCTGTAAAAGATATAAGATGTAGGATAAAAAGAACCTGCCTGCAGAACGGCCACCAAGACTCTGCCAAGAACTGCATCGCTTACACTACTAGATGCAAGGATGTCCGTATGAATAGCAACATACGCAAAATCCTGCGCATTGAAAGCATCAAACAGAGTTGACCTTCCTAAATGACTACAACCAGTTTTGAATGCCAGAATTCAAGCGCTACGCTTAATGAAAACACAGACAGAATTGAAAAAAATAAAATTTGATCGATTATGGCGCATAAGCATTCAGAACATGGGAAACTTGAGATCAGAAGCCACAAAAAGGGAGCTAGAAGTTTACCTTAGAGAGCGTAACAGTCTTGGCCAGGATGTCGTCTCTCTCCTTGTCAAGCACTGCCCGTGTCTGCCTACAGGCAGCTATCAAATGATGAATTTCCCGCCTTGCATCATCTGTAAGCAACAAAATAAGGAAGGGTAATGACAATCATGTCTGACAAACAAGAAAGGAAAAAGAAATGAACAGTATGACCCACCCCAATACAGAATTAGATTTGACTCCGAATCAAACCTCCCAGCTCACCATAAAGAGGATCTGCAAGAACCTGGCGGATGCGATTACGGGCAAATATGCGGCTCGAGTTCGAAGGATCTTCAACCCATTGTTGTCCTGCATTCTTGCATACCTAATAATAATTGCAAAGACAAGAGCCCTTCTCACTTATATCAATGAAATTCTCTATAAAACCAAAAAAGCGGGGTTCATGTAGATACGATCTATCCAGAATCGCAGGGCTTGTAAACTTGAACAATTTCCTTATAAAAGAAACAAGCCTTGAGAGAAGCTAGCCAGATATGTTATATATAATTTTAAGGGGTGGCGGGGGAGATATGTTACAGGGGTGGCAGGGGAGCCGCTCGGCCCCCGCCCATTTTAACGGAAAGCCTACATATCCTGAACAATTCATATATTATAGTATATCATATAGATGCGTGCACACTCGGACTACCTAAGCAACCTATAAAACATCCAATCCATACACTAACAATTAATTACAAGCACGGAACTGCCTCCACTTACATGCTTTAAAAGAAAGGTTTAATTAATGAAAGAACTGAATAAAAATTCTTACAATTATACTAATATTACGATGAATGATATTTTAGTTACAAAGTTAAAAAAAATAAAAAAAATAAAAAAACGGCACATAATTTAGATGAACAGTCTGGATTAGAGGCTGATTCACTATCGCAGCCTAATTTACAAGCTGATTCACACTCCTGTTTACAGTCTACCACACAGTTTGGAATGAACCTGACAATTAAATTTTGGGAATTTTACGGAAATCTCACAACAACAAATATTTTTACTGCCATCATAAGTCATTACTGTAGCTACAGATCCAGGACTTTTTCTCCAGAAACTCCAGCTTCGTAAGATTTGCGATAAGTGCACACCTTAACCAATTTTGGACTCAGGGACTGTCAGATTTCTGAACTTGTTAGCTCATGCTTAAGCTGTTGATTTGTCATGTGAGCATTCAAATATATATAACACTGTGAAATAGGATGATCGGACGTACTGTGTATAGGTCTTGCTTAGAAAATTGAAGCAATGGTCTCACTAATAGCACATAGGTTTGACTCATTGATGTTGGCCGCCGAGAGTAGAAGTGAGACACAAAGGCCATCCCCGCTAAGCCTATGATTCCACTCTTGCGTGCCAACCTCATCAGGAAGAGCTCTGCCTGATGAAGATCATCAACTATAAAAATGTCAAGAGTGCTTAAATTCTCTCTGAAGAATCAGCTGATAAGAGAACTTGAAATCAGGGGATATCCCTCGAAGGACAGTAGAGTTATTTGTTAACGCATCTGGTATTTGACTTAGATGCCATGAGTTCTAATTGAAAATAATCTTATTTACTCATTCTAAATAGTTAATCTACATGGAAAGCTTGGTAGTCTCTAGACTCAAGAAAAATAAGCTTCAAGGATGCATGACGACAAAACTAGTTTTCTTTGAGTTTAGAGTATACAGACCACCGAGAGCCCGTACACACCAAGTTATAGTGAGACCGATGACTCTTCCTCTTCCATACCTACGACTATTCAAAGTAAAAAATTATGATAAGCTAAAGCAAAACTCATGGTATCTTTCAAAACCTCATTGTGACTTTTAAGGATAAATATATAGAGGCATCCTTGAATGAAAACTCACAAAAGCAACAAAACAACGTCCGATTAACCACCTGGTCATCGGCATGGTGTCCAGTAAGTAAAGTACTGACGTCATGTTTCCAGCAAGTCTGCTCCATAAGAGAATATCTGCAGTAGACGCTCAATGAAAGTTAGAATGCGAGAGCCAAAACACGGCAACAAAAAGCATTCGTTCAGAAAAGGACAGAGCCCCTGCTTCACATGATTCGAGAATGATTTACAGACATTATGCTACAAAGGTAAGGAAAAGAACCTTGCATTACGAGCTGCCTCTTGAAGATGTCCAGAATCAGGCCTTCCATTCAGCCATTCACATTTAAGAATATGACAATCCATACCTGCAGCAATAATAACCATGCTCAATGTTCTACACCCTAACTTCATTGCGCGCTCCCTAGAACAGGATCTAAATTATCCACCATTGCACCCAGATTAACTACACTAAGCCACTAAATACAAAACCCAACATGATCGAACCTAAACCCTAAACCCTGATGCTGCAGGCGAACAAACATTTCTTCAAAGCGTTTGTACCTTAATTATTTTTGAAATTCTGTGCGATCAAAGACAGGACTATAAAAACGGCAGTGAAATTTCAAGATGCTAAGATCGCCGTGGTGCGTACTAACCAAGATTCGAGACCCATCGCTGTACTTGCAGAGCCTCTGCAGCACTCTCCGGACGCAGGCCATGGTCGACCACAATGCCTGTCGGCTTCTCAGCATAGACACCAGAGTCCCGAAACCCCTGCCACCATTGCTTCGCCAGCAAACATAGTGCCATACTGTCCGGACCTCCGGACACAGCAATCGCTACAATCCATTGCTTCCAACAGTCAACTCACAATCACGCTCCACTTCAAGTTAAACACCGTCTCTCTCATTCCCTCAGAACGATCAATTTCAGTTCCGAATCTCAATTCCTTTCATCCTCCACAGGAAACAAAACCATAGGAATTCGACCCGACTGAAAACTCGACACATTCCTCAAGAACATCCAAATCCTTAGCCATAATCAAGTAAACCACAGACCAGAACTTACCAATGCGATCCAGAGGTTGTATTCCAGCCGCCGCCATCCGACTCGCAAAGACGGTAGGGATGTCCAAAGACACATCAACCGGTTCCTGCGACCCCACCGCGAAATCCTCCTCCGATGACAGAAGCACCATCTTGCCTTCACCTCAACAGGACACAATCAACTCACGCTCTCTCCTGCACCTAGCAACAGCAAGTGCACACCACACCCATACCCTAATTTCAAAAACCTGAAACGCATCCAACAAAAACTCACCAAAAGGAACCTCGACTGCGCCTGTCCCACATCCACAAGGTATACTACAGAGGCTCCTACATCGATGATGGATCCTCGAATGTCGACAAAGTTTGAAGATGCAACCCAACGTTGAAAAGAAAATCAGCAATACAAAAATTAAGAGAGCTGAATTGGCAGGAAATAATCGCAAGTTAATGAGACTGAAAAACGGTTCAGGGCTTACAGCAAGCTGATGAGTATGTGTACATGTGTATGTAGGCAGCTGCGGAGGCCTGCTTATGGAGTCTGGGTTTGACGAGAAGGTTGATGAAATGAGTAAGGGCACTGAGAAGTTAACAAGATGTGTAAATTAGTAGGCACCGAAAGAGTACCAGTTTAGGCGAGGTGTTTCTGGAGGCGAGCAAATCAAGTTACCTCTCCAGAGAACGATCATCCGGTAAAGGAGTTTCTGGGTGTGATTGTGGGGCATGGTTCGGTGCACCGGAGAATGAGGGGGATGTACCCGAAGCGTCGTTACAATGAGACTGCACTCTACCTGATTCGAACTATGCTAAGTCATAAGGGCCGGTTTAAACTTAGGGGCCGGGCCAATTCAGCCCCCTGAGGGCTGAAATCCTCAATCGTGATTGGCCGAGAGGAAAAAATCGGCCCCAACCCCTTTACACCTAGTCCTCGGGCCAAGTTGGTGGCAGAATTTTTTTAATCAAGAAATGCAAGGTCTGACATGGCCCGAGCTCGGTGAATTGGGTGCACTGAGAATGGAAGGCCAACCCTTGGCCTCGGGGCCAATGTTAGAGTTTAATTAAAAAAATATTTCACAATAAAAAATCCTTTCTCCTCAACCAATCACAACAATTCCCTCAGTTCCAGGGTATTGAGCCCACCACCTCATAGCTACGAGGAAGGAGCCTAGGACAGTCTCGTCCACCATATCCTTCTTTGCTCCTACATGTTTACTATCAATTATTGATTGTTTTTCTAGATTTATTGGATTGGCCCGGCTTCTTAACCCGAAGGTCATTACATAAGGGAAAATTGGCCCTTGTTCTAATCTTATTATAATGGGGACTTGAGGCCGGCCCCAACCCAAAAATGGGCTGAAATTTCAAGCAATTGGCCTCAAAAAAAATTGGCCCGGCCCCTAGGTGTAAATTGGCCCTAAGCCTGTGATGAGGATTAATAGCGTCACAAGAGTATAATCTTGGGAGGAGACATAAGGAAATTCCATGCATGTACAACATAATATCCTTCAAGAATAAATGAAACTCCTCGAGTGCCGCGGGAGATTAAAAATAAATTAAAGTGGTAGCTTGGGACTTCAAAACAAAAATTGAAGATAAGTTGACACTGGAATTATATCTCTGGAGGTATCAAAAATGAGTGCAAAATTGGCGATACATGATTAAAACTTAAAACCAATTTAACTAAATACTGAAAGTTTCTAACCAAATGCTTTAGAGAAATTAGAGAGTGATCTGATCTTGCACAACCAACACACACCCTTCGATGCCCTAATGAGAAACTAAGTAAAACAAGCACCAAACATGATACATGCGAAAATCAAGCACCAAAACATGGTGAAGTAAAACATGGGAAAGTTAAATGTTCAAACTAGTATGCCATCGCTTAGGCCCTGCACACACAGTTCACCACAAGTTACACAAGCATCAAAGCATCATTCATACATCATGGCAAACATGGACATTCAACTTAGCCAAGCGTGTACAACAAACCTAAAGTAAATTCACACAACCATGTCAATAAGAAATTGAAGCATTTCATGATCTCACCAACAAATTTGATACATTAACATGAACATGTACACAACAGCTGAAGAATTGTGGTGATGATCTCTCACTAGTGCCTTGCTCAGATCAAAGCTACTAATTAAGTGATTCACCTCACCAACAACAAAGCTGAGCGGCCTTCTAATGTCTCCACAATTCTCGAAACCATGCTAGAATTCACATGAAACTAGAAAACGGAACTGAAAACTATACATGAGCCAAGGTTTGTGGCAGGGGATACTTGAGCCCTATCCCTTGCCCCCTATTTCCTACCACAAACCATTGGTCAAAGACTTTCTGGTAAGGAATTTTCTCCAAGATCAAAATCCATTGAGAGTACATGCCTACAACCACTTGCAGGTGTTCATTCAGACTAGCCCGAAGCTTTGATTTCCGAAACGCAACTGAATAGAACAACTGATTGTCCTCAACAAATACCAGAACGTGGATGACCGCGATTTGTGCAAGTTTGATAAACTCCAAGAAGTTATGAGTAAGATGGTTGTTCCCATCTAACACTCACCACACTTTTGTCAAAGGATTGACATCTAGGAGTAGGAGCAGAGCTGAGCGGGCATTGCTCCTCATGCAAGTCTTGAAACGACCGTGTTGGGACATGATTTTGTAGCGGTCGATGATTGTAGGGACAAGCACCTTATCATCTCCCTTGCCGACAATTTTCTTGTGACCGTAAGTGTCCATAAGCACCCCAAGATGCTTATCAAAGTGCTCCTCGGTACTCAATTGCAACCAATATTGGGGATGAAGTATCCCCATTGAATTCATCACTTGTTGAGGTGGGCAGCGAGAATCCAACTCTATGATCAACATGCTAGCAACACCTACACGGCAAGACAGAAATGAATTAGTGACGCAACACTAGAGACTGCAAACGGACAACTAGCTTTTAAGAGAAAAACAAAAAGTAAGATTTCAATGGGATCATAATTCGATTAGAGAGTGAGGGACTTACTTGAGCACCCCTTCTTCACCTTTGAGACAAAGGTGCTCCATACTTCCCGGACAACAGGAACAAGCTTGTGTTCAACATGAATATGCTCCCCATAGCATACAAACGACAATATTGCTCATTCGTCATTCAGGTCAGTAATCTACTTTATATGGACATGTTCGTGAGAACAATTGAGCAAATTCTTGAAGGACCAGAATTTGTCAGCGCAGTAGGATGTCGCATGAGCCACATACATAGTGTGGAGTTGGGCTTGGAAAACTTTTAGTGCAATCACGAAGTCCACTATATACACATCGCGTTTCTGGACAAAATTAATCAAAGAATTGATTGCTTCCAAGAGGGGCAGTAAAGCGCACATAGCAAGCATAGTGTAAGGATTGAGGAGCATCATGAGGCATGCCTACATCAAGCCAGAAAAACAATTATCAACATAACTTACAAAGCATGAGCAGACATCAGCACCAAGCAAAGGAAGAAGCCATCGCAGCTGAGGAGAACATAAGGTAGAGGGCCCTAGAACCGACCACCTGTTTCCAAAACCAATCAGGCTAAAATGTACCTAGTTTGTACATTTTAGCCTGATTGGTTTTGGAAACAGGTGGTCGGTTCTAGGGCCCTCTACCTTAAACTGACACAAACAGACACGATGGAGGAAGAAGAAAAAATAAAAAATAAAAATAAAAATAAAAACTGAAAAGGAAAAGCACGAGTGAACTTATGGAGGAGCAGGATACACATAGTAAAACCAGAGCAACGAAGCATTCAAATCATAGCAAAAAGGGTTGCTACTGAGGACAACCAAAACTAACATGAACAGATATAATATAAGAAAAAAAAAAGAACAAATAATCCAATATTTGACTTAATTCAAGCTATTTGGTGTAGAACAGCTCTACCATATCAATTTTACCATGCAAAACAAGCCAAGTGCTTAACCTATCATGAATATTAAACTACTTCTACCAGTAAGTTACTTTGATCATTCAAAATTGACTGCATATGAATAAGGCGCTTAGAAAGCATGTTAGGCTCCGAACATGTCCATTAGACTCAATGTACGATTAGCATAGAATTGTCTAAAAAGGGTGTTCAGCACAAAACATGTCTATTAGGCTCACTTTACAATTAGCATAGAATTGTCCAAAAAGGATGTTCCGCACAGATCATTCATGTAGAGTCACTATGCGTACATTACTGTTGAGTCAAAAATCCTTGTTTGTTATAGAATGCATCATCAAAGTTGTCCTAGGCATATAGTTTTTAGGGCCAGAAAGTGTGTTCGGCACAGAACATACTTCATAGTCTTCTATCAAAAAACATGTTTGGCATAGAACGTACATGACAGAGTCCAATCATAGATGTGATTTGGACGCCGATTAAGCCCGTTCGGCACATAACGTACTTGATAGTCCTATAACAAAAAGCATGTTCGGTACAAATCATACCAGAAAGAGTCATTTCATAGATGAAATTTAAGCGCCCAATAAGCATGTTCGGCACAGAACGTAGTCTATTGACCTCTTTGTAGTGGGCCTTAAACCAAACAACTCATCACTATAGTGAACAACGTTAAGTAGACGACGATCCAGATTGCGCATTTATATCACACTCAGATCTAGTTCATGCCATGTTCGGCGCCGAACATGTATAGTAAATCACCCCTTCTAGTTTCTGTCAACACATATTGTTCACACAAAAACGAAACAACTTCTCCATGAGTTCAGAAAAGCACATACCTGAACCTTATCATTGTCCGCCATGTCCTTGGTCATCTTGTATATGAGAGTCCTGTAGTCTGAAAGCAAGCGCAACAATGGCTCAATGAGACTCACCCACCGCATCTCTACTTTTCGCAACATTTTCAGTCCCTTAGTATATGTCAATTCTGCTGTTAGCTGAATTTATAACCATGGACATACTGAGGGGAGGGAGGGGGACCTTGGCGGTTTTAGGCAAGGAGGGACACGGTCGTAGGTAGGACCTGCGTGGTCATAGGGGGGGGGGAATCTCAGTCCAGGGGCTCAGCCGTTGAGACACTCATGACAACCGAGGCTACCAAGAGATCTGCGGGCCTGACGACCCTCGAAACCAAGTAGACCGGGCTTTAGCAACCCATGTTCCCAAGACTCAGTACCCAAGGTGGGCCGAGGGTGGGGAAGACTTATGCAAGATGGGGATGCAGAGACAACGACATAATCACATTCGCATGCACATGTAGTATCAAAGGAATAACAAGTTGAGATCAGAGTATGCAAATTGAGAGGTAGGCTAGAAGGTGTGCAAGAAGAAGGTAATCAGCAGTCTGGGTTAATGAGAGGTGACCTTGGCGGCCAAGCACACCAAGGCGGTTACAAAAACGGTGACAACCTAGACTAAGACTCGACTCGAAAGCCAAAATGAGGAGTACAAGTTCATCACGGTTCCTCTGTTTATACTGTCTCTGCTGCCCTACTTCCTTGCTACAACTATCACTGCCTTCTCTGTCTACTCTCAGTCCCTGTTCTAACTGCGAGTTCTTCCACCACTCCGGGTTTCCTTGGTTACCATAGTTGGGCTGGTAACATTTAGCCCCCCTTTGGAGAGTGCAATCCGTCCCGGATTTGCAAGTCAGCCCCGTGTGCGTCGGTAGGCTGGTCTTCGATCAGGCCGTGTTTCTTCTCTTAGCAGCTGCGCGTGGCGACGGGGAGGGGCCTGGTTATCATAGATGGCAGCTATGGCTGCACCAACACCTCAATGGATTAGGTTGTGCTTCGACCTTGAGGTATTTGCATGCTGATAAACATCAAATACAGTTTTTCCTAGGACTTTATTGCAAGCACGGCATTGCACATTGTTAGCCTCAGGATTCCTGTGTAGAGCAACAAGGTCAAGGTTAGCCAAGAAATAACTCTAGACTTCCTAAACCGCGGTTGTTAATTCGTCCTCAACTCCCTCTTCATTGCTTGTTTGTTCCTCAAGATCAAAGTCTTCTTCTATTTTTCGTAAGGCATTTTTATGATCTCTAAAGGGTTTGGGTCGCGTGGGTACCATGGAATTAACCTGTCTTGGAAAAGCTTAGGGTTGCGGTTGCAGACGTGGTGAAGGTTGGGGAGTGTCCTCGGAGTCGGTGAAACGCTCCGCAATATCCACTCATTCGGCCTGATCTTCGAATTCATGGAGGACAGGGCTGGGTTGTCGCGGATTCTCCTGTACAACGGGCCGAGGGCTACTGGGTACCAACTCTGTTTCAGTGTGGAGAGACAACGATATGTCCTCCATGTCAATATCTTCAAAATCCATGGCCTCCATGTTCTCCCAATCGTTCTCCGACTGATCCAGCTCCAGGGCAGCCAAAGTGCTGTCAATGCAGTGGTTAAAGAATTCGTCGGGAGGGTATAACACTGTGGGTGCATGTTCCCACAGCCATGTGTACGCGTTGGTAGCAATTAGCTTGGCTGCGGTGTGGATCCAACCCACCTTGTTGGCTTTGAATTCCTGGATGGCCAATTCAGCTGCAACCTTGGAGTCTTGGAGATGGCCCGAATCCTTGTTCCCTTGCGAATTCTGCCTCTGCTCCAGTGTTGCATTGTGAGCTGCTAGTTCCTTGCATCTTGCAAGATACTACGCATTTTGCTGCTCCAATTTCAAGGTACGTTCTACTGCTGTTGCTTTTTCCTTGGAAACGGCATCCACCTAGTCTTGAGTCGCCCGCAGCTCCAGTTCTAGGTTGGTAATTTGGTGGCGTAGATTCGTCAAAGTCTGCTCTTTCTCCTCCACCTGCTGCCGATATTCTGTGAGAGCATGGTCATGGACATGCTGGGCTTGCTCTCGGGCTCCCTAGACTGCCGTGGTGACTCTGCGTTTGTAACGTTCTTCCAACTCCTTGGCCTCCTCCTTCTCCTTTTGGGTGGAAGTACACTAGAGGTAGTGCAGTTTTGGCAAAACTCCACTGTACCATTGGGACCTTTTAGTACTAAAGTGTACAATAAGTACTCTGCCTTACTCAATCTGAGCCGTTGAAATTCCTTGCAAGAAGCGGGGTTAGGCGATTGGAATCAACCAATCAGGATAGTCTATTATGACACTAGGGATTTGCTTTGATTTAGATCCATATGGGCCAGCGCATCTCGACATGACATGTGGCGGAATTCAAATACATGGAGTGGCGGGAGTTGATGTCCAGCCTCGGTGGCAGGATCTGCGATTCATTGAAGCACTTAGCATCCTAGCCTTTCCAGACAGGGTTTCCAAGATTGGTCATTTGATTACAATCATCCTTCTAATGTGCAATCATCCTGCTCCTTAAAATTGTATATTTGTTAAAGGTCTCAAAGTTATGGACTTGTCTCCACTTCAGGTTTTTTTAGATGAACTTGGGATGATGTCTAGTTCAGTCAAGTGATTGGTTGTTTGAAGCATTCCAAAATATCATGCAAGCTTTTGAAATTAAATTATAGCATGACTCTAATAAGATTTTCTTTTTAATACGTTGTTATAAAAAAATTTAAATTGAAAACCATGAGTATCGATTATTTATACACTTGTTTTTTGGGAATTGTATATGGTTTCTAATTTTGTATCTTGAAAATAAACCTCCGTACTTTGAATTGATAGTTCTTCCTAGAATTCATCATTTTATAAAAGAGAACATGAGAAGTTGAGCTATTAGCATGGTGGGAAAAGGAGAATGCAAGAAAATACTCTATATAGCATATTTATTTTTTAATTTTTTTTTTTTTTTTTTTTTTTTTTTTTGTGTATAGCTTTTTAAAGTTGTTTTAATAATAATATAAAAATTAAAATTAAAATATGGACATCATTTCCTCCCCCCCCCTAAAATAACATTTTAAATATTAAGATAAAAGAAGGAAAAAATTGAAAAGAAAAAAAAATAGAAGAGGGAAATAAAAATAATGAAAGGATAAATAAAATAGAAACAGACATGAAATACGATAATAAAAGATTCGTGAGGAAAAATAAGTAAAATAAAAAAAAATAGAAGAAAAATATAATAGTAGAAGGACTGAAAAAAGAGACTAATATGAAATATGGTGATAAAAGAACAAAGGGGAAAAAATTTAAAAAGAGAAGAAAAAATAAAATAAAATAGAAGGGTGAGAAAAAAGTTGCAAATATGAAATACTGTACTATAAGAGGGAATGAAAACAAATAAAAGTAGGACACTGAAAGAGGTCTACGAAAGAAAGGAATGAAATATTAAAATAAAAGAAGGTGGAAAAAGAAAAAAAGAAAAAAGAAGGACTTACGAAGAAAAAAGGAAAAAAATAAAATAAAAGATGGTCAAAAAGAAAAAGAAAAAAGAGTTTAATTAAATTATAAAAATAAAAAATAAATAGTTGAAGGATGAAGGAACACTCAATTGAAGTGTGATGTAATAGAGCAATGAAAGTGAATTCATCAGATTTATGGGTGCCAATGGATTTTTAAGATAGCAATTTGAAAATAGAATATTCTTAAATGTGGGTAGATTTGTTTATATGTAATTTTTTCTTAAAATTAGGCATGAGACGTTAGAAATTAGTATGATGGAAAAATTATAGCGTGCAAAATCAACATATGAGATAGTTAATATATTCATTTAACATGTACAACTACTTTAAGATATTTTATTGATAGAGAAATAAATTTAAAAAATAAATGATGAATGTCATTTTGTGCGCCCCTTCTTAAGAGTTGATATGATATATTAAAAAAAAAAAAAAAAAAAGAATAATAGATCAAGATTATTAGAAAAAGTAATAGATTGATCAAGATTATTTCTTCCCCCCTTTAAATAAAATATGAAACATTAAAAGAAATAGAAGAAGTGAAAGAATTGAGAAGGACACTTTTTCAAAGACGAAAGAACAAGATATTGTAGAGATTGCTTTATATATGTTGTTCATTAATAAAAATTAAAAAAAAAAAAAAAAAAAAAAAAAAAAAAAAAAAAAAAAAACGAGATCTATTTTAAGTTTATTTGCTGATAGGAAATTAAAAAAAAAAACGATAAACAAAAATTGTTGTCTTCCCCACCTTAAATAAATTATAAAGTACAGTACTTATCGTATGTTGGATAAAGACACCAATATATGTGTTTTTTTTTTTTTAATTCTGGAAAAAATTAGAAAACAGAAATTAGAAATTAGGTATAAGGAAAATACAAGCAATTACTTTATACATGTATTTCTTTTTTTTGATTTTTTAATTTTTTAATTTCATATAGGTGTATTTTAAGCGTTTTTTATGATAGGAAAACAAAAACAAATCAATAGTACAGTATAGAACTTTCTTTCTCCCCTTAAATAAAATTAAAAAATCGAAACTATAATGCATTGTAATAGAAATTGACTAGATCTATGTATGATAATTCAACCATATGCAAAAAAATATATTGTATTTAGGATAGGAGAGAAGGGAGTATACTACTCAAGTGTCAATTAATGTTGAAGTCGGTTTACATTGAAGGTGACGGCGGGAAGTAATGCTGAGGGTTTAGTGACCGGTGATTAGCAGTTAGGGGTGACGAGAGTGTGGGCATGACTGGTGACTGCCGGTGACCGCTGTGAAGGAGACATTAGGTGACTGGTGGTCGAGGGTGAGCTTCGTCTCGCAGCTCTCTCGGGGGTCGAAGGCAGTGAGCATTGTGTGTAGCCGAAGCTGCGACTGTGTGAGGAGTGAGATGCTGGAGCAATGGTTTTGTAGGGTTCATGTGCATCTGTTGTAGGTTTAGGGGGGGCGATGGTGAGCTTGGATTCTGGAGTTTACTCTGTAGATTTTGTTTTCGCTTCTTCTGGCGCGGTAAAGGTAGCACTGGTGGCGGCATTTGGTGTTTCTGTGGAGGGGTGTAGATGGGGCAGGAGTTGGCAAGAAGAGTCCAGCCTACTAAGAGTTTGGAGGCGATGAGGGAGCTGTGATCAGGCGGGGGATCGGCGGAGGCAGGCACGCGGTTGTCCATTGCTGTACAACAACGAGGGGAGAGAGGGAGCGGAGGGGAGGGGGAAGAGGAGGCAGAGCAGCAGCGACACTCGAGGCAGTAATGGAGCGAAGTACTGGTGCACGCTCTGGGGACACATCCAGCGCCAAAAAGGGGAGAGTAGTTGGAGCGCAAGAGAGGAGGAGTCGCGGTGCGGGGAGTGATGAGGAAGACGCTGGAGGAGAGGGTCCGCGGAAGAAGGCGCGTGCGTCGTCAGGCAAAGAAGGGCGGACTGGTGAAGAGCCATCGAGGAGGGAACTACGGACGAAGGCGGCAGCTGGAGGAACTAGAGGTCGCAGTCGTGGCCGGGACAGGGTGGAGGGAGGAGTTGCAAAGGACGTGCCGAGGAGTACTTCAGGCGCAACGCGAGGAGCAGATACCCCCCAAGACGATTTGGAGGAAGAAGCTGCTACGGGTTCCAAGTCCACTGCGAAGAAGAAAGGGAAGGGGACTGTGAAATCTGAGAAGGCCTTCACGTGTGTAGAAGACGTCGACAACGAGATTTCGAGGCTGAAGAAGCCTCCGCGAGAATTGAAGAAGGCGGATTTCCAGGCTGAGTATGGACTCCTCAACGAGGGGGAGAACCCCCACCACCTCCGAAGAGGCACGGTCTCTTCCGACACTATGCGCAAGTTGTTTGGTAAGCCCTACGGAGATGGTGGTCGGAGCGGGTTCTACTGGCAGGGTTGCGAAGTCCAGGATGTTGTGGACAGGGTGAAGTACCTACATCCCATTCTGTATCAACATGGGAAGGAGGAGAATCCGAACCTGATCATTGTGAGATTCGCCGAAGGGATAGCATTAGAGTACGAAGAAGGTGGTGGACGAGTGAATTGGTGTGCATTCGGGGAGGAGACAAACAAGAGATAGAAGAACCGGTACACCATGGACAGGGGAAAGCTCGAGGAGGTGAGGAAGTCAATTGCGGAGTCCAAGTGCGTGGAGGGGAAGAGAAAGGTCGATGTCCGGGGTAAGGAGTGGCGTGGCATTAAGATAGAACCAGGCTGGGGAGGAAGGGGCGAGCAAGGGGTTGCTGTGACGGTGGGGGGTCGTGGACCACCGGGAGAGTCGAAGGGTGGACTTGAGTTCGCCATGGCCTCGGGTGTGTGCCTGCTGGAGGATACGGGTTTGCGAAGACAGAGCAGTGGCAGGTTGGCGAAGGGGGAAGCACTAGTAGAAATACGGTCCTTAAGGACTCCTCTGTAATGACTTAAATGGTCCAAAATGACTCATTTTCACTCAATTTAAGTCATTTTGGACCATTTAAGTCATTACGGACGAGTCCTTAAGGACCAAATTTCTACTAGTGAAGTGGAGGAGCGGCTGCGAGACGTGGAGGGTTTACAGCAAGCTGTCTACTTGGAGCAGAAGCATAAGCGGGAGCTGAAGAAGGAGGCAAGTCAATTGCTTGACGGCGCCATTTGGAAGAGCAAGCAAAGTGAATGGGGCATGGGCACATTGAGGAAACAAGAGGAGCAGAAGACGGCGCTGATTTGAGCGATGGAAGAGGAAGGGGCCAATGTGTACAAAGAGAAGATCAAGATGGAGGGAATTCAGGAGCAGTTGGCAGAGGAGGAGGTCAAGGTCGCGACCGCTAAGTGGGAGCTAGAGAGTGCCGAAGCTGAGATCCAGGCATTGAACCGAGAATTGGAGTCGAGCCAATTGCAACTTGATGCCCTTGCAGCCGAGAAGTTTCAGTTGAAGCAAGGGAGGAGTACTCTGAAATTTACTCCAAGTCCACTGGTGTATGCGCCTGCGGTGTCAATTCTGTCCAGGTGTGATTTTGAAGATGAGACCGGGTTCATCAAGATTACCCCTTGCTGCTTGTGTTCCTTCCCATTCCCGCAGAATGACATGGTTGTATCCTCCTATAGACACTTATATCATCCTTTCTGTGCTTCAGTAGTCTTTGTGCGTAGCTGCAAGTGCGTGGCAATAGGGTGCGGGGAGATTTGTCACCCGGAATGGTACCGGAGTTTTGGTTAGGGAGAGCCACCTGCGGATCTAGTGGAGACGGCTAGGATGCTTGGAGTAGCCAAAGAAAGGAGGAGGCTGATGAAGGATAGGACAGAGCAGGCTATGGCGAATGTGCCATCTAATGGTAAGTTAATTTACATTTAATTTTCAGCATTCCGGATATGTGGTTTAGAGTGTTGAGTCATTGTTGTGCTCTGTAGGAATTTGAGTGCTTATGTACTTTGGAGTCCTAGAATGTAGTTTGCGGTTGTTCCAGTTCAGGTGAGTTCTAGAAGTTTGTTAAAGGAATAGCCAGTATATTGTTGGATCGTAAGGTTGTACACTATGTCTTTGGTGTGGTTGCTAGCATTGTGATGATTGCGATCTTTGTGCCGGATTAGACTTGCACAGTGGATATGAAGTCCAATTTTACTAACAACATATGTCTGAAGATGTATCTTACTGTCGAAGTCTGAAGTCAATATGTGTACAAGAAGTCCTGTCACTGAATTCTATACATTATTGTGTATTGCATGGTACTTGGTGATTTTTGTTAGTTGCTGGAGATGTCATATTTGTATAGTAGTGTCAAAGTCTAAATCCAATACATGTACAAGTTGTTTGCTTCACTGAGGTCCGTACATTATTGTGTATTGCATGGTACTTGGTGATTTTTGTTAGTTGCTGGAGATGTCATATTTGTATATTAGGCCTAATCTTCAGGTACATGCGGCTACTTAGAGCAAGTATTTTATGTACTCCATGTGACATAGTGCTTGAAATGTACTTACGGTTTAGGGTGCGCAGACAACATTGTGCTTGACGGAGGTACTACAGGTATTTCTTGTCTTTATTTTATTTGGTACTAGAAGTCCTACATGGTAAACTCAGAGTAAGAACAAGTCGTAGAGTACATTTAGGATTGCGAACTTGTACAAATGGTCCACCAGTTCAAACAGAATAGGTAGTGATAGTACTGGTTCATTTGTGCTAGTTGACTGCAACTACATTCGGTACCATGTGTTTAGACTCTAACGAGATGTTTGGTGGCAGGTTCTAGCCTGAGGTTTGCATCACCTAAGAAGGCCGTCAAGAATGGGGGGCCAACAGTGGAAGGGGAGACAAGCCAGCCAACATGGTCTCTAGGCGATCTAGAAGATTTAGGAGAAGAGCCGCAAAGGATTGTCAGGGGCGAGAGCATTAAATCTAGAGTTCCTCGAATGCTGGAGAAGCCGGTGGAGAAGGTGGTGATGGACTGTTTCTTGGATGGGACTCATGTAAAGGGAGCTGAACTAGAGCTCGATTCGTGAGACGATTCTTCATCTGACGAAGAGGACAACAACAAGATGGGCCCCTTACCTTCAAGCTCCGGCACTACCGTCTTAGGTGAAACTTCGGAGAGCAGTGATGGTGAGTCAGGGGAGGGTCAAGAGGATGTTGGAGACGGTGACATTTCAATAGAGCCGCTCCCTTCAAATGGACATCTCCTCAGCCCGCCACCGCCACCGCCAGGAGCCGGGAGCAATGAAGGAGCGACGGCGGAGGGCCAAGAAGGAGGTAGGGGTGACAAGGCGGGTGGTTTAGGCGTTGTTGGAGGAGGGAAGAGGAGGGATGAAGGAGCGGGCATCATTGGGAGTGGAAAGAAAAAGGGCGAGGCAGCTGGGGTTCTTGGGATCGGGAGGAAGTAGGGCGAGTCAGTGGAGGATCAGCCAGCTGAGGAAGGGGACGGCGCTGCAGAAATGAAGAAGGGACACCCTATTGGGAGCGGGAGGAAGGTTCGTGAGGCAGTGGAGGAGGCGAAAGCTAAGTAAGGGGACGGCGCAACAGTGCCGAAGAAGGGTCCAACTGTGGGGAGCGGAAGGAAGATTCGTGAGGCTGTGGAGGTGGGGACAGCTCAGGAGCTACACGGCGCTGCATTGCCGAAGAAGGGTGGCGGTCCAACTGTTGGGAGCGGGAGGAAGAAGGGTGAGGCAGTGGAGGAGGGGACAGCTCAGGGGCTACTCGTCGAATTATCGCCAAAGAAGGGTGGTCGAGTTGGGAGCGCGGGGAAGAAGAATGAGGCAGTGGCGGAAGGGGATGGTGCTATAGAGAAGGAGAAGGGACTGCTGACACCGAAGGAGAACGAGAAGGACGATGAGGCGCAGCCCGCGAGGAAGGAGACACCCAAGCCAGGGTCGCAATGCCTGCCGGGACGCAAGGCCAAGTTGCTCTGGGGAGAGTATGGTAAGGATGGAGGAGCCACGGCCTCAGGTTTTGTAGATACATTGGTGCAGGTGGAGGCTGCAGCCAAATTCAAGGCGGTTTCAAGAAGGAAGGCGGAGGGAGGAATAAATGAGAGCATGGCTGCGGCAAAGGAGAAGGGGAGGAGTTGCATGCAGCGAAGGAGGTATCGTGGAGGACGCTTATCTCTACAATCACAACGAAGAAGATGCACATTACTGTAAGAAGGGTAGACGGTGTTTTAATGGCGAATCAGTGTGCCGAGGTCATGTTCCTTGTCTTTTCCTTAAGAAGTGCAATGTCAAGTGTAGGTGTCATAGTGATTGTGGCAATCGTGTTGTCCAGCAGGGGATGAAGTTTCAAGTAGAGGTTTTTCCTACAGCCCTTACGGGGTGGGGGATTCGGACGACTGAGCTAATACCTAGTTGTGCGTTCGTTTTTGAGTTGGTGGGAGAGATTTTAACAAATGCTGAGCAAATGGTTAGGAACGTGGGGGTAGTTGCGGGTCAGTCCTATAGCTTGCAACTTGATGCTGACTGGGCCACTAAGCGGAAACTGGACGACCACAATCCATTGTGCTTGGATTCTACTCGATTTGGAAATGTGGCCAGGTTTTTGAACCACAAGTTAGAATTTGCGACCATATTCTACATACTCTACGGTCTTTCTTCTCACATTCTACAATATGGCCTGACTGTGGGCCTCTGTCATTACAAGTGTGAAGATTCTAACCTAGTGGACATACCTATTTTGATAGAGAGTGTGGATCGCCGCTTCTATCATGTAGCATTTTTTGCAAGTCGTATCATACGTCCTGGAGAGGAACTAACCTGGGACTATGGCACTAATTTTAACAATGATGATCCGGACCTACCTCGGTTTACTTGTTAGTGTATGAGTAAAATGTGTAGAGACAATGCCTTACCACTTGCCATCCGAAGGTCAGCCAGTAAACCACCTAGGAGAAGATGACTCCACATATGTGTTGTGATATCCTTCTGTAAAGCAGAACCACACTCGCACATTTTTCTAGACTTTCAACTGCAAGCCTTTTGTTTATGCATAAAAGGGATTAATCTTGAACAATATTTCTGCCAATATACTGTTTGTACTACCAAAGATATGTTCAGAGCATACTCTTTGTACATTTTGTTATACTACACGTACATATCCAGATTATACTCTTTGTACATTTTGATATACTACACGTACATATCCAGAATATACTCTTTGTACATTTTTGATGCACTACATGTACAAATAGACCAAATACAAGGATTTTTGGGACTCATGAAACTTCAACAATTCTGAAGCAAACATAAAACAACTCGGATAAATATACAACCATTCAAACTCTATAGCTCGAAGCCGGAACTTGAGTTTATAAACTCACTTGTAAATTCTTAGAATCAATGTCTCAATGGTACTGTTTGAGTAGTCTTAGTACTTGTCTAAACACCAACCAGTACTTCTAAAACCAACGTCAAATGAGAAACATACCTCTCACCCTAAACCGGTAGCTCCCAATTCCAACATTCTACGATATCACTGCTATCCTTAGATATGAGCTCTTGAGGTACCGCTATCCAGTGCTCCTTGTAAAAAGTCCAAAACAAAAAGGAAAAAACTACAGTACCTAATATCCAGCAAAGTGTAGAACTATGATCGTCCAGCCTAAATCGAAATAAAAAAAGAAATACAGAATGGGTGATACTACGTAATGGGTGTGGGTAGCATGAAAAGAAGATTATAAAGAATAAAAGAAAGTAAGGGATTGCAGGTTCTCTTAATCACAGACTACTATGCCAGACAATAGATGACTGAAGCAAAAAAAAGGGGGAGCACTTGGATAGCGGGATATCTCTGGAGCTCACTTTTAGTCAGACAAATACCCAAGCATTTGTTTGACTTATATCATCACGGGACCAGTACTTTTGAAACCACCGTCAAGTCAGAAACAATCCTCAAATTTGTGTACATAGCTTGCAACTTGAACTTAATCTTCGTTGAACGCCCACCACTCTCGCAGGGCATCTTCGCATATCTGAAGCGTTTCACTTGACATCTTGTATACAGGAGTACTTTGTACCCTGTGTTGAGCTAGAACCATAGGGAATTTACAAGCTCTAACCAGATGGGCATCAACATGTGCATCAACTGCTTTGTCGCAGAGTACATACGTCTTTTCACCACGTCCGTACTTCTTGTAATACTTTGCTTTGATCACAACATCTCCAGCCCTAAATACCCCCCCCCCCCCCCCCCCCCCCCCCCAAGGGCAAGCCTTGGGCTCTGCTAACACAAACTTCTTTGCTTGACACTGGAGAATGTAGAATTCCACTCCGTCTTCGTTCTCCTCTTCTGCTGGAATCATGAAATTGTCGCTGATGTCCACGAAGTCACCGACCTCCTTTGAAATGCCGTCATACACCCAGTTAGCCTCGTCGTCAATTTCTTTAATTTGCTGTGCTACACCTCCTGCACTCATCGGGCACAGCCTCTGAACAGCCCACTCCTGCACATGCGTCAAGTTCTCACACTCAGTCCAATCACCATCAATGCACGGGATGCAGAAGCATGACAACTCTCAAGTTCTAAGCATAGTCGGATCAGCCATAGAGAAGCCCATAATAGAATATAGACTCTTTGAGCCGGGCAAAGTATTACACTTGATACTCTTATCATTATGATCCACCTCTGTATTTCCTATCAACCAAAATACACGTGAAAGAGGGGAAGTTTTAGCATGAGCATATGAGCTGGCAACGCGCTCTGTGTATTTCTCCTCCAGGAATTCCACAACTTGAGCAGCATTCTGTAAGGGCCTCAATGGATATTGGATCCGCTCAGCAGCAAGCGCCCTCTTCACCACGGCACCAGCCCCATCCCATTCTCTTTTTCCATGAGCTGACTCAAAGTAGTTCCACCGCATCTTGCAAACCCCAGTGAGCGCAGGGTAGCGTGCAACAAAGTACATCGCTGTCGCGCACTTAAACAGGGAACCACACCCGTCACTGTAGACCCAATGTTCCTCTGGTGTCAACCCTGAATCACCCAGCCAATCCCAATGCAACGTCAGACAATGTTGAACAAAAGGTGAATCGTGAGCCTTATCATCAGATATGTAGAAGTGAGTCTGCTTCATGGTCTGCTCTCCTTCTCTCTACATCGTAATGTGCACCAGGATGGTCACACTAGTACTGAAGTAGTACAAGCTCTGGACCTCATTTTGAATGGCAAAAGTGTAGTTCTCTGCATAGTCGGTATGTGACACAACCACTCCCTCCGGAACGTTCTTCATCATCAATTGACATTGCTCATCTTGTCATCGTGCCTTGAAGTTGTGTGTGATAAAGGTGGTCACTTTTTTCTCCATATAAGATAGGAATTCGTGAACAGCTGTCTCTTTGAAAGCTTCCCAAAGATGTTTCTTCACTTTTCCAGACTGAGCATCCACTCCCACCTGGTAGTACTCGAAACACTTCCATCTAACAAGAAAGGTGTTAGAACCAGACAACTCATGCGGGCAAATAGGAAAGAGTTGGAAACCACAGCTAGAACAATTGCCCATGAGACATTCAAGCCTATGCCACATATCAAATTCTCCTTTTGGACAAACACATGATTCCCACATCAAAGTTATTCGTTTGAAAGTATTCTCATGCGGACAACAAGTCCCTTCCTTACTGCCTGTGCATACTGTACACGCACAATCACATGTGGTATGCACATGGAGCCCCCTGACTTTGTCCCTGAGGTTGCTCAATCCAACCTTCATCATGTCCGTCTCCACATGGTATATGCAACAGCAAGTATTCCTCTCCTTGAGTTTTCGCACCCACCATGGCTTCAACCTCTCAAAAGCCCTCTGCCGCACACTACATTCTGGGTGGACCTCTTCGAAGCGCAAGTAGAATGAGGTCTGCCAATCACGCACAAGTGTACATTAGGTACGATAGAAGACCTTCATTCAGAACCTAATACAAAACATGCAATGAAATGTACTAATTGTACAAAATAGAGACCATTACTCTACAAAAAGTCATGGATAAGAACAGTCGGTACCCCTCAGTACTCTGAACAATGCCGCAAGTATAAAAGGTACATGAAGACCATACAATACAACGCAACGCAACGTATGTACATGACTCCAAGTACTAAGTTGTACTCTAAGTTATTGCTGAGTGTTCAAAAGTAGCAAATTTAGTCAATTACTAAACACTGTATTATAGAAAAATTCTAACCTAGTACAATAAGTATAGTGAGGATCCATCATATGGACATTTACACCCCTGCATCGCAACTAGGGGAAGTCCAAAGTCAAAAAGTACATTACGGCGCACGTCCAGTACTTACTATGACCGTAAAGTACTCACGGTACCACTTCTCCAATTATAATCTAAAGTCCGCAAAAGCACTAAATCATCTATTGTCTCCAAATTACACAACCAGTACAAATTATACTTTGCTCTAACAGGACCTTGCTAGAAGTTTATATTACATAGAGTACACATCCGAAGAAGACTATGTATAGTACCTTTTCTTGCAATGTTTTGATCCAAATTATGTACCATGGAATGCAACCTAGGCAAAATACGCTACACAACAACTACAAAGTAACTAATGATGACTTCTCTACAACCTTCAGATACCCATATTGTCCTATGAGGTACTGAAAGTATGTAAACTAAGCAATCGGACTCATCATATTATACAAACAAGAAATCAATAAGTTACAACTCACCTGAGGCTCGCATAAGTAATGTGTTGGATGAGGTTCGGCCCTGTCTTTTTGACCTACTCTATGCTTGACGATGTCCTTCTTATTCGGTAATACTTTTGTTTGACCATTCCACCATGCATGAATGCATTCTTTGACGTACTCAGATAGCCCTGGTCTCTTCTTCCTATGCAATCGAAGACTGCAAACCGTGTCTGGAGTATTGGGGGCGTAAACCCTTCTGTTTAACGCAATATTAATGCTCTTCTGTGTTGTAACCAAAACACGTGACAACGGCCTCACTCCCTCGATCTCCTGGCTAACTGCGGCATCTAACAAAGCACTCTTCCTTGCCAACAGCTCGTTAGAGTTAGCCTGCTTCACTAACTGTAACTCGTTCTTGAAGTTCTCAATGAAAGAATGAATAACCTTTGTTTCCTGTGGCCGAGCATAGTAAACAGGTAGCAAAGGCGAAATAGTGTTATGACGCATGACCTTCTCCATAACATCTCTCCTACTAGATGGACTGGGACAACTTCTCAACTCTTTGACTATGTATTGTGCTATGCGAAGGGAGATCCGGTTCAACTCCCGCACAGTGAGAGCATCATCAACTTCATGATCCGGCGGCACAGAAGCTAAAACCAATGCCTCCTCGTGTCTTTGTCTATCTCGTGCTCTCTAAAGGGCCTTCTTTTCTCTTGCCCTCTCTGTAGCTACGGCCCGTAACTCCTCCTGCAAGCGAGCTTCAGCAAGCCTAGCTGCTGGACCTGGGCGGCTGATACCCTGTCGCAAGCGTTGCCTCTTAGCGGTATTTCCCATTGCTGGAAACCTAAGAGAAAAACAGACGTAGAAAACAATAGACCCGCATCAGTTTTCTGAAACTGAATAATCGGAGATCATGGTCGCGGAGTTCAATTCGTGAAGGGTTTAGAGAAGAAAAACGCAAAATAACTCTTTCATGAGACTGCAACGGGAACTCACCGTCGAATATGAATCTCGTCACTTCCTGAATGCAACACATTCGCAAGAAGCAGTAGGAGACCCTACTGATCGCCTTCCCTCCGAAACAGAAGGTGTGTTGTCAAAGCTACTTGCAGAATAACATATCAAAACTGGACTCATGAATAAAGACCGCCTAGGGGACTCATCTACGTTGTTGCATCTGCCTAGATAGAAATCGCGGTTCCCTTGCTTTGACACTGGGGTTTCTTCAACATAACCCGAATCAGAAACCTCACAAAATGAATGGCAGCAAGAAGAACCAGACTCAGTGATCGGAGCTGCAGTAAAGTATGATGTTATCAGTCTCTGCACAAAGACAACGTGCCGCTGCGTCGACTTTGACATTCTTCACAGAGGAAGAGTAACCGCCCTTAAACTCATGAACAAGCTAAACTATAGAACGAACCAAACTCTTCAACACATTGTAAACCTCAATTCGCAAGCAACAGCATGCTACAGCAAAGACGCAACACTGTGCTGCATGGGCGATGAGGAACCAGCGAGAGAGACGATGACGTGGACAAATCAAGAGCTGGCGGCGCCTTCATGGCATGGCGGCCCGGATAAACAGGATCTGTTGAACAACGAGGCAGTAGTTATGACGGATTCCATGTACATCATATACTCTAGAGTAAATTGTGTACAAGTAGCACACAGTAAGACGTCGAGGGCAAAGTAACGGAAAAATGACCATTTTCATTATTTGACAGAAGGCCATTGTAGAAATGCGTGCTACCGTCGAGAATCATGCCTCCGATTACAAAAAATTTAATTTTCCACTTTGTATTCCGTTGCAACTGAAACCAGCACTTACTTCCATGTACAGACCAAATTAACTATGTACTTGTAAAATCAGGGATAGATTCCAATAGGCTATTCCTTCTTATCTCCTTTGCAAAAAACGAAAACAAAATTAGAGCCTTTGATGTTAAAGAATTGTGTACTTTTCTCATATACAAGTACTGTGTGACCTTTTTGTACTAGTGCACAATAGTACAAATTGAACACACTTAACTTGATTTTCTAACTGATTCAATAATGCATAGGAAGTCTCTACATATGTAGTATTTGGAAAAACAAAACAAAACCCGAAGAAAAAGCTTCTGAGTACAGGTAATTAAAAGTACAAATTCATGCCTTCAATGTATAATGTACTGTGACTCAAAAAGTACATTGGTCTAGCATACTTCCACCCTTTTCGGCGGTGCGTATCTACTCGAGCATTTCTTCCTCACATTTGTTGAGGGCTGCGCTCTTTGTGTAGAACTTGGTAGCCGTGGGACCCCATGCTGTGGTCGTCTGCTTTTCCTTGGCGAGTTCTTCACTCCTTGGGCGCTTGCTGGGTCCTGGCAGGGTCGGGTCCCGAGTTTTGGTTGTGGTGATCTCCCTCTGAACGTCCAAAACGCTTTCCATGAGGGGGGGCCGGTTGTACCTGCGGTAGAATGCGAGGAAATGCGAGATGTACGAGGTCAAGAAGGGACCAATGGGGCTGCTATAGTCTTGGCGCTTCCTGTATCCTCGCAGCTGGATCAGGAGGTTGTGTTCGACCATGAGTCCCCAATTTATTGTCTCCCCTGCGTCTGCCAAGAGGAGGAGGGACAATTGCGATGGCAGGATGCCATTGCAGCTGTTCTGAAAGTATACTTGACTTAACACACCACGCATCCTAGAAAACCATGGATCTTGCATTTGATTCCCCAATGCAAATACATCATACCTGCCGTCCTTCTTAGGTTCCAGGTCTCCAACTCGGGCTGCGATATCTGGCTGCGGGAAGCGACTCGCCTCGCTCGATGCGGTAGCGCCCAATCCGTCCCAACCAAAAAACTTATGGAGGTATCTGCTGGAGTACTCGACTAGGATGCCTTCTACTACGTCTATCGGGTAAGTCTCCTCCTCACTGCGTGTGCGCATGGAATTTGCGAATTCGAGGCAATGCCGGATGTTGATCTTGCCTTCGAGTAGTGTGAAGTACTTAGCTAACCCTGTATCGGTCATGTAGATGAGGTCAGGTTGCCTCTTCCACTCCATGATCATCCGAGGCACATGGAAGGGCGGTTGGACCTTCCTGCTCTCCATGAGAACTGACTGCTGTGGCTGTGGGAGAGTGTGCAGGGAAGAGAGGAAGACCAGGAGAGGTGCGTGGGAGACAATGTGGTGAAGGAAGTATGAGGGAGACAAAGCAGCAGCAGCAGTAGCAGCGCCCCTGGTTGTGGGAAAAGACCATGGAGACAAAGGGAGGCGCAGGCAGGGACCCAGGGTGTTGGGGGCGAGATGGTGCCTTGGTGGCGGAGATGTGACTGGGAGAGCTTTCCAAGGATGGCTGAGATTGATGTCTGGATTTCCATGGAAATTTGTGGAGGCTACCGTGGAAGGTGGCGGCGGGATCCCCATGATGCGGGGTCTATGAACTGCTTGAGCTGTCCCAACGATGGGACGTCTTAAGGAGGGCTGGGTGTCCTGTATGCTGACATGGACCAGGCTGACATGGATTTCCATGGATCTTGGCTCATCCTGCTGGTTAGGATCTGAATGCGCATCCTGGGTTTCCATGTTATTTTGGGCTTCCGTGGCTAATGCTTGATAAATTTCTCCAAGGCTATGTGTAGGTGTAGTCTCCAAATTTTCTGAATGGTAATGTTTAAGTTTTGTAGAATTTACTATGGTTGCTTGATTATCAAAATTCTCCTTGTGGACCAAGAGTACTGTGTTGTTAGGTAATACCAGTTGAACTCTGTACGGTCCGTACCAAATAGATTGTGTGGCTTGGTGGCTTAGAAATATTTTGCGCTTAACACTTGTTTGCGAGCAATGTTTTTCATAGCAAAGGCACGGACTTCTTCTAGATAGTGTAAGTCTTGTATACGGGCAGCAAGGACCCTGTGTGGCATGTAATCCTTGGGCTGTAGAGTTTGAAACGTGGGTGCAATATATTCTGTAGGTAAAAGTGGCTGGGTGCCATAGACCATTTCAAACGGACTCACCTGGGTGGCCGTTTTGGTTGCTACCCTGTATGCCTAGAGCGCGGCTGGGAGACAGTCGCCCCAGTCTGATGGGTTTGCATGGATGAACCTTCGAAGCATGTTGATCAAGGTTTTATTGGTGGACTCTGCTTGGCCATTTCCTTGGGGATAATAGACAGTACTTGTTCTATGTTTGATGATATGGTTGTCCAAGAGGTCCTCTATAACTGCATTCACAAAATGGGTGCCCTGATCAGATATGATTTCTAAGGGGCAACCAAAACGGATAATAATGTTTTCATAGATAAAGGCCGCGGTCACCAAGGCAGTATTGGTTCGTAAAGGTTTAGCCTCAACCCACTTTGTAGTATAATCTGTAGCTACGAGAATATATTTGTGACCTTGTCTAGTGGCTAGCTTAATAGGTCCAACGAAGTCTAGTCCCCAACATTGGAAAGGTCCGAGAGGTGGGATAGATTTCAAGGGGACGCGACCTTGATACTGGAAGTTGGTTGTGGAGACCTGGCAAGCATGGCAATTCCTGACATACTCATGAACATCCTTGTGTAATGTAGGCCACCAATAGCGGGCAGCCATGATCTTTTTGATGGTGGTCTCGGGTCCTTGGTGGCGTCCTACAGGGCCGTCGTGGAGTATAGCCATGAGATTCCGTTCTTGTCCTGCAGGTACGCATAATCGGGTTTCCTGGTCCAGTCCTTGCCGGTACAGTTGACCTTGGACTACTGTATACGGTAACGTGGTTCTCACAAAGCTAATTCTTCTAGTGCCTGAGAGGCCGGTTGGAGTGAGGCCGGTAGTTAAGTACCTTATGAGGTCCCCACGCCAATCTGTTGGGATGTCTACCTCGAGGCTGGCGGCCTGGATATATGGTTCGTTAAAGGAATCATCAATGCCTTCTTCTGTAGCCTTGGAGTCCCGGGACAAATAATCCGCAACTATGTGCCGTTTATCTGGTACATATACAACTTCAAAGTCATATTCCAAGAGTATCATGATCCACCGGGCAACGCGGCCTGTTACCAAAGGCTGATTCACCAAGTATGATAAGCTATGGTGGTCTACCATGAAACGAAATTTGTTTCCCAGTAAATAGTGCCGAAATTTTTTAACTGCATATATTATGGCTAAGGCTTCTCGCTCGGTTGTGGAGTAGTTTCGTTCTGCCTGATTTAAGAGTCGACTGGCATAGGCAACAGGCTGATTGTACTTTCCATTTAAGTTTTGGGCGAGCATAACCTCCACGGCAATGTTAGAGGCATCCGTATGTACATGGAATGGCTTTGTCCAATCAGGGGCAATCAAATCGGGGCATTCGAGTATGCAACTTTGATTTTTTCCAAGGCGGCTTGGGCTTCAAGGGTCCAATCCTGGCGGTATTTATACTTGGCATGGTTCAGTGCAGTGATGGGAGCAGTGATGTGGGCCAGTTTTTCAATGTAAATACGATTAAATTGTGATAACCCTAGGAGTTTCTGGACACCTTTCTGAGTCCGTGGAAGGCGTAATTTCCATGATGTCCTTGATTTTCTCGGGGTCAGGGAGCTTGCCATATTTGCATACGATATATCCAAGGATAACCCTGGCAACGAACAAAAACATACATTTTTCGGCATTCAAGCTTACCCCATTAGATCGGCATGCCTGGAATATCTGTCTAAAGTGAGTGATATGGTCCTTCATTTGTCCATAGACGGTGCCGTCGTCAAGGTAAATTCGGAAGAACCTTTTTAGATATGGTCTGAAAATCAATTCCATGACGCGTTGGAAGGTCATGGGTGCATTTTTTGCCCCAAAAGGCATTCTTTCGAACTGATAGGGCCCCCATTCCGTGGAGAAGGTTGTTTTGTTTTTATCTTGTTCAGCCATGGCTACCTGGTAATATCCTGAAAAAAAATCCAAGAAGGAGTACATTTCATGGCCGGCAACTTCATCGATTATTTCTTCCATATATGGCAAGGGATAATGGTCCTTCTTGGTCGCAGCATTTAATTTTCGGAAATCCACACAGATTCGGAGTGTTCCATTTTTCTTGGGTATGATAACCATGGGAGATAGCCACGGAGGTGAGTCTACGGGTGATGTCTAGCAGTTTGGCTTTAAGCAGTTTGTCTAGCTCAGCTTTAATGCGTACTGCGTAGTTAAGATTCATACGGTAGCATCGCTGTTGGACTGGTGTAGCGTTTGGTACAAGGTCTATGGTATGCTCTGCTAAAGTGCTTGGTATTCCCTTCAGGTCCTCATGTCCCCATGCAAAAATGTCTTGGAATTCATGAAACAATTTAATCGCTGCTTGTTTGACATGGGTTGGAGCATCTGCATTGATTTTAATATGTCTGGGGTTCTTCAGGGTTCCAAGGTTCACGAGTTCCACTTTGTCTTTAGCTCCATGAGTCCAGCCAGTAATGACTTTGGTTTGCAAGCCTTGGTTGGCAGGCATAGCTTGAATCGTCACTGATTCCTTAATTTCCTGGGAGAAGATGTCCATTTTTTCTTGGTCAGCCACCATACTAGCCAAATGGATCTCTGCTAATGGTATTAAGTCTGGATTGGCTTGAAATACCATGGCTTCTTGTTTTGGTGAGAGAGCCTTTACCCAATTGGTACCGGCCTTGTGTCGTATCTGATCAGCTTTAGCCCTGGTGATGCAACTATCAACAAGAATAATCACGGTTTTGCCTTGTCGCTGAATACGAATCTGATTTCGAGACCAGTCATGGATGGCATTCATATCTCGTAACCACGGTCTTCCAAGGATTACTGGGAAGTTACTACTATCTGGCATATCGATTATTAGAAAAGTAGCTGGTGTCGAAACACCGTAAGTAGTAATAGCAACGGTAGATAGTATTCCCAGTGGCGTGACCGGGGCATCATTTGCCATACGTAGTATAAACTGGGCCAGCTTGGGAGGGGGTAGGCCTAAATGTTCTCTAAGGTGGTTACTCATGACATTAACGCCAGACCCTCCATCTACCAATACGTTAGTTAATTCATGGTCTCCAAGTTGTAAGTGAATGAGCGCAGCCTCAAAGTCCAACGTGGTCGCATTAACTTCGATAACTTCAGGATCCGCTGGTCCTCCAGCTAATGTAGCTTGATGCAAATATTTCTGCAACTCTAGGCTTAATTGGATTAGCTTGGACAACGTAATAGTGACATTAGTATCCTCCAAAATTTGCTTCATTGGTGAGTCTTCGTTGGTGTTTTCCAACCCTTCTTGTAACTCTCGTCGTATTCGGTGCAGACGGTCCCAGTGGTTTTCTGCAAATGGTTTCCTAGGCTCTACTACGTGTTCATCTGGGGTTGCCTTGGATCTAGTGGTTACTACTGCGGTGCTGATCGTGGATACATTTGTCTCGGCCCCATGTACCTCTGTGAGTGTAACTCCTCTTCGTCTGTGGGTGCCCTCGGTTTTTGTGGTTTCCTGGGAACCTGGATTTCCCGAGGTAGAACGGTACTGAGCCCATCGTTGTTGCAGCTGAGGGCAGTCTCTACGTCTGTGGGTTACAGACCCACATTCCCAGCAGGCATCACTCCTACTAGGCTGGAATGCATCCACGTTAATTTCGTCTGGATACATGGCTGCCCCGATAGGACAAGGGCGTCTAATGTCCTCGGGCCGAGGGTTGTTTCTTGCGTACAAACACCGACCCCCATGAATTTTGCCGCAGTTAGAGCAAGGTGCTAAAGTTGGCTTGATATCCGGGCGTACATTGGATAAGGATAACAGGGGAGCTTGTACCTTGTTGAGGGCCCCAAGTTCCCTACTAATATCGTTTGCTGCGGTTAATATATCTTGTAAAGTCTTGACTCCACGGATCACGATGCCTTGTTGTATCCATGGTAACAATCCCTTTTTGAACCATTCGCAAAGGTAGTCTTCTGCAGGACATTGGCTTAATTTATCGGCAAGCTGTTTAAAACAATCATAGAACTTATCTACTGGCTCACTCTTTTCTTGGGTAATGCTTCCTAGGGCGCGGAGTACCTGGGAGCTAGTCTTAAGTTTTCTAAACTTGTGCAAAAAACTCCCTTCCATGTCTTCCCAGCTTGCATGAGAATGTTTTGCTTCAAAATCGATATACCAGGTAATGTGGTTCCCTTGGAGCGTGGTACCGAAGATATTTTGTAGATCTTCAAGACTGGTGACACCATTTGTTCGAGCAATAACCTTGAATCCTCTCATGTACCAGTCAGGATCTCCAGACGCATCAAACAGTGGGTATGATATCTTGGGAAACTTGGTATGTTTGTGTAGGTCACTTTGACTAGGGATTGAGGCAGCTGTGGGATTGTCCCTGGGAATCGTGGTTGACCTTAGTGCCTCGCGTAAAGCTTCTGAGGCTTGTGGTGTCGTGTTCATAGCCTCATGGGTACGGCTATCTTGAAGTACCTGATAATGGGCACTGAGCATTTCTAGTTTTGCATTGGTAGTCTCATTCTTGGTTACCAAATATGTCATTTGCTACCTCATCCATACCAAGAATTCTTTGGTGCTTTCTAAGTCTTCTTGGTTGGCAGCTTCTTCTACTTCATTGATTCTATCTAAAAACAGTTTCCTGGGAGGCATGGTGTCCAGTTGTTTTCAGGGCCAGTTTTTACGTAACCTCAGTATTCCATCCCCAGCATCGTCGCTAAAATGTTAGCAGGGTTTATAATCATGGAGATACTGAGGGGAGGGAGGGGGACCTTGGCGGTTTTAGGCAAGGAGGGACACGGTTGTAGGTAGGACATGCGTGGTCATAGGGGGGGGGGGGGGGAATCTCAGTCCAGGGGCTCAGCCGTTGAGACACTCATGACAACCGAGGCTACCAAGAGATCTGCGGGCCTGACGACCCTCGAAACCAAGTAGACCGGGCTTTAGCAACCCATGTTCCCAAGACTCAGTACCCAAGGCGGGCCGAGGGTGGGGAAGACTTATGCAAGATGGGGATGCAGAGACAACGACATAATCACATTCGCATGCACATGTAGTATCAAAGGAATAACAAGTTGAGATCAGAGTATGCAAATTGAGAGGTAGGCTAGAAGGTGTGCAAAAAGAAGGTAATCAGCAGTCTGGGTTAATGAGAGGTGACCTTGGCGGCCAAGCACACCAAGGCGGTTACAAAAACGGTGACAACCTAGACTAAGACTCGACTCGAAAGCCAAAATGAGGAGTACAAGTTCATCACGGTTCCTCTGTTTATACTGTCTCTGCTGCCCTACTTTCTTGCTACAACTATCACTGCCTTCTCTGTCTACTCTCAGTCCTTGTTCTAACTGCGAGTTCTTCCACCGCTCCGGGTTTCCTTGGTTACCATGGTTGGGCTGGTAAGATTTGCTTATTGCCTAAGCTCTGAAAATCTCTTGGGCTCTTACAGAAGTTGAGTAAGTCTGGCCTAAGACTTGCTCAATGGCACCAAAAATTGGCTGCGTCAATAGAGCCCTCAAGGCGAGATTGCACCTATTGGCAACGCAATGGACGTCAATGCAGAAGGGGGCATGTTCCTCGCTAATATGCGTTGTGGCCTCTAATCTCCAGTCTTCTAGGGCAGAGGCTATATCTGCCCCGAAAGTCAACAACTTGCTTGCAATTTGGCCAGGATTTAGCCCACCTTCAGTCTTAACAGCCTCCACAACCAGCTTGGTTAGATTCGCAGCGATTGATGCACAATCCACCTTCCTCAATGAAATCACATGGAGCACTCTCACCCAATCATTAACAGTGTAGTAGTGGACGGGCAAGTAACTGCCATTCTCGATGCTAGTAACCTCATCGATAGTAACAACTATGAAACTAGCATCTCTAATGAGATTCTTGATCTCCTCGATCACAACCCTATATATATAGGAAGCCATGACTCGACAAGAATTATCACACCAGTGAACATTAGGTAGATCAAGGACATTCAAGAATTTATACAATGTAAGACGACTTTCATACTCCAACATAGCTCAACCTTGAGCAAGAACATAGAATAGAGTTGAGATTTAGACCCGCTTCTTCCGAGCCTCGAATGTAGTACACTCACTCACTTGCTCAAGCACAATAGTAGGCAGGCGGGCGGCATACAAGAGCAAATTTTTCCTATGGTGGCAATGTATTGATTACCTTCCTTCATCTTATAGACAGGCATGTCTTTCTTTGCGTCCTCTTTCAATCATGTTTGAACAGCATGTCGGATTTGGGAGCCATGATTCAAGGCTTTCTCTCAAAAGCAGAGCAAGCCTTACATTTCACAATATGAAGATTCTGTCGCTGGCCAAAATTGGCTTAGCCCAAGGTAATGTAATAGCCCAGATCGTTTGAGACTTCCGATGACTATCGTATCTCTTCTGCACCTTGCTCTTAGAACTTCGGAGTTTTTCCTTCCTTAGTGATGAGTTGACTTCGTCCTCTTCGCCCTCTGATTCCTCACGAATTTCACCCAACTTTGCATTTCGAAGATCCTCGAATATGGAGGACACTATGATGCAAAGGGATTTGCAGCTAATCACCACCGTATCCTTTGATCCTGACAAGGAATAGGGTGTGATTGTTGTGTCAAAGGACACAGCTCTCTCTGCAGCCGGATCGAAGCTTTGGTCACCAGACTTGCTCAATTCCTTCAAACCGAGCAGCATCCCGTGACTCCCATCGAGGTCGAGAGCAAGCGGTTGGTTGAATCCGTGACGGTGGATGCATTGGAAGTAACTCCGCATGGTGGTCTTCGTCGCTGCAAGGCGCGGCTGCTTCTCCAGGAACGGCTGACTCCGCTTCAACTCCCCGCGTTATAGCGCCATTGCCTCCAAAGCCAGCTTCTCCGCTCAATCCTTTACTCGCCGCGGCTGAATTGCCGCCATCGCAAAGACATCCCCGATTCCCCCCCGAGTCTCTCATCTTCCGAATCCATTGCCAATTACCCTCAACCGAATTAGAACACACCAAAATCTCAATCAAATCCTAGACTGATAATCTGCTTCAGCAGTTTTAGAAGACAACTTCGGAACACACACACTCAAATCCCTAGGTGACGAAACACAAGCACAAAAACACACCCACAGATAATGAGAAGATAAAGAAATTGATCGAATTTTATTCGACTGCACTCTCGCAAACCATCATAGGAACTCCAGCCGCCATTGCAGAAAATTTGAACAGAAACATAAAGAGAATCAGCAGGTTCGACAACCAACCCACAAAACTTACAAATGCCCGACATAATCACCAACAAAGCAACCCTCAACCTAATGGCGAAAAGGCTATGTCTATGAGTGCAGATCTTGGCGACACTTCTTCAAAAGGCGATTGCGAATCTAGCGACAATTAAATTCATACAATGGTAATCATGGAGAAGAACAATATGGGAAGGCCACTTCCTACTACAAACCCCTCGCCACGCTAACAATACCTAGGCTCATCCCCTTGCAAACCCTTGGCCACCCTAGCAAACCCTAGGCCACCTACAGTGGAAGGCCACCTGGCTACCCCAACCCCTCCCCTATCGCTGAGGTGGTGAAGCTAATGTGTTTTTCTATAACTTGTCTCTACTACTTTTGCTATAATTTGTCTCCACTACAAGTTCGCCAAGGGCCATTTTTAGGTGCAAACTGGCACTACAATGCCAAAAATAAATGCCAAAAATAAAAGGGCAGATCAACATACTGAAATTCAGATAAAGATGTAGATAGTTCCGATACCGTAGACACGCAGCAATGTAGCTTAACATAACTGAGCGTCGCATCGACAGAAGCTTCGGTAGATCAATACCATTGGGCCCTCAAAGATTGACACTGAATGCAGAAGTATGATTTGCAATTGCTTGTGGTAAAATTCCCAATAATATTGAGACTTGCGAACTCAGAGTACAAGCAGGCGGATACCGTGATCAATCAATCGAGGTCTCTTTTTCTTTCAAAAACCTGCAGTGTCCCACACATTTAACCTGTGATGTTCTGAGACTTGTTCAAGATCACACCCTCGTACTTAACCTGGAACCACTTCATGGCATCCTCCCTCGTAACGCGGTGCTTGATACCAACGCGAGATTTGGCTCTCCGTCTTCTTCCTACTCTGTAACCTGGGCGCTCAAGCACCACGTAGAAGTCCATACCGTAGATACCTGTGGAGGGATCGTACCTAGCGACAACCAAACATGTAAATCCATTAGACTCTTCGTCTGAATAAAACAGGAAACCCAGATAACTCCAAAATTGGCTATTAACTGTTTAACAAGGTTGGCGCTTGACTAAAGGGTGGTGAGGAGAAAAAGCATTTCAGCTGATGTCACTTCAAGTATCCCATACAGAAATTTATGTCCAGAAATAATTTCCACTCATGAATAAATATTTGATGAAATAGGAGAGCACCCACAATTCTGCAGAGAAAACGACTTACTTGATTCCAAGATCAATGTGCTCTTGGATTCCAAACCCAAAGCAACCAGACTCACTGAAGTTGCGACGGAGCAGCTCGTATTCCTTCACCTTCAAGCCACTCTCCAAGAGTTGCATGGCTTTCTCGCCACGAACAGTCACGTAGCATGCAATCTTTTCATTACGCCTGATTCCGAAGGAACGGACAGTGTATCTTGCTGAAATAGGAACATCAATCCAGTTATTAAACAAATTCGTCAACAAAACAGGAGCTGCTGACTTCCTCAAGTCCTAGAAGTACCACAAATAAATCCAGTACTTAATTGGAACTTTCAGAAAACAAACTTACCTTTCGAGAAGACGGGGGACTGCCCGCTGAGCTGTTCCAAAACCTTGGAACCACGCGTAAGACGATCTCCACTCTCCCCAACAGAGATGTTCAGAACAAGCTTCTGAACCTTGATGTCCCGCATACAATTCTGCTGCTTTTTATCGGACGCCTGTAAAAACCAACAAAAACCGAGCTCACATTTCAAAGACGAAGCTCTATCCTAAAGAAACGTATCCAGGTTCACCATCTTTTCATCTCCACGTATCCAAACAACCATAATTACAATCATTACAACGTCCAATACTAAATTCCCTTTTAACACCTCCATTAAATCTCTGACCAACAGAAACTCCCATCCATGGAATTCAATAATCCCACGTAAGCGTCCCCGTAACCAGCTCAAACCGACGCATCCATCATTCCGTCGACAAACGAATCCAACGAAACCCAAATTAATAATAGCCCCTCACTCACCTGTTAAAGAAAACCAAAATCACCACTATCTTCACAAACCAGACAAACTCTCCTTACACCACATCCACCGATGAACAAAACAACAACATCCAACGCCTTCTCCAAAACCATAACCTCAATACCCCACACCCCCAAAGAATCATCGAAGAAGTAACGTGCCATTGCCATTGAAAGAAACCCTAAGACAAGAAACCTAAAAACTAAAACCATCGGGGAACGAGAAAAGGCTTAGAGCGGGGCGTTGCATTGGCCGCAACGGGGGGAGGGCGTGAAGAGGTGGGAGCGGGGGTGAGGAAGCCAGGAGGAGGCTCACCATGGCAGAAGGCGACGACGGGGCAGATTGGCGATGACGGCTGCTTGCGGGGCATAAACGAGAGCAAGCTAAAGCTTTGTTTCCCCACTTTGAAGCCCCGCGTTTCCTGCAAGAATTTCGTCCAGGCAGGAGCACCCTCAACCACCACTACCCAGTACCCACATCAAAAACCCCCAGTACTTCTAGCCCTCTAAGGTACACGCACCTAAAACCAACAACAACTTGTGCTTTCTCTAAATCAAGGCAACAACTACAACTACTTATGCTGTTCTAGCGTGTAGTTTCATCAAAATCGTGCAATGCATCTTCGTCTCTATACTCCCAGACGCTCAACATTAGGGTTTCCGTTGTAGTAATAGGTTAGATGAAATTGCGACTTAGGATTGCAATTGCATGTGGGAATTGTCCTCCCTAAAGATGCCTCGTTATTGTAGTGCAACATCTAAAATCGTACTATATTTGTCAAACAATTTTCTAGATGGAACTGATGTCGTGTAATGACCCGATGTAGTGTGAAAGTCCATTGTTTGACTTGTATCATTATTAGTCCTGCTTTAGTCCTATGAATAAAGGTTTCATATTCCCTTATGTATTCAGAAATGGTTGCAAGAGCTGACTCCGGCCGTGATGACTAAGATTATTGCACAGTTTTAGGTGACTTGTATGAAAATGGATCTAGGTGGAAGAAATTCTTACTCATGCATATGAATTGGGTGCTGCATTTGTTGACTTCACAATTGAGAACCTAAATGACAGCACTCGATTTGTTCCCGTAGAGATAGCAAGATGGATTCGTTCAAAATCTATAGTGGCTTTGGAACTGAAGCTGTCTGGTCAACCTTTGTGGACCTCTGTGCAATTGAGGGCCGTAGTTTCATTGAGTGTTCTAAGTAAAATTTAGGCTCTACATCAACTTTGATAGAGGACGATCCCACAACATTGCCAAATGATATGCCAATGAGACGCATTGTATATGCTAATCCTCGTGTCAACAATGTCTATTGCTCTAGCCAAGTGCGGACCTGCTTTTGAATGAGACTGGTATGGTGCGCATTAAATTGAGTAGTTATGATTCGTGCCAACCATTAGATGTTCTTGATGAGGTGGAGAAATTTGTCATGGAATAAGTAGACTACACACTAGGCAGAAGAATCATTGCCTCTTGATATCATAAAGAGCACTCAAAGTTGCAACCCCTCATAAATCTCCGAGTGATGGAGATGGTGTCATAGGAGGCAATAGAAGAACCTAGGATAAATACGCTTCTTTGCTTGGATATAGATCCAATCCTCCTTTCACATTCCAAACAATTCAAGGAAAGTCAAGTGATGTTGTGGAAAGAAGCCCCGTGGGTATGAAGGAAGATGTCGCCTTGCCTCGAGATGCAGGGTATCTTGGAAAGACAAAGGACAAATCATCAGCACATGATGGCGGTGAAGTTGCAAAAATAGAAGGCTCAATTACAACACTATGTCCACTAGGGCGTGCTAAGCCGAGAGCTCGTAGGAGGACCGTACGTGCCTTAGTAGCAAAGCTGGCACTCACTTCACTCATTGACGACTTGGGTACAGACGAATTTCCCTACCAGAGACCTCAGCGGGAGCATGAGCCATTGAAGAAGCAACGGCAGATGAAGTAGACACCACCGCTTGGACCTTTCTTCAAGGACAGATTAGCATGAAACTTAATTTGAACACAAAGTGCAAGCCAATACTTCCTTAACGATGTAGTTATTATTCTTTGAAGCACGCTGGAAGACTTTGGGAGAGGGAAAGGTATGGACAAGATGTTCTCGTGAAGATTCGCGAAGGAGACCCTTAAGGAAGAGGCCACCGAGTCCGTGCATCTGCCGCAAGCAAATAGTGCTTTGGAGTTTATAAAGTGAGTGATCGGACATACAACTTCCCTTCTTATTATTACGCTCGCTTAGCTTAGCAATATATATTTCTCAACCTAAAGTCATGTACTTCTTGCAATTACTAATGAGTGCTTTGCGTGACAATTTGGAGAGTCATCTGCAACTTTGGCCCTGCCAATCATACTCATATATTCATTAAGGATCTGAAGGGGCTTCTTCTAGCAAAACAATTGAAGCGGTAGAAGAAGATCACGACCCTCTTGCAGAAGTCACATTGAGAGGAAAAGCCCCAAGCTGATTACAACTTGATATCCATGGAGAGAAAGACATGGCAATAGAAGTCGAGAATTGGCTAGAAGCAAGTTGGGATGTCAATGAAGAGAGAGTACCAACGGCACTTCCTCGCAAAACAAAACTACATGCAAACCTCGTTTTGTCAATTAATATACAAGATATCAATGCACGTGGATAGAAATAGAGATCATTGTCATAGGCTTGCAATACCGCCTTTCAAACATTCGAGTGGCATTGTGTTGTCAAGTATAAAGAAGACAGAGTTAACAGGGATGTCGGATTGCGGTGACCCATACTCAGGTGATGATCCAATACATGGCGCATGTCATGGAGTTGGCACTTGCAAATGCCCGTGAATAGAGATACGTTTGTCATGTCTTATAACGTTCAAAATCTAGTAAACAAACGAGCTAGCAATCTATGGATGAAGCACAAAAACGAGATTGTTAACCTAAGAATGTGGAAGGATGTGAACATACGCCTTGTGTTCTATAACTAGGAGCACAACTTGATTGACTTGAACGAGCCTGTGCAACACAACCAACCCTTTGGTCTCCTATTTCAAACCAAATTGCAATTTGAGATGATGCTCAGGTTTGGAGACGGAGGACGGCTTTCAATTGACGCCACCTTGAAGACGAGCCACTCAAGGGTAAGTAAATACTACATTTATACAGCGCTGCTATGCCATTGTTGTGCATAAAAGATGTCTTGCTCGTGCACTACAATCTTGTAATCTATATTTGTGGTCTCTTATCTGCATCAAACTGCTAAGTCCATCCACAAGCTTCATTAATCTGATTGTAGTATCCTCTTCACACTATCATGGTCTTCAACAAGTGGCAAAGTGGTATCTTTGTGGCATATTTCTTTATTCTTTTAGCTAAAGAAGACCACTTGAGGCCTATTCTTTAAGCCCTTAACGAGAAGTTGTGAAGGAAAAAGCTGAAGTGGGAGCCTTCATCTATCCTTTTGCAAAATGCCCAAGCAAAGATAAAGGTGTTGGAGTGAGTTTTTGCCTATCATATCCTATGATAAACTAGTATAATGAAATATATAGTAATAGTCATTAGCAATCTTCTTGGCTTCTACTGCAAAGAGATATAGCCTCAGTCTAAGATCCTGCTTTGCTATTAGCATGTAAAAAAAACTTGGGCTAAGAATGCAAGGAGCAAGATTAACCAAGGCTAGCACTTAAGATTAGGTTGGAGACATGTATAGAAAGGGGTTCAGACAGTGCTTAGACCAGGTTCAATGAGCAAACATGGAGTTGAACAAGACATGGATGGGATGGCCTTCTGCGGAGAGGTTTATGAAATATATTAACAAGCATTGGAGGAAGAAGATTGGAATGTGGTGTATTGCAAACATGATCATTTTTCATGCAGGACAAAATACCAACGGAGCGATAAAGTCTTACCATGCTAAATTAATGCGCATTTTGTACCTTTAGAAGCAACATTTCATAAGAAGGAGGATGGTTTGGACAGATGACGCCTTGCAACCTGTTGTGAGAGTGCACTAGTGGTACTTTGGGGCACTAAAGGAACATGAATTTATCCACAACAGGAAACAAGAAATACTAATTTGTAGTGCAATTCTAACTGCTTGGGAGATTCCCGTCAATGATCTCTACAATCCAAAGGGTGATGATATTACCCTAGTCATCTTTGTCAATAACCATCCTAAGGTATGGAGTGTATACGAGCTTGACAACAAATGGGCGCAATGTGATTGCTTCTTGAGTGAACAGAGCACCATGAGTAAGCATGTGATGAAGTGTTTTTAAAAGAAAAACCGCAAAATTGAATCAAAACTCAATTATACGAGACGCAGACTTGATGTATGGATTAGAAAGGACCATTCTTCTTCTACAATGCTTCAAATCAATGCCCCGCGAGGAAGACATGCCTTTAAGGAGCTCATATACTACTGATAGTACAAGCCCTTCATGAGCCACAGAGCCTACCCTTGGTAGTTCAAGGAATCTAATAAATATGAACAACATAGAGCACAAGGGAGAAATTTGGATCCCTTGCAACGATCTTTGACCCAAGATAGTTCTATCGTGGTTTTTAAAGAGCTCTTATGCATCCTTGACATACACGGCGGGATCCACTTGCACTTAAAGGCAAATTTGAAGCACATCCAAGGAAATTACAAGAAGATGTTAGCTTGGGGAGTTTCTTGAGTTGACTCTAAAGCACTAATACACCCTCCGTGCATTAGTGCTTTAAAAGGGTGATTTACCTTTGAAGAAAAAACCAAGACGCCTCAAGATTCCTTGAGGAGCAAAGCTCTACAAGACTTTAGTCCCTGGATGTACTCCAAGGCTTACTTTAGATCGATTGTGTAGGGCATACTGTAGGGCGTAGCATAGAGATGAAGACACTAGGTAGTGCAGTGGGGCGTGGTAGCCTTTTTTTTGTGTGATAGTGCTCTCTACAGTGGTGTTCAAGGTCGCACTATAAAAGTTTGTATTTGTGTCTAATTAAACTAATAGAGACGAGATTGACTTTTTCTAATATAATATTAATCTGTGCTGCTAGATTGGTTTGGAACAACATGGCCTCTTAGTTGAGTCTGTGGGGTTTTGTTGCATCAAAATTGAGAGAAGAAATACTTATCAATAGAACTAGGTATATGTGCAAGTTGTTGTGGCTTCTAGAACATCCTATAACAACCTTAGATATTGTGGATAGATGAGACTATTGAGGTGCATAGACATTCTTGAATTTTTGTCTTTCTAAGTTTATTAATCCACCTAGAGTGACCCTTTAAAAGAGAAACATAAGTGTTGTTGGCTTAGACTCCCAGAAATTGGTCATGTGCTAGAAAAGCGACTACTTTCTTTGTCTTTGGTGAACCACAATCCTCCTAGGTTGCAGAAAATCCCTTCTGATTCCAATAACTTGGCACTACGTCATGACCCCCACGATCTTAAATCTGATTTACTCTTTCTATTCCTAAAGGCCCCGTAAAAGAGCTGCTACAACAGACGTTGGTCAAAGGCAGGTCCATGAGGTTGGTCATGCTTACATGCAATTCCAAAACCTTTGACTCAAGACCCTCTACACCTGAATTGTCCTCCTAAAATAAAACTAGGTCTATTGCATCAAGTTGTCTTTAGAAATTCTCGTTTGAAAAGACTACGCCTGAGAGGGGTCCAACCATTCATGCGTATTCTTATATAGTTATTAGTCAAGGTTTAATTAAGGATCACCATGAGATTCCTCCTAAAGAGTTGTTCTGTGACATCACCATTATACGAATACATGCCGAACCAAGTGTGAGAACTATTGGTTTGGTCGGTAATGTATGTATGTGGATGTGGATGGGGTTTGTTGGTACATTCAAATGTGTCATCTTAATTTAGGCACGTACTATTCCGCATTTATATATATATATATATATATATATATATATATATATATATATATATATATATATATATATATATATATATATATATATATATATATATATAAAAGTCTTACAACAAACGTCTAAGACTGGGGCTATCCCAAGATTCTGCATTGACAATTTTAATATATTGCGTTTTATGTATCCTACAACAACAAACTTCTCTATAATCCTTCCTAAGTATCATGGCGGAAAGCTGTCTTCTAGGGCCCTTCGTTGACAGCATTTATGACAAGAGTAGAGCGTTGCAATGAACAAATGTAGTAGGAAAGGCAGCACTAGGCATAGAGAAATTGAACGGTATACGCACTTCTTTGCCTTAGTCAACAAATTTACTCTTTGAGCTTAATGTAGTATACACTATAATGTAGCACACGACATAATACTTGCAAAACCATTCGCCTACTTCTTGCGAATAGTGCACCCGTATCCTGATCTTCATGTCTCTGGCATTAAATTACATAAGAGTACACACTCCATGTTCTATAGCCATGCACTACAATTTTTCCAACAATTTGTGTAACTTGGTACTGCTATAAAAGGTGTCACTTGATGCTAAGTCAAACTTTAAGAAACATTGTTCAGAAAGGTCGCCAAACTTCAATGGTCTGTATGCACCACAGGAACAACTATAGTAGACTCTTCCTTTGGAATGTCTAAACCCTGATGTTATTTGATGATATTGATGGAGAGCTGTAAAGTTTGTTGTCTTAGAACTCAATTTATACAGTCCACTTGCAGTTAGCAAATTACATAGCAAAATTTCTATTCGCACGAAATAATTGAAACCAAACCTAGATGAAAATGCCTCACAAAAGAACTTACTTTACAGCGTGACGAGTATAATAGTTGCATGTTGTGTACGCGGTACAAGGTTGTGATGCCTCGGTAGAAGAAAAAGAACAAATAAGCCCTATCAACTTAGCCCACGTCTTGTGCTATACGTTCCAGAGAGAGTCTGTAGGCACTCCATAAATGACAGAAACGAGCTAGGATGGATACACAATTGGTAGGACCATTGGAAGACTTATGTGCAAGGTAGATTTTATAAAGCACAAATCCAATTGACAAAGGACATAAATTTTTTTGGGAATAAAGAGATATTGTAATGTTTTAAGAAAACGAATGACTAAACTACCCTGAAGAGTTAGTGGTATTTACAAAATAGAGGCTATACTCTATACGACCTACTAATCGTGGTCAAAGGGTCTGAGCCCGCAAACATGCAAAGTGGAGACATTGTGTCTCCAACTCTAGGGATTTTGTGTCTTCTCCTTCAAAGGTGGCGAGCTGCGACAAGGTTGCTAGACAAAAAGTTGGCGTTGAGGTAGTCAAGTCTCCTAGACATTGGTAACATTTTGATGGTAGGGAAAAGACAATAGAGTGTGATAGTACTTGTGATGCTGGTGTGACTGGCAAAGGCCTTATTGCGGAAAGACACTTATGAGCCAGGTCTTTCATTTTAGATAGGAAGACATCTGAGGTGTTTATCTTTGATGCAAACAATCCACATGTAATTGGAGAAGATTGGACATGTTCAAGGGTCACCTCCATTGCGTCAAGCTTCTCAAGTGATGCCCTTTTTAGATCTTTAATTGTGAAATTGTCTTCCGCCTTCTTGAGATTGAGCAACCGCAAGTAGACAACTTTGTCCCTTAGAGACATGGATATACAGCTACAGTGCTCTTACTCTATGAGGGCACTCTAGCTCCAGTGACATTGGGTCCAATGTTGCCTCCTTTTGCAATATACCCACAATGAATTCCAATTCCTTAAAGGTGTGATCTCATGGATGCTCTAGGGGACCATTCAGGGATTTTCTAGCAAGGATCATGAAGAAGAGAGACCACGTCCACGCTTTGGCCCCTATTTTCATTTGTTCTCTGATTCAGAATCATTAAAGTTGTGTTCCTAGTGTGCGTCTCTTTTTTCGTATAATACAACTTCCATATTGAGTTTTAGAAAGACGTAGTCCGCCTTCCAAACCTAGTTCTTGAGATACAATCTAAGCTTTGTGAACTCAACAACCCTTCCACCAATATTTGCTACTTCTATATACAAGTTCAACAGCATCAACGACACCATAACAAATTGGACCACAACATCGTATTGTTTGCCATCCTTTCCAGGTCCCTGTACTGCAAAACATAAATCATAATAGCACACGTTGCACTACATTGACAAAAGGTTTAAGACATTGTTGAATGAAAATTCCAAAGGATGCACCACATAATCTTTTCTTACATGGGCCTCCTTGCCATGCCACCCGATGTCCGATTGCTCAACGCATCTTTGATTCTAGGACACCGAGTTCCTCCAGATCTTCTAATGCCTTCATGTAGGATTCCAAGTGTACAGCAACACATGTTCTACTGTAAAGGCTTTCAGAAATTTGGAAAGCAAGTAATACAAGTGAGCGATGTTTTGAGGAACTCAAGGGCACTAAGTTTAAACTCACCATCCAGGGTATGAGATGTTGCTTACCTCCATGCCCTTTGAAGAACTTGCTCCATGGAAAATTTATCACATTTATAATGTTGGTGGCCAATGTCTAAAGGTTTTGCTACTAATGTAGGATGTGGTAGATCCTCCTTAGTATTGTTGGCCCACGCTGACAATTCCAACCCAGCTCCAGCAGGCTCGCACCTCTAGAATTGGAAGCCATAATCAACATCCTTTGAATACGTCGATTCAGGCTGACAGTGTTCTCTGCAAGTAGGAGAGAACATTCCAATGACACCTTTAACTTCTTCCAATCCTACTTGTAGTCTATTTTTCCACCAAAATAAGACTCGCCTGGTACAAAGTCATTATTAGTCCATGACCTTAGTGTTGCAAATCTGTAATCTGCTCGTTTTTCCTCACCCTTATCTTCTCTTGTTAAACAACACCTTGGCCCTTTGACTTGTCATGTCTAAAGCCCTTGCTGGACTTAATAATCTTTTGCCAAGTTCTAGGTTTGCCGTGATTCCTTGCTAGGTAATGAACGTCATGAACACCTAGGACAACCTTTCTGAGATTCCACTGCTGATTTCCCTCTTTTTCAGGAAACATGAGTACGACTTTGGTAAGTATGTCATTCATGCTGTGTAGTTCATTCTAAATAAACGTGGAATACAACTTCAGAACCTCCATATCCACCTCCTTCTACTTTTCACATTGATCGTTGTAGCGATGATAAAAAAGTGCATTCTTATATGTAAAGTCTTGGTGGAAATACTTGCACCAATAATAGTAACAATTCTCATGTTTAGGTTTATGTTAGTAATTATTCTAGCACAAATAGTGCGCCTAAATGACTATCCACTTTAGTACTGATCATGGCCTCCTACTCTACTGGTCCCTGCCGGTACTTTTGGTCCGGGTTGATCAGTCTTCAGGTTGTAATCAAGGGCATCAAAATCTGGGAATCTTGCCCACTCAATGTCCAGTAAATCTCACTCAACCATCTCTTTAGCTTTCGGTGACTGGACAGGTTTGGCCTACTCTGCCGCTTCAGCCTCCTGCTCTTCCTTAAGCTAATTTCCTTTAGGGCCTCTAACATAGAGTTCCTGAATAGTTCCTCCTCCTTCCAATCTTCCTTGGTCCTGGCCTTCCTTGCTTCTAGTACCTTGGACTAGTCTTCAATTGAAGGCAGTCATGCCTTCTACCTCTGGGCCCTAGTCATAATGGCCAGGTTCACTTGGTCCTCAAGATCCTCTAGTGGTTCAATATCACCGTTACTGACATGGTGGTCCTATTTCTTCGTCGCTTGGTCCCATTGTGCAAAAAACTGATTCCACTGGGCCTTCCAAAGGCAGTTCCAACTCCTATGCCCTCATCCACCACAGAAATAATAATCTTTTGGCCTATCACCATGACTTCCCTACTGACCATTACATGCTCTAGGATTTGGCGACGTCTTATATCCTAGGGTGTAGTTGTTGTTGTAGGTTGCTGCTCGCTTCTGGGTAGACACCTCATTCACTCCTACTAGTTCATCTCCTTCCTTCTTTGTATTTGGTCTCCTTTGGTTTGCTGGATTTTACCAATTGTTACCATCTTCACAGCCAAGCTTCTTGCATATGCAACAGCCTCTACTAGTGGCGTCCTAGCCTGGTTCCTTCCTGGTCATAGTTGCTGCTTTATTGGTAGTCTCCACCTTCTTGACTTCAATCTTGGTTGGCTTGCCACTAGAATCAATGCAATTTTCTTCACACCTCAGAGTAGCATCCACCAACTGTGTCAGGGTCTTGACTGGTGCTATACTAGTTGTGGCTTGATGTACTCTAGTAAACCGTCTCTAGAATTAGTAATTTGAAATCCGTCTCTAGGGTCTCACTGCAGACACTTGATCAAGGTTATGAACCTGTCATAGTAATCCTACAGCTTCTCCCTGTCTCTTTGCTTGAAAGACTTTAGCTCCCTGTACACTACTTCATGAGCTGTCTGGTTCCCATACCTTCTCTAGAAAACTGCTTTGACATCCTTCCATGAGCAGTAGAGGTGGCTCTCCAGAAAATTCTTATACTAGGCCCCGATCCTATCCATTATGGTGGTACCCATCAGGTTGATAATCACCTGCTACTCAGCTTCCTCATTGTGCCACAAAGTACGCTCAAACTAACAAATATGAACATAAGTATTTGTACCTTCTTTGTATTTGGAGTATGGCAGTGGTTATGTCTATGCCGCACTGATTGGTCATGATCTTGGTGGTATGCATGGTCTGCCGACTGGTGGTTAAACTGGTGATTTCAACGGTTCAGGGTAACTGCTAGCTGTTGTAGCCGCTGGTACTTTCATTCCCACTCGTGGTCTGGTTCCATACGTTGTCACTTTAACTCCTTCTACTTGTCTTCGGAACCCTGTCCCTACACTAAAGGCTCCTGCTCCAATATTTGCTCCTCCACTTTGCTGCTACACCAACTTTGGTGCGTATGGTTGATAGATATCACCAGTCAGATGATCCACGTAAGACGTTGGTGCTCGTCCTCCCAATGCACCTGTTGGTCTCTTCAGGTGTAAGAAATGTCTCTCTGATGGTCTCTGCTCAGCAGCCGTTGTAACTTGTACTCCCATCACCTCTGCTTCCCTCAAATGACAAGGTCTTCCCCCTAGTACATGGGACTGGTCATAACCTGGCCACATGCTCATTTTTTGCTAAGCCAATAACTTCTGGCTTTCTTCCCTCAACACCTCTTACCACCAGTACAAGGTTGTCTGGCCAAATTGCTTCTTCTCTCTCCTCCTCCTTCTTCTTTTGGTCCTCCAATCTGTGGGCCTCCTACCACATGCGCATAGCCTCTTGGGGTAACAGGTCCTGTTGTATGGCCCCCTCCTTGATCTCTTCCCTCCTTTGAACCTCCTGCCAAGATTTGAGGGCTTCTTGCCTCTGTCTCTCCTGGTCGTGCTCCTCTATCCTCTTGGTCACCTACCACAACCTCATGGCTTCCATCATTTTGAGTGATTCCCTGTTATTATCTTTCCAAGCCTTCATGGTTTCTTTGAACCTGGTGGCTTATCCAAATTCCTCCATCTCCCTTCTATACACCTCCTCCATTTTCGGCTTCTACCTTCTATCCCTCTCAGCCTGCCTTCTTGCTTGCTATCGGGCCTTGAACTCCTTCAATTGCCTCTTGTCTTCCTCATCCTCATCCTCATTCAGTTCTGGTCTTTGGAACTAGTTTTGAGCACACTGCACCATTGCACCGTGCTTCAAAATTTGGCCATGCCCGTGCACTTTACCTACCGGCACCAATGGTGCCAGCAAATCGCCAAAAGGTCGCGTAATCAGCATTTGGTGGGTCCAGCCAATAGTCGCGCAGAAAGGCTCGTGTCCCCTCGCGCGTGTATTCCCGCAGGTCGAGAGCAGAGCCTCTAAGCGCATGGAATCCGAGCATTGCAGAAGGGTGTCAGCGGTGGCAGGCTTTATGAATTCCTGCAAAACTGACTCAATTTGGACACCTACCGGAATTGAGTTGCCGCTCCCCCTTTGAGATGCAACGTGCAGAATGTGTTGATGTCGAAATGCTGCCAACGGTCATTCCGAACCTCATGCGTTGCTGTGAGAGAGTTGTTGTGGTTGCATTGTCAACTAGGATGGAGCGGTGGAGGCCTCCAAAGGCTTCATCAGGTTTTTCGATTTGGGTTGTGGGTGGTCACGCATTGTGCAATAGAGATTTAAGGTTTAGCTGTAGTGGTCTTCCAAACGCTGCCAGCAGTCTGGCATCCACATAGGTTGGAGGGAGTACCGGAGTTGGGAATTGGGGTTTCGAGATGAGGTTTAGGGTAGGTCGTACCTTGCTTGCGACGCCGTGGATGTCGGAATTAGCCGTTCGTGATGGCAGAGGGTGTGTTGACAGCATGTAGTTCTCGCGGTTGATGACAACGACGACAACATTTGTAAGTTTTTGAGTTCACAGTCGAAAATTTCATGCATTCTAGTGGTATGGCTAGACGGCCAAACTCCCTCGTACAGAGTGTCATCCTGTATAACACTCAAGACTTGGAGGGCAACTGGATCCCCATGAGGGTGGATCGTGATTCATGGATTATGTTGCAATTAGCGTCGGATGGGCCTTGGGGTAGAGAGGCAAGGCGGCATGGTGGAGAAATTTTTCGGGAGGCCTTCAAAGCGCAGATAAGAGATTTCTCTTGGATCTCCACGGAGCATGGAGCATGCGACCTCAATAAGGTGCTTGTGCAGCATGCATATCAGCCAAGGCATCTGCGCTTGGATCCCGCTGAGGCAGCAACCAAGTTGGCTATGGCAAACTACCTTTATGCGTCGCTTTTGGAGGATTGGGTACATCCCGCATCTATCCTTGGTCCCATTCTTGTGCTCGATGTTGAGATTGGGGAGGCAATACGGAATCAACAGAGCCACGCGGAGTTGCTGGACATAGGTACATTCTTCCTTGGTGGTCTGTACTTGCCTCCAATCGGTGACACGCTGTAAGGGAAGGTTGAAGCACTCCCGCTTCCAGGGTTCAACGATGTTGTGTGGCCTTTGCCAGACATGCACACATCTGAGGCGTTTAGAACAAAGCTCACTCTCGATTTTGCAAATGCTATGAAAGCAACAACTGGTAGCAGCTTCGTCCACCACCAATGGTTTATGCCAATCCATGTTATGGTTGACTTCTTTGCGGTAGCTGCTGACAGCATTAGGCAGACACCTACACTGTTTGTTTTGAGTAGTCCATCCGAGGCTCTGCTGAGCAGTCTGATGAACCCAGGGTGGAACGAGAAGTTCCACATTGGCCAAGATGTCATCAAGTGCGTTGCCAACAGGACCAGCATTGTTTTCCGCTATCACGTGGGAAGACAAACATAATACACCAGGTTCATGTATACAAGGTATAGGGGGGCTGCCAACAGTTAATGGGAAGCGATGGATCACCTACCAGAGGAGGTGATGGTGGAAGTGTCTTGTATGTTTAGGGGGAACCTGCTGCCAACATTCGAAGTTGGCAACGGTTGGCCGGTATCCCACATGCGGCACGAAATTGCAATGGCACTTGGAGATGACGTACCTGGGCAGCACAACCTGGTTTTGATAGAGGCCAACGGTGTTCGTGAGAAAAGTGTACGAGTCTAGGCGAATTCATCTTATCGTTTAGATGTGTTGGGAATTGGCTGTTTGGAGATCCTTGCTGCCAGCAAACAAAAATGACAGGATTTGTTGGGTGCAGATCAACCAGCGCCATGAGAGACACCTTACAGCTGCGGATGTAACAATTCCCAAAAGGATCAAGATTGTGGAGCTGTAGGAAAAGTGATTTCGGGGATGGGTAGTTACAGTATGTGGGATGTCATTAGGTTCTTCGCCAAGTCGTTAGTGAGTTCAGGTAGAGGTTTTGCTTACCATTCTGGACTTCTTGTGGGACTTCCTCTATTAACGTGTTATATACGGCAAATTTGAAGTACCCTCGATCTACGTGCTGCCAGCGGAAACAAAAAACAAAGAGAGTTGCAATTAAGAAATGAATCTTACGATGCCAATGAAAAAATTAAACAAAATACGAGAAGTCTAAAGAATGGCCGGGGTTTCAAAGAGCCCGAGTCTCAATCAAAAAATTGCTTAGAACTTGCAGTGGCGCCATTGATGGTGGAGCCTGCTGCCAGCGCAAAATAAGAAATAAAAACAATTGCAAAGAAGTGACAACAATCAGTTGCTAACACAAAATGGAGTTTGGCACTTGACAAATATAAAGTAATTAGGAAGGAATGTAAAGTTTGTCATTTCGGTCGTAAAGGTTGGCTCCTTCGTGAACTTGGTGCTCTGAGCTGGCAGGGGCGGGTACAACGCAGCCCTTGTTGCCAATGTACAAAAAAAAAGAAGGTTGCAAATAAAAAAAGAACCACGGTTGATTCTAATAGAGTAAGATAAAAATAAAAAATAGTTGTACATAAGAGATGAAGTAGGTCGCATATGGAAAATAATAACAATTGCAAATTTTAAGAGGAACCATGGTTGCGATTAATGAAATAAGAGAAAAAAAAAAGAACAAAAAAGCTTGCAAATAAAAAATGCAACCTGGTTGCATATAAGAAGGGAAATACAAAGGAAAGAACTTCGAAGACGGCCATGGCTCTCAGATAGCGCAGGCTTGAAGAGATAAACAGGTAGAAAGATAAAATGGCGGCTAAAATGCAGCCTTTGCTGGCGGCAGTCTACAATAAAGAAGAAATAGAGGTGCAAATAAAAACGACGATTTACAAGAATGGCATTTCTTTTCATTTGACTTGGCACTCCAGAGGAAAATTGTTTTCAACTTTGGAAAAGTTTGAGAAAGGTGGCCCATAAAAGTCCGGACCTAAAGTTGCTGCCAGCAAACCCCTAATCCGGGCTAGAAAACTATCCAAGGTGGGAATCTACTCCACGATTGCATTTGTGGCAATTGCCTCAACAAGGCTCGACAGTCCCTCCATGTTGGTGTCGTCCTCGTTCTTCTCACCTTCACCTCGTCCTTGCGTGGTGGCGGAGGAGTCCTTGTTCCCATTTCCGGATAGGGCTGCCTGGGTCTCATGAGGAGAGACTTGCGTGGGATTGAACACTAGGGAGTCAGAGTTGGGAGAGCATCCTCTGCAGTTGCTGCCAATAAACAAGAATTAGAAAAGAAGTAACATGCAGATGTAACAACGGGGCAGGCAACAAGCAATGGGTAGGTAGGTTTAGGGGCAACAAACCTTGGTCGCCCTTGGCCTTCTTCCACAGAAGCGCGGCCACAGAGGGGCCAACGGGCCGCTTGCTGCCAGCACGTGGTGAAGCGGGCTCGGCCAGAAGAATCTCCTCCGTGAGGCGTAATTCCTCCGCGGCCTTGGAGTCAAGGTCGAATCCCCACTGTCCCAGCCATCCTTTAGTCATATCGCGCTCGCATCGACAGCATCAGGCGTCCTAGAAGAAGACTGCCTCAAATATACAATGGGAATGTGCCAAGCAGCCGCAGAACACATGTACGCAGCAGGTGTCAACGAAGTAACGCTCGCAGAAAGGGCATGGGTCGTTCAGGGCTATCGGCAACACCTGGAACTCTCGGGGGTAACGAGCCAACACCTTCTTCGGCTGCAAGAAAGCTGATGCCAACTCCAAGGCCGAGATCTCCGCTGTCATCGCGGAGACCTCAGCATGGCGTCCCTGCTCATCGGCTTCCATCTCCTCCAACTTCTTGTAGACCCTATAATGCTTGCAAGCCCCACCTTGTCTTGGCCTAAAGGGGCCGCCTGATCAAAGAGCCTCTTCTCTTGATCGTTGCCATCAGCCGTGGCCTTCTTGGTGGCCTAGCGGGCGGAGAAGATGTCGTCATAGAGCTTGGAATCCTCCGCCTCCTTGGCCTTGATGTAGTCTCGCTAAGGTTGCAAGGTCAACCTTCACGCGGTCCCGGCTCGCCTCCACCTTCACAAGTGCCGCCTCCAATGACTTCTTCTTGAGGCGCTGCTGCTCCAGGACCTGCTTCGGATCCGTTGCCACCAAGGGCTGCACCTTGATGGCAACGGCAGCTGGGGTCTTTACGACCTTCCTCTCCTCCACGGCCTTGGCAGGAGCGGGCAGGGATCAAGGACCTTTGACCTTCTTTGCCTCCGCGGCCGTGACGGTCTTAGAGGTGGCTCTAACTGCCTTGGCTCCGCAGCTCGCCTCGGCTCCTCCGCCCTTGCCCTTGTTGCCAGCACCGGGGATGTCGCCAGCAAGGAAGTCAATGATGGCTACAATCTGCTCCTTTAACGCCGGGGGTGTCAACTTCTGCGGATCACGCCCCGGCAACTTCTCACGCACCTTCTGAAGGGCCTCTGCCCTTTGGGCGAAGTTGACATCCACGCCCTCCTCAAAGAAGAGGTGGCAAGCCCAAAGGAAGGAGGTCCCGAATGCCAAATTGTCATGGTCACCTCCATAGGTCTTCCGGAATTGGAGCAAGTAATTCCTCTGGGCCTCTCCATCCTCACAGTCAGCAACGTAGTGCGGCTCAGAAGTACGCCGGCCATCTGTCGATGAAGTCGGCCTTCCTGCAATGCTTGTCGCCGCTGAGGTCACTGAACTTAAACCCCTTATTGGAGAGCTGCAAGGTGCGGTGGAAGAAGTCCTCATCGTAATCCGCAGCGTGCCTACTCAGCAAAAATGGGGCGAGATGGTAGAGCTGTCGATGAAGTGCAAGGGGTAAGGCCTCCAAATCAAACGCATCATCCCACGACGTCTCAACTCATTCCTCCTCCTTGCTGTCAACAACCTCCACGACCTCCTTCTTTTCCCGAGCCTTCTCGGTGTGATCCTCCTCTCGAGAAGCCGCGGCCTTTCCCTTCCTTCGGCTCGACATCCCTAACAAAAACAACAAATTTTACAATAGGGGGTTCGCGCATGGCAGCTGGAAAACGGAAGACCACTGACGGGGGATTACTCTTGCGGATTAGACTAGTTATATTGTTTCTCCAAAAATCATTTAGAACCAAGGACTAAGGCGGCCATGGTTGAACCCATACCCTTCCAAATACACCATGGCTAATTCACTCCAACTGTACTGGAAAAATACAATATGAAGAGGAGAGTAGAAAATCGGCAACTTACCTCGCCGAAGTCTTAAGCAGTCTTCGCAGTGCGCCTTTGCAGCTCGCCCCCGCAACTCGCCCCTCACGGCCTTCGCAGCTCGCCCCTCGCGGCCTCCGCAGCTCGTCTCTTGCGCCTCCGCAGCTCGTCCCTTGCGCCTTCGCAGCTCGCCCCCACAGCCTCTACAGCTCGCCCCTCACGGCCTCCTCAGCTCGCCCCTCATGGCCTCCGCAGCTCGCCCCTCACGGCCTCCGCAGCTCGCCCCTCACGACCTTCGCAGCTTGCCCCTTGCGTCTCCGAAGCTCCCCTCCTTGCGCCTCGCAGCTCCTCGCAGCCCCTTGCACCTCCGCAGCTCCTTGCGCCTGAGCTCCATGCCCCGCAACTCCCTCCTTAGCTCCTTGCAGCTCCCTCGTAGCTCCCTTGCGCCTGAGCTCAGCTGCCCCCTCCTCCACGGCACTCTGCTCACTCTGCAGCTCCTTCGAGTTGCACAATGCAACGGCTCCTCCAACTTCTTGGTGGCAAGGCTGCTGCTCTTCGTCACCTGCTCCCGATCATCAACGGGACAAAGAGGGCAGTTCTTCTCCTCCACGGTCTCTCCCTGGCACCCACAACACCAATTGAAAAAACAAGAAAAGCCCGAGTGCTTGCTGATAGCAAGGGGAGCGGCTTCGGCTGCTCTAGGCGCAGACTTGTGCTGGAGTCAACCACGTGCGGTGTATGAGAAGAAGAGAAGAAAAGAGAGGGGAATCCGTGCTAGAGTCAACCACCTGTGCGTCCTTGGTTAGAGGGGGTTGAGAGTCTAAAATAGAGTTTTATGAAGGGAGGTTAAGGAGTTGGTGGGAAGCTTTCATATCCCCCTTAATTGCCACTCCATGCAAATCATTGCCATGGCCCTAAACCACACATCCCCATTTGATGTGGGTACTTAAAAAATCGTCTTAGAAAATCTTCATTTTAGCGTGACCGGTACATATGATTACTAAGACCCATTAGTTAAGGAGATTAATAATTGCATGGACTAGGCACTTTCGTGAGTTATCCACAAAACAAGTTTAAGGGAGAACCATCGTCTAACTCCTTTAAAAAAAAACATTGTTGCCAGCCACATTCTACATAGCTACAACTTAATTACTAAGACACATTGCGGTCAAATCACACACGGCCATTGCTCGCGTCGTCACTGTCCTCATTGCTACCAGCGACCTCACTGTCAGTGGAGTTACTACCTTCTCCATGATTGCCACTTTAATAATAATCGAGATTAACATAGCAATTGATAGCCGTTTTAGGGAATTCTTGGAAAGAATCCAATTTTTTTTATAAATCTATCTGTAAATGGCTATTCTAGAATGAAATCAAAAACGTGTTCAAAGAAGAACCACTGTCTCCTCCAATTAAAAAAAATAAAAATAAAATAAAATCTTGCCACATTTTAGATGTCTATCCAATGAGTTTAGAACGCATTGTACTCAATTCACACAGGGTCGTTGCCAGCGTCATTGCTCTCTTCGTTGTTGCCAGCGTCGTCACCGTCACTAAAGTTGCAACCTTCCTCGGGATCCACATTGTTGCCTTCCTCCCGGGGGTCATCTTCGTTGGCAAAACCTCTTGCTTGAGCATTGTTGGCTCCACCACCTCCAACGGTGTTTTCACACACCCAAGCGTTGCCAACACGTCGTCGCCTTGACCGCCAATTCTCCAAAGCCCTGGCAGCATTTGATTGATGCCACTGTTCTCGCCTTCTACGCGTAGCCGTCAATCTTGCCTCATCAATTAAGGTATTGAGAACCCTGGAGCACTCTAATTTCTTGTTATACCGATGCTGTATATTTTGGTACCAATGTTGGAATCGTTGCAAAATAACACTGATGCGCTCTTTGCCACCACCATGAGCTGTATGCGCTTGATTCGCTGCCTTCGCTTGATGATGGTATTTCTCCATACCTTGGCAACTCCATACGGCCAGACTACCGTATTCCTCCACAAACAACCTGCCATGCCTGACAAGTACATGCTGTCAACAGCCACTCCAAGGTTAGTCTTGGATTGTGAATTGAAGAAAGTAAGGTCAACCATCAACCCCTAATTCATCTCAAACATCGTGGATATAACTCACGATGTAGTGCGACACATGCTCCTCCCCAAAGGCCTCCAAAAATGTTATCCCCCACGTTTCTATCTTCCCTTTGAACTGGAGTCGTTGTTCTGCTGTCAACACCAAGTCGTTGAGATATGGTAGAACCTCTTCAAAGGCTTGCCACATAGCAGCCCTCGCCCTACGATGTGCACCGCCGCCACTTTTATTGCTCTCTGCTTGACATATGTCTTTCCAGGCCTTGTCGTTTCTGGACCAAATGCTTGGTTTAAATAGCCTGCTGGCAGCAATTCCACTGAAAGATGGTTTTTGTGGCACATTCCCTGTGCTGCCACTCAGTTTCGGATCCTTTCTAATCTCCACGTTGCCACCGTCAGCCCTGATAGCTAACAAGGACTTCTCCATTTGCTCTATTGCTGTAGCCCTCAGTCTTTGATCTTGTATGTTCCAGAGATAAATGATATGTTGATGGACAATCTTCTTCGTTAATCGAACCTCGGCATGGAGTGTACAAATGTGCACTCTGTGCAATGGAATTGGCAAGATAGGCCGCCACCTTGTATGTGCACGCATGTCAGAGAGTTGTTTGCTCCACAGAGTTGGCAAACAGTCCCCCCACCCAGTTCGGTTTCCCACGTTTTCTGCTGGCAGTAATCGCCTGGCTTGCTGTCCCTACGGTAGGCTTAGCCCTCGTTTGCTTGCAGTATATGCAGTTCATTGCACACGACGGCCCCGACTGAAGCCCGTACATACACTTGATCGGCTTAATGTCCGGAGCGAGATGCCACTCCACATGGAATTCTCCTACTTCGAAGACAGTGAGTTTCTCGCCACTGGACTGTGCTGCAATCATAGATGGAAATTTGGATTTCCTAAATACTCACAAGAGAACCTTGTAGGACTCTTTTTCCACTTGAAAGGTTGCCACTAGCCAAATTTCCTGCTCCGACTGGGCTGAGAAAAACATAGCATGGTTCCTCTGAATGCCTGGGTCGAGCACCCTATTCATCAACGTGATGCTGACACGTTCAAATTTCTTGCCATTGACAATCTCGGCGTCGTCCAATTTCATGACAAATACCAGCGGTGCCCCTCTTAACTCTGTGGAAACATGGCGAGTGGATGTGGGGGCACAGTTAATTGATAAATAAGCCTGTTGACAACAAACTCTGAAAACAACAATCTGAGGTAATTCCGTTACCTTCTTCCGTGATGCCGTAGAAGATCACCATGCTTCTTTGGACCACCTCAAGGTCTGTGAATAGGGAATTCTTCTCTGTCAACACGACTTCATTTACCATGTCCTCGGACTTCTTGTTCTTCTTAGAACTTGCTGGCAGCGTAAGTCGTCCTTCAGCATGGTAGTATTCGTCAATATACTGGGGCAGGTTTGCATTTAACTCCTGCCGAAGCAGTTTCACATGATAGGGGCTTGGCAGAATACTCTCGGAGACTCCTTTGTTCAGATCAGCAATAGGAGCCTTCACAGCTTTGTAGAGAGCATCATATCCCCGATGGGAAACCCTTGCTTGGTAGTAAGTAGCAAGAATTTTGTCCGGTCCAATACTCTTACCAATCGATTTAAGCACATTATTCGCAATCTCTGACTGAACATGTGCCATTGCAAGCTGAGAAGCAAGAGCTACACCTTGATGCCGTGACAGAATTTGAGCTAGTGCTACTGCAGTCCTATTTTGGGACTCTTTATCCCCCGAAGTCGAGAGGACCAACGGTTCTCTCCGTTTCTGTGGACAACAAACTACACCACATCTGGTTGCAGCACTGTCCGCACAAGCTTCACTCTTGCTTTTGTTCCACTTGATCCAGGTTTTAACTCGTGAATCCCTCTAAGAGCGTGAATCCTACTTTGCATGCCCATGGGGGTCTCCTTCTCGAAGCTGGCCCTTCGCTCGCAACGGTCAACGTCTTCTTCGAGACCCCGCACATGGCGCTCCAATAGCTCCACCCTTTGGGCATTGCAATCACGAACAGCCTGTAATTCAGCCCGCAAATCCGTGCATGTCTTCTCTAACTCAAGGCAATGCATTCTCCCCAATTGGACATCTTGGGCTGCCCTTGAGTTGTTGGGTAGAGGTTCGCCTCTAAGCTGAGCACTTCTTCGTTCAATTGTGCCAGCTGGATCCACGTCTCCTCCTGCGTAGGACCATGTACACAATGATCCAGCAGCCTGTATATATATCCGCGAAGACCCCGCTCTCCATGACATATGAATTTAATGAACTCTTTTAGCGATTTGATTGGAAGTGGCTTCCCTGTCACTGGATCAACAGGGTAAATGTTTCCATTGATCCACAAGTCAATGTTCGTGTCTCCACGCAACCTCCGTGTTGGAAACGAGCTCCTCATGCCGAGCTCCACTTGCGTTGAACCTCGTCTCATGATAGGGGCATAGCGTGCGTCCAGTGAAACTTGGGGAATGTACTAAGTTCTTTGTGCAGCTCTTGCTGCCATCGTGGACCCGATAGTCGGTAGTCTTGATTGAATCTCCCCTGGTCACACTTGGTGATTTGCAGGATATCGACAAAACTTGTTATGATTTTGGGACACCTACTACACCCAATGAAAGACTAAAGTATTAGCAAATTCTCTCAACCGTGATAATTATTGCTTGACGACTAAATTCAGAATCACATATACTCTGAACCTAATTGGATAGACCTGCGTACCATCTACAAGCGCTGTCGACCGCGAAACCTACCTTGCCTTATGCCGTTGTGGCAGCAAGGCCTAATGAAAGCAAAATTCAAATTGCTCTAAAATCCACTAGCCCCTAAACACCCCACAGAGGTTTATCGTGGCAACTCACCTTCCCTTCATGTAGATTAGTTTTCATCTCTTCGATGAAGCCAATGTCGCCGACTGAGAACGACCCCTCGCCGCCGTCGCTGCCAAGAAATTAATCGGAATCTCAATTTTGCTCCACCAATCTGGGGCGCCATTGCCACTCGGAATCTTTGGAGCAAATCACATATAGTTCTGCGTCCCATTGTGCCATAAACAATTTGTTTGAAGCAGAACAGGGCGCTTCGTTTTTTTGGTGTTGAACGACGTAGAGACGGTGGCGCCATCACGCCCAAACCGTTGTGGCAACAAGTCAAACAGTCCGTGGATTGAGGCAATGGATCGAGGCAGTTTATTAATCGCAGAGCAATAAATTCCACTATTTGGCGCTCAACAACCACTCTCCACGCCCTCTCGCCAACGAGGCAAAACCTAGCCACGCAGCTCCCGTCTGTCTCCAAAAGGCCGCTACGGGCAGCGTTTCCTCCCCCTACTGACAGCGACAGAGGGGTTTTTGGGCAGGAAGCTCACCTAATCCGGGCTGTCTTACAAGGCCCATTGCAGACCCCATTTTTCCCCTAATGTCTTGGTCTTGTCTATGGTGAGTATTGCTTCTCCTAAGGCCCTATCTTTGATTATGACCTGGTCCTGTCTCTTCTTCAGTGCCTCCATAGTCTCCACCAAGTCTCCTGGAGTCTACACTCCTAGCCTAGGTAATTGGTCGGCTCTTGCCTCTCTTTACCTCATCCTTATATTGTTTGTATACTACTTTTGTCTTTGGTTGAGGGTTCTAAGTGTGCTGAGTGTTTCCACCTCCTCATCTTGGAAACTCTCTCATATTGGTCCTTAGTAATGGCTATAAGCCATCATATCTCTTGATCTCCTCTTCGTCCTCTCAACTCTTGAAACTGGATCGAGGTTTGCTCATAAGTGATCATGTTCTCTTGCTTACTACTAGTAGTGTCTCCTGGCTTGAATTTTTGCCGACCAGATCCATGTCTATTAGGTCCCTAGTCCTTCCTCTGGTTTCTGCCAGGTTTAACCGCTCCTCTCTACTCCCTAAGCTCGTATCATGCCAGCCTCTCTACTGCTTGTCTTCTGGCTATGTTTTCCTTGTCCCACCCTTTGCTACCTCCTCCTATTATAGGGCAGTTATTGCTTCTCCCTCCAAGTAATCTCTAGTAGTGATCTTCTCGTCTGCCTTCTCTAATAAGCCAAGTTTGCCCCTCTAGGTGATCTCTTGGGTAGATACTGTGGATCTCTGTCTTAGCCCTCCTTTGGTTCCTGCGTGCTAGTCCTTTGTACTCCTTGTGCCTGTCAGTACATCCCTTTGCCACCCTAGTTTGGTCCTTTGTGGATCTGTCAGTAGCTATTGCTCCTTCTTAGGTTGGTCCTAACTGTCCATTGTTATTCAAGTTTGTCTTAGGTCTAGAAATCTACCAAATCTCCATGCATTACATTCTTCGAGTCTGTTCCTAGAGGTCTGTCTTGCTCGCTTCAAGTCCACACCCTTTAGTTATTAGTAAATCTGGTCTAGTTTTACCCTTTCCTAGTTATGTTTTCATTGTTTTACCTAGATCCGATGATTTACTTGTCTACTTTTCTTTCTAGACTCCTATCATTGGTCCCTAGGTTCCTCTCCTCCATTTTTAATGTCTCTTTTTACCTTAAATTTTTACTGCTAAATTTTTACATTAATTTTTTACTGCTTCATTTTTTTACTGTCCATACATTCACATTGCCAGTAGATCTACGGATTTTTATTGACTATTCTCTAATAGTTTTACTGTTGGTCATACATTTCTCCTAATGTTCCTTGCAATGCATCATCAGTTCAGTGGTAAACATTAATATACTCGGTTTGGACAAATATCCCTTTTCGCTCTAGAGCTGCCCTCAGCTTCTGGGATGCACCTCCTCTCGAGCTGACTCTTGCCTGCTGCCTCCTAGTCTGGCCTACACTAATCATGCCTCCACGGATGAGTTCCTCACCATCATTGCCTTGAAACTACTACTCTTGCAAATCTGCTCACTGCCATTGCCACTATCGCAAATCTTGTCACTGTCACGGTTCTTATCAATGCCACAGTCAGATTCCCTTTTGACACTCCCTAGATCGCCACCATACCTATCACCCCTGGAGCAACACGGATTTGCTACTATCCTAGTGTGTGCAGCTAGAGCCACATGGTTTGAATTTAAGCATGGTCGCCAATGTAAAAGAGGTTTTTCTTATCGCTATCAGGGATAAATCATGTCCTAAACCTCTCTAAAATCCTACAAAATTTACCGTACTGCCCCTTGGAACTAACCTAAATCCTACTCCTCGATCTGAATTCTTAAAACTTGGATCTACTCAAATTTTGGTGGTATTTTCTCAAATAAGTAAAAAATCATTTACTTAATCACATTGTAAAGCATTTCTTACACAATTGTATCATCGAAGTAGTCGGTCGTGCATTTATTGGAAACAATTAGTTACAAGGCACATAAATTGACTTCTACATTGAAAACAAAAATAGTGTGTGCGATTGCCACTCACCACACGCTGCCGTCGCATGTCACCATGCGCAGACAACATATGACATACATGTGACGGCATGTAACATACATGTGACGGCATGTGACGACATGTGACAACGCATGTCACGGCATGGATGATGAGCAATAGCTGCGTTGCGGGCTTCATTCCATAGTGCCCGCCTCTTCAACAACTCATCACACAATGCAGTCTGAAACTGCAAGTGTAAAAGGGGTTGGCTAGTTAGGTCCGATGCAATCCTACATATATGCAAATACATCAAATACATATTTACAGAAGAAATGATGAAAATGGTATTGAAAACCTTGTGCTACCACTTGTGGCTCCGGGTTTGGCAAGTGTATGAAGATCGAAGCAAATCCGCCACGTCTATACAACGCATTTGCGTAGTGTACACCAACAATACCGGAAATGTCGGTATTTGATGACGCACCGCTCCCGTCCTACGTGGAACCGTAGGCGTTGGTGTATCTAGAAGCGCTACTAGAAGAGCGTCGGTGGACAACAACAACACTGGACGCTTGTCTTTCCACATTACGCAACAGATGCCTCTAGAGTCGTGCATCTCCCAATCAAAGTGCTCCTACTTCCTCCGCTTCCACGCTGCCACATCTGCTAAAGGCAGAGGAAGGTTAATTCTATTTAAGCGCACCGTACCTGTGACATAATAAAATGAATTTTAGAGTATGACATCACAAAAAGATTTTCTAACAAACAATTTATATAATATGAGGAATATGTTTTTTATAAATAAAGAGAAATTAAAAAAATAAAAATTTGCAGAAAGAATAAAGAAATGAAGTAGATGTAACAAAGAGGACAAAACACAGCTCATAACTTACAATGTAATTATAAGTTACAAAAGGAATAAAGAAATCGATAATATTAGAAAAAAACTTTACCTGTAGCATAAATGGATTTTCTTGCCAAATCCAGAAACAAAGGAATCGAATAAAAGTAATTTTCCATTACCAAACAATGTCCCCTCCCCTCCAACCCTGCCAAAAGTTCTATAACAACTTCATGCGCTGCGATCGCTTCTCCACGGAGAATTGGAACACCATGCGCATCAAAGTTCTTCCTACAATAAACTTGAAAAGTGTAAATAAACTTGAATACAGAATGAGCTAAAACCCATAATTTGATACCCCACTTCTCAGGCAATTTGGCATATACTGTTGTACGGAGCAATACGATCCTTTGTATCTAGAAAATGAAACAAGAGAAAAAAATTATGAAAATTATACAAACTTTCACAAGAAAAACAAAATTTGAAACTACATAACCTGAAGTAAAAAACAAAAACAAAAAAACCATGAAATGCAAAAGAAGAATTGAAAAAAAAAATTAAAAAAAATTAAAAATTAAAAAAATTGAAGAAAATTGAATAATTTTTTTAAATTGAAACAAAATATGAAACTACATACACTAGTGAAAAACAGGTTGCAGAGGACCAGAGAAGTAGACCAGTAGTCGCAGTGCATGTACCCCGATCTTCTGTGAGACGAGAGTGAGTATTCGGGGGTTAGTGGACCTAGTTGAAATAATGAGTGGGGGTATACTGACCAGCGCCCCTTTGATAAGAGAGTGATTCATGTTAGCCAAAATTACACTAGAGACTCGGTGCTTAGATAAATCTCGAGTTTCTGTTCTACTTTACTGCGGATGAACTGTCTGTTTGACAAGAAATCCGGATCATCACTCTATCGATATTTGTTTCCATATCTTGCAATCAATATAAGAGACGGAATGACATACAAGGCTGTTATCCGTTTTAGCATGTACACTACTAGATATCAATGCTGTGATATGAGGCAACAGATCCAATTTGTTTATCGGATACATTTGAGATTCTCCCACTTGATGATATCACGCACCGACTTCTGAGTAAAATTGACGACCAACAAAAAGCGGTAACTTGACTCATTCAATTTTCATTATGTATGTGCATGATACCGGTTTGGAACTTGCAGATTTCAGATTTGCAATACCTCGATGTTGAAATTAATCATCTTAGTAATCATGAAAATCGACTTAGATCATGGAAGTTACATATATGAAGAACATGAACTTTTACAATACAAATAAGAATTGTTTAAGCAGTTTCCTCTTAGATTTTATTTAGAGTGTTGCTAGGGGCTCAGTTGCCACGTACATAATTATTTCAAAACAGATTGAGAGAGAACTAGTTCTAACTGGAGTACAAAGTGGCAGCTCTCATTAGAACAAGTTTGGAGTCTGTAAAAGGCCCTCTAAGGGCGAGTGCGGGCAGCTTGGCCGTGCGTTATTTCCGGCCGGGCACCTGTCCAGCGGTGCATTTGCACTCCCGGGTAGCTTGCAGCGGTCTCTCTCCATGCCCAGAACTCAAGTGGCGGGACTGTCCTGGCGTTGCCACGGGGATCACTTTTCGCACAGCATGGCGAATAATGCCAAGGGGGGGTCTCGATGTGGCACCCAGCCACATGGTATGGAAGCGTTGACTGATGAGTGCATAGTCCTTCCATCATCCATATTTTATGTGAATCTGAGTGTACAGGTTGTGTTTTTATCAAAAGTTTAATGCATTTCGTGTTGGCGCCAAAGTGATCTGAACTTGACAGCGTGGAGATGCGTGGAGATAAGGGCGGGAGTGCTATTGCTGGCAGAGTACGTGGAGCGGCGGGAAATGGAAGCTGGGTCCAGTTGGTCGTTTATGAAGTCTAGGAAGAGTATGCGGTGATCTCTGGTTGAATAGGCTGCTTCAGCATGGCACTTCGGGATGTCACGAACACCACAGGAGGATTCATTCCTCAAATACATATGGATGCAAGGTACCTTCCTCTTGTCCGAAGAGGTACTCGATTAGATGACCAGGCTAGTAGAGCCAGCTTCGCAGAGAGGAGAGTTAGAAGGGAAACTCACATCGATCTTTGGATAGATGGAGCACTGTATCCCGAGGATCCCGCAACGAAGTGTGCACCCACATTTAGAAATTTGAAGCAGCTCCTCCAGTTTATATGTCACGGTGAAGAGGGGCTGTTGGGATACACCCGGCGTTTGAGAGACACAGCAGCTCTTGGTGTCGATCAATTGCACACAACAGTGGCTTTGCAGACCTGCATTATTTCGTTGGAGAAAGAATTGTCCCATCTGCAGCAGGAATTGGTTCGTTTACAGGCGCATCGAGGCCAGTTACAGGAAGAGGCTCGATTGATGGCATCTGCAGCAGCTTTGGGTACGCATGAGCAACAACGGTTACAACATGAGGTCAATAGATTGGAGAGCGTGTGCTCCCATATGAGGTTGACTTTGGCAGAGAACGTTGTGTGTATTGCTAGATTGAGTGATGAGCGGGGGAGGTCGGTAGTCATTGAAGAGGAATTGGGTGTGACTAGAACTAAATTGAGCAAACTTGAGGAGAAGTTGAAACGCATGGTCGAAACTCCGGCTGGCTGGCGTCAACGTGTTCATAGAAGGATCATGAAGAACATCACCGACTTGAGGAGTGGTTCTGGATATTTCAAACGCAGGACAACACAATTGCGCCATCAGATTCTACCAGAGGTGCTACATCGTGTACAGCAGAGTAACAAGCAATTGGGGAAGAAGAAGAGGCTAGGGGGTGAGGGATCTTCGCACCAAAAAACTGCAGCCGTAATTGCGAGCATTCTTTCGCGGGGGGAGGCCAAAGCACTGGTGGAACAGCCGCAGATGAATTAGGCCACCATGGCTGTCACACAAGCGGTCTTCAAGAAGATCCAAGATGTGCTCACCAAGGAGGTCATGCTCGGTACTGTTGACGGATCGTCTGTGACGCATAGAGGGTACACCGGAATTTACAAGACTATGAAGAATAGGATCGGTCTAGTGGCTCCAGGATTACATGGTTCTGTACTTCCGTCGCCTTACAAGTTGGCAGGATTGAGGAAACAGATGAACGAGAACCTGCCGCAATTCATTGGAGATTATTATCACATAGAGGGTCGACGTGAAGTCCCGGAAGTGCGGCAAGGCAAGAGGGTTGTGCGGCCAGCAAAAGAGGTCATTCTTGACAGCAAGAACAACCTCTTTGCTGAATTGGAGGTTGTGCAGCGCTCTATGGTGTTATTTTATGACATCACTGTCGAAGGTAATTACCAGTGGTTTCAGGCACATTCTGATAGGATTGGAGGAGATTCGGAGTATAATTACTGGTTCATACAATCATTTTACTTATCCGGTTGTTGGGTGGATGCTTGCAGAATGCAACAATGGACCTCTGATTTTTGTGCTTAAGCTAGATGAAGCAGAGATAATTCAGGGTGCAAAGTATGAGCGCGTTAGCCTTACGCTTATGAATCGAGCACTGGACCCTGCAATTCAGAAGGACGATCAGCGATATTTTTCTGTCCAATCAGAACAGGAGATTTGGCCTGTTGGATGCTTTCAGGTGGGTAAGGAGTCGTATGAGATTCTTGATTGGGTTTTTCAGCAGACCAAATACCCTGAGGTTATTAAAGCACAGAGTGATGGCCAGGTATTGGAGGTGCCTGGTCGAGGTAGCTTTGCGGTTGAATGGCACTTAAGTGCGGACATGAAAACCATAAAATGCATGAATGGCCTCGCGCACGGCCCTTCATCGAAAATGAACTGTATTTATTGCGAGCAGATTCATGAGCGTTCGGTGACATGCACATCTGCAGAGGCGGAGAGGCACGCAAGGGGGCGGGGAAAGGGGGCTTGGCAAGGTGGACTATTTGCCACAAGGATTGCAGCAGAACCGTGCGATGTCAGCACGCATCCTCGTTGGAAGCCGATATTGCCAATTCCTCTATCAAGGACTCACATATGCACGTTACATGCTTTGGTGAGAATCACTGAAAAAATTCTTCATCTGCACATGCAATTTATATGGAATATGCAGGATGATAGTAGAAAGACTGAAGCAATAGAGAGAATGGAGAAATCATTGTCAGCCATTGGTGTAGAGAAGGGCAATTGCGTGCTCAAGCAGGACATCAAGCGCAGTGGTAAGACTGGAAATGTTGTGACAAAGCCAAGTCTTAGTGGGGCTGTAGCAAGCAAACTCTTCGAAGAGAGCTCCTGGTCTAATCTAGACAGAGCGTGGAAAGACGTGTGCATGTCCGAATTCAACAACCTCGAGGGAGGTGCTGCAAGGGTGAAACGTTGGCGAGTGTGGGAAACACTAGAGGATTTGCTGCCGTATTTTAGGGGGTTGGTGTTGTCGGAGGAACAGCGTCGTTGCTGCAGAGTCCGAATGGATGCATTTGGAAAGGCATTCATTGCAGCCTTCGGAGAAACCCACGTCACTCATTACATTGTGAGTCCCCTTACTCAATGTTAGCTTCAGGTGCTTCCTTACAAGTGGTTTTGCTTTGCTGACGTGCTTGCGAAAAGGAATCCCTAACGAACTTAACGTATTTATATGCATTGAACATGCTTGTGATAATGCGCAGCACGTGCTGGTCAAACACAGCCCCTGGTTTGTGGAGAAGTTCGGTAGTTTGTCAGTGTGGAGTTGCCAAGGTATGGAGAAGTCTCATCATGCTGCAAAGGCCAGTACACAATATCACTCTCAGCATGGGGGTACAAAAAAAAGGGTGAGCATTGTAGTGCAACAATATCAGTTCTGGTATCGCAACATTCAACATCGGTACGAAGCGAAGGTGGAAAAGAGGGCCAGGGAAGATATTCAACCCGCGCCAGATCCAGAAGTTATATCTGCAGCCGCTAGGCGTCGCGATGCGTGGTGGGCTTCCGATGCGGCAGCAGCATGTGGAGCATGGCGAGAGGGGCGCGAACGGGTGGGCTCGCAGTATGTTGAGTCTCAGGAGGGCGACGAGGGATTGCCAGCGAATGCAAGTTGTGGCGATGGGATCTCGACTCCTGTCGGCCGTCAATATGGCCTTTTTCGGGAGGGAGTGTGTAACCGCGAGGAATAGTTGGGAGAGCAGTGAGATTCCGAACGGAATGTGCATAGAGTCAGGGCGGTTTTGTTTGGATTGGCATGTAGAGACCCGGAACTTTTTATTTTCCAGCCGTTCTCTCAAAGTGTTGAAACAAACTATTATGGCCCCAAATTGTGAAACTAAGAATTCAATGAGTTTCATTTTAGAAGCTTTCAAATGTTGACAATTCGTATGCCATATGTTGTCCTGTTCTCATACTGCTTTGAATCCATTCAATAGTACAGTGTCCTCGGACAATATCTATAATTAGTAAAAAAATTAAAAAAACTCATAGAGAACTAATCGTTTGAGGATGGATGACAAATGGATGGATGGAAAATAGTTTTTTAGGTTCACATCAAACTGCATTAATCTCTTCCCTCAAATAGTGTGCATCCCGGACTAAACCCAATGAAAAATAAAAAATAAATAAAAATTGAAGCAAGGTAAGGTGAATAACAATATCTATAACCATTGAAATTTCAATGAAACTTCAAAGTGAACTAATCTTTTAAGGATGAATGATAAATGCATAGATGAAAAATAAAGTTGCACGTTCACATCAAACAGAACTAATCTTGCCCCTCAAATAGTGTGCATCCCAGACTAAACCGAATAAAAAATCAAATTAAAAAAAAAATGGAAGTAAGGCAAGGTGGAAAAAAATATCCATAATCACTAAAATTTAAAGAAACTTCAACATTTCTCAATTCTTTTAAGGATGGATGAGAAATGGGCGGATGAATTATTATGTTTCAGGTTCACATCAAAGTAAACTACTCTTTCTTCAAATAGTGTGGTTGGCATTAAAAATTTCAGTGGGAAAGAGTGGATTCCTGGATAATTTATTCTTCATTCTTTAGAACTAATGGATGCAAATATGAGGCTGCAAGAGTATTTGGCAACATCTACAGAAACTGCAGAGTAGTGGTGAGGTGCTTCTGATATAAACTAGGAGAGACAGTGTTTAGCATTCAAGGGGCAATTGGATGCCTTAAAGTGTTGATATTGAGGATAGTGGATAACCGCTTGTTGGAACTTCAGAGGTTGTGATTTTCCAGAATTAGATTTCTGAACTTTCATGTCCACTTCTTATTATGAGGTTCTATTTTACCAAGATTAGAGAAGCAGATTTAGGTACTTGATTGGTTCTGAACTGAACTTAGAAGTGTAATCTGATCAAAGCGAGAAGTGTAATCTGATCAAAGCGACTGTATTAGTACAGCTGCTTCGGTTTAGGGGGTAGGATCTACACTAGTAAAGAGCGAGGTGTTCAGTGCACATATGCGACGAGTTACACAGTGATATAATAATATATATTTTATTACGCTTTATATATTTATTTAAACAAAAATGGCTGTTCAAAATCCAGGGCTATTGTTCTTGGATATCCAAAAAACTGGCACGTCTCCAAAATACGAACCGAATCGGCACCTCCTAAGTACTAATCAAAATCAGCTGTATAATAACCGCTACCATCTCAGAGTATTGAGGAGATCTGAAGTACTTCGAGAGGGAATCTCAGTCGGTGAGGCCGGTGGTTTCAGGTGCTGCAGCCGCGGAAAACGCTTCTTGCAACATTGCGCCGGACACCTCCTGGGACATTTCGTTACCTAGGGAATAAGTCTCCTGCAGCGTCGCTGCAGCCGATGCTTCCTGTGCTGCGGATATCCCAATGGCATTTACCTCTTCCATAATTGAAGGAAGGTCCAAGACGACTGGCTCAGTTGCGGGGATCTCCAAATGTGCTCGTTTCTGAGGAGGCTGGTTGTGGCTCTCGCGGTCCATTGTCAAAGCACGCTTTGGTTTCGCCACGGATTCTTGGCTACCCAAGCCATGCTGCATATATTCCACCCTGGCCCGCGCGGAAGATGCATCAAGGGGCTTCATCCACCCGCCAGCATCCATACCTGCAATACAAGCACCTATGGCGGCGGTGAGCGACTCCTCGCTACTAGGTGTGTATCCCCATTGAGCACGCCATAGCTCACCTGGCACATGGCTGCAGAAGGGACATCGCGGAATCGGCGACAACGCCACCTTCAGCATGCACACAGGGTGGAGTAAACATCCACACGGGAGACAGACAATTGCATTTTCCACCCAGAAGCGACCACAGAGAACGCAAGGAAGCCCAGCCTCGAGTTTGCATGGAACAGCAAGGGTCACCGGCAGCCTGGTCAAAACCTGCTTCGGACTGATCTTACTGTTCTGTAAAATGCTAACGTCTATCTCGGCACTAATAACCCCGAGCGCATCCTGCAGTTCGAGTGTGGTCCTCCGAATGAGTGTAATTCGTTCACGTAAGTCGACCACCTGCTTGTCCAGCGATGTAGCTTCCTTAGAGATGGAGCTCGCCGCTGCCGTCTTCGATCGCAACTCCTCCTCAAGCGTGCATAGCTGTGCTGGTGACAATCCTTGAAGCTTCTTCCTCGCGCGGATTGCCACCATACTCTCCCAGTTCGCCTCCTCGGACAAGTCCAGCTCATGCTTGTAAGTGTTCAGAATCTGGAGCTCAGATTCGGCCTCACGTAGGTTCTTCATATCGGCCTCCCATTGCGACTCCATCTTCGACCTCCTCTGCTTCAATTTCTCCACAGGATGTGCTTCTTCCTTCTTTGGTGGCAACCATCCAGGCGACTGGGTTCGGCTGGCAGTCTGGACTCGACCCGCGCTGCGTGGCTGTCGCACTGGCGTTAGGCTCTCCTCCGGATGTGGCTGACGCACTTTCTGCAAGATCTCTTCAGACTGTGGCTGCTTAACAGGGCTCACCACCTCAGATATTCGTGGGTGTCGGGTGGGGAAATCAGCAGGCTTAACCGGTAAGTTGTGCTGCCTCATCTCCAATACAGATGCATCCCTATCAGCGTAGGCCATGCGTAAGTAGTGGCGGAAAACATTTATAATCTCCTGAATCTGCTCTCTCAGACACGGTGGCGCTTGCTTCTGCGGATTCAGCGGCGGGTTCTCCAGCCGTTTCTTCGCGAAGTCTGCAGCGTGTTTGGCCCAATCGACCTTCGTGGAACGCTGGAATGTCAATACAAGCCCCCGGATAAATGCAGTACCGAACTCACCGTTGTCAGGTTGCGTGCCTCCATAAACTCGCTGGTACATGTCCAGTGCCTCAGTGACTGCAGCGCGATCCTCCATAAGCTTCATGGAATGACGGTTCCCGTGTCGATTTAGTGGATATGTGGCCACCAAATCATCCATTGGGACTCCATGGTCCTCCTTACCCAGGTTCTCCACGGCAATTCCAGAGGCACAGAGTCCTCCAATTGTTCTGAAGAAGTTCTTGGAGTAGGTCGCCTTGTCCGACCCCAGAAGTAAAGGTGTCCGCTTCGTCAGCTCGGTCGTGACCGTCGGCGGCAGTTTACCCAGGTCGAAGGGCTTCTGCCACATGGTCATCTGTTGTGCATGATCACCATTGGTTATCTGCTGTGCATGATCATCAGTAGGTTGTGTCTGGCGAACAACATTCAACCTCGCCTTGCTCGTCATTCTCTTCAAGCTGAGTCAATAAAAACACCGAAGTCAGCGATGATGTATAGGGGAAATATAGAGATCAGTAAAATCACGTAATATTTGATACAACAACATCAAGAATGAGTGGGAGGGAAGGAGACGTCACCTTCGCATGCATATGGTAATCGACTCGATACAAACAATAATAGAAAGTACCTGCGATTGACTGAGCTTCTTCGACAGCGCTGATGATACGTATCGAATGTGAATTTAGAGCCCCTCACCTAGACATGCACGCGATTGCTTACGTTCCGCTCTGGTTCGAAACTACAAAGATCCCACCACAGACGGCACCCACATGAAAAGATCAACAAAGCTAACAGAGCACAGTCATGTTATAGCACACTCTGAAGTTCATGTCTAGAGCAGCTTATGAAGGCCCGTAGCCCGGCAGATGCTCTGACTTTGCAAGAATGCAAATGATCTATAATCTGGCGGGAGCAGATTTTAAAGTACCACCCCCAACACGAGTGAGTGCCTCATTCTACAGCTCCATCCCCCTTTATTATGTTGTACTGCCGTATGGTACAGCGTAGAAAGATTGACGGAAATTTTTATCCCAATTCTGATATGGTCAGAGCGTTGCATTGCTCTGGTTCAGAATTCTCTATATTATGCTCTTAACACTTGGTATGTCTTTGTCAAAAATATCTGAGTCTCACTTCCAACATGAGAATTCAAAGCGTCATGCTAAGCTCATATTAGCCACATGTCCAATGTCAAATATAGTGGACATTTAGTAAAACTATTTAGTAAGTCGGATTTCAGAGGAAAATATTAATACATGCCATATTATTAATATGGAATCAGATAATCTAGCATAAGTCTATAACCAGAATATAGAAATAAGATATAATATCCGGAACTAAACTTGCCTCTGAATTGCCAAGATCCAGAGAGCTGAACTTAATTAATGCAAGGTGTACGTTTTCAAGTTTGGATGTATTTTGGAGGGAAAATTGCTTACGAGATACCATACTTCTGCATGTATTTTACCCTTGATTTTAGGAATATACTCCGTACCGTTATTGGGTTCTTTGTGTTTAACCTCTAAAGGCCCTTGAGACCGTATTGTGGTTCTGGCACTTAAAGGTCCGCTACAATAATATTTCATAAATTTATTATTTTGTGAAATTTTTAAAACATGTACCACTCAAAGGTAGCTTTCTGAAGGCACAAATTTTAGAGCATTAGGAGTTACAATGCAGAACTTAGTAATCTTCGAAGATTCCACTCTAGACCCAAGCCCCGGGGAGGCAACTCGTGGTTATTATAAGCAGATTTATTATGTCTTATTTTACAAAATACTATGACTTTATCACTTCTGATTATGATGATATATAATTCATTAGAAAGTAGACATTGAGAGCTTTCAGAATATGTATTGTGTGTTTCAGAGTTGCTTATCTATAATTAGATATGACATATAATAAGTGTAAAATAAGATGTTTTATTATCACGGGTGTAAGGACAAGAAGGTCCTTAAATTTGGAGACATGTTTTAAATTTTATTATGAACATAAAAGAAAAAGTAATAAAGGCATAATAAATGCATAATGAGGTTCTTCACACACATCTATATAGCTAGTTTGTTTTTTTAGTACATTGCCAAAAGACTATGCAATATAATGATTCTTTATATTTTTTTCAATATTGTATGTGGGGTTAAACACATTTGGCGAAGTTTTAAATTAGGATGAATTTGCTACTTCCTTTAAGTACTTATAAATTTAACAGACAAAAGTTTGGCGTATGGCATCGTCTATTAATTATTCTAATATCAGAATTCATTGTTGCCCAAGTAATCCAAGTTAGTGTTTGGGGTGTCCGGCAACAGTTGCTAGGGCCTCCGGCAACAGCTGCTGGGGCCGAGCATCAGCTGTTGGAGCCCCAAGTTTTGTACTTTCTGTTTTCGACTTATTAGTTTTATAATTTCAAACTAATACTCAAATTGGAAAGCTTTAATTATAAAAAAAGTTAGTTATGACTTTAAATTCAAGAAAATGGTAATGCATACATGTACTTGATTGTAACTTACTATTTTATATAAGATAGTTGTATATATGTATACTTTGAATTTCTATGACGTATTCGTGTGCTAGACTTTGTTGAGTTGTAGAATTTTATATCGTACAAGTTAGAATAAAGCATAATAAGATTCTATTTACTAAAAATAGAATAACCTTTACGGTTTCATGGTAATGTTGAAAGTCATTCAACAGAAAAAAGAGAACAACCAGACAAAATTCACTAGTCCAGATGTTCTTTATGATGCCTCTTCATCTAAATACATTTAGCCACAACTGTGACACCTTGAAGTAATGATGACAATAAATAAAATTCAAAACAATAATTGACGGACAAGTAATATTTGATTAGTCATTTGTTTAAAACTGTTTTTTTAAAAATGATTCAAAGTCCCGTCAAACAAATTAGTTTAGTATATTTAGAAAATCAGAAGTGGAATACTTGACTGTCTAAAAGCGAATATCCGCATACTATAAACATAATATTTGTCAACATGATATTTATCGTAAAAATAATTTAATTTAATTATTTAGTGTATAAAATAATAAATAAGTAAAAGAATAATTAGTCAATGATTGCGACTTGCAACTTTGTTCGCTATAGTAACTAGGTGGTCTGGGCACAATTAAGCTAATTTCAGCTCGTGCAAGTGTGTCAAAGATGTCCATCTTCTAAATAAAGTTAATTATGAGAACGCCAAATGTGGTTTCACTTACAACAATCAAACCAAAAAAATTCATTCGTGTTGAAGAATATTAAAAGTTTTTAATAGGTATTTTGGTTGAAAAAGTAAGTTTTGTCCTAATTACACAAAATCCTGAGAAACAATCATTCGATACATCAACTCGGACACATTTTGGTACCACTTTTGGATATGACCTACATGTACTTGTGCATTATATAAAATACTTACTTTGACAAATAAAAACATATTTATTTTTGCGCCATGATGCGTGCAAATCCCACCAATATGCCAGGGTTCAATGATCCAAACATAAAAAAATTGAACTATAGGGAAAGAGTATTTCTGTGGTAATAGGCATCGGCGATACCTATGTTTAGTTTGTAGGCTTCAGTACGCTTCTGATTCTCAAAGAAATGCACATTTTGCCAAATGTTGGTAACAGTGGATGGATACACGGTTGACGATTGAGTGAGCTTGGTTGATTCGTTAGTTGTGAGGAGCCTTTGACTTTCAAGAATATTGTTACAATTGTACCAGCCAAAGTATGGCGGCTCAAACTGGAGGACTGGATAATGTTGATTCAGACCGTGGTACAAGGCAGGTGTAAATTCCAATCGACTGCTTGCTGTACCAAGTTAGAAATTAAATATCCATTAACTAGTTGAATTGGATTCGGGGGGCAAATACTGATCCGTGAAAGTGACTGGACTGTTAGAAACATAGTGGGGGCGTTTAGTTGATGATTACAGCAACGGAGTGGGAGTGAACAGATGCCGGCGCGATGGGACATGTGCAGCACTCCGCCGATTCGAGTACAGTGCCCCTTGGACTTGAAGCATGGGAGCCTGCATTCAGCACTACGTGGTCCACCATCGAAGTCTACGGCTCAATGACCGTGACTGCCGGGTGATTCGTGATCGATCGCATGCAGGAACTTTCTTTGATTTCAGCATCCTCTAGTAGGGTCAAGGAATAAACATTTTACACGCCCATAGTAACCATTTTACCTGGTTCTTCACTTTTGGTGGGCGTCAAAGTAACAATATTCTTTGAACCCTGTTATAGAAAAATTGGGAAATTCAAGCTACAAAGACATTCGGCTTTATCCATGTTTCTTTTTATAAAAAAAATTAATCCATACATGCACCACCATAAGATCCAATTTTTTTAAATAGACACAGGATGCCATATTTGGCAACTATAATGAGTGCTACGTAATTTTATATTTGATAGCATCTCATAGATACTCACTATGGTGTGATTATGATAAAGTGACAAAACGAAACAATCCAGAAATGCCTACTTGGCTTCGCGGTAGCACTTTGTTATTTCTCCTTTTGTGGTGGAATAAATGGTTTCAGTTGACTCTACCAAAAGAAAAAGAAAAAGTAAACACATATACAAACATATATATATATATATATAAACATATATATATATATACATATATATATATATATATATATATATATATATATATATATATATATATATATATATATATATACATGTATTCTAATTAAAACTTTGTTGAATTCAAAACATATGAAAGATAAAGAGCACATGTACAGAACAACCAAGAATTTTATATTATTTATTGTGTTGTAACCTTCTGATTGTTAATTTTAGTCATATTGGAAGCACTGGGAACCATGGAATAAACAAGTAATCGCAAAGGTCACTTCCGTTCATCTAATGCCACCTACAAAGAAGCCCATCTCTAGATTTGTAATAATATTTTCTAGCAACCAAATAATGGAACTGTGGAGTTAGGTTGCCTTATATACCGTCGGACATCCATCATCGGATAGACATTTAGAATAAAGTCATAATTATTGCATGTTGTGAAAATATCACCTCCTTAATATAGTGGATACATTTTAGTGGCAAAAAGGAATTAGGTCTTATTTGTTTTTATAACTGAACATAAGTTTTTCTTAAAAAAAAACTTAATGGTGATGTATATAGATTACAAGTATCAAAATCTAGGCTCACGATACTTTTGTTATACATTACTGTAATACATCATCCATTATTGTTATACATCATACATTACTGTTATACACTATTTTTATACATTATTGTTGTACATCATACATTACTATTATACATTACTGTAATGAAAAAGTAAAAAATTAAAGAAGGGATATATGATATATTTATATATAGACATACATATATACATTTATATATATGTATAAATATATGTATATATGTATATATATATATATATACATTTAAAAATAAACATATAATACGTGTGTATATATATACACATCTTTCATATATAAATTCATTTTGATAGATAGTATACGCATCAGTAGTCAAACACATATAGTTGAATAAATAAATTTGAATACATGTATAGTAGGTGTAATTACACACCCATAATATATATATATATACATATTTAAAACAATATATGTTTATATTCTTCATGTATTCAAAATCTAGGATTAAGAGAATTTAATGGGACCTTCAAAGTAGATTTATAAAGTATAACTATTATATAGTAGTTTCAAATAGTATCAATCAAGCTAGAGAAATAAATTGGAATTTCCAAATTAATTTATTATGAAAAGAAGGGAATTTTGTGTCCCTTTCCTCGTCTGTTCCTGCATTCTCTTGTTCTTGATGACGTGGAATTTGTAGGATATTGAAAAATTAAAATATTAGAAAAGGGATATCTAGTTATAGGAGATATTTTATTATTGTATTTTAAAAAAAGAAAAAAATTGATTCTTCTTTCTTATACCTCCTATATGAACATTCCTTTCATCTTTATTTATTTCCTTCATCTTTTTTTATTCCATCAAGCTTTCTTCTTCTATCACGATTTTTTAGCTCATTTCCTACCAGTTGTCTTCTTCTATACCTCTCCATCTCCCTCGCCTTCATATTTCTTCTTCCACCCGCTCTCCCTCCCTTGTTCTTTGTGACGTGGAATTCATAGCATATCAAAATAATTAAAAAATAAATAAATAATATAACAGTTACGCAACATATTTTTTTCTTTTTCTTTTTCTTTTTCTTTTTCTTTTTCTTTTTAATTTTATTTAATTTTAATTCCATTCATTTTCTCAGTTCCCTTCATCTATCTTTATTCCCTTCATCTTTCTTTATCCCCACCTTACCTCCCAATTTTTTTTTTAATCTCTCCATCTTTATTCTCTCCCCCCCCCCCCCCCCCCCCTCTCCCTCTCCCTCCTCTTTATTCTTATCTCTCTCCCTCTCACTCTTCTACCTCTATTATAGTGGACATTGGATATCTAATTCTCTAATTTTTTTATGTTCTATTTTTACTTCATTTTTTATTGCGGCAAGGTTCTAATTTTTTGAATTGTAAGTTTTTGCATTATTAATTGTGAATGTGAATTACATTGTCGTTGTCTGGGGTTCCCACCTGAATTTTTTTCCAAATTGTGTGTTTGAATCTCAACTATTTGAAGTTTTGAATTCAAAAAACACAATCATCATCACGGAATGAACTCAATTATCATCACCGAATGAAAAACATGTTCACATCCAAGTTCAATTCCGATATCTCTTTAATTTTGATATGATGATGCTAAATCTAATATGCTTTCAATCTTGATATGCTGTCAAAGCCGAGGTGCTCTCAATTTTGAGAGGTATTTCAATATCAAAATTGAAAGGAATTTTTTATATGCTTTTTATTTCTCAGCACCCTTGGTTATTTAATTTCGACCCTGGTTATTCCTCTTTTTTAAAGTCGACTGCATTAGGTCTGACTTGTTGATAATTTATTTATTTGTTGATATTCTAACGTTTTTGATTCTGAAAGTAAATTTCATTTCTTATTTTCGGCCTTCGTATTAGCTGCTCACGCACAGATTTGTAGTTAAACTTCATGTATTTGTTACTTTGAATTGGAAAAAACATACGTCTTCGTACAAGACGCAGTTCAATGCTAATATACAAATTAAACCCTAGGGAGTGTTCACATGCGAATTCTATTTTTATTTGTTTGCAAAATCGACATGCTGTAATGTGGTCTGCGTGCTGATATGCTTTCAATAGTTACATTGTGCCAACTTTGATACGGTCCCAAATTTTTGGGACAGTTTCTGGTTACTTGGGCCTTGCTTGAAGCGATGATTCTTGACTGTGTAATTAAAATTTTAGGTTTTCTTTTTCGATATTTTAGGTTTCGATTCTTATTTTTGGATAACTAATACTTTATTTCATGGATATATTCAGCTCTTGGACTTAATATTAGAATTTCTGAGAATTATTGTGTTTCAACAACACTTCTTCACTTTTTAATCATGAATAAGAAGTGCTGAGCGAACATACATGAACTTTCATACATGGGACGCTATAAATTTATCAGTATCATAGGGCCCAAGCAGTCAGACTCAGTGAACTTTTATGTACTCGGATATCTCCATTTCTTATTTTCTCAAGCTTTATAATAACTGCTTTCCACTACTAGACGTGAGTGAGAGTTTCATTTTGACTGGACACGTGAATGCGAAAGGACATAGATCAGGAAGACAAAGGCCATATGTGAAATGTGCCCACCTTGTAACTGATGAGTATGATTACAGCCCTGTCATCACCAAGCAGAATTGATAACTTGCAGCACTGAACGGCTTGTTGTAGCAAACTATCAACTCGGACGTTGTAATCATTCCAATATCTCTACAGAAAATCACCCCACATACAATTAGCACTTGTTGTCCCAACCTCAACATGCATTAAATTATCGGTTGTTGTACGCATCCTCTCCTAATCGAGCATCATGAAGCTTCATGCCAAGAGGTACTACTCTACACTTCAGTGTAGACCACGCTCAACTCCCACCACTCCCGCACTTGTTTTCATCACCGCAGTGTCTTCTAGTTGCTGTCAGTTGCCTTGCCCTTTGTTTGCTTTCACGTGTTTACTGCATTGTGCATAGTATTCTGCTTTTTGTTAAAGTACTCGTACCAATTGCATGTTGCCATCACCCGGTGTTGTTTACTCAGGGAACGTACCGCCGCAATGGTGCAACAGAGGAAGAGGAAGTCCGGTCCCTCCAACACCCCTGCAAAGAAGGCTGCGTCTATGGAAGCGGCTACAGATTCTAGAGAAGAGGAGCACAAAGCTGGCTCGTTTTGGGAGGGCATTGACATCGACTCCGCGGAAATCGCGCTGGCGCACGAGGTCGGTAACTCCGAGTTCGACATTCCTTTCGACCTCACAGGTATCCCAGAGGAGCTGCGCGAGACGTTGCTTGCCGCGGCGCCAGTACTTCGAGGTCGCGACGCCGAATACGATGACGCTTTCTTCCACGAGAAAGTGGGACTCTGCGACCGAGGTCCGACGGTGGATGAAGTGCCGAAGGTCTACCCGGAGATCCTCGACGACGACATCAAGCGGATATGGCGAGCTGGAGCGCATCCAAACCGCTATGAGATCGCGCAGTGCACCGACAAAGACCAGGCGAAGTTATTCTCCCAGCACAACTACCGCGTCTACGGAAACAGGCCAGACAATGCTTATTTCGCAATGCGTTTTCTGAAGGCGGCTTTCGCTACGTTTGTCCATGGGAAGGATGTCAACTGGGTCGCGGAAGCGCAAGGACGTCGGTCTAGGCGCTTGGCTAGCGCGACGAAGAACCCCCGAAAGCTGGGGCCAATTGCACTACGTCGGCAAGTGGAGGGGCTCTGTAAGATTGTTGTGGATTTGGCAGGTGATGCATCCTCGAGCCGGTCGTCTCTCTCGCCTGTGCAGGAAGCAGAGAAGAACTTGGAGATTGCGGCAGCGGCGGAGGTGGCGAAAGCAGGGGCACTGCGCGATCTGGAGCGACAACACCGGAAAGCAGTGGACGATGTCAACACCCTCTCGGACGATCGATTGGCGAAGCTGGAAGCAGAATGGAACGCCGCGGCGACCTTGCAGAAGAGCTTGTTCAAAATCGGGACAGCGGCGGCTTACAAGGCGCAGGCTGAAGTGGCGCGGAATTTGGCAATGCAGCTCGCAGAGTTGCAGGAGCAGCAGATGTGCGCACGCGACACTATCCGCACCCTCCTGGAGGAGACGGGCCCCCTCGCCCAAGCCAAAGCTGATCACGCCAATGCGAAGTCAGACCTCGCCGCTGCGCAAGCTGCCCTGAAGATTACCAAACGCGGTCACTTGGTGTTGCGTCCGCGTCCCCTTTTCGATTACCCGGTTGCTCAGTCTGTCCCCCCCATCGAAAACGGCGGCAACGAAGTTTGTCCCATCTGCAGCAGAGGTTTCGTTGCAAAAGCTGCCATTTTAGCTTCCTGTGGGTGCCTTTTCCACAGCCTCTGTGTTGCAGAGATGATCGATGAAGGAACGTACTGGTGCCCTAATTGCGAAAAGGAGTTCGAGGCAGCGTGGGTGGCTCAATGGGACGGCACCGTGAAGGAGAACCACGAAGCCGCAGTCGAAGCGACCATTGCGAAGCTGAAGGACATTGCGTCCGCGTCAATTTTCGGCAACTGCCCCTGAGCCGCGGTCTCTGCTTCAGCTCCTTCGACGCGAATCCAGAATTTTGGATGCATCTTAGCTTTTTGTTAGCAGGGCAAGTTGCTGTGGATAGTGTGATCTTTTTTGGTCCCAGATGTTTGCATTTTTTGATACCATTGGATGTGGTTTGTGGCATGTGCATAGTCGGGGTCCTCTGGTTGCCTCTTTGTGCGCAAAAAGAAAAATTAGGATAGAACCGGCTAATCTCAGATGAAGCCAGTGCATTGCTTCTTCGGACTGATTTAACATTTGAAGCATTGTCGAACTTTACCCACGCTCTACAGTGGACTAGTCTTATAAACTTTTATCCGGTCAATAAACACAGTTATAACTTGTATACCAAATAGCATCTTTGAGCTGCCGTCATCCTCTGAATTTGATTCTTACCTTAATCTAGTTGGTGGGGTGGAATTCATTTGTCGACCTCGAGTTCCTTAACCGTGCTTGTTTGAAGTTACTCTCCATGTGCTTAGAATATATTGTGTCCTTAGTATATGGTTTCCGCTTTGTAACCCTACTTGCATGTTGCCAGTACGGTAGATTTCAGTGTCTGAGGAGTTGTATTTCAATCGATGTGGTAGCACTTGTTGATTTGGAGTTCCATAAGACTGCTTGTTATTGTGCTTTGAGCGACAGAATGCACTTGCATGCTTGAAGCTAATCTCCTGCCGTTTTCATATGTTAGTGGTTGGTGGAGTTTGCTCTCTTACCTTCCTTGCATGCTGCCAATATGGTAGATCTCAGTGCGGGATAAGTTGTAGTTTTTATTTTGTTTTTTAGAGCAGAAGTTGTAGTTCAGTCGATGTGGTAGCATTTTCGGAGAAGTAGATGGATTCAGTTCAGAGCGGAGAATGAATAGGGGATTAGATTTAAGAAAACAAATACTATGGGTTTAATTTCTATATTAGCATATGAATAAAAAACTAATACTACGTGGATCAGACTTTAATTTTAATTTCAATTTTAATCAAAAAACAAAGAAGCGAATACTCTGGACTTTAATCTCCAAACATGTTTGCAATAAAATGGAATCCAAAAACATAAGCCAAATACTCATTTGTTGATTTTCCTAAATAACGGGACAAGAAACAAATACTGTGCAGATTGGATTTTAAGTTTGATTTTAATCCTCAGAAAGGGAAAAAAACATTGTGGGATAAAATCCTAAAAAAAAGGCCCATGAAAATTAATCCCGAAATTAAAAAAAATATACTAAACGTCCCTTTTCGGGAGAAGAAGGGAAGAAAAAAAATTAGAGTGGAGATTCCAATGAGAATCAATAAATGATGCCCAAAATATAAAGCAAATAATCAAAAACTGAAACCAAAAACGCTGAGCGCATTAAAATTAAAAAAGTTGTTGATTGAATCGACCACTTACCTTTGATCATTTGGATTGATACCCGGATTGAATCACCAACCCGGTCGTAACTGCAACCGATCCGCAGCAGTTGAGTTGATGCCCGATTCCCGAATCAAATCAGCAGCACATGGATTGGTACCAAGGAAAATGTCCAACTTACCTCCTCAGCTGTGCATAGATTGATATACATGGATTGATACCCATATCTGAGTTGATACCTTGCCGTTGGACAGGGTTTAGGGCAGCATTTTTGGAGAAGTCAATGGATTCAGTTCAGAGCGGAGAATGAATAGGGGATTAGATTTAAGAAAACAAATACTATGGGTTTAATTTCTATATTAGCATATGAATAAAAAAACTAATACTACGGAGATCAGATTTTAATATTAATTTCAATTTTGATCAAAAAACAAAGAAGCGAATACTCTGGATTTTAATCTCCAAACATGTTTGCAATAAAATGGAATCCAAAATCATAAGCCAAATACTCATTTGTTGATTTTCCTAAATATTAAGTGTTACCCTTTTTTTTAATTTGCTAGCCTATGCTAAATATCACACGTGTTTTTTTTACTTATTTATTTTTATTTATTTTTAATTATTATTTCCACAATACTATAGGGAGTATGATGTCATCCCTGACTCTATATCTCCTTCTCGTGCTACCTCCCTATATTACTACTTGAAGAAACATTACTACCTCAAGAGTCAGTGGAGAAATTCAATTGTGCTAGTTATTTTAGTTCGTTTTTTAAATTCTTTTAAATTTTGTTTTTTTATTATAATTATTCTAAAATTACTATGAGAAGTATGATGTCACCCTTATTACTATACATTGTCTTCTTACTTCAGATCCACCTTTTTTTCAAAAAATCATTTTGAAATTACTTCAGGCCTTATGACGTCATCCTTGACACTATCCATTCTTCTTGCTTCATCCGCCCTTTATTTGTTTGACATTAAAGTAAACTTAACCAGCCTTCTGGTCAATTAGGAAATTCTAAAATATTCTAGTTGTTAGCCAACGCTCATCATCACACGTGTTTTCTATTTTTGTAATTATTATTTCATTTTTTATTGTGGAAAGTATGGTATCATCCTTGACTCTATATCTTCTTACTACTTGAAGAAATATTCTATTTATCAGCCAATCTAGTACTGTAATTCAACTGCAATTTTTAAATTTTTTTCTTTATAATATTTTTAATTACTTGTTGTTAATGAACCATTTGAAATCTGAATTCCAATGTCGTGGCAACTTGAAATCATCTACAAACAGTATGCGCCTTAGAAACAATGTACTGCTGATGAAATGTACCCGCTCTCAGTTCCTATGAACCTAGGCCCGCTTCCTTAACTCTAAGTTCGTCTGTCCTTTTTCATTTCGCTGCTATTCTAGACAATGGGCATATTCCATCCCGCCATCATCCATGCAACCATATTTCATGTTCTCGTTAACTGTATTCGTCCATGCCCAGTTTGAGTCAACGCCCAAAACACGAAAGATTTCTCATCCATGCTTCCACCGGATGTGCCATTGTCACCTGGCTCACATCCGTCTTTTAAGTTTATTCACATATTCCTACAAGTAAAGAGTTTCATTTCAGCAATTGCATTTAATTTGAGTTGGGTGTTACTTTCATTATTATGCTTTGCTCCAGGATATCAAATCTACTAATTTCATGTCACTCAGTTCCCACGAGGAGACCCCCTGGTTAAACTGTATACTGCTGTACGAGTCCTTGCATCATACTCTAGCACAAACCGCATTGCTACTTTGGGTGACATTATAGGAATTAAGTACTTAAGAACTAGGCTGGCTCAACCATGCACATCCACTCTGAATTAAATGGAAGGATAGACATCTATGCATGTAGAAGGCGGCTTGATCAAAACGTAAACTCTGAAATCATTACCGCTACTAAAACTAAAGGGGATCACCCTGAACATCCCTAGAAACTCATTATTCTACCTAGTCATTGCCATTCCATGACTTTCTCGCCCAGAGATGAGACATCCTGACTGGGCGCTATGGCTGCGCATTGAGGTATCCATCGTCTTCGTCTTCGTCTTCGTCTATTGCAATAGCTCCCAATTTGCTTCAGCCAAGACTCTCTGTGCCGGTAATTCCTACACTCCCTTGTTGCAATGTGTAGTTCCAACTTCCATTCAGTACATATGTCGTTGGTTTTTTTATGGTCCTGGTTCTCCTCCTAACTAACATGAGCTTCATCTGCTTCTCTGGTACAGGGAAAAATGGTGTTTAAGAAGCGAAAGTCTCGTGGCGGTAGCACACCATCCAAGCAGCGACGTCGATCTGGAGGCGCTGAATCAGACTGCAGCGACGAAGAAGGAGAGCGATCGGGTCCATCTTCTCAAATGCAGGACGTGGACTTGGCGGAAGTTGCGTTGGCGCACGAGGTTGGAAACTCTGAGTGGCTTGAGCCATTCGACCTGTCGGGAATCCCTGGCCCTCTACAGGACGCCATGTTTGCCGCAGCTCCAGCGCTTGCAGGCCGCAATGCGGAGTACGATGACGACTTCTTCCACAACAAGGTGGGCTTGTGTGACTCGGGGCCTATGGTAGACGAGGTCGGCAAGGCGTATCCCCACATCTTGGAGGCGGATATAAAAGAGGTTTGGAGGCCAGGCATGCAACCAAATCGCTATGAGATCTTGAACTGCACCAACAGAGAGCAGGCACGACTCTTCTCCACGCATAACTATCGGGTCTACGGTCACCGCCCCGACAATGCTTACTACTCGATGCGTTTCCTGAAGGCCGCTTACGCAACTTTCGTGTGGAGCTTGGATGTGAACTGGGTCGCCGAAGCTCAAGGACGTCGTAGTCGGCGCCTTGCAACAGCATCAAAAAATCCTCGCAAGCTTGGTCCCGTTGCTTTGCGTCGTCAGGTTGAAGGCCTGTGCGACATAATCAAGGGCCTCTCCCTGGGGTCGACCTTCATTCGTTGCACGCCGCGAGTAGTTGATGCAGCACAGAGGGCCCGCGATGCGGCACAATCTGCCCATGATACCGCCATTGAGGCCCAGCGAGTGGTAGAAAGTCAACGTGCTGACGCACTGGCTGTGCTGAGCAGGTGCGCAGATGACGAGATCCTTGATTTGGAAGCACGGAGCGCAGCAGCTTTGGTGGAGCAGCGGCGACTTTTCCGCGCAGGGACGGCAGCAGAGTACAAGGCCCAAGTGGAGGTGGTGCGGGCGCTGACCGTTCAGTTAGTTGCTGTGCAGGAAGGATTGATGGACGCGCGCGAGACGATACGGTTACTCGAAGGAGAGTGTGGACCGCTCACCATGGCCATCGCAGATTCTGACTCCACCAGAGTTACACGCGATGCAGCTGAGGCCGCCTTGAAGAAAGCTAAGCAGGAGAATCTGATTTTGCGCCCACGTCCGCTGCCGGAACCTTACGCACGCCGACAGTCTTTACCGGCAGTTCAACCTATAGTCCTAAACGAATGGTGTCCTATCTGCTCCAAAGGTTTTGTAGCAAGGGCGGCAGTGTTGGGATCCTGTGGGTGCCTCCTCCATGGCACTTGCGTGGCAGATCTCATTGACTCCGACCGTCACGTCTGCCCCTTCTGTGAGACCTAGCTAGATCCGGCGTGATGGCGCAGTGGGATGGGAAGGTTAATGAGGAGCAGCGCCTACTGCTTAATGGAACTCTAGCGGAATTGAAGCGTGTGGCAGCCTTCCCCTATGATGCGTGAAACGATCTTATCTATGTGCTCAAGCAAACGTCTTGCTGCTGGATTCTGTGCATGCGTCCGCAGAAGCAATGTCAATGTTGATCCACACATTCTACTACAGCACGTAGCTCTTGGAACTACAATAGATTGACCCTCGGATCCAAATCTTCCAGATTCAGTTTTGAACTATTGTAAATGCAATCTAAACGAACAAATGATCCTCGATTATTCTTTTTGTTTACGGGTTAAGACGAACTAGTGCTTGTTGATCTTTTTATTCAATGGCCATTACTTTTGAAATCCTGATCTTCCTTCTACTAGGTTCTGTCCAGTCCGTCTCCTTTGGTTTTACGAAGCATTTTACTTAATTGTTTTTACTGTCTGAAAATTTAGAGATGCTTTCGGAATGCATAAACTTGGTCCTCTTTTGTACATGTTGCGTGTGTCCATCTGAACATTATAAACTATTAGTTAGAAAGAAGAAGAGAATTTAAAAAATTATTTAAAAAAAAAGGGAGGAGGGAAATAAAGGAATATGAAGGAAAATGGAGGGTAGAAGAAATAACAAGGGAATAAATACTCAAGGTAAATGGAGAATATAAGAAAGAAGAAGGGAACTAAAATAAAAAAATAAAAAATAAAAAAAATAAAAAATAAAAGAAAATAAGAAAATAAGAAAATAAGGAAATATGAAGGGAGTAAAGAGAGATGAAGAGAATAAAGAAGATGAAGGGAATAAAAAAACGAATAAAGGACGAAGGAAATAAAGAAAGATGAAGAGAATAAAGAAATATGAAGAGGATAAAGATGAAGGGAAATGGAAGCTACAAGAAAGAAGAAGAGAATTTTAAATAAAAAAAAAGAAAAAAAAAGGAAGGAACTAAAGAAAGATGAAGAGAAACTGAGAGGTAGAAGAAAGAAGAAGAGAATAAAAAATAAAAATAAAATAAAACTGAAAAATGTTCTATAATCGTTATGTCCCTTCTTTTATCTCTTTATTATTTAACATCCTACAAATTCTACGTCATCAAGAACAACGGAGGTCGAGAGAGGTACAAGAAGACCGATGAAGGAGAGAAAAGAGGGAGAGAAGAAGAAAGATAAAGGGAATAAAGAAGGGAATAAAGAAGTGAATAAAGAAGGGAATAAAAACAAATAAGACATAATCTCTTTTCACCACTAAGATGTATCTACTATTTTTAAGGTGAATAACAATTTGAGAACATACGATAATTATTATTTTCTTATAAATGTCTAACTGATGATGGATGCTCAATGGTATATAAGGCAACTTACCTCTACTATCCTATTATTTAGTTCAATTTCAAGTATTAAAAAAAATTTGTTGTTCATGATGACGTGTAGTTTTTGAAATCCCTAATTTATAAAAATGAAGTTCAAACATGGAAATTGGAAAAAATCGTGTAAAAAGCTCGAAAATTGAAATTGTACTTGAATTTTGTAATTAACAGTTCAGAAATATCAATCCAAGAATAAATGTTGGATGAAACTAACCAAAATATAGAACAAAAAAAATTTGAAAGCAATTTTCAAAATCAAAATTGGATAATCAAAGACTTAGAAAAAAAATTCTAATGATATCAAAATGAAAACATATCAGTATTTACAGAATATCAAAATTCAAAATATATTAGTAGTGGCAGCATATCAAATTGGAAGCACTTTGGACTTAATGAAAACATATCAGAAGTGAAAGGATTATAGAATTGAATCTGGCTAGTTCAGAGGTTCTTGCATTTCTGTACCTTCACTAATTTGTATCTACAACAATCACTCCATTTTGTGAGCACAATGTTTACTATTAGTCAGAGATATGGGTGATTTTACCAACTGCAGGATTTCTGAATAATTTCTGCAGTAATTAGCAGCTTATATTTCACTCCTTTAATAAAATAAATTTTATATTATAAATCATAATAAAATCAAACAGTAGCATTCCCTTTTATAAACTGAAATAAATAAAACTTTTATGCATACGCCAATTGATTTGATATTATCCTGTATGGTTTGGCTTAAAAAAATTGTAAAATTAGACTACTAACTCAGCATCTGGAAAAAATATTCTTGATATCGAAAACCATATGTTCTAATAATAGTATTTGAGTAATATAATATAAACTAATTTATAGGTCTCTTATTTAGCATCCACAATTATCAAAATTTCAAACATCATATTATCCTAAAAAAATGATTAATCAGACATAATTAATAAATATTTTATACACACCCTTTATAAATTGAACTGACTTTCACAGAGTACCAAATAAGAGGATTTATTCTTTCTATATTTTCATATTATATTACTCTCCCTGAGCTGAAACATCTCTGCTGAAGTTCTAAATATTCGACGCCACTGAACAACATGTTAGAATGTACGCAGGGCATGATTTAACAAGATTAATCGTATTGATGGTTATAACATAGTTTGAAGCTCAAGATTCACAACAAAAGAGCTTAAGGCACTGACGGTCACAAATGCGATTCCAGCTGGCACTTCAGCAGAACACCCTGGAACACTCCTACTGAGACTCTTGTTTCAACGTTAAAGCTGAATCTCTCCTAAGTCCCGCTCAGCAATCAACAACATCCAAGTGAATCCATGCAAGACTGGCTAGAGAACAACATTGAAGATGAGAACTACTCTCAACAATGTGGATTTCAAGTAAGTATATTCCAAATAATAATAGCCGTACAAAATTGGATCCGTCGAAAAAGAGCTTAGGGGCACTGTATTCCGTAGTCATTTTTCAAGGCGCTTGACACTAAATGTTTCAAACATTCACCAAAAATTGGATACTCAATAAACTAATCCTGTAAAGACCAAGCATCTGCGCTTTGGACGGCGACGACGTAAACCATGCTAAAAACAGCTCGCTCTAATCCTTTGCGGTAGCATCAGCGTGGCACCATCTTCACTCTACCGTCAGGGGGCAAAACGGCTCCAATTTCGGTGGTTGCTTCGAGTCGGCGATTAATCTGCCACAATAGCATCACCGAATGGTCAGAAAAATTTATCAATCATTCCTTTCTAAGAGTCTTCCACCTCCGTTTTCAGCATGCAGATTTCAAGAAGCTCCACGCACCTTTCTGTCCCGCTGACCCATGTACTCAACAACCAGGTCGTAAGATTCGGGGATGTTATCCCGCGATAGCACAATCGCAATCTCCTCCCGTATGTGCGCCACTGGCCACGACTTACCCACCTCAAACACCGGTAGAACCTCGTCCCTCAATACAACAGTGCATCTCACCATGTCCGGTATGAGCACCTGATCCATCGCCACCCAGTTCTGTCCTCCCTCGCACCTAAACCTTACATAACAAAATGTCATGTACAACGTATTGCGAGCAACGTGAAAACGGAACCTGATGCTTCCACGGCTGACTACGGTCTTCACGATGTCACGCCCAACCTGCCACTTCTCGTCCCATCCGACGTCCATTAGACTGGCTAGGAGCCTCTCCGAAGGCTCGTTGAAAATGTACATGGCACGAGTGCGGCGGATATCATCAGCTACCCCGAACAAATCTGCCATTACATGAATGGGCATAAACCACTGGACTCGTGCTACCTTGCTGCCTGTCCCGCCCTTCATTGCTGCAGAAATATCCATTGCCAACTTGAGACGGAATGCTTCGGAGGTATGCATGTCTGGGACGGGCCACGCGGCATCAGTGAGCTCTGGGAGTGGCAGAGGTTCCAAGCTCCCATACAACTCCTCGCCGGACTTTGGGACATACACAGCTTTCAAAAAGAAAGTCCCATTCTCAAGCAACTGCTTGTGGCTCCTCCCGTTGCGACCAGCCTCCCCAACCTCGTGGTGCACAACTAGAATCACATCTAGAATGGAAGATGGAGGCACCCAGTCGTCCCAATAGGAGGCATACAAAAGGTTACATGCCCGTGGCTCAGAGGCAGAGGCAAGAGGGTCGAGATGCAGCTGTCGGCGTTGATATGCATGACGGACCTGGATTGCGTCCAGCTTTATCACATGCCTCCCACGCCGCATCGACGACGTCCACCTGAAGCGTAGAACCTCCGCTTTCCAAGCACCAGCAAAAGACTCATCCCCATGAGTGCGGGCATCTCGAGCCCAAGGCCCGCGATTCGCGGCCTTCAAAGCAACCCAGGACCCAACCTCAACCCGCATAGGAATCCATCTTCCATGACTATCTTGGGAGTTGAACAGAACTACACTTTGAACTTCCGCTGCAGGTTGAACCACCTCGACGTCGATCGCCTGATTCATGACTACACTCAGCATTCTACAGGTTTAAATATAAACTCCCCGAAATTGTCGACAACCCCGACCTCTGAACGAAACAGATGTGCCTCAGTTATATTTGCTTTCCAAACTACCTCACTCAACAGAGAGAAGATGAACGCATTCCTTCGCAGCAGCACTAACCAACGGGCCACCAATTTTGAAATAACAACTTCGCGGCAGCAGAGTATACCAGTCTTAGCCTCTACTTCAGCACACCGCGATCGCAATTACCTCACTTAAGTTCACATGAACACTAATAACCAGAAATCAGTCTGAAGCTACTACTAGCGTTCACCACCACCTCACTCAAAATCTGCTCGACATGAAAACTCGGATTAGGCTTAGTCACATGCCTTCGCGGCAGAGTCAGCGTGCCTCCCGCCATGAATGTCTCCATCGATGCTGAATGTGCCCAGCGCTCTACCATTAACATATTCGACGTTCCCTTTTAAAAATGAATTGCCGTCTCCACTACCGGCTGTGCACATGTACCTAGTTTGTACGCCAAATGCATATATCGAATTACAATATTCCATCCTACTCAGGCTGAGTTTGTAAGGATGTCCACGTTTGAATGTGGCTGCTCAGCCTTCTATTGGCCACAACCCTCGGCAAAGTCCACTCGCCTTACAAGTTGGCACCATGTGTGATGACTCCGCTCGGTCCACAGTGCAGTACCTCACCTCGACCCGCAACTGCCCAGCAAAGGCCTTCTAGTGACTCCAAACAGTTTCTAATGAATATTTGAGCCATGCCTTGCTTTAGCATGTGTCTCATTGCTGCGGGCATGATTTGTTGGATCAATATGTGGTGATCATGACTTTTAAGTCAAGCCAATTTGCCCTTCCTGACATGGTTTTTCAAAGTGGCAAACTGTACCCTGACGGCACTTGCGTCGATGCAATTGGTTCCATAAATTCAAATTTCTCTGAATCTGAAAATACATATGGGGCTGGTGGTTGTGTATATAGCTGAGATTGAGGACGCTGTTGGAGCCAGAGATCTTCCATTGTCCCCATGTCTTCCATGTCCTTTTGAACTGCGGTTGAATCTGCTTTTCCAAACAAATGTTTGAGAATATTCGCTGAGAAATTTCGTTCTATATGCATGGGATCTAACGTGTGACGGATTGGTAGTTTCTACAATTTTAGCTAGTGGAAACATGGTTAAAGGTGCATGACTTTGAAACCCATATTGAAGAAACACATTACAGTTTGCAATTTCTGATGTAATTTCAATCAGCTACTATTGACTGAACTAATGTAATTACAATCAGACATTTAAAAAAAATTGGTGGATATAATACACACCTTTTAGTAGGGAAGGCGCCATAGTGATGCAAGGCAATTCACCCCATAATGTCTTGTAGGGACATTCTCCTTTGGAACAACGCCATTGTAGATGAAGGATTCACGCAGGGAAGCAGCCTGGCAGTGTTGATCTATGGTGAGTCGCGTTAAAGGAGTACCAGCCTCTAAAATTCCACCAAAAGAATGAGCACAATCATCTTAACGCCAACGGTGGTTTGGACTCAAGTATTTATGATGCATACAATTCCAAACATTTTTTTCCAAAGCTCTAGGGTAAATTGACCTAGTTCCGGGTCCACAAACACGACATCCAAGAAATCCTTTGATAACCAATCTGGATACAATTCCACATGCAAGGAAACTGTGCATTGTCCAAATTAAAATAGCCCTCAATTTAAATGACAATATCCCCACATACGAGCTTGCATCAATAGTAAGACCCCAATATTCCATAATTCCAACAATTTTGTAGAAGAGGCTCTAGGAAAACATCGAAATTGGTACATGTGACGATTGTGGACTAGAAATGATCATTGACAACATGTTGAAATGTTGTTTTAAGGTCATCCATGGTGGAATATTACAGTTGAATAGCAATACAGGCCACGTGGACCATGTAGGACGTTTTATAGAAAACGGGTTCACACCATTTGTGGCTAACCCGAGTCGCAAATTTCTATGCTCTGTGGTAAATGATGGATTGATCTTGTCAATCTCTTCCCATTGTCAACTACCTGCTGCATAGCGTACATATCCATCTTCACTGCGATTACGTATATACCATGTCATAGAGCTTGAGAGTAATGGAAGGCCAAATATGCGTTTTAGTCTCGGAATAAGCAAAAAATACCTCAATACTTTCAAGGGAAGATGACATCCATTAACTGTCTTGAAACGTGGGGCTGAGCATTTCGTGCATGCTGTCAAATCTTTGTTTACATCACCATGATATAACATGCAATTGCTAGGACAAACATGTATTGTCTCATATTTCAGACCAAGGGCTTTCAGCTTCTTTCCTGCGATGTACTCTGTCTGCGGAAGTGTGTTGATTGTAGGCAAAATACTTCTTGATAATATACTGAACAATTCTGTGATGAACAGATTGGACGCACCGTGGGTTCAATAAAAGTAAAGTTATCCTCAAGAAGCTCCTCCTCGGAAAAAACTGGAGTAGCCTGCTCCATATCCAGTTCTTCCATAGCCTGCTCTATATCCGGTTCCCATAGCCCGCTCCATATCCGGTTCCCCCATGCTATCTCGCTCAAATCCTCCGTCTTCCATGGCATTGCGCCAAGCTTCTTTTGTCTTCATCATCATGGTGAGGGTGACTGTCAGCAGACAAATCATGCATTCAGGCCATACCGTCCACAACATTGTCCCCCCGAAATGCAGAGGGAATCTCGCTTGCGGAATGTGCAAAATTTGAGTTTACTGTCTGTGCTGGTGTCGATGAATTATTGTGGGGATTCACATGAGCCTCAGCCGCTATGTTGCTCATGTGATCGGCAAGCTGGAAGGTATGTGGACATATGCCTCTGACGTCCAGTCTTTCATCAACTTGCACAGCCGCTTCACGCAACATTCCAGACCCCCTCGCCCCATAGGCCAATCAAATACTTTGTTCCTATTCTTCGTCGGATGAATTCATATCCCAGTTCTGCGATGAGAGCATATTAGAATATAACACATTACTCCTGCATGAAACAACATACCCCAATAATTCAGCAGATCATACATTACACCTAAGTAGGTAAAGTACTAACCTTTATCTTCCCTCGACAGAAAGGATGACGCCCTCCATTCTGCACATGTTTTTTGGCCATTGCCCTACTTGGCTTACTCCACGAAGATCCTATGCAAATCATGCACTTGCATTTTATTTTTCTCAACTTCCGACTGAGTAGTCAATCTTCAGCATGCCATGAATCGCATAATACATCTTCTCGATTCAGCAATTTCAAGTCCCTCGACTGAATCCGTCTGATGTCGGTAATGGGCACTACAAGGAAAATGGGCTGCAAATCAACTAAAAACCAAGTGATCTGTGTTGGTTCAAACAGGGGGCCGTGCTGTTAGTTGATTTGCAGCCCATAATCAAGATAGCCAATTTTCCGAGTCAGGGAGCAAGTAAAATGTGTTGATGCGGAGGTTGAGGGGAATTCCCGCTGATGACGTGGTCATCTCCGTGGCCTGTGACTGGGGCTTCGGGTTAGGAAACTCCCCCGTTCACACGCAGTGAAGTTTCGAGGAGGACACGGTAGAGAACCTAACCGGGATATGATCGATACCCAGGTCAGCGGTCACTCTATACCCGGGGTGGACAGATGTTTCGGACCCAGGGGTCGTTAGGGGGATTAGTTTGTCCGCATTGGCTGGATGCGATGCGAACACATATGCGCAACGTATGGTTTCTGGCAGACGGAACAAATTACAAAGGCCCCGAAGGACCCAGGAGCCAGGACAATCAGTCAGACAGATTTCGAGATAGGGACAAGTAATATGTACATTAAAAGGAAAACTTAATACAGCACAAGGCTTTTAGAAACCCCTGAGACGTGAATCAAAGTCGGCATCGTGTAGTTCAGTTCCGAACATGGAACCACTAACTGATCTACTCTTGCCTTCTACAAAATCTGCACGGAGAAAAAGACAGTCGGCCCCAAATATAATTGAGGCTGGCCTAGAACAGAGAGTCAACCGTGCGAGAAATTCGCAGGTCCGGAAACAAGAAAACTGCACTTCTAAAATTGCATCCCATGGGACAGAGGACTGACCACAATGCTGGTGTTGGAACACGTCCGTGTTCCAAACGTCACTGTCCTTCCCACAGTGTAGCAGAATCTGAGGATGGACGTACAGAAGGGGCATGGTAGCCGTCAACGCCAGACGTCCCACTCAGCAGGGGTCCGCCTACGAGATCCTTCTAGAAAACAAGAGAGACAAATACAGTATTAAAGGCAGTGGAAAACAAAGAGCGAATGGGAATGACTGGAGACTATGCGGATCCTGAGGACGCCGTGACAGCCTGCATGCGGAGACGCTGGAATTATTTAGGCAGACGAGCTGATATCCCTAAACAGATGGGGGGCATGGAAGCAGTGGAACATGAACCGACCTCAACAATCCTGTCCGAGGTCAATGAGAAAGATGACTGCTTCAGTGAGTACAAAAGACTTAAAAAAAAAAAAACACATGGCGATCAAAACAGAGGAAATCAAACTAGAAATAACTGCAGGCACGGAAGCCAAAAAAAAGCTTTAAAAGAAAGAGAAGCACACGAGATTGAAGGGTAGTAAGAGATTGAGCAGAAGAATATCGCAAGAGTCAGGGACAACATAGACGAAAAAAAAAACAATAGACGACGTGGACTGAATGATAGCGACAGAGCATACAAGAAAAAGGAACATCCGAAAGAACAATAAGGAAGGAAAAACATACATATGGCCGACAAACACAAGAAAAAAGGGATCTGACGCAACACAAGAGGACATCATAATGGAAGTAACACGCATGTGCAAGAGAGGAGTAATAAAAAGATGAAGAGAAAGGGACACAGAGAAGCTGAATTGAATTTGATTCAAGGCATGACTGAAGGAAGGAACACACCATCACTCCTCAGCAGAGGACTCGCCGAGGTCACGTCCGAGCACTTCTGCGGGATCAACGGGTCCGTCGTCGACGTCGTCCGCAACACGGATAGCCCTGCCTGCGCGTGAGGGAGGGAGACGGCCTTCAACGAGGTCCTCCGGGACTTGCAGACTCGCGAAATCGATGTCGCGTCCGTGCCGGAAGAGTTCCCCGGGCTGGTCCTCGTCATTGGAAGCTACAACCCTCCTCCCCCGTGGTTCAGTCCGCACCACGACCTTCCACTTTGGTGACTCTAGGCAGTTACTGAAGAATACTTGCTCAACCTGCGACGGGAAAGCAAAGGAGTCTCGACCAAAGGGGAGGGTTCTGGAAAATTTCGCGATGGTGAATCCCCACTCGTCTTTTTTAACGGTGGCAGCACTCCCTCTGTAATTGGCCCGCACCCAAGTTCCAATGAGTACAACTTGCTTCAAAGTGCCATAGTTCAGCTCAAGGATTTCTTCGAGGCTCCCTACGTATTCGACAGGTGCGAAAACCGGATTCTGATCTCGGATGCCGAAGCGACATTCACGAACGAAGGTAGCCGCGATGCCGGAGTCACATGTTTTGAGGGAAGTCTCAGCGCTCTTGACACGGTACTTATAACCATACGCGTACATGCTACGGTACTTCATGGCGATTGAGGCAGGGAATTTTGAAATTGCCTCCACATCGGGGTCCACCTCGACATCTGAAGCAACCTCCTCAGCCACCGTCTGCTTCAGCCAGAGCCCATTGGAGGGAGCTCGGCAAGCTGCGCTGGGAAATTCGGTCCCCTCGCGTTGTCCCTTCCAGGATGTCTGCGGCGCCATCTGCCCCTCGCTGCAGTGCGTTCCTCTACCAGCGGCTCGTACATCCTGGGAACCGTGAAAAAACAGGCAGTCAACGCATGGCATGTGGGAATATCCAGAGAGGCAGCAACGACCTTCACAGTGTCCTTTCTGAACCTAACTTGAAAGCGATTGCAAACGCAGCAGACGGTACCAAATATCGAGAGAAACAAAGGCTGCCAACTTCATGAGAAAAGAGCTCACGCAGCGAAACAAAGGAACGGTTTAAACTTATTGTCTGTACGCCTCTACGCAATCCACATTGTCAATGACAAATGCGTGTATGTGGTCCACTAGAGTGTCGTCCATATCTCTGGCCTTCCCCTTCCCTTCCAATACCATGTCCGTCATTATAGGATCTTCCTCGCTGTCCCATACTCGCTTCACTGAGCTCTGACCCGTATTTATATATTCCGATGCAAATCCGCAAGCTTCCTCGATTGAATACCTCTTTGCCATGCATCCTTCAGGCTTGGCATGATTCCTGACGTAGCCCTTCAATGTCTTGTAATAACGCTCGAAGGGGTACATCCATCGGACATGTACAGGCCCACAAAGAAACAGTTCCTCTACTAGATGAATACATAGATGCACCATTATGTCGAAGAACAAAGGGGGCATCTCCTTCTCTAAAAGGCATAGTGTCTCCGCACACTCCAGGAAGACGGACTCCCTCTCGTCACAGTCAACGGTTTTGGAGCATATTTTTTTAAACATACGGGAAACACGAACAACCACAGCCGTCAAGTGTGGGCAACCACAGTTGCGCATGCACAGCGGCATCAGATCCTGGAGAAGGACATGCAGGTCGTGCGATTTCACGCAAGAAAGCTTACTCTTCGAGATCTTTGTGTGGATAGCACTAGAGTAGTGTGACGGCAGTTTAATGTTCTTCAGAGTGTCCAAGAAGATCTGACGTTGTGCCTTACTCAAAACGTATGGAGCGTCAGGCATAAATGCACGCTGTGGCTGTCCCTCCTCGCGACGTAGCAAGAGGTGCGGCTTGATATTCATGTGTTCAAGATCAGCCCGTACGCTAGGGCCATCCTTCTCCCCGAACAGTGTCTTCAACAGATTCTCTGCAACGTTTTTTTCAACGTGCATGACGTCAACTAAGTTCCAAACTGGGAGCTCCTGGGGACGACAACACCGCAAGAATAAATCAGAGAACGTCATGTACCCCGTTTCACGACATTATAGATGATAGTGACCGACTGTGCAGTATGAAGGGAAGAACGATATCCTCGACATTAGAAAGAGAGGGGGGGAGCAACATGGGTCGACGGCTGTATTCCGCCCACGTATCGACAGCCAACTCTAAGACTCCCGAGTAGATGTATCCGACATTCCACGACATCAACGTAGACATGACCAGAACTGAGCACCCTTATGTGTCAACAGGGTCAGAATTCTAACAGGGCATCCTACACTGATAAAAAGTAGACGTGATCGAGGGGCATATGTGCACCTTCCAGTACGGGAGCGCGAATAGTACGCTCACGCGTTTGACGCCATGGACCTTTACGGGGTCTTCATCAGTATCCTCCTGGCCGCCATTCCTTAGCCAACCCACACGTTGGCGGCCCTGCTCCATGATTTCCTCGCCCGAGCGTTGTGCCGGAAAATGTCCATGCTCCGGTCTGTTGTTGAAAGAAGCTCGGGCTCGACGAAATCGGTGTCCATCCGGAAATCTGCGACTTCGAAGGTAAGTCATCTTCTTGAGACATCGAGAGTGCTCTGCGAAGGTTTCTCCACCGCACACCAGACAAGCTGTGTAACCCTTCACTGTTTGACCTGCGATAAGGCCCAGCGCCGGGAAATCGTGGACGGTCCACAGAAGCATGGCCCTCAATGTGAAAGCACGGTCGGGAAATGCCTTGCTCATATTCACAGCAGGGACCCCGTTCCACAGTTGCAAAAAATCACGGACCAGGGGCTTCAAGTAGACGTCAATAGTCTCGGAGGTGGGCGCCTTCGGGCCAGGAATGAGGATGGACAAGTTAAGGAAGAAATTTTTTGTACACAGCCACCCTGGGAAGTTATAGATGGCCAGAAGAATAATCCACGTGGAGTGCTTTGAGCTTAGGTTGCCATGTGGGCACACGCCATCGGCGATGAGTCCAAGTCGCAGGTTACTTCCAAGGTCCCGAAATGTAGGATAAAGACGGGATACTTCCTGCCACTGGAAACTGTGTACCACGGAACGCATGACTCTAGCTCCTTCGGTAACTCCGTCGAAGTGATTCAGAAGAGCAGCCAGTTTGGGACACTTATAGAGTCGTAAGAGTTTAGGGATCGGAGGGAAGTATCTCGTCACTGCGAAGGGCACGGTCACTGACCCGGGGATGTAGCGAGGGTGCTCGCAGCGTGGACACTGTTGGAGGTCGCCATTCACCGGTCCCTCATATAGCACATGCCCGTTAGGACAGGAGTGAATCCGTTCATGCTCCAGCCCTAGTCGACTAATCATGCTCTTCAGTTCGTATGTGTTCCTCGGGAGAGTATTCGCAACAGGGAGCAGTGTCTCGGCCAAGTAGGTTAGCAATGCTGTAAGAAATGCGTCTGAAACCCCATATACCGATGCCAGAGTCATGTGTACGATCCCGGACTGCATTCTGCTCTCGCGGGAATCAGCATACAAGGGTTCCACGCATTCCCGTAATAAATTCTCTACCGTAACGCCGATGGTGGCGTGCGATCAAATACCCCCCCATGATCCGAGCACCGTGGCATCTTCTGCATGCGCAGGGGTACTCCGTGACTTGCATTCTCCTAGCCACGCCTCGTTCAATGTGGAAGGAGGCTCCTAACCTTGGTCGACGCATTCTGCACCTCAGTGATTATCCGTCCTCGACGATGAAGATGGTCATCTGGAAGGTTCCCTTCTCTCCGCTGTGGGACACCTACGGGGACCACACACTAGGAGGTGAGGCTAAACACGTCCCACAGAAGCAGTAAGAATATGTGGGACCGGAAGTAATACACGAGGACATTACAGTCGGGCAGAGTTGGATCCACTAAATCCTGAACTGAACAGGGTTGTGATTTTCCCCCTCCGACTCTGTTTACTAAGAGGACATGTCATAACCCAATCTCACACAGAATCCCCTCTCCCCTTCTTCGTGCATCGACATGGCCATGGCCTGGAGAGAAGAAGAGAAAGGGGATTTTCGGTCGGAAGACTTACCTCGAATGAATGAATCGCTTAAAGTCGAACCTCCAAATCCATGTACATCATCTCCACCTCGTAGGCAAACATGTTGGCCACAGCCGGATCCCTAACTAAGTTTCTGAATCGCCTACACGTCATGCCCAGTTTCTCGAAGAGAATCACCTCGCTCGTCCTATCTCCGATGTGACTCCGACTTTGAAGCGCAGTTGCTCGTATGTGCTCCAGGAACGCTAGGCACACCCGTTCTCCGTGTGTCAAATCACCTTCGAATGATCGACCCCCTCCCTCCATATCGCAGAAATCGTTATGTTCTTCAGCCTGATTAAAGAAGACATCGCACCCCACAATGTGATCTCGTACAGCGGAATTGGAGTGGATTACATCCGAACCCTAAAAATTCTAAACTTCAACCACAGTGCCGCAGTGTTTGAGTCTGGTTCCCTATCGCCACTGATCGAGCTAACACGCTCTGTAGCCGTCGTCGGATAAAACTCTTCCCGCAGCCACGCAATCCGCTACCCAGTCTTGGAATACAACTCTTATAAATTTCCGTTTCGGTTGGGCATAAATCCCAAAGGTAACTAGGTCCTGCTCGGCTCTTCCTCCGACACTGTGACACAGAAGAGAAGGTCATCAGTTTTCTTGCAAAGTTGCTCTAACCATTAAATTTCGGTTCTAACATACTCAATTTCGGTCACGTACCTCCACAGGATGTGATTTCCAGGTATCTCCTGCCCTTCCCTATGGTAAGCGACTACGTGAGTCACGCTCTTGTCCAACACCTCCGACGTCCGGGCGCCATGCATCCCCGCTTCCAGTGCAAGCCTCCTCAACGTGAGCCTCCCGATCTCCCTTGAGTCAGGGTTCCTACATTGCCACAATTGCAGTGACGGTGAGATGTCCCCTTCGTGATTGCACATGCGCAGAAACACGATTCAGCCGCTAAGCATTTCAGAGAGCACATAAGATTAGGGAAACGAGGCAGGGAGGACTTATGAGGAATGGACCGGTGGCGCTAGAAACAGGACCACTGGACTGAACCAGTTAAGACGCTCGTAATATCGGATGACCTCGCTCAAGAGGTCGTCTAACTCCTTGCGCACTTCTTCTGCAGATGGGCTAGGTATGGGAGCTCTTTTCCCCTTGGTTCTACGGGATCTCTTGCGAGGGCGCTCCGGAGGGTAGTCGTCGTCTTTTAGCATCTTCCATAGCGTTGCGTGCTTGCCCATCACTGGCTTCGCCCCTCTTCCTCTGACCGGTCCTTCAGGCTCTCCCGGAGGACCCATATTCTCAGTATCCTGACTTAACTACAAGGAAAACACCTCCGTAATCAACTAAAAATCAGCTAAAAGGTCTTGTATCCAACAGGTGGGCTCATTTTGGGCGGCCCCCTATTTTGAATCAAGAGAAACTGAAATCTTTCCCGGTGGAGAACAGTTGATTGCCAGTTCACTGCGGTTTTGGGAGATGACGTGTATCTGGTGATCTACGTGGAAGATTCCCGCGAAATCCAGCGCAGTGCACCTGGCATTGCGATTCCAAGCCAGTAGATTGCAACTTCGAGGTTGGACCGGCTGGTTGGTGTAGAGTTCTTAAAACAACATTCCACATTTTTAATTATAAATCCTAAACCTTCAAGTAAAATGTGTAGTGTAGTAAAATGTGACCTTTCAGAATAAGTAATGAAAAAAATTAATTAATTCAAAAAAAAATAAAAAAAAATAATATTATTATTATTTTTAAATATGACCCTTTAAAAAAAATTAATTAAAAAAATTAATTGGACATAGAAAAACCTTTTCATTGTACTTTTTCAAAATTAATGACTCTTTAAAACGTTTTGTAGAATTTGGTAAGAATTTATCAAAATATATTAAAAATACGTGGGTAAGATTTTATATTAAGAAAACATAAGACGTTTATTCAATGGAAGTTGCATAGAATTCGATTTGAATTATGAGGTCAATGGCTCTAAAAGAATACAATTTTGACTATTGAATTGTTAGGTGGAAAAGGTATATTTAAGTTACATATGTAAATAATCACTTTAAAAAACTTAATTTGTATAATTTTGCCAAATAATAATTCAAATATTTTTATATTCCTTGCACTATGTTATTAATGATTTTAATTTAAAATGGAATATATTGTGCTAAATGTGATGTAGATTGCATTTCAATGAAATTTTAAGAAGATTGTATAAGAATAAATTTGAATGACTTAACAAGTTCTTGCGAATCTACTTGGAAAGAAGAATGATATGGGTCATGTTATTTTTTTTTTAAATGATTATATAATGAATATAGTCCAATGTAGTATAAGTTTGAATTTATTAAGTATCTAACTGTATAGTTATTTCTAACTTACAATTGATATTTAATTAGCTATTCAAATGAAAATTAGAAATTATAATTGATCATGAATATTTACAACATAACTTTGATGATTTAGTTGGAAAATGTTTTATTTTTTCAAAGAAATAAAAAGAAAATAACACAGCTTAATTAATTTGGTGGATTAGATGTTGTTTTGTTATTGAAGGAGTAATTCATAATAGAATTTACTTTTGTCGTTCTTAAATATGATTTTATGTTCCTCGAATTAGTAATGGTATGAAAAGATACGCAATGTTTACAATTTTTCCAAATATACATGAGGTAAAAAATATCTAGATGGCGCAAGATCAATAGTTACAACAGTGGCAAAAAAAAATTCTTGAAAAAGATTTGAGTTGGAGATGTTTCTAATCTGCAATGTCATCTTTTAATTCTAAGAGTTAATTCATAATTTTCAAAAAAAAAATAAAAAAATTATATGTTTTTGCAACATATATTATAAACACTGTAAAACAAACTTGACAGGTTTTCTGAAGCATATCATGTTCAAAAACAGATGCACCCAGGTTGTGATTTGTGGACATGTATTTTTAAAGTGCTTTTTGGTTATTAAATTCTTTACTTGTTAAAATAAAAAAATAAAAAAATATTCAAAAGTACCTTACTATTGTTCAAAAGACTGTGGATGGTCTCTTAAGTAGCTTTAAAGTTGAAACAAGTTTGTATCCATAATTATGTTTTTTAAACCACTACAACTCTTGCTTTCACATGGGTTCCTGGAGTCTTGTTTTGAATTTCAAAAGCGAAGTTTGGAAAATCCAATACATGTGAAAGATATAAAATCAGGAATAAGCAATACATTAATAAATACACTAAAACTAAACATGGGGTATTGTAATACTTAAAGTTGTATTGAATAAAGCTATTAGGAGTCATACTAATGTAAAAAAAAATTATATGTGTTAGGTATACTTAAATATGGTAGACAACGAATTGGATTCGAATAACAATTTCAGATTATATATCACTACAAATTTTGGATACCCACATATAAAACCACTAATTATCGTCATGCAAAACAACTTTCATTTGTAAACATATAAGTTTCGTTTTGAATTTTAATTGTTGTAAAATCTTGTATTGGTGGAACAACGTGCAATGGTTTAAGGACAACCCAAGGGAGAAAGCTCTAAAAACAACAAGATAGTACCACAATGGCTCTAAAAGTGACAGGGTTTTTAGGGCTAAAGTCGAAGGTCCCTTCTGCTACTTGCCATAGCTTCATACCTGGTTGAACATTTTGGAAGTTTGTTGGGAGACTCGTGAATTTAGATCCAACTCCGCTCATTCTCAGCGACGAACTAACCCTGTTCACACTCAACTCCTATTCCACCTCACCAATTTCAAACACAGCAACAAACTCTATTTCCCTGCAGAATTCTGACAACCAACGAATACCATCAATTCCTGAGTCGCCAAATGAATCCTATCATCCAACTCCGTCGCCATTCTTCCAAAAGAAGAGGATTCACATCTAAAGCTCGATGAATACACTCCAATCTGACGCAAAAAGACTGTCATCATCCATCCCTAGTCGTCTCTCTCCCGCCTGTCGGCTCTCTTTCTGCAACGAATTTGTTCTCCAAAACCGTCACTAATTTCAAAACCAACGTAATCTACGCATTTTCAACATTCTTTCCAACAAACGTGAAAAAAATGTAGATGTAGTTTGGTCTCCTTTTGCAACGAGCTTGTCGCGGAGGCCAGTTTTGATGCATTTGCTGCAGAATTCGAAAACAGTCGCTGTAACCAAACCCTACGCCCTGCCATTGTGTTTTGTGTTGGTGTTTGTGTTCCTTTGCCATTCTCTGCATGTTATTGGCAAGGCTGGAGAGTGGATCTGTGGAGGGAGAGATTGACGGTCGCAGCTCCGGGAGCCGTAGAGTGAGGAGAATCTGCTGGTCTTCGGATTTGGGGGATTCGTTGTTGGTGATTTTAATTTGAATTTTGTATCAAGATCTTACGGTTGGATGTATCAAAAAAGTAAAAAGATAAGAATCATACTCCAACTTCTACAAAGTTGTCCAAAATCACAATTTTCGGTTTTGGAGGTCCCAAAACGGCTTGAACCTTTAGGGATTAAAGTGTTTGAATCGAAGAATTTTTTTGGGTAGGGCATGGTACATGAGATAACCACATTTTGTTTCATAAATTGATAGGAATCTCGAAATAATATCATTGGAAGAGATTTTACCACCTTCAAAAAAAAAAAAGCATATTAGCTACACTTATACAAAACCTTAGATTAACTAAAGGTATGTGACATTTTCAAAAACTATTTTCTAATGTTTGCATCATTTCCAATGCAAATTTTATTTCCATTTTCAATTTTATTTTTTTGGAAGACACGTAATAAATCTATCACTGCAACAAGGGAACCATTTTTCATAAAACCCAAGACCTGCGAGGTTAAACTTCAAACGGTTAAACAAAAGGTTGATATTTATATCCTAGGACAAGGGAGATTATAATTTGTTTGCTTAAAAATACAAATAAATTGCACCACTTGTCTCAAAATAAATTAAAAAAAAAAGAAAAAGATACTAGTTATACCAGATGTAAGATACCTCATTTGTGTCCAAAAATAACAAAAATCTCAAGCAATCTTATTGCTCCTGGTATATTTATAAATTCCTTTTACCTCTTTAGTATTTACTGTTCAGGTCATATTTCAATTGCCAGAACTTTCAATTCTGTTTTCAAATATTTAGGGTAACAGGTTAAATAAAATAACAGTTGCAAAATTAAAAATTAAGTTACTGAAAAATATCAGCGTAAATTTTAGTACGATAAATACAAGAATAACACACAGAATACATATATTTTTAAGTGTTTTATCCTAGTGCAACAAATTTAGTACATTGCATGAGAATCACTGGGAGATTCCGAAGCATCAGCTAAACAATAGTTACTTGCAAGGTACCCTATCTAAAACTACCACTAAACTTGAAGACTTTGAAGGCTTGAACCGCCATGTGAATTCGCTGGAGATGTATATTTGCATTGGTGATTAGAAATTGGATATGAATAGCAAGCATTTTGAGGGAAATAGGATTCTCCTGCCCATTTCACTGGAATCCAATCAATGACCTTCCTAAGTAAGAATTAAGTAAGAATTAGGGAAATTCCAGGGCGTATGAAATTAGGAGAGAACCTTAGAATTGTTAAATATAGTGTTGAAGAAAGAATTTTTAAGGGAGTGAGTTTCCCACCTAATTTCAAAGAAAGCAAGTTTATTTTATTTGGTAATCAGCTTCGTGCTTAAAGCTTGAATAATATCCTGTGCTGCTTGTTGGTCAGTTGGGAGAAATTGCTGTGCCATGGGTATGCATTGTTCACTGATGAATGTGCCAACTGGGTTCATAATGCAACGCTAATCATACATATTTCAACTTTACTCACTGGGTTTCCATTACAGTGTGTTCCGGGACTTATGTCTCTAAGTAATATGGTATTGATCATTGAAACTAGAGTATGAGTTGTGTTGTAGGAGTAATAAATATGTGATAGTAAGCTGCTTTGTGCAGAAGGGCAGCAAGCTATGTGAGCAGTGACGCCTTAGGACTGAAATATGTTTTCACTGTTAACAAAAAATATAACAAACAAGGCATACTATTTGATTAAACTCGTGCAATGCCAATATACAATGTACGGGTATTGGAAACTGTCCCAACATGAACGACTATGAATTCTGGCATCAAGTCTGCACTTCTACCCAGACACTCAAAAGCTGGTTCTCCATTTGTACAGTTTGTATTTTCAAATTTCCATCATCCCATCAACAGTCTGACAGCCATTTGGAAGCTCTGATCAGGTCCGAGAAGGAAGCAAAGTATGCAGCCCAACTGTAATTTGAACTAGCCATTTGAGTTTTTTAGTTCAAATGCAGAGATTCAAGGTAGTACTTTCGGAGTGGGTCGTTTAGGGTGGACGAGTACGAATTTAGGCAGATTCTGTTAGAATGTAGACTACCTGGTAAGAACTATGGACCAGTATGTAAGTGACTGGAATTGTGTCAGCATGAGAAACGCGCTCGCCGATAATCATTCATCCGAGAAGGGTACAGAAATTGAATTCAGAGTTAACATATACATGTGCCAAGACGAATACGACGAGTACACGTTCAATGATAGTAAACTCATTCATCCAAAATACGTATAATTGGGTATTATACAGAAATCGAGTACAATACGTAATACACCTCTGAACGTATAGGAGGTTGACGAAGGGCTCTGGCTTTCGTTATTGATAACATACAATGGATGAAATGGCTGCACCGATGTTCCATAACTCGTAGTACACGAGTTCGATTCCGACCGCCGACAGCATCAATCACCAGAAAGAAGAAATACAAATATCTGAAAGATGGCGCCGGCGCCATCTTGTGCGACATGCGACATAGCAAATTCCAAAAATTAATAAAGGTGATCAAATACAAAAGCGTGATTTGGCGCCGGCGCCATTCAGGAAGTCCAAAGACCGAAGGTGATCCTCGAAATAAGGTTTCACAGGTTCTGTTCTAGGTCTAATCATCAAACTACAAGGAATGAAAACGCAAAGCAATGCCCAAATTAACCCAACAGACGAACAAGATATATACTGATGGAGCATACAATAATAGCCTGGTGCAGCCTGGTGCAAGGGGAATTCTTAATAAAACGGAGCAAAAATCCTCCCAAAATGTGTCATTATAAATGAAAAACAACTGAGGCCCGAATTATACTGGAGCGAAATCTAACCTCGAGACTGCATACTACTTAAGGACGAAACTAAAACACTTAGCCCAACAGAGTGTAATAGGTGTGGCGCCAGCGCCAAGAGTACTAACAAGACACAGGGTTCAAAAAACACCACCAGACGTCGTCGATTCACTAACCACATCAAGAAGGGCCGCCTGCAAACGAATACATAGTTTCTCGAGGTGATGAGTTCACGAAATGCCGAAACTGAAAAGACAAAAAAAAATAAAATATTACAAACATTAAACACATGGCGGGACATGTGAACTTACCAAGCGAACTGTCTGGGCATGAATGACCGGCAGGGTCAGGAAACGACAGTTCATCCTCGGATTGCTTCTCCGACTCATCGTCGACGCGGTCGTCCAATTCTTCACTGGCGCCATCACAATCATCCCCAGAGTCAGAGAGAACAATCACGGGAATCGAATTCGGGGATGAAACGCCTGCCCGAGGAGGTGCGCACCTTCCTTTCGATCGAGTTTTACACTCGCAATGCTGACGAACATTAACGATATCAAGCGCCCAAAGATCTCGGCGTCGTCTCTCGAATCGAGGAGACATGCTCACTTGGGGCCGGGTCGACTCTTCCGCAAGGCGGACCCCTAGTGGAGGATGCATTACGCCGGAGGCGTTAGCTGCAGCCTGGAAGCAAAGAATCGCCTTCGGCGTCCATACTCCGGACCAAGCAGGAGCTGCAAGGTCCCACACCGCCTTCAAATTTGGGCACTCCAACCCGGACACTACTTCAAACTCCGAAATACCTTCCAACCACTGCATCAAATCGGGCAACGTCTTTGGGGCATCCCGAAGATGCTGAAACTCATCAGATCGCCGAAATGCGGAACCAATCCATACAGGTAAATCAGGTTCTTCCCAGTCACTGACACCCACACACTCAAAATTACACTCAAATACAGCAGATGTTCTCTTCTTGCACTTCCGCCTATCAACTCCTTCCATAATGACTGCTGCGACCCCGGAAAAACTCCAATGCTCACTCCGTTTGAAGACTGAACTTTCTAAACCAAAATCTACTCCACGAACAGCCTGAGATGTTGAACACTGATGATGAGAATGAGCAGACTCTCAGCGAGAATTTGTATGGACTTGCAGGTGGGGCCGCTTTAGATTTCTGTAGATATCACAAGCAACGGAAACAGTGACCATTATCTACCAGAAGGGAACAGCAGTGGCCTCTCGAAAGCACAAGAAATTAGAAGACTTCAGTTTCCACTCGATATGACCCGGACCAGGCTTTAATGCGCCGGAATTTCCATTTCAGTACGATGTTACCCCAGAAGAAAGAATGATCAATGACTAGCTGAATGGAAATCATCACTTTCAACCAAGCGTAATAGATCATATACTAGAAGAAACTCATTTCAAACCATACTGACAGTGGGTAACAGCAATATAGTTGAACCCAGTGATTAAGATAATTCGAACTCCAAAACAATTTGGTAGTAAAGCTCCAAAACATTTGATTCATAAGAAAAAAAAAAACATTTGGTAGTTCCAAGCTAGGCTTAGTTCCTAAACACAATATGTATGGGGATTGAAATATAAGCACCCCATAAACAAAATAGTTACGAAACTGACATGTATTTTGAAACATTGTCACTCATCTATACACACGCTCATCTAGCATAAACTGCAACCCGCGCCAGCGCCATCTGCAGATTTCAGATGTTGTGGTCGAATTCTCATGATTTAAGCCCAGGGCGCGTGCTAAAGCAGTAAACTTATTGAAATTCAATGTGATTTTCACCTTCTATACTGTAGCCTTCGCGACCACCTGCCCATGCTCACTGTCATGCTGAACGAAATAAAGAAGCCAGTCAGAATATGGTAACCAGCAGTTCAGAATAACAGTGGTGGACTCACATATGGCGCTGGCGCCACATGATGTTCAATTAAATATTTCCAGCGGTCGCGCAATAATAAGAAAGAGCGCCACAACCTCACACTGCAAACAAAATCAAACTTGTGAACTATATAGGCACTTGTCCATGAAAAAGCGTCTGTCATTCCTTCCAATAATCTCAGTTTGTGGCAGATGTTTAACACCAGGGTCTTGCGGTGTATTTTTTTCTTTTTTGAGTCAAATAGTGAACTTCCATTGCAATAAATTGGCAGGTGTATTCGGTCGTTGCAGTAATGAAGTTTATTACGTGTCTTCAAAAAGAAAAAAAAAAGTGCCAGTCACAAAAAACGTGAAATTTAAAACCTTTAGCAACGTATCTATTACACTTCAAGTGCTTGGATAACGTTAAAAGATTGGCATACGGCTTTCTCTCCAGACAACGTTAATTGTAAAATCAACGATTCAAGGTTCAAGAGTAAGAGGGAGTACTTACTAGCTAAAGGCCTTAGCAAGCTGTCACAAATACAATATCCAAAGTTTGTGTAGTCTCAAGACAGTATGCGTCTTAAAATAAAAAGTAAATTAGCGCTTCTCTAGGCCAGAATGTTTGCCTAGCTTGTGGTAACCGGCAAATAAAAAGTTCCATAGATATCATCAAGATTAAGTAGAGAAACTAAATTCTATGGTCAAAACATTCAAAAAATATTCGTTCAAGATCTTATATATCCTTGCGTACATGTCAAAATCAACTGCCCAAAAAATCTCCCAGATCAGTGAAAGGTAAAGTTCAAATGCTCCATGCTCCCCTCAGCATCTGATCAAAAAATGACAAACATCTTGGATTAGAATAAGCGCAGGGACAGCAATCGGCTAAAACATAGAGAGTCGAAATTATTTGCAAAACAAACCTTATTATCTGTAGAGGACATCAGGTATAAAGAGAACGTCGTGCAAAGGTTAAAAACGAATTAATTCACCATCTGACTTAATAAAATAAAAATAAAAACAAAACAATACAAATATCAGTACCAGTTAAGTGACCAAAGAATTCAGGCTACCTCGGAAAGGAGAATCACCATGTTACAAGACCAACTACAGATAATTTTTAAATCCCAGAATTCAGAAATCATGGAACAGGGACGCACTTGAACTCAACTCTATTCAATAGCTTTTTCCATAACAGTTAATTCTCTTGGATAACCGACCTCGAAAAACTCTGATGTTTCAGGATTTACTCTTTCTGCGGCCGGGGGTTGAAGACTTCTCCTTCTTAATGTAGTTATATCCTCCAATAGCGGAATTGAGGTGCCTTGATCGTTTCCTTGACGGATCTCCGCTGCCTTCCGCAACTTCTGCTTGGATTGGATCTACAGAATGACAACCAGCGTTCCAAAATTCAAATTTTACACAGAATGGTCATAGTGACTGCAGGTCATTAATGCAAGGGAAAGTGTTGAGTGACATTGAAGCCCAATCTCTCTAGAAAATTACTTGTTGATAATATCTTACCTCCAATATCGAAATACCCAAAGCTCTTGAGCCATGGAGACGGAAAAACACTGCAGCAGCTAGCAGTCGCACATTTCGGACTTATCCAGCAGTGCATACTGGCGCACCAGGGGTGATACGCACAGTTGCACGGGGCGATGATAGCATCCTTGATCGGAAACCCTTGGTGACATAATGCGCACTTCGAGATGTGGATCGTTGTACCTTGATCGTCTTCATCGTCAGCTTCCAAATGTGGCGATGGAGCTCGCAGGAGTGGAACCGTCGACCGGTCAACGAGCTTCTTGTGATACGCCTTCAAGTCATCGAGCACTGCCCTCTCCTCCTGCTGCACCAAATCGAGCCGCTGCTCCTTCAAAACAGCCTGCTGGAGCTCAGGGTCAAGATGAAGCAGTTCGTTGTGCTTCTCCGAGACCTTCTTCTGCAGCTCCGCCATTTGATTAAGATCACACTCAATTTCTTCGCAGTACCATTTCTTCAGGAGATCGTCGGTGCTCTCATCCACCTTACACTTCACTGCTATCCTCTTCCTATACCGTAGCTCGGTCACACCCAAGCTCTCCCTTAGACATTGGAGTTCGATCTCCAACATCGCCCTCTTAGGATCATTCCCTTGGAGTCGGTCAACGCTGGAAAGACTCTGTAATTCCTCAACTAGTTTGCTATGCTCTGCCGCAGAGTTCCTCCACTGATTCTCTGCCTCCTGGATCTGCTCTTCTAGTCGCCGATCAATCTTCTCGAAATAAGTAAACCTTCTGTCGTCTCCTCGGTAGAGCACTAGCGGCTCCCCATTCTGCACCTTCTTGCCCTTACTCCAGCGATCCTCCGCGTACTTGGCCCAATTCATCAGGGTGTGATGACAGACCTCGGAAACAACTGCCCTCGCAAAGCTCTCTGGTACGTAGGGTGGAAAATTACAAGATAAAGCTCCACGACCCGATCCTTCACCCGTTTGGACCTTGCATTGACGTAGTCGTACCCTGACCCCTGCTTCCTCTCTCCAAAAATATACCGCAACTCCTCGTCTCTCACGTGATTACAATCCCTGCTCGGATCCAAACCCAGATTAGGGAGGCCTATCCTCTTTGCGAAGAACGTTGCGTTCCACAACTCGTCCATGCTGATAGACTGGACCGCTAAACAAAGAACGCTTCTCGACCAACCACACCCACCTCAACTCTCCCAGTTTCCCACAGCTCCCTAAGTTCATTTGTCGCTTCCTCTCTAGTGTATGGAAAGGAGTGTCAAGTGTAAAACTCAGACTGCTCCCGGTATAGAAACGGGTGCCAAGTGTAAAACTCAGACTGCTCACGATATGAGTGATTTGAAAACGAACCTCAGGCACATAATGCAGCAAAGTGGCGACATTGATTATAACTCATTCACGAACCCCAACAAGTCCATTCCAAATGATGCAAGGAAATACATAAGTTTAAGTTATCGAAGATTTACCCAACAAATTTGGACATTTCGGATATCTGTCTCATGATAATAAAAAATGTTTACGTCATTGGCAATAATCTGCCAGATAATTTGTAGGCTAGTACTTGAGGCTCCCTACTAAGTCACGTTAAACTCTCATCAACAAGTGGAAAAAATATTAAACCATTCCCCCAGGGTAATCATCGTATTGGATTAGCACCTGAACCATGTCGATGAATCACTCACTGACAAATTATACCAGACTTGAAATGGCGCCGGCGCCACCAGCCGGAGAGTTGTATGTGTGCCCAATAAAAATTAAAAAACTTATTCCAGTTTGATCACGGATATGGCCAATTCCGCGTCAGAACTAGATTTCAAATTCTGCTTCGTCAACGTAGAATTGTTCTGTATCTAGTTTAGGACAAGGTCACAAATAATAACACTTGTGTGTTTTTTTCAATTTTTTTCTATTCGAGACAAATCACATTATGCCATTGCATAGAAATGAAAAGTAAACATTGGTGTGTTTGAAACTATCGCATATTAATTCTAACTACTTTGGCCTAATTCAGTCCAATGCATATAAGTGCAATATGGAACTCCTTAGGTTCATTATCATGGCGCCGGCGCTATCTACAGAAGGCTGCCCAGGCTATTTCCCAAATTATCAGTGTATAGTGGTGTCTGAGACCCGGCTGGGCTCTGGACAACGAATGGTGGCCAACTGGTGCTCAAGTGGTTCCTCGACGTCCTCTTAATTTAATTCTTTGCTTTTGACTTTGGATTCTTAGTAAGTTTTGCTTGTTCCTGTTAAGACCAGAGCCTCTTTGGGCCCTTGGTAGTTGTTTGCTTTATTTGCAGTTAACAACTTTAATACGTTTCATCAAAAAAAACAATTACGGTGCATGTCATCTTGTTTAGATTAGCTCAGTGTATATTTTCGAAGTAACATTTAGAATAGTCCTAGCATTCTTCTTTATGTGTAAAAATCGACAAGATACAATCGCTAGTGCTGAGTAACGAATGAATATAATGACAAGTAGTAGAGTAGGAAATGAATTCGTGACGGTTCCAGTTGTTTCAAAGTAAAACATTACATGCCCATATCAGACTTAGATAATGATCCGGCGTTACTGTCTTAGGTAGGTAAGGTATTTGCTTTTTGGTTAGAAATGGTATGGTTTGGTTCATGCCGGTTGCTTCTTGCTTCCCAGTTGCGCGACGGTTACTTGTTTTCGTCAATTTGCTATGGAATAAAGTCACCATTGGCTTTAAAGAAAAATAATAATATAAAATAAAAATGAATTGAAACAAAATGAATTTGTGACTAGGATGAGTATCGTAACCATTCATTCATCGTCATCATCGTCAAAATGGTATGAAATTTCCATTCTCTGCAACGGTTAATAGAATTTTCTCGTTTGTGTCAAAAAAAAGTTAAAAAAATTGTATGGATTGGCGGTTGGGTCTATTGGATTATATTTTGTTATTCTTTTTGTTATCAAGACACCTAATTTATAAGATTGTTGTAAAACAATGTCCAACTGCAAAGACCTCAAAGAGCCCTACATTGGATTATATTTGAATATTTCTCACTTAGGATTACATTTTTTTATTTTTTTTTGGAAGACAAGTAATCCATTAAATTACTGCAAAGAAAGGTACAACTGCCAAGGGACTCCAAGAGCCCTGGTCTTAGGGCGGTAGGGCCTAGGATGACATTTAAATAGTAGTTTTTAACGGAAATGGCTCATGTTACACGAATGACCTGCAAAGTAAAACCATAGGAATGGCATGAAGTGGTACAATTTCTAGATTGGCAAATTCTCAATATGATCTGATGCTGAGGTTAATTCTCATATTGTGATGGAGTAATAAGTCCAAGAAGCAATTAGAATGAATAGTAAATATAACTCATTAAATGTAATAGTATTTTACGATAAAATGCCTTAAATTACTAAATTAGAGTTCCTTTTAATTATTTTTTTTTTCTTTGTAAGAAAGGACGAATTTTCCATTCCAAGTAAAGAAAGTACAAGGTCGCACAACTCAACTCAAAGACTTTCAGGGTTAAGTGTCTTGATAATTTTTAGATTGTAATTGTTACATGCGGAAAGATAGTTTATTCAACAAATTCAAATTTTTTCAAATCTTTTTCCAAAAATTCAAAACATATTCTACAGTTGACAGACATACTTGAGTACATACTTGGATAGCTCACCACTCCTACAGAAATTCACACTCCATAATAATTTAAAAATGAAGTCATAGCCTTCTCGAAATTTGAGATTTATTATATGATCTAGTTTATAAATCATAAAATATTTGGTTTAAATTTATTTAAATTAATAAATTTGTATATTCATAAAATCAATTTTTTAATTAATTCTTTACCACGACCACTTTTGAAATATTCAAAAAAAATTTGTTTATTTCCTGTGATTCATAATATAGATAACATAAAATTAAATCTTGAACTTAGAACATAACGCAATGATTCTCCATTCAATAGTCGTAAATTTCATTTATTTAAACCATATTTTCTAATTTACCTCGTAATCCATGTATAAGAATGTTATGTCATAGCTTTTACATATGTCAAGCGTTATTAATTTCATTTCACATTTAAACTCAATAACTGGTGAAATCAACTCAAATAACATTCCTACTGTTTTTTTTTTTTAATGCCAACATCATTTAAAGAGCAACATATCTATTCCAACAAATTTTTTAAGGGCTTCTTGCTTGGATCTTAGAAGTCTCGAAGTTATATAATTTAAAATAATACAAATTAATAGATTATTCAATTTTCAATTAATGCATAAAATTTAATTAATTTATTAAAATGTCTTTATTCAATTAAATCAAATTCTTGGGTTCAATTTAGCCAATTTATAGATTCAATTCATTCATTTTTCTAATTTATATACTTCATCTTTCCAAATCAATAAATTTATTTCTACTAAAAGAAATAAATGAATTTTTCCCTCCAAATACTTTTTGTTTTTTGAAATCACTTACTCATTTTATCCTCAAAGTTTTTTATGCGTTTTAGAATACAATGAATTTTTTTTGTTAAATGAATTTATTCATTTTTCTTAGTCAATTATTATATTAAAGCGTTTAAATTTTTAACAAAGAAAATCAGATTAAAAGACATGATATATCATTTTTGATTTGATAAAAATAGTCAGTGAACAGTGGAACACTACCAACAGATGTCATGTATAAATTATTAAAAGTCAAACATTCATTCCAACGCGAGTTTTCATATGAAAGACTAGATATGAATCCCTATGAAATGTCGAATTGAATAAACCTACTGCACATAAAGAGATCACTTACGCTGACTTATTTATCCTTAAAAGAGTATTAGAAATTTTGAAATTGCGACTTTCTAACTCACAAATGTTCACTAGTTAGCATATCACTTCAATTGTGTGCTTTAAGGTAGCGATGGCTATCTAGAGGTTGGATTTATACGTCGCCGATTGTTATCAACAATGTCATTTACAGTCGGTTTTTAGACATTATTTTTGTTTAATTATTGTCAATACTAATTTTTAAGCAATTAAAGATTTGCAGACACTTTTGACTTATTATATAGCTAAATAACGTTTATTCTAACAAACATTACAGTAAAAAAAACTTTAATTTTAGCTGCAAACAAATTTATTATTTAGTTTTGGTAGTTACTAAGGAAAGGAGGGTTGCGAAGAAGGCTATCCGTTGTATGTTTTCCTCCAAACAAACCGTTTGAATTTACATTTATTCATATTCAATGCAAGAACTTCCATTTTCTAAATTCTAGATTCACAATGAAACCATCAGCGAGATTGTAACTTTATGTTTCCTATACAATTACTGCAAATAATACAATGAGCAAATTCTGTAAGGACTATATTCAGATTTTACAGACCATTGCTAAGATTCTTCGAAATTAAACTAGATTAATAATACATCTTGTATTAACCACTATATTCAGTTCGCTCAGTGCACATCACAAAACCCTTACTGTTCCTTTTTATGACAATAATTTTTTTAATTTTTTTTGTGAAAGGTTAAACAGACAATAAATCGCCTTGTATTATCAACCAGAATCGACTTTTGTAACATTTTTATTCAAATCAAATTATAGTTCTTAAGATTCTACAAAATGCAATTTCGGTTCGTATATTTAAGGTCACAAAAAAGTCTTAAAAATGAACTGATACTGAGTTTTGATTCTCTTTAAAATATTTGTAATAAGCACGTTGTTGTTTAATATTTGTTGAATTTGTTTAATTAGCAATACGCCATTAAGTTTGTAAAATCAAATATTATTTTAAAGTCTCAAATCCCACATCATGCATATGAATTTGTAGTAAAACCGTATTTGTCATACAAACCAATTTTTTCTTGGTATTAATCAAATCTAAATGTATGATTTAATATAATTTTTTGTTTTATAAAACGACAATTTTTTAAAAACCAACTCCATTGAAAAATATAATATTTGTTGAAAAGAAATTTATTTTCTGCTAATTTTAGACCATATTTCTATGACTTAAGTGTGTCAAGCTTTAATACTAATAACATTTTGACATGTTTACGAAAGTACGATAAATGAATTTTACACATCTCGTTTAAACCTCATGCTTATTATAAAACGTAGTCATTAGGTTTTTTTTTAAAATTAAAATGGTATAAACACGAGTCCTTGAAATTAATGAATATGAATGTGCTCCCCAAAAAAAAAGACGTGCATTTTAATTTAAAGGTCATGGTTATTGAAACAGGTAGTTTTTAGGTTCATTATCATTTTCGTATTTGGTTGAAATCTAGGTATTCACATAATTTATATTTTATTCTATCTATTGATTTTATTTCCTTTTCTTGATTCATACACTAATTATTTTAGTTATATATTTTGATGATAATTCTAAAAAGAAAAAATATTTATTAAGTGACGATTAATAATTCAACTATTACATTCGATTCTTTCAAAAAATATAAAATTAATTGGATTGATTGGGTCAAGTGATTATATATTGATATGTCCTCCTATTGCATCGTAATTCCTTGATTTTGATAATTTAAAGTTTTATTTATTTTAAAGATTATATGGACAATAAAGAAACGGCTATGAAATCCAAAATTGATTGTGATCAATTCTAGCTACCTCGATATCGTTGTTTTGGGTGAAGGTTAATGACTTAACAATGAATAAGTCCGACCTATGACCTTTTGCCTTTATTCCAGCTTGTCTCACCCCGCTCGGTAGATTGATTATATAATTTTATGACTATTAAGTTTTATTTTTGAGACTTAATTTAATCATTTACAATGCCGGCTCGATTGTACACCGGAGTTAGTATTTTTGTATTACTTTGCAATGGAATAAATTCACCTTTGCTATCAAAAATTTAAAAACTTAAAAAAAATAATAATAATTAAAAAAAAAACTTGGTACTCCTTTACTTAATTAGTTACTCATTTAACTGATTGTATTCTAATTAATAAAAAAATGCTTAAATAATCAAAATATTAAAAAATTCAACAAAACAAAAACTCTCTGCATGCTTAATAGCTTGTCATTCGTGAGTAATTTTCTTTTGTACAATTTGCTAAATTGGTGTATTATTCATGTTATTAAACCTCCAAAATCCATAATTGTAATATAGTCTAGTTTTAAGAATTTGGTCAGACGCTTTATATTTCTATGAAGGTGTATTTTTAGCACCTTAAAGAGAGTTATTCAGTTTTTCAAGATTTTGCGATTAATTGTGTTAGGATTGTTAATCTTTCCAAAATTTATTGGACACATTGAACTTCAAAAATTCAATTACATGTGTAATTTTTTTTTATTCAAAAATTCTTATATGTTCATGTTATTACAATCTCTAGGCATGATAACACCAATTGGATTTTCAACCGGATGTTTTCTTGATATGCCTCTTTTAGTCTCACATTTTGTTTATTGTTTTAGAGGAGTATCGCATGTTTTGCCACTTCCGGCCTATGAATGCGCACTTCCTGCTTTCTGAGCGAGGCTGTGCGAGCCTAGCGAGCGCTGAACTCAAAATGCAATTATGTCGGGTGTACCGCCTCCAATCGCTTGGTGGGTTAAAATCTAGCATACACTAACTATTGCTGAAGGCGACCTCCGCACGTTTGCTAGTCGTTTTTTAGAAATTCTGGGAAAGACTCCTTTATTCACGATCACGGGGTTCCCGTCAGCATATCTCCAAGATGGATCGCCGCCACCCGGACTCTCCTACCGCCCGGAGTTTGCACGGCAATGTGAACCGCGTCAGTCTCTTAGAGGAGCGAAGATACCAGAAGGTGAGTGTGGGCGTCTGGAAGACATTGAAGCGGACATTGGTGATTGAAGAGGAGGAGGCAGAGGTCCGATCGTTCTTGGAGGAAGGAGACGAGGTTTACCATACTCCTCCGGAGAGTCCGCGAGATGCTCATCCAAATGACGACCCAAGGCTTCTCGAACCTGTACTCTCAGGTAGCAACGCTATGCAGCGACGTTACACTCCATCACGCGCGCAGAGAATACTAAGCTTGCACGATACCATTGTAAGGGACCTGACTCACCCGGAGGCCACGCGACTATCTGCAGCGGCGCTCGACGCTCCGAGGATTGAAGGGCGGCGGAGGTTGACGATGTCGTACTTTCCAGGAGCCGAGGGTCAGCCAGGTCGCACCGTCATTTATCCTCCACCCACTGCAAATGCCGATGACGTTGTCAAAAGTCGGGGAAGCAATTCAGTTTGACCATCCTCTCGTAATGTTTGCTTGAACAGTTAACTATATGGATCTCTTCATTGTTTAGCTTGCATTGTGATCGGTTCATTCATAGATATAAAGTTTTATAATTTGCTCGAACTTGTGAGTACTTCAAACTCGTATTTTACTGTTACAGAACCACGCCATTGTTTCTGAATGCATAGCCTTCCGACCCCCGACTGTAGAATGATGATTGGTCGCTTTCTCTACGCCTAATCCGAGGTGCGAGAAATTTATATTCAAAATCGATAAAAAACCCATACACGGCACTACTCAATGTCTCGGCAAGGTGCAGCACGTCCTTCATGCGAGACTTGCAAGATGTCAGTGATCGCAAGCCATTCATCTGCTGAAAATTAACAAATATTATCTCTCTGCAATGAATTTTGCTTCAAGAAAAAAACTTTAAAAAAGAATAACAAATAATGTGATTGGTCGAAACACGGTATCCCACGAATTGTGTAACCGGGAAGTGTCACGGTGGGCCTGCCGGTCTGTCCACTAAATATCGTTATTTTACTCTATGAAACTGTGCCTGCAAGTCTGGACTACGGCAGTAACTTTTCAGAGTCCGACGATCGAGGTCGGGGCGCGTTACGCAATATAGCAGGAACGAGATCCTAGGAGCAGTTAACGTCCGATGACAGTAATGTCAGTGTCAGGCCTATTAAAAGCCACGTCGCATGGCACTGCATACCAAACCGTCAATTCTCAGATGAGTAATGCCACGGATCTGTACTAAACTTGTTTTAGAACTTCTCAATCAGTGCTCACGTATTTCAAGTTAATATGAACTAGGAAGGCAGCTATAGGCTGGCATGTTTCTCAGGGTGGGACAAAGCCATATAAGCTATTGCAAGGCTCTTCATTTGTCTGTCCTCTCTTGGTTCCATGTAGAAGTAGATTCTTGTTATGAAGGTAGTAGACATGCCTTACATAGACGGATTACCAGACGACGTTGTTGTCCGAACTTTCTTGCTGAAGCTCAGAGCTCCACTCAATCGCCGAAAGGAATGCATCCTCGATGATGCGGCGATGAAGGAGATGCTGCATAGGCTTCGGAGGTGCTGGGCGTTATCGTCTGTGTGGAAATCTAGCATTGAGGAGACTGCAGAATGGGCGGCATGGAGATTAGCGCGATGGGAAGCGCAAGTTTACCGAGTAGAATCCACGGGGCCAGGTCAGACAGAACAAAACCATTGCAACGTGTAAGTCAATCTGTCCAGGAATGTTCGCTCATATCGTGGTGATTGGATTTCTCCAGGTTACTCGCTGATTGACATCGATCCATGCCACCCTCTCTTTGGAAAGTCAGACCCCCTTGCAAACTTCAAGATCAACTTAAATGCGTATGTGAAGTCCAAGGCAATTTGGGTGCACCACAGGCGGCATCCGCCTCTTACGCAACGCGAATTGGAAGCCCCATTGTCGTCGTTGACAGTAGCCGAGCTCGTGAGACTTCGCGACGTGTTAACTAAGTCCGTCAGAGGAGTTGATAAGGAGTCGACAGGGCAAATCTGGGTAACCCCGCTAGACAGGCTAGATTAGCACCTAAGGCTTACATGGTTTTAAGTTCAGATGAACTATATGCTTTTTAATGCGAGGCAGTTGTTTTCTTTTAAATACAAGCGTCGACGCTCGGATTCTGGAACTAGTGATACGTAGTCGCTAATTGATATTTTGAACCACTTGGCGCCGGCGCCATATAGATGCCGATTGTAAAGATCAGTGCAGTCGTTATGTGGTGCAGTTTATGCAATAAAAAAACTACAAATTCAATCAAGTCATACTCAGAATCGCGTATTCATGAACTCAATTACGAAATGAGAGATGGCGCCGGCGTCAATCGCTGATTTCATTTAGGCATCTTTTTAATCAACTTTTAAAACGTAATATATCGGACGAACTCGCAAAATTCCCTTATATAAATATGCTACGTACTGAATATACACAATTTGCAGAATGTAAATTACATTCGATTTAGCTATACCGAATCACTATGCCTCAGCATCAGAGTATAAACCACATTTGAATTAAAGTTTTATGATCACTGTTTCGATATAAACAGTGTAGAGTCGAAGTAGGTCTTAACTTTGGTGCACATTCTGATTTCGAACAATTTGAAGTTGCGAGTCTCAACCATTAGGTGTAATTTGGGGTCTCCAAAAGGCCGTGTAAGCCTGCCCTTTCTAGGTGAACCCCCTGCTTTGGGCACCTCTGCCGCTGGCAGCGGATGCCAGAGTTGCTGCCCGCACAGGACTGCGTGGCGCACTCACAACAAAGGTCCTCGGAATATTAGTTGAGACATGAATGATCGGCTTGGGGTTTGGTCCCAAATGGTCAGATTGTGTCAGCCCGGCACTGTAGCTTGTGCCCTCCACACGCCTCGCGGGGAGGTCATTGGTTCGAGCCCCCGTGGCGCTTGCTGGCACCACGGTGGCACAGCCGGTGCCATGTCAAAAAGTACGCGGGCAGTGCCCATTTTTTTCTCTCACGTGCCGCTTACACGGCCTTTTGGAGACCCCAAATTACACCTAATGTTCATGAGTGTTGCCGTCAAAAATGTTCACCTACTTTCCACATGTGTACGAGCAAAAATATTTAAGTGCATATAAAACTTTGATGTGCTTACGGTGGTGGTCGTTGGACATTTCTTAAATCATAGATTAAACGAGACACCGGGGCTCGCCAAACTGGCCCGTTGATTTCATTGAGATAATTCAGATCAATACCGTGAGCGAGAGATTGTACTCGGGACATCTTAAGTGCGTGCTGGTTTGCTGCAGAAACTATATTTGGGAAATCATATATCATTCAATTCAGTTCCAATGGCCACCCTTTGCCTAAAAGATGAATGACTTCGTTTGCCTTAGTTATTCTAAAGTCGGCTTAAATCTGGAACTATCACTGGTCCAGCATTTGTCTGATCAACGACTCATTTGCTGTTATTATCGCATCAAATGATGTGTCAGGATTGTAAATAAACGGATAAATTTTGAGACAAATTCTCTACTGTGTGCCCAATGAAAGTGATCCAGAGACTGCTGAGCAAACAAGCTACAGAATTGCAGTTACGAAAATAATGAAATCTATATAATATATACGCACCTTCTCATGGAGCTTGTGCAGATGGCGCCGGCGCCACGACATGGCGGTTAGAATTCTTGAAACGGCATCAATTAAGTCGCGTGTATTGGCGCAAGGTGCGAGCCAAGAGGTGTTCCTAAGAATTTTGAATGCAGGTAATCAACTGGATCTAGTCATGAAATGTTACGTGTTTCCAAAATTGAAGCTCAGATCCGAACATCTTGTTTGGTGAACAAATTAGCTGTATCAATTTTCGAATTCATTCGATAAGTTTCACATATAAAGCTAGGGACGATATCACTATCAGTGTGTTCATTGTTACCCAACTAGTGTTTCGGGCTGTATGCTCCAGTAGTCATGCAGAAGATAGAGACGGAAGAGATGTATATCGTAGGGGACCTGTCGTGCAATGCTAGTGCTGCACTTGCTGATGCAATGGCCTCGTTGAGAATCGATCATCTAGTGTCATCCTTGGGGACGCCGCCACTGTTTGGTGCGAACCATGTCAATCGGAGTGATGAAATGGTAGTGCGTGAACCAACGCTGCCCAATGAGCCGGCGGGGTCGTGGCTTCGCAAGCTCAAGCACACCGTAAGATGCAAGCAACGCAAACACAGGCTAATCATCAAGTCAAGCGGAGCTCGTGAGTCAAAGTTGTCCTCAGGGTATGAACGCACCATTGAAGCAGACATGTCATATGACGGAGCCGATATTACGGGCCTCTTACAAAGTGATCCTAATCTGTGTCGCAGTTCACGGGACCTCGGATTCTCCGAAGCTTGCATCCAGACTAATTTGAAATCCGAGACTAAGCATCATTAGGTGTTTGGTAGTTTCGTCCGGGTAAATGCAGCGAAAATATTCCCTTGCACTCAAAGTGTCGTGCTATTGTAAGCAATAGCGCATAGAGCGGTTGCTTGGTTTCGGAACCACGCTCAGTCGCAATAGTGTCATTTGAACAGTCTTGTGGTTCAACTTCTCGTTTCTACATATAATAAATTTACAGTTCCAAGCCGTGTTGCTGGCTACAATTGTTCAGCTCATAAGCGCGCAGTGATGGCGCCAGCGCCATCACCTCCCCTGTACTTGGTTACATCATATCCCCGATCACGAATTGGAAACCTGGGCAATAAACTGGGAACGGTTGTTAAATTCAGACATTAGCACAAGTGAGACGTTCAGTTCAAGAATGTACAAAGTCCTACTGAAGCTGGCATGAAAACGAATGGTGTTCTACTTTAAGGTCTTATTAAACATATCCTACACCAAACAACAACAAATTACCGTGGATATGAATTGTGGATGAGATCCTCCAAACTCGTAATATATTATTGACTGGACCGATTTGATTGGGTACTCTGAAGATTTATAAAAGGGCACGCTTGCTCAGCGTCTCTTGAATTAAACGCCATTGCAAACGCAGGAATGAATCATAAAATCTCGTCTTGATTCTTATGTATTACTATCAATTCTCCTTCATGGAGATGGTGATTCTGTTCAATACCTCAAGTGGAGAATAAAGCACCTGAGCTGAACCGCGAGGAAAGGGGTCCACTGCCGGACTTTTTGACTGTTACAGTTTTTACAAAAATAGCGATTGAAAACGATTCAATAACGGTGAACCACTCTATTCATGCATCAATGTCATTTGAAATCAGTAAGCGTTTACTTGTATCACGCATATCGTCGTACGTATTTCGACATAAATGCAAATCGGAGTCCAGGAAATGTAACATGTAATATTTAAAAAAACACTCTTCTCAGCCGTCACGAGTAACCATATGATCAACTTTATAAGTACTAAGATAGCTGGTAGAGCTCAACTTTACTTATGTAGAACTGTGAAAAAATGGGAAGTATTCTGAGGCCAGTAATCTTCACTTCACTCTACAAATTACCCAACTACACAAAGCGCCGATACTGATAATTATGCTACAGTCGAGACAAAATAGGGAGTCCATTGCTTCTCCGATAAGTGTTCCCTTTCAAGTACTTATGCAGGTAGAGTGGGATACACCATATGATGGAGAATCAATCAAGTGTCCTACGGCGCTTCTCTAAGGTGCGTCAGGACTCTCCCCGTTGGACCTCTCATCGTTGTCTTGACTCGCAAATACATTCCCGACACTGTCCTCGTCTGTTGAAGCCATAGAAATATAAGACGTGATTTGATATGATGAAACATGCAAGTCATATAAACATGCTATGTACATGAGAAAAGCAAGCATCTAATCGCACCATTCCTACTGCCGTCCTCTGATGACGAGCCGGCCGAGGTGGTTTCGCTCTCGGTCTCCGTCTGGACAATTGACGGAAATCCAAAATTTCTCAACCAGCATGGAGGAAATGGCTCCCTGCAAGTCTGGCAGCAGCAATCTTTGTAAACAGCGACTCGGATGGCCAGGCAGAAGATATGATAGAAATGACCACACGGTGAAATCAAAACCTCCTTTGCTGGAAACCCTTGGTTGCAAATTTTGCATCTGCGCCCGTCATCGGCTGCGGGAACTCTGGGATAATGGACCTTCCTTGACAGAGTCAGGTGCGTGTGGAGCCCATAGTCCTTCAAAACGTCTTCGACAAGTTTGTTCTCTGCCCGTTGCTCATCTAACACCTCACTTAAAAACGCTGTCTCCCGTTCAGCCTCCAGGAGCAACAATTATCAGTGAATAAAAATCCGGAAAATCCTCGTGGTTCCTTAAGTTAGTTTCCGCTCGAGACCGTTCATGCTTCAGTTCGGCCAGCTTCTCCCGGAGCTTGAGGAGATTCGCTCTTGTATCCCGTCGAACCTCATGGTCGACCGTGGTGGCATCAATGTTGTTCGCTTGGGTCAATGCAGCCTTCACCGATTTCGCGCATAATAGATACCGACTATGAGTGTCGCGGAGAATTCCCTCAAGCTCGGCTACTTCCGAGCCCACTTCACCTTCCTCTGGAAGGGTCGGATCCTGCTGTTCCAACTCCTCTCTCAACATTCTCTCTCTCACTTCCGCTCGCCCAGGCATTCCTCCGGCGTCATTGGCTAGTCTAAGTTTGTTAGCCAGAATCGCTGCAATCCTAGACGGCCTAGGAGAAATCCTTAACGAAAGGTCCGAAGACATGGTGGGTACTGGTAGCGGGATGCTAGTTCCTTCACAACAGAAAGGAGAATGCTAAGGCACGCGGGAGGTCTCAAATATAAGGGTCAGCAACTCTCAATCGAACTATATCAAGGCAATTGTCGACCAGAATCCGAGAATGAGTGAACACTACCGAGCTTTTATTGTAACTAGAGAAGCGCTTGGTATACCAATGCTGCCGTAGTTCTCCAAACCATTATCGAGCTCAATCTCCAAGATAGTGTGTGAGACTGCGCCAGCGCCAAATTTATTTCATTACACACTAAGAGTTGTTAAATTATTTTAGACTCCCGCTATTTATTCCCTGTTCAGGAAAAGTGAAATTTAAAGTAGCACTACGAGTTAGCGATTGTATCAGGTGGAAAACTTAACGGATCCAAATCGGTGCAGTAGTTCAAATATGATGATCTAACATAGGGTAAGGACAAAAGGTAAATAGCGGATATGAGAGAAGTTTTTGTCGCCACCAGGAATTCCAATTATGACCTATCCTAAGGTCCATCAGACGTTGATCCCAGGGTTGCGATGAAGCATCCTATAAATTCAAATTACTCTAAAGTAGCGTCTTGTCATTTCATTTGAACTCAGATGGAATAATGGCGCCGGCGCCATCCTCAACGAGAGCTCGGATTCCGATTGGGGCCAGAAATTCTTAAATTTTAATCAGACCACCAGTTGATTTGGCATGCTTGTTCATCAGAGTCTCTGCACGTCTTCATCAAGGCACCTTGGAGAATATGTTATACGGCGCCGGCGCCATCTCGACCCTGAGGTAGGATTCTAACTCTGGCTTGTTTAAAGGGATTCCAAATACCCGCCGCATATTCCTATCAGATACTTGTCTTCGGATTTTCAGGATCTTCGCTAGAGGTACGTGGTTAAAAAGTTTTTAATCTTCTAAAGAATGGAATGAGAGACAATCTTGAATTCGATCTTTAGGATAGTGGTTCCCTCAACAATGAACCAAAACTTGATTCAGGTTCCGTCAACAATGGACCAATACCTGACCTGTAAACCAATATAAAACCGAGTTCATAAAAATTTGTTCAATAACATAAATGAGCACTCAAATGGCGCCGGCGCCATTCAAAAACCTACATATTGAAAATGGGGTCAGCTTCTAGTCGTTCTCCATGTTGTGATAATATCCTCCACTTCAGATTTGCTCAGTGTGGCCTGATGAGGGCGTTCATCCGTTAAAGGCAAGTCTAGGTAAACGTTTTAAATATGATACATATGTTTACAGGTCGAGAAGAAATGACCGGCTTTGATATCCGATATGCTGCCCACAAAGTAATCACAAGTGCAGGACGGAAATTCGCTAATCGAAATTGTGTAAGTGACGGGCTTGTTCGATGTCCTTGATACAGTGTGCAACGAAAATCGATATGTACAATTTCCGTCGTCTTGCTCGATCAGTTGTACCTGTGTCCGCATCAATAAGCCCTCCTTTCTTCGAGCTTCTCCCACTTCTTTCATCGATCTCCTAATCACTCGCCGGCCATTACGAAGCAGCGGCCTCTTGGTTGATTCATTTGGCGTCTGTCTGGTTGCCCTTCGATTATCATCTGGACATCTACGGGAACTGCCTGCAATTCCATTAGGGGATGCTGCTTTGTGAACCAGTGTAAACCCCGCGGTCCCTAATGAAGCTGCCTCGGCAATTGTCAGTTTTGTTCCACTTTCGACTCGCCAGATGGTAGGCAGCGGAGGTGGTTTTCTTCCCTTGAGAAGCTGAACATGGTCTGAACTAACGCATTCTCGTGCAGAAGTTGCACAGAACCAGAAGTTTTGGAAACTCTTCTTATACCGGACTTCACTACAACCATAAAAACATGGTGCTGCGAAACTTGAATCGACATCTGGTTTGATGTTTCGCCCGCAGGTCTCCTAGCGGCCGTTACGAAACACCATAGCAGAACATCGCGGATTCTCATGCGGAAGGCATGGTCGAATTGCCCATAGCTTGTGATCCGTATCCATCTCGTACACCGGCATGTTAAATTAAAGTGCTCCCGTATCCTTCGAAGGGGCTCCCGAGTTAATGTCATTGTTACAATACATTGGTGGAGGCGTGTTCCAGTTCATATCTTCTGACTGCCGTCTAGGTTGAGGAGTACGGTCATATTGTTGTCCGTTGGCATTCATCGCTTGGCCAGACCTTGTATCAGTCTCTGGCAGATAGCAAGGTGATGAAGTATACGAATGACGAATCGATTCCCATTTTGGAGGTGTCTGCGAATCGTCCAGTGTACGAAATGGACTCGATGGGAATGGACCTACCCTCGGATAGTCCATGGACTGCAACCTTGCAGATGAACGGACTCTGGGGTTCGAATAATGTGCATACGTTTGGTCAGAATACCCATTTGGGTAGGGACTCTGCTCGTACCTCGAAGGTCCGATGGGTGGATGTAAAGCACTTCCTTGAGCATGCAAAGTCGCCTGGCTATACGTCAAACTATCATTGTACCGATCTCTATGACTCTGCTCATATTGCTGGGTCATGTTTCTATTATTCGTTCCTCCAATTTCCCAGGTACTTGCACTTCTCCCATATTCGAGAGGATTCCGCGTAGGTATTGGTATGGAACTTGCACTAAGTAGCGGATCAATTGTAGACTGCTGTGTAGGAAACCGCCCAGAGTCATGTGTGTCGTATTGGGAGGCATGATGTGGCGCTGGCGCCATTGGAGGAAACGGTGGTGTAAAGTTGTTGTGAAAAGAGCTGTCCCGGATAGGATCTGCCTTTGGCGCCGGCGCCACCTGTTGACCAAGAGGAGATTGATAGGTGGGAGGACAGCCATCAGGACGCGGGGATTCGAACCTCGCAATTGAAGGATGTCTTTGCTGCGAGCAAGCCTGATAAGGGCTATCCAGATCTGCCGGGGGCAATGGCGCCGGCGCCATTGGTCGGTGACTCTCCTGGTTGTCTACTTGCTGGGCTCTGCTTTGATTAGCCAGAGCCATAGGACGGTGATTCCGCTGGGTGCAATCTTGATAGCCACCGCTTAGTGTGGCCGGAGTCGATGGCGCCGGCGCCGCTTGGTAGTTATATTGTTGGTTGACATCTTGATGAGAGCTGCTAAGATTGGCCGGAGGTGATGGCGCCGGCGCCATCAAATGGTGCATCCTCGGCTGCTGCAGGTCGGTGAAATGTGTCAAAGAGCTGTCGACGTTAGGCCGAGGTGATGTCCTCGGCGCTACTTGAGATCGTGAAGTTGCGACATTGCTCCGATGCATGTATTCTTGATTGGGACGAGATAAAGACGCTGGCGTTGGTTGACATGTTGTGTTGGGAGCTGTTATCTCTTTCTCTAATGGGGAAGCGGTGTGGAACGGTGAAACGAAGCTCGCCCTCTGTGGATCAGCAACTCTATCTTCAGACTGGCGCATAGGCGCGCTGGAATTAATATTTCGTTGCTCTCCGACTGGGGTTGGTTCGTCCCGCTCTTGTCTCAATTGACCTGGGCTCCCTGGAAGTGGTGGTTGGAATCTAAGTGGCCTCCTGATTGTACGGCTGTCCTTGTCGGGCCTGTGAGATCGCGCAGCCCTTCGCCGCCCAACTTTCGAACTGAATCTAACACTTTGCGTCCTATCCAACTCCCCTTCAAGTCCCAATCCCCTTGAGTGAAACGGGGTGCCTTCAACGGCCGCCTTTACTGCCATTGCAACACGCTCTGGTTTGTGGGATCTGGCCACCGTTCTCAGTATCAACTCTGCCTTTGAGGGTCCCGATCTGTGAACTTCACCCTTAGATGCTGCAAGGCAAAATTGTTGCTGAATGAGGGACCTTGTCATATCCTCAGCGCAAACAGTGTACAAGTCCATTTTAACTTTCAACCCGCTCGCAGAAGTAGCCCACATTGAGCTATGGACGGGCTCACATAGGTTTGTATTTGGGATCAGAGCCTCGCTTTCAAGGTCAAGGTCAAGCTCGTTTAGATGGTGATAAGCGAAGAGCGTGCGCCGTGCCATCCACCATGTCATCCAACCTTGCATATGCCTTATGTTGTCCTTGTGCACTGCACCGGACTCTGCCCACCATTTCTAGAGCTTGTCAGCAATATTTAGGAATTCCTCGTTAGTTGGGGCTGCCGCCCAACGCTTGCACAATTCGGCATGGTAGGTTCGATACTTCTCCAGTACCCACTTATTACTGTGATCACGAATACTCTGTACAAAATGAAAATAGCATGTACGTAAGAGGGGATTGTCCGGGTTCGCGTCTTCTTGCTGGCTCTCAATCTCAGGACTTAATCCCTCGACGTTCCCATACACAGCTTTCACCGGGCTGTAATTTGCAGGTGCCGCATCCGCCATAAAGCCTCTAAACCTTGGCTTGGTATGGCCTGCGTTAACTACCGTCTCGTTCAGCAGATCCCAAAACTTTATCTGGTTTTCCTTGTTCTCCAACTTCATTTCGCACACTGCTATCGTTAGCAATCGCCCTAAATTATGGTCGTAAACGTGAGCAGCCATGGTGGTCCAATTGTGAACTCTCTTGATGTGATCAAACATTACGAAATTGTCCTTCAAATCCCCGCTGGTCATGCAATTAACTAGGGCAACGCCACTCCCGATTCTAACCGTGGACATTTTGAACACAAATTTGACCCCTCTTTGAGACTGACCTCGGAAATGGCTGTCCTGGATGAAGCTGTAACGGGAGTATTTCTTCAGTGTGAAGATGCAGCGCTCTTGGTCCGACCTAAACTTTGTCACCACATACTTAACACGGCGTTTGTCGTGATAAGGCGGTGCGTTCTCGAGTAGCTCCATGAGTTGATCTTCCGTTAGTAATTCTTGCTGCTCGACAGATGACGACTGCATAATGAGGTCTAAGAAATTCCGGTGTGCACATCGAAATCCAACCCAACCAGGGGCATTCATAAGCCTGGGCTGGTCGGCTAAGTGACGGTGTATCGTATCTGTCATGTTGGCATATGCACTGCGGCTTCTGCCTGGTGCAGATGGATGGCTATGATTTCCCGTGTGAACAACTGCCCGGGTATATTGATCCGACTCATGAGTTGCCACCCAAAGAACACACGAGCATTGACTGACGCACATCGGTGTCCATCGGCAGAACGCGCATCTCCAGTCTCCGTCAACTGGAGCTTCCCCGGGCTTTGGTCTTGCCTGGCAACGACCTTCCCAGTACAGCGTATTTGTGGAACCATGAATGCTGATATGGCTGCATTCTTCATTCCTACAGTAGAATGACCCGCCGCAAAACGATTTGCGAACTCGTATGCCAACATCGGCCAACGGGTTTGACTTATAACTGTTCGATTTAACCCAGGGATGTCCATCAAAGGATATATCGGTCGAAACGGTATCATCCTTAACAATAGGTGGAACTTCAAAGATGTGATTTCCAACGTATACCTTTGGTAAATACTGACACCTAATTCTAGGAAATTCCTCAAATGGGATAGTGGCAAATTCACCTGTGCATCCGCGGGCGTTCAGGTCCATTAAGAGCGGGATGATTGAGAAACCTCCCGGCGATGGCAAGTTCCTCTCCTCCGGCGGTGGAAAGTTCCCCTCCTCCGACGCTAATGGACTGGATGTTGAAGCAGGGCGAGGCATGTGCGCGGCTGGTTGGGCTGAACACTGTGGCGCCTGATCGTGTCCAGTCTGAAGTTCAACATGATCATCCGGGTCCGACTGTGGACAATTAAGCCCAATAACAAATGACTCACAATTGGGCTGCGGTGATCCAATCGCGGGTAAAGTGCCTCCTAATTCGACTTCTGTTTCCCCAATGGGTTCAACCGGGAAGTCTTCCAGTCGAAGAGGTTGCCTATGGAGGGTACTCGAATTCCGCAATACAGTTGGTCCATGAAATTCCAGACTTCCAGAGGAATACTCGCTATCAGAATTCAAAGTGTCCATGGATGTGTCTGCTAATTCGGGCATAGGAGTGGGGGTTTTCACCTGACAACCAGGCGCCTTTGTTGGCAAGTAGCTCCCTTTGTCTCCAAAAACAATGAACGACCCACCATCAACGACCGGCAAATTGAACATGGCTTGGCCATCCTTTAGCTCTGGCCAACAGTTTCCACGCAGCCTACCCTCCATATCTATGCGCTGAATATGGATTGTACCCTCTGCCAATTTAAAGGCCATTCCAACCTCCAACTCGGGAATTTCTATATTTGGATCAGCGCTTGAGTACTTCACGTGCTGAATCCCGCCCGCTAATCGTAAAATGAAGTTTCTTGACACTACCATCGTAAGGATCTCTGAAAACGAATAAGAAAATGTTTAAGATGTTAACAGCTCAAGCAATTCGTGATTACGTATTCAAGTGATGTAGCAGAGGTATGAACGCAATGTTCCATACAGGCTTTATAGAACCTCAGGAAAATTCTGTTCACCGAACTTTAACGTATTAAATTTCCCGCCATGAATTAGCTTTACTTCAATCCCCGAAAGTAACGGTCGACCGATTATAAAAGTTCTATCGTCGCCGTCGAATTCAGGCTTGAAGATCATTTCAAATCCTGAATGGGTAATGGAACACTCAAAAGTCGGCGACGACATTTCATTTGAGATCATGAAGCCGTTTGGCGGTTCCACATGGTCGCTGGAGTACCCAACGGATGTCTCCGTAATTAAAACTGATTCAAACCGATCTCCAGTGCCGTTCATCCCGCTGGAATAAATAGGGATGTCCAGTTGACCATATCCTCCAAAGCAAGCTGTACCATTGTCACGTCATGCTCCTTCCTCGTGTTGCCCTGCTGTTCCCTATGCATTAGGTTTAGATCCTGAACAGTTCCTGTCTTATCCATCCAGATCTGAAGCCATTTTCATCTGTTCAATTCTGGGACAATGATGTCCACTGGATTTCTCCTTGACAGCATCCTCGATGGTTCAGCTGGTTCTATGGTTGCGGCGAAGGGATCCTTACTAAGCTTTGGCAAAGTAAGGCGTAGCGGGGACACAATGAGCGGGAGTCGCAAGCGAAAGCGTGGAACCTTACCGGGGATGGTTGAAACGGCGGTGAGCCTCTTCCTCCAGATGCATGGTTGATTTGATGTTTGATATGCCTGTTTCGGTTTTTCGTGTTGGTCGTGGCACTGGCGCCATACCCTTGCCTAGGGTAGCAATGATTCTTATTTCGCGTCACCTCTTGTCGTGAGGGTTGATTGTAAGTAGTACAATGATTCCCCTGCCCGTTGTTTCATTCGATCCTTTAATTGTCGCTTATGGGTTGGATTTGTTTCATATTTTAAGGGTTACGGCGGTAGAAACTGTGACATAATCCCCTCACATTTCGTAAGGGTATCCGAATTCAGCTGCATGTTTTCCGAGAAGCACCAGGGGCCGTCGTTAGTATTACGAGTCGGTTACGCGCTATTTGACCACAAATGAGCAATGTTGACTCAGTTTTGTTCTCTATATTTAGAATCACATTGGAGATATTAAGTTGCCATAGAACGGTAGAAGGTCCGCAGTTTATTGCCCTAGTTAGACCCGAGCCGAGCACGTTAATGGTTTGGGTGCCGTCACGAGCGGGGCTTTAGTTTTAACTACATAGTTTCTTGCAATCCGGGAATCTGCACTTCCTGTGGATTGCTTAATGCTTTTAGCTAAAGTTTTTCTTTTATGCCTGAATCTTGAGTACCGAAGGTGGTTAGTCATGGCGCTGGCACCAAACCGCTGCTAAAGGATTAAAAGGTATTTCTCAGAGCCTTTATTTCAGGGGGGTCGAGTGATTGCTGGATTTCCAGTGCACTGGTCTTCAATTGCGTAATATGCTTCCGTTATAATCTTTGACTAGTATATGTGGTTCAGACTGGCAAGCAAAACAAATTAAAGCCACAATCTTAAACCATATGTCTTGCTTGCAGTCTGGACCAGGTCCTCCGGGTTTGTTCTTTTTAAAGACACGCTAGGAACTGTTTTATGTACAAATTCTATTAGAGCAGTAGTGATGAGCTTTGATAAGCATATGGTGCCGGCGCCACATGGACGGTATCGTAGTTTGTGGTGCTCATTGCGCGATTTACGAGCGAGGAATCTATACATCCAGTGATGTTTTTTCTCGCCTCCTTCCCTTGAACGACCAGTCGATATACCGCACTCTCAATGTAGTAGGTGATGGGCCTTAATGCACGTTCTCGAGCCTTTCCAGCAATTCTATTATGCAGATGGAGCCGGCGCCATTTGGATGAGTAATGTTTCTGGTATACTGAGCATTGAAACGTGACTAGCTTGGTTCGGATTTTTCTGGGCCGTCCTCGGTGAGTTGGTCTCTTCCATTAAGGCGCCGCATCTATGGTTCTTTTTGCGTAACGCTGTTCGCTTCTTCCTAATGCTGCAGCTTTGAGGATACTAGGATTGTGTCTACGAGGTATATAGAGACTGATGGAGCCGGCGCCACTTGCAAGGTGTATCGTCTCATTAAGCTCCGGTGTGTGTTGTTGGCTGAGGTCACAATTACATGCCTTCGTTCATGGTTGCACTGGTGAGTTTACCCAGGATTCCCAGATCGGTCTGTTGCATTTTGATGAGGAATTTAACTTCGTTGATCTGCCGTTGTATAGAGCACGAGCGTGGACTTGGGTGAGAAAGAGCCCGTGCCCGACGATGTCTCTATTGCCTGGAAGGAAGTGATTGAGAGAAGTGTGGACCCCAACCCATCGGTGTCGTCATTTGAGCAGTTCCAGGCGAATTTATTTAGCGAGGTCAACATTCACAAGCACTTGGAGAGTCGAAAAATCAAGCCTTTGCAGTTGGAGATTCCATTATGTGGACTGATGCCCACGACCTGGGTTCGGCAAGCCTTGCCAGCAGACGTACAGACAGTCTACGATGGGTTTGATATTGGAAATTGGGGTACAAATTTTTGGGTAACTTGCTGTGGTTCCCCTGGGTAATTCCCCGCGCTGATTTTGATGATTTGCCGCGATGGTCAATATTTTCTGAAAAGTTTGATTCGAACCTGATAGAAAGGTGCGAGAGCGATCCAGAGAATAGAATTCTCTATGAAGCAATGATCGGTCGATATGTCCATGTCTGGGATGGCAATCACCGTGCATTGGCATGGATGCGACACATCAAGGACCACAACGGAGATCCGATCAAAGTCAATTGCTTTGTGCTCAATGATTCTGACTCCGACAGAGGCTGGATTTCTAATTTCATGAGGGACATCAATGAGTAAGTGTTAATTCCAGTCGCTGTTCTTTTTGCGCTTATGCAAGCGAGTAGTGCCCAGATTCTTTTTCGCCCGTAAGTTCGGAATATTTTATGGAGTCTCAGGGTCGTTTGAATTGTACCTTGTTGCTCTTGTAGAGTTCTGGCTTGGATTGTGATGTGGAGAGTCTGTTGGAGTCTCCAGAAGTAGCTCTGTAGACTTTATGCTTGGCTTCAGATCGTTAATTCGAATTTATCTTGTGTCGCTGTAGTGGAACGTCGAACACGACCGTGAAGAAGCAGCTTGCGCATGTTCTCTATGAGGTTTTGCAGATAGCTAGGCGTGACCCTTTGGAGTATAAACCCTACTTCACCGCAAGCGAAATAGAATGCATTAAAGACGTCTGCAAAGGACGTTGGTACAAAATGACGTGTGATGCCGTCGTCGAAGTTTATTTCAAGGTGCGCTTGTTCTCCATCCATTTACGCAGTTATTTCATGCAAGATTGATTTTATGATGTGTACACTCTCCTAGTGTGGTCTGTCTGGATAGCGTTGTCCAAAGGAGTACTATTTGTCTGCATAGATATTACGCGATGCTTGAATTACTGTAGTCGACTTTCCAAATATTAAGTGTATCATTTAACGTTAGTAATGACCTGTCTTTTGACCTCCTCGTATTAAGAAGGGATTAAGTTCCTAACAGTGTCGAATCACTTCAGATCCCTTTGATATTGCATTTGCTGCTTTCTATGATGCTTTTTGGTTTTAGGGTTCAAAATCGCTACATGGATGTATTTTAATTGCGCACTGACCTATTGATGCTCTTCAATTTGTTCAGTGCAAAATACTGGCTGCTGAGCGTGAAGCTGTCAAGGCCCTGATGTCTAAACACCCGACACCCTCACCTGCGTCGATTGCGACCGCAAAGCACGATGCGGCTGAGGATGTAAGAAAGGAGAAGATCGACTACATGAAGAAGATTTTTAGACTATGCAATCCAAAGTACCACCCCCACCTTACCGAAGAGTTGGATTACCACAGTCGAAGGAATTCGAGTAAGAAGCCTTGGGCTATGACAGTGGACAACCTCGGCATTCTTGTTAGGGTGCAAGGGGTAGATATAAAAAGGGTACTCAAGCTGTGGAATGCCTCCAGCAAGGAGAAGGAACGGTATCGCTTTCCCGACATGAATTTTACCAGGGTTGCTTTTCAGAAATGGCTGAACCGCCGAGCTTGGTGGGAGCAGGTATACTAACACATTATAGAACTTTAAATCTTTCCAGTCCCATTGAAGACCCGAAACAATGTGTTTCCATTCCATTATATGCTAAGTTTTCCAGAATTTATGGGCTTTTACTGCATTGGTTGCTTTACTGTGTCACGATATCATATCTTGTTGACGAGTAAATCAGTGAATCCGTGGTTTGCAGATGGGTACCCGGGCGTTAGACTTGTTTACCGAGCTGGCAGGGAAGACGAAACCTGAGAAGGGGATAGGAATTTTACGGGTTGATGAAGTAAGGCCTTTATTTGATGATTACTTTGAAACCGTGATGGTCTTTGGATTCGAGAATTACTTCCCCGAAATCTTCACCACAGACGCTGGACCCCTAAGGCACAAATGTTGGGAGGATCATGTGACATACATGGAAGGCGAGAAGGCAGTTCGACGCTTTGTGATGAGGTTTGTGCGGTGGCTCGGCGTTGTGCATTCTCTACTGCCCAAAGAGGATCAAGATATCGGAAATTTCCCAGTTTTTGCCGACCGGCTTCAGCATTCAGAGGAGGGTGTGTTCACCGAGTCCCAACTGAAGCTACCTTCGCAGCATCTCATAGGGCTGGGATGGTACATCGAGAACATCGGAAGTGACCGATACTTTCTAGACAACAGCAATATTGCAACTTACGATCGAGTTTTAGACGAGATTAAAGGGGTGACGACTGCACCGATCGCGGAGAAGGCTCGGATTCTTGAGGCTACACTTGACAAGGTCAAAGATTCACGAAATTCGGTGGGTGATCAGGATGGTGGAACTGATACGGTTGCACGATCTTCTTCTAGTATATCGTCTGTACTTTTTTCTGCGTTATACGGTTCGACAGACTCTGTGTACGTTCCAATTACTAACAATGGGATCCTCACTTATTATGGACCGATATTGTTTACTGAGCTGCAGGAAATTATTGCTGCGAAATCTGGGCAGGAGATACCTCCGCAGCCATCGGGTGGAGAGTGTTCGAGTTCTATTATAAGGGATGTTATAGGGGCTATCGAGTCGATGAGTAGCGAACCCCAGAAAGATGATGAGACCCCCATAACCCGTGCAACTGCAGCTCAGCAGCTGCCAAGGACATCGCATCACGACTTGCAACCAAGGCTACTGGACGTGACGCAGTAGTCCCAAAAAGAGGACTATGATCCCGCCCCTTCTCCGGGGGCTACAGTCCCAAAAAAGGCAGGGGCAAAGTCATCGAAAAAAAACTTAAAGCCAGGACCAGACGGATCTCAGCAAGTAAAGTTTGCAGCTCTCCCTATCGAGGGCGTCGAAACTACTGTGAAACTGTCGATGAATATTGCGATCGAGAGCTTCTTGGAAGGGATCGATCGATCAGTGTTCACTACATTTCTGAGCGCGATCAAGCAGGTAATCATCTGCACCGTGACAATTCAGTCCGTCCCGAATGGCGCCGGCGCCACATCCTGCTTATTGACTCCTGACCCATTTCAACTTGATCACGAGTCATGCTTGAATGGCTCCAGCGCCACGCCTTAAATAGCTTCTGTTGCCAAATTTGTTTTTCATAATCGTGTAGGTGCTTTTTGCATTGGTTGCTAAAGTCCGTTGTCGTGAAATGTCCGTAAGAATTGTGCTTGGGAAATTTTCAGCGTCTAAAGTATGTTGTGCTCCCGTGTAAGCTTACCGACCGTTTCACGGTGTTACTCAGTTTTTCGAAGCGATAGTCTATTCCCTGAGGACACACTGATGGCGCCGGCGCCAATTGATTTAAGGTCATTTTGACAAATATTTTTTTTGATTGCAGATTGCAGGTGGAAGAATTCGCATGCATAACAAGGTCGCGAGCAGGCACTGCGTGGATCTTATAATCTGCAATACTCCAGACAATGCTGAAGTACCTGGATTTGTCGTCCCGGCCCTTCCACACGAATCGAAGGTTCCGGTCTCGAATATGATTAGGAAACTTACATTTCCAGCCATATTTCATATTGCAGAGGCTGTATTGGCAGACTCGGGTGTGCTACTTCTATTTGTTCCTGCTGAAGAGCAGCCCTTGCTGACGACAGGGACTTGGATAAATGAGTGGGAGTGCTTAAGGACGTTCTATGTGGTGAATCACAGGCCCTTTTTTCCCACTTGGGTAAGAGCCCCTTCTCTACAGATTGGAAGTTTTTTTTAATCATCTACTGCCAGTTGTGTTAGAATGTTTTCTTGCAACTGAATACCCTGTGTTTTTTCTGCTTTACAGAAACGCCTTTTCAAGGCATTAGGAGAAAAATGAGCTCAAAATAAGGCCGTGTAAGCCTGCCCTTTCTAGGTGAACTCCCTACTTTGGGCACCTCTGCCGCTGGCAGCGGATGCCAGAGTTGCTGCCCGCACAGAACTGCGTGGCGCACTCACAACAAAGGTCCTCGGAATATCAGGTGAGACATGAATGCCTCAGCTCGGGCTTTGGTCCCAAGTGGGCAGGTTGTGTCAGCCCGACACTGTAGATGTGCCCTCCACACGCCTCCCTCGGAGGTCATTGGTTCGAGCCCCCGTGGCGGTTGCTGGCAGCAAGGTGGCACAGCCAGTGCCATGTCAAAAAGTACGCGGGCAGCGCCCGTTTTTTTCTCTCACGTGCCGCTTACACGGCCTTTTTGTGACCTAATTTTTCTCCTAATGCTAAGGTTTTCAGGCGCAGATCTATGAGCCAAGTGAACTTCCGATTTAACGAAATCGCAAGCAAGGTTATGGATTGGAATCCTGAATCCTCGGATGTGCTTGAGAATGTTGTGACCGATGACAACCTATTGCGATGTAAGGGAACTAAGTCTTATCGAGGTTCCAAACAGAAGGCTCCTGCATTTATGGAGTCTATGATTGAAATCTGCACCGGAAAGGGGAGCGCCGTTCTCGACTTGACTGGGGCAATGGGTAAGCAGAATGCAAACATACCGTTCAGTTCTTGCAAAGTTGCGTCAGAGTGGACCTCCAACATTAATTCACCATTCTGCACAGGATTGTCGGTGCAAGCATGTGAACTAAGTGGCAGGCATATTCTAGCTCTTGAGGAGGACCCATCTGCATTCAACATGTTCCTATCGGACTTCGCTGTGGAGCCTAGCGCCGACATTGGAAGGGAGGATAATCGGATGCTTTCTCTTAAACAGCACCTCAAAGAACTCGACGGTCCTTACTACAATACGAGTGCTCAGGCTTCATTAAGTGGCAGTTCACGTGGCACGGCTAGCTAGTGTACTCATTGTTAAACCAATTCAGATCCTGCGAACATTGCAGAGATGTATTCCTTATAGTATTCGTACTCGACAGTGAGGGATCGTACTAGGGATCGCCATATATGATTCTTGACACCTCTCTCATAATAAATATAAGTTCTACCATCCTCTGGTTTTGTTCCATCCTCTATTACATATGTCTATGCGTTTTACTTTCTCGGATTCTAAGTTCCCCATTGGAGACTTACATCGGACAAATGACTTCCTACTTGTCACTGTCTGTGTCACTCACTATGTCAGCCCAGAATTTCGAAATAACGTCGATGTCCTTGAGTGCTGTACCTGATGTTTGGCCCGCGTCGTGGCTTGGATCTGTGGCGATCAGGGACCCCTTCTCGTTCCGAAACTCCAGAGACGTCACGTCGGCTCTTGATGCAAGGCTCACCCTTTCGGCAGTATGGAGGTCCTGAATTCTGGGTGAGTAGCAAGTCGTGCTGCTAACCTCTGCGTGCCATGCGCAGCCGCATTCTGCGCATACGATAAGATAATCAGAAAGTTTGATTATTCGAACGATGCTACAGCTTGCAACAATGTCAAACTTAGACTCTGCGATGAAGACAAATGATGTGAACGGCAAATAACATACCTGACTGTCCAAACTTCAGAGATCGCCTGTTTCGAGCGCTGAGTGAGGCGTCCCATCGCGATGCATAGCGTCGCATACGCCCCGTGGCCTTCCGTGCTCTGTGCCTCCTCGGTGCCATTTGATAAGCTAAGCCCATTACGAGGCTCCTCTTAACTTCTAAGCCCAGGGTGGCTGTAGTGAGCACTCTTTCTAGTTATACTGGTTCTCTCTTGGAGTTCACCATCACAAGGTCATGGGGACGACGCGGCGTCTACTCTGCGATATCCTAAGATTGCATTTGTCATAATCATGGAAGCGCCAATTCTGAAGTGGTTACTGATTTCGTTAATGGTCATCTCGGTATCTACAACGACGAGTCATAAGTGACGATTTGTGCACCAAGTTTTTTAGGGTAATCTGCGATTCTCTCATCCTTGAATTGGGTAGATGGGCTCTACTTGCGGTGCCCCAACGTTATCCTTTATCGTTTTCACCTTTTATCGAATGGGGTTAAGACACATGCTCGCGAATATCCGGCTGGGTATAATAGGGTTCCCGTAGAGGTGATGAAGTTTATGATCTGTCTCCATATTTCTTGCTGACTGCAGTAATTACGCAGGTTCAATATCCGCATAATAGGACCCTCGTTATATTAATCGAAATGTTCTAGCTGGGAGGAATATCTTGTCTAGAAATTGTAATATGTGGATTCCATTTATGTTTTACATTTCTTCGGGAACGGCATTTATAGATTGCTTTCGATTTTCAACGATCCAGTATCTCATTCTTCGTGAAGAGGTCAATTGGCGCTGGCGCCATTATAATTTGTATTTCCTTGATATCGGGCCCCATTATATGCTCGCATTGATTTGTTTTGCGAAGGACGATAGTTTTCTGATTCAGCTCCCTCGAGTTCTGGGTTGGGTCATCTACCTCAATGTATCGTACGATCCTGGGTTGTTGTTGCTTTTTTGCTGCCCGATTTCGCATATGGCGCCCGCGCCAGGTGCCTTCTGATTTGCAATTCAAGGTTGTGGTCTCTTGTTTTTGAGTTGCAATTACTGCGAAAACATACTGATTTCTAATATCGATGCAAATTGCATAGATTTATGCAGTCTGGAGTTAATGTCGGCTATTATTGCATCGGGTCACATGGCTTCTGTGGTGTTTGTACTGGAGACCCTAATCCCGTCGATCATTAGTTCCCGGTATCTTGCATTTTACTGAATATATTGTCTTATCTTTATGCTTCGTTGCTGAGGTGAGAAACACATCCTTCTTTTCCATGCCTGGTACCTGAACGTCTGCTAAAATTATCGATATGACGTATCTGTATTTAAGTATGCAGTATTTTCATATTATACGACGGCCGCGTGTAATACTGGATGATGTATTCATCAACGGGGTATTGTTCGTTACTGTCGCGTCGTATCGTATTTGTACGTAGCCGGAAGTTGGATGATTGATTTCTGCACCTACGGATGTTGGTTCTCGTTGCCTGCCACCCGTTACCCCGGACTTCCACCCTGTCAGTTGATTCGTACTCGTCCACCCTAAACGACCCACTCCGAAAGTCTGTCCTCCAGAGATTCGATACATCCCAGCTGCCCAGGTTCCCGGCTGCAAAAATTTACATGTAACTGACCATAGTTAATGTGAAAAGAATGAAGGATTGAAATGGCAGAGGTTGGTGGCAAAGTACTACATGATTATGATAACTTACGACGCCTGCCCATCTCAGTGGGCCATTTATACTTAGAGACCCTTTTAAGCAGATTAAGATTATCCTACAGTACCATCTTCAATGCTTTAAAAGCCCCTTTTTATGTTAAATTTATACCATAGGAAACAGTAGGAAAAATACAACTGACTCAGAAGAAGCTCTCTCGTACCATACCACACAAGTTGGAACTTGGTTCCTCTCCACTTCAAGTCCAAGTTGGTGGTCATCCTCCCTATCAGCCTGACTTCACTAAAGCCTACGACAACCATAGCTCTAAAGCTGGTTTCTTTAGCAAAACTACAAAACTGACAACCCATAGAAAACTCTCCATCATAATTCCAGATCGATAACCCCCACTGCCCAAAACTTCAAAGAAACAAAACAGTACCACACTCTAACACCCTTTTCAAAAAATGATCCACAAATTTTATTTCATTTTCCAAAACTTTAAAATATCTCATATACGGTAATCAGATCCAATTCCCACTACAATCATACTTAGGCCCAATATGGTTAAATCCCCCTTGTTCATGTAACTCCAGGTTGTTACACTGCACAGAATTCTGAACCACCTATTTAATACACCACAACCTTAATTCAGTTAAAGTACCGCTCACAGCCCCCCACCCTGGCTGACCAGGTTTGATTCCTGGCAACCAGCTTAAGTTAAGTTAACCCTGAATCATAATCACACAGATTAGCCAGTTTTCTTTCCTCCCTTCTTCATTTTAAGTCACAAATCAAACAGTTTCCATTCAATTGCAAAGAATAAAATACAACACTATCACACAGATTACCGTAGTCTTCTTTTCTTCTTTTCTTCTCTTTTCCTACTCATTTCTCTGACACGAATTGGAACAGCAGACCCAGAATCATAACTAATCACACAGGCTATCTATTTTAATTTTTAATTTTCTTAATTCTGGTGGCACAAACCAATCAGTTTCAGTTCCTTCCACAGAATGAAACAAAATACAATCTTCAGCCGCCCTGAGCTCCCGGCCTGAGAGGCCGGGGAGGCCCCGGCCGCCCCTGCGGGGCCGCGGTGGGCCTAACGGCCCTCCCCTGCGCCCCGGTGGCCGCCCCTCCCCCTTCCCTCTTGTCCGGTCTGTCCCGTCCGTTGGTTTTGTTCTCTCCAGGCCGCTTGTGGCTGGGGCTTGTTGTCCGGTTCTCCTTGCAATGAAATCATGTTTCATTGTTTCAAAAAAAAAAAAAAAACAAAAACAAAATACAATCACACAAATCAGATATCTTTTCTTTTCCTTTCCTCCTCCGTTTCTCTGGCACACATCCAACAACAAATCCAGATTATAACTAATCATAAAGGCTTTTTATTTTAATTTTTTTGACACTATGGCACAAATTGCACAGTTTTCATTTCCTTTGAAAGAATGAAATAAAATTCTATCGCACAAATCAGTTCTCGTTTCTTCTCCTTTCCTCCATTTTTCTTGCAGAAGTAACTCATAGTCATAACTAATCATACATGCTACTTATATAATTCTGTTGATGAGGAACTCAAATATCCAATATGGGTTTCAACTACAGCAAGATAAATTACTGAAATTTAGAGTTGTTTCTATTTAAGCTATTCTATATCACCAATGTAGAAAATCTTATTAAAAAATCATATAAAAACCCACTTTTATTATAATAACTTGACTTTTGTTATTACTTTTATTGATTCATTTTTTGATCATATCTTTTTCTTTTTTCTTTTTTAATAATTTCAACAAAAGAATTGAAGAACATCTTTCAAATATGGTAGCTTCCATAACTTGATTCTTGGATCACACTAAATTTATAGTTCAAACATACATTTGTGCCAATATATTAAAAAGACAATTAATTCATCATTGTAGGAAAAACTAATGATTCTTTCTTCTTATAAACATTTTAAACTTTTACATCAACAATCAGTGCTCAAATTTACAAAATGTGATGTTAGATTAAAAGTTTGAATATTGAACTTCTCAATTATGTTCTTTTAATATGGGGCCACAAAGTCTTGACCAAAAAATAACTATAATTGTTTGAGCTTTCAATAATTGTATTGAGTTTAAATTATATTAGCTATGATAATGTTTAAATGATGAATGTATTATATTGACAGTACAAATCCTAAGTAACATTGTTTGACTTGTTCATAGATATTATTTAGATGATTAAAATGTTTGTGTCAACAATTCACTTTTTCATTATTGACACTAAATAATATTACAATATTCATGACCAATTATTTCAATATCAACACATATTTGTTTTCTTAGTATTACACACGTCCAACACGATATTTAAAACCAACATTGTTTATTACGCTTAAATAATCTTACAAGATTCAAATAATATTATCCCCACCATAGCTTTTTAGCCGCTAGGAAAAAATGACTTAACTTTCAATGTGCCAAGAATCATTAATTGATTCAAATATATAAATTCAACATTTTAAAATTCAAGAATATTGATGTATTTTAAATATGAAATTCATCTAACCTTTATGAGAGAATTCAAGATTTTTGTTATCATAATGATATCAAACTAATGAAATGACATTGAAATTGTCTTGGTTTTAGAAAAGAAATTGAACTTTAATTAGAAAAGGTTGAACAATGTATTTTAAGTGTGCTAAAAAAGAAGGAAGAAGAATTCAAGAAGAATTGAAAAAGAGGAGAATTTATTGAAGAATAGCCTTTTCTGGAATTAGGCATGGACCAAACGCCCTTCAAGTGGATCCCCCCGGGCCCCCGTTCACACGAGAATAAAATAGGCAGAAACCACCAAGAAATCCAATCAGCCTCGCAAGTTTCGGACAGAGCCCCCCCTCTTCAACTCCAAAGCGGAAGGAAGCTGCCAAATTAATCAAATAAACCACCGCCTCCCTTCAACTCCTTCAGCGCCGGGCCCCCCAAGTTCCCGCATCCCCATTCCTGCCCTGCTCTAACCCCGATTACTCCTCATTAATCCAACTAAACCAAAATTAACCACCCTCACTCCCAAAACCGTCACTACACCCCAAACTGCCAATATCTACCTCTAACCAAGATTTAGGAGTAAAAAAACTAGAATATGGTAGATGGACGTGACGGAAGGTAAGCGTCTCATTTAGTCCAAATAAAGACGGATTAGTACCAAGAGAAGACGGGAGCATGAGCAGAAGGAGCGTGGGAGGCCCCGATCGAGAGTCAAGTGGCACTGTATTTGCGAGAGCCTTCAATGCGCGCCATCTCCATCGCCATCGCCGCCACCGTCGACGCTCTCTCGCCTCACCCTCGCCCAGATCCGCGCCTCCCGCATTCCTCACATTGCCAGCCTCGTCTAGTCGCACACGCCGGGATCGCACGCTCATCACAACAGTGCAGTGCACCACAGTGCAGCATCTCCTGTACCTCCGGGCTCAGCCTCTCCTGCACTTCCAGTTCGCAGGGTTCAGGTCCAGGTTGCCAGTTCGAGGTTGCAGCTTCACAAGTAAGGTGCAGGAAGTTTGTCGCTGGTGGACTTTTGATACGAGCTCAGGACGTGGCTATGATGCCCGGGACATGTGCTCTGTAGATTTCGTGGCGTCTTGTTGCTAGTATTTGGCCTTGTGCAGGAAGCTGGTTCGCTGGTTGATGTGCTCCGAGGTTGGAGGTGGAGGTGCGTGGGTTGAGGTTGAGGTTTGCATTAGTGTAGGGAGTTTGAGACGAGCTCTGTGACGAGGTTAGGATCGTCGGAGGAAGTTGGTGGAGTTTGGTTTTCTGGTTTCGTGGAGCGGGTACACTGGGAGTGTGTTGATGGTTTCAGTGGCATTGCGTGGTTTCGGGGGAGCGTTTTGTTTCGGTGCGGAGCTTTGTTAGTTTCAGTGGAGGACGTTTCGATCTCGTTGCGGGAGTGAGGGTTCGTGCATTGGAGTGGGAGCTTCTTTCGGCGACAGCGGGTTGGTGGAGTCGGTGGAGGGGGCGCCGTTTTTGGAGTACTTTCTTGGCTTCTGAGTGGAGAGTTGAGGAGCTGCAGTTTTTGTAGCGGCAGTTTTAGAGCTTGAGGAAGGTTTTTCTGGTTCAGTTGGAGGAATTAGGACCTATGCACAGAGAGAGCCGTTGCGCGCCGTCAACTCTCTGGCTTCCTACATCACCATAATCATCGCCACAACTCCACTTTGCGGCTGCCCTCGCACTGGAGTGCAATCCACGACGTGTACCTTGCATCATCTCACACCCGCCGACAGGCAGTGTGCATCCAGTCGAGACTAGTTTCCGTCATTCTCTGCCAAAACTCGCACTTTGGATACATTTCCATCGCTCAGGTTGGTTAACACATCTGGGTTTGCATGTCGTGTTTTTAGGGTAGGTGAGTGTGTGCCTGTTATTGGAATGTAGGTTGAATGTTTCTTCTTGTTTGTTATGGTAGTACCATGTGTCGGCATTCGGAATGTGGAAGATGGATTTTGGAAGGGATACTAGAAGAGGGTGCCAGCTGATCTTGTGATGTTTTTGGAGGTGTTTGCTTGTTGTCTTTGGATGGTTGTGAATGTAGCAAGTTTAGTTTTTGTTCGGATGGTGTGGATTAGGCGTACTGGTTGTTAGTTTCTAGGTTTGAGTTGTAGCAGTTTCATGTTTCGATGTTTACAGTGTTTTGTTCCGGGTCGGGTTTAAGTTGAGGTGGATTGGAAAGTATTGAGTCTTTGTGGCGTGAGTGCATTGACTAAGCCATGGTGGTTGAGGCTGCCTGCTGCTTTTTTGAAATGTGATTATCTGAGTGAGTGTCTAGGCGGTTGTTGTGTGCATTTGAGAAAAGCTGATCCTTTCATTAGGTTACATGCGTCGCTTGTTTAACCCTAGATTCGTAGTCAGTTCATATTGTACTGTCAATGCGGGCAGTTATGGTGTTTTTGAAACTAAGCAACCTAAGGAATTGTGAATCTGTGCCCAGGTTTGGATTAGGTTAGGATTCTTTCTAGGGAGTTTGGTGTGTAGAATTTAATCAAAATCTGTGTAGTTAGGGTTTCGCTGTAAAGTCTTGCGGTTCTGTGTGTGAGGGAACTGTAGTGGAGCAGGAGGATGTTGTGAGTGGTCGACGCCTGCGTGTGGAGAGTGTGATTGAGTTTTGTGGAGTAGTGATTTGTGTTCTGTGCAGGTGTTGAATAATGGCGTGACATGGATCGGACGCGGGAGCTTTCTAGCGTCTGATAAGGCGCATCTTCTCTAATAGTGAGCACTGAAATTCAGTAGGGCTGAGATTGAGAGGCACAGCATCTTGTTCATTACCTTTGAATCTTGTGCCATGGGATAAAGACTTCTACCTCGGCTTGTATTGAGTAGTTGTTTGAAGCTCATGGTGTATGCTATGGGATAAAGATTGTTACCTCGGCTTCAGCTGAGTGGTGATAAGAAGCCCATAGACTTAATCTCTGGTGCATGATCGATGGCTGCCTCCAAGTCTTCTGAGTCCCTTGCTTCTGAATCAAATTGTTACCAAAAGGCTACGCGAAGCAAAAAATTCGACAGTTTTTTTGTATTTTGTGCAAAAAAACATTCAGCAATGTCAAAGAACATTTGAATAGTTACAGACATGGGCTTTTGGCAGCTGTTGATGAAATTTTACCACACTTGCAACAGCACGGTGTAGGTAAGAACTCTTTAAAACTCGTACTTATTGATTGAGTGTTTTATTGATTTCTCTTTTCATTTCTTTTCTAGTTTCTTTACTCATGGATTTGCTGATTTTGCAGATTGGGTGGATAAAATTAAACAAATTATCCACTGTTTTTTTTGCTGTGTAAATTTGAGCATTGAGTGTTCAAATTTACTAGAGCATGCTTTAAAACATTTTATCATTTCGGAACCACCCAATCCGTCCCAAGCATATTGGGTCAACGGTGTAAAACCATCAATCCACCATATTACACAAAGCATCCAAACCAAGAAATTTTGGTCCGCTTTTGTGCCTAAGGTGATGGGGGCGCACCATGACGAGCTTTTCGCACCTGCATCCTTGGTAGACCCAACTGGTGAGTTGGTCTACCTTACCAATGGTGTTTTTACACCATTGGAGTTGGATTTTATTTCTAAAGAAGCTCATTGGCTTGAAAAGCATGCCAAACCAAGTTGACGTGGTATGCACAAGTCTGGGAGCCGTATGGTCACCTTTGTTATCCGTTATAAATATGGTACCCTTTCATGGTAAGCACTTTGCTGTAGTTTCTACTTTGCTGTGCTTTTATGGTTTCCAGTTTGCTGTGCTTTTATGGTTTCTAGTTTGCTGTGGTTTCTACTTTCTTCTTTAGTTTGGTGCTCTTGTTTCTTGTTTAGCAAATTTGTTGCTATTGTTTCTTGTTTAGATTGTTTCTGCGTGTGCTGCGCAGGTACAAACACCCTAATCCTAAATGTTATACAAGATCTGAATTGTTGGTAGCTGCTGTCTATGCGGGGTTGGAGAGGTGCTTTAAATCCATTTTTCAGCATCTATTCAAAATAAGGGAAGTTGAAGGGGTGGCCAAAGGGGAAGGCTGCATGGGTGGTTCCTCTTTCACAGGTGTCTCTATTATTAGAGACTACAACTGTAGCGTCCACAATGATGCCAATGATTTCTCATATTCCTTCTTTCTTTGGCTTGGAGATGGTACGCTAATATCATCTCTTATATTCTGTTGTGCTTTATTAATTTCATCAATTCATAAATATTTAATAGTCTGTTGTACATAGACTTACATATTGTGCATTGTGGGTGTACTTTGGCACAGGTAGTGTAGTAGATGGAAAAGGAGTGCATTTCCATGTACCTGAGCTTCAAAAGTATTTCATACCCAAGGCTGGGGATGTGATGCTTTTCAAAGCGAGTTGAGTGCAACATGCAACACGCACAAATGGCCCACGGGGTCAGTTTGCTTTATGTGTGTACATGCAGGCTTCTTTCTTCCCTATGTGGCGCACTGTGCAGGAAGATATGCGGTTGATTCAGAGTGGTAAACCGGTATCTGAACTAAAGATGAAGTTGGTGAATCATTGGATTACCAACAATAGTGCATATGAAAAATATAGCAAGTGTTAGTTATTTGATCTTACTTTTCATCTAAGTTTTTTGTTATTAGCTTTCCAAGTAGAGGTAGACATTTTTAAAGAGCTTATGAGCTCGTAATTGATTAGTTTGAAAACTCTACCATGTGATCAATCAATCTCCTTGTAGATTGAATGGATTGTGATTTTGTTGGCTATTGTTATACTTTTCTGAAACTTTTATACAGAGGTATTGAAAGTAAACTTTGACTCTCTTTCTTTGAATCATGTCTCAGTCTCAGCAGGTTATTAACTGTACAACAGAATGACATTAACACACAACTTCATATTGCCTTTTCCAAAGCCACAATAGCAAACATTTAAGTAATTTTAGAATTTATTTATAAACAAGTTCACCACTTCATTTGAATTAATTAAAAAGTCCAAATAAGTTACAATTCCTTTTTTGGTAATCCTATCTCACTACCAAGCCTCCTTAGGGCATCCTTAATGCACACGGCAAAATAGCCCTCTATATGAAAAGTTATCTTTGGTCTGCCTTAAAATTAAAATTAAAATTAAAATTAGAAGCGTATGTAAAGAAACGTGAGATATTTCTCAACAAAAAAAAAATAGTAAAATTAGGACCTTGGTGACATTGGTGACATTGGTGACATTGGTGACATTGGTGACATTGGTGACATTGGTGACATTGGTGACATTGGCGACATTGGTGACATTGGCGACATTGGCGACATTGGCGACATTGGCGATATTGGCGACATTGGTGACATTGGCGACATTGGCGACATTGGTGACATTGGTGACATTGGTGACATTGGTGACATTGGTGACATTGGCGACATTGGTGACATTGGCGACATTGGTGACATTGGTGACATTGGCGACATTGGTGACATTGGTGACATTGGCGACATTGGCGACATTGGCGACATTGGCGACATTGGCGACATTGGCGACATTGGTGACATTGGCGACATTGGCGACATTGGTGACATTGGCGACATTGGTGACATTGGTGACATTGGTGATATTGGTGACATCTCTCATTGAAAACACCATGTTTTCAAATTATAGAGGGAGTGCACCAAATTTTGCATAAAATATAAATATTCTCTTACACTCCCTCTAAATTTAAATATATAAAGAAATCTAATATGCAGGGAAATCTAGAAATATGCCGGGAAATCTAGAAATATAGAGGGAAAATATAGAAATATAGAGGGAAAATATAGAAATATAGAGGGAAATCTAGAAATCCAAAGGGAATTCTAGAAATCCAAAGGGAATTCTAGAAATCCAAAGGGAATTCTAGAAATCCAGAGGGAATTCTAGAAATATACAAGGAATTCTAGAAATATACAAGGAATTCTAGAAATATAGAAGGAATTCTAGAAATATAGAGGGAATTTGGTGCACTCTCTTTAAATTTTGAAAGTGTGGTATTTTCAATCGAACATTTCACCTATGTGCTAATTTCACAATTCTTTTTTCTTAAAAAATATCTCACCTTTACTTGAATGCGCTTTTAATGATGGTAATTTTGATTACTAATTTTTAGCCACTCCAAAGATAGATTTAGTTTTAGAGGGCTCTTTTTTCGTTTGCATTAAGGATTCACTTAGATCAGAGACGAGGAATATCAAAGATTGCCGATGATGGTGACATGGCGGATGACGATGCCAATATAGTGTTGCCAGTGCATTAACTTTGCCCACCAAAAATGATCTACAAATGGACTGTGTTAGATAACAAAACTTCATTGGCGGCGTACTCTCTATGGCTGAGTCCTAAAAGAAGCGGCGGAGTCATTTAAGATGGAACTAAAGATAACTGTTCTGCATGGCACTGTTCACATGGTGATACCATGCCACATATGGCATTATTATTCGGATTAAACGGCATATCATTATATGTCTTCAAGTGCCTTCAATGTTTGCTATCAATGGAACCTACTAAATCCCAATGCGTACACATAGGTGGAGAGAGGCCTAAGCGATGAGGCTTACAACTTCACATAGTGCGCTGATTTCCGTTAGCTAGTTTCCCTCTATCCAGAATGATCCCAGTTGTCGATGTTTTTTCACGACATTAGGCTACCTCTCTCCGTGCTTTCATTCTCGGACTTCTCACAGTCGCCCATCTCTGGGACTCATACGAAACCTAAGGGCCGTCGCAGGGTGCTGCGTTCTTCCTAGTTTAATGTGCTGCGCTTTTCATAGTTTTGTGTCTGCGCTTCGATGTAGGGACTTAGCATTAGAAAAGAGGTTTGCGTCTGTGCATGCAGACTATCGAGACGTAGGAAGTACTCCCATATTTCCCAAATTTCCCACACATCTCGGACGCACCAATTCATTCTGTAGACGTTGGCCACTGATTGCATGCCAACCAAATTCCCGGAGGCCATTTCCTCATTTTCCCATGCTAGAGCCTCCATGGGTTCATGGCTGCACCCGTTCTTCCCTTAGGTCACCTCGGTCACTCTCCCATGCCCTTCTCTCCTCTCCCCATGCGAGTATGTGTTCTTTTGTATGATTGTTCTTTTCTTGCCCCTTGTCGTTCCTCACGAAAACCCTAGCGCGTTATGTGTTCTCTGTCAGTAGAATAAGTCCAGCACTCCTCCCCAGCTGTGCTGATCCAGCGTTGTCGTCGTCGTTCCGGAGAGAGAAACAGTGGAGCGAGGCTGCGCGAGGGAGTCCAGGCCCACGTTTCGAGCATCCAGTGATTGCATGAGCAAGTACTCGGATCAGGACCTGCAGGTACGCGTTTCTCTTCTACCCTTCTAGCACCTTGTTCTAGTTCCTGATTAGGTATATTCGATCCACTTTGTACTGCATATGGAGCCGCCTAGAAGATGGCACGTTCCAAGAAGACGATGAACCGTGGTCTTCTCTGTTACATTTCAGAAGCAGTTTAATGTCCGCGTGTAGGACCTAGCACCAAAGTCAGCAACGTTCGTCGAGGAAGTGCCGCAGTCGTTCCGTGATGGCCTCCCGCGGGAAGCCGAAACGTGCCCCTGAGACGTGGGCATTTAAGCCTCCGAGCAAGAAGAGCAGCGTCGGGCCTGAACGTGAGGAGACAAGCATACGTGAAGAGGAGAGTCCCCAACCATCGAAGACCTCAGCGGCGCCTAAGTCAGATGCATCCTCGGCGTCTAACCAGGGCAGAGTGACCAAGAGACTCCCGCCCCCCCAAGATGTCTGTGAGGAGGTCCTCGCGGAGTTCCAGGCCATGTCTTCGAGGACTTCTGTGCCGACGTCTTCGTCAGTACCATCTTCAGGTCCTGTATCGAAGAGCTCTGGTAACTGCAGTCGTCCAGGTACGTAGATTTTGTGGCTCATTGCATCCACGTCTCATTGGAATTAGGTAAGTGTTTTTTCGGGACTCCAAGGAGCCGGGGAGCAGTCATGACCACCTGTGCAAATTCTGTTTGCGTTCTGAAGGCTGTCGGCACGTGTGTCCTGTCGTTCGTCGTTGGTTTTATGTTTTGCCAGTACCCGGACACAATTTGTTGCTTAATGGCCACTCCAGCCCATGGATTCCCATCTGTCACGCAGTAAAGCCGTGCACCGATTGCGAGGCACCCCACGTTCAAAGTTTTTTATTATCCAAGTACATGGTTTTAATTACTCAATAATCAAGGCACAAAGTGCGAAAACTGAGTACGGATGTTAGTACTGAGTGCCATGGAACCGGTAAACAAGAATTAGTTCGAAATTGGCAGTAATTAGTCACTTGACCTGATGTCCCTCGTTACCTTCCTCACAGTGGACCTCGGTCGACGGATGCTTGGTTGTACCTTTTTCCAGCAATTAATTCCTTCGTTTGCTCTGAAAAAAATCAAAAAACGGAACAAGAATTTGTTTGCACGCCCATCTGTACGTCACAGCTCACATGTGCATATCACGGTAGAGATAGTGACTGCTTGGCCCTGACCGTGGGGAGCAGGCATCACGGGAATGTCCTCTATGTTCCGGACATTCCGTACTCGTGTTGAATCCTGTGTCAGTCACAAAGTTCCAGTGTATGTCGTAATCTGTACAGTGAGGAGACTGCTGTGGCCAAGGAGGAAGTTCTGTGTTGAGGATATTCCCCAGCTCCGTCCTCGCAGTGAATTGACTTCGTTTGTTTGGGAAAACAAAGCACAATTTAATAACCCAGAAAAAAAATTACTAATGGGAGTTCGCGTCTCGCATGGCTCGTTCCCTTCGTCTGTTGCACCCAATGCAGCTTTTGCAGAGGACGACGGTGCTCCTTATGACCTTGGGAGCGCCGAAGAACCGTGGCCTGTATTGAAGGGCGTGTCACTTGAATCGCCGGCAGGCGGACAGGACAGTCGCCTGGATTTCCCTGAGAAAACCGCACGTGGAGGGAATGTTCCCCCTGGACACAGGCCAGACTGTCGTGACGATTCCTTTGCCTTGCCCTCCGAAGATGAACGAGAAGACCGGCATTTCAAGCGGAATGCGAAGAGGACACGTCGTGATTCGGATCTGCACTCACCCGCCCACAGAGATTACAATGATGACGTAAGCCATATCCGCACCCATTCATATGCCTGGGTACTACTTAATCACTTACAGTAGCTGAGGACCTGCTTCATTTCTATCACTGAAATTCTAGATCACTCTGTTTTTGAAGTGTTTCAATGTATCATGTTCAGGACAAATACGTTGTTAGAATCTCTCCATGTATTTCTCACCTCTCTCCGTTTCCTCTCAGAGAGGACGTCACCGAAGCCGAAACCGTCGTAGAGAGCGGAGCTACAGTCCCTCGGATTTGTCGTCTGAGCGCAGACGTCGGCAACGTAGACGAAGCTCCAGCCAGAGCTCCTACCGCCACTGACGTCGCAGTGATGAGCATCGGGGTCGTGACTCTGATTTCAGCGACGAAGATCTTGATCTTCGACACTGCTGGCAGCGCATTCGACGAGACGAACGTCTCAGTCTGAGCGCATCCGCTCGATCACATGGTTCCCCGCCACCCAGAACCCCGACCCCTTCTCGCACTGGCGCGGCGTCGACCTTCAATCCCTCGTCCTTGTTAGACTCGTCGCGTATGAGGAGGGAAGGGGGCGTTCCCCCGGAGCCCGTCGACCTTGGCTCAGCTGATAAACGGTCAAACCGACTGCTCCAAAGTCTGTCACTCAACCGGGAGTCGGCTGCAATGCGAGAACGACGTGCACGCGAGACAGAACGCGAGGAAGATGCGGATAGGAGGGAAGCCGAGGGAAAAAAGCCTCATCTGGTCCATGTCAATTCAGAGGGGAGACCGTACGGCCTGGGCATACAATTCTGGAACGAAGCCCTGGCGAAGCTGGTTTGCGGTCTCGATCCTTCATATATAGACATTTGTCATCAGCCATTCGAGCTCATGCAGATTCTCTTCAAAAGACTGAGTGACGACTTCGAGTACAGTGCCGACGTGAATCAGTCGTGGCTCAGACGTCGGATAGGCAATGCTCTATGCTCATACAGGCATGAGCTGATGAAGATGATACAGGCGTCTGAGCCGCGTCCGATGTGGGTCTCGGAGTCTGTCTGGCAGAAGTTAGTGAAGATGGAGAGCAGCGACAAGTTCCGCGCGAAGAGCGAACAGATGAAATACGCCAATTCGTGTAGGCGCAGTAAAGGTCGAACCGGCCCCATCGGAGAAGTTGGAATCCGAGAGAGACTTCGGGCACAGCTGGGTAGATCTCCGGAACCTGAGGAGGTTTACGAGGAGATGGAAAGGGACAAAGGTTACTCCGGTAAGAGTAAGCGCGCCCCCCTCCGACCTGCTTCACAGTCGGCATCTGGAGCAGATGAAACAGACGCCCAAGAAATCGATGTGGTCTCCTCTCACCTCCACAGGCATGCTGGAGACGACTCGGGCACTGCACATGGAATAGCGCCCGCAGCCTCTGCTGACCCTCCTCCCCCTGTTAGAGCAATTCCTAACTCTCCACCTGCAGGTGGAGCATGTAACCCGTCTGTTCCTCCATCGGTTTCTTCTAATCCTGTGTACCTGATCAACGGCAAACGGAGTTACGCAGCAGTTCAGTGGGATCAACGGCAAACAGAAGAGCTCTACTCGCGGCATTAGAGGCACAACTGTCCACGCTTGTCCAGAAGGACCCCGAAGTTGTTGCGGCCCCAGTGCCACCTGCTGCTGTACTGACAGAAAACCAAGAGGGGAATGTACATGCCAACGAACATCTTAAGGAGACCATGCCCGCAGAGGTACCCCCACCCCCCCCCCCCCCCCGTCTCCACCTACTCTACATCCCTTGAACTGAATTCACTGTTTCCCCCTCTCCGGTCTGACGTCGTAACTTCTGTCCAGGTTGCCGACACGGTCCACTCTGGTCCTCCCCCTACTTCTGCACGAGAGGACCCCGCAACGTCTGCTCCTCCACCGCCTACTGCCGGTACTCGAAAGAGCGGGAGGAAATTAAAACGAAATACCCGGAATGATTTCAGTTAATCGGTAGATTACACCTCCATCGAGAGTTTTCAGGTACTCTTCCTTGCACTTCCAATAGATATGCCGGCACCTTCTCAACACCCGTGACTTGTTTGTGCTAAAATATGGTCAGTCATTGTAAGCAGGCATGTACTATTCCTCCGTTCGTAGGACTGCATTTCTCTTAGTTGTCATTCTTGCTAAACGTGACTATTGTGTGTGTCGCTTATGTTATGTATTTTCAGGTGTCCGGGAGTATGGCAAGGACATCCCCTCGATTGCGGTGCACTTTACTAAACGTCGTGCACTTCCAACATCCAAGTTGAATTGCGAGCTGCGTAACGGTCGACCACAGTTTCCTCTGATTCTGGGAAAGAGCTGGTTGGGAAGTAGGGGCTCACCTCCAATGTCTCCAATTATATCAGCAGTTTTTGCAGGACTTAGGTAGATAGGAAGAGCAACAATGGACTCAACTTCCGAAGACACGATGTGAGAACAGGACCTTCCTGAGTGGGGGACATGCAGTATGCATTTTTGTAGGTTGAAATCGGCTGCTACTCTCGCAGTGCTTTGTGCTTTGCATGAGGCGTGATGTCTTTGTTAACCTGTATGTAAAACACGTTGAATCCGTCAGGCGACATTGCAGGACCCTTGCACATTCCAAATCTTTGCGTAATTGCACACATTGATCCGAACCGAGAGAACCTCAGAAGAAGTGACAGGATCTAGTAAAATTTAAAACTCTGCTATTGTGTCACGGGAGGACCTGCGATGCATGATGCATGATGCATCATGCATCATGCATCATGCATGATGCAACGATGTTTTTGATGTCATGCAATTATTCTGTGCATCCGCAAACGCCATCCATAGAACTTAATACCCGCCGTGAACTGTATCAGATGAGCACCGACGAGATACCCGTCGGGAACGTTTTCCACACCCGGATAATCGGTTGCAAGTACCCGGCAGTATGTCCGTCGATACCCAGAGAGAGATTGAAGTCCGCCACAGACAACGTCGACATATATACCCACCGACCCGTACCGGATGACCGCCTCCCCAGATACCCGACCCCTCCGAAGTCTGTGAAGCGAGTGATACCCGGCCACGGAGACCCTGCCCGTCCCACTATACCCTGACACGATGCGTTGCGCCACGTAGCAGTCATGCATTTGTCCTAGCATGCATCCCATGTCAACATCCGACGTGGCCGCGTCGTCACCGTCCCGACCAGGTCAGCACTCCGTCGTGGAAGACCACCAAGAGCAAAGAACTGCATCAACTAATACATCTTCCTCGCGTCCGAATCAAGACGTCCAATTCAACATCACCGAACAACACTTTTCTCTTCCCCAGCAGTTGATTAGGGCCCAGTTTTTCCTGCAGTCGGGATATCAAACGTTCTCAACCATGATGAGCAATTACTTGTACCGCAACTCTACATCATATCCTTCACATTATACACCAACAGAGACTTGTGTTCATCAGATTTTGTTAAAATTACACACATGTGGACATATGACAAAAAACATGCACTCGGCTTAACTATGATCCTCAGATTCGAGCTGCAAAAAATTTCCGCAGTCTGCTTACTTTCCCAGGGGATGTGAATTAAAAACAAAGGAAAAAAACTCAATGAACTAGTGCTTAGGAAGATGTAGAGTTAACAGAAAGATCCTGACTCAAATTGAAAAAAATAAATTTTGAATGGGAGTTGGGAGTGGAGCATGTACAAGAGCAAGATTGCTACCTCAGAAACAAGGGAATAGAGTAGATCAAGAAAAGGAATTTCGGGAAAAAAAAAGAGAAAAAAAAATCTACAGACTTGCAGGTTGCTCTAAACTCAAACTACTATCCCAAATACTAGATTCAGAAAGCAAAAAATTAAGGGAGACGCAAGTAGTTCCGGGTAGACCTTTGCAGCTCATGTGTAGTCATACAATGTTAATGTGCATTGTATAACTGCTCTCATCACTGGATCACAATTGTATATATAAAAGCATAGTTCCCCAACATATGTATAATGATCATCTGCAATTTTTTTTTTCCATTTTTTATACAGGAACACAGTCGATAAACTCACATGGACGTTGATTTCTTCCGCATGCAAGACTGGTTCACGGTTGTAGAGAGACTTGGATGTTGTAGGAATGTTAACGCTGACTTATTGAATTGATTCAATCGCGAACCCTCTGAAACACAACATATGACCAATCTCATGACATTCAATTTAAAAATTGTAATAACATTTGCTCTACCAAATGTGTCGACAGATCGTCAAACCATTAAGGCACGACGTCATCAAGTACATATAAGTTATGTTTCGTACCGAAAAAAGTCCTTAAGTTGAGGTGTGGCTTCAAATGCAAGCGCCATACGCCAAACCTGCATGCATTCTTGATCGTGCTCAATAATCTGAGTATTCAGAGTTCATGAAGAATATCTGCAGAAATTGAACCCGGTCATGTTAGTCTGATATTAACCTTCCTCTGAGCGCTGACTTTGCAACTGTCCTACATAGCGTGAAAAAAATTAACTCGAAAGAATACACGGATTCACTTTCCTATAAATTCATCCTCTCAATTATGCATCACATCCCGTAGCAGTTGCAAATCAACAACGGCACAAATCAGACCTCCTCCTCGAAACGTGTCGACAGACAGCCCATGCGAGATACCCCAACGTTGTGTTTGCCCAGCGTATGAAGTAGTTGTTCTGCAACTAGAATACAAATATAGACACTGCTATTCCTCTGACCGAGGTGCGTATTAATATAATGTGCATAATATGTTATATTTAAGGAAGTATCTCTTTTCACGTCTTTGCCGTCATGACTGAAGAACCTATAATAAAAATGAGATCAATATAGCCATTACCGGAAGATGGATTACGTAAGACGTTCATTGTGTCCTATTCATGAAGCCACCACCTAGGTTCTAAAGACGTGACCTAAGGGCATCTCCACCAGTTCCAGGTTTTCTCGACCCACGAGAAGAACCCGGAAGCTCCCGCGGGTCAGGGGTCACCCGGGCAGCGCTTTTGCTCGCCATCCCGAGACCTCGTCCGGAAGTCCCCGAGACCCCGTCCGGACGTCCCCGAGACCCCTCCGCCGTCCCGCAAGACCCCGTCTCGTCCGTCGGACGCCGCTTTTCCATCGTCCGTCCAGACCTTCCGACGTCCCCCCGAGAAACGCAGGCACTGTTCATTCTCCTCCTCCCGGCGCTCATTCTACTTCTCTCCGTCGCGAGCTCCTGCGGCTATGGCGTCGTGCCGTGAGTTTTAGGGTTCCATGGGGGCAGCTCTTTGTTGTGAGGGATCATGCTGCAGGGTTCGCGGTGTGGCGACGTCGTTGAAGAGGTTTGGCTTGGAGGCGCGGAAATATTGTTGAAGTTCGGGTGGGCTTAGGGTTTTAGGGTGCAGTAGACTTCCGGTTTAAGCGTTCTTGGACAAAAGGTATGGCAAGCTCGGTGAGTTCCTTCTCGTGTTGTTGTTGTAATTTGTGTTTTCCATCGTGGTCTTGATGTGTTTCGCATAGACTAAGGGATTAAGGGCTGGTGATTGTTGCTGTATGTTAGGGTGGCTCTAAGTCGGCTGCGAGGAAGAAGAACGAGGAGATCGTCGATGCTCTCCGTAGCATGGCAATGCCTCTGGTCTACTCAAAGCTCACAAAGGAGCAGAAGAAACTGCTAAAGCGCGCTTCCGTTGGCAAGGTCATTTGGGTAAGCAATTTTGTTTTTCTTGATTCGGTTTTGGGTTTCAGTACGTTGTTGTTTTTTTGTGCTGTTAGTGTAGTTCAGAGCTTGCCTTTCTCTAGGGTTGAAGGCATTATGGTACCCTGAATTCGACTGATGTGCTTCAGTTTGTCATGTCAACCTTTCAGACCATCCTAGTAGTTTCGGGATGTTGTTTCCATTAGGAGAAAAATGAGCTCAAAATAAGGCCGTGTAAGCCTGCCCTTTCTAGGTGAACTCCCTACTTTGGACACCTCTGCCGCTGGCAGCGGATGCCATAGTTGCTGCCCGCACAGAACTGCGTGGCGCACTCACAACAAAGGTCCTCGGAATATCAGGTGAGACATGAATGCCTCGGCTCGGGCTTTGGTTCCAAGTGGGCAGGTTGTGTCAGCCCGACACTGTAGATGTGCCCTCCACACGCCTCCCTCGGAGGTCATTGGTTCGAGCCCCCGTGGCGGTTGCTGGCACCACGGTGGCACCTCACATGCCATGTCAAAAAGTACGCGGGCAGCGCCCGTTTTTTTCTCTCACGTGCCGCTTACACGGCCTTTTTGTGACCTGATTTTTCTCCTAATGCGCTTTTCTCTTTCTCCAATTCCCGGTTCTTTATTCACAAGGCTCGATCAAAGTTTCTAAATTATTTCTATTCTTTGGTTGCTGCGTTCTACATGTAACCCTGCACTGTTGCATCTTTCTTTGGTATCTCTATTCATTTCCGCATTCTCTTTTTTTCCTTTTTAATCCTGTTTTGCTGTCTCGCTCTTGAAATTTGTTTACATGTTTCAATTGTTTCTCATGCTGTTCTTCTTTTAATTCACAAATTACTTGGCCTAGTAAGGACAGGGAAGAAGTGTGGAAGTGTCGTGGGAAATGGAGTCACAAGGATTTTATAACGGCCTACTACACTTAATCAGAGTTTGATTGGCTGCTGGCTGAGGCACATCTACTCTACCGAAGAGATAAGGCGACAGTGAGACAGGATGGATCTCTAGGGCGAGGGGGTTTCTGGTGCATATACTGCAAGAAGCAGTGCAAGGACAAAAGGGACCTATACCACCATCGCCAAGACGAAGGCTGCCCCGAATTCAACGGAGGGAAAGGAGGGAAACAGAAGATGTACCCGGTGCTTAGGATACCTTTGAGTGCTCAGGCCATCATGCAGGGGGTTTGAAAGAGGTTGAACATCCCGGCACCGAAACCAACTGGGGAACCGCCTGGAGACTAGACAGATGCTGAGGACGAGGAGGAAGAGGAGGAAGAAGAGCAGAGCGAAACAGAGGACGGGGTCGACAGTAATGTTGAGAAGAAGAGGGGGTACTCAGAGAACTTTGACCTTGAAACAGATGATGAAGATTACAGCGAAGGTGAGCTTGATCCCCACACTCCATTTGCAGATACATCCGGCCCCCGTTCTGAAGCAATTGAGATCTCGACGGATGATGACTCCTTTGTTGCAGAAGACGAAGACATAGTTTTTCTCGGGACTGAAACCGCGAGGCGGCCAAAGGCGAAGAGAAGGAAGGTGGAGAAACGGGATCCGGTTTACAAGACCTCCGTCTTGCGAAGGAGCAGCGTGAGACAGCGCGAGACAGTAGACAGTGCGAAACAGGCGACCCCAATGCAGTCCACAACGATGAAGGCGAAGGAAGCCGCGAGGCAAAAGCCGGCCAAGGGAATTGAGGCCGCATTGACGGGGAAGGGACGGAAGGGATCAGCGATTGGAAAGGAGAAGGAGGCTACAGCAGTGGAGAAGGGGATGGGGGGGAGGGGGGGTTTGAAGGGAAAGGGTAAGGAGGCCATAAAGGAGGGGAAGAGTACAGCAACTAAGGGGAAGGAGGTGAAGGGGGGGCAGGCAAAGGGTAAACTAGAGGAGGGCGAGACGGAGTTCAGGGCGGAGGAGGAGGGGCCTACAATTAGTGAGATATTACGAGACAGAGGCGTCGAGGGGTTGTTCATGACTCTGCCATCAGCATCTGCTGCCCCTGGTATTCCTCGGAAGGAGCATGCAGTAGCAACCGGGACCGAAAAGAGGACGAAGTTCGGGTTGCTCCGGTGTCAACGAAACCGCCGCCGGAGTCTGCAAAGCAACATTGTTTCTTCCGGGCGAAATAGGAAGCCGCAAAACGATTCCAGGAAGAGGATCTGGCCCCTTTCCCCAAGGAGCCCGCGGATCCTCCAGGGCTGTATATCCTCGCAGAGCAGACCGGGGAGGTCATACCTCTAGAGCTCCTGGGCGATGTCCAGAAGGCTACTGATGCCATTACTCAGCTTCACGAGGAAAAGCTGCTGAGGAAGAGAGCATTTGGGGCAGACGGTGTCCTAAGAGGAGATCACAGCGAGACGGTAAGTTCCGAGACCCTCACCTGCTCGTTTTAATTGTACTTAAAATAAATTTACTCTATTGGTTTCGGGTTGTCATTTTCAGGGAATGTGCGGTTGTTGGAGGATCCACTTCCGAAGAAAGTAGAAAAGACCGTGCAGGACACCTTGTAGGCATTCAGAGTAGGCGAGACGGCAGTCCAGTTGGAGATCCAAAAGTTCAAGATTTTTTTGAAGGATCTTATGGCGTTTCGCGAAGCGCAGGAGAAGGCTGCAATAGCGAGGGTGATACTCCATCAGTCTCGCGAGGAGTTCGTGGAGGATGCGATGAAGAAGTTTGACCTGGAGGAGCGGGAGGAGGTTGAGTGGGCAACCTAGAACTGGTCGCCCCTGTTTCGTGTCCTGTACAGGGGTCCAATACCGAAGTCCATGTCCGCCCCCTTCGAACACGATATGCCTGAGTTCAACAATCTCCTAACATGGATGGCAGAGGAGGTGAAATCCTCGACAGCTGTCTCGCCCTGCCCCCCTCTAGCTCGTGCACTGAAGATTTACACCAGGGCAGCCTTAGGCGGGTCTTCCCCTCTGATTTGCCCCCTCAGTGGGCCGACGCGAGAGGAAGTGGGCGACCATTACACCAACTTGCGGGTAGCTGTGCAAAATGTTTGTCTACTGGGGCAGCTCCTATTTCCAGGGATGGACAGTGCAGAGTGTGAAGCTCTACACGACGCATCTACCAGCGAGGACGTTCTTTTCGACTCGGCCAGTGTCATGTTGGACTCTGCTTTCTTCTGGCTCCGTTTCGTCTTTTTCAGATCTTGCTTGGACATGTGTAATGTTGGCATGCAGAATCACTTGGCAGTTCTGTGGACTAATGGTGGGGGCCCGGATCATTATGAGGCTGTGAAGGCTTTACAAGGGGTCATGCTCCTCCGGGATAACACAGATTTCCATTGGCAGCTGGGGAGCGTGGACTGTACGAAGGAGTGGCCAAAGGCTCACATTACTAATGACTTGTTTCGCAGTGCAGGAGCCTTTCACATGGCGAGCAAGGCGATCTGCCTTGGACGTCTCGACAACTGGAGGTCTTCAGGGCGAGAGGGGCTAGCAGATTTGGAGGGTATGGAGCTTCCAAGCCAGATGTACTCTACGCAGCAGCTTGCTCTGGGACCGGGTTTCGCAGAGGAGAAGAGCGACCTCCAGGATGAGCTCCTACTATCACAGGCCCCAACGCAGTCTTCCGAGACGATATTGGAGCCAGATGTAGATTCACCAGGTCATAGCGATTGTGAGGACATTGCAAGTTCAGGTTGAGGTTGTTTCGCAAATCTACCTTCTGTAGTGCAGAGTATGATAGGCAGTTTTGAGTGTCTCGTAGCGAGACTTATACCAGACTCTGTATATTATGAATACCAGTCTCGTTGTTTTCGTTTCGCGGAGTACGGGTTATATTATAAATACATACTTGCCTCTTGTCTTCTCAGGCAGCTGTTTCTGTGATCCGTCTCGCTGTTGTAAAAAATGCAATGGAAAAAGGTATTTCTTTAAAACTAAATCATTTTGAACTTTTAAAAAAAAAAAAAAAAAAAAAACGAAATATAAAACTCTGAAACTGAAGCTTAGCGAGGTCAAAGAGAATTGAAGAAAAGTAAGAGGTACGAGTGGAAAACTAAAACGGATACAATAAAAAAAATAAAAAAAATAAAAATAAATAAAAAACAGGTAATAAAGAAAAAAAAATTAAAAGAATCACAAGTAAGAGGGGAAAAAAAAGGACAGTTAGAATAGAACAAAAAAAACAAAACAATTGGAAAGTGAGAACTTTGAGATTTCTCGAGGAAAAAAAAATAAAATCATACACAAATTATACAAATAAAAAAAAATAAAAAAAACTTCCGGGTGGGACATCCCTTTACAGGGCAGGTTTTATCACCTTCCTCACCAAATTTCTTTCTAAATCAGCCAATTCTCAATTCAAACCAAATCAAGTCTATGCACTCTTTTGTAATTCCAAATTACCAGTTTAGTCACATAGAGTTGTTCACTAGAGAATTCTCAATCAACACACTGCTTACAATATAGTAGTCTATGACAAAACAGTCTCATGTAGTTCCAAAATAGTCACATAGTTCCAAAATAGTCACATAGTTCCAAAATAGTGCTTTACACCAAAGAATTCTCAATCAATTCACTACTTACAAATAGTAGTGTATGATAAAACAATCCATATAGTAGAGAAAAGTTTGTCTTAAAACTGACAATACAAGATCACACACAAAATAGTTTGAGTTTCCAGAAATCTTCTCATCCCTTGAATGTTGGTGTAGTAAAGTAAGAAAAATCCAGAGGTAAAGGACCTCGCCTGTCTCCATATACACAACCAAAACCACAGTAAGGATTATGTTTGTAGACAAGGTGTCAACAGCCTTTACAACTTGTTATTGCAGTCACAAGAAAAATCAAACCCTACACCAAACATACAAATCAAAGGGAGAGATGAAAGAGTCTAATTGCAAACATAAATTAGAGGACCTGACTAGTAGTTCCACCAGACTCAGCCATGTTGCACTTTGCTTCAGCTCCACACCACCATAAACCAAAACTTCACAAGCTCTTAAAATCTCTCACACACATGTAGCAAACTAGAATTACTTTCAAAGCAGACAAGTAAACAGATGCATATGGCAAAGAAACTCCCATGGTTGTATACCCTCAAAGTAGTCTCTAGAGATTCAATTGTTCATTATATGGAGAGTCTCTGTAAATGAAGAGCTTGTATAAATGAATAGCCTTGCAAGACCAATCATCTCTGACCCTTAGATGAAGGTTAACCTAGATCAAATGGTCATAGATTTGTGCCTCGCAAAGAGTAAAGTTCAAGCTTGTAGTAAGCCCCAAGTAAAGTAAGCTTCAAGTTTGGAGTAATTACCAGGAAGCCAAGTGTAAAGGAGGTGGGTGGGTTTCACTAATTTACACCTTAGTTAGCATATCATGCCATAATAAAGTGACTATATAATTGCTTGCAAACTTTTTCAAGTAATGTGCAAATTAATTTTGCAAGCCTACATAACTGAAGAATACTACTTTTGTCTAAGTCATTGTGATAAAAACCTTATTTATTAGCCAGAAAATAAATTCTAAATCAAATACGGGTATAAGAACAACCCAATATTTTAAAAAGAAAAAAAGGAAAAAAAGAAAAAAAAAAAGAAGAGAGGAAAAATAGAACGGTTAGAATAAAAAAAAATAACAAATTGAAGGTGATTTCTTGATGAAAATCAAAATAAAATCATAAACAAATTCTAGAGAAAAAAAAGAAGTTACAACAAATAAATAAGATAAGAAAATAAAATAAATGATTAAGAATAAAGAGAGAAAAAACCAAAAACAATGTAAAGGAACAGGAAAAAAAAAATTAAAAACAAAAAATTAAAACACAATGTAGTGCAAGGTTATAAAGGATATATAATATGAATTGTCAAGAAAAAGATGGAAGTTAAATTAAATAATAGGAACTATAATAATAATAAGGGGAACATAAATTTGGATACAATACATTTGCAAGTACATGATAATTTGAACAGCAAAATAAGATACGAGAAATATAAATAATTGAGACATTGGAGATCAGGAAAACCAATTAACATAATAATGAACAAGGTAACTTTCGACTGAAATATGACCCTATAACAGAAACAACTTAATGAGACATAACAAAACAAGCTGAATAGACATGTATGGTGGGGGAAGACCGTTTCGCAAAACCGGAGAAACAACTTTGTATTGACACTGAGAACGTTCAAATTAAAGCAACTTCATGACATGTTCATTACAATACAATTCACTCATTGACTTGTTCCATGCCTTTCTAATATGCCCTTCTGGCGCTTTATGGCATCATCACCTTCATTAGGCCTAAATCTTGCTTGGAAAGGAGGATGTTGTGTTCCAGCTTCCAATCTAGCTTCCATATCAAGCAGTTTCCCACGAATACACTTAAGAGAAAGATGGCCTCGTCTTGAAGACTCTCGTTATTTGTCACAATAGCTTCAATGTTTTTAAGAAGGTCTCGTACAGCCTGTGCCTTGTCTTTGCAGTCCTCAATGGAGTGTATTCTTGGTGCAGTTTTGCTGCCGGTTTTTGCTTGAACCAGTCTACCAGCTCCAAAAGCCTCTACACCATAACAATGTCCTCCACCCGCCATTGTCCCGTGAAGTGTCCCTGCAACCCGAATTATATACCCCTCCTGCACATCCGGATGAAGTAATCTGAACACCTTAATTACATGTTGCAAAGATTACCTTGGTTAGCCTGGGGACAGTCACATTGGGCGTACTCTTTGTCAGAAGCAACAACGCTGTACACGTGGGGGAAGTGTTCACAGATCCAACTAATGCCACATCCTCTCCATTAGGGTACAGCGAAACGAAATTATCAGGAATCTGGCGTGCTTGCAGAAGTGCACTGGCAACTACGCGTTCATGTTTTTTGTTCATAACGAAACCGTATAGTTTGCATTGCACACCATACGAATAATGAGTCAGAACATCCCATGTCACGTAATAAATAAGCCAGTCCATCCGCCTTTCGTTGAAACGTCGACGAGACATGAGTAGAATAACTTTCAGGTTGTGGTGGTAATTTTCAATGGCAGCGTTCATGTCTTGTCCGCAGTGAGGTATATTGCGATATCCTGTTACCCACATCTCCATCTTCCCCATCCATTGTTTCTCAAAATAATTGAAGAAAGTCTTTGCTCTGGGGTGGAGTCGCTTCAGATTCTCGAACTTCTCACGTGCCCGCGAAACAGCCTCAGGACCCTTACTGAGGTCTGTTGTATACATTACATCTGCAATTCCCTTCAGAATCTCCGCACGCTCTTCCTGCGATTTTATCTTCTTGACAATGTTCTCCGCCCAAGCCTTTCAAACGTGCCACAAGCACAGGTGAATCGGGGTGTTAGGCCAGACTTTCCTATAAGCCACAAAACCGCCATTAGTATAAGAAACAGTTAGAAAGTAGGTACTCGTCCGAAACTGACTTGCCAATATAATACTTGCACAATGAGGGAAATAAACTTACGTAAAAGCATTTAGCACTGCCTAGGCGCAGTCTACAATAACAGAGCCAGAATACCAGTTTGGATTCTCTTCCAGAAGCTTGTCTCGCAGTTTCGTCATCTAGGGCACCAAATCACCCTCAGCACATTTGCTTGTAATTATATATGCCACTTGAATTCCATTATGCCATTCATCGAAATACATAATGGTGTACAGAGGGTACTGCACCTCATGCGAAACAGAGGAAGGTAAGTATGCGAATATTGCAATACAGGAATTAAGGTAGACCGTGTTTGGTACTTCTTCATAAACCAAATTCAACAAAACAGAAAAATGGAAATATTGAAAATACGTACCCGTGGTTCATTTGTCCCAAATGTTGCATCCCATGATAGTGGTCTTTTATTCCCATGGAGTAGCATAACCTCCCTTTGCCATGGGGTTTGTATCCCAATGTGAAAGTGCACTCCTCTTTTGGTGCCTCAGTTAAATTAATTTCCTCATGTTCTTGATAAAAAAAACATAATCTGGATTCTCCTTTGCCCACATTCTAACGCTGGTGGCATCATCTGGATCTCTTTGCCATAGTTCTTCAGCCCTCTTCTTTGCCAAATTCTGCACATCGGACATCAAAATGAAAGTGTCTCTTGATGGTTTCTCGTTTTGCGTGGCCATCTCCAGGACATGACGCTTGTGCTCTGCCATAATTTGGGAAGGAGTCATATTCAAGCGAAGGCAATTCTCTATCCACTCCTACGTTTTGGATGACAACCGAGGACCCAATGAGTGCCTATGACCACCCAAAGCACTCCCATGACAGGCCACATTGTCAAAATTAACATGATCGAAGGAATGGTATTGTAGCTCACATACACTATTATCACCTGTTTCGCAACAAAATTACAATGGCAACCCCTTTTCTGGGACAGACCAGCATGCTTCTTAGTAACCCTCTTGGTACTCAGAGGGACAGACTCAGTGATTCAGATGTCTGTAGAGTTTCTGAGAATTCACTAGCTAGATTAGGAGTAGAAGCGGTTTCGTTAGTGGGCACACCACTGTCTGTTTCATAATCAAATCCACGCCCTGGATCAGAGGCTACCAGTGGTACTACATTATTGTTCTTAGTTGTTGCTCCTTTGGCCTTGTTACTTTTTGCAGGAGTCTTCCTTTTCCTCCTACATTTTGGAGGCTCTTCGGCAGGCACATCATTTGCAAACTCCACTGCAGTTGCAGTTTTCTTTGCTGCAGACTTTGCAGGTTTCAAAGTAGTCTTGGATCCCTTGTTCCGATTTTTCTTGCGAGCCTGTAAAGCATTGGCAAATAGGATCTGAAGCTTAGTTGCAACCTCGGCGGTCTTGTCTTCTGGTCCATACGAGCATTGGTACCTGCAATGCCGGTAGCTGTTTAACAACCTTGGGTGTAAGCATGGTAAAGTGGACCAGTAAGTGCAATGTGTGATCACTAGAAAGTGAATATGAAGTGTGCTGTTTTTTGAAGCTCTAAGCTGATTTTGAGCATTTTGGTGTAGTTTTTTGAGCATTTTAGTCACTTTTTAGGGTGTCACAAGGTATCTAATAAGCAACTTCATAAAAAGAACATCTTCAATTGTTACTTAATTTGACCACTAGTTCTAAATCATGAAAATAAACTTTTCCAAAGTTTTGATTTCTTCATTTGGGGCCCTCTATTGTCTTTAGAGGATGTTTTTTCCAATTTGAAAAACAATGTTCGGTGAAAAAAAACTCACTAAAAGTACCGCGGAAGTGACCCTCTTAAAAAACATCCTTGCGTACTTTTGGAACCCTCAACCAATTGATGAATATATGAATTGACTATTTTAGAATACCTCTTAAACATACAGAGGGCCCCCCATCATCAAAAGTGATTTTTAGATAGTTTTTGATTCTTTTCTAGCCACTTTTTCAAATGGTCACATTCACTTTGCTTGGACTTAAAGCCCTCATACAATAACTTAAAAGTGTCTACTTTGCATGAAACTTTTCCAAGTTGTACAAAAACAAGTTGAGAATCTATATTAGCAAAATTATTTGACTTCAATAACATTTTTCCATCACTTTTGCATAATTTTAGCAAAAGGGCTGAAACTGACAAATTGTTAACCACTTTTTTGGTACACTTTACCATGCTTACACCCCCTTGCAAAATGGAGTATATACTGTATTCCAGAGCATGACAATTAAGTTTGCAAATTCTCGCGAAACTCTAAACCGTGGAAAATCCAGCGAAACGGGGTACAGTGGTTGTTCCAAAAAATCGGGGAGAATAGTGACATACTTGTACGTGATTGATGAAGAACCCTTCCTAGGTTGATTTGTAGAACCAGGTTTACATTCACGCCACTTCCTCTTAATGAATTTGCAAGGAAAATCACGCATATTCTACTCCCCATCCACAAAATCTTCTAATCGCTCCTACGGAATGATTGCAATGGCAGTGTCTCGAACCTGTTTCCCCCCACGGTTCCTTTGAGTTTTCCATTGTATGTCATACCTATTGAACCAACCTGAAGGAGGAAATTGTATCCTCCTCCTATAGTCGTCTCGCTGCTTTTTCAACCATTGGGGCAGAAGTGGAACCTCCCTGCACTCATGAGGGGGCGGATCCCTGCAATCCTCTTTCTCCGGTCCCTAGTCCTCAACACCAAGATTTGTATCTGGAACTTCGTAATCCAACTTCGGGAGTTCATCACCTGCCGCCAGATCCACAGCCTCTTCACCAAGCATTGAGTCCTGCTGTGGAAGTGCAGAACTGAGCAGAAACTCTCAGTCCATCGCAAACGCAAATCACCACCAAAAATCTCCCGTATTTTTCTATCTGTCTCGCTATCTCATCATCGAACACACTCAGCTCACAACCTCTACTTTCAAACCTGGCTGAACCCGCAGTGGTCACCCACACCTCTACCCGAACCGCAACCCTGCTGCCTGATCCCTCACAACAGAGAGCTCCCCCTATGGAACCCTAAAACTCACAGCAGGACGCCATAGCCGCAGGAGCTCGGGAGGGAGAGAGGCAGAATGAGCGCCGGGAGGAGGAGAATGAACAGTGCCCGCGTTTCTCGGGGGGACGACGGAAGGTCTGGACGGACGGGGGAAAAGCGGCGTCGGACGGACGAGACGGTGGGTCTCGCGGGACGGCGAAGGGGGTCTCGGGGGACTTCTGGACGGGGTCTCGGGATGGCGAGCAAGAGCGCTGCCCGGGCGAGCCCGTGACCCGCGGAAGCTTCCGAGTTCTTCTCGTGGGTCGAGAAAACCCGGAACCATCTCCACCAGTTGGCTCCAACAGGGACGCCAACGGAGTGGATGCTGGTGCTTAATAAAGCTGCCGGTCGCGGGTCTCGGTGAATGCCCCACCCATTAACACCATCACAAGCCATTTCAGGCTAGCTGCGACCCCACCCCAAGAGCAAGCAACAACGTAATAGTTGCCCCCTCCTCTTAGCACCAATTGCAGGCTTCTTCCTCTCGTTCACCATGGAGATCTTCTACAGACCAGATGGAATCTCGGAAAATCACGAATGTAGCGTGAGGGAGAGGTCCCTGAAAGCTCCAAGGCCGGGAGCCAATTTGGGCGTGGCCGGCAGGCTCACCGGCGTTGGCGTTACCCCGGTGGCCCCTTAGTCCCGGCAGCCCACCGTTGGCGCCCACGGTGGAGATGCCCTAATGCGGTGTGTATCAAGTTGGAAATCTAGAGTTGAACATAAAATTAGAACTTCGAAGCCAGGAATGTGCAACATGTTGAAGTCAAAGTTGACATATAAGCTTCACTAATCACTTCCGTATTGTTCCTTAGGTCGATATGTCGTGTGGAAGGTGTCTCTACAGTATCACTATAACTCGCATTTTCTATATACATCGACTTCTTCTATGAATTCAACAGTTTCTAATTCACTACACATTTAGGCTTTAGCAAAATAGCGTCTGATTCATGTCGGATTGTCACTTTATTTCCTTAAATATATACTGTCTAATTGAAGGCAATCTTGCTGAAATACATCTGAAATTCAATTATCCAGCCGTCGCTGTTTAGGTTTCATGTTGATGCCCTAGATCGTTCTAATATATTACTAAACCCACGCCGCAATGGCAAACCTAGAGGATTCCTGCAGTGAATCTGGAAGCTGCAGGGGAGGATGCCCCCCATCCTTCCCAGAAATCGACCCTACATACGCAAGAGAAACTTTTGCAATCTTCAGAGCCTTTTCGAGTGGCATTTTATCAGATTTGGAGTTTTTTGCTTGTTTGGCCATGGCTAGCAGTTCCAGAAGAGTCGGAAACACCTCCCAACGCAGCGCCGTTACATTCATATCAGGTGATACCCTTTTGTCTTCCTACGTTTTGAGATAATTTTGCTTTCCCCGTTGATGAACATGCTTAGCCTCAGTTTGACCATATGTTTCCACCTAGATCTACGTTTTCCTGGAGCTGCGAATGCTTGATATATGTCTTTATCATGGACCGATAGCCATCGCAATCTATCTGCACTTAGAATTTTGATATGAAAAGTGGATTTCGTCTCCTTACAGCTTGTTCTAATACAAATATGTAAATCACTAATCAGGCCCTCAAATCGCCAATGGCCTATGCCGTGGGATCGTCTCAATTATCTTCTCCCGGCGGTGGCCAAAGTGTCCACGTAAGATTCCTCATCCTCAATCATTGCGTTGCAAATTACTCTGTTTGAAATTAGAATTTCTCTTCTGTCTGTTGTTTCAACTTCCAAGCATGATTATGTGAACCAGCATCTCAGAATATAGCTTGAATGCACTTTTCAAGTGGACAAAATACATTTGTATAGTCCTTATTGTTGAGAAATTAGCGTTTTGATGAACTTACAAAACTTGATTAAAGAACGTTTTGAGCAATCAGGCACATCTGCCATCCTGATCTTATCCAGCACAAATAGCCAAATGTTATTAGACCTACAGCCGTGCATCACAATTCACCACAGGCTTCTGTTTGCATAGTGAGTACCTCTTAATCATGTCCTTTCTATATTCTATCGTAATGATTGTGTATACATTGGCTCACTTGAATGTTTCGTGCTCTAATAGTCTGATGATAGGGAAGACTAGCGCTCATAACTTTAGGATTGTCGTTTTGTATGTACTATATCGCACAATCATGTTCCGACCCTGAATACATCTTCAACGGCGGCTGTAAGCGGATGCGGTCACCATGCAAACAAAGGACATAGTCATATTCCGAGGATTGACAGAAGCGGAAGCCAAGCATTACTATCATCTAGATCAGCTGCGTTCGGTTTGGTTGGCAACCGAACGCAACAGCCAATTACCGTTATACCACATGAGGACAATGTTGATCATAAGCAACAGCATGAGCTACAAGTCAGAAGAGTATATCGCCAACATGACAAGGGTGTTATTGCAGCCATGGCCCTTGCCCATTCTCAAGGATTGCCGATGCCACCGCGGACTATCGTGACAAATATTGCAGGTGAGATTATGGGCCAAAGAACAAGATGGCACAGAGCAGTTAGAGAGATCGCAAAGCGGACACTAGATTACAGCGTCCGAGAACACAAAAAGTACCCAAGGGAGTGGAAGTGGACTATTGACACGATTCAGAAGGAGCTCAGCGGCATGTTCACATTTGATCATATACCTGTACGCCGAGATGTCCTTGGGAAGTATGTTGCAGGGTTCATCGCTAATGACCGGTCAAAGTGGAAAGCTCACTCGATTGAAAACAATTACTCCAAATACCCTGAGTGTCCCGATGAAGCATTTCAGTTGCTAGATAAATATTGGAAGAGTACCGAGGGACAGTTGGAAAGTGAACCGATGAAGGAAAAACGGTCTTGTGTTGGCACCACTAAAAACTTGGAGTTCTTGTCATCTCAATCTTCTCCTCCTACCAGCAAACGATCAAAACAACAAGCCATTCAAGACTACATGGCCTCAGACTCCGAAAATCAGTATATTATCCAGACGGCGAGTTAGACTTCGGTTCACCGGTACGTTTGGCTTCGCTCATTCTCACAATTCTTTCTTTGTAATTTATAACCGGCCATAGTGTTTATTAAGGCTAAACATCTGTGGAGTTATACCCACAAACCACTGAAAGAAAGCCTGAGACCGTTTCTCTTCCCTCGTGATCTCTAACCGCATGAATACAAATCTTGCACAGGACTCGGATGCGGTCATGATCAATTCAATTCCAGGGTATACTACGGTTAAAAGCAATGCATCAAGTGGTTTAATGCCTAACGAGTATGGTTCCCTTTTGGACGCCACTACTATTCTTGCAGATCCGTTAACCTATTTGCCTACATGTCGTATGCCAGATGCATTCGCCAATTACATCTTCAGCTCTCAGCAGGCACAATTCCTCTACCCGTTATCTCTACCATGACTTTCTTCTTTCGCTTGATGCATGTTTATTCTATACCTAACACAAACACCATGTCCAAAGCTCTAGTCTCGCATTTAAGTTTTGACAAAAGTGTAATCAACTGCCATTATAGACTGCAAGCAACATTCAATTTCCCCCGGACATGAATTTGCCTCTTCAAATCTTAGAAAGTTGCCTAGATCAGTACGAAACTGGGAAAAATATTATGGAGGACAAACTGAATTACATCCAGTTGCACATGAAGTCGACACGTAGCGCCGTACACAAAGTCCTTGTGATAATGAGGGCCAAATCACATGCAAATCGTGCTCAGAGCAACAAAATCTTAGCTTCATGCTCAGCTAGAGGTAAGAGCATATCCCATAGAGAGTCTGGGAGGCCAAAAAAACGGCCACCTGCTGCCAAAGTGAAAAAGTGGAATCGCACCGTTCACTCTGCAATGGCAGCGTCGTAGTGGGGCTCGGCCAAGGAGGCCCACGGCCAATTCTCTCGATATACAGAGCTCTCTACACCGCTCTTGAGAGCTGGTCAAAACTAATCTTCTTGGTTTTTGCACCTTTTCGGGAAGGATGGTGGGAAGTGGGAGAGTTTTGTAGCAGGCTGCACCTCTCACGTCGTAGGCTCACCTCTCACGTCGCAGGCTCACCTCTCACGTCGAGAGCCACCGGTGGGTGTGGTGCCACTGGACCCACTTTTGTGCCCTCTGACACATTCTCCAAGCTCGCCCAAAGCCTCTGCCAGAGCCATTTCCCAGAGTCTCCGTTGGAGATGCTCTAATACCACATAACAAACACTATCATGCACACCTCGCGCCAACCTGGCTTTTTTCCAGAGATACGTAAATGCTTCTATGCACTCTATCACGATAGGATCGTGACGGTGCTTTGCCAATTTTGCAGTGAGGTCACCGACCAAGGGCGGACAGACTGTTATATTGTCTCCTAGTACTAATGTTACTGTACTGATATGAACAGGCATCACAGTGACGATATCCTAGAACGGAAAATCTTAAGGAGATTACTACAGGTTGAGGAGGAAGTGATTCCCCCACCCAAAAAAGCGTGCCTTCTACGTTCTCTCTACTATCAATTGAACACAGTCAAAGTTCCGAGGATCAAGGGCCTGCAGACATTGCTGTAGGTGGATATCCTTCTGCACCTGTCAACAGAATAGATGTTAAACATTCTCCTCCCTTCACTTGTCCCGCCTACAGCCCCCACCGGATCAAGCAAGATACCAATGGAGACAAGGCAGAAGAAGAAAGGCAGTGCTGATAAATATTGCACGAGAACTCCGCCGTCAATATGTGAACTGCACCAGAATTCTGGTCCAACTGGGAAATTGGTTTGGATTGTGCATGAACGCTTTCCAAACAATGTTGTGGTCGCAAGCAAAGCAGCCGTGAGTTGGAAGTGCAAGTCATCTAAGCTAGGGGCGCAATGCGAGCCTGGAACGCAGTGGATCTCAGGGTGTTTACACCTCAAGTTCCTTTATGTTCCCAAAAACTTGAAGGGTGTGAAGGAATCCTCAGCAACGCTCTAGGCCTTCGCACATGTAAGCGGACCCCGGGGTGAGACCGTGCTGCGATTGATGAGAAAGCTTCCTGGGCTCCAGAACGCAGGGGTCCAGGGCTCCAACACAAAAGGGTCCAACACGTAGAAACCTATCACCTCAAAACTGCACCCCAGGACACACCCCTGTTCACTTACCCAAATGAAACCCAACTTCCCCTGTTATCAACCTAACCCTTTATTTTGCAGCCACCATGTTGGGGGCTAGTTAGGGCACTAAAACACTAATACAAAGGTAAAACACATACCATTTTCTCCATCTTCTCCATCTTCTCCATTCACTTGCAATGGCTTTGCATGGACTTCCAGGGATACTTGGGCTATTTAGAGATGGGGAAGGGGGAGCTTCTTCCACATCGATAGTTGTGCATACATCAACTCCACCACCACCATCACAAGTTTTCGCACCAAAACGGGCACCAACAAAGAAGAGGAGGGGGGCCAATGAACCTGTGGAGGGCCAAGCTTGGAGTTCTGGCGCAATACAACTCCTTCTAGATCCGTACAAGGAGAAGTATTTGGCCATTGGGATGGGGAATATGAAGAAGGGCTATTGGGTGGCAATGTGTGAGGAGATTCGAGTGAAGTTTCCACGTGAGAGTCTTTGCACGTGGAAGCAAACGAAATCGAAGTGGCAGAAGATGCGTTCACAGTACTACAAAGAGAAAGCTGAACTTGGTACAGGTACGCAAGCTTCTGCATGGCATTGGTATATTCGAATGGATGACATTCTTGCAGGAACCGCTAAGGCTGACGGTGTACCTCAAGGCATGGACATGGAAGAGGATATTAGCACATGAGCCAATCCTCAAGAGCTGGATGATGACAATGCTCCTGGTGGTGAACCTACTTCAGCAGCTACTCAAGTTCCAGCATTTGGAGAGCATCCGCGACCTCCAACGACATCGTGCGGCTCCAAGGAGGTGGGAGGTGCACCAAACAAGCGCCTGAAGACTGCTACTCAAGCTGCAACTTAGGGGGCAACCATCATTGCAACTGCTCTTAGAAAGTTTGTTGAGGCATCTTCAAAGATTGAAGTCATGAAGATGGAGGCAAGCAAAGAGATAGCTTTGAAGATGATTGAGCTTGACGATCGCAATGCTGAGCGTCAGCTGCAGATTGCTTAGCTTTTTGCTGGTGCCATGCAACAGGGCAATGGATCTGGCCCTTCAACAAGCTAGATATATAGCTTCAAGTTGTAGAGTTTTAGTCTTTAGGGATTGTAATACATATAAGTCTTGATATATAATAAAGACTTTTAAAGACTCCTTCTGTTTGTAGACACTAGTATGCTTGGCCCAAATACCAAAACACAAAATGACAATTTAAATCTACATCACTCATTTTGACCCCGTTCCGCTTCATGGTCTGTTATTTCTCCACACCGTACTAAAATGCATTGAAATTTGTTAGTACATGTGCTTAATCTTGCCTTCAAACTACACCAATTCGTAAAAGTCAAATACATACAAGTTTGAGAGAATGGGAGTTTTTTTTCTAGAAACTACATATTAGTGAAACAAAAAAAATTCAGAATTCAGACCCCCCTTGGCTTTGAAGGACGTCAGTAATTCATGTTATATTCAAATGATATGAAATTTTTACCATACATGCCCATGCTCATCTTTCTGATGGTCCACTTTACAAAAGTAAAAAATAATCAAAATTGAGCAAATGGGAAGCACTGTACCGGAACTGATGTTCAAAACTGCCCCCCAAACTGTAATTTTGCAGATTTGGGGACATTAAACCCCCCATCACATTTTCCTTTGCCAGTTTTACACCTTCCATCCAAATGACGTGAAATTTTGTAAGTGGATTCTCAACTTGATTTGCTAAATGCTCCAATTGATTTCATAATAAATTACTAATATAATTTTTTTTGAGAATTTTTAAAATAAGAACTGTCGTATTGCTTAGATGTGTAACACACTCCATCAACATAGTTTGACACATAAATGTAATAAATTCATAATAAAATAGGTATAATCATAAAAACAAGATCTAATAATATTTAGGTTTATATGAATATATGCATTGCTACATAAATAACTAAACGGCCAGAGGAGGTGTTGGTGCTGCAGGGGCTGTAGGGGCTGCTGCTGCGGGAGCCGCTCGTGCTGGTGCTGCAGGAGCTGGTGCTGGTGCTAATGCTGGTGGTGCTGGATGACGCTCTAACCAGCTCTCGAATATTGCCTCCCGTATGCCCTCACCAACAAGCTTTGCAGCATCGCCCTCTCAATAACATGGAATGCGATTCACTCGCACTCGGTTCCTCCTATCTTCTAATCTCTCCATGCGACCATAATATGGAATCTCCGTACCCATCAACTAACAATAGTTGTGTAAAACACAACATGCCATGACAATGGGTGGCCCATTGTCTATCTTCGCAGTCAAACTCCTCAGAATCCGCCAACGATCTTCAAGATACCAAAGGTGTTCTCAATCAAAACACGCCCCTTGTTCATCGACCGATCGAATCGAATCTTGTCCCTCTCCAATGCTGCATTCCGTGGCTTGAAGTTCTTCAACAGATATGAGCGGATAGGATAAGCAGAATCTGCAATAATGTATGGAAAAACTTCGACACCCCAAACATCAATAACGGGCTCCTGCAAAATCAACCTATGCCGGAGAGAACGGTATAAATTGGAGAGTTTGAATGCGCCACCATCTGCACAACCCCCGGGCTGTCCACAATACACATCCCAGAATATACGATCAGAATCACAAACAGCCTGCAATAATAATGAATGAAAACTCTTCCGATTCCAAAAATCGGCTACTGATGGGGTCTTCCGTTTATCAGGTTTCTCGAACAAAGGAATGTGGCATCCATCAATACATCCTACCATATTTTGCATCCCCGTTATATCCCTAAATTTCTCCGTAATACTACGAAGACGTTGTCCTGTAGGTGTACGAATATATTTGGGAAACAAATCACGGGAAAGAGCACTACAAATGATCTTGGTATACTTTCTAATGGTAGAGGCCCCTACATTAAATCTGTAGCACGACGTGGTATCCGTATTCCTCCGGAAGGCACTTAATTGACACTAAATACCCTCCAAAGTAAACCACTCCGTGTTCGTTCCCACGAAGACCTATAGTTTTCCCTCTATTAGACAATAAGCTGCCTTTCCCCGGCCGGCACCTAGCCAACCGGATTCCCGACCGGTGTGGACTTCCGGATTTTCACCCTCTAGATCCGGATCCGTCCGGATACCGGCTCCCAGACGGTTACCATCCGTCCACTCTAGTTACCGTCCGTCCCAAATCCCTTACCGGATGGTACTTGGACGGACGTCTATTACAGTTTACTGGACAAACTTCCGGATTTTTAGACTAGTGGCCGGTTCCCACTGATCCGTCTATGCTTTAAAGTGGCTGGATTCTCCACCGTCCCGTGACTTAAAGTGGCTGGACACCCACTGCCCCGTAACTTAAAGTGGCTAGACACCCACTGGTCCTATTCTAACAACCGGATGGTATGATTTCCGTATGTCTACTTTACCGGGCCGGATGGCTACTCAGTACCGGATACAGGGACGGAATCCTATACTACAATGACATTCCGGTCCGGCTGCAAGTACTGTTTCTACACTGTTACTCCTTTCGGACGGTTTCCGATTGGCTAGTCAGGCTTTTGTCCCTGTTACCAGGCTCCTTCCGGACGTTGGAAACCGTCAACACTCGGCGCTTGACACCTTTCCAATCTCTCCGGGCGCTCTCCTGATTCACTCAATTGGAAAACACACTTCTGAAATCCTACCGGCAACAATGGTACTTCCAACCGGAACCACAATGGACCTGCTATGCAACCGTCACTCGCTCAAACTCCAACAGTTTCTCAAAACATATTCTGAATTTCACAAGCTAATGGAATACAAAAACAAGGTGCAAGCCTTGGGAAAACTTCTGGCTTAAGTACTATCTCCTACCCGGAGTTCTCGCAGCCTAGTGGCCCACTAGATCCTAGAATTCTGGATCTGAGATCTGGATCTGAGATCCGGAATTTAGATATGAGATCCGGTTTCTAGATCTGAGATCCGGTTTCTAGATCTGAGATCCGGTTTCTAGATCTGAGATCCGGTTTCTAGATCTGAGATCCGGTTTCTAGATCTGAGATCCGGTTTCTGGATCTAAGACTTCCGGATTCTGGATCTGAAACTTCCAGATTCTGGATCTGAAACTTCCGGATCTCAACAACAACAAATCACTATATCTAACTCCCTGTTAATAGCCGGGTGCAATTGAGCCCCATCGTTAGTCGCTATTAAGAGTCGGGAGATTTCTAACTACCTATTTCTACTTCTTACCTCATCCGGAATTATAGAAGAGCCAGACTTCCGGCATCTTGGACATCTACCTACCGGCTTTGAGGTTCCGGTCAGTGTGGGAGCTAGCCCCATCTACTATTTTTGAGTTCCGGTATTCGTCCAACAGTTTCTGGATTCCGGATTTCCAAACTTCCGGAGTCCAGATTTCCGGATTTCCGGACTTCAGATTTCCGGATTCTGGAAACTTGCAGTCCGACCAGAACCGTCCGGCTAGCCGATATCAAAGACTTGTGCCACCATGTCTGGTTATGGCTTCTAGTTTCTCCCAACCGTCTTATTAGCTAAAACTATCATATTTCTAATATTCCTATCTAGCTAGTATTCTAGAAACACTATAATTTCCGGTTTAGCCGGAAATTTATGCTTACTTCCGGAAACATGTGGGAACGTCTTCCCACAAAATCGGTCGCACATGTTCTCAGGTGAATGACCATGTGCTAATCTAAACAAAATAATTTTTAACGCAGTAGAAGGATCAAGAGGTGGCCTAACCCATCGATTTACCGCATCTGAAACATTATAAGGTGTCAACTCTAGTAATAAACCCTGAAATGCTAAATAATTCATCCGATAGTTCTCACGGTATTTTCTCTCCAACATCTCTGGGTTTGTAAACCAAACTAAACTCTCCACAATCCCTAAGTAAGTTGTCTGACGAGGTTCTACATGCCACAATCTACCCCCCAGTATAGGATACTGATAAGTAATAGCACAAAGAATTGGCAAAATTCTTTGCATAAGCGATGGCTCATCCAAGGAGGCAATTGCTTGCCTCCTACGAGAATAAGAGGGAGGGGTGCACACAAAATAAACCACCCAGAATGCTAAACATAGCACCGCATCCATTTTGGGAATATTCCAGAACCAAAAAAAAAACACCAAAAGCCTTGAGAAATACTCACAGCCTAAAAAACTACTCACACCCTTGAAAACACAGTGCACAAGAAACCTCTCCAAAGAGCCTAGGCAAAACGAGAGAGATGAACTGATAATCAGGAGGGAGAGGCCTTGAGAATAATCAGGAGCTGAAAATGGGAATAATCAACCAAATTTACCCATGGGTGAGCAGACCCTTGCTCACCCATGTGCGCCCACACCCCAAGGTGCACCCCAAAAATTCAAACAACCAATCCCGACCTGACACATGGCACTGCGCCCTTGGCTGCGCAGCGCACCCCTGCGCAGTCAGGGTGCGCACAGTGCCACATGTGCCAGGCCCTTCTACCTCCATCCTCAGGGCGTCGGATACCAATTAAGTGGCAAAGCCGGTATCTGGAGTCATACAGTGTTCCCACTTGATAAATCGTTGCTTCATATTGACCAAGAATGCATTTGTACAGTGATCCTACTTGAAGGAAGTGTTGCTTCCTATAGATATGGAGGCATTTGTATACAATAGCTTGCAAGGATCCACTGAGGAGCAACTCTACCTTGGACATCCAAGAAATTTGTGTGATGGCTATGTTTGGCAGACAAGATTATATTTATTTTCGGAGGATGTAGAATGGTAGTAGACGTTTAAAATTTGTTACAACTACATGTGCCGCACCCTCCTGATGTTTACTCTTTACAATTTGTTTAAATTTCCACTATGTTTCAGTGTCATTCATGACTACGAAGCGTCTGGTGGATAGCACTTCAATTATCCTACGTCACAATTCAAAAGCCAGCTCTAGAATCAGTAAGCATGTTTATCCCATAAGAAAATTCAGAAGCATCTGGATAATCAAATAGCAGTTATCCCATTTTTGAAAAGAGAAAATTGCAGTTATCCCATATTCATATACGTTAACAAAAGACGCATTGAACCAGTTATCACATATTCCCTGAACCCATGTACAAAGCTCCTTTGAACCAATTATCCCATATTCCCTAAACCCATGTACAAAGATCCTTTGAACCAATTATCCCATATCCAACTATATAACTAAGTGATAGTGGAAAACTGCATATGAGCTGGAAGATGTCCGGCATTCGAATATTCCCACTGATATTGATACCGAATTGCGAAGTCATTAACCGGGTATGGACATTAGCCGTATATAAACCAGCTCGTATGGGTAAGGTCATGTTGCATGGGATTTGGGTATGCACAGGTGCATGTACTAGTCGCTAGTACAAGTATTGTCTTCCAGTTGTTCAAGTACTGCGTCTGGAAACTGCCCCCCAACTGCAGTAATATTATTGCAGTACTGCAGCAGTGACTGGACAACTTTGTATTTCTGCAGTACTGAAATGGTACTGCGTTGTGATTTGAGTTATATTGTTTTTAAGTTTATTTTGCTGTACAATCAGGTACAGGTCATTTACGAATTCTTGCATTCACAGGGGAAAAAAAGCTTCATTGCTGCCAACTTTGCCACCCTTCCAAGAGCTCAAAAACTGGTATATTACCATGAAATTCTTACCACAAAATCATCTTTAAGCTAATAACACGTGTATCAAATTTCAAGGCCAGAAGATCTACACAAAAAAAGATATTCAAAATCTACCAACATGTGTAGCCAAGAAAAAAAAAATCAATACTACCAACTTTGACACCCTCCCAAAGATTGGAAAAACAGAATTTGGCCATGGAAATTTTAGCACAAGATCATCTCTATGTTGAAAATATGGGTTAAAAATTTCAACTTCGGAAGATTTTACCACAAAGAGGTACTTGAAATCTACCAATCCACAAGTGTTTTGGAAAGATCACATGTACCAATCCACAAGTGTAAATTGTGGCAAATAGTGTCAATTGAAGTGATTGAAATCTATCAATCCACAAGTCTTCTAGAAAGATTTGACCACAAAGAGGTACTTGAAATCTACCAATCCACGCACTTGGTGTAAATTGACACTATTTGCCACATGATTATGTGAACAGTCTCAATGGAGATCAATTCTGATCACAGGCATGCAGGGCGAGAAGTGAGAGTGGGTTCTACCGCATGGTGGCCAGCTCCAAGTAGATCAGGCGGTCAGAGTATAGGTGAGCAACTTTTTAATTTCGTTTAGATTTTTTACAAATTTGTTGAATAACTAGTTCTGCATATTAGTAACCTTTATATACAAAAGTATTCATGTTATTGTCTAATTGAAATACTGCATTTGTATTGTGCTGTAGTCAGGGTTTTCAAATAAGACATCCGACCCGGCTCCGGACGTCTAGACGTCCTCCGTCGCGGACGTGGCGTCTCCGACGCTCTAGAATAACGAAGCGGTAATAATTCGCCAACCACGGGGGGGGGGGTAAATTTTTTTCCGACCGTCTGATCGGCCGATCTCGCGACGCGGCTGCATCTCGGCCGTCGGATCGCGGGGACGGCAACGGAGACGGCCACGGAGATGGCCGTGGGGACGGCAACGGAGACGGCCACGGAGATGGCCGTGGGGACGGCAACGGAGACGGCCACGGAGATGGCCGTGGGGTCGCCGGCGACGGCCGCCCTTCGATCCGACGGCCACGATGCGGCTGTTTTGGGACATCGCGAGCCGTCGGATGTGGGCGGCCGACGTCGGCCGTCCAATCCTGCGGACGTCCCCGCGGCCGACCGCGGGGACGGCCACGGGGTCGGCCTGTTCGCGTCCGCTCCGATTCGACGGCCATGATTGATTGTCTTCCATATGCAATCCAAATGAGGAAGTTTGTAACACATGCATTAGTTGGCTGAAGAATGTCCAAAAGATTCTTTGAGGAGTTGGATCTTATCTATCTTGGGGAAGATATATGGGAATACTTTTAAAATATTCTACTTAATAGTTCCGGGTTGAAGTTTTTTGTTGACGTTCAAAAATGGTAGTGGAAAATTTATTTATAGGAGAGAATTAAAGGAATGAAAATTGGATGGGGGAGGGAGTAGAGGGTGGTATATATAGAGTATGAATCAAGAATGGAACATTGGAATCAAATAAGGGATAAACTTGAAATTTAAAAATGAATTTGAATGAGAGGATTTGGAAGGTAAGTTGTAGAGGAGGTAATACTAAGAAATTAGAATTCAAATCAAATTATATAGAGGTTGAAATTGTGTGAAGGAGGTTGGAGGACACATTAACTAAAAATGAGGATAGTAAATATGAATTAGAAGTCGAAGATGGTAGACAATTTTTTTATTATAGATGATAGAGAATAGGAATTTAAATACAACAAATTTTAGCTCTAATAATAATAAATAAATAAATTAATTAATTAATTAAAAAACCAAGCCGTCTGACAAAGGTGGATGTTTAATTCAGATGTTTAATTTAGAAAGGTGGGTGAATTTTGAAGGTTCGAGAGTTAACATTAAGAGAACTGTTTTTTTCTTTTGGAATGAAGGATATGCTAGTATTACATTTGAGTACTTGGGCTAGTGAATGCCACATTGTTTGCCTTCCATTCCTTTTAGATAAACATTGAGTCTCTATGGCTTAGAGTTTAACAAATCTCGTCGATTTTTTATTTCTGAGATTTATGAATTTTTTTCCATCTATAAGGTGATTCAAAATCATTATTTCTATGGATGAAGGACATAACATGTGGATTCACCTAAATGTGGAAATACAAACACATACTTCATTGCCAAAAATAATATTTATTATGATTAAACAACTCATTTCTTTAAAATCATTGGCATTCATATTAATATTCCATTCTTAGTATTCTATTGTTCTGCATCCTAGCTAATAATTTTTTATTATTACACTATTTTTCCATTCTATTGTCTCTTTAGTTTTTTATCTTGACATTATTCTTCCATTCTATCTTCTCATTTTCCTATCCTTCCATTCCTCTCCCATCATTTATTTATTTACTTAATATTCCTCTAATCTGTCTTCCATTCTATCTTTTTTAGTTTTAACTATCAGAAGAAAGGAAAAATAAATAAAAGATTAGGGGATTATATTATGTACAAGACAATAATAAAAAATAGACAACTGAAATAAAATATAATATGACGGTAAATGAAACATAACAAATAACCGCGAGATAGACAAACTACAATGGGAAAAGGTTAGAAGGAAATAGATGTGTATAGAGAAGATAGATATCAAGGGAAAAAATATAAAATAAAAAAAGTACATGAGAGGTAATAATAAATCAAGAAGATCTAATTAGAATAAAAGATCAAATAAAAAATAATAATAATAATTGCAAGAGTGGAAATGAGATACAAGAAGAAATGAGGAGTATGAAGTAAATAGAGAAAACCATGTCATGGTAATAACATTATGGCAAAAGAAGTAACTAAATAAAAATATCTATCTTAGAAGGGATATTTTTTTTTTTAAAGATTAGAGGATTAGATAAAGCACGAGATAATAATTGGAAAATAGTTAATTGAAATTACGTAGAATATAATGGTATTTGAAAACATTAGAAATAACCCCGAGATATACAAACTACAATGGACATAATTTTGAATACCCAAGAAAGCAAGTAATTAAGAAAAGAGCATTTCCATGAGAAAAAAGATTTGTCTTGGAATATAAAATTAAAGCTGAAAACATAAAAACTTGTCATATTAATGTAAGAGAAATCCATGTCGAGTTCTTGTTTAATTTTATTGCCTAACGAAATAATGTCTTCAAATGAAAGTATATTATTTTTTATTAGCTTCTCATTACCTTTTAAGTTGTAACTCGCCATTGTATACCTCCCTCTTCTACAAGCCCATGGGCCATGATTTCATTCTCAAAACAAATGTATTCTTCCTTCTAGACATTGAGATTATATTTGCAAACCGTAGTAGAGCACCAACAATTAAAGGACATAAATAGCTCTTTCTAAAGTATACCCAAACATCAAGGCGAATCCCACAATCCCGATTACCGGATCTTTAGGTCATTTTCGATGATTTTAGGGATATGTCGGAAATTTCTAATTTGGTAATGATTTTGTTTTTAGAGTATCTAGAAATGGAAATATTTTTGTCAAGGTTGGAGGAGAGGAGGAGAGGAGGAGAGGAGGAGGAGGAGAGGAGGAGAGGAGGAGAGAGGAGGAGGGGACGAGGGGAGGGGAGGCGGGCTCTAGAGAAAACCTAAGACAAGAGGGAAGGCCTTGCAATTCCCTTATGTACGCGCGAACGGCCCCCCGACTATGCGGCCATCACCGCGGACTGCCTCCGTCTCCGCCCACGGCCGACCCCTCAACTCCCCAAAATCTTCAAATTCCTGTAACTTCTTCAAAATTTGTCCAAATTAAACTTATGAGATGTTTTTTGGCATCTACAAGAATTGTAGATGCCAAAAAGCACCTCATAAGCCCAATTCGGACAAGTTTTGAAGAAGTTATGAACATTTTAAGTTTTGGGGGTTTTTTTCAGGATTGGGCGGCCGTCGCCGAGGACGGTCGAGGCGACGGCGGCCGTCCGCGCTGACGGCCGCCCAATCCAACGGCCCTGAATGACCGCCGGAATCGAGCAGCCACGATGCGGCTGCCGCGACCCGATTGTGGCTGACGGATCGGAGCGGCCGCGGGGACGGCTGCGGGATCGGACGGCCGACGACGGCTGCCTACATCCGACGGCCCGCGACGTCCCAAAATGGCCGCATCGTGGCGGTCGGATCGAAGGGCGGCCGTCGCCAGCGACCCGACGGCCGTCTCCGTGGCCGTCCCTGAGATCTGACGGCCGAGATGCGGCCCTGTCGCGAGATTGGCCGATCGGACGAGCAAAAAATGTTTCCTCCTTCAAAATGTGGTTTCACCCCGGGGTGAAACCTGTTCGTGTGATTTATTTTTTCTAAGTCAGAGGACGTCCTGGGGCGCTGGCGCTGGTCCGCGAACGTCCTAACGTCCCGGACGTCTGTGACAACCCTGGCTGCAGTACAACAAAAATATATGCATAATATCGCTAAAGTGCAGTACTTCAAAAGTATGAAATTTGTCTTCTATTGTTAAGTGACTCCATGAGCATTGATGCAGCACCGCAAATGTATTGAAATAGGTAGTCCCATTTCCGTGAAGTGTCTTTCTTATGAATATATCATCCATCCGCTTGACAATGCAATTCACTTTATCCCCCTCATGTTCTTCCCCTTCCTTTTGCAATTCTACTCCAACACCTAGTTTAGCATGCACCCTATTCAAGGCCCCGACACAAAACACGCACAACTCCATTGACACTGTTCACATAATCATGTGGCAAATAGTCTCAATTTACACCAAGTGCGTAGTTTGAGTACACGGGGCTCACTCCACCCATACATGCCGAGTACTAGATTCACTCGCGGGTTCTCCACAACCTGTTTTCCACTAGTGTTAACATAAGGTAGAACACAATAAAACAAAAAACAATGAAATGCAAAAGAAGATTTGGAAAGAAAGAAAAATTTAAAAATATGCATTTTGAAGAGAATTGAACAAAGTGTCTAGATAGAAAGAAAAATTGAAAGTTTGTAATATGAAGTAGAAAACAATTTAAAAAAAAAAAAAAAAAAAAACATAGAATGCAATAGTAGAATTGTAAGGAAAAAAAAGAAAAAGAAAACAACAATACGCATTTAGAAGAAAATTGAATAAAATTTGTAAATAGACACAAAATTTGAAACTACATAACATGAAGTAGAGAACAATAAAACAAAAAACCATGAACGGAAAAAGAATAATTGGAAGGAAGAAAACAGAAAAAGAAAGACAATAAGTATTTTGAAGAAAACTGAATAAACTCTCTAAATAGTTACAAAATTTGAAACAAAATAACCTCAAGTAAAATATAATTAAACAAAAAACCATGAAACGCAAAAAAAAAATTGGAAGGAAAAACATTCACAAAGACAAAATGAATACAACCACTACAAATATAGAGCTGAGACTGCAAGCATTTCAGAAACTTTTTTAGAGAACACTAAAATAAGTAAAAAATGAACAAAAATTTGATAAAACGAATGTTAAATTTCTTTTAAAATTATGTAGCGAATAAGAAAATCTAATAATCAAATATACACCAAAAAAAAAAAAAAAAAAAAAAAAAAAACCTCTGAAAAAATCCACATAGACAAATAAAGAGAAGGTAGAAGCCAAAGTACTTGACCATCATTTTGTTTATTGTCACGAACTTTCTCAAAATCCATTCTCTTGTACATGCCTCGCAAATCTTATCGATCAACCACCTCTTCTGGCAACACTTGTCATATAATATGTCCCTTCATAGAATATGCTCATATACTGCCAGGTTTGTGATGTGCAAACAACGTCGGAGCTCAAAAAAACGGAATAGTGTTACAATGTCAGAGATAATTAGGCAATTGAAAAAAGATGGTTTTTTCTCCCAATAAGTCCTGATATTAGGTTGCTTCTTCAACCCCATGTACAAAGTAATTGCCATGAACACCATGAGCGCTAGAATGGTCAAATCCTCCCACCTTTGTCCTCCCATTATTCTCCTTAAATCATCAAGCACATGCTTGGCATACCAGTTGGTTTCAATCACAATATCCACTCGTGCCTGCCTAAACCTACATGTCTCTTCTGCAATTCTCCTTTCTGGGTTTCTTGGTAAAGGGAAGATTTAACCTCAAAATCCGAAACCTTCACAAAACCAACAAAAGCCAATTGAACCACGCACTCAAAACCCTCAAAGAATGCAAGAATCATACAAATATAAATGAAAAAAGGTCAAAACTGCATAAAACAAGGCAAAAGAACCAAAAACCATGATATAGCCCCTCTTAACAACTCTCAGACTTCTTTGACTCTATATGTCCTAGTGTAGAATGACTTGCAGAAATGAAATTCCTACCTTTTAAACCCCTTAAAATTGCACTGACCTAACCCTAGCCGCCTCTTCATCCAGAGTCGGCTGAAAGAAATCATCCGGCCGGCTGACAAAAATCATTCACTAGAAATGGATGAAATTTTCAAGGAATGTTGGATGAAACTGTCAAGAAATGTAGGATGAAACTATTAGGGAGAGACCGGTTGGGCATCGGATTGACATCATCCCCTTTTTCGGTAGTTCTACCCTCAAAACGTGCACGCGGTAAGGGATAGGTTGGAAAATGGAAAAGAGACTAAGTAGCGTAGAGTAAGATTAACTATCACAGCTCGATGTCCTCGCCCTTTAGTTCCTCATTTCCCAATGAACACCAAAGAATCATCTTCTACTCTGTAAGGCTTAGGTTGGTTGGCCCAAAGTTTGATCTGTCAAAACGCTCCTACTGTATCTCTGTCTGCTCTGCTACAAAGATTGTCTCCCTCAATGCATTGCTGACAAATCCAATCACAACCGTTAATTGAATCCAACGGCGTCACCTAACGCCTGTACCAACTCTTGGTATTCATGGAATAAAGCATTTACCATGTTGCAATAATGAACATGATCATTGAGGTCAACCAATATCTGGAGTAGCAGCTCTAAAGACCTTACACATCTTGTTGTATAGCCAAGTTGGCTTCCATAAGGAAGCCCAATGCTACTTGATTGACATAGGCGGTAATTTTGACTAGCAAGCTGCGAAACATTGATTGATTCTGCAAATCTTGTCCACAGGCAGCTCTCATAGAGTCGGCTTACTTAGAGTTGGCTCCTACTAGTTTCTTGAACTGTAATTCAGGGTTGTCTTTGTCTTTGTCAGCCAATCCTGCAGCGAAGTTGTAACAAACCAGCACCTCAAGCAGCTTTGGAAATGGCCCCTTCCCTTGGTGGATGAAAATGGTCCTGACTAGCTCAACAATTGTTTGATCAGCCATGCAGAGCCGATAAGGGGTTGGATACATGGTCTTCAAATTACCAATGCATAGGCGCTCCTCTTCTATAATGAAGTTGACTTTAGAGCTGCCATCCAGAAGTATGTTCTCCATGGTTGAATTTCCCACCTTTACACAAATCATAAGGAGACCCTGGTCAATATCCAAAGCTCCCACAACAACCGTGGGATGTACCTTTGGGTGAGTAGAGATCGTTGGGACCAACTTCGGTGAAATTTATTTGGCCGTTAGCTCGGCTTGGTTAGTTGATGCAATCGGCTTAACCAAAGCTACAAACGCAATTGGCTTGCACGCACCTTCTCGGAACACTTGAGCCTTCACGTACTCTGTAAGGTTAGGGGCGATTGCCAATAGTTGTCCTAACCACACTAGAATGGGGGTATTTATAATCAGGCGGCACAGTTTCTTCGCCAAAGCCTCGAGATGTGGATGTGGATGGAAAAGAGTCACTGAACTATCATCAAGGGCCTTCATTGGGATGTCCTGTAGGCAATCAAAGTCAAAGAAACCAATTCAATCACCATGCAGAATGGGTCCCTCAGGTGCATATGCCTCTAAGTTTGCTGTGGCAGCCCTCTAAAGCTCCTCTTCTGCTTGACGAGCTAGATCATTCTTTTTATTAATTTCCTCACTAAACGCGATGAACTCGTTCCAACTTTGTTCCTTCTTCTCTCAAACAGTGTGCGTTTTAGGCAGTCTGTATTCTCGCTCCTTCACTTCCTTGTTGTCCAAGGGGAGCTCAACATTCACTCTCATTGATTAGATTAGAGTAGATGGCAGGGTTGACAAACCAATAAGCATCTTCATGAGCGTATTTCTTGCAAACCGTGCAATAAATCCTACTAGCTAATTTTGCTCCATGGGCCTAAGCTAGTAAGGCAGTTTGCTATCCACTATATGGCTATCTTCTAGGCCATGATATACAATTTTGTCTCTGAAGCACTAGTGCTGTGCGCCGAGCTACCTCTTCAATTCCGTCAGACTATTGGCTCTAAAGCCGCTTGTTGTTACTTTTAGGTAATCCTGCAAGTCTGCCCTGAAGTGATTCAGCTTGAAGCCTTCCTCAACATTTGTTTGCAAACCCTTGATCAATTTTGTAAACCTCTCATGATAGTCTTGAACCTCCTCCCCTCACCTTCTTTGAAGATCCTTAAAGTCATGTACACATGTTCATCGGTGTCTTGCTCTTTATACCTCAACTTGAACGTCTCCTTGGCCTCCTCTCTAATGCAATAGGGGTGATGATCCAGCCAATCATCAATACATCTCTAGGCCTTATCTACAAGGGTTGTTTCAAACAAAGTGATGATGATAGTCTCATATGTCTCCCCGATGAACCAAGCACACTTGTCAAAATACCTTAGGTGAGCATGTGGGTAATTTCCCTCCTTACATGCTTAGTACGGTAACTGTTTATGCTACGCACTGACTGGTGGCTGTAATGGGGCTAATGTAAAGTTGATTGCTCGCACTATTGGCACTAGAGAGGGATATCCTGCTGAAGTGTTTGGCTAAGTTGTCTGCATTTGAGTGGCAAGTGGTAGTGCTTGGTTGGCTCTCAAAATATTTGCAAAAATATAGTTTGGAGGTGCTAGAGTAGGCCGGGCATCCTCTAGGAGGATCATAGTGCTAGCTGGATTACTAGCAAGCCTACATGGGTTGGACCAGGTATTGAGTCTCTAACAACCGGCTGTGCATATTTCCCAAGATACCAAACTGTCTGAGTTGGTTGTCGGACGCCGTACACGTCATGTGTCAGGTTGCCCAAATATTGAGAGAACCTTAGTGTGGTTGAGGTCGGCTTTGCAAGGAGTGGTCCTAAGAGGCTTCTGCCCACAATCGTCTCTAGAGGAAAAATAGATAAATGGGGTTGCCTTGCTAATATTCGTCTAGTGCGCTATTGCTCTTGCGTCCTTTGCTGCGTCTCCTACTATTCTTCTATTCGTGTATGCTCTTGCTGCACTTGTTTCATTTTCTTCTGTTTCAGTTGCTAAGCAGCCAACAGCTGAGCTGACTCTCCAACACGTTAATTGAACGTTTTTTCCAAGAGGAATGCTTGTTGTTCAGTAGTCCACTATTGTTCCTCTTTCTAGTGTCGTAGTATAGCCACTCCTATCGCTGCAGGCTGTTGCAGGGCCTCCAACTATCTGTTATGCTTGCGTGCCTATGTCCGACTCAAGGTGTGCTCAGATTGCTCTATGTGCTCTTGCTCTGCTGATTTTTGTTTAGACCTGAATTTGGCTCCAAAAGTCTCAAATCAAGCCTGTCTCCGTCCTTTTGGACCCACTCTATATGACGTCTGTATTTATACGGGCTAAGAGTCAAGCCATGGAGAGGTATAGGCGTTGGCTGCAAACTGAAGAGTATATAGTAGAGCCAACACCACCAGAAGTATGTGGCCGGCTTAGATTACAAGGCAATGAAACTAAGCACGTAAGTGAGCTCATTGATACACTAGTGGAAAATGGGGCGGGGGCAAGGCTGGCATTGACGGCGGCTACGACCTGGTCTGAGTCGTTCGAGGCGCGTTGTTGGCCACCCCTCCGTGCGTCAAAGTGGTCGTGTGTCAGTTCGCTCCGGTGACTTCGTGCGGTCTGGCTCTTAATTTTTTTCTCAAGCGCGGGCAACATCTGGTAAAGTTCTTGCTGCTCATGCCTTCCGCCAAAAAAGTGGGTAGATGACGAACTTCTTCTTGACTCTGTCACTCGGACTTCTGTTCACTGGTGGTCGCGTAAGAATTTTGTACTACGTCACAGTGGTGATTAACTACCATTTTGGTAGGGCTGTTGTTTATACCCGGTTCCATGCCCGGACACTGCAGTATTGATTTATACCTGGTGGTAGTGACGTCCACGGCCATTTTATAAGATATATAATGAATATTGATACTCTATTGATAACCGCGCCTCTTAGCGTTTGATATTGAAGCCTTGTTTATGGTTCTAGGAAATTGATCCCCGCTTCAACTGCACATGACCGGTTCTGCGTTATTTTAATTAGGAATTAACAAGATCGAAATCTAATATAGGTGATCTAAATATGGAAGCAAGATCATAAGTGCTCCTTCCTCAAAAAAGGTTTAATTTAGGAAATGCAGATTCTGGTAGCGAAATTCCTGGTATTCATATCTCCCCTGAAATAATTTACCAGAAGAATCCGTTATTTTCGAGACACTGCTCTTTACCGACAAGGTTATGATCTAACAATACATCTGTTAATTCCACACGATCATATTGATCAATTATTGAAAATTCACAGAACCAGATTTGGACAGTCCATTGGGAGAAGATTAATTGAGGAATTAATTTTTTATTCCACCTCCCCAATGGGAAGGGATTCATACATTGTGACCGCGTAGATATTGCTGTATGCACCAGTGGAACAAAGGAATGAAATTCTGTCACATCTGATGCACTCGGCCGGACTGGAAAAACTGAAATCTCTACTTAAAATACCCGAGGAAAGTGGATCAAGAAGACGTGCTCGAAGCATCTTGCACTTTGTAAGGGATTAGACAGCGGGAATCCTACATCAACAGCTCATGGCGTCCGCGCTTCGGAGGTAGGGCACACTCGAGTCGATCATCCGATGATGAGGGGTATAGTACTTTCACCGAGTTCTTGAAAACACGCAAGACTTGAATCCATTGCACACCAGCTGGGCATTGGGGACCATCCTTCAACGCCTTAGACTTAGGACCCGGGCCAGTTTGACCAGCGGCAAAGACGACTTCGCCATGATCGGGATGAACGATCCAAACTGGCTTCTTCGCTGGAATGCAACTGGAGGTATCTTGAGGTGGTTGGAATTCAGGAGGAATTTTTGAGCACAATCTTCTCTTCCGGACCCTTACTCCTCTGATTAACACATCGCAATCGCAAGGCGTGGTGCTCATAGGTGAAATTACACCAAGGTTTAGGGTTATATCTTGCACCGCCTCTGACGGATTCTCTGCTTCCTTCAACGGTCTTATGTTCTCGGGGCAGCTCTCATGCGATGTCAGTGATGGTGCACATTCTGAAAAAGTTTGTTCCTCTTGAGGTTCTCTATCTGGCGCAAGTAGTATCATGTCTCCACTGAGGGTCAAAACAGCGTTCATGTGGTTCTCCGGGGCAAACTCCAATACATTTGCATTAAAAACTGAAAATCAAAATCCGGGTAGACGACATCTTGGTAATCATGGTTTACAAGCACACGATCTCTGAGATCGCATGTTACCATCTCGTAGTGTTCTATTTGAATAATGAAAATTATTGAAGTGAACATACCATGTGGTATATCATGCGGCTCTTCTCCTCTCGGAATCGCTAGTTGTTAGCATTCACGTAAAGCGGGACTAGAAGGGTCAGAGAATTTGCTGAGAACCGGCTGCGCTTGCTCGTCATTGACAATATGCGTCCTGCTGGATACAGCCCCTTCTTTGATTAGCTGAAAGAGCTCGGTTAGATTGTTTTGTAAAAAGTCCATACGGGATTCAATACCCTCTTTCCAGGAATCAGGCAACTTATCCACTGGCCCTGAATGCTGTAGATTGCTGTTCCCCTGGACACGCATCATTTAAATGTCATGTTAGAATCAGTGATATTCTCTTGCCCTCACTGAAGTCAAGAACACAAGAATTGGGCAAAACAGATCGGAGTTAAGACATACCTGTCCCAAAGATGTGGAGTTCACAACTTCTAGAGAGTGAGCCTCGGACCCGACGGTGCCTGTCGCTGCGTATTCAGTCTGTCGCTGCGTATTCAGTCTGTGCATCCATGATCCAGTCACTGCACATTGGTGCGTCGTACGGGTTCGCGTACTGCGTACATTACTCATGTTAGAATAGATTAGAGAGAGTCAAAGGAAGAACTCTGTATATACATATATCAATGCACACATCTTCATGACAACAAGCTCCAGGTACGAGGTCACCTTCAGTTCCTCAGAGCCGGGAGTGTGGAATTCATCGGAAGCCGTGGAAGCCCTCATGCGACGTGTTGGCCTTAGCTCTAAGTTCTGTTCACTGCAGGTAGGAACATCTTTGCCCACCTTAGAGTGTATTCCTTTCATGACTTCACTCTTCGCCTTCCCTACGGGACTCTCCTAGAATTCTCGAAGTTTAGCAAAGGCTTCGTCAGGGCAATCTTGATGTTGTCCTCCCTGGGTATGGACATAATACTTGTGCCACTTATACCTATCATTGGCCAAAATCATCGACAAATAGGAAGAAAGAATCTCTCGTTTCACTAGGTAGACAAATGAGAACTGCAAGTCCAGCTCCCGCTGAATTGTTTTAAGTAACCACTTCCACTCTGTAGGCTCCTTGCGGTATTCTCTGATATTGCGATCAACTGTGAGTTCTACAATCGATCTAACTCCTGCCTGCCATTTTCCACGATTTCCGATTATCTCACCTGCTGGACTTGTTAGAATGGGGTACCTGACTTGACGACCCTCGGCATGGGCAATCCGTTGCATGTTGTACGCTTCATTCTGCAGATTCCGAGCTCGTCGCTTAGCCATTGCCTCTCTCTCCTTAGTCGCTGGGCTACGAGGGCGTCGACCATTCACCCGGCCTTGCATGTCCATACCAGACTCAACATTCTCTCTCACGGATGGAGGCGCCGTGTTCGCTCGACGAGGGATCAAATGTGGGACTTTGCCGTAGAACGGAGAGGAACCGCTGCTGATTTCCACGCTATTGCTTGGATAATTCACCGGCTGAGAGTTGGGCCTGTGAAGTAATTCCGGGCTCCACCCGGAGTGACTTCTATCTTGCGGCGACCCATTCTCTGTCCAATGTTGTGGTGCACTAGGTCCCCTCTGCACCTGCGTCTCACAACATACATCCAATACGGCAGTCACGAAATTTGAACTGTTTTATACCATAGCCACACTTAAATGTGAATGCTCGTTCCCACGAATGTCCAGAGCCCCATACTGTGAAAAATTACGTTAAATATGTCTCGCCTCAAATCATGACCGGACCAACATGGGTCGTACTGCCAATAAGAAATTAAATCATGGGAGAAGAAACCTAATTCAGTGATACAACAGCGACAATCGACTTCCGTAAGAGCGACATTTCACTACAAAGCCGACCAACTAACACTCCGTCAATTGATGCAAGGTCAAGACGGTGATCGTCACCACCTGGGTATGGGACCAAATCCCATTTCATCAACCCCTGCCTTAGTTTCGTTCAATGCCTGTTATTCCGCTTCGCAAATACCGTTGCCTATGCACTGAACAATCTCCGTAATCCTAACTGGGGCACTCCTTGCAACCCTAAACAAATCTTACAAATAAACAATATACCAGTAAGTAGTACCTGATTGGACGCGGATGGTGTTGTCCGAACATTGGCACCGCTTGGACTCGGCCTCGAAGACGCCATTTCACGCCTGATTGTTCCTTCGAAACATCGCCCAAGCTCGGGAGACGGGAGAGGATGCGCTACATGGGCAACATGGAATAAGTACTCCTCATTATCAGAGTCTCCGGAGCAGCTCCCAGATTCTGAGAAAGACGTCATTATAGTCTAGCAGGATTTAGGGCAAATCCGTCCCTTGCAGCGGCGCTAGATCCTGACTAAGTTGCATGCCCATGAATAGCCAAATCCTTGAATTAGAAATGGGGCCTCAGAGATAGAGAGCGCTTTCCGCTGTGGCCGCCCAACACTGACATAGATATAACCTATATTGGAGATTTCTGGGTTTATTTTCACGCCCACCCTTGTCTCTAAGCGTCACACACTGTCTGCCCTACGAAAGTCGTTCATGTGCATCCACTCGTGAGCACTGGCAGCCGCATAGGAAGCGGCTCCAACATCAATGACAATCCGGAGTAAGCAACTTGTGGAAACTCTTTACAGCCACACCCCGCTCTAGGCGCACTCCAGACATGGAAACTTCTGCATTGCCCGCTTACGAGGATCTTTTGTGCGAGGAGGAGCACCAAGATGATAAGTGGTGGTTCCTTTGGAGCGCCGCTGGTATGGGTCATAGTGAATGCGACCGTGAGGACCTTGGTACGCCATTGGAAGATGGAGGGTCGACTGAGGACGACAACACCATTGTCGACAGTGGCAGTGCCGCATTGATGGCAGTCAATCAAGAGTCCTGCCTGGGGAAGAGGGAGACTGCCATGGTGGACGCTCTGTGCTCAAAGTACGGTTTAGGCGGGGAGTTTAGAAACAAACTTCTACGCTTAGTAGTGCTTGTTCTCTCTACAATTAGTTGAAGTAGTAGATGCCCACGGGGAGGAGATAATGATGAATACCGTTCAGACTGAGATCGTTCGCTATGATCTACTCTCTGGTTTCAATAGTTTCTGCGTATTATTGATAAGCACAATCTTTGCATTTATGATGTTCCAGAAGTCGCGTGAGGCCCTAGAGAAGTTGTTAGAGTATTTTGGAACGATTTTTGGCCAATTGAACCAATCAGCCAGTGGAGACGAAGCGGAGGAGACACTGGTAAGGCAAGTTTTAGGATGTAGACAGTCCTGAGACAGACCTATTGAAAGCATAGGAACCATCTTTGCAGTTGATAATGGCGACGCACTTGAGGAAGCTCTGGACAAAGACGTGGAGGGGCTTTGGGACGAGTGGTACGAGAACCTGTCAGATGAGATGAGTTACAACCTTGACTGTTGGTCTCCAAGATAAGGGTCGTGCATCTACGTCTGCTTAGTCCATTGCATTTGTTACAATGCGTGAATGTGATATAGGCGATAGAGTATCGTCAAATTCTCAGATTGTATACCACAATCTCCAACTGTAATACTGCGATAATCTAATAAGGATATTATTTCATACAAAGTTTTGACTTCTCTGATTTAATGAGATACTCATACTCAAATGTAGTATTAAACGCTTGGAAAACCATGGACGCCTTCAAATTGCATATCCTGTGTGTACGTTGTGCACTTGACGTCTGTAGAAAACTTTAAAGCAGATAATATTTACAAACACATTTAATTACCAAATCATCATACAGCGGTCCATCCTTTAAAATTGGCACGTCAAAGGATTAAGGTGACTATGTCCTCACCATATAATCCAGGAGGGAATGGAGGTTGTCTCTAGGCATCTTGGTTAATCAAGCGTTACTTAGTCAGCCACCGTCCACTACCCGGATAAAACATGTATCATAAAATTCAGTCGAACATGCAGACATGTTTGCCTGAATTTCAGACACCTACTTCAGTCTGTGATGGCCAACGTAGAAGAAAATGCGAAAACAGAGTACAGTCTCCATAGTATCACGAGGGCGTCATAAAATTGGACGAACAGTTCACAAGGACAACCATTTCACGGTGCAGGCCTGCTGATGGTAACCTATTGAGTTCATGACCACGTACAGCTTCCAATTCACCACGATATGAGAATTACACTCCATCCAGTACGTGGCTCTTGATACCTGGACTACTTAATCGGATATGGCGTAGAAAATTGAGAATCAATAGGCACAGAAGAGATCCTCCACCTACTGTACTCCCCGACTCCCCTTCTCCATGAATTCCGTAACTGCATTCATTAGAGCCTCTTCCTTTCGTAAGGAACTGTTTGCTCTTTGTTGGCGACGGAGCATTGCTTCATACTTACCGATCAGTCTCTCCACGGCAAAACGCGCTGCTTCCAGCTTTTCCTCGAACAACCGCAGCTTGCGAGTAACCCTCTCGAGCTCCAGAGTTGAAGTATTCAGAATTACCTCCGTGATGGCGGCGAGTGGTCGAAGTCGGTCCATAATCCCCTGTTCCGCACCGGCGGATATGGCCCATGCCAGTTCAATGGTAGTCTACTCCCTTGCGTCGTTAGCTTTGTGGTAGTTCTTCTCAGCGCGTCTGTGATGGCGTACCATGTCGTGGTGTTTAGCTTTGAGCTTGATCTGCTTGTCTTGAGCGTGACAAAGATCTATCTTCAGGATCTCTTTCTCTGTGGCCGAAGCGACGTACTCGGCATGGATTTTTCTTTTTTTACGCTGCGCAGCTGCTACCACGTCGTCGTTGATGATATGCAGACCTTTGACGACCTGATTCTCTACTCCACGAGCGCACTATTGGCCGTCATGTCTATGTGCCCGGGGTCGTAATTCACGTCTCCTGATTCCCACCTCTGATACTTCCTCCGCATCGCCACTCTCATCTTTCTGTGATTCATCTTGCGCGATGCAATGGACACATTCTAACTTTCAGTAAACCATATACTTCACAGTCCATGAATTGGAAGATTAAGTTCGTTCACGACTTACATTTGCATGTCATACGTGCGGTCCAGGGAAGGTGCCGACCGGGTTTCCAAAAGGCATCACTTTACTGTGATTCCAAGGAAGGGGGGCAGAGACGTCGGCAAACTTATCCATTGGAATGAAAGGAGACTTCTTGTGCGCTGCAAAACACCGGCGCATGGCAAACGCAAGCCAATTCACCTCCTCCCCTCTAGCTTCAACGAGCTGTCCACGGGCAAAGTGCAGGGGGATGATGCGCCGTTCGAGGTAGCGCTGATGGACTCTCTCATAGAGTTCGGTCACATACAAGTTGTAGTCTTTGCCATCCTCCTCATGAAGTTTGTACCCACGATGTGCTCCACTAACACCCTCCACAAAATCAACTGCTGCTCCATACCGGGACGCAACTTCCTTTTTCGGAAACACATGACGAGTGGCTGGATCAGCGGGCATGAAACCTCTCCCATTGAGTAGCATGCATCTCCGGAACCAACACTCCCACTGACATCTACTTCTCTCATCCATCGATCTAGAGACACTGCCTTCAACCCTAAACTAATCCTCCAGGTGCTCCAATACACAAGGACACTGATATGTCCTTCAGATAGGAAAATACATAAGGAGGAACCCACACTTCATTTAAGTGTACCAACTTAAGGCATTGATTAACCCTACTAGATGCGTCCTAGACGTCGTGTCATCAGAACTCCTCCTTGTGCTTGGAAAATTTCCAGGTCTGCACGGAAGATCGCAAATAATGGTTGCAATTACTAATCCTCAGTGAGATGATGATTAGAAAGGCAAGTGAGTTTCCTCGGACATACCCTTCAACCGTGGGCAGTTTAGGGTGAACTTGGTCTTCAGGGGACTATCCTTACGCCGGCCACGCTACACTGGTGCCTATGGTTTTCCGGATCTTTCTCCCGGGGGGTGGTTGCTAGGGCACTAGTCCGGGTATCTACGAGTACGTCCGGTTATCCCAATTTCGGGTCCCATACCATACGCTTATATGTTCTTCGGCGTCTCTGAAGGGAGCCATCGAAATGATTCGGGTGACTTTATATTAGAATTGAGCATCGACAGACCTGGTGAACCCTACCGGAGTAGCAGCCGATGCATACTGTCAATCGCTCATTATACGGTGGTTTCAGATGTGGTTCTAAAACAGGAATTTTTGGAAAGATGACAACTGGCGGCTAATGCTCCCAGGAGTTCCACAGCGCTTTCTGGCCTATCTTTGAAAGTTATGATCCGACAATGGGTCCATTTTTATAATGCACACACTCTACTTTGTTGACGTTTGTAATTGCACAGTTCTTGCCATGCAACGTTGGGAGAGAGACTCCAAATCTGGAAAAGGCCCGTTTCTGCATTTAACCTAACCTAGAGGTGTGGACGGACTATACCCTAACCCTCACTGCTGCAGCGCTCTTACTTGCCCGCCTAAGTGGACCTTACTTCTTGGTTGAAGTCCATCGGCAGAATTCTGGAGGTGTGTGACCTACAGACGACGAGGGGAGATCAGGTGATTTGGGTCAGGGAGGAACGACTTCGACATTCTTACGCAAAAGCTAAGTACACTCCGTCTCAGATTTTTGTAAGTCTCGCCTAAAGAAACCCATTTTCACTGGTATGTAATGTGTTCATTCATGGTTTCGTTGTCAGTTTTGGGAAATTGAACATGTCTCGAATTTCGTGTGATTTTAGGAAAAACCCAGTAGTAGGTTCCCAAGTTTTTAGACGTGTCAATGCTTGCAGGTACATGCGCCATGGCCAATGGAGGCAGGTTGCCATGTTCCGCCCCTGAAAGAATTTTGGCGCGGGATGCAAAGCTCCTCACGCGCAAGGAAGCGTGTGCCGAACGAAACAATTCCTTTCTAGTGAAATGTTTCTGCAATATATGTGTCGGCTCGCCTTCTTCACGGCGTTCTCCGGCGATGTGTAGGAAACATCTGACAGACTTTGGTAGGCACCCCTACTACAGGGGCCGAACCCAGGTACGAGTTTGTCTCTACATTTCCGCATTATTAAAATGTATTCGACAGCACTTAACGCATATGATACAAACAAAAAGAAATTAGGTTGATCACGATCAGTATACAAACATTAAAAATTTTTTCGAGTCTCCAAGAGGCCCTCCAAGGGAGTCTCGGGCAGTTGAAAGGTAGTCCTTTTTTCGTTGGGGGCAACCGGCCAACAGTGCTTGGGCAGGGTCGAAGTAATCATTATATCCTAGGAGCAGTCCACAGCACTCCAATAAAACAAAGTAGAGTAGTGACCAGTACCAACCAACAGTCGTTGAAACCCGGATAAAATAACTATTAGCATTCTGCAAAGTCAATCAATTGTACCCCTGGGTCAGTGTAATCTTGGGTTATAATATTCGAACATCCCCTATTTGATATAATTGATGGGAATTAAATAAGCCCCGTGGGCAAACTGGGGGCGGAAAATACCTCCACTAAAAAGGCGAGAGGTGCAAGCATGGCATGTCCCGTGGCAGTGGCGCGCCAAATTGAGAGCTGTCTACACTTTTGAAAATTTGCTACAGCATTCTACTTGATGTATGCTGTCAGTTCTATTCATGCACCGTGTGTGTCGTATCTGCCCAATTTAGGAATGGAAAGTGCTGTTAATTTTATCGTTGTTCACATTTGTACGGTGTTGTGAGATTCAACTATATGTGTTATTGCTTTTTTTGTCGGATTAGAAGATGGCGCTTCGAGATGTGACCAACACGTACGTGCCTTCTGTGCGTTTGGCATCGATCTACGCTCTAGTGCTTAAGCGAGGTCATTTGTTAGACGAACGCAGTTCACGTGCAGGATTTGCTGCAAGGAGGGCTAATGGGGAGAAGAACATCGACCTGTAGGTGGACGGGAGCTTATATCCAGTCGATCCTCCAACAAGTTTGCATCCATGCTTTAGAACGTTGAAAGAGTACTTGGAATTCCTATGCCACGGCGAAGGAGGTATGCTGGGATACACAAAACGCTTGGGCAGTGCAGTCACGAGCTTGCAATCGACGGTTTGTGGTTATGAATTTGACATACATTGTCTTTGTCAGCAACATGAAGAATGTAGCTGCCATATTGACAATTTGAAGAGCACCGTGTCCTTGCTTGGGGAAGAGCGTGAAAGATTAGTGAGCGAACTGGTCAATTCAGAAGCCACATGTACAGAGTTGAGGACGTCACTTCTTGCTGCAGCGGAGGGATTTAGAGCAACGGTAGTTTCATTGCAGGCAGAGTTATCGAAATCAAAAACAGCATGTGAAAATCTACAAGCAAAAATGAAATACATGGTTGAGACCCCGAGGGGTCTCCGCAAGCGCGTACACACGTCAAGCATGAAGAATGTAGACGAGCTCGCTCCAGGTTCTTAGACGTTTGTGAAATGCTTCGGCAATTACGTTTTATAGTGTTGTTGCAGCTATTTACTTATCTGTAAGTGTAATATGGAAGCAGGCTGTTGCGAATTCATGGTTTTCTTATTTTGCTCTAAACAAGCGAACCAACTTGCTTGCTGCATTGCAGCAAGTCAATGTGGAGGACATTAACCAAGTGGTGCAGTAAGTATTTAATATCTTCTTTGAAGGAGTTTATTTAAACAGGGTGTAAGGTCATTGATACCAGATGGATGCATGGCAGGATCAGGGAATGCTAAGCGTCAAAGGACTATATTGCGGGCTCAGATTCAACCTCGACTGGTCAGTCAACTGCAGCGATCAAACAAGGCACGGGGGAGAGGAAAAGGCTGAACGGGGCAAGAGATTCACAAACTGCTATAGCACGCGCTATTGCAAGCGTTTTGTTTGCAAGTGAGGCTTTGAGGTTAGGAGAGCAGCCCAAGATGAGCCAAGCAAATGCGGCCGCAACCAAGAATGTATTCAAAAAGATTCAAGGGGAGTTGAGTCAAGAAGTCATGCTGGGAGTGTGCGATGGTAACAACGTAACACATAGAGGATACCATGCACTCTGCAAGGTCATCAAGCACCGAGTGATGTCTGTAGCGCCTGAGCTGAAGCGAGGTCTGTTGCCGTCTAGTAATAAGGTGGCGGAGTTGCGAAGGAGCATGAATAGCAAGCTGCCACAATTCATTGGAGAGTATCGTCACATAAACGGGCGCAGAGTGATTTCAGAGGCGGGGGTCGGTAAGAATGTGGTGAGACAGTCAAGGGAGGTTATTCTAAATGAAAAAAACAACCTCTTTGCAGACATTAGAGTAGTTCAAAAATCAATGGTGTTGTTCTATGACATCACGGTTGAAGGTGAGTTCCAGAATCGAAATCTCTGTTTTGTCATTTATCGGAAGGTAGCGGGCTCTTGTTAATGTATTCGATGCTAAGTGCTGTTTATTACCTTGGTTTAAATCAGAGTTGAGGGGCGGGCCATTGATATTCGTGCTGAAGCTTGATGAGGCGGAAGTGCTGCACGGGAAGAAGTTTGAGCGAGTGAGCCTGACACTGATGAATCGAGCCCTAGATCCAGAGATACAAAGAAACAATGATAAATATTTCTCTGTCCAGTCTGAGCAAGAGATTTGGCCAATAGGCTGCTTTCAGGTGGAGAAGGAATCACATGATATCTTGCAGTGGGTATTTGAACAAACAAGCTTTCCGGATATCATTAAAGTGCAGTCAAGCGGGGAACAGCTTGATGTAGCAGGTTACGGAAGTTATCTAGTTGAGTGGCATTTAAGTGCTGATATGAAGACCATCAAGTGTATGTATGGGCTACAGCATGGGCTGGCATGCAAGATGAATTGCATATACTGTGAGCAGAAGCACAAACGTTTGAGGACGTGCACAAGTGCTGAAGCAGAGCAGACTGCTTCAGCACGTGGGAAAAGAACCTGGCAGGGAGGTTTGTTTGCTACAAGGATTCAAGGTGCACCATGCGACATCGACACACATCCGAGATGGAAACCTATTCTGCCAATTCCTTTGAGCAGGACACACATATGCACTTTGCATGCACTGGTTCGAATTGTTGAGAAAGTGTTACATCTGCACTTCATGTTCGTCTGGAACATGCAAGAGGGGGAGAGGAAATCCGCTGCAATTGACGCTATGGAGAAAACAATGTCTGCTATTGGTGTAGAAGGGTCGAACTGTGTGCTAAAGCAAGACCCGCAACTCTCTGGGAAAACAGGGAATGTTGTTCTGAAGCCGAGCCTTGGCGGAGTCCGTGCAAGCAAACTGTTTGGACCAAGTTCGTGGTCCGGAAATGATCGGGTTTGGAAGGACGTACTTGCTTCAGAATCAAATAACCTGGAAAGTGGGCAAGCAAGGGTGAAGCGCAGGCCAGTATGGGAGACTCTCGAGGCATTGCAGCCATACTTCACTGGCTTGGTTCAGACAGACGATCAGAGGAGGAACTGTAAATCTGTCATTGAGAGTTTTGGGAGAGCATTTGTTGCGGCACATGGAGAGGGTATATATCGTGACGCACTATATCGTGAGTATTTCAAAGTGTTAACTGGCTTGTGTTGTGAGCGTTTTAGCTTGTTCGTGGTTTAGGCTCGCTATGGCCTCCATGTAATTGATGCTTCAACAACCATGTTTGCTTTTTATACTATGTTTACAAGTTTTGAATTGACCCTGATCTTTTGTTGGCAGCACGTGTTGGTGAAGTACGGACCCTGGTTTATTGAACAGTATGGGAGTTTGTCAGTATGGAACTGCCAAGGAATGGAAAAATCGCACCATGCTGCTAAAGCATCTAGCCAATACCATGGACAGCATGGTGGGACAGTAGCTAGGACGAGTGTTATCGTTCAACAGTATGAGTTCTGGTATAGAAATATACCGCACAGGTATGCTGCAAAGTTGCAAATGAGGACTACGGCATCCGAGCAGGTGTTGCCAGATCTAGCACCCCTTGAATGTATGGCTAGGAGGCGTGAAGCATGGCATGCGTCTGGGGCAGGGGCGGCTAGTGAGGCCTGGCGTGAGAGTCGCACCCGCCAGGGCAGTAGATATGTCTCTCCTGAGGCAGCAGATATCGAAGAGACACGTAGGGGCACAGAAGCGGGTGCTAGTGAATCTCAGACTAGTGTAGAAGATGTGACTGATATCACTTGATTTTACTGAGAACTTTGATGTTAGAAACTGCTAAGCCATTCGAAATGAGAAGTTTTACACAAAATATTTTCTTTTTAGTCTATCTGTGGAGGTAAAATTTTGGCAAGTCCCATATCTTTGTCACTTTGTGGAAGTGGATGTATGTATTCGGCTGTCATGTTTCAATTCCGCTTTTTATGTGTAGCGGAATGCCCACCTAAGCAACTCGAGAAGACTTTGATTGTGTGGAAACGAAGTACCCAAATCAGTAGTAATCAGAGCAAGAATAGTTCACCTTTATGAGAACTTGAAACTTGATTCATTCTGGATTAGTTCTGATTCATGTTTCACATAACTTCATTTTTCATTGTTTTGTGTTACCTCCACCCATAAAAGAAAAGGTCACCGTTATGTTTCTAACAAGTTTCATAATAACGAATACCGTTTTCACCCTTGCCATGCTTCACTGCCTTTTTCTTTTATTTGGTTCTAATTGGGGAGCTATATCTCGCATAGTGATTAAGGTGGAATTCGTTCAGATTCATGTTCAACTGAAACTCCAATTTTCATTCATCTATTTTTCATCCACCCTTAAAAGATAACATATGAATGTTTCTTTCAAATTTCAGTAATTACAAAAACTGTTTTGACCGAGCCTCCATGCTTCAGTGCTTTATTTGTTATTTTTATTTGGTTCTAATTGGGTTTAATTCTGTTCACACTGATTGGAGGTGTGTTCTTTCTTATTCATGTTTCACCGAATCTCGCTTCTTCATTCATTCGTTTATCGTTCACAAAAGTTAAGGTCACTTTAATGTTTCTTCATCCTTGCCATGCTTCAGCGTCCTATGGTTTAGATGCTTCAAATTGGATTGAGTTCTGTTCAAGCCGATTAAGAAAGAATTAGTTCTCATTCATGTTTCATTGAAACTTCAATTTTCAGTCATCTAGTTTTCATCCATCCACATATGATGCACGTGCACTTCAATGTTTCCTTCAAATTTCAGCAATTACAAAAACTATTTTGACCCTTGAAGTGCTTCAGTGTTTTTTTTTTTTTTTTGGTTGTTCTATTTGGATTGAGTTCTACGCCTTGAAAAAAGATTACCACTAAATAGGCTAGAAACTGGGAAAAGAATGATTAATTGTGAATGAAGAAGTAACAAAGTAGCAGGATTTAATTCACAAGTATAATGAGTTTAGAAATCTGTAGCAGAAGTTGAATGGTATCTGAAGATAATAAACTGCTGAAACATACTTGTGTTCTTTGAAAAAGAAAGACATTAGACTTTGGAATATAAAGATACTTCTGGAAAGAACCTTGGATTCTCGGTTGCTTATATTGCTTTTAGAATTATACAAGACTCTGCTAATGGTTGAACAAAATTCTAAGTATTGAAAAAACAGTGATAGTAAAGAAGTTCCTACAGAACAATTTACATCAAAATCTTCATATCCGGTAAAAGAACACTTCAGTGAAAATAATTTATAAAATAAAAAATAAAATAAAAAAAGCACTCGATCTGTGCGGGCGTGTAAGCGTGGTGGGGTGGGTGTCGGAGGGTGGATTCGAACCCGGCACCAGAACCCTGAGGCCGCCACGTCAGTCCGAACCCGAAGCCTCGGAACACCAAGCCACCAAGGCTTTGACAAGAGGGAGTGTGTTCTGAGCATACTTATAATAGACCTGAGATCCTAAAAATCAAAAAATTAAAAAAAATTAAAGAATTCTACATTAGAACTTTAAATCTCGTATTCTGATTTACGCATAACTAATAAGCATCTCCATGTTCCAGACTCGGGATTGCATAAAAAATTCGATTCTAAATTAAGCAGTGGACACTAAATTGAACATAGAGTCCTTGCAAATCAGATTTTATGCTTAATAATCTTGTGTTTGCATATCTAACAAGCTTTTCACTAATCCAAATCTGGAATTGCAAAAGGTACTTCATTCTAAAGAAAAGGAATGTCCACCCGAACTTGAGCAAAGCAAGCAATTAACAAATACACGCAAAGCAGTGTTGAAGCTTCAACAAAGTGGACACCAAGCGTAAGTAACTGAAACAAGTCAAATTGTGGATCACATATGCATATGTAAGTCTGTAAAAATCGAAGTCTGTCAACACAGAAATTGTTTATCATCACATAAACATTGAAGTCTATCAACACATAAATTGTTTTCTAATTGTTGGTAATTTCAGGAACATTAAGTAATCAGCTCTGTACAAATGAGCTTCAGAACCAGAACATCAAGGTAGTGCCTTACATGACCAAAAGGCATTCCCTTACATGCCCACTACTCAATTCACATCATTCATTGTAATACATAATTATAGCCAATGATCAACCACTCGATAACAAAACTTTTTCAATTTGTATATGATAGGAAGAAGGACATGCTGGTGTATTCCAAAGAGTAGAGTCAAACTTGATCAAGACCCGAGTGCTTCAAATTCTTATCGATGTGCATAGATATTTACAGTGAAGCATCGAAGAAGAATTAATGGTTGCTAACCAATGCATCGCACACCAGCACTGATGACCATGAGTATACCTGCACGGCCACAAATCAAGGATAGAATTTCAGCCCTTCATACTTACGAAGTGGACAGAAATTAGCAATTCAGAGAGTTCAGAATTGTGGGAAAAAAAGGGCACATTTTCAGCTTCCATTGCAAAAAGGATAATACATTACGTGCACATGTGACATGCTGTTGTGCAAAGAAACGGAAGGGTCTAGTGAAGATTGAACTTCTATCTGCAGCTAGTCTTCTAAAAGTGTATGTATGCTATCTTTCAGCAGCAGCTAAAACTTCCTTCCTGGTCCTTCATGTTGGAGTAGTAGGAAATTTTGCTTCTGCTGCGGCTGCACATGCAATGTTCACAATGTCTCTTAACTCGGCGGGATCGACGGTTCTAGGAGGAGTTCCTAAGACCAGCTCAAGTTTTGCATCTACGATTGGGCTGCAGCGGGATGATGCAGTGTCGTGGCCTGCATCGTCGACTTTGGAAACTAACTTCTTCAGGGTATCACTTGCAGCAGCCTCTCTTGGCTTTCCGCACGTCGTTGCTGTTGTGGCGCCGCTTCCTACTTCGGCGACCTTGTTCTTGTGAGCAGTTACTTCTTCACAAGAGGGTGGTTTAGTGGTGACACCAGGTGCATCGACACGTGGTGGAAAAGCAGGCTCCACAGACATGTGCTCTTGCACTTCGTCATCGGGCCCATTTTCCAGCAGTGCTGGAAGACAAGCTCGCTTGGGGGAGGAGATCAGGGGTGACAGTTCATCAGTGGTCTTCCGCTTTGTGAATTGTGTCTTTGCTTCAGAGCGACTCAGCGGAGGTGCCCAACCTTCTCTCTTCACCGCTGCTGCAGCAGTGCGTGCGGTAGCAAAGTCAGATTTGAAGCCCCATTGTCCCATCCAGCCAGCACATGGCTTGGCATTGCAGCCAGGACAGCGTGGTGAAGCATTGAGGGCGACCTGGAACAAACATATTGGGTGGAGAAGACATCCGCAAGGGAGGCTTGCTAAAGCCATGTCAGCCCAGTAGCGTCCGCACCCCACACAGGGGAGGTGCGTCTTCAGCGGCACCACTTCTCCAAGGTTCACAGGAAATGCTGTATAAAAATGCTGTGGGCGTATACAACTCTCTTGAACTATGAGAACATCAATTTTTGCTTCAAGTATCTTAATGGACTCCTGAAGCTGCAGCAGCTGAGAACGTAATTTGGCGGCAGCTTCGGTCCAATGCTTAATCTCAGGGTTTAGGGTCGCCAGGTTGGTAGACACGGCAACTGCATCCTCCATGAGTGATCTCACGCGCGCATCAATCACCTTCTTAGCGGCGTCATCCATCAAAGTCATTGCTTGCTTGGAATGTTGGATACCAACGAACTCGTCCCACTTCGTCTCCTCCAACCGCTGCAACTCCTGTCGCCTAGATTCCCGCATTGCAAGCGCTGTTTCAGCGCGCTCCAGTTCATCTTTCATCTTGATGAGTAATCCTTCTTTGAAATCCCGTTGCTTCAGCAGAGATGCGGATCCCTCTACGGTGGCGAGCTTCTGGCGTCCAGTGTCTAAAGTAACCTCAAGGAGCTTCTTCTTACTGCTTGCCTAGGCTGCTGCAGGAGTGGGCGGAAGCAGGTTCGGAGGTGGAGCAGGACCCTTGACCACCACACTTCGACGGCTCACAGGTGACTTCTGGATCGACACTTCGACTTCAGGCTCTGGAGCACGTAGTTGTCGCACAATACCTCCTGGACGCGGCACACCTCCCTCAGAGATGGTTTTTGCTGCCGCATTCTTCTCGCGTACCACCTTATCGACTACTGCTCTGAACACTTTCAGCATCGCCTGGATCTGCTCACGCAAGCACGGCGGTGTGAGCTTCGCTGGATTCAGCACTGGACTTTTGAGGCGGCTCTGCGTACACAGAAGCAAGAGTTAGTCTATGATGATATGATCCAAATCAACGAGGAGAAGACATACATCAAAATTAAGGAGACTTACTTTCGCTATCTCAGCAGCACCTTCGGCCCAGTTGATTTTCCAGCGTTTGGCATCAAGCATTAAGCCCTTGACAAATGCCGTGCCAAACTCGCCATTGTCTAGAGCTGTCCCCCCATAAATTGTGAAAATGTATTGTTGCTTGTTATTTTTCATCTTTATTTTACCCGGTTTCATTTCCCCGTTATTCCCAATTTCCTAGTCTTTGTTTTATGTTTTGATTAATATTTCGACTCCCTGGTTATTTTTTCCATTGTTCTTGGATGGAAGGACACGAGGGTGGATCCAAAAGTACGTTACACCCCCTAAATCATGTAAAATTGCTTCTTCAATGGCCTTTCTTGGACCCCTCTACATCCTACAGCACTCAATTTTTTGTGGATTTGGATGAAAGGAGTAATGGAGTGTGCAATCACTTCACCAATTTTTGAAAAACATTTGAAACATACTCAAAATTGCACTTCTTGCTTTTCAGAAAAGTACGTTACAGCAGTAAAAAATGTCACAAAGTAATCAATATTGATAAAAATTAAGTTGCAAAGTACATAAAAAATTATATGGTTAAAAAGAGCACCTTCTATGGTAACACATGTTGTATCATTATTTCCCAAGCACTCATTCCTTCCTTACAATTCTTAGCGATCAAAAGGCAAAAAATTTGACATTATTTAGTTTAGTAAAAAATTAGAATTTTCAGGTGGATTTTTGTAGTATTGAACCATATTCTTCCAGTGCTCCTTCTAAACCTTTTTTATTTACAATTTAAGCTTTCTTGTACCTTAAATATCCATCAAAATTGGGCGTTGCCTTTTAGTGCTTTCTTGAGTACAATTACATGTCAAAAGCAGTCCACCCTAGTGTGCTTCCACCCTCTTTCTTTTGTTTTGGATTTGTTTTGTATGTTTCAATAGAACTGGATCTTCTTTTCCACAAGTATGTCTTCATTGATTTTGAGCCAATCACAATCTGTACAGCTACCACGCCAGATATAAACAAGATTTGCCAATTTAATGAATACAATGTTGAATTGAAGGCTCCAGTCGCACTAAGTAGGGCCCCCAGTCGCACTAGTTGGGTGCCCCGGCCACACTAGTTGGGGGCCCCGGCCGCATTGGTTGGGGCCCCAGCTGCAACTAGTTGGGGGTCCCAGCTGCACTAGTTGGGGGCCCCAGCTGTAACTAGTTGGGGGTCCCAGCTGCAATAGTTGGAGGCCCGTGACTGCACTAGTTGGGGGCCCCAACTGCAATCTTAGAACATACCTTTCCACTTTGTTCTAATACATAGTTCTTACTTTTTTTGATACATACTTTCATAATTTTTAAGTATAATATGCATTTTTACATTTTTATGGGACCTTAAGGAAGCGCCTACGCTCCCAACATAGGGAACTTCGGCGTTCCTCAAGATCCCAATACAAATAACACGGTTTCTATCCACATTTTGCAGGTTACCAAAGTTAAGAGAATCAACATAGTGCACCAGACTGTCGTACTGGAGGTCGGGGATTTGAACCCGTCCGTGAACTGTAATCTCTGGTTGGAACTCCCTTATCTACAGCTTTTTATCTTCAAGCAAAAAGATTGTATATTTTGGTGTCAAGTGGAATGGATTTGAAATAAACGATTTAGATTGAATTTAAAAATATTAAGGTCTATTTCACATGGTGATTTATGTGCAGGGGTTTAAGAGAACTCAAACATTGTATGTCTCTGTTGAGTTATGGTGAAATAGTGGGATCTTATAGACAAATAACACGATAATTAGACTATCATTAAGATAAGTTTCATCGGTTGCACATGCTGTATATTAAGTGTTTAGTCTAGTTTGAAGGAAATTTTTCAAAAGACTAATGAAAAACAAGCTTAAAATGAGACTTCCAAATATTATAATGTTACATTATGGAACACTATAAGTTTTGTTGCTTTGGACAATTCGTGTTGTTTTGAATGTATAATCACTAGCTTTGACTCGTACCTTACACTTGCAGGTAACGCTGAATAATGCTCCCGTGCATTATGCATATGATACAAAAGTCAAGTAAAAGTAAAAGAATCCCTTACATACAAAGTAAAAATCACTATAAAAATTATAGTATCTGTAAAAGTATATACAATTGTTAATTTTAAAATTATCGTATTTAAATATTTTGGTTGTTTGTAGTCCAGTCTCAAAATTCTCATGTTGAACCATGGATACATGAATTGACTTTAGTATATATAGTAAATATTTGGAGTAATATGATGTTTTAAAGGATGAGAGTAATGTTTTTGTCATAATATGTATGCTATAAATTCTATACTATATTATATTCTTATATCTTCATCTAAAAGCCCAATATTTCAAGATGATGAAGAAAATTCTATTATTTTATCAACTTGAACACTTTAAAGATTAAATTTTATTGAGAGTGAATATAAATGTTCAAAAATATATAAATAAAAGTAAATACGAATCTAAAAAAATAAAATATAAATCACGTATGGTCTATAAATTAGTGTTCCTTTGTTTGACGTGGACTTCCACATTGAGTTCCGTATGTCATTGTATCATTTCTTGCTATCGGAGCAGGTTCTAACATCAAGCTTCTATCAAGTTCCAACATCAATTTCATCCTTGATATCAAAAATTCAATAACTATATCTAAAAGAAGGAAAAGTAATGTATCTAGAACTTTGGGTTATGAGAACGGTTTACTAGAATATCTATCTTCACAAACTTGTTAAAAAAATGATTTATCAACGACAAAATTGTTAAAATGCATACTACTATATAGTATAGATTTACAACTGAACAAATAATATTGGTAAGGTATCACGATATACATCAATGATGAAACTTGTATTTATATTGCAAAATTATCACAAAATTTTGGAATTATGAAACTCCAGAAATGCAAAACCGTAAGTTGTAAGCTTCATTTAATTCTTTTTCTACTTGTATATCTTCATATACTCCTACACTTCAACCCTATACTTTACTTTCAACTTTATTTCTCCAAATTTAGTATTTATACGCGAACCTTGAGGTCCCACACATCTTGTTAATGTAATACTGACTCTTTATATTTTTTAAATTTAGTACACACTTTTACATTTTTCTTTACCGTTTGAAGTTACTTTTATTTTTAAAAGTAAAGTAAAAGCTAGCTTAAGTAACTGTATTATATAAAGAAAGTATATATTCTTATTCATTATAATGTATATATAAATATTTATTGCCCTATGCTCTGATTACTTTATATTTCAGTTCTCTATAATCATTTATTTTATAGCAAGGTGGCTGAGCTTGTAATTCGTGAGGCCAAGTTACTAATATTTGTTTATTTGATTCATAATTCTTCTTCCAGAAGATGCGATGTTTTTTTTTAGTATGCGTCTTCATGGAGATGCAGCGTTATTTATTTATTTATTTACCTTGATTTATTTATTTTTCTTGATTTCTGTATTTTTATGTCTAATGCTTCTTCTTGAAGATGCGTTGAAGAAGATTTACTCATCTCGATTTTATTCTTCATGCATTATGTTTCTTCCTGAAGATGCTCCTTTATTTATTTAACCCTCTTAATAAATATATAATTGATTGTTCCATTTTTCAATGCGCTATTATGATATGGGCGGGTCATTTTACAATGTAGCTCAAGTACTACTGTTTAAGCAACAATTTGATGACAAGAAGGATATAAATTATAATTGGTAACCTCGCAAGGTCCTCGTGCGCTTCAGAACCTGTTTCCTCAAGTTTCTCAAATGCTATTTCGCAAATTCACAAATAAAAGAGAGATATATAGTTTTTTCATCTTTTTTTTTTTTGGGTTTTTTTTTTCTTAAAACCCAGGCTTCTTCCCCGTTTCTTTCATCTTCCTTTTACTCTTTTATTAAAAAAACTACCCATGACCACTGCTGCCTACCCGTGACCGTTCCACTGAGCCCAAGACCGCCGGTTTTGGCCCCATGACCGCCGCATTGGGTCCCATGGCCATGGCCTTCGGTTCCATGGCCGCAACTATTTTTTCACAATTTTGTTTACAATTTGCAACATTTCAATTGGCAACAATACATTTGGCAGCAGTACAAGTGACACCATTACAATGTTGTTTATTACTTCAAAGAGCAAATTCCACTTGAAAACACATGTAGGGGTGGGAGTGTGGGCGGCAATAGGCACCTAGCTGCAATGTAGGGGCTCACATTGATGATGAAGGTCACGGACCAACGCCGGGATTAGCGAGTTACGACATTGTACACAAACTCCTGTCGTGGTTGATTTCAACATCAGTGCTCTTCCGACAACGTCTAATGAAAAGTTATAATATACGGGTGCAACGATCCAAGCATTTGGCAAGCTGCACCACCTTGTTATTAATCAATATTCGACGATAGGTTAACATTGTCTAAATCCACGTACTATTCTGATGTACATTGCCTGCCAATCAGATATATCCAAGCCCAGGATTATAGGTACAATGCACGCTGTGATTTGGCACTGCTCTACTGTGACACTGAGATCAGTTTACATGTGCAACGACTTTTCATAGAAAACAAAATGCTCGCATAATGTCCTTATCAAACTGGAGTGACACAGTACTCATACACCACTTACTAGATATGGGGAAATGCTTTCCCCCGTGGGTTGGCTCACACAGATACAGAAATTCATCGATCTCCTTCTAACACTCCATGCACTTCGAAGATGCCCTCCTAGTCTGCTGTAGCACCTTCTAAAACTAGAGCCCTTCCATTGCTGCCATGCTCAAGTTCTGTGGACCTTCGTGAAACCATTGCCATCTGAATCTGTTCTCCTCTTTGGAGCTCGTCAGTGAGTACTTCGCAAGTTCTTTAGTGATCTTTGCTACATCTTAGGTTTCTTGTGATCTTTGCTAGAGCGAGGATGGATAAGCCAGTTGAAGAGGTGCATGCTGTCGTGCTTTATAACAACTTGGACGATCGTGGTAATTACGTTCCCCTTCGGGTAGAAATAGGCAGTTGGGTGACATTGAGAGCGGCCGTGAGAGGTCCCTGGTCCCGAGACGCGAGGATTCACGGTCCAGACTCATTCGCTGGGGCATGGAAGGCTCAGATCCTTGGATTCCGTTTCAAAGCAATGGCGAGGCGTGGTAGGGATGTGCTGAAGCTAGACGCCATCAAAGTTCGGCATGCTTATCAACGCCGGCAGTTGCTCTTGGATCCGGCCACTGCTACGAGGGAGCCCCGCGGATGTAACTTGCTTTATCAGTCGTATTGGGACAACTGGGTTGATCCAACAGCGGTCATGGATGTCATCCTCGTGCTTCATCATGAAGTCGGAGAGGCAGCGGTGCGCAATGGCCGCAGTCATAAGACTTTGCTGGAAAATGGCACCTTTTTCCTGAAAGCAGTGTACATTCCACAGTCTGGCTCTTCTTTGTATGGCAGCTTAGAGGAGTTGCCGTTGCCCGCCCTTGATGACCCCTACTGGCCCCTCCCTGACATGCACACGTCCGAGGCATTTAGATTGAAGTTGGCCACCGACATCTCTGAAGCAATGAAAGGTGGAACCGGGAGTAAATCAGCACACGTGAAATGGTTCATGCCTGTGCATGTCATGGTTGACTTGTTTGCTGTAGCAGAGAACCCGAGTCGCACAGCCACCATGTACGTCTTCAAATCGCCAGCTGAAGCAATTCTGAGTAGTCTTATGGATGTCGGATGGGATGAGAAGTTTCAAGCGGGCCAAGATGTATTGAAGTGTGTTGTCTCCAAGCCTAGCATGATCTTCCGCTATCATCTAGCACGTCAAGTTTTATACAACAATTTCCAGTATGTGCGATATAGGAAAGAAGGCCTTCTATGGATACCCATCGATCAAGCCGTGGTGCAGCACATGATTTGTGTCACAGTTGAGTTCCAAGGTAAAGAGTTACCTGGTATTGAAGTTGGTTCGCTTTGGCCGGTGTCGCACATCCGCAAAGAGATATCGATCTTGCTTCCGCGAGAAGCCATACCTGACTACTACGACCTTGTCGTGAAGCGCCCTGGTTTCCCCGATTTCAAGATCAATGCTCGGTCGGAGCGAAGCACAGAGATGAGAGCGCTCGTAGCACAGAATTCAAGTAGATTCAAAATTGTCCAATCGTAAAGGAGCATTGCTATAGCAATGCAGTAGGCAATTAGGTGCACTAAAGATTGACAATCAAATTTTGATGTAGCAGGTGCTTTTGTTGTGAAGCCCAATTTTTGAACAGTAACAGAATGTGCTACAATACTTTAATGAGAAATGATATCCAAGTATCAACACAAATTTTGGTGCTTCAACATAGCAGTGATTGATGGGATCTGAATTAAGTAACTTGTCTCATGAACTGAATGGTGCTTCGATTCAAGTAATTTGTCTCATGAATTGAATGGTGCTGCAGCAATGTAACCAAACGTCATTGGCGTTGCCATGTCGATGGCGTCTAGAGCAGTAGCGAGATGGATAGGCAAGTAATTGGAAAGATTGAAGGTCCTTCCCAGACTCTTTTGCATTTTGGAGCCTTTAATATGCACTGAAACAAGGAACACAGTAGAATCGAAAAACCAAAAATCAGAAATTGAAAAACAAAGGTAACATAAAACATTAAAAATGTGGTCAAAGGAAACATAATCTAAAATCAAATTCAATTAAAGATTAAACCCAAGAGGAAAACACAATAAAAAAAGAGATGAAAAGAACAAAACACAAAGAGATGAAAAAGCTCAAACTTCTAAACAGGGTCATTCAAAGTCAATATCAAAATCCAAAATTGACAATGAAGTTTTTTGGATATTTAAAGTTTTGAAGTGTTGGATCACTATACCGTTAAATGAGGTCTAGGTTGTCTTTCAATTTAAATTTGCAAAATTGATTTTTTTGGGAACTAATTCAAAGAAAATAGAAATACTTTGAAATTGTTTGAAATATTGCTTTTAAAACCAATGTTAAATCCTTAATTTCTCTACTCTTGAAATCCCTATTCTCTGTTATTGTTCACTATGTTTTCACTATTCACTATATTTTTTGCAAAACTATTCTAATAAATAATAAATTTATCATTTCAAAATATGGCACCAAAAATTCTGCCTATCTGGGCGCTGAGGCTCTACATCAGGCTCCACATCCAATCCACTACTGTAGTAAGGACACGAAAAACAACTGAGTCAATGTCTACCAAATCTTAGTTTAAGGAAAATAATAATCCATTCTTGATGATTTTAAGTCACTTTTTATGATTTTGCACCTCTTTTTTTTGCAAAAAATTAAGGTTTGGCATTTTTCAAGGTTATATTTTGAATGTATGTAGGGAACATCCAAGGTTATATTTTGAATGTATGTAGGTTATATTTTGTATGTATGCACATCTTTCTTTTTGCAAGTGTCTACAAAAAGTTCAATATATACTTAGAAGGAATTTAATATGGACTAAACAAAGCCCAATTGTTATAACAATAGATATGTTTTGATTCTTTATTATAACCCGAATTTTTGTTTCCCTCCATATCGTAACTAAGTTTATACACTTGAGCATGACGATATAATTACTTTATTAAGATCTGATTAAAATATAAAGATACTTATTTCACAAAATTTGGTCATACTAACACCTCATGTTGAGGTCTTCCTAGATCAGCTCATTTTTATTTTTTAATGAGGTATATTTTAATATGAAATTTGTGTAAATGAATGTTTCCTATATTTGAATAAAAAAATTCATCACCAATTGTTTGCAATAAAAAATTATGTAAAACCTCAAAATTTGATTTTAAAAATTCTATTGCTTGCATAATTTATTTTTTTAAGATCCCCTCATCTTTCTTTATTCCCTTCATCGTTCTATGTTTCTAGACCTTCAATTGGATGTGTAATTTGAATTCGATCCAAGCTTAGTTGCTTAAGCCTGGTGTCCACTTTGTTTTAGCTTGAAGCCTGATTTACCTTGGAATCATTGTAAGTTGATGACTCGGTTTTCAATTATTTGAATGCTAATTAGTTATGCAAATGCGACTCGATATATTTGAAGATATTGGTGGATGGATAAAATACAACATGAATGCAAAAGAAAGTTTCAATGAGGCAAGGGAAGCTCAATAACAATGTCTATATCTATTGATATTTGAAAGAAACATGAACTTGTCCCGTGATTCTTTCGTAGATGCTTGAAAATGGAGTTCTGCACCTTGAAAAAAGATTACCACTAAATGGGCTAGAAACTCGGGAAAAAATGATTTATTGTGAATGAAGAAGTAACAAAGGAGTAGTATTTAATTTACAAGTATAATGAATTTAGAAATCTGTAGCAGATTGAATGGTATCTGAAGATAATAAACTGCTGAAACATACTTGTGTTCTTTGAAAAAGAAAGACATTAGACTTTGGAATATAAAGATACTTCTGGAAAGAACCTTGGATACTCAGTTGCTTATATTGGTTTAAGAATTATACAAGACTCTGCTAATGGTTGAACAAAATTCTAAGTATTGAAAAAGCGGTGATAGTAAAGAAGTTCCTACAGAACAATTTACATCAAAATCTTCATATCCGGTAAAAGAACACTTCAGTGAAAATAATTTATAAAAGAAAAAAAACAAATTTAAAAAATGCACTCAGTGTGTGCGGGCGTGTAAGCGTGGTGGGGTGGGTGTCGGAGGGTGGATTCGAACCCGGCACTAGCGCCCTGGGGCTGCCACGGCAGCTTGAACCCAAAGCCTCGGAACACCAAGCCACCAAGGCTTTGACGAGAGAGTGTGTGTTCTGAGCATATTTATAACAAATCTGAGATCCTAAAAATCAAAAAATTAAAAAAAATTAAAAAAGTTTGCGCCACCAACTACGCATCGAAAGCGTGGCGGAGTGTGTGTCGGAGGGTGGATTCGAACCTGGCACTAGCACCCTGGGGCTGCCACGTCAATTCAAATCTGAAGCCTCGGAACACCAAGCCACCAAGGCTTTGACGAAATAGTGTAGGTTCTGAGCATACTTATAACAAACCTGAGATCCAAAAAATTAAAAAAATTAAAAAATTAAAAAATTCCTTATTGCTTGCAAGTTTTCGAAGTGCATTTGAAATTCGAATATGGTGATTGGATAAGAAATTACAGATTTATTAGCAAAAAATAGTTGTTTCCTATATTACTGTGGGTTCTCAAATATTAAATTGCAATGACATACATGCAAGACAAAAAGTTTTAACATTTTGCCATACTATGCAATAAAAATTGGAATTGCTCAAATAAGCAGTTAAAGGTTACCTTAGATCCAATCACGAATATTCGATGCCTTTACAAATAATCTAATACAAGAAATGTTAGATCTAATATGAAAAGTGTTGAATGTCTTTACAAAGAACTCTAACCGTACATTTGGATTCTTCCTCCTGGATAGTATATCAATCTCCTAATCACTACCAACTGGCAACTTTGGGTATCACTCCAAACTTGGAGTCTTAATCGTCGATGACTCTTTTAACTGGACTCGCCATCTTCTTTAACAAATATTTAGAAAGATTATACATTTAGAATGCGCCTCCGAGTCAATGTCCTTCAAAATAAAATGTAGTTCATTGTTGACTAATTCCTTGTTTAATTTGAAATTTTATATCCCTTTTTTTAATTCCGTTTTTTAATATTGCCTTCTTCTACTTCCACCCCCCTTCATCTTTCTTTATTTCCTTGTTCTCTCTTTACCCACTTCATCTTTCTTTATCCTCTTCATCATCCCTTATATTATTTTTAATTTATTTATTCCCCTCATATTTCTTTAATGCTTTTCATCATTCTTTATTTATTTTTTAATTTTATTCCCTTCATCTTTCTTTGAGCCTTGTCATCATTCTTATTTGTTTATTTATTTTTATTTTTTTGAATTCCCTTCATCTTTCTTCAATACCTTTGTCTTTTTTAAATTAATTTTGTTTTAATCCCCTCACCTTTCTTTATTCCTTTTATGCATGTTAGTGATGCTTATGCAAGAGCTCGCTTAAAGCATGGTTTATTTGGAATCTGATGTGCTTAATATGGTGCCCACTGTTTTCCTTGGAATGGTGTAAGTTGATGATTCGATTTTCAAATATCGAAATGCTAATTAGTTATGCAAATGCGACTCAATATATCTTAAGATATTGAGGAACAAGGAATCTAGAGAGCATCCCCCAAAAGAACCGTGCAGCATGGCAAGGGCTGAAAGAAATATTAAAGTGAACCAATCTTCCGTAGGTGGATGAAGAACAATATGGATGAAAAATGAAGTTTCAGTGATTAATCAATAAAGAAACTCCGCCAAGAAAACATGGTTTGATTTTCTGTTACGAATGGTTACAACTGTTTGCAGGGATGAAGTTTCCACGTAACACTGTCCACTCCCTTTCATCCAGCGCCGGTTATCCTCTTTGTATTTCCTCACATTCGACGAATGAAGGTGGACGAATGGTCAGCAGCCTTTTTTCCAAGTTATGGGACGTTACATGTACTCAGATTAGACAACATGGAACCAGCATCTTCATTGAGCTGACCCAAGAGTTCCATCGTAGGATTTAATGGGATGCTTAAGCAATTGCATGTACTCCCCATCAATCCATTTTAGAACGGCTGCTTCTCCAAGGAATCCCTTTCTCATTAAATTTTGCACAATGATGGGAGACAAAGGACGCTGGATATTTGAAGACGAGAAGCCAATGCAGTGGCAGAGTGTTCCCATGCGCCCGACAATCGTCACCTCCGCCACGCAAAACTGTGGATCTGCTACAGCACGCACCTCGCTCCCGCCCACTGCAAAAGTTGACCCTGATTCCATTTTCAATTTGCTGTAGAAGCTCTTGATTTTTTATTAACCTCCTTCTTCTTGCGAAATCACAGTGGCTAACATGTTTGCTTCTCAGCTTGAGAGTGTCGCCATGGTGCAAGAGAAGAAACGGAAATCCAGGGCCGCTACCACACCAACCAGGAGATTTAGCCGCAATGTGGTGATCGACTCCGACTACAGTGACGAAGGCGAAGGATCCGGGGCAGCAATGTCACATGTCGAAGCAAATTTGGAAAGCATCGCCCAAGCATTTGACGTGGGAAACTATGAGTGGGATGTCCCACTGGATCTCACGGGAATCCCGGGACCATTGCAAGCATCCATGGTAAAGGTAGCTCCAGCGACTGTTGGCCTCGAAGCTGAGTACGATGCGAAATTCTTCAGTGAGAAGGTTGGTAATCGATTTGATGTTACTTTCCTTGCTGTAGCTTCCTATCAGTCTATTTGAAGTCTTTTTCAGCTTGCCGCATGAGTTTGTTTGAATTTGAGTTGTACCGAAATTGATAGTTGAAGCTTGCATGACATTCTGTTTGAAGTCTTTTTCAGCTTGCTCTTCAAGTTTTTTTGAATTTGATTTTACTTCGTATGCCGAAGCTTGCGGTCAAGCTTGTTTCAATGAGACTTGTTTCATTTGCAGTTTGGCTTTTTTTTTATTCCATAAGTCCACTGTTTCAGTTTGAATTGGACAATTGAAAGTTCATGCTCAAGCAGTCTAGTTTGTGTCAAGACGCTTTCAGCTTGCTCGAGCCATTTTGCTTGTATTTGCTTTTTCTTCATTTGCTAAAGCCTGCGGCCCATACTATTTCTCAGCTTGCTCCATAAGTCCACTGTTTCGGTTTGAATTGGACAATTGAAAGTTCATGCTTGTGGTCCAGTTTGTGTCAAGACTCTTTCAGCTTGCTCGAGCCATTTTGTTTGTATTTGCTTTTTCTTCATTTGCTAAAGCTTGCGGCCCATACTATTTCTCTGCTTGCTCCATAAGTCCACTATTTCGGTTTGAATTGGACAATTGAAAGTTCATGCTTGTGGTCCAGTTTGTGTCAAGACTCTTTCAGCTTGCTCAAGCCATTTTGCTTGTATTTGCTTTTTCTTCATTTCTAAAGCTTGCGGCCCATACTATTTCTAGTTTCTTTTAGCTTATTCTCTACTTTGTTTGAATTTGATTTTACTCTAAATTGCCGAATCTTGCAATCCAGCTTGTTTCAATGAGATTTTTTCTTTTTTTCAGGTTGGCTTGTGCAACAAAGGTGCCATGGTCGACGGCGTTGGATTTGTTTACCCGCACATTTTGGACAGTGACATCACCAAGATCTGGAGGGTTGGAAATCAAGCAAACCGTTTTGAGATTATCAACTGCACCAACAAGGAGCAGGCTCGTTTATTCAGCAAACACTGCTACGAAGTCTATAGACACAGCCCCGACAACAAGTACTACTCCATGCAATTTTTGAAGGGTGCCTTTGCGACATTTGTGCACGGATTGGAGGTCAACTAGGTGGCTGAAGCACTGCATTGTCGGAGCAGACGCATCGCCACGGCATTGAAGAACCCCCGCAAGCTTGGCCCCATCGCACTCCGCCGCCAAGTTGAGGGCCTATGCGGCATCATCCAAAGCTTGTCCAGAGCATCTCCATCTCCACCAACACTGGAAACCTTGGTCGATGCAGCGGAAATGGCGCCGCAGCTTGCGGCAGCAGCTGAGATATCCACAGCGGAGGGGCTTCGTGCACTTCAAAAGGAGAGGAATGACGCTGAGGCAATTATGGGAAGGTTCAAGGATTTAGCAACTGCCGAAGCAGCGGCTGTCGCGGCCTTGTTGGAGCAGAAAAGGCTCTTCCAATCGGGGATTCCTGCGGATTACAAGGCCCAGGTGGAAGTGGTTCGGTCCACCTCCGAAAAACTCGCTGATTTGCAGGAGGCCGTGATGACCGCTCGATTTACCATCGACTGATTTGCTGAGGAGAATGGGCCACTCTCCATGGCTGCCGCGGTTTTCAAGCAATCCCAGGTGGCACGTGCTGTAGCTGATGCGGCATTCAAGAAGGCACGGATGGATAATTTGGCGTTGCGTCCCAAGTCTTTGTTCCAGTACCTGCATCGATAGTCGGTACCACCGGTTGGAGTGGTAAGTTTGAAGGATTGGTGCTCGATGTGCTCAAAGGGATTCGTGGCTGGGGCTGCTGTGCTCGGATCATGTGGTTGCCTTTTCCATAACACTTGCGTTGCAGAGATGATTGATTCCAAGTGTCACCGTTGCCTCTTTTGCGACACAGATCTTGACGCATCGTGGGTTGCACAGTGGGGCGGGCAGTTGACTCCTGAGCAGGATCGTTGGATGGAGCAAACAATAGACCTTGTCAAGCGTGTTGGATCAACGTACCCCCCAGCTGCAAGGAACTAGATGAAAGTCATGGTTCACTTTATCTGCTGAAGCCTAGATTAGAATTCTAAGTTACTTCTAGAGCCCGTTTATCCCGGAACTTACTTTCTATGTCCTCCTGTGTGTACGCAGAATGAAGCCCCTCCAACATTGAGCATGCACATTTTGTGCCTTAATTGGTTGTTGCTAAATTTTCCGTGAAATTGGTGACAAGTGATTCGGTAATCCCATTGAGTCAGTGGAGCTTACCTCTCCCGGGACTTCAAAGAGTATGACGTGTTTAAAAACTTATGTGGTTCTAAATATTTCAATTGCATGTGTAAATTCAGTTTAATTTGTTTCATTTGCTCAAGCTTGCTGACCAATTTGTTTCAATCTGACTTGTTTCATTTGCCTAAGCTTGCTGTCCAGATTGTTCAATTTGGTGTCGGCTTTGATTTGCTTACTATATTCAATTTGGTGTCCACTGCTTAATTTAAAATCGAATTTTTTATGCAATCCCGAGTTTGGAACATGGAGATGCTTAATAGTTATGCATAAATCAGAAAAAGAGATTTAAAGTTCTAATGTAGACTTTTTTAATTTCATTTTTTATTTTTATTTTAGGATCTCAGGTTTGTTCTAAATATGCTCAGAACACACACTCTCTTGTCATAGCCTTGATGGCTTGGTGATATGAGGCTTCGGGATCAAACTGCCATGGCAGCCTCAGGGCGCTTGTGCCAGGTTCGAATCCACCCTCCGACAGACACCCCACCACGCTTTCGATGCGTAGTTGGTGGCGCAAACTTTTTTAATTTTTTTTAATTTTTTGATTTTTAGGATCTCAGATTTGTTATAAATATGCTCAGAACACACACTCTCTCGTCAAAGCCTTGGTGGCTTGGTGTTCCGAGGCTTTGGGTTCAAGCTGCCGTGGCAGCCCCAGGGCGCTAGTGCCGGGTTCGAATCCACCCTCCGACACCCACCCCACCACGCTTACACGCCCGCACACACTGAGTGCATTTTTTAAATTTGTTTTTTTTCTTTTATAAATTATTTTCACTGAAGTGTTCTTTTACCGGATATGAAGATTTTGATGTAAATTGTTCTGTAGGAACTTCTTTACTATCACCGCTTTTTCAATACTTAGAATTTTGTTCAACCATTAGCAGAGTCTTGTATAATTCTTAAACCAATATAAGCAACTGAGTATCCAAGGTTCTTTCCAGAAGTATCTTTATATTCCAAAGTCTAATGTCTTTCTTTTTCAAAGAACACAAGTATGTTTCAGCAGTTTATTATCTTCAGATACCATTCAATCTGCTACAGATTTCTAAATTCATTATACTTGTAAATTAAATACTACTCCTTTGTTACTTCTTCATTCACAATAAATCATTTTTTCCCGAGTTTCTAGCCCATTTAGTGGTAATCTTTTTTCAAGGCGTAGAACTCAATCCAAATAGAACAACCAAAAAAAAAAAAAAAACACTGAAGCACTTCAAGGGTCAAAATAGTTTTTGTAATTGCTGAAATTTGAAGGAAACATTGAAGTGCACGTGCATCATATGTGGATGGATGAAAACTAGATGATTGAAAATTGAAGTTTCAATGAAACATGAATGAGAACCAATTCTTTCTTAATCGGCTTGCACAGAACTCAATCCAATTTGAAGCATCTAAACCATAGGACGCTGAAGCATGGCAAGGATGAAGAAACATTAAAGTGACCTTATTTTTTGTGAACGATAAACGAATGAATGAAGAAGCCAGATTCGGTGAAACATGAATAAGAAAGAACACACCTCCAATCAGTGTGAACAGAAGTGAACCCAATTAGAACCAAATAAAAATAAAAACAAAGCACTGAAGCATGGAGGCTCGGTCAAAAAAGTTTTCGTAATTACTGAAATTTGAAAGAAACATTCATATGTTATCTTTTAAGGGTGGATGAAGAATAGATGAATGAAAATTGGAGTTTCAGTTGAACATGAATCTGAACTAATTCCACTTTAATCACTGTGCGAGATATAGCTCCCCAATTAGAACCAAATAAAAGAAAAAGGCAGTGAAGCATGGCAAGGGTGAAAACGGTATTCGTTATTATGAAACTTGTAAGAAACATAGTGGTGACCTTTTCTTTTATGGGTGGAGGTAAAACAAAAGAATGAAAAATGAAGTTATGTGAAACATGAATCAGAACTAATCCTTCCTTCAATCGGTTTGCACAGAACTCAATCCAATAATAACAACCTAAAAAAAAAAAAAAAAAACACTGAAGCATGGCAAGGGTCAAAACAATTTTCATAATTGCTGAAATTTGAAGGAAACATTGAAGTGCACGTGCATCATTTGTGGATGGATGAAAACTAGATGACTAAAAATTGAAGTTTCAGTGAAACATGAATCAGAACTAATCCTTTCTTAATCGGCTTGTATAGAACTTAATCCAACTTGAAGCAAATAAAAAAAATAGACGCTAAAGCATGGCAAGGGTCAAAACGATTTTTGTAATTATTGAAATTTGAAGGAAACATTCATATGTTATCTTTGATGGGTGGATGAAAAATAGATGAATGAAATTTTATGTTTCAGTAGAATATGGATAAGAACTAATTCCACCTTAATCACTGTGCGAGATATACCTCCTCAATTAGAACCAAATAACAGAAAAAGGCACTGAAGCATGGCAAGGGTGAAATGGTATCCGTAAATATGAAATTTGAAAGCAACATGGAAGAGAACTTATCTTTTGCGGATGAAAAATGGATGAATGACAAATGAATTTTCAGTCAAACATGAATAAGATCTAATTCTTCCTTAATCATTGTGCACAGAACTAACCCTAATTAGAACCATATTAAAAATTAAAGTAGTGTAGCATGGCAAGAGTTGAAAACAATATATACAATGATAGAAAATTGAAGGAAACATTAAAGTGAACTTATCTTTTATGAGTGGATGAAAAATGAGATGAGATATGAAGTTTCAGTGAAACGTGAATAATAACTAATTCTTCCTTAATGATCTCTTCATTTTTTGTTCTGGAATTATGTATTTACCCTTCCTGGGCTTCAATTTTTGTTCTTTCATTTATTATTTACTTTAATGCCTTTTGTTTTATATCTTATGGCTACTTTCCATTTTTTTCATATGTCCTTATTTATCACCAATTGACTTAAATAAAGGCTCCAACATGGCAATAGGCGTCCACCCCCCCATCCATTTTCCAAGCTACCGAGGCTACCCATTTTCCTCTTGCTATCGACCCATCCATCCAGCTCTACCTGTGATTGATTCAGACTTCCAAGTTCCCACGAATAATCTCAGAGCCCATGGACCACATCTTTGATGAAGCATCCTCATCCTACGGCAGTTACTAACTTCATTTCTCATGTAATGGTACTCCTCACTATTTCCCTACAGTAGTGTGACTTCATGTAGACTCAAACGTCCCCTCCCCATGCAATGAAGATCATGTAAATATTTGCCATGATACCAAACCGTCGAGTCCCACTAATTCCACACTTGGTACTGGCAGTGATGGAACATTGGTGGCCATGTCCGTCTCTCCACAATTTTTTTATGCTTAATCGCCATGTCTGGGTTTTGCTTCAGCCTCATAGTCTGAGCAGGTTCACTTTGCATCCACGCTTCACATCTTGCTTGATTGCTTGGCATGCCCCTTGATTTTTCTGTTTATGTTGCCGCTTGTTGTCACAGACTCACCTAAGCTCACAGAAGTGTCACTCTTACCTTGGATTTCTCTGTTTTCTCGCTCCGCTGACGTCGCGTTCCAAGCAGATGGCGAAGCGCACCAAGCGGAAGCCAAGCTGCAGTCCACCCCCGACTCGTCACGGTGCTCCATCACAGTATGCTTCCGATGACTCCTCTTCACAGGGCAGTAACATCGAGCCATCGAATGGGCGGGCAGTGACAATGGAGGAGTTCGATGAATCGTTTGATTTGTCTGGAATCCTCCCTGAACTTCGTCAGCGCATGTTGGCTGCAGCACCAATGCTGCTTGGGCGTGACGCGCATTACGACCCTGAGTTCTTCATGTCTCAGGTGGGCCTCTGCGCCGAAGGTCCATTGCTGAAACATTTGCCGAAGGCCTATCCCTTCATCACTGAAGAGGAGATTGTAGCCGTGTGGAGGCCAGGTGGTCAACCACACCGGTACGAGATCTCCAGGTGCACAGATCTTGCTGAGCGAAAGCAATTTGCAATCCAGTACTTCAAAGTCTACGGGAACAAGCCCGACAATTCGTATTATTCCCTCCGATTCTTGAGGGCTTGCTACGCTACTTTTGGTTATGGTTTAGCTGTGAATTGGCTTGTGGAAGCAATGTCCCGCATGGCGCTTTGACTGAAGAATCAGCGCCGCAATCCTCTGAAGCTTGGGCCGGTGGCGACGCGCTGCCAAGTCGAAGGATTGTGCAAAATTATTGCACAATTGTCGTGCGGGAGCGCAGCAGCGGTGAACCTTGACCCTGGGGCATCCACTTCAGGTTCTTCAGATCTGTTTTGGGCCTTTATGTTGTGTGCTTACATGTTTCTCGTTTTTTGTCTTTCATTTTCCACTCTGTAATGACGACGCTCTTTACTTTTAAGGTTTTGTGAAAGTGTTGTATTCGATGTTTTTTGTTTCATCCTTTCATTGCCTCGTCCAGTCTGAACACATTTGGGATTGATTCCTACATAATCAAGATAAATATGCGGTAACAACTTCTCAACAACTCAGTTGATTAGGGATAAGATCAGAATTAACATCGTAGCATTGAATAAATTTGCGGACTGTTTTGTTGATTCGTGCAAGGTGCTGGGGGGTATGAACCATGAGACCACTTGATACCCGGATTGGGATTTATTTTTGAAATTTCTCAAAAGTAATACGGAACTTTCAGAAGTTCGTGTTGGCGGATTGGAAACTAGTTCTATTTTTTGCACATAATTAGAAAAGTTCAATTTGTAGAAAGAATCAAAAATTGTAGAGTCCACCACCCTCAGAGTCTTCAGTACTCATCTACTAAATGATACTCAACCAATCCTTGCAACGTTTTTTGTAAAAAAGAAAAAAGATAACCACGAGCGTTTGCTTAATCATTTATGACTTCCGCCTCCATATCAATTCAGAAGAGCATTTCATTGTTTCTGATATTTGACGTCTTTGCAATTTGCTAAAAATGAGGGTGGAATTTTGCGAGCTCAAGACTAAAACATTGCCTCTGGTTTATGGGGAGTTTTCTTCTGTGGTGAATCTACGTACTGACCACGCACAATCAATTTATGAAGACCTACTTACCTCAATGTGTGCTTCCTGTTTGCAAAGCAGCGGTTACTTGCAACAAAAGCACGCAGACTCAAGATGCACTTGCTGGCGCAAAGGAGGAGGAGTTAGCGGCAGCAAAGGAGGTTGCTAAGACAGAAGCGCTTCTGAAGGAGGCGCGGATGAAGCTCGACTCCGCCTTAGAGAAGTTGCGTGAGGAGGACGACGACGCCACGGATGCACTTCATGCAGCTTATCTTGCAGCATCAAAGGAGGCAAAACAACTTCTGCGTGAGGGCGCTCCAGCTGCAGACTATGCAAACAAGGCCGCGGAGGTGAAGTCCTTGGCCACTGACCTTGATACTTTGCGAGCAGCAGACGCCACTTTTCGTGAGGAGGTGCAGAGGCTCGAGTCCACCTGCGCAACGCAAGGTGAAGCACACCACGCGGCAGTTGATTTGTTGACTCGTGCTCAAGCGAAGGTTGCTGATGCACGCCAGCAGTCACTCGGACTTTCTACACCGAGCCCATTACAGAATGCCATTGTCCTTTATGCAGCCACGCAGACAAGCGGGTAGTACATGTTACTGCGAAAATGGGAAATTCTGAGGACTTCAACGTTTTTAGCTACATACACGTTGTTCACAGACCATAACCTTAAACTCTTCGAATTTCAGACTTACATAATGCTTTCATTTTGGTGATATTGATGGACAAAGACTTTCTTGGGCCTTCAAGTTGCAGACTAACTCAATGTTTTCCTCTTGTAAATAGGGTATCGTTTCTTAATTTGAAGAGCTCTTGCGGAAGTTCTGAACCATACAGAATGTTGTATCAGGTGGTTTGCTATATTGTAAACATTGCTTGGAGGTTTGTTGGTGAGCTTGTTAAGTTTGTTAAGCTTGTTGGTTTCGTAGTAGATTTTGTGAACTTAGAATAACATTCAAAAATTGTAGCAAGATGTTTGTAACCGCAGCCCAAGCATGCGATGCATTTAATATAAGCATGTCATTGCACACATTGTTATAATCTTTGCGGAAATTTTTATTCAAGGTTGTCAGCACGTAGTTTTGCTACTTATCTATACTCTTGCGGCTGCAACAATGAACACTACATTTTTGTCGATAAATTAACAAGGCTGGATCAGTGCTCGGGGGGTGACTCTTAGGGAGGTTATGACATCACGTGCGGCTGAGGGGAATTAAATAGGGGGTATTTAGCTAGCCTAGACTAATTAAATGCACCCTATCATTACCTAATTTCCTAATTTTACATAATTTCAGGGTCCATATCATTAGTTATAATTGAAGGTGGGGACTAATTTTCGAGGCTTTTAATTTATTGTAATGAATTATAGTAAATAAAAAAGTCAAATCTGTGAATTAAAGACAGAAAACTACAAACAACTTTAAACCCCAAAAATAACCAATAACTAGAATACCAACAGTGCGGATCATACATAGAAGTCACATTTACAAAACTGCAATGTGGAAACAACGGTCTATCTATCGAATGCAAAAGCAGGAACGAGCTTTAAGACTTAAAACCTACCGACACTTCAAAGCAAGTACAGAACTACGCTACTGCTGCAACAAGGAAAGTGAGGGCCCGGAGGGACAACGATACCAAAACAGCATGCAACATCGACTCCAGTACAGGCTCCAATCGTTCACGAGTTTCTGCCTCCAACCTCTTCCGCTTGGCTGGAGTAGGGTTACCATCACCTGCAGGTATCACGTACACCTCCTCCGCTATGTCGTTCAATGCCTCGATTTTCTGCCGAATCCTGCAATTGTCCTCAACAGTCCAGAATACGAAAGGCCAGTCCAACACCTTCGCAGACTCAAGCCTCTACCGTAACGAGGCATACCTTCCCAACCTTTTGACCGTCCCCAACCTTCACCTTCCCGAAATAATCTGCTTCCGTATCCTCGTCATCCTTCGTCCAGAGATTGATGTGTCTCTCCCTCGCCGCAGCCATGAACCTCAAAAAAAATCATGAGGTACAACACTCCCGCAAACCTTTGACCTGAACCTTGGAAGATCAAGAATCCCCGCTGACTCGAAATTCAGTCTGAAGAGAACGAAAACCAGATCTAAACCAAGAAACCCCCAACCTGCTCGTGATTAAAAAGAAACCCAACAAATTTACTCAACATCAAACCCTATCAACAGACATTACAACCACTAAAAAATCATTCTTGCGCAGCAAAGCAGATCTGCGAATGCAAGGAGCGGGAAACCCTAGAATGAGAAAACGTATCGGCGGGAATTTTCCCCTTTTTACTATTCATCCATCAAAATTCGACCGTTTTATTCATTGTCTCATCCATCTGAGCAGATGTAAACAATACAATAACTCCCTCTAAAAAAATTGTTCTATTATTTCTTTATCCTATAGGGTATTTTAGAAAAAATTAAAAAAAATATGATACTATATTTACCACCCTATCTTACTTACAATCGAATATTCCTTGATTTTTACACCTTATATTACCTCCAAGTTTTTTCTAATTTTTGGACACCGTGAATTAATACCTCCCTATATTATGTCGCACGTTGTTGGCTAAAAATTTCTAAGTGACCCCCCCGGGGATCAGTGGTGAAGCACCGACGTGTAACCCAACTATATGTTCCCGCCAATCTATTCCGCTTAATCTATTCCATCTCTTAGGACAACAAGTTCTAAAATAATGTTCACCACATCAAGTGGAGAATAGTTGTTTAATCACGGTACCATCGCTACCGCACACAGCACTTGGTACTCGCAGAAATGGATGCCGAACCTGATTGGGTGTGGTTCTAGTACCTGGGAGCAACGACAATGTCCCAAGCAAAGGTGGCACCCACCGTGCCAGCAAGGTTTTTGTACATTGTAAGTCCTTTCCCCGCCACAAACTTGCTGCCCCCCTGATCTTCCACAGGGCCCCTTGGAGACTCGAAAACTTTTCTAATGTGTGCCTTTCTTGAGTGCTTGTTGGAATTAGTATGTTGTCGACCACGAGCTTATCGTAGGTGATCTTTGTGTATTTATGATTGAATTACATATATTTCAACCTACCTTAGATACCACATTGTGATTGTGGAGAGTCTACAGCACATGCAAGACCATAGAGACGAAAGAATGGATCGTCAAAAAAACAAGTACACCGTATTGGATCCAAAAAGCAATTAAATACTTTGACTATATAATACTTGGAAATGGGGATTAAAGGATACATAGTTTAGTAGAAATACATAAGGATACATAGTTTTGTAGAATGTCATTCTGAAATTTGAAGATCATTTATCAAATATACCTCCGAAGAAGATATTTTGTCCAAGAATATAAAAGACATAAAGATTCGTAGAGTAAACTAAGTAAGCATTATAATTTTTTAGTTTAAATAAGTTTTGCCCTTGATTTTTATATAGTAAATAAGTCAAGTCGTTACTTATTCTACAATTATTGATTTAAGTCTTTTATTCTTCTATGGTGAATATATTAAGTCCTTTATTATTCCATAGTAAATGTCTTGAGGTGTTTATTTATTTTTCACCATTCTTTTTTCATCTTGTTCTTATTTCTCTATTATTTTTGAACTTGCTCTTTAACGCATCAACATTCTTCGACGCGTCTTCTATTGTTCTAATATTCACAAAACCTCGATGGACGGTTTTCCTATTGAAGCTGGTGGAAATGGTTGAAGCAATTCCCGCACAGTGCAAGTAAGTATAACAAGATTCTTGTACACAATACAATTTTGCATGTTGAGAGTAATAACGTGGTTTATCACATGTAAATAAATGGTTATATTCAGTTTTAGCATGTAGACCAAAGCATTCAAAAAGTATTTTATTGCTTTTAAACTTATATAAATGACTTAAATCAGTAATTGTCTCTAATTTCTCTAAAGTAAAGAATTCAAGTCCTTACTTATTGTACAGTTTTTGATTTAAGTCCTTTATTCTTCCATAGTAAATATGTCAAGTTCTTTTTTCCTTTAGTAAATGTTAAGAGTCCTTTACTTTTGTATAGTAAAATTTTTTATTCCATTTATTTTCTTAAAGGACATGAGTAAAGACCATTGATTTGACATATTTAATAATCAAATTTCCTTATATTTGTATAATACATGTGTTGAGCCGTTTATTTTTCTATAGTAAATAGGTAAAGTATTTTATTTTGGTATAATAAACACTAACTAGATGAAGCTTTGCATTTGATTTGTGGCGTTGAGTTGTAATTGAATGATAGGGAAAATGAAGGATGTTATTTTCTTTAAGAAAATGAGTAAAGACCATTAATTTTGTATAGTTATTAGTTAAAGTTCTTTAAATTTTTAAAAAAAAATGTGTTGAGTTGTTTAATTTTCCATATTAAATAGGTGAAGTATTTTATTTTCTTTAATAAACTCTAATCAGATGAAGCTTGATTAGTAGCGGTGAGTTGTAGTTAATTGATAGAGAACGTCAAGGACGAACACCTGTATGGCAGAAAGAGAATCTCGCTCTAAAATGATTCGGAACAACAAACACTTGTTTAACATCAATAGAATTGACAAACACTTTTGTAAATACACAATGATGCACAACATTTGAATGTTGTATCTCAGCAACGCATATGTAATCATTTGTTCCGCCGTCTTACATGCCTTAATGTATGCGTTTAAATGCCTTTGTGGAAGTCCCTACTTCCAAAGAAAAGCTTCATATATATAATCTATCAACATTCTTCATATTTAAAAAGTGTAGTTTGCGAAATATGCTTCAAAATGTTTTCAGATTTTGGTTGCGTTTCTTTAAAATGGCTGCAATTTGAGGCTAATTCGATGTTGAGTCAAGTTAAAGTTAAAGTCCAGGGAATTCTCCACGAGTCCTTGGTTCGAATAGCAAGACTCTCCTGGATTGAACTACTCAAGGCTTTGACGAGGCTTTATTTCCGGGCTGAATGGAGCAATTTCATGAAGGAGAATAACCTACACGTGACGTCTAGTCTATGAATACATGCGAGAGGTGGGGCAATGGCTTTGCTTCAAACTGAGTGCTCCTTCGTTCTTTGTTGTTCGAAAAGTTTGAATAAACTGTGCCCTATTAGACGATTGGAACTACAACAAATTATTGAACTTCACTGTACTCTATACTTATGCAATTACGCTAAGAAAATGAGTAAAGACAATTAACTTTACGTAGTTAGTAGGTAAAGTCCTTTAGACGTTTATAATATATGTGTTGAGTATTTCATTTCTCTATATTAAATAAGTAAAGTCCTTAATTTCATATAATAATTAAGTGAAGTCCATTTACTTTGTAATATATGTGTATAGTATTTTATTTTTTCTAATAGCAAATGTCTTATAGTCACGAAGTATTAATAACTATGTGATTTTAAAAAAAAATAAGAAATTGCAATAAGATCATCATTAACGTAAAAATAACAATTAATAACCTCTTCTTAACGACATTTGCAAATATGAAAACTTGGGTTGCAAAAACACTGACTTCCACAGATCATACAAAAATCATGAAGAACACAGATACTTCAAGCCAATCGACTGCCCAATGCAATATTGCAGGCACGTTTATTTAAATGATCAATCTCTTATAGTTAATCATGTTCTTTAGTGGTGTTCGTCTTACCGTGACAACAACACACCGATAATCGTTAAACACTACATGAAAGACTTAAATAGTTATTAAAATCAATTAAAATTTTGTAATTTATTTAAAATATACATTCTAACAAATGTAAATTTAACTCACAAGTGTAATAAAAGACTCATGTGGAATAAAAGACTAAAATTTATTTATGTAAAAGACTTAAAGATCATTGTATGTTATCTTTTTTTGTAAAGCGAATGAACTTAAGGCCATTTGCATACTGAAAAAAAATTCCTAAAACTTGATGATTGAAGGCCAGATTAATTAAAACATTAAACATCTTAAAGATTTTAATTTTCTATAAACAATTCAAATTTAAAAGACATAGCCATTCAATTAAATGTTTGTTAAAGATTCTAAATTATTTTTACATTAAATCTTGAGACACTTCAAGTCATTGTCTTATAATCAATATTAAAGCAAGAACTAATATAATTGACATGTGATATTAAAGAATGTTTTATAAAATAATAAGGTTATATATTAATCATAAAATTTTATGTGAAAACAAAATTTGGTATAGTAAATTAAAAAAAAGGATTAACATTATTTTTAATAGTGTTTAATTCTTTATTGTCTTATAATATATAACTTTAGTTTTTTAATTTCCTATAGTTGATGTATAAGGTACTTAATTTATTGTGATTAAAATATTAAAGTTCTTAGATATTTTATAATCTTTTGATTTTGTTGTACACAAATATAAATTACAGTCTTAATTAGTTTGTGTTTTAATATTCGTTACCATTATAATTAGCTTGTGGTTATCAAATTTGTATATTCATTGTTAAAATTGGAAGCATTTCAAAAGATAATGAAAATATCCTCGAGTTTGGTTTAATGATACGATTTTTAAAATACAAATTGGAATCTTAAGACAAAGTTGTAAGTTTTCAATTATCACTCATGAATGTCATTATAATGGCCTCACTAAGTTTTTCCATCTTCATGCTGTAGAAGTCGAATTTAAATAGATTCAAAGGTTTTTTATTATGCATGTGCATAATCAGCTTGGCTTTTTGGAACATGTTCTCGAATAGTTAAAGAGTCATAAGGTCATAATGTCGAATGAAAGTTTTTTAATGTTACATTCTGAAAATAAAGTCTTTACAAGCTAGTCTTTAAAGTCTTTATAAGCTAGTATTTTTTAATGTTACACTTTTAAAATAAAGTCTTTGTAAGCTATGATGATATGCTTGGAAGCCGTTCCAATCCGTCAAGGCTTTTCCAACTCTCTTTATACTAGTGTTTATTATGTTGTTTTTTATTATTATAAATCTTAATAAGCTACTGCTTTTAATGTTTATATATTCAATGTTAAAATTTGAAGCATTTCAAAAGTTATTAAAAATATTCACGAGTTTGGTTTAATTAAACGATTTTTTGAATATTAGTTGAAAACTTAATTTTTAAATATCAACAAGAGATTCTTTTTTTTAAGAAGCTCGAAGGGCTGCATTTCAAGGACTACACAAGCACATTGAGAGGGACGGTTACTACCTCGCAATATCCATGGTCTTGGATCAGGAGGTGGTGTCTAAGGATGGATTAAAAGTGAGTGGTCCTCCTTGCATGTTACAATTGTAATGAAACAATCTAATCTGTTCAAAAGTTTGGATACTCCTCTAAACATCTGGTTATTTTGAACGCATTAATAATTTTTGATTAAATGCATTAATACAATTACTAAAGGTATCATTCACAAATAATATTAATTACTTCAAACACTTACAACATATAATTTACAACTGCACATGAGTAGGACACCATCAAGTAGTACAAAGTACTTGATTTGCCCATTCTGGTCACAAAGCTCTTGAAAGCTCGGTGTGCGAAGGAAGATGTTCCATCTTCTGCACACAGATTTATGAAGGAGGACCTCAAATTCATATGTGCAAAGGAGCCGGTTTTATTTACAAGTATGAGTTTACAATTCCTGCTTGAAATCGTCGAATTTAAATATATTTGGTTTTATTTACAAGTAGATTCTTTAAAAAGACTTCAAATTCATATGCAGTGCATATTCATTTGTCCTCAAATTTATCCATTTCTTTTTAATGGATGCTGGTGATGACATATTATAAGATATCACTTGGATATTGATATATTAGATTGCCCGATGGGTTCGAGCAATTATTTTTGCTTATCGTGATTCTTCGCAAAACAATGCTGAAGTACATCGAGAGAGTAGCGCAGGACTATTTTAGCGATGCTGCGCATGACTACATGTCATGACCTAACATGATGTTTTTAATGATTACACTTATTTAGTAAGCAAAAAGTTCCAAAAGAACAAGCATATATAAAGGTTGTGCTGCAGTGCATTTCCATTATATATTTGAATGGAACATTGCTTTTTGTAAACAAAGTTACAAATGCTATGCTTATCTATTTTTCACAAATCTTTTGATTTTAAAAAAGTTACTGAAGAATTAAACAAATTAAATGTTCAAAAAGTATATTTTTAACTCTTGATAACCACGATTTAATATTTTTGTGTTTTTGAATTTTGAATCTGTTTATAAATGGCCTCCCACCGAACATCATAGATGTTTTTTGACATAAACACAAAGAGATGATTCATGAAAGATCTCTATGGGTCTTATTGTAAACGGCTTGCGGACGAGATTCTATTGGATTCGAATTAGCTCAAAGTGTTTGTTTTCCAACTGCATGAGCTATGTATTTGGATTCTTAATTAATGCAATTGGAAAATGGAGGCTTTTGTAATTGAATGACATGCATTTAAGCAGGAGCAGCTTGAAATTTGTGATAATGAGCATATGAGCAGCTTGATTTTATAGATCTTTGACGACTCATCCAAATTAATAAATGGGTAATGAATATATCAATCACGAAGTCGTGAATTTGACAAAAATCCTCCAGCAATTTCCGCATGACAAGCAAAACACACATTGTAAGCATTTTAAATATTGTGAAGAATATTTGTACATAAAATCATATTTTGCGCAAATACAATTTTTTGCATAGAATTAACTAGTAGCCAACAAATAGCTTGTAATTTAAATAAAGTTTTAAGACCACAATTTTTAAAAAAAAAAAAAAAAAAATGTACTTAAAAAAAATCAGTTTTAATTTGTTTTGTAGTAATTCTAGGATTGTGCAATTGTTGTTTAGAAGTCTATTATATTTTAGAAAAGCTCAATAACAAAACACTTTAATATATATATATATATATATATATATATTTTTAATAGCAAATGTGTAATGGCACGGTTTAGGCCATTAGACTATGACTTAAGGTTTCACAAGATTTTGTATAAAGAGAATCTATTGTCATTGAGGATAACTAAAATGATCAATTTTATCCTTTATATTTCAAGTGAAATTAAAAAATTAGTCTATTTGAAAAGTTCAATGTTTTTATTAGTTTGGCATTGAATTTGCATGATTTTTTTTATTTTTAAAGCTTAGGAAGAATACACGCTTACGAAAATTGTGGACATGTGTAATATAAAATTTGACTTCTACAGTATGAAGATGGCGAACATGTGTGAGGGTATAAGAATGTCATTCATGACTAATAACAAAAGACATAAAAAGGAATTGAGTCAAATAAGCACGACACATACCCAAAGTGATTAACAGGGAGCAAGGATGTGGTGCATGTAGTCCGCGGAGTGGTGTAGCAATGTAGTGGTTAGGAGAACCATCCATGCCATCAATGAAACTAGAGCTTCGACGTGATGCTAAAGTGAAGATTAATGAAGTAATTCTAAAGAACTGGCGATGTTGTGAAAAGTATGATGGAGGTGGTGCTGGAGGTCGTGTAATTGGTCAGTCCACTGGCAGTTTGGCATAAGATGGTCACTCTCAATCGAGTTAGCATAGGGTGCACGTGAAGGTTATAACGGCAATCTTTCACTTGACAAAATGGCAACTATGGCTCACCACAATATAAAAGATCTTAATTAACTGCCTGACACATGTTACAATAGCGAATTATGGCATCACCGGAATACAACCATCTTTATAACTCTGCCCATGTTTGTTATAAAGTTTGTGTGTAATATTTAAATAACGCAAACTATTTCACATTTGAAAAGATGATAGAATATCCATAAGGTAGCGAGGTTGAATCGTTGTGATTTTCTATTTTTAAACAAAAATAAATATAACAATACTAAGGAACTCAACAATGTTAGTTTTGACCCTACTTTCCGCATAAAAAGTGCACAATAGAGAGCAATGAAAGCTTTAAATAAGACAACATTAATAAGTAAATATGGTCATTTTGAAGTGAGTATAAATTCTTTGCTAAAGACATATATGTATTTTTTTCATAAATTCTAGTTGATGTTTTTTAAGGGTCGTCCTAATTCCATGAATTTAGTTGCTGTTCATTTACTTTGCAATGTGTTAAAAATTTACATTTATTCAAAATTGCACAAAACTAATACGTGGCATGAGACTAATATTTGGCATTACAAATATTAGTCAAAGCTCTAAGTATGAAACAATTTGATAAAATTAAAACAACAATTTGATAAAATTCAAACAATAAATTAGGTACGTGGATATGCGACTACATGCCTATGCTAGAACAATCAGATTTGTGTATGGATCAATAACAAGGCAAATTATAAAAATATGGATGCAAAAATATGTCATATTTTTAATATTGCCTTTTTTGAGATTATTGAAAACCGTCAATTTTTACTTAAAAACCAATATTATGCAGCAAAGATACTAGTTTCTTGAATGTTTTTAATGAGTGTACGAACTAGATTTTTAAAACTTATCAAAAAATTAAAAGGAAAAACAGTGGAAAAATTTAAATGATATAAAATAAAAGTTCAAATTTAAATGAAACAATTAACCTAAAAATAAATAATTAAAAAGATTAAAATCCAAAAAAATATTAAAAGGAAATTCCTTAAATAATAATATTAATACGGTAATTATATTTACTTGGATCATGTGAAATGTGACATGTTCAGAATTCTTTCAGAACTACCGTAACGTTTGAGGGGCCAATATTTGCCTTCAGGCATAATAGTATAATATGCTTGTAAATATTGGGAGCTTTGAGTGAATTTCTAATTTGTTCGTCATCTTAGGTAAAGATAAAAGTATTATAAATTTGATTTCTCCAATTTAATAAATTTTGGCCAATTCTTGAGAATAAATGAGAAGATACCGTAGTTTGCGAAGTTCTAGACAGATTTTAAATGGTGTTTTGGGCAGATATCTCCCAAACTACTAAGAATTTTGAAGCGTCGGATGATTTTTTGGAAAGTTCTAAAAAAACTCTACAATCTGCTAAAATCAGAAAGTTCATATGATCTTAATGTAGTCAGTGCGGGCCTAAGTGGACCAAAATCGACCCTGATTGGGTTGATTTGGACCTTACGGGTTATTAACGTGTTGGGTTGTAGGCACGTAAGTCTCCCTAAACCCTAGATTTTTTGGACTCTTCAATTTGCAGTCGTCCTACGACATACATCCCGAATGTCGCAAACCCTTCATAAGAATGGGGAATTAGTTGGTTTTAGCTCACAAGCTATTTCAGTGAGGATCAGTTGCGTCTAGTTCAGCTGCTATTTGAGTGAGGTATCAATTGCTTCTTGTTCAGCTCCTACTTCACAGCTTCAAGTTCTCCTTGCTTCTAGCTTAGTTACCGTGATGAGGAGGACAGGTGGCGGTGCAAGGAGGAGGAGTAGCTCCGCGGCCCCTTTGCCAGTTAAATCCCAGATGGACTCGACGAGCTTTCTCCATGTTTTATGGCAGTGGAGCGTGCCCGTGGTCCCACCTCATCTATTCCCCCGTTCCATTACCTCGCACGCCTAATGGAGCTAGGTGCGGAGATGCGGTGGACTGTTGCGTGTTCCATTGAGCTGGTGGAGATTATGCAGGCTTCCGGCATCGACTTTCCTCTCTCCAATGGGGAGGACATCTGTGGGGCTGATTCAAATCTGGAGGAGAGCCAGGGTTCTTGGAGTCTCAGGAAGAGCCAAGGTTCTTGGAGCCCACCAAGGCAATCACGAGGTGAAATATTAACTCGCATTAACCATAAGTCGCACTCTTATTTCGATGTATTCATACTCGTAGATAACGTAGCAGTAAGTCCTTTTTATTGAGTGTGTTGTTGGTAGTTTTGTGCCTGTGCTTTTTCTTGCTGCTTGTATTTCACAAGTGTTCAACGTGTATCGGCCTGAAGCAATTTCAATCGACCTGCTCGTGAACTGCTACTGATAGTGACTACTTCAGATTTTTTTGGGTTTGTTCCTGGCCTCATCGGCTTGCATACTTGCGGCACGAGGCTGTAAAAATAACTGACATAGTAACAGAATTTGTATTTGATGACTTGCCATTGCGATATTAATCTTTGTGTTCTATGAATGCAGGGGGACAGCGAACTCAGCGCTGATGCAAATTCGTAGTCGTTGTCCCCCAGTTGGCGCCGGCGCCATGACCCTTGCACAATTTCCACTCTTCCATTATTCTTGAACTTTTGCTTGCAGCCGAGGCTTGTCAGTGCTTCGTTCGGATTGATTGGTCTAGTGAATCTGCATTTGTAGATTTTATTTCAGTGACGGATTTGCAACATTTGCATTGCTTTGTTATTTATTACCCACTGTTTTTATTTGTCTTCTATGTGCAAGTCGACTGTTATGAATGGTAATGCTTTCAATCTAGATATATAATGCTCCTCTCTTCTTTTCGAATAAATATTCTGTCATAGAAGTATTTATATCTATTCTCCCTATATAGTAGCAAATGCTAGTTGACCGTATAATGAACGAAATGCTTAGGGCCTACGGAACTCCGGCCATAACAAGCAGTTCTCATTTGGGAACCTTTAAAAAGCTTGAGGCGGGTTGAGGGAGGGGTTGGCGCCGGCGCCATCTGTCTATCCATGTGAACGCGGTGACTGCTGTCACTGCTCTCCATGTCCCCGCAGTGACTGCGGTGCTCTCCGATTGGTTTCATTTGATGGTTCATTCGATGAGTTATTTCTAATCCTTATTTGCTTATGGTTATTTAGCAGTTTAGGTACCTCGCTCTTGTGGTGACCGTATAACTGCATGCTTGCGGCTCTCTTTATAATTTCTAGCTTTTCAATGTGCCGCGGATTATCATTTTCCTGAATACACTGCAGTCTAGAATTCCCGTCTCAGCTTGTTCGAAGTGCTCCTCACTTGTGCGAGATCATTATCTCATTTACTTATGGGAGCCGCAACAGCATTTCACAAGTCAATGGGCGCCTAATCTGTAAATTGTGTTGACTCATCATACAGCGTTTACAAATGACGAGTTTTACTAGTATAGATTTAGTTTAGAGGCAAAACTGGAGATCGCATTCTGTCCAGATAGCGCCGGCGTCAACAGCAAGTCCCTTACTCAATTACTAGTATTTTCAGCCTTTCTTGTCCTTCTGTTCAATTGAATACTTAACAGTATTATCAGCCCTTGGCCGTAGAGGACTATTGCTCACAAGGATTGGTCTTGTCCCTCATTTCTACTTTCTGAATATTTTCGGAACGTCTTGCCAAGAATTCATTTCAATTTTTTTGAGTTTTTTATTTTTCTTAAATTTCCGTCACCTTAAAATTTGGTGCTCCAATCCTCTTGGCGCCGGCGCCAAATGAGTCTTAATTTTTATGGAGAAGTTGAAGAACGCCTGTACTTGAAGCAGCCGTGTTGAGGGCGTTGCTTTGACACTGGAAGAAATGTATCAGTCGTTCCTAGCTTGGGATAGCTTCAATATGCAGAGATGTGAATGCATAAGTACGTGATGCTTGGCTTGGGCTAGCTTCAGTATGCAGAGATGTGAAAGCATAAGTATGTGATGCTTGGTTATAACCACATATATATTGATTATAGTATCATCTGAAGAGGATTACGGATACATTATTCTGTTGTTAATTAAAGGCAAGAGAATGTAAACTTATTGGACTTGGCTTAATCCAAGGAAATTGAGTAAACACTTTGACCACTGGCATTTGCAAAATTTGAGTAAACACTTTGACCACATGTATTATCGACCAATGATGACTCTGACGAATTCAGTTCTATGGCTGAACTCATGCATGAGGTCAAGCCGCACTTCTTTTGGTGAAATTGCGCTCCATTCTTCTTGTTCTTGTCCTCCTTTACTTTTATGTTAATTTCTCACAATCGTCTTCTTTGTAGTTCTTCATCGTCCTTTTGTATTTTTTTTTAAATATCTCATTCTCACCCTTCTTTCTTCGTTTAGATTTTGTGACTTTCTTTAAATTTTAAAATTTGCAACTTTAATCTTCTTGGCGCCGGCGCTAGATGAGTCATACTCTTTAGAGAAATATCATATTGAACGTGTTGTTGTCACTCTTTCTTTTTTTCTTAATTTCTTCCAATTCTGTACTTTCTAGTTCTTTATGTTCCTCTGTATTTCCAGCCAGTTACTCAATTATTTTTGATGTAGTGATTAGAGATTCTTTAATGCTGAAGCACGCATTCAGTATATGCTTCCTGTACTTCTAATTGGTTTCGAGGTCAATTTTGCGAGGAGTTATCTCGGGGTTTGATTGGTTTTATTTGGAGAGAAGACCGCGGTCAGAAAACAGAGCTCGCAACTACTCATCATACTCAGTCGCAGTATTTTGTACATATGATATACGTTGGCATACGTTCTCTATACGTATGGAGGACGTATTAGAAGTTTATACTTTTTCGCTCTGTATTCTGGTTCTCGTTATCCAAAATTCATCGTATGGATGATGTATTTGGATATAGATACGTACGATCTTTGTATTGTATTTCACTTTGATTTTCGTCAACTCGCAGTGGATGAATGAGCGGCATCTGAGAGTTTTTTCTCATTAATGATGACTTTCTCGTCACTGACAGATTTTGAGAAGGAGGCCTATCTTTGTACAGATTCTACCTATATATCTACCTGTACACTCAACGATGCACTTTCATTAGCTGACCTCTCGGTCGACGACCCCGTCAGCCACTTTGCCGCGTCCGTCAGCCTGACTTTGTGGCCCTGACTCCTCCGCCACGCCCGCGTCGAGAGACTCTGACAACCAAGCCGACAGGGTCACCAAGCTGCCGCTATCCTTTACGCTCACGACCCCCGTCTAATGGTCCATCGGGGCTTTTTCCAGATTCTACTCCACCCTCTGTTTCAGGCCTTCAGCGTACCTTGAGTCGTACCCCAATTTTTTTGGATTTCTAGTTCATTTGCAAAGCCAGTGGCAACGGAAGCAGATGCTATCGGGTCTACGGCCCAATCTATGAAAATCCCAGCCGCGGTGGACACCATCTATCGTCACGACGCTGACACTGCCGCCCACTTGACACTCCTGTCCCCCTCCGGCCATCCGCTTGACCAAGCCTCCTCGCGGTGCTGGGCACTGGTGGTGTGGCGTTCTCGTCCGTTTTCGGCACCATCCCAGGCTGACGCTTTTGATCCAGCTGACCAAGTTCCCCCTCACTTAGCCGCCCCGGGTCCATCATCGGCCCTCTTGTACCAACCCAACCCACCATCTGGTGCTCGTACAAATCAGCTCCCACCCCCTTCACGCAGGTCTTCATCAACTCCACCTCCTGCCAGACATCGTGAGCGGATATCTCTCGCCCACCTCTAGTGGTCCACCTGATGACCCCTCTGTCGGTCTTCCATCCGACACAGGCAACGCATCCAACGGGACATTGAGACTGCCCTCATAGCCTACCGAGCCAACTACGATCGACATCAGCGTTGGCTCTCCAGAATTGACAAACAGGACCCTAATTTTTCCCCTTGGTTGGAGAATGAGGAGATGCTGCAGGCTGACGATGAAGGTGAGGCTCCGCCAAAGCAGCCGACTACTGACCCCCGTGGCCAGCAATCCCCGCACATATTAGCTTCTGCTGCCTAGAGACCTCCTCTGTCATCGCTCTATGCTCGCCAGCGAGTTACCACCCCCGCCACACAGCCGACTCCAGCCCACCAACCAACATAGCCGACATCGAAGTACAACTCCAGGTTTACATCGATGGCCTGCCGGCCATAGCCTGCACTCTTTTGATTTAGACCTTCATTTAGACCTACGACCCTTCCTTCCTTCTCATGTTGTTATCTCCGTCCCACAGAGTCCCATTGAGGCTTCTTCACCAGGGTTGACCAGCAGCCCTACTGTATTAGCTCTTGTTCTAGCTCTCATCTCAGCTCCCATTATAAATTTGGTCATGGAAGAAGTTGTTCCAAATCTGGTTCTTGACCCACCAACGACCCTTCTAGTGGCACTAGAAAGCTTTTTTGGTAGAATAGATGATGTTGTGGAAAGTTTAGGCTTTTCTCTTCACTTGGAGATATTAATTGTACATTTTGACACTGCATATACGCTTTTATACCATATATTTTTGATAATGTGAATATTTTACACATTTATTGCAACTTGAGTTTGAGCAAACTGAATGCGTATTTTATTCCACCTTTTTGCAAGCGGAGGATTTTGGGGCATTGCACATTGAGCTTGGCTCGAGCTAAATGTGCAAGGCAACACCATGTCAAGGACTAATCTTGCACATTCAGCTCAAGTTGAGCTAAATATGCACAAATGGCCTGCCCTTGCGCGGTTCCCGTCGTACTTAAGCACTTCCTTTCTAAAAGCATATTGCCTTCCCTTTTGCTCTTGCAGATGCTTTAAGTCTTGACCACATTGCTGTGAGTGGTGCATCTAGGTCTCGAGCGTCTGCCTCAAAAACATGGCAGATAAGATCATTCTCAAGGTATTTTTGCTTTCTCTTATGCAAATCAAAATGAAACTGTAGTTTGAAGATTATGTTGTTCACTCCAATGTGTCTATCCTATGCCTATATAAATAACGTGGGGTCGCATCATATTGCCTCCCCATTCAGTAACGCATCATCCTTCTTAGTGCCCACTTATTTATGAGGTGGTCGTTCTGTTGGAGGTTGCAAGTTGTGTGGTGGCAGATGATCCACGCTCTTGTCCTACTATGCCTACACGGTTGCTAAATGTTATCTTTGACTTAAACAATATATTGTGCTTATGTGAGGAGTTTCGTCAAAGAGATCCAAAGTTGGTGTTCAATGATAGTTCAGTGCTGCACTCGCTTACTAAGCCGACAAAGGTTCTCTCCAAGGTTAGTGTACGTATGTCTGGTTAGCTTGGAGTTCTTGCAAGCTCTTTCCAAGTTTGCCACAATCTCTATATGGAGTTCTATTGGAGGGAATAACGTCTGGAATTTCACTCGATACCCCTTTAGAGACGTCAATGAGCCTAGGGTTATGTTGAGACAAGAACTGTCCGAAGATCAATAAGTTAGTTAAGGCTAGGAAACATAAATATTGGAAGGTTAGGGGAACAAATAATGAAGTCTTCTTGAAAAACCCACACGAGGCTTTCTTCATTGAGGGTGACACATCCTTCATAAGAGAGAATACCATCATCATGGACGACAGACTCAGCAAGCACGTCCTTAACAATCCAGACAATGTGCTTCTCATAGATTCATGGACAAAAATGGGCAATTACAAGAACTACAGGTTCTTGTTGCAAGTTTTTCTGTCGTGGCTTTCTCACTTGCACGATAGTATAGCTCTAGGCCTTTCAAATTTCTGTAAGAGCAACTTGCTAGGTTGTCCCCCTTTAATGTTAGACTGTACAGCTCAGAGTATATTGATCTCATAGAGGCAATTGAAATTTCTAACTCTCTTGCGCTATCATAAGTTGGGCACACTATGTGAACTTTGAATTGAGGATCCTCTCCGTACTATTTTGTACGTTTGTATTAGAAAAATTGTTGTACCTAAATCTTGTACGCATCTTCTTCTTCCCTTTCGATGTTGAATATTTTCATTTTGGAGATTTTGAATGTTTTTTTTTTATTCTTTATTCAACATTTTTCTAAGACATGCGCTCTCTCCTTGATTCTGATTTGCTTTTGTTAAAAATACTAGAGGTGCTTAACGCTCTACAAGAAGCGAGCACATCTTTCAAGTATTCCGAGGTCCAACCTACATGGATGAGGATTGGGCTTGAATTTCAAGAGAAGAAGATGAAGTCAATAGCCCTCCACCTAAACTTTGCTTTTGCAAGGCACTACCATTAGGTGCAAAACGGGGTCAAGAAAAGGCCGTGTAAGCGGCACGTGAGAGAAAAAAATGGCCGCTGTCTGCGTACTTTTTGACATGGCACGTTCATTGCCACCGTGGTGCCAGCAACTGCCACGGGGACTTGAACCAATAACCTCCCCGCGAGGCGTGTGGAGGGCACAGCTACAGTGGCAGGTTGACAGCATCTACCCACTTGGGACCAAACCCCGAGCCAACTCATTGATGTCACTGAGGATATTCCGAGGACCTTTGTTCACACTGCGCCACCGAGGTCTGTGCGGGCAGTGATTCTGGCATTCGCTGCCAACAGCAGAGGGGCTTTGGGCAGGGGGTTCACCTAATTTGGGCAGGCTTACACGGCCTTTTCTTGACCCCATTTTGCACCTAATGATACTCCCCTCTTCAACCTCGTAGCCTCTTAGAGACTCTTCCTTTCAGCAATGGATGTCTAGAATTGTTGGCAATACCTAAGTCAAGCCGTAATGGAGTCCCTCCACATGCACATTGTTTTGTCGTACCTTATCTATCCATTAACTTATTTGTTTGCTTTAGCCTCCTCCCTCCTTCCCTCATTGTCTTCTATCCGCTGCAGTAGATATTGAGTTCTGCCTTCTACACGTTTGATGTTGCTCATTCAAGTTGTCCCCACCTAAATGTGCACTTCTCCTATCCTTATTTTATTTCCGTGCGTGTTGTCTCACGTGTTCCAATTTGAATCTGCCTCATCTCTCACTACCGTGAGCACAGAGGTTGTAAATGTGAATTCTGTTTAGTCTCTTGATTTAGTGAACGTCCAGCCTAAGAAGCATATTTTACCATGTAGAGAATGCGTAACATTGATGTTGCTTTATACGTCTTCCTTTGGAAGATGAACCTCTACAATTCTTAATTTGATCCATTTGCATTTTGCTTCGTTGTTTGCATATTCAGCTCCCCTTGACCTCATTGTACATGCACCAATTGCAGAAAGAGAGTTGTATGCCCATCTCCTTCTACTCTCTTAATTGGTGTTGGCCAAATGGTAGCGTCCACATTACGGCTTGTCTCTTTGAAGGGTGAAGTAAATCTCAAACGCAAGGTGGGATTCAACGTCGGCACTCTAGTATATGGAAAATGATATTCTTATTCAAAAGATGCAATGCCAGCAGTTGCGTAATAATCTCCATATGTATCAAATGCCTTACACTGGCTACAGTCAAAGAGACCAACTCTTACAAGGGAGGAGTAAGCTCTTTGAAGATAGTGTCAGGGAGGCCGAGCCAAAGAAATTATTTATTTAGTCCTAGGCATATATTGTTGTATATGCACATTCAAGTTGAGTAGACCTAAACGTGCAGGCCTTAGATGTAGTAGTATGTATCCTTTCACATGCTACAAATACTCTTGCATAGTGTAGTTCAATATGTGTAAAGATTTTTGTGGTATAATAACCAAGATTAATTGAATCATCATCTTCTCATTATCTATGAAGGTAGTGCAACTTTGGTGGAGCAAAAGTAATTTATATAATTAGGTCACATATTTGCACATTAAGGCTTAGTCAAAGTGAATGTGCATGTAATGTCATTAAAAGTATGCGTCAATTAAGATGCACCGTCTTTGCTGACACATTTAGGATGAGCAGACTTGAACGTGTATGGAATGGGTTTGAAATTGTGCATCAATTAAGATGCTTTCACTAAACTTTCCGTCTATATAAGCTTTGATTGTATAGAGTTATGTTGTGTCTAATTTCTGATTTTACCAATATAGTCAATAATTTTTTTATTCTTCACATCAACTTCACTTTTGATTTGTAAGTTTGGTCCAATATGACAAGTTTGTTGAGTAAATATTCAATCTCCAACCACTTTGTCATTTATGAATGGATTATATTTGTATGATTCTTGCTATGATTCTTATAGTATTTGGGTAGTTGTCGTTATTATATGGTTTTGAGTATTGTACTCAAGTATTTTAATAGCTACACTTGTTTGATTGCCTTTTTCTTTTGAAAAAGGTGTGTAATCAAAAGTTGCAAATATGAACCTCACCATCGAACTTATAATTCTTCACAAATCTTTTCCAATTTTGGTTTCAGATGATTTACTAACCACGTAGTAATTACCTGGGCACTAAAGAATTAAGAGGTTCAACTTACTTATGCAAAGTTTTGTTGACAGTCTTAACATAATATAAATGTGAAAAGAACTAAACTTTTACTAAAGTACTTCTTAAATTGAGGATACAGGTATTTATAGCAACAATGGAAATGTGTCATTTCTAACCCCAATCCTGTTAAGGCTTCCTTCCTTTCTTGGATCTCTCTTTCAAACGCACGAGTAGTCAATCTTCTTTTAACCTATGAATAGAGTAACCCTAAGTAACTCCTTGTCTGCGCTCTAGACTTTCGCTTTAGAGCATTCCCAGTAGTCTTGGAAGTCTGTAAGCGTGTAATCATGAGAATGTCGTTCTCCCAAACCTGAGTGTCTTTCCAAAGCAAAACATTCCAAAACCGTTTACAAGCCCCTTAAAAAATCTTCCAAAACCAGGTTTCAACCTGTAATTTACAACTTTCAACCTGTAATTTATGGGTTTCAACCTGTAATTTACGGGTTTCAACCTGTAAATGATGCTTGAATATAGGCTTTTCTCCTACTGGTCTGAACCGCAATTCACGTCTTTCCACTTCTTTCCGCTTCCAGGTTTACAGTACAAGACTACTGGGGATGCTCTTAAAGTGGCTCTCCGAGTTCCAAAGGCAGGAAAGGGTGACATCCGAGTTCCCGAAGTGGGGAGCAGGAGAGGATGGAGTTCCCAATCCGGAAGATCGACGGAGGGAGGACAATAGGCTATCCTATCCACAGCGGCTTTCTAAATCCAAAGCCCCGAGGTTTTGCGGTTGCCGATTCATTTGTGCACTTGAATGTAGACAGAATTTGTACTTCGCCGGGACTCACCACCAGGGCGATTCCATCCTCGGAGCTCCGTCGTGATCCCGGCTTTCCAATGGCGGCAGCGGCATCGATGACTGCGGTGGCTACGAGTTTGACCACCCTGTCGATGCAGAAGTCGTCGAATTTCTCCAAGGCGACGTCTGTTGCGTTGCCGGCGTTCCATGGATTGAAGGCCGGTGCTGTGCCTGGCGCTGACCTCCACGACCGCGTCGCGTCGCAGTGCGCGGTTATGACTTCGTCGGCTGGTTGCAGTGTTGTGAGCATGGTCGCGACTTCTAAGCAGTTCGTGACTACCAAGTCAGAAGAGACTTTTACTGCTGCCAAGGTGAGTGGGTGATTGCTTCAGTCCGTTTGTTTATCTTGGTGGTGACATTTTGTGCTGAGGGGAGGATTTGTGCCACATTTTCCTCCGAGCAATCGCATAATTTTACAGGGTAATTGATTTGTGTTGAGAGTTTTGGTGTCGTAGATGACCTCGACTTTGGGGCTTAGGTCGAAGAGTAATGGCGCATTACTGCGGGGAAGAATATTCAAATGAGTTGATTTGTACAGAAGATAAGAATTGTGACGGAATTCCCGTGGGACTTTTGTGTTAAGTGGGCTAGTAGGCAGAAACCCTTCCTCGCCTTTTTGTGTCAATGAGAGCCTATTAGTTACCCCTGAACTTTTACACGAACGTCCTCTTGATGCCGTACATTGAATTCAGATTGGGTTGAGTACTGCTGCGTTTGTTTTTCGCTTTCTGGAATGAAGGGTTTGTAGGCGGGGATTAAAATTTTTGGTGGTTTGGAGTTCTGTTGTCAAATTGTCTTATGTGGTTTTATCTTGGATGGGCAGGAGTTGATGCCAGGAGGTGTGAACTCTCCTGTGAGAGCATTCAAGTCTGTTGGGGGCCAACCAATTGTTTTTGATCGTGTGAAGGGCTCTAAGGCCTGGGATGTTGACGGTAACCAGTACGTTGACTATGTCGGGTCGTGGGGTCCTGCCATTATCGGTGCTTGCGATGATCAGGTATGATTGATCCTTATTACGATCCCCTTCGTAAGGGAATGTTGCAGATGATTAGCGGCCGTCTCGCTTGTATTGTTAAACTTGACATTGGAAGCTGACTTGAAAATACTCGCCAGGTGAATAAAGAACTCATCAAGCAACTACAGAAGGGAACCAGCTTCGGAGCACCATGTACTCTGGAGAATGTGTTGGCTCAAATGGTCATTGATGCAGTCCCGAGCGTTGAGATGGTGCGGTTTGTGAACTCCGGAACTGAGGCTTGTATGGGCATGCTCCGCTTAGCCCGTGCCTACACCGGTCGTGAGAAGATTCTGAAGTTCGAGGGATGCTACCATGGACATGCTGATTCCTTCTTGGTGAAGGCGGGCAGCGGTGTCGCAACTTTGGGGCTCCCAGATTCTCCTGGAGTTCCCTCTTCATCTACGGCATCCACATTGACAGCGCCATACAATGACCTTGAGGCCGTCAAGGAAATCTTCACCGCTCACAAAAATGACATTGCGGCCGTCGTGTTGGAGCCTGTTGTTGGGAACGCTGGCTTCATCGTTCCTCAAAAGGAGTTTTTGGAAGGACTCAGGGAGATTACCAAGCAAGATGGAGCGATACTTGTTTTCGACGAGGTCATGACTGGGTTCCGTATCTCTTACGGAGGTGCTCAACAGTACTTCGGCGTTACACCCGATCTCACCACTCTAGGGAAGATTATTGGAGGAGGACTCCCTGTCGGTGCCTACGGAGGAAGGAGGGAGATCATGGAGATGGTTGCACCAGCTGGACCAATGTATCAGGCCGGTACCTTGAGTGGCAACCCACTTGCAATGACCGCCGGAATTCACACCCTGAAAAGGCTGCAGCAGCCTGGTACTTATGAACACTTGGACAGGGTGACTGGCAAGCTCATTCAGGGCATTCTCCAGGCTGCAGAAGACGCGGGCCACCAGGCTTGTGGTAGTCACATCAGTGGAATGTTTGGTTTCTTCTTTTGCGCCGGCCCTGTTAACAATTTTGACGATGCGAAGAAGAGTGACACAGCTAAGTTTGCCAAATTCCACAGGTAACATCCCCTCGTCTTCATTTAAACTTGTATTGTAATCTGAAATGCTAATGTTAGTGTCTCTAGCTCAGTGTATTGAAGCGACGTTGGGTTTACACTCATGAAAGTTTTGATTGCTGTGCTGAACAGGGGCATGCTGGAAAGAGGTGTGTACCTTGCTCCTTCACAATTTGAAGCTGGATTTACCGGCTTGGCGCACACAGATGCGGACATTGAATTCACCGTTGCTGCTGCGAAGGATGTCCTCCAGTCTATGTAAGAGATGGTTCATTATCTGCGGCAGCTTTGCACTTTTTTATTCAAGAGCCGCTATTTTTCCCGGAAGTGTTTAGTTAGAAGGTATACTCGCGCTTCAGCTGTTTAGATTTGAAGCTCAGCATTACCTATTAATGGTGGACGAGCGAAGGATGAACTTCAGTCCTTGTGCAGACGTCTCCTACCATGACCGTCATTGAGATTGCTTTGTAATCTTGTATTCTGGTCTTTGGTCGTCCGGTAGAGAGAGCCTCATACGGTTCTGAAAGCGGAGTATGGAGTAAACGATTCACACCGTAAACCAAGAATTCAGAATAATTTTGCGCACTCTTCAATGCGTATCAAGGAAAAGGGACCTGCCCTCCGTCTTTTGTGCTGCCAGCGTGATGTACTGTGTTGAAAGAGTATAGTATATCATTATATTGCACGACAAATCGAAGCGGCAGACACTCTTCATAGACTACGGAGAGATCCATGAAATTGCGTTCAGCACTTCGTTGTTCGTGAACGGTGATATTATAAGAGTAACGAACACCTCATCTTCCTATCTGTCACAGATCCGAGCGGTGAATAGCCAGGTGGAATTCTGTCACATAATTACAAATGCCATTTGACTATTCCCTGCCAGTAGCTGGTACATTTCAACAATGTGTTCTTCGCGACTCGAATAGTAACGCCCGCCGAGACGTACATCACCAAACTCCCGTACCACTACTTGGACCATTTCCACCGAAGAATGTATCAACCCCAAAAGCCTCTTCGTGCTATATTGAAGCGAAAGCCTGCTAGTAATAACACTGATAGAAATATTTCTTTTCTAAGTATATAATTAATAGCGAACATGCACCCATAGAACCTTGTACCTCTCTTATCCAAATAAATGTATACCAGTTTGAGGACAATTCTCCGTACAGCTTGCAAGAGTATAACATTTGTACGCACTGTAAAAAATTCATTTGACACTGTTATGAGAGTATACCGAAGTTTTATCCCCTAAAGCATTTGGCCATAAAATCCCAAATTCTGCCACAAATCTGCCCTGTTTTAGTTCAAGGTAGAATTATGCAAACTTGAACGTATTTAGGAGAATCTAACTGTAGGATCTAGAACCGAACTTGTACATGTATGTGTACACAAAATTTTAGAATGTAATTCTTCACCATTTGAAAGATCGTAAGGTTTGAACTTGAGTGAAAAGTTTTTTTTGGTCCTGCCCGGCAAGGACAACCACACTTCGGAGAGTAAAATAGTCCATTTTTGAAAATTGCATGGGTGGAGGCTCTTCAGTTTTGGATTCTAAAGTCAGTAACTTGGGAGTATGCTCAAAAAAATTGAAGACAATACAAGACACATGAGCATCGGAAAACCACATTTCCAGTGACAAGAGTCTAATGAAATGCATATACACTGGCTCTTTTTGCACACTACAAATGCCTAAGAAGATCATCAATTTTTGGGAATCCGAACGGTGTATACATGTATTTGTATGGAAAAGAAATTGTAGACGAAAGAAATCCAAAAAATAAATAAATCCAAAATAGATATGAATTTTACAGCATATAATATGGTTTAGGAGGAGAAAATGGTGAAAGAAAAATGGGTGATGAAGGTGACCCAATCACTGTTGATCTGTCTTGACAGTTTTATAAAACTTGAAACTTTGACTGAGTATATCTCAAGATCCGTATGGTCAAAGTTTACAAAAGTTGGTACGTAGAGTAATTGGATGGTTCTGAACAAGATCCTACGGTTGGATTTTTCAAAATCAAGTTCACAAAAATATTGTGAAACGATTTCAGAAAGGATCATTTGGAAGTCATTGTAGACTGTCACAGATTTGGTACACCACTTCCATCAACCACAAACCTGCCCGAGCTGCCTTGAATTGAATATTGATCTTTAAACACAAATTATTTCTTAACTACGGGCCCGATGGAAGTAAAATTTGGTCTTGCTAAAAAGATATGACAATTTCCCATGATGTGCCAAAGTTACAGCCACTTCCGATATAATTTGACTCATATGGAGCCAAACCGGACCCTAAATCATAAAAAAATTGTTGAGTTGATGCTTTAGCGGTTAATGCCCGGAAATAATACTTTGCAAACACAGTTTATTTGTAACGGTTCAACAATTTCTTATTTATTGTAGTTAGGAATACGCTCACAAAGTCTGATATTGAATTTCAATCTCCATGATGGTTGAGAACGATGATGCCGACAATGACGCATCCAAATCAGGAAAAAATGCATGTTTGGTAGCCTTTGGTTACTGTTCATGTATAATCTCTCAATATAGGAAAACAATTGCAACTGAAATTAAAGAGATGTTAACTGATCAGGTTGTGCAACATCAGTAAAGATAACATCGACCATACCAACCAACATCCTGTGTTTCATCGGGTGCCTTAGACCATTAATAATAGGAATAGCATTTGTCCGCTTCTTCGCCATGTTTACTAAGTCACGTCCACTCAAATGCAGCTAACACAATCCCAATTGCGTCGCGTTAATCCCTATAGAACTACTATTTTTGGACGTAATTGCTGCCCGGTGATGGGTCCCTTTCCTCAATAGTGGACCCAGGGTTTAAAGGTAAGTCTACGAGGGTTGATCCGTTAAAGGGTCAGGATGTAAGGCCGAGCTCCTTTTTGCACCCATTATTCAAATAATGGGTCCATCATCCACCATGGACGGAATTTTGACTTTGGTATAACGGATGATAATTGGAGCACTATCCAGCATAGATAATATGCTTAGTAGACTATTTAATTTTAGTGTAGCGCAATTTTAGCTGTAGTTCAATTTGTCATGCTCGACACAATGTCGCATGCGCTACATGGTATGTGACGACCCTAAATTTTTGGGTCCTACTAGGTCTATTTTTAGATATTACATAAGGCTTTGTCCTACAAATGAAATTGGATATGTAGTGCAATGACACTTCTGTAATGCCTAAAATTTTGGATCTGAGAATTTTGAATTTGGCACTTCATCCTCGTCCTAGATAAGGGATAAATTGGTGCTCCTGGCCACATATTCTATCGTTTTCTATGTTTCACAAATCTCGGGTTTGTTTGAAATGTAAAGATTCTTTCTGAGTGACTGTTCTTGTTTGCATAAAAGAGGTTGTTAGTATTTTTTGTTGACATGGTTGAAATATAGAGGTGATATGGCAACATAAGGGTCCTCAAGAGTCGAGTTTAGTAATATTTGTTCTAGCGAGGATGATACATAGTGCAATTACTTCCATAAGAAAAACAGAGAGTGCATCGTATCTGCTCTAGAGAGTCACGAGTTACCTGGTTTCATTGATCTTACAGGCTCTTCCAATTACAAATGGAACAACGTTCTAGGTAGACATGACTGAAGAACACATGGAAGGCGAATGTCCATGCGAATGGCGTGTGCAACATAGCAAACAAGCGTGCATAGGAGACTTGGATAAAGCACAATAAGACCGCTAGCATTAGGCTCTAGAAGAACAATAATATAGTAGACACTTTCTTTTATCAAGAATATGATTTGTTGGATATCAACAAGAAAGAACAAGACAACGCCCCCTTCATCCTCAAAATCTAGACAACTTGGCAGAAGGCTATGCTTGTGAAATTTGGCCATGGAAGTGCTATTTTCATAGACGCCACGGTTAGTACAAGTCACTCCTGGGTGAGTAGAGTTTGAAATAACTTGAGTACCTAGAAATTTTGTATATGTATGTGTCGAGCGAGAGGAGTAGGTAATTTCTTACTTTAGCATGTATCTAAACCTTGATATGACACCAAACTTCTTGTACATATGTTTTGATGTAGTATCTATTATACACCATTATGGTGTTTGACGAATGGCGGAATGGTATATCTATTGCTTATTTTATTATCTCTATTTCCACCAAGATCGCCTTGAAACCTGGGCTATAGGCATTGAGGGACAAATGCTTATTTGTCAAACCAGACTGAAAGCCCTCGTCAATAAGTGTGGACAATGTTCAAGCTAAATTGAACCTCCGAGAGTAAGCTAGAGTCTGACTTTCTTTCCTTTTGAATTTGGAGCATGGTAATTACACTATGATAACATGTAGCGAATCTTTCTCACAACCACACTAGACTACAAGGAGTTGTGGCCGACATCGAAGATCGTGCTCTTTTTGAGGCACATGAAGAAGGCATGGGCAGAAAATGCAAAAAGCAAGATAAGTTGAATAGAGGATAAGATGAATACTCTAAAGGATTTTGGAGACGTTCTGCACGGTTTAGGGTATGTTGTTTGGACGAATCTGGTGGCGTGGGCTAACAATGAGCTCGATGAGATTAGGGACGTACGGTCTTTGGATAATAAGTTCACGAAATACCGTACATCGATAAGCACTAGAGAAAGAAGATTGGGAAGTGGTGTGCCATAAATCGGAACTACCCTCATGCTAGACAGAACACGAATGCTAGTATTGAGTCTTTCCACGCTAATTAAAAAAGGATTCTGTTGCTGGAGAAGCAAAATTTTGTAGGGCATCGGTTGGATTTGTTAGCAAAAGATCTCAAGAACAAGGTTAAATGACACTATTGGTATGCTCAAGTCCGACAGTAATTCAAGCTTTTTTGCAATATGAAGCAAGAATACTTGATTGCCAATCCTCGGAAAGGGGCGTATTCAGACGGGAATTTAGATTCTGTAGTGCAAAATTTGTTTACAAGGTAATTAATGTAGTAGATGTAGAGAAGATATTTGTTGAACAAGACCAAACGCTGACTTGTGAATATAATGAAATTGAATTTTTGGCATGTTCTAATTGAAAATATTTTTTTATCTGTATGTAATCATATTTATTCATCTATTAGAAGGATGCTTTTGGTACTATGCAAGCTTCTACTTGCTCTATAGTTGGGTTTCTACCGTCCAAAACCTAGATCTAAGCCTACAAAACGTAGAGGGCCTGAATCCAATGATGGTTCTTTATTGAGGGCAGCTGTAATCCGGCAGGACAATCCGTCCACAGCATCCTGTGATCATAGCCTTAAGCACAATGCGCTTCAAATTTTGTTTCAAGTCTAACACCTCCTCAATGTCAAGCACTTTAAGGCCATCAGGTCAGTTTAAGTCTAGATAGTGCCATATTGGATACCTTATTTTAGCACGGGAATAGTGTAGTGGGTTAGAACAACAACCACCACCAATACAATAGAACAAAGTGTTGCAGGGGAGTTTATGCATAGACCTCTGCTGCCCACTCTATGACATGAGTCTTTATGATAAAGGCCATGAATGTGATGACAAAGCACATGATGTAGTACCCACATGACCACTCGTTGCGTTGTTTAGAGAAATAAACGTGGGTCCATGCTTTCGCGTCGGAATATGTATTCCATGTCATTGATCCCTCCAACTCACCTATTGCCATACACCATAACTTACCTATACACTCATTTAGCTTACAACCCCCATCAAAATTCAGTGAGTGTGCCACAGCAAAGTCAAACTTAAAAAATCCATGGATTGACATATAGCTAAGTTCTAGTGTGTGTTGTCGATGTTGGGAACTACCGTCCTTCCCTTCATTCGTCTAAATCCCAATTTCTTACTAAAAAAACCATATAGTGTGTCGGATGAAGCACTCCCGTTGATAAGGGTACGGAGGGTAGTTCCTATCAGAGAGTTGCATAGAAAAACCTTGTCAGGAAGGTATGCTTGAAACCAAATACAAAAGAAATCCATGAGAGGCATAGTGTGTTAACCGGAGATTCCCCAATTTCCCTCTCCCTTAGTTTTCCTTACTCTCTTTTCTATTTTCATCCTCACCTTTGACAGTCATCCAGTCGGCTGAATGAACTCTGTCGCAGCCGAATGGATGATCTCTGTCGCCAATTGACTGGATGAATTCCGCCAGTTTAGGAGGTTTAAGAGGCAAGGTTAAGGTTTCCTTTAATCATTCTACACTAGAGCACGTAGAGTCAAAGAGGTCTGAGAGCTGTTAGGAGCTGTTGTACCATGTTTTGGAGCTGTTTTGATCCCTTTTATGCAGTTTTGACCTCTTTTTGCACTTGAATTGTATATTTCCAGCATTCTATGAAGGTTTGGAGCACTTAGTTTAGTTGGGTTTTGTTGGGTTTTGATGGGATTGTGAAGGCTAGGGTTTACTTAGCAAATCCTCCCTTTACCATAGTGAAAACCTCTATTTTGAATCAAATACTTCCATGTTCATTATCGATCGTAGGATCGTACTGACCGAAAAAAAAAGAAACTCCAAGTTTTCCTTACTTGAGCCGCCATGCGCCACTCTTATGCGGTCCACCATAAGGTTGTTAACACTGCAATAAAGAACAATTATCATATCTAAGTATAGCATCAATGACATGTAGTGCAAGATATTAAATAAAAGGCGTAATTGGATTATAACGAAGAGCCGCTGTAGAGTTGTAGGGTTCTCAACCCATTAAGATATTATATGGATCTTTATGTATACATGTGTAGAGCAATGACCTTTACTACCTATAATTTATAGCAGATGAATCCATTTGGGACATGTACAGTGCTATTGCTGTGCTCCTTGGGGAGGGGGGGGGGGGGGGGGGTCTCGTAGGGTTGTCATAGTAGACGGACCGGGGATTCAAGTCGTCGGTTTATCATGTGACGGGTGTGACGAAGGCATTTTTACCGGACACCCTTACCCGACGAGCTACAATGTCGAGGAAAATTACACATTGATATTACACCTCACAGTTTACTGCTGTTTACCATGATGACGGTGGTCCTTGCGCTCGCGCGCGTATACATATAAGCAAGCGCAGATACAACCACCGCGAGTTCCATCTCTAAGGAAGCTGCAGACCTTGACAAGTAGAAGGTTGAGTTACAGGCTCGCATTAGAGTTGTTTGGACAGCCACACAGGAACTGCAAGAGGCGCTTGGGGTCATAAGCGCCGCAATTGACGTGACAATTTTGTAGAGCACTAAGATTTGTCCTAAACAGATCTTCAGCACGCTGCTAGTGACATCTGCGGACATATGCAAACTTGAAGCCGGGCTTCCGTGCGTTCTCTGCATGCGTTTCTGGGTGGAAAACGCTATTGCATCACTCCCGTGTGGATGCTTGCTTCACCCTGTCTGCATGCTTAAAGTTGCGTTGTTGCCGTAGCCACTGTGCCCTTTCTGGAGCCATGTGCTGAGTGAGCTGTGGCGCGCCCAATGGGGATATACACCCACTAGCGTTGAGATGCTCTCCTCGGCATTAGGTGCTTGTAATGCAAGGATGGACGGTGCCGGGTGGATGAAGCCCCTGGACGTAGTGGCTGCGTAGGAAAGGGTGAAAGATTTGGTGAACTTTATGGGCAGTAAAGTAGGTGGCGAAACCCAAACGCGCACTGATAATGGACAGGGACAGCGACAATCAACCACTTCCAAAACGACCTCACTTGGAGATCACGATGACACAGCCAATGGACCAGGGACTTCAATCAATTCTCGAAGAGATATCTGCCATCGGGATCTCTGCGGCAGAAGAAGCCTCAGTAGCGTCGATGCAGAAGACCTACTCGCAAGTAGTAGAAATGATAAACGAGGAGTCGGCAACAATGTTGAAGGATGCCTAGTCCATCACTGCTGAAGCAAGACCAGAGGCACCATAGACTGACTTGGCCAACCGTAAAACTAGCCATTTTGTAGATGCTTTGAACTCGTATGGTTTATTGTGATATGCATGTTTTGTCACTACTACGTAGCTGCAGCTTCAGTTTGTTCTGCTGATCTGAATCAGTTTGCTGAGTAGCCAAAAACTATAAGCCTGGACCTTAAACAATTCTTTTTGTTCACGTTTATATAATATATATATATATATATATATATATATATATATATATATATATATATATATATATATATATATATATATATATATATATATATATATATATATATATATATATATATATATATATATATATATATATATATATATATATATATATATATATATATTTATATATATGATTATTATATGAGTATTCCACGATGTACATCGTCGCTGTTGTGCATTGACTAGGTGGATTTCCCAAAGCGGACAGTTCTCTCTCTTGGGACTTTATTCAAGTGATACAGTCACCCTAAAAAGATAAACCCATTCTTTGTGCCCTCAACCTTCCTATTTACGTATTTCTTCTTGGTTGCAGTTTAAGTAAAAATGAATCTTCAGCCATTAAAAGCACATTACATGATTTTTAAACCCACATGTACATAAAATCCTTTTGTCTAAACTCTGACCAGCCTGGCAACTTCTTGAAGAGGATCTTTAATTATAAAAAATATATATTACATGCAAGTGCTGTGACATTTACTGTACTGTTACTTGGTTAGTTGGATTTGATATTTACATTTCAACTCATTCTACTCCTTATTGACCTTAACCCGGGATATGTTATCCCAATTAATAGACCATTGTTTCATTGTTCGTAAGACAAAGAGGAAACTCATATGATAGACATTTTATATTCATTTTAACACGTTATAGATGCACCAGGGTAGTTGTTTAGGGCTTAGAAAAATTACAGATCAAGTTCATCTTCATGCCAGAATCATGGCACGCAATAAAAATGACTTCTAACCTACTCACAAGCACGCATAGCAGGTCCCATACACTGCCCTGCTCCGTGCTGCAAAAAACAAATGAAACACTTGAATAAGTACTCACATGATCAAAAATCGATATGTTTCTCCATCTTATCCTCTAGCCGAGAGTGATCGGGTTGATGTACCATACTGGTGAGTTATCTTCCCCAGCCACCTAATAACAATGCATAGTTCAATTTAATATGTAAAGAGGCCGAATGAGTGCCACTGGAAGTGATAAGTAAAAATTCCTACCACTACCCAGTTTTATACATATGTATGTGGCTATCACTACCTTGTTCAATCTGTGTTTTTTCATGCATATCTACTCCTGTAAATCATGAACACCATATTTATTATTTTGGGAGATATTCTTGAATTTGGGAAATCAACGTGTAGAGAAATGGCCACATTCGTGCCTTTCCATTTACTTCAATCTTGCGTAAAACAATATTGAATCATTAAAAACACTTTAAAGGAACAATGAGGCCTATGTCATATAGGTCGAGTGGACCTAAATGCACGAACATATAGGAGAGAACTTAATAATGTTCAATGATTCATTAAAAACATGTTTAAGGAGAGATGATGATTAAGTCCTTTAGGTCGATCACACCTAAACGCAATAAAAACAAGAAAGAAGAGTATATCACGTTTTTTGTATTTCTAGTAGTAACTATCCGTTACCTTTCTAAACCAAGGTTTTAATAAGAGGCAATGTCCAATTACATAAATTACATTCGGAATTTTGAAGAACACAAAAAGTGTGCAAGACAGTGAGGCAAAAATAGCAGACGAGAAAATTTGACAAACAAATCAATCGTTTTATTCGAAACATAATTACAATGAAATAACACAGACGACTCTTATAATCGTCTACATTGTCTGCGCCATTGCCATACAGTACATACTATCCTCTATATGGTTATGGAGTCCCTCCGTAAGCCTCAATTCTTGACTTCACAAATTCCCGTTGACGCTGACGTGTCCACGACATTCCCTCGACCTGCATCATTGGACTATCAAGAAGACGTTGCAACTTCTGTGTACGCCTGTCACCAATGCTTGACTCTGGCAAAGAGTGGCGACAGGTACTGGATGGTTTAGAGTGGGAGTCGCCGGACTTCCTTGCCCCGGATCCTGTAGTTGTTGATCGTAGCCTCGGCATCTGCAAAGGGGATAAATTAGCATTAGGAAGAGATTTCGATTTAGGTCGAATCGACCTAAACTCCTGAGTGCAAGTATAAAGGTCGAACGGACCTTGAAAGAAGAAGCCGACATAAGGTAGCACGAACCTAGATGAAAGTAGAAAAAGATCAATCATTTTAGGTGGCTTCGAGCTAAACTAAAGACATAAAGGAGGCAAGAAACAAATGCGAGCAGCTACCATCACTTAACCCACTTACATGAACAAAACATCAGAAAGGAATGAAAAGCTAATAGTCAAGAATGAAAACTAACCTTTGCCGGTGGAGGTGAGGGCATGTCCTCCACATTGTTATAAAGAGCACGCTTCGTAGGGGTAGAACTCTGTCGTTTCGGAGATAAAACTTGCAGTACGGTCCGTGGCCACATAGGAGAAGGGGATTTCAGGGTCCTGGGAATGGACAGGTTAACCGGGCTGTCCACAACTCCTTTGTCGACAGCCATAGTTGAATAGTCCATCGTGGACTGCGCTGTTGCAACCGATTGCAACAAAAATCCTGTGCTATGCAGAGAAGGCCCGCAGCCATAAGCATTATTCAAAGAATCCACCGAGGCTTGACATGCAATATCCTGCAATATATAAAGCGAATGGAAACATACATCCCCCAATAATTCAGCAATGGTTTAGGGTTCGTCGCAAGGGGCAGAATAGATTAAGAATGAAAAATAAACTTCGTATTACAAAAGGAGTAGTCTCGATACAATGATTTGGCAAATAGTTAAGATGTACAGTATACTAATAGCTTCAAGGCAGTTCAAAAATGTCTATTAACAAACTAGAGAACCGTAAACATGCCTAATTATGCTCTACGACTAATTGCCTCGTTAATCTTAGCGTATTGTTCACAGGTAGAATGGTCATCATAATACATTTTCTTTCCGATCGGACGCTCGGTCCTGAATCTAGCGATTGTCCCCACAAAGTGGTGTAGGTCTACAAGATATGGCAAAAGTTTCGACAACAAAAAACTATCATCTGCGGCATTGGGTTTTTGGTTGTTCCAAGTGGAGAGTAAAAGGACATTGTGAGAATTATTCTGACAGTGCTTGATCGGTCTGTCATTGATAAAAATGGTGTTGGCTTCGGAATATAGGCCATCAAATTTAAGAAAGAGACCATCACACATCGGCTTAAGGAAGATGTCCTTTTGAGTCCCGGGTTCCTTCATAAATATCGGACGACCTCAAAAATCTACTCCCATAGGAACTCGCTGACAGTCCTCTTGACCTAGAATTCTGAGCGGATAGACATGACGAATCGGACCGAACAGATAGTCGCAGATCATTCTTGTCGTTGAAGTCTTCATCGAACTCCAGACGGTTATGGTTGCGAACGTTGACAACCGACGAAGGAAATCAGCACAATTGGGCCTGACACAAACAAGCTTGGGGCCGACGACTGCAGGCTTGGACGTTGAGTGGATGTTATGGTCATGGCTAACCAATGATTGTCCTGGCCAATTAGGAGTACTGGAGCAGAGTCTTCCATTGAGGTCGAGGACAACGTTCAACCAACCACTCTGAGGTCGCATCGGAACATGACTCGATCCTTCACTAGAACTTACGTCACATTGCTTCCACGAGTGGGAGGTGGTTGTTTCCCCACAAGGAGTGGAGGAGCTTTGACCCTGGTTTATGGCGGAGGAACGCGCCCGTGGTCGCGGCGTAGCCATTGCCGCGTGGAACCGCATTGCACGCCTAATGCAGCCAGGTGTGGAGTGGGTTTGGACTCTTGCACATACTCTAGAGCAAATGGAGATTATGAACGCTTCCAACATCAAGTTTCCCCTCACCTCCGGCGAGGTCTTCCCTATGGCTGATTCAAATGAGGAGGAGAGCGGGGATTTGGGGATCCCACCACATGAGTGACGAGGTGAAATGTTATCTCCTTGTAACCCTTAACCTCGCCCTCAGTTCGATGTTTTCATAGTAATAGATTACGGTTGCTGTATGTCTTGCGCAGAATTCCATTGCCTGATGCTGAGTTCGTGGTGAGTGTCAAGAGGATGAGTCCTTGCTTTTGACCTGCACTTTTTGGTTTAAAACCCTAAACATCATACCATCTGATCCTCTTTTTCTCTTTGCTCCTGAACTTGCAGGCATCTTCGATATACTCCTACGGTTTAACTTCTTGCTGCTAATCAGCTCAGATATGGAAAGGGGACTTCAGCAAGTAGTTAGCAGGATCGTTATATCATACGATATTTGGCAACCATAGATGTAAAAACAGATCACTTTCATCTTTTGGTAACTTTCGCTGATGATGTCCCCCGTGTGGGTTGTAAACTATTTTTGGAATGGAATGCCTTCAAAACATGGTTGTTTTGAATAAAAAACAGAGTTTCATTTAATGCTTTCATATTTGTATATTTTGTATTATAATACTTCCATGCTTTATAATAAATTTAGTAGTAAATTTCATTTGAATCCATGAATTATGAATTTTGTTTTTTAAAATTATATGAATGAACCAAATATTCCACTTTCTTATTAGAATGTAATAAAATTCGTACGAATATTAGTCAAGGTAGAATGTTAATGAATTAAATAAGGTTTATGTAATTTCCATGCCAATCATACAAGGCATACCATGGTTTAAATATTTGCTTCTCATGATTAAATATAAAAAATTCTATCTTCTAAAAAATGTCTATAATTTGCCATAATAAATGAATTGAATTCTGTAATTTAATGCTATTATTTTTAACAATGTCTTTCGTATATACACTTGAAAATACTTGTATATCATTTTAAGATTTGCATATACTTGAATATGGTTTATTATTCTCGTACTATTCTTAATTGAATATAAAATTTTAAATGAATATATTATTATATTATAGATATTATGATACTAACATGTATTTTAAGAATATCATGATAAGATATAAAATTCCAGAAACGAAAAAACAAATCTACACCATTCACGGCGTAATGAACACATTATGAAATAAATAAAGACATAAATAATCATACATGAATATATATACATGATAATTATATCTGCTTAAATATTCAGAATAAAGAAATAATTCTAGATTTAAAAATATATCTACCTAGGTCTATCATGAACTAATCATGAATTCAAATGTAATGATTTGATTTCATACATCATATATAATAATGAAACTCATAATAATGGACCTAAGACCCTAAACTCTTAACCCTGAACTCTGAACCCTAAGCCCTGACCCCTGATAGAAAATGATAAGTTCGGGAGGGAGACTTGTATGCGAGCGGAGAGCGGTGAGCAGAGAGCGGAGATTTGGAGAGCGGAGAGCAGAAAATGGGGTCAGAAATCTAAAAACAATATTTTTTTACTAAAATTAGGAAATTAGAAAATTAGACACTAAAATTAGAAAATTAGAATATTCTAAGAATATTCTCCGACTGTTACCTATTAAAAGCTGAATTTATGACCTATGACCGTGGAATTTTTTCAAATATTCAGGGAACTATTCGACATTTTGATTCTATTACCGTTTTATTGTTTTAAATATTTTTGGTGATGGATAAAAAAATTGACGCATTCTTGTGAATTTCTGCTTGTTATTGATTCCATTCCATCTGATGAATGTTGGTGTCTGGTGCAATGTCCGTGATCCTAGGGCGCCAAGTCAATGCCTTAAGATATTTAAGTTCAAGGTGAAAGGAATGTCTTCTGCATTTCCGCCTTCTTTTTGTTTTGTGTAAGGGACACTTCTGTTTTGTAGCGATCCTCGATTATGGAGGACATCGAGGTGGTTGCTGTTTCCCATGGTGATGTTGTGTGCCCGTTTCAACCTTACGTAGAGATTGAGGGGGAAGACGAGCTGTTTGGATGTGGTGAAGCACTTACACTTCCGGAGGTCGTGGATGTTGGAGTGGAGACCCTTCAGTGTTACAAGATCCTAGGGAGATCATAGTAGTTGAGGACGAGGTGGAGAAGCCGCTGCCAGCTCATGCATACTCTAAGGTTGGGAAGATCCCACCCGAGACTTATTCGAGGGAAGCACTTAAAGGGTCAAATGGGAGTAGTCCATTATTGAAACGGCCCTACCTAGGTTTGGGAGTGCCTAGAGTGGGACCCAAAATGGACAAGAATGTAGCTTCTCAAGTAGTAGAGTCTGATGTTGGTAGATATGCTGAGAATGCAAAGGGCAAAGCTAAACGCATTAAGTACAGAGAATGAAATAGCTATTAACAACAGTTTCTTGGTTGAATGTAAGTGATGATTTACTATAATAATTCCGTGCTTAACGGGGTGAAGGGTACAAGTGGTCGAATGTAGTAATGTGACATGCATTGCATTATTAGTTGGACCAATTACTAGGCGTGTCAATCAATGTGAATAGTGGGACTCTATATATTAAAAAAAAAAATACAAATATGTATTGCTGATTCAATATAGAGAATAATTCAAATAGCAACTACTGTGCAACCTAGTTGCCACCGTCCACGTGAAAGAACATAGACTAAAAGTAGCTTGCCCCCTAGTTTCTTGCTAAAGGGTGTGTCAAGATTCTGCTTTCAAGGAGTATCTTGACCTCGTTGAAGCTATAGGTAGGCGCGTGGATGAAAAGGTCGTCGTCGGGATCGCGGTTGCAAACCTTCAATAGGATGAAATAGACATGCTTATAGTAGGAGAATTGGACCCGCCCACGGAACTTAGTCATGGTCTTCCGAAATGCTAGGCAAGTGCAACCGGGGTTGGAGTTGATGGTGATCTGGTAGTGCGTGACATTATGTAGAATACCGGAATCCAACCCTATGATGCAACCATGGCCTGATGAGGTATCATGGTGACAGAACGGAGGCGAGCTCTGAGGGTGTCGGAGGAGCCCATGGAGAGTCGCTGCGGCGGATTAGGGCGAGTGGCAGTGCGCTTCACCATCTTCCCGTCTCTCTTGCCTGGGTAGCGGTCAGCATCTGCAGGAACTGGCAAGGAACTTAGATTTGCACGTGGCGGAGTGGAGAGGAAGAGGCGTCGTGGGGTGACCGGCCTCTCCTGCGGGAGCTGGAATCCAGCCGCCTCTAATGCACGAATTTCTGTGATGTTCAGGTTTGTCCCGAGCTTGACAGGCGAGACGGCTGGAATTGGAGGCATCTCCTAGGTTGCAAAGTACTTAGCAACCCACTTGCGCCTTGAGCCCTTCACGCATCTCTCAATGTCGTCAGAATAGAAGAAGAATTCCGTCCTCTCCGAAGTGTTCCGGCGGATGTTGGTCCAAACTCCAGTGTAGGTTGGTGCAGCCGTAGCGTTCACGTTCCTAACAATTTTCTCCGTATATTTCTTCTTAGTGACAGCTCTTAGGGCCCAGCAGCACTTTGCAGAAGTCCTCAACAATCTTGCGATGTGCCATTCCTTCACGTCAGCCTTGGTCTCCTGAACAGCTTTCACCTGGCGGATTCCGATCTCGTTTCGTAGGGTCTCCGGGATTGTCACGGCAACCTCTCGAGGAGACTGGCCTTCGTCGACCTGCGTGTCATCTTCGATGTCATCCTCAACAATGATGGGCATCTGGGATGTGCGAGCCCAGACGTTACGACCAGGTGCTTTTGGATGGGAGTAGTTTACCTTGTCCGGACGGTGAGATTCTTGCTCAGCTCCAAGGGGTAGGTCGGGCTTCCGCTTGATGGATCCGAACACTTCCTCTCCAGCTAGGCGTGGCAGACGTGTACAGAACTCGTCCGCTCCGGGCATTTCTAGCATGGGGTCTTCAAGCACATGCGGTCTCCCTGTCAACTTTGCCCTGCGCTCTGCCGCTCTAAGCTTCAGTTCATTCAGGGATGGAACCGTACCTCCAACGTCCCCTTTCAGAAACTGGTAGAAGTTGACAACTTGAAGAAATGCCCGCACATAGTCATCAACTGTAGCCACGTAGAGGTCGCCGCACTTGTTACCAGAGGACTGAAGCCATTTGCTGTGAACGGTTTCAGCAAGGTTACAAGTAGGCATTTCTGCAAGTTCATCCTCGGTAAATCTCTGCACGTCCAAAGGCTGCAGTGGTTAGATGTGGTTCGGCACTTAGTGCGGTGGGAGTAACTGCGAAGTAGAAATAGTAGTGAATGAGTAAGGGAAAAAAACGTACCCCTGAAATGAAGCCGCCCCACTGGCGATATCTGAAGTGCCAGAAAGAGAGCCACATCTCCAATCTAGCTAGGGCCTTCTCTGAGACAGCTCCAGTAGAAACCCAACAACCTTTAATTGCGAGGTAGAGAGTATCCGCTTCCTCCATTGTTTTGGCTGTCCGGTATTGCTGGCACATTTTCTTGTGTTGCTCCCACAGTTCTTCAGGGATGTACTTCTCAGTGTTATTGACCATGGACTGCGTCCAATGAAATAGGCAGGTCCTCTCCCGATCCTCCATACGGTCCTCCTTCTTCCCTGTCCCGTACACGATCCAAACTGCATTCCAGTTGGCCTGTGCGCTGTCCGCCATGGAGCCCTTGAAGTTTGGCGCTGCAACGCCGTTCCTCTCCATGACAACATTTAGGTTTCGCCAAAATAGGATCTGGGCGTCGCAGTCCTCAGACATCATGTCACAGGTAGCAATCGTCATGACCCGGCAGTACGTGGAGTCGTACACGTGGCATGCCAACGTGGTCCAATCGCGTACCCGCTTGACGTGGTCAAACATCACCCAGGCGTTCTGGAGATCACCGCCGGGCTGCACCCTCGACACGAGGTCGTCACCACTTCCGGGACCCACTTCCGACATCTTGAACAAGAACACCTTGTCCAAATCTTTCTCTTGGCCACGGAATTTGTTCTCTTGGACATATGCCCAGAGACTGTTTCCACGCAGCTTTGTTATGGCATCCATAACTCCGTAATTCCTCAACTGACGGAATGACATTACCTTGTTGCGAATGTTCGGAGATGCCATGTCCTTATACATGTCAAGGACTGAAATAAGCTCCTCCATAGTGAGTTTCTTGGGAGGTGCATCCTCCGGCTGTAGGAAGTAATTCCCGATTAGAACCTTGCTCGCCTCCAGCACCACAGAGCTCTTCGTTGCTCGAGGTGTGTTTTTGACCTGTTCAGAGATCAAACTATTGATCTCTTCCTTTGAATCTCTGTAGTCGCCAACCTTGACAGGGTGATCGTGAGTTCCAAGATGGATACACGCCCTGGTTTGGTTGACTGTACCAGACACATAAAAAATTTCGGCCCCACAGGTAGCAATGCAGGCGGGGGGTTCTTTGCATACCTTGCATACAACCGTGGAATCTTTTGGTGGTGGCAGGTTGACACTGAAGGCTTGAAGTGTGCAGCCATCAAAGTCGGTCTCATTCACATCACGAATACGGGGCCGGCGTTCCAGAAATGGGCAGTCTTTGTTGATGCAGCGCAACCATCCGACGCAGGTGGAGGACTGGAAAGACAGCCTCAAGTCGTTGGTGATGTTGGTGGTGATGGTCTTGGTCCAGACGTGGCCGTCGTATCGTTTGTCCATTCCTTGCATGGACTTTGCTTGCGACCGTGATGCTCCTAGTGCCGCAGGGGGCAAATCGAAGAGAACTGGTTCATCAAAAACAGCAGGCAAGTACCCTTCTCTCTCGTGTCGCATTCTTGAGTGATTTATATTTTTCAGCACGTTCTTACTACCAGGTCTCTCGGCAAGTTTGCGAAGTGAATCGACAATACTGATAGTACTATTCTCTGAAATTTGAGAGGAACTGGCGGACTTTACTGGAGGGGGGACAACGGGCCTAGACTCTGCAGCGTCCAACGTGACAGGAGGGGACAACATAGCAGGACTAGTTTCTTCATCCAAAGAGAGGGTGATGACCGGAGTTTGAAGAGTAGCATCCACGCTAGACTCTACCTTGACCTTCACGTCACGAGGAAGCGGAGTTTGAACAATGCAAGTGGAGGAGCGACGAGGAGTAAGAATCACTGTAGACGTCTGCATGTGCGAATCTGTAAGTCCATAAACTCTATATGTACCTAGATACAAGTGCCAGTACAGAATTCCATCGTCACCCCTCTCGGACAACTGACCTAGAGTGTGAGTGACCTCAGCTGTTATCTCGTCAAAAATCTCCTCCTCAACCCTAATTGTATCCTCTCTGAAAGTGAATCTCATACTTAGATGCTGGGAGGACACGCTAGCCATACCATCGGCACTCGTCTGAAAAGAGAAAGGGATTCCAAGGCCGTGAGCATAAAGGACGACTGTGCCTTGGACTTTTCGAGGAGCTGCGCACGCCATAGTGAAACGTAGAGTGGGGAGATATGACACTAATCGAGTGAAGGTGCACAAGAATGAGAGACTGAAGAGGTCGAGTACAATGATAATATACATTTCTAGTTGCATCTTAGGAAATGAATTTGAATCACGAGTAACGGAAGTTACTTAGACTGTAAGTAATAGAGTTAGTTATCGCTGGCGCCGTAATGAGAATTTAAGTACACTTATATTAACTCGTGTCAGTACCACTTTAGATCGTGGTTTGATTTTTTGTTGAAGACAGCATGTCTAGGATAATCTCTAGCCGCCTTTCATTCTAGGACTCATGGCCAAGCCCTCAGTGGTAGGTTGTATCCTTGGATCATTGGAGACCCTTGGAATCAACTCAAATGAACCTTGTTTCACGGTCGGCTCGGTATGGTCGGCTGGTACAGGCGGCTCAATCAAGTCCACAGACGCAGTCGGCTCGCACGCACTTGCTCCGAACACTTGACTCTTCAAGTACTCTGTGAGAGTAGGGGCCACTGCCAACAGTTGTCCTAACGATACTGTAATCGGGGTCTCCAGGATTTGGCGGCTAATCTATTGCACCAAAGCTTCTAGCTGGGTTCTAGGAAGACTCTCTATATTTGTGTCAGGCGCCTTCTTTGGGATATCCTGTAGACAATCAGGGCTAATAAAACCAATCCAGTCACCATCTAGAGTTGGTGCCGTAGGTGCGTTGGCATCCAAGTTGGTTGTTGTGGCCCCTTTAAGCTCCTCCTGTGCCTCTTTGTCTTCCAACAGAAGATTCACCTCCAGTCTTGCTGCTCTGGTTAGAGAAACTGCCACCTCAGATGGCTCTTGCAGTTCCAGCTCCTCCACTTCCAGCTGCTGCGATTCCACATTATTGACACCCACCGTATCACTACCAAGTGTTCTAGATGCCACAAACTGCTCAAACCTCAACTTGTAAGGACAGTTGCGCATTTGATGGTCGGTCTCGTCGCAAATATAGCAAGTATCGATTTGGCCATAGCCATCATGCTGGTACCCTCCAGGTCGGCTGTCAACAGGTCGGCTGTTAGCAGGTCGGCTCGAGTTGCTACCGTGTTGCTGAGCAGTTACTTCGTCGACCTCCACAATTGGTGTACCTTCAGGTCGTGGAAGTCTATTGTTTGGGTTGGCAGGGTTGAAAAAACAGTAAGCATCGTCATGGCCGTATTTCTTGCAGACTGTGCAATACCTCCCACTATCTGACTGTGCTCCCTCCGCCTGAGCTGATAAGGTAGTCGGCTGTCCACTAGTCGGCTCTGTATGCCGGGCTTGAAAGTACAGTTCCTCCCCTAAGGCATTGATGCAGTTGGTTTCACAGCGCCGAGCTACCTCCTGCAAATCAGCTAGATTGTTGGCTGTATGGGCGCTTGTGGTGACCTTCAGGTAGTCCAGCAGGCCTGCCCTGAAGTAGGTCAGCTTGAAGCCTTCTCCAGCATCTGTTTGCAAACACTTGATCAGTCTTGTAAACCTCTCATAATAGTCTTGAACCTTCTCCTTCTCACCTTGTTTGAAGGTCCCTAGAGTCATGAACACCTGTTCATCAGAATCTTGCTCCCTGAACCGCATCTTGAACGCCTCCTTTGCCTCCTCCCAAGTACAATTGGGGTGATGATCCAGCCAATCATCAAACCAGTTCTGGGCCTTATCAACAAGGGTTGTTCCTAACAGGAGGATGATGACAATCTCATCTATCTCTCCATTGTACCAAACACACTTGTCAAAATGCCTCAGGTGAGCATCAGGGTCAGTTCCCTCCTTGTATGCCCGGTACGGTGATTGCTTACGCTCTGCACTGACTGGTGGCCTTGGAGGAGCTAACTTAAAGTCGGCTGTGCGCACTACTGGTACTATAGAGGGACATCCTGCCAAGGTGGCCGGATAAGTCGTCTGTATTTTAGTGGCAGTCGGCACTGCTCGGTCGGCTTGCGAAAGATCACCAAAACTATAGCCCGGAGGTGCTGGAGTAGGCCGAGCGTCCAGTGACCGGGCTACATCAATTAGACCAGGTATTGAGTCTCGAATAGCTGCCTGTGCAGATTGCCCAGGATACCACACTGACTGAGTCGGCTGTCCTGCGTCGTACACAGCACCTGTCCGGCTGCCCAAATATCTAGATAACTTATGTGGTGTCAAGGTCGGCTCTGCAAGCAATGGTCTTGAAACGCTCCTGTCCACAGCTGACTCTAAATGAAAAGTAGATAAATCAGGCGGCCTTGCTGGTATCTCTCCAATGCCCTCATACTCCTGCCTCCTTTTTTGCTCCTTCCACCAATCCTCGATTTGTGTATGCTCATGCTGCTTTTGTTTGAGCCGTTCTTGTTCCCTCTGCTTGGTAGCCAACTGCTGTGCTGCCAAGTGCTGCGCTGTCGACTGCTGTGCTGCCAAGTGCTGCGCTGCCGACTGCTGTGCTGCCAACTGATGTGCTGCCAATCTCTGCATTGCTTCTTCAACATGGCGGTCAAAGTCGGCCTCCTGTGGTGTTGGATTCTTCTAGCCACTGTGGTACTGTATGCCAGTGGTGCAGTGATGCCACTCCCGATGCTGCACCTTATTGCAAAGCCTCTAGCTGCATGAGGTACTTTCCTGGGTTTGGCCCGCCTTGGTTTTGACTTGCTTGGTGTTGCGTGGCCCTTTCGTTCTTGGCCAGTAAGTCCGCCGCAAAGGCCTCCAATGCCCATTGGTCCTCTTCTTCCAGTTCCCATCCCGACTGCAGTCAAAATTCATCCAAGAAGTAAACATTCTTGCCAGGTATACTATCTTGGTGGTTCACTTGCCCATGCTCTTGAGCTGATCGACTCCTGGTTTCTTCCAACTTCTGCCTTAAGTTCTAAAATGCGACTGGCAGCGTCTCTGGAGTTTTTGACAGGTGGTCAGGAGATACTGGTCGGCTGCGTAGCCGGGTCGGCTCCGCTTCTATGTCATTTCTGCCAGTGACTGTGCTTTGCCACTGAGTCGGCTCCGCAATGACCTCCTTTTTCTGACGTCTCTCCTCATAGAATGTGTTGTAGTCGTCCACTGCAGGAGAGAAGTCCCCCCTGAATGACGCAGTCCTTCTCTTGTCCTGATATCTCCAGGGAATGTTGGCTTGATCAGGATGACTGTTCAGTCTATCCCCTTTTACGAACTGCCTTCCCTCTTCAAATCGGCTCTCCTGTGTCCTCCCATCTGATGGTGAAATGTCATCTTCGACCTCCATGTCAACGAGTTCACCCTCCTCCATAGCTGCACTGCCCTGCAAGCTAAGTCGGTTGCGTACCTCAGGTGACGTCGGCTCTACTGTGTGCTCCTCATGTTGCAGCCAACGTTTGTACCCCTCCATGACTTGTCTCTCAGCTTGCAGATCATTTGTGTCACCTTCTTCCATGGGTGTCAACGCGTGATACTGTCAATCGGCTGCGTTCAGTCGACCGTGTGTTCTTCCTAGTCTTGGCGGCTGTTACTCCCTGTTTGCTGCGGTCGGCTCTCCTTGGCCTCCTCCAATCAATCAGCTACCAATACTTGGCTCCTTCCCTTACATTTTGTAGTCCCTGCCACTTTAGCACTCAGCAACCCTACATACGGCTGTGTGGCCTAACTAGTAAATAGGAACAAACCAAGGCAATTTAGTGAAATTGCCCCTAACTAGTTCCTATCTCCTTTATCACACTGTATTGACCCTTAGAAAATCGAGTCCAGTGGTTATAGTGCTAGTTACTGTTCTGACAATATTTGAAACAGAAATCACCCTGAATCTGCCCAAATGCACTCAGCAACCCAAATTACCACTCTCTTCTAGCCTGTGCCAACCTCAGGTCTAGGTCCCAAATGTCCACCAAAGTCCGCAAAAATGACGTCCCACCGCCGACCCAGATTCCCAAATCCAGGTCCGTAGAGCCGACCGAGGTCCCAATTGAGGTCCTCAAATTCAAAATTCAAAATTCAGATTTTTAAGATCCAAAATTTTTGGATCTGAAATTTGAAATATGAATTCCTAAACTTTCGGGTTACTTACCTTTCGCCCCTTTTTACATTGGGAATACAAATCTAACCTGTAGCAGCCCTATCCCCATTTTTGCTCTTGAACTGCCCTCAGTTCACAGGGATTGACGCCAAGGCAAATCTGGCCCTCCACCTCCTCACAGCACCTGCGCCCACCAGCCTGCAACAGTGCCACCCCTGCTGCTACTGCTCCCTGGACACGTGCTGGACTGCCACCGTTGCTGCACTAATGTTTCCACCTTTGAAAACACCTGAAACTCTTTGGCCGCCACTACCCTCTCTACTGCAACAGTCTTGCTATGCTTCAGAAGCCTTGGGACTCTGCCAGTGACTGGACAGCACTCTACTGGCCGATTCTAACACTGCAGTGACTCACTACACCCTGACAGCAACTATTCAGCACCTCGGAATCATAGTAACTGCAGTTCACCACCCCTAAACACTCCTGACAGTCACTGCTGCACCTCTGCAGACCTAATGTATGTACTTCAGGACCTCTCTAGTATGTGGAACAGCCTACAACCAGCAGGAGATCACATGGTACGAACTAAAGCATGGTCACCAATGGTAAAGGGAGAATTTAACCACTAGACCCTAGCCTTCACAATCCCATCAAAACCCAACAAAACCCAACTAAAATAAGTGCTCCAAACCCTCATAGAATGCTGGAAATGTACAATACAAGTGCAAAAAGAGGTCCAAAGTCCATAAAATGGGTCAAAACAACCCCAAAACATGGTACAACAGCTCCTAACAGCTCTCAGACCTCTCTGACTCTACCTGCTTTAATGAAGAATGATCTCCCAAAACCCTAAACCTGCCTCTTAAACCCCCTGAAAACGGACAGAATCATCCAGTCGGCTTCGACAGAGTTCATCCAGTCGGCTCCGATAGAGTTCATCCTGCCGACTGACAGAGTTCATCCGTAGGAACTGGATGACTGTCGGGACACTTCCTGGATGAAACTGAGAGGGGACTGGATGGGGTTAAAGGGAGAGACCGTTTGGGTCTCCGGTTAACACACCGTCGTCGAGAATCGAGAGTGGGATCAAGACGTACTCTTAAGTGGGGTTGCATGTGAGGAGACGACGGATGAATTAGAGTTTAATTGTAGTCAAAGAGAAGAGTCACCGCAGCCGTCAATCAGATTTAATGACTAATCTGCAAGCGGGCCACACTCTCAATCAGATCCATATTTTAATTCCGATGAGGTAAGCCTGCCTCAACCGTCTTGAACCAGGGTATGGTGAATTATATGTTTTTGTGTAGTATCTTGAAATAAAGAAGAATCGATTAAAAAAAATAACATCATATCTTGAGAATCGTTTTATGGTGAAACGATAGATTCAGAAGTGTAAGGCTTACTCTTAGACTTAGTGAGAGGGGCCGCGGCCCTTGACTCAGGCCGAGATTCAAATTTTTGCTATTCTTGTGTAGAGGAGCAAGTGGATAAGAGGGGTCGGGGATATGCCTCGGGTCCCTATTGATGGAGCTTGTGTCGAATTAGAGCATTTGAGATTCGAAGCGAGGCGCGCGAGGCAGGGCATAATGCAGGCAGGTGAAGGAGGAGTTGCTATGGCGGAGAGAGAGGCACACATGGCAGGGCTCGGCCAAGTGGAAGATGCGCAGGTCAATGCCGTCCATGCCGGAGTCGAGCAGCTTGAGGAGCACCAAGACGAGCAGCTCGAGCAGCAGCTCGAAGAGGAGCTACAAGAGCAGGTCGAGGACGACGACGAAGAGGACGACGACGACGACCAGCAAGTAAGGAAACTTCGGTATGTAGATTTAACTTGTTGTCGATGCTTACAGATAGACTCAGGTGGTGCGTGTTGGGTGCTCGAACTTGATGGGTTCTCATATTTGTTGGGTGCTTGTCGAATTCAGTGCTTGTTGGATGCTGGAATTTGATGGGGAATGCTCGGGATTGTTGGGATTCAATGCTTGTTGGATTCGGTGGAGGGTGTTGAGGATTCGCTTCTATTGAGTGTTGCGCACTGTTGGGGAGTGTTGGAAATTCGCGGGAATTCGGAGCATGTTGAGTGCTTGGGGGTAATGGGGAGTGTTGGGGTTTTGAATTCAAGAATGTTGGGTGCTTGAAACTGTTGGGGATTCGGGTTTTTGTTGCTGGAGAGTGTTCGGGATTCGATTTTGGGGACTGCTTGTCTGCAAGCGTGCTCGCCAAGGAGGGATCCCCCTCCAATGAGGCCGCGGCCTTGCAAATGTTTTATTGTTTTCATTTCTTTCTCCGTGAGTGTTGGTTTATCTGGGCTGGTTTGTTCTCGGTGGCTCGCGGCTTGGGACTGTCCATCCGCAATGAGTGGCCACCTGGGAGCAAGCTAAGCGTAAGTGTAAGTCCAGGGCTGTTACCTCAAGTGGTGCCGCCGGTAGGGGGGGGATACCTTAGCACAACACCAATGGGTTGTTGCTGCGAGTGACTTGTGGAGAGAAGGAATAGCTACCTGGTTGATCCTGCCAGGTTGATTCTGCTACATATTTTTTTCTTAATGTTTACATATTTTTTTTTTTAAATGTAAAAATAAATGGCCCCAAGCCTACTGTCGGCAACGACAGTAGGCGGAGGGCCTTGAGTTGGTTTTGGGGATTTTTTGAAAGTTGATAAGGCGGAGGCTCACCTGAATGGTGTGGACCGATGATGTAGATATTTAATAAATATTTTTAATTTTGACTCTGCTGCTGCTTGTTGCTTGGTGTGTTTTTTTTTTTTTTTAATATGTAAAATTAAATGACCCCAAGCCTACTGTCTGCAACGACAGTAGGCCGAGGGCCTTGCAATGATTTTGGGGATTTTTTAAAAGTTTATTGGTGAATTTATACTTGTGAAATTTTGTGTTTTAAACTTATGCATGGATGCTCACAAAATTATAATAAAAAGCTGAACGTTTTGAAGAAGACTCCATTTTTTGGGAGTTATTTGTTTTTTATTTTATAAAATTAAATGGCCCCAAGCCTATTGTCGGCAACGACAGTAGGCCGGGGGCCTTGCAATGGTTTTGGGGATTTTTTTAAAGTTTATAAAGCGGAGGCTCACCTGAATGGGAGCCTTCTGATGGTTGTGGTTTGTTATAAATTGTATTTGATTATATGAGAATTCATTCTTCATAGTTGCTGTTTTTTCTAATACTTATTACTTTGTTTATGAAAAAGGAATCTGATGAAGATAACTTGGGGAGCGATCGTCAAGACCTGACGCCAGCAGAAACCGTGGTATTTCATTTGATTTACAATTTACATTGATTTCTTATGTTTATGAATTTGAGTTCGCCCTGTACTATTCTTTGTTTACTACTCTTATAAAAGTGGAATTTAATCCTCACTTCATTTCTTCTACTATAGGTATTGTCCGATGCTCCTGAGCTGTCCGCCACTTCCCCCATTTCTGTGATCAATGTTTCCGATCTTTCGGATTCATTTGATCAGCACTATTGAACCTATGATGTAGCAAACCCTGTAGGTGTGGAAAGTGGACCTTTCGAGGTCGACTCTCCACAGTTGATGCCTACCTCTCCAATTTACATGCCTACATCTTCAGTGTATGAGCCTACCTCCCTGGGCTATATGCCCATGTCTCCTCCACAGGGCTCCCCGCCGATGTCTCCACCCTCTCCTTCCTCGTCTATTACAGTCAGGAGGCCAGCCCATGTGGTCTTTGCCCTTCCGGCAATTCTGCCGTGCCCTCTTCAACAGACCAGGCAATTTTGGAGGAGGCGCCGTCACTGGAACTGTAGACAGTCTAAGGAGTACTATAGTCGTGCATCATGTAGATAGTTCGTGCATCACGTAGATGATAATTGAGTTGTTACAAAAGAGTTAACAGTATAAAATTATATTGTTATTTTCTTTTATATACTTGTCTTCTTTGTCTGACTTTCGTTGATGCGGTTCTTTTCTGTTAATTTGCATATCTACTGGCAGGTTACGCAAACACAAGATGTGTTGGTCAAACCATCTTGTCCAATAAACTTGAAGAGTGCTAGAGAAGGGGAATTGCAACATCGAAAACAACACAAGGTAGACTCTATAGCCGTCATCAACAACCTCAGGATCAAGCCATCGCATAAGTCCAGAATGTTGGTGCCGCTATGCACCATGATCCCAATGGCCAAGGTTAGACCAGTTGGCGAAATGGGGGTACAACATTTGGGGCGGGAGTTTGTTAAGGGATATAGAGATGGGGACCGTGTCATGTACATCTCTATGTACAACAACGAAGAGCAGACAAGAGATGTTACGGATGAGGTCATGGCCGGTTGGAGCCCATTATGGAGGGACGCGAATAATGCTTTTGAATATGAGATTCAAGGAGACAAGGAGTGGTCGCAATTCTTGGGCAAGATGTTTTTTGTCTAGGAAGGTAACCATCGCCTCTCAGCATGGCTACGTCATATCAACAAGCACCACGCAGACGACCCATCATGGCACATATCTGTGCACTGCATAGTACTAGATCCCCGCGGCCATGTTGGAAATCTTCTTCACGCAATGCATGACATCAACTGGTATGTACTTGTGGTTTTTTTCTTGTTTTTCCATTTTGTAAGCCTATCTTATCTCTATTATTCATCTTACGTATTTTATTTTTCAGGTCGACTGAGAATGACCACGTCAAGAGTAATCTCCCAGCAAAATTGTTTCGGATCCGCTCATTCGGAATGATGAAGCTGGAGGAATTTAAAGACCTCCTCAGTCCTGAAGAATTCAATGCATGTTTGAAGAACAAGCCACCTAATCCCTCGTGGTTTCCCTTGACAACTAAAGTTTTCATTGCATTTTTGTACGGAGTAAGTTCTACCTCCTCCCTCTCTTTCCTTATTATTATTCAATAATCATGGAATTCCCTAAGGTGTAATTATGTTTCTACAGCGGGAAATCGCAGTGGCCTCGGATGAAGCAGCCAGGGCCTACCTCAACAAGACACCCGAGGATGAGCAGTCTGCAAGTGCGGTTTGGGATGTCATGAATGAGGCATCAGATAGAATGGTCGAAGCCATCAAGAAGAAGGACTTTACCAAGTACTTGGCCATTGCAAATCCCAAGAATGGTGACGACTTCCTCAATGAGGTGACTCCCTCATCATTGATAAGTTCATTATTTTGTATCACTACAACAAATTCTGTATTAATACTTATTAAAACTTTGGTACTTCTTGCAGATCAATCGCCATTTCAGTGACAACAATAAACCTGAGATGTCACTCAATAAGCTTCAGAAGATTGTTCCAGCGGCCGTTGAGGCCGAATACAAGGCTCGTTGGTCAAGGTGGTGGAACTCATCTCGAGTTCCCGAATCTCTTACAGATTTCTGCCAGCTGAAATCAAGGACACCGACTTTGACCCATGGTTGAACAAAGCTTCATTCTGGGCTGGGGTAAGTTTCATAAAAATCCTTTCCAATTCCTTGTTCCTTTATTATCTCACTGATTTCTTTCTCGTTGCTACTGATATGAATTCTGTATTACAGTTGGAGGAAGCCGTCATCAACAAAGTTGAGGACATATTCAAGGCGGAGAACCTCGATATCAATTGGAGGGCATTTCCTGATGTCCAACAGTCGGGCAATTTTGTCGAGAGTTCACGTATTCAATTGTGGGACAAGGCCTTCCCTACGTTCATTGGAAAAAAGGCTGAGAAGCTCTTCGAGAAGAAGTCCAACTTTGCTAAATTCCATCGAACCGCTCAAGTTGTCAAGCGGGTTACTTATCGGTACGTTACCTAACTTAATCGCATTTGCATTTCATAATTTTCATTCTACTTATTTCTTATACTAACCTTCTAAATGTCTTCTCTTAGGTACTTCAAGCGAGAGCTTCTATTGAAGGAAGCCATCACGGTCTAGCAGCTCCCCAAGTACTTCAGTGCTTGGACGATGAGAAGCTCGGACCACTGTATCTATTCTCCACAGCAGTTGAAAAGGTATAAAGCTACTTACCTGGATGCTGGATGCTGGTATCTTGATTGTATTGGTGGTTTCACTATTGACTCGGAGGCGGACCTCAAGATGCTACACGAAAGGGGTGTGGTGGTGGTCGAAGACTCGGTGGATGGTGCAGACAATCACAAAGGACAGGAGGATCAATCATCTGCTCCTCCACCGAAGAAAGGGAAAGGGCGGCGACTTAAATCACTACCTTCTAAATCAGAGGCATCACAGCAAACCGGTGCGGAGTCTTCCGCGCCAGGACAAAAGGCACCTGAGCCTTCTCCGGGTAATGTCGTTACGAAGCCTTCTTCAACTTCTTCCCCGGCTCCTTCCTCGATCAGTGCTTCTGAGATCACCAGAAGTCTCCTTGAGCAGAGAAAATTCATGCAATTTCCGCAGACTACCTCTTCCGCTGGAACTCCAAATTCCTCACAGGTTTATGTCATCAACTCCTCTATGGATCCGGTTCTGCTTCGACACAAGGAGCTCTCTGACGTGGGTGGCGGTCACGAATGGAACAAGGCTCTAGACATCGTTCGAATGGTATGATCCGTTCCTTAGTGCTTTCCCTTCAATACGTACATTACAGTAAATCTTATAATGTCTAACTCTTTGTTTCTTGTTAACTCAAGTTTGGAGCAGGCTGCAAGAACCGAGTTCCGCCAAGATGCAAAGAGCAAAATCACTTGGGATTCGACTTGATCATTGACGACATCCCTGAGAATCTTCCCGTCCCTACGATATCCAATCCCCCCTACGTCACTCCATCTTGGAACAAACGTCATAAGGAGTACTTGGAGGACCTCTTCGAATTTGCAAGACATTTCTTGCAGTATGATGGTGCTCTTTGCATCATGCACAACAACGACCAAGATCTGGCTTTGAAGATTTCAAAGGTGGCTACTGTTGATGGCTACGTATAGCACCGAGACTGGTGGGGCTTCAATGCACTAGACTTGGCTTACCCTACAATCCACGGCTCCTTGGTATGTACATCATAATCATTCCTTGTCTTTGCATTCTACTAAGCTTTCTTATAAATTACACTCACATATTTTTATGTCTCGCAGTCTCTTCGATTCTGAGTGCGCGTCTTTATTTGTGGTGGTCATCCTCCATCCAAGAGTGGGATCCGAGAAACTCAAAATAAACCGGAAGAGCCCCATCCGGAGTTAGTATTCCATTAAATTTTCATTTTTTTTGGTTAGTTAGGTAAAAACTAGCTAGGCACTAGCCACATTAAGAGATAGCACAAACCGGATACTCCAGAAACCTTAAAACAGTTAACGCAGGAAGTATTCTCGGAACCTTGATCTCGGAATTCGGAAGAGAAAACTCGGAACGGGTCAACGATTTGAGAACTGACCGTTACTGTAACCGCGTCTAGGATCCGAAACAACGCGGAAGTCATCATGACTCGGATAGGTGCCGAGCACGGTACGGTGGCGGCTGCAATTACGCGCCGCCGCAGCGTTTACAACGCTCTGGGTATATAAGTGGGAGTGTTAGGGTTTGGAGCTCCTTTTTGCGGACAAGGAGTAGAGAGTGAAAGAGCGGTGAGGTGTCTTGTCTTTTCCGATTCACTGGCAGTTGGATTGCCGGGTTTCTTGCTGTCGGATCGTAAAGGGAGAGAAGTAAGGCGTAGCAATGTCGCACGTTCAGTGTAGAGTTCTTAGCCCCGCCACTCCGGAGAGAGAGTCGGCGATGAACGAGTTGATTGACGACCTCACCCGGATGAGGTGCGAGGGTTTGTTGTCACGGCCTTGGTTGGTGAAGGACAAGGCGATGGTGACGGAGATCCTGGAGAGACCGGACAACAGGTGGGGCAACAAGATCCGGGGCAAGCCCATGCTGTGGAGTGCGGAACGGTGGGCGGAAACTTACGGCTTTGAGCAGAACGGACTCCTTTGGGCAACCCGGACGGATAAGTACGTGCAGGATAGGTTCCACGGGAAGATTCATAAGAACAACGGTTACGTGATAGACGCCTACAAGTATAGGAGACAGAGGCAGGTCCTAGCTTTCTTCGTTCCGATCCTGTATCCGCTGAAACCGGAACAAGTCACCATCACGGTCGGAAACACCATACTCGGAGCGTACACAGGGGAGCGTCCGATGAATTGGGCTGCACTCATAGCGGAAACTGTGCAGAAGATGGTGCCCTCGATCGGGAAGAAGCCGACCCCAATCACCCCTTTTCTCTACCACCTCTATCATTCATATAGCCTGCTGATGGATAAGCAGGAGGAGAGTTATACGTTGGCGAAGAACCTCCTTTTCTTTCAGGAGATCCCGCCCAGGTTTGACGTCGTACCGCACGGCGAAACCTCGGATACGGCGTCTACGGAAGGGGAAGATGATACGGTGATCGTTCCGAATCCGGGCGCTACGAAGGCCCACTCCAAGTCGCGATCGGAACGCGCTACATCACAGCACGCGGAGCCCTCCACGGCCCGGGGAGATGCGGAACGGAAGGAGGTCAGTTCCGAGCGAGGATTTCCGGTTGACCCGTTCCGGGGAATCTGGGAGGAAACTCATCGGGCACAGGCCTCTTACGATCGGATCGAGACGTTGTTCCGGAGAGTCTGCATGTCGCTCGGGGGCTGTTTACCTGAAGAGGTGATCCGAGAGGTGGAGCTTTTGAAGGACGCCCCGAAGCTTCGGAGCGAGAAGAAGCAGTTGGAGCTTCAGTTGCAGGAGCTTACCTCGGAACTGGCGACGAAGAGCGAGGAGATCCGGAAGTTCCATGCCGAGCAGGAGGAGACCTTGGCTGAGCTTCAGAAGTTGGTAGGAAATCCGGGTGCTATAGTCAACAAGGCCAGGTTGTTTGACGAGAATGTGCTGCAGCCTGCAGATTTGGAGAATAAGCAGAGGATCATCACGATCCTTTCCAAATGCAAGCACTCAATGAACCAGACTCTAAAGAAGGTTCGGCAGCTGCTCAATCCGAAAGTCGGAAGTCCAAGCGACGGAACCAGGTTTCCCGGATCTCCCTCTCGGACCATTGTAGGGGAATCCCGCGGTGTAGCATTCAGGACCCCATTGGAGCGCAACCTCCAGCTTGAGGAGCAGATGGCGGTGGACTCGGATACCTTCAAACCGGCTCGGACGATCGCGGATATGATCCGGGAACATCAGGGTCAGATGGCATCACCCGGAGCCAACACGACTCAGCAAGGCTGCGCGATCCCCACCGGACAGGCGAAGGTGACAGGGACTACAGTCACCGTTAGGCGATCCGAGGAGCGGACAGTTACGGAAGAGGTGACCCGGCCCGTGCAGCCGGTTGTTCTCCCAACACTCGGATCGTCACTAATTGTTCCGGTTTACCAAGGGGAGGTAGCCGGAGCGGAATGGAGAAGGTCCATTTCACCAACCGGACGGACCCGAGTAACGCAGGAAGGGGCACTCACCCCATCACCCACAGCCCGGATCGGAACGGTGACTCCTACGCCAACCGGAACGCCAATGGTGGACACCCCTGCTGACAGTTCTGGTGCTAGGAGGATTATGAGGAAGAGGAAGGAACCGACGGAGAAGGGGCCCATTACGATTTCCGGGTCCGACTCGGATACTCACGCGAGCTCACCGGTTGATACATCCAGAACTGCGACTCGGACCCCGACATCCGGAACCCCTCCCTCGCAGATGTTGCCCAAGTCTCCCAAGTCTCCGAAGAGCCGGGTCGTTACCCGGCTTTCCTTGGAGACCAAGACAAAGGAGTCAAAGGCGGAACGGAGTGCTAGGCGTCAGGCGGAACGGGCAGCGAGGACAAAAGGATCCGAGCCACGGATGACCAGGTGGAAGGAGAAGGACCGCGAGCAGGAGAGCCACAAGAAGACGAAGATGGGGTAGATTCTTCTCGCTGCAACTGGCAGTCACTTTCCGAATTTATAGGAGTAGATTTCGGATTGGGAGATCCGGATTAATCGTAAAGTAAGATTGTAGGTAGATAATTAGGAATAAGGGTTTTAGATTGAACTGCCGGCGCCGCCGCTTTTGTGAAAGCCCCTCCTACTTAAACGGGGAAGGCGTTGCAGTCCGGGTCTTCGTTTTGCATGTTTTCTCCCTATATTCCTTATTAGTAAAGTATTCGTGTTTTGCAAGTACTGTGCGTGGTTTCCAGTTAAGTGTGAATGATCGGGGAAGGATATGAGAGTTCCGCTGTACCTCGGATAGGAAGGTGACGGGAGTTGTGACGAGACCCAAACCGGAATGGTAATGGGATTGAGCGGAAAGATTTAGCGGATTGTCGTAGGAGGGAAGCCTCACTGTTCCGTCCCCAACCCAACCTCACGCAGAATAGCCGTCGCTAGGGTCAAAGCGGATCGAGGTGTACTTGATCGGGCTCCTTGAACTTCTGAAGAGGTTCCGCACACTGTGAGAGGGGGATTCGGAACGTGGCACGGGTCGCCTAGGGGTAATCGGATCCTGGTTCTCCCATATCCGATTTGGTTTGTCGTTGCAGTCTCACAGATCAGAAGAGGTCGTCTGCGTGACCTGCTCGCCAGAGTACTCTAAGTCAGTTGTGAGACAGTATCTGTTCCGAGACGTTGGGTTTGTGGACGAAACACCTGACAAGAGAAAGAGAGAGAGAGAGAGGAGTTACGTTCCGGAAACACTATCCGAGCAGTGGCAAGGCTCGGAACTATTATGAGTAACTACTCGGTGAAACACTATTAAGTCCTTGGACAATACTTGGAACCTAGTGACAATACGGAAGTTTACGCTCAGTTGGACTGCTATCCGGATGTTAGTTGGGTTTCCGTGTTCCCACACCAAGTTCTCTTTTCAAACAAAGAAATCCGATGTCGTATACAACGACCTCCACATTACTGAGAGTGATGCCATTCCCAACTTCACCAATGTGGAATCGCAGCACATGAATGGGGAGGTGCCGTGGAGAGGCCCAAGGGAGAAAGCCCCTGAGATGATGCAGGGTATTATTGAGGAGATGTCCAAGCCCGGTGACATAGTCTTCGAGTGGATGGCAGGAATAGGTAATCCTTCATTAGCAGTATCTGCATTTCCATTCCAGTGAGTTTCTCCACACAAACTCACTTCTTTCTTGTGCTACGTGTTTTCACTTGCCTCCATCAAGGCTTGTCAGAGTATTGGTCGTCATATTATAGCTTGTGAGGAGGACGAAGCCATATTCAACGCCCTTTTCAAACTATTAATGGCTACGTCATCCGCCATGGGCCCTCCAAAACATCCTCGACCGGGAGCAGTTGAAGACGCACCTCCAAAGAGAGCAAGACAAGATAAGAACTGTAAGTTCTTCTTTACTTCTCTTTGCTAGTTCTCTTTGCTTCTTTACTGATTCCATCTTCACCCACTTATACTTACCACTCTCGATTTTTGATTGCAGAGTAGTTGCAGCAACACTGCCACGTAGGCCAACACTCGTGTGCATTCCATCGTGGCGTCTTCATTCCAGTTCGATTCAGCCTTTTATACTTCCGGAATATGCAGAGGGCTTAGCACAAGCGTTTCAATCTGGAGCCCTTACATATGTTCCTAGTCGGCCAACTACTTTTGATCCCAGGGCCCTTGTATTTTTCGATGAAGAGGCTGTAGAAGGAGATTCAGAGTCAGCTGGTTCTGAGAGTGGAAGTAGCGATTGTAGCATGTTGTGAGTTTGAAGGAGGCTTCGCTCTATCATTGTTTTCATCTAATTTGATTTGATTTAATTGGAGTTGATTGCATTATCCTTTGTCTACTCTACTGCAAACACCCTAAAGTAGTTATGATTCTCACTTCCAGTTCGTATCCGTGTATGTAAATGATGAAATGTTGCAACTATAATGCTCAATATGTAACATGAACAATGAAATGTTATATTTGAAATGCTCAAAATATATAGAATGCTGTAATTACTTTCTAATCATTCAATATCTCGCATTTCCATAGCCATGTTACCTATTCTTGTGAGAGATCCAGGTACCATCTCTCGGAGAAATTTTCTCTCCTTCCGGCACATCCAAGACCTGATTCCCATTGGCCAATAGCAATGACCTCAACTAATCTAACTCAACGCAACTAAGTTCTCTAAGGGACGCTGTCTCTAACCTGTCATTGTAAATTGGATTTGCAAGTTTCTAAGAACTCCTTAAAACACTCCAGTTGATGTTGAACCGATTAACTTCGTATTCGTCCTTCGGACTCCAATGGCGACCCTCGTACGAAAAATAATCCCACCTCGCTAGCCGAAGGCATGCGTATTCAGGAATGCTGTCAATCTCACGCTTCCACCTCGTCGACACAGCACGAGCGTTCTTGACGTCTTCAACCGTGATTACCGTCGGAGGAGTCCAACCCTACGTTGCACTACTACCTATATGATCCCAGGGGTTAGGCCCATTTGCCATCGGCTTAAGCAAGTCTTGTAAAATCGTTTCACAGGCAACGACCTCAAATGAGTCGCCCATATCTTTAACTCCGTAGCAAGTACAAGGTTAAGTTCTACAGAAATCATTGAGCTAATACAACTTCAAGGACGTCCGCAAAGGTCTATATAGATCGTTGCTTGACATTTAAGGTACAAATGGTCTTATCTAAAGACCGAAAATTCTTCAACCAAAACAAGCACTCTCACATGGTATACATCTTGGTTTTCGCGGCTTGATTATTGTACACGAACTTTGATATATTCCACAAAAGTTTCATACCATTAACTTTAGCTTTTGTGATTTTCTTTTTCCTATACTTTTCTATTCAATATTTACTATTCTGATCTAAAAACATCATGCTGGAATACTCGTATCTAGATCCAATAAAAGACCAAATCTAAAGGTTTGTATACATGACGTCATCATGACATCAGCCCTAATTTGTACCTCAAAAATAAAACGTAAAAAAATTTTTACCAGACATAACCCTGAATTCCACGGAAATATACTCCCTTACTAAAATAAGTAACAAAATCATGCCTTTTTTTAGTTTTTTTCCACAGTTATAGGATTCACTTTGCTTTTGAAAATTTGGCTAAATGTCAAATCTCTGCTCTCCATTCTCTGCTCTCTGCTCTCCGCTCTGCGCTCTCCTCTCACATGTTAACTTTCTCCATAAGTTCGGGGCCAAAAGTCAACATTCTGTCTGGCGCTATAACGTGTCCAACCCATCCCATTTGATACAATTAATGCACCAAATATTTCCCATCTGCATCTATCTAAAGGGCCAAGAAGTATGGAAAGTTGTATTTCCCGCGCTTGCTCACACACCCAAATGTGGAGGGGCGAATGGTCATGCATGATTCCCGCCTATTTTCAAAACTGAAGCGGCATGAAAACGGTCACACGTTAGAGAATGACCTCTGGAATCGTCCCCGCTCGAAGTCTTTTCTCTATTCACTTGCTTCTCTCGCGTGTAGGAGCTCTCGGCGCTCACTTGGAGGTCGTTGTTTTCTGGGCAGAAGCTGTATTGCGCGGTTTCTCTTCTACATCTTCTCTTCAGTTTCCTCAGGTCATCAGCACACATCTTTGATTTTTGGTTGTTCTATGCTTGCGATTGTTGCAATTCTTGGTGTTTTAGCAGTGCCTTTCTTTACTACTGGGAAACGTTTGAGAGCAGAAACCGTCAACGTACTTTGAGTCAGCGACTCTGAATTCCGACGATGTGAGCTCCTATTAAAGCGCCGGTTTTGCGGACTGCAGTTTAGCTTGAGTTGAGCTAAACTGCTGCATCCAAAGGGCAGCAGCAATTTAGCTCGAGTCGAGCTAAACTGCATTGCCCATAGTCCAGGCACAATTTAGCTCGAGTCGAGCTAAACTATGCTTGGGTTATGGTCTCTGTCTTGCAGATGAATTATCTTCAAGGAGTATAATATGTTCTCATAAAATTGGATCTGTTGCATTCCAGGTACAATGGATTACTCCTCCGATGACGAAGTACCGGTTGAAGCGGTCTTTAACCAAGACCTTCCAGACTTTGTGGTTGTACCCTCAAGATTGTGGCAAAACAAGACTGTAACAATTTACAGTGACGACAATATCCCATTAGCAGAGGGTTTGATCCGGAACCCACGGCCCAGCTTGGTATCTGACACGGTTGGCCCCCTTGGTGATTCCGTTGTCCTCGTCTAGGTATCACATTCCTTAGTCGAAGAAGAGTCAGAGGATGATTGGAGGTACTCTTTCAAAACGTGGCCTATCAGCCACGTCTATCTGGATGGAGTTAGTCTGCAGCACCATTGTCAACATGATGTTTATAACCGTTGGCTTGCGGAGCGTAACCAATCCCTGGGTGATCGTACCCGATCGTATGGGTAATCCTCTAGGAATACCCCCCCCCCCCACCTGTATCACGTCACGCTGAGTTTCTGATGATCCAGCCATCAATTATCTCTGTAGCGGCAAACACGTGCTGCGCTCAGCTGTGCGTCCAACAGTATCCCAGAGATAAAATCTCTACTCTACGGTCGCGTATGTACGACAAGACCACAGTGCAGTTCCGAAACCACATAAAACTCGACGTGCATAGACAGATTCACAAGAATTCAGTGGGGAGGAGTGTGGTGACTCTGGAGGGCATAGATGTTTGCCCCTTTGCCTGGATGAAGATTATGGGAGTGAGCTCCAGTAGATTTTATAGAAATGCCAAGTATGCTGCTGCTGGTTTCGAAGCTCAATTTCACAGTAATACTGGTTTACGTAAACCTAGAAATCACATAGTGGTAGCTACTGCCGTCCTAGGGGCCATCCTTGACAGGCATGCCAACCTCATGCCCCACAAGAGTCGTGTTTTGCCTTCAGGGGAGAGAGTTGTTGCTAAAGTTCTGCCTTCCAGTTTCAAATGGAAGGAACAGATTCCGATCCTCGATGAACATCTAGCGGACTGTGATTGCCTCCTATGTCCGCTTTTAACTTGAGCAAGATCAGGAGGCTTAGCTATCCAGAATATTACGCCAAACGGGCAGGAGACAACTTCGCTCGTTGCTCAAAATGTGATGAGTTCCAGTCCCAGAATAAGTTGACATCAACAGGATCTCAAGCGTCCCTGTTATGGTCTACGAAAATGAGGCTGCACAATGACTCTGCAATGGGGCATAGGGACTTGTACTACCTAAATCGATTCAGGTCAAAGGCTACTCCTCATGAAGTTCTTACAATTATGCATGACAAGATGGACCACTCCAAGACAGCATCGCCGGCCTTATCCCACAAGGTCAAACACTTAGACGATCTCATGAAGCTTCCTCTCGCTGTCACGGGAATGCTTGCTCATGGGCATGTGGATCAGCGTTACGCCCATTATGGCCTTGACATTTACTCACACGACGCTAATTACACGGTTGGATTGTTTGCGAAGCTCCTTCAGGATCTTGAGTCACCCCCTAAATCCACCTCCTGGGAACTCTTTCAAGAAAATCCGTCTCACCCATTGTATGCCGCGCTTTTGCATGGTTCAGAGATGTGTTTGGATCCTCTTGGCCCTCCTCCTGAGGTTCCTATTGCTGCTAAACCCTTGCCTCCCATTCTTAACGTCCAAATGGATAACGCTGTCAGTGATAACAAGAATAGATTTGTATTTTCATTCTGGTCCCTATTAGTCGCGAAGCGGGTGTTTCGCGAAGTGTACGTGAACTTCATGCTGGTCGGCCATACTCATGACGACATTGATGCCCTTTTCGGGCGATGGAGCATGGCTTTGCGGAGGGAGGACTTCCCCACAGTACCTCTCCTCATGAAGTCCTTCATGAAAAATGAAGCTGTACCAACAATTCCTCATCTCATTCAGGAGGTCCCAGATTTCAGGAAATTCATTGCGGAGTGGATGCTTGATGGCGACGATACGTTCATGGGTCACACTAAAGCTCATTAGTTCAAATTCTATGTAGATTCTTTAGGATGCCCAGTCATGAAGTATAAAATCTTCTGTCACGACGACGACTGGTTGCCAAAAGGAGATGGTTGTGGCATCAAGTTGTGGAAGGAGGATTTAGAAGGTCGATCTTTATGGCCCCGTGGTGTTCCTGGTGCCGTGGCACCTCGCGAGATGCGGCACCTGCCTGATGTGATTAAGGGCTTCTCGGGTTTTGTAGATCATTGGGAGGGCTATCTTCTGATTCAGTCCAGTCCAGAAGAATCTATGAGCCACTCTCATACTATTGGAACGATGTTAAAGAGGCTCTTGCCATCCCCTTTGATGCAGTCCCCACCTTGGAGCATGGTTTTTGGCCATCCACTCGGCTCGCTCACTCTGTTGAAGACAAGTTTCAGGAAGATGGAACTTTGCGCAAGGAGTTCGCAGAGGATGATCACTTTGTTGGTCACAAACGAGATCGCCTAGGACCGTCATACCGTGTTGCGCGAGACCTTTTTGCAGGTTACTTCTTAGCATTACGACCCTGCGATGAAGACCATCGTCCTTTCTGGCTTGCGAGGGCCTTGATTGACCCTAATTCGAACCCTGAACTCCCGAACACGATCCAAGTAGAGTTCTACCGTCCAATTTCCCGAGATGAAAATGTTTTGAAATTCTATACTGGCTGGGATGTGGATAGGAGACTTCGTTGGACAGTAGAGAAGGATGTACTTGGGTCTTGGCATAGTACTGATCCAGTCATAACAGCTTGGAAATCAAAAGTTAAAAAAAATGTCAACGACCGGGGGCTTGACAAGGATCCAACGCTGAAGATTCCACTCAAACAACTGGACAATATAAAGGCCTCCTTGGAGAGATTTGTTTCTCCGGATTCTGAATAAACATGTAGGTTTCAAGTTGGTAGTCCTAAAGTTCTGAATTTAGTTAGATCACTTATATTTGTTTGTAGACGACTGAATTAAATTTCGTTCGTCCATTCATCCAACATTATGTTTTCTAGACAAAGGTAGATTTTAGCTCGAGTCGACCTAATGAGTTCTAGCGTATTAGTTCTAGCATATTTATGTCTTGAATACTAGCAAATTACATATATTTTGTTGGAGGGAACACTACTTAAGTGTTTCAGTCCATTCCTTATTTATCATCGGTACCACATTACAGGCAGCAGTTTAGGTCGAGGCGACCTAAATTACTTTTGGGGTTGAAGTTCGTACTTTACGAGTGCACAATACCAATAGGTTACCTATAGCTCTTCTTGTAGATTTTTACTTAGTACCCTAAACCATTGATTCTATATCATATGTACTGCCACATACCAGCCGTTTAGGTCGAGGCGACCTAAACGACATCTAGCGTTGAAGTTCCTAGTTTGGATATATGAAGTAGAGCCGATAACATACATTTGCTGGCATGGGACTATACTGAAGTCCGTATGTTCTTTGATTGCATATCATATTGTCGAAACTGTAGGCAACTATGTTGGTCGAACAACTTGAATGTTTCTACAGGAGGGCCCGTCACGGATTCATCATTTAAGGAGTGTTGACCTAAATTGTATTTCTACACATATATATAATATAAGTTTGCCCAGCATATCCGTTGTGTCCATTTCTTGTTATTCGCATGATGTTCATTTAGGGTGGTTCGACCTATCTTGTACTTTTTCATATATTTCTATTAAACCATCGAGTTCTTTCATTTTCCATTACTACTGAGTGATCATCTCCCAATTTAATGGAAATTGCTAATTAGCTTTTCCTTGCCAAGTATGAGACCATTGTGCCCATTTTAGCTCGACCTGACCTAATGCATTATTTTGGGAGATGATAAATCTCCCAAAATAACAAATATGGTGTTCAATTAAGGAGTTGTCATTTTCAGTTAGATAGTGGGTGCAAAGTTGTAAATTTAACGGATCAATAAGACCTACATCGTGGTTCTAATTTGATTTGATGACTACATGTATTGTTTTAGATTGAGCCGTCATTCTACTAATACTAGATTTTGAAGTATCTTATTAGCAGTACATGTTTTAAAACACTAATTTTAATTCAAAATTTTCTTATATTTAGTTGTAAACATTATTAGTTATGAAATAAATATCTTAGAGGAAAATAAATTCTAGATTGGAATTTGGGGTATATAAGCTGAAGGGAAGTTTGATAGGGTGTTTTATTGTGAAGAGGGTCCTTACTTTGCTTAGACACATGAAGTAGAGTGGAGGGTCTATCCCCTCCATGTATGTGACACCTAAAAGTAGAAGAAAACAAGGGAGCACAGACTTTACGGATAGGAAACTGAGCCAGAGGAGAGTAGCAGGTAAGTGCGTAGGTGTGCAAAGTGACCTTTGAAATGCACTTCTGAAGTGTCGGAGAGCTGGGCTTCCATTAGCTTTGAAGTTTTGTAGCACTCGTAAACTTATACAAGAATCTATAGTTGAGGGAGAAGAAGAGAGATCTGATTACACGGTTGCCGAACAAGTTATAGTTAGTAGTGAAGAAAAACTAAAGGAGATGTCGGGAGATTTAGAATTTAATTGCCTAGGAACTGTGGAGATACCGCAGCCTTCATTTAGTTTAAAGGATTCACGTTTAAAAGAGAATGAGTCACAGTCCGAAGACGATTGTCACTCTTCCAAAGTAAGTTTATTTCCCTCGCTTTGCAATTTCAATCTGTATTTGTCCATGTTAAAGTCAATGTTTTTGTTTCCTTAGTCTAGTGGTGGACTCGTTTTAAATGAAATTCCCAAGTTCTAAGGTTCTTTGAAACATGCGCCTCTATAAAAATTCAAATCATTCCATTGTAGTGGTTAACCTTATCCATTTCAAGTAGTGGACCAAGGGAGGAGGGTCTAGATTTGCCAGGCAGTCAGGAGGTGTGAGAGGGGGAACTTTGGAAGCATCAGTAGGTGACTCGCAAGGAGGAGGTGCGAGAGCTAGACGTGCAATCATGGAAGAGAGAGAAGCAGTTGATCGAGCCATGGCGGCCCGAGGAAGTGCCCATCGAGGAGGGCGTGGAGGGCGTGGAGGCGCCCGACCACCAGGCCGTGTCGGGGCTGCTGAGGAGGTGGATTTTGAGAGGGCGGAAGTTGAAGCAGGGATGGAGGGTGGCGAGCAAGTCGGGCAAGAGTGTGAGGAACGCAAGGAGCAAGGAGGGCAAGACAACAAGGAAGACGAAGAGGAGGAGGAGGAGACTGAGCCAGATCATGAGGACAACGACGACGAGGTGAGCTTTCTCGAAACCCTAAACATTGTTAGTGGAGTTTTAAGATGTTTGGTTTTTGGGGTTCTTTGTTGCATTCCCAGTTGTTTTGTTTGGTGGGTATTTTGCTTGCAGACCAACATTGTGGGATTTGTGGTTGTAGGTTGAGAGTTTCTGCAACTGGATTGTACTAGTTGCTTTTGCAACTCTGCTGCTACTTGGTTAAATCGTTTAAATACATCATTTGGTTATATTGTGGGTAGTGGGATTTTGGTTAAGGCCGCAAAATGGGTTGTGCACTCTTGCTTGCATTTGCGACCCTCCCAGGCCGAAGGCTCAATGGAGCCAAGGAAGCCTCTTGTTGCCCTTGCGGTGTGATTTGTTTTTATGTACTGCCTCCCGCGAGGGGCCCCATCTAATGGTAAAGGGAGAGAGTGCTGAGGCTCCATGGAGCTAAGCCAGCCTCTTGATGCCCTTGCGGTGTTTTTATTTTTTATGTAGTGCCTCCCGCGAGGGGCACTGTTGGAGCAGACAGTGCCCCAAGTGTGCTTGCAGTGGAGAGGGCCGAGGCTCCATGACAGTGCCAATGATGCCGCTTCTTGCTTTATTTTTTTTAAATTCACCACCCCCGCCCGGAGGCACTGCTCTCAAGCTGTGCTGATGATGGTAATGTATTTTAATTTTTTTTTCAAAATTGTATGCTTCAAGGGCACTGTCGGAGCAGACAGTGCCTTGAAGGGCTTCGAAGATGTTTAAGTTTGTGTACATCATGTTGATGGCGTGTGCAAGTTAATTGCCTTGGGCTGCTGGTTATATTCTTCTTGACTTAGTTTTTAACGTTTGCGGTATGGGTCGAGAGCTCTTTCAGGGCTGTTTTATCATTTTCTGCTTGCTTGAAGGATGCTGTTGATTCTAAAAATCATTACATTGTTTGTGAATTAGGAGTCCTCTGAGGATAATGTGGGGAGCCAAAGTCAAGACCCGACTCCAGCAGAGACCGAGGTACTTGATTAGTTTAGCGTTAAAAACCTTGGCTTTCTCTCCTTTAAAGCTCTCACTTCTTTCATATTAATTATTGTTCTTCTCCTTTTTTAAAGTGGAATTTAATCTTATTTTCATTCTTCCTACTCTAGGTATGTTCCGATGCTGCTAAGATTTCCATTAATTCCCCCATCTCAGTGATCAATATTTTAGACCTCTCGGACTCATACAACGAGCCGTACTGTACCTGTGACTTAGCAATACCTATGGGTTTAGATACTGAGTCTTTCCAGGTTCATTCTCCAAAGTACATGCTGACCTCCCGAGTTTATGAGCCTACCTGCCCGGGATACATGCCCACATCTCTTCGGTTTGGAACTTCGCCATATTCTCTACATTCTTTTGCTTCGTCTATTAGCATGAGGAGGCCAGCTCATGTCGTCTTTGCCCTTCCGGCAATAGTGCCATGCCCTGCCCTACAAACTAGGCGATTTTGGAAGAGACGCCTTCATTGGAGTAGTAGAGTGTCTAGGGATTATTATAGGCGTGCACCACGTAGTTAGTAGCTCCAAGTTATACTTACAAGCGCACATGATAATTGAATTGTTACAAGAGATGTATAAGTATGAGAAGAAATTGTTATTTTCTTCTATATATTTGTCTTTTTTGTAAGGCTTTCCTTACTAGCAATTCCAGTATTAATTTGCACACCTTTTGTCAGGTTACACAAACACAAGATGTGTTGGTAAAACCATCCTCTCCATTAAACTTGAAGAGTACTGTAGAAGGCAAATTGTGACATCGGATCCAAAACAAGGTGAACTCCATAGGCGTCATCAATAACTTTAGGATCAAACCAGAGAAGAAGTCGCGTTTGTTGGTAACCTTGTGCAGGATGGTCTCAATGGCAAAGGTTAGACAAATGGGCAAAATGGGGGTACAACATCTTAAGCGGGAGTTCGTAAAGGGATATAGAGATGGGGACCGTGTCATGTACATCTCCATGTACTACAATGAAGAGCTCACAGCGGATGTTACGGAGGAGGTCATGGCTGGTTATAGCCCATTATGGAAAGACGCAAATCAGACTTTTGAAGAAGAGCTCCAAGGAGAGGAGTAGTGGATGCAATTCTCAGGCAAGATGTTTTTTGTCTGTGAAGGTCACCATCGCCTCTCTGCATGGCTACGACATATAAACAAGCACCATGCGGATGACCTCTCTTGGTACATCTCAGTACATTGCAAAATGTTAGACCCCCGCGGACAGGTGGGCAATTTGCTTCATGCCATGCACGACATCAACTGGTACGTACATCTATATTTGTATTTGTATATCCACATTGGAGTCTTTATTCTATTATATATTATTTTTCTTACTTTTTAATTTTATATTCAGGTCAACCGAGAATGACCACGTGAAGAGTAATCTTCCAGCAAAATTGTTTCGCATCCGCTCCTTTGGAATGATGAAGCTCGAGGAATTTAAAGACCTTCTCACTCCTGAAGAATTTGAAGCGTGTTTGAAGAACAAGCCACCTAATCCGTCATGGTTTCCCTTGACAACTAAAGTTTTCATCGCATATCTGTACCGAGTAAGTTTTACCTACTTTCTATCTTTGGTCTTAATACTTCGACAATTTTGAAATTTTCTAAAGCATGTTTTTTGTTTCAACAGCGCGAAATTGCAGTGGCCTCGGATGAAGCAGCTAGGGCCTACCTTGAGAAGACACCAAAGGAGGAACAAACTGCAAATGCAGTTTGGGATGGCAGGATTGAGGCATCAGAAAGAATGGTCGACTCCATTTAGAAGAAGGACTTTACCAAGTACTTGGCTATTGCAAATCCCAAGTATCGTGACGACTTCCTCAATGAGATGAGACACTCACTATTGCTGGGTAAAATATATTGTATCATTACATCATTCTTGCATTTCTTATTGTCTAAACATTTTCTACTCCTTGCAGATCAATCGACATTTCACTGAATTCCCTGAACCTAAGGTGACACTTAATAAGCTACAGAAGATTGTTCCAGCGGCTGTTGATGCCAAATACAAGGCTCGTTGGTTGAGGTGGTGGAACTCATCTCCGAGTTCTAGACTCTCTTACCGATTTCTACCGCCCGATTTCAAGGAAGCCGACCTCGACCCTTGGTTGAACAAGGCTTCATTCTAGGCTGGGGTATAGTTTCAAAATCATTCTTTCCAATTACATGATGTTGTTTTATACTCACTAAATTTTACCTTGTCACTAATTAATTGAATTTTGTATTCTAGTTAGAGGAAGCCGTCATCAACGAATTCGAGGACATATGCAAGGCGAAGAACCTCGTTATCAATTGGAAGGAATTTCCCGATGGCCAACAACCGGGCACATATGTGGGGAATTCGCGTATTTTGTTATGAGACAAGGCCTTCCCTACGTTCATTGGTAAAAAGGCTGAGAAAGCCTTTGATAAGAAGTCCATTTCCTCAAAATTAATGGGAACCGCAGAGGTTGTCAAGCGGATTACTTACAGGTACGTTTTTTAACTTAAACGCATTTGCATTATAAATTGTGCTCCTCATTTCTTCCAAACAATAACCTTCTATAATTGTCTTTCACTAGGTAGTTCAAGAGAGAGCTTGTTCCAAAAGGCGCCATCAACGTTCAGCAGCTCCTGAAGTACTTTACTGCTTGGACTTAGAGAGGCTCGAACCAGTGTATCTATTCTCTTTAGCAGTTGAAGAGGTACAAAGCTCTTCACTTAGAGGCTAGATGCTCGTATCTTGATTTTTTTTGTGGTTTTGCTATTGATTCAGAGGCGAACGTGAAGACTTTACACAATGATCATGCGGTGGTAGTCAAAGATTCGGTGGATGGTACAGAAGATGATGAAGGACAGCAAGATCAATCATCTGCTCCTCCACCCAAGAGAGGGCGGCGGCTGAAATCTCTGGGTTCTCAGTCACAAGCATCACAGAAAATGCATGCAGAGTCTTCCGCACCAGGGAAGGGGGCACTCGTACCCTCTCCAGCTAAAGTCGTTCCAAAGCCTTCTCCAACTTCTACGACTGCGCCGTCCTCTATCAGTGCTTCCGAAATCACCAAAGGTCTCATTGACGAAAGGAAGGCCAAACTATTTCCGCCAACCACCTATTCTGCTGGAACTCCACATTCCACACATGTTAATGTCTCCAACTCATCTGTGGATTCGTTATTGGTTAGAAATAAGGAGTTGTCTGACAAGGGTGGCGATCGAGTATGGAACAAGACTCTAGACTCCATTTGCAAGGTATGATCTGTTGCTTAGACGTTTCTTAGATACATATAGTTCTATTATTTTTAAATAGTCTAACTCTGCTTTCTTGTTTCCTCAAGTTTGGAGCAGGCCGCCATAACCAAGTTCCAGAACGATGTCAGGTTGAGAAGCATTTGGAAGTAGACTTGATCATTGCCGACATCCCTGAGAATCTACCCGTCCCTTCGGCATCCGATCCTTCCAACGTCATTCCACCTTGGAACTCCCGGGATGAGGAGTATGTGCAGAACATCTTTGACTTTGCAAGTCTTTACTTGTTGAATGATGGTGCTCTCTCCATCATCCACAACAATGATCAATAGCTGGCTGCGGAGATTTTTGAACAAGCTAAGGCTTTCGACTTTGTGCTGCACAAAGACTGGTGGAGCATCAATGTACTCGGCCTTGCTTTTCCTACAAACCCCAACTCCTTAGTATTTACATCGTAACCATTCCTTGTCTTTGGTCAGTGATAACCTTTCTGCTTATTTGGAGTCACATGTTTTGATTGACTGCAGACTATTCGGTTGTGGATTTGCGTCTTCATTTGTGGTGGTGAGCCGCTATCTAATTTCTCTTTTCAAACAAAGAGATCCGAGATGATACATGGCGACCTGAATATAACCGAGAGTGATGCCCTATTCAACCTCACCGTTGTGGATACGCAGCTCTTGAATGGGGAGGTTCCATGGAGAGGACCAAGGGAGAAAGCCCTTGAGCTAATGCAGGCGCTAATTGGAAAGCTGACTAAGCCCGGCGACATAGTCCTGGACTCGAAGGCAGGAACAGGTAACCATCCATTAAGTAGTTCTGCATTTTCATTACTCTCATTATCTCATTAGAGTCTCACTACTTTGCAATGCTTTGAATTTCAGGAGCCTCCATTAAGGCTTGTGAGGAGATTGGTCGTCATATTCTGGCTTTTGAGGATGACAAAGCTATATTCAACGCCATTCTCAAACCATGTGTGGCTACAAAATCTCCCATGGGCCCTCCTAAACATCCTAGACTGACAGCAGCTGAAGAAGCAGACCCCAAGAAAGCAAGACGCTCTAAGTACTATAAGTCTTACTTTACATTTTCTAACTTCTTGTCTATTTCTCTTAGCTTAGCTCTTGTTTGCATCTCCACGTACTCAATCTAACCAATATCCATTTTATATTGCAGAATAGTTGTGGCAATACCGCGACGTATGCCAAGACCCATGCCCATTCCATCGTGGCATGTGAATTCCACTCCAATTCAGCCTTCTATTCTTCTGGAATATGCTGAGGACTAAGCACAAGCGCTTCAATCCGGTTTCGTTAGATATGTTTCTAGTCAACCTACTACTTGTGATCCTAAAGCCCTTGTATTTATGGATACAGAGGCTGTAGAAGGAGATTCGGAGTCCTTGAGTTCTGATAGTGGAAGTAGCGAGTGGAGCATATCATGAGTTTGAAGGACGCTTCGATCTTTTATTGTTTTCATTGGATTTGATTTGATTTGATTGGAGTTGATTACATATATCTTCCACTCGCATGCTAACTTTCCTTCACTATACATGATCATAAACATGTGACCATTTTATAGATTTTTTTTATACTTTCTAATTCAATGCTCCTGGCCTAAGTATGGAAATACATATTATGTGCCAAAGTGACCATGGAACTCACAATAAAATATAAGCAGCAGCAGCCCAAAAATGTTATTACCACTTTTTTTAAAAAATAGGTTTTTTCATGAAGTAATAGCCATTAATCCTGTTGACATAAATATACAATAGAGAAATAGTCAAACAATATACATAATTATAAGAACTTCCTTTAAAGGTCAATAACCTTTCTCATAATACCAATCTTATCTATTCTTCGGAGAGACCCATAACTATAAGAACTCTCTTGAAAGTTCAATAACCATTCTCATAATACCAACCTTGTGTGTTCTTTGAAGAGACCTATAACTATACGAACTTTTGTTACAGGTCGATAATCTATCTCATAATACCAAGCTCATCTATTCTGTGGAGATACCCAGATACCAGGTCTTGGCGAAAATATCTCTCCTTGCTCCATCCACCAAGAGTGGATCTTTCCTCTGCAATCCTCTGCAGTCCTCTACGGCGCGCAAACACCCCACTAGTTTCATATCTCTTAATGCAATCAACCCCCCAAGGGATACTTCGTCCAACTCTTGTCAACATTAAACCAGCAATTTGCGCCATCCAAACCTGCCACAAAGGGCATCTGAACAACTGGATTCACAACGACGATGGAGGCGAAGGAATACGGGATAAGGGGCTGCTCCATGATGTGGAGGAGCTCAATGCTACAGAGCACTGTCCACCGCCATTCCCCATCACCAACATGGAGGCGTTAGATGTGCCTATACGGCGGCAGGTCCATGCCTTGTTCCTTGGCGCGCTCCACCTCCACCAGCCACGGCCGCAGCTCCTCAAAACTTGCCGGTGCCTTGGGGGCTAAACCCACAGCCGCTCTCGTCCTCCTCGACGCCGCATTACGCACCTTCGGAGTCGCGCAACACACTGGGTTGTTATTGTCCTAAAATGTTCCAAGCTAGCTTGGAGATTTACTTCTGCAATGTCGTACTCTACCCCTGCATACAGCACGGAATGCCGGGGATTGTGTCACTATGCTAAGACGCCACCCTGAAACAAGCTGAAAAATAAGGAATGGCCTCCGCTTGTGGAACTCACATGCTGTAACGTGATGAGAATCTTGTACTTGTATCACTCAAATGAAGAAGTTTTGATGCGTGGGAAGACGGAGAAATCTTCGATGAAGACAAGGACTCTTACAAGGTATATCTTGGTTTCAACAGTTCGATTATTGTACACGAACTTTGAAATATTCCAGCAAGTTTTCAGACCTTGCTTCCTTTACATTCTGTGAAATTTGTTTTTGCTATAATTAGTTACATAATCCTATGCAAGAATTACTTGTTTGATCTATAAACGTAAGGCGGGAACATGGTATCTAGATTTGACCCTAAACCAAATCTAACGGAATGTATGCATGACGTCATTTATTCTATACCCATCTCATCTATTCTAGGGAGAGACCCAAATACCAGGTCTTGGAGAGATTTTCTCTCCAGCCTGCATCCACAAGGACTGATGCCCATTGTCCCGTAGCAATGACCTCAACTGATCTAACTCAGGACAAGTAAATTCGCCATGGGACGATGTCTCTAACCTGTTGTTGTTAATTGGATTTGCAAGTGACCAAGAACTGTTAAAAACGTTCCAGTTGATGTTGAATGGATGAGCTTCATATTCGTCCTTTGGAATCCAATGGCGACCCCTGTACAAAACGAAATCCCACCTCGCTAACCAAAGGCAAGCGTATTCAGGACTGCTGTCAATCTCACACTTCCAAAGCTTTGACACAACACAAGCGTTCTCGACGTCTTCAAACGTGATTACGGTCAGAGGAGTTGAACCCTGTGTTGTATTGCTACCTATATGATCCCAAGGGTCAAGCCCATCCGCCATCCGCTTAAGCAAATCCTGTAAAACCGTTCCACAAGCAATGACCTCAAAAGAATTGCCCATTCTCTCAAAGCACAGCCAAGCAAGTACAAGGTTAAGTTCTAAAGAAATCTTTGAGCTAATACGACTTGACGGAATGTTGGTAAGATTTATATAGATCGTTGCATAACATTGAAGCTAGCAATGGTTTTATTCAAAGACGGAGAAATCTTTGATGAAAACAAGCACTCTAACATGGTATACATCTTGATTTCAGTAATTCCATTATTGTACACAAACTTTGAAATATTCCAGGAAGTTTTCAGACCTTGCTTCCTTAACATTTTGTCAAATTCGTTTTTCCTATTATTAATCACATAATCCTGTGCAAGAATTTCATGTTTGATCTCAAAACTTAATGCTGGATTATTGTATCTAGATCTAACCCTAAACCAAATCTATCAGAATGTATGCGTGACTTCATCATGACATCAGCCCTAATTTGTACCTCTTAAAGGAAACATAATAAATTGGAGCGATTTTAACCCTGCAATCTACAGCATCACACTCCTTTTTCTAAATAAAGTAACCAAAAAATTGCCTTTTTTTAGTATTTTCCCGCGGTTATAGGGTACACTTTACTATTGAAAATTTTGTTAAAGGTCAGTTTCTGCTCTCCATTTTCTACTCTCCGCTCTCCGCTAACCGCTTGCCGCACACATGCTAACTTTCCCCATTTGATAACTACTATGGAAGAACAAGATGCTATTCCTTATTTGTAAAAGAAAGTTTTTGAGTTAGAGGAGATACCAAACAAAGAACTCGCCCTTTAGTTTGCTTGTGGTCTTGTCTATATGTCCGTGGAAAAGAAGGTAGATTGGTGTCAGTTTAAAGATGAGCGCCGCCAATATCGTGAAGGACTTCATAAGAAGAAACTTACTTATTAAGAAGAGAAGAAAGACAATGGTGAGGGCGTGTCATGTCTCACTACAATGAAAAAGAAGAGGTGCACCGTGCTTCCTAGAGGAGGTAACATTGATTTCCCGTGTGAGCTAAATTTAAGCGTGACGGCTGAAAGTGAAGGGGGGGAGAGTACACTAGAGGTAGTGCAGTTTTGGCAAAACTGTATTGTACCATTGGGACCTTTGAGTACTTAATTGTACAATAAGTACTCTACCTTACTCAATCTGAGCCGTTCAGATTCCATACAAGAGGAGGGGTTTGGCGATTTAGATGAGCTGATCAAAATAGCGTGCTCTGACGCTAATGATTCCCTTCGATGGAGCTCCATATGGGCCAGCTGCTCTCGACTCGACACGTGGCTGAGTTCAAATACATAGACTGACGGGAGTTGATGTCCAGCCTCGGAGGCAGGATCTAAAGTTGATTAAATCACACAGCATCCTAGTTCAACTCAGACGACGTTGCCCATCATCTATGTAATGTGGAATCATCCTGCTCTTGAAAATTGTATATTTGTTAAGCGTATGAGAGCTATGGAGTTGTCTGGACTTCAGGATTTTTTCAGATGAACTTCAAGTGAAGCCTAGTTCAGTCAAGTGATTGGTTTGTTGAAGGGCCTTCCAAAATACTATACAAATTATTGTAATTTAAAATATAGTATGGCTCTAATATGATCCTCTTTTTAATACGATCATAAGATATAAATTGAAAACAATGAATATTGATTATTTATACATTTGTTATTTAAAGATTATAGAGTGTTCCTAATTGAACATCTTGAATATGAACTAGAAAAATGCCATAGAAAGTACTGAATAGAGTAAGTTTATTTTTTGTTTTTTACATTTTTCTGTCAATATTTACTTTAAGTTTTTAATAATAGAAGGTGCAATTTTAAAAATTAAGATATGAACATCATTTCTTCCCCTAATTTATTTTTTTCATTTCATCCACTATTTTCATTTATCCCTTCCACTACCACTTTTTGCTCTCATTTTCATCCTAATTATAATTTTTATATTTATTTTTCCATTTCTATTTATATTTTTCATTTATCCCTTTTACTCGCACTTTTCTTCTTCATTCACATCTCCATTGTCTACCTCTTTTTTATTCTTCTATTTACTCATATATTTTCATTTATCCCTTCTACTCCCACTATTCACTCTCAATTGCATCTCCATTATAATCTTTGTTTGACATTTTTTTCATTCATCAAGCTTCCACTCCCAATGTTCTCTCTCAATTTCATCCCCATTATAACCTTGTTTTTTTTTACATTTTTATTTTATTTTTCACTTATCCCTTCCACTTGTGGAAAAAAAAAGAAGAAAAATAAATAAGCTTGAAGGATAAATTCCAAAAACATAAAGCTATATGAAATGTTTAAATAGAAAAAGGAAAAAAGGAATAAAAAATTAAGATTTGAAGGAAGAATAATAAAGGAAAATAAAAGAATTATAAAAAGGGGAGGAGAAAAATATGAAATATTAAAATACGGTTCATGGGAAAAGCTATTGAGGAAGAAAAACAAATAAAAGAAGGGCAAGTAAAGAAAGTGAAAAATATAAGAAACATTTAAAGGAAGGAAGGGAAAGAAAGGATAAAAATTTAATAAATGGAAGAATAATAAAAGAAGAGGAAAATATGAAGCAATCAAATGATATAAATAATAAGGGGGAGGAAAAAAAAAAAAAACCGGAGGGGAAAAAAAGGATAAATAAATGTTGAAGGATGACAGAATAAGTTGTTGAAAGTGTGGTGTAATAGAGAAATGAAAGTGAAGTTTAGGAGTTTTAATCATCATCGACTCATAAAGCAATTTTGAAATAGATTAATGTGCAATAAAGGTAGATTTGTTCATACGAATGTTTTTTTGGAATAAGACATGAGAGGGTAAAAATTAGCATGGCCGTTTTCATGATTCGAAATAGGGTTTAATAGATGAACATCATTTCTACGCCCCTTTAAATAAATTATGAAATACAATACTTATCATATGTTGGAGGTTAACTTGTACGTATGTGTTTTTTCTTAGTTTTGGGAAAAAAATAAGAACACGGGTATTAGCATGTTGGAAAAAGAAAAATATGGGAAATTATATTATATATATGTAGTTCATTTTTTAATTTTATAATTTCATGTAGATGTATTTTAAGTGTTTTTGATGAAAGGAAAATAAATTTAAACATTCACTTATACGTTTCAACATACAAGCAATTTATTTTATTTTTTATTAGCGTTCTTGGGGATTTATTTGAGAATGGTAACTAAGTAAATTAGTCGGGCCCTAGGATAGGAGAGAAATAGCAGCTGGGAGTGCACTATTGAGGTGTCAATTAATGCTCAAGGCGGCTATGGTGTGGTATTAGATGTTCATGACTGCGAGCAAACGGGCGGGAATTAATGTGGAGGGTTTAGTGACTGGTGGTCACCAGTTACGGGGTTTAAGGTGTGAGAGAGTTACTGGTGACCGCCGGTGTGAAGGATGAGCGAGGCACTATTGACCGGTGGTCGGGGTGAGCATCGTCTCGCACCTCTCTCCAGCTGGGGTCGACGGCAGTGTGCAGTGTGCTCCACCGGAGGTGCGATGGAAGGAGAAGCCTTGGCGAATTGCAATGAATCGGCTGGGCTTGCATGTATTCCACTATGGATTTAGGGGGAGGCGATGCTTAGCTTGGATTGTGGGGTTCCTTTTGGGGTTTTAATTTTTGTTGGGTTGGTGACTCTAAGGGACATTGGGGTGGACGTGGGCGGGGCTTGTGTGGAGGGGTGAAAGAGTAATGGAGCAAAGCCAGAGTGCGCGCTCTGGGGACACATCCAGTGCGCGGAAGGGGAGAGCACTTGGAGCGCGAGAGAGGAGGAGCCGCAAGGCGATGAGTGATGATGACGACGTCGGGAGGGAGGGTCCGCGGAAGAGGCTGCGGGGAGGAACAGGCAGAGGAGGGGCATCTGGTGAGGAGCCTGATGCCGAGGAATTGCCGAAGAAAGGTGGCGCAGGGGAACAAGGTCCAAGTCGCGGCCGAGAAGAGGTGGAGGGAGGAGCTGCAAAGCAGCTGTCGAAGAAGGCTTCAGGCGCGAGACGAGGTCGGGGTGATAGCCAGGACGAGCTGGAAGAAGAAGCTGGAGCGGAAGCAAAGTCCACAGCGAAGAAGAAAGGGAAGGGAAATGTGAGGTCTGAGAAGGCCTTCATGTGCGTGGAAGACGTTGACGACGAGATTTCGAGGCTGAAGAAGCCTCCGCGGGAATTGAAGAGGGCGGACTTTCAGGCTGAATATGGACTCCCCAACGAGGGAGACAATCCCCATCACTTCCGTAGAGGCACGACCTCCTCCGACACTGTGCGCAGGTTGTTTGGTAAGCCCTACGGAGATGGTGGTCGGAGCGGGTTCTATTGGCAGGGTTGCGAAGTCGTGGAGGTTGTGGACAGGGTCAAGTATCTACACCCAATTCTGTATCAACATGGGGAGGAGGAGAATCCAAACATGATCACGGTGAGGTTTGCCGAAGGTATCGCATTGGAGTATGAGGAAGGTGGTGGTCCTGTCAATTGGTGTGCTTTCGGGGAGGAGACAAACAAGCAACAGAGGGGCCAGTATACCTTGGACAGGACAAAGCTTGAAGAGCTCAGGAAGTCTATTGCGGACTCTAGGTGCACTGAGGGTAAGAAGAAGGTCGACGTCCGAGGTAAGGAGTGGCGAGGAATTAAGGTTGAACCTGGCTGGGAGGGAAAGGTCGAGCAAGGGGATGTGGTGAGGGTGGAGGGTCGTGGGCCACCGGGTGAGTCGAAGGGTGGGCTGGAATCCGCCATGGCATCGGGTGTGTGCTTGCAGGAGGATACCGGTTTGCGAGGACAGAGTGCTGGGAGGTTGGCGAAGGGGGAAGTGGAGGAGCGGCTGCAAAATTTGGAGGGTCTGATGCAAGCTGTTTACTTGGAGCAGAAGTACAAGCCGGAGCTGAAGAAGGAGGCTGGTCAACGGCTTGACGGCGCCATTTGGAAGAGTAAGCAAAGTGAATGGGGCATAGGCACATTGAAGAAACAAGAGGAGCAGAAGACGGGGCTGATTAGAGCGCTGGAAGAGCAAGGCCAGGATGTGTACAAGGAGAAAATAAAGATGGAGGGAATTCAAGAGCAGTTGGCAGAGGAGAAGGTCAAGGTTGCGGCCGCTAAGAGGGAGCTGGAGACCGCCGAAGCTGAGATCCAGGCATTGACAAGAGAATTGGAGTCGGGCCAGTTGCAGCTTGATGCCTTTGCAGCCGAGAAGTACCAGTTGAAGCAAGGGAGGAGTACTCTGAGCTTTTCTTCAAGTCCAATGGTGTATGCGCCCAAGGATCCAATATGTGGAGCGTTTGATTTTGCAGATGAGACCAGCTTCATCAGGATTACCGCTTGCTGCTTGTGTTCCTTCCCATTCCCGTAGTATGACATGGTAGTTAACTCGTGTAGACACTTGTATCATCCTTTCTGTGCTTCAGTGGTCTTTGCACGTAGCTACAAGTGCGTGGCCATAGGATGCGGGGAGATTTGTCACCCGGAATGGCATCGGAGTTTCGGTTGGGGAGAGCCACCTGCGGAATTGGTGGAGAAGGCTAGGATGCTTGGAGTAGCCGAAGAAAGGCGGAGACTAATGGAGGAGAGAACAGAGCAGGCTATGGCGAAGGTGCCATCCGATGGTAAGTTCATCTAAATTTGTGCTAGTATTCTGGATATGTGCTTTGCAATGTTGATTCTAGATATGTGCTTTGTAGGAATTTTAGTGTTATGTACTATGGAGTCCGCGAATGTAGTATGCGGTTGTTCCAGTTTAGGTGAATTCTAGAAGTTTGTCATAGAAAGTAGTGAAAGTATATTGTTGGATCGTAAGGTTGTACACTCTATACGTGCTATGGTTGCTAGCTTTCACCTGATTGTGATCTGAGACAACTTAGACTTGCACAGTGTATATGAAGTCCAGGTTCATTAACAGCATGTGTCTGAACATGTATATTAGTGTCGAAGTCTAAATGCAATATGTGTACAGGAAGTTCCTTCACTGAATTCCAGTATATTATTGTGTATTGCATAGTACTCGGTGATTTTTGTTAGGCGTTGGAAATGTCATATTTGTATATTAGGCCTAATCTTCAGGTACATGCAGCTACTTAGAGCAAGTATTTTATGTACTCTATATGATATAGTGCTTGAAATGTACTTACGGTGCTGTACGCAGACGACATTGTACTTGACGGAGCTACAACAGGTATTTCTTGTCTTTATTCAACTTGGTACTAGAAGTCCTACGTGGTAGTCATAGAGGTCATAGAGTACATTTAGAATTGCGGACTTGTACAAATGGTCCACCAGTTCAAATCCAATAGGTAGTGATAGTACTGGTTCATTTGTGCTAGTCGACTGCAATTACATTCGGTACCATATTCTATATACTCTAACAGGATGTGTGGTGGCAGGTTCTAGCCTAAGGTTTGCATCACCTCAGAAGGCCGTCAACAATGCAAGACGAACAGTCGAAGGGGAGACAAGCCAGCCAGCATGGTCTGGAGGCGCTCCAGAGGATTTTCATGGAGTGCCGCAACGGGTTGTCAGGGGCGGCAACATTAAATCTAGAGACCAACCAATGCTGGAGAGGCCACTGGAGAAGGTGGTGATGGCATGTCTTTCGGATGGTGCTCATCTTTAGGGACGTGAACCAGATCTGGAGTCGGGAGACGATTCTGGTTCTGACAAAGAGGACAACAACACCAAGATGACCCCCCTACATTCTAGCTCCGGCACTACCGTCAAGGAAGGAGATAGTGATACTTCGGAGAGCACTGATGCTGAGTTGGGGAAGGCTTCAGACCAAACTGGAGACGGTGATCCTTCACTTGACATAAGCTTGCCACCGCCAGAAACCTCAGTCCATGTGGAAGGAGTGGAGCTCGAGGGTCTGTCAAGTCCATGTCAAGGAAGGGGCAGCACTCATAAAGGAGGGAGTGTTGGCATCGCTGCAGGGGCGAGGAAGAGGGATGAAGGACTGAGCGTCGTTGAAGTGGAAAGAAGCAGGGTGAGGCTGCAGGGATTATTGGGAGCGGGAGGAAGGAGGAGAAGGAGGATTCGGGGAGAGCTAAGGAAGGGAATGGAGGGGCGGTGCTGAAGAAGGGAGGCGCAGCAGGGAGCGGGAGGAAGAAGGAGAAGGAGGTTTCGGGGAGAGCTGAGGAAGGGGATAGAGGAGCAGTGCCGAAGAAGGGTGGCGCAGCAGGGAGCGGGAGGAAGAAGGGGAAGGAGGATTCGGGGACAGCTGAGGAAGGGGACGGTGCTGTAGCGAAGGAGAAGGGTGGCGCAGCAGGGAGCGGGAGGAAGAAGGAGAAGGAGGATACGGGGAGAGCTGAGGAAGGGGATAGAGGGGCAGTGCCGAAGAAGGGTGGCGCAGCAAGGAGCGGGAGGAAGAAGGGGAAGGAGGATTCGGGGACAACTGAGGAAGGGGACGGTGCTGTAGCGAAGGAGATGGGAACGCCAACGGAAAAGGAGAAGGAGGTCTCGCCGCAGCCCGCGAGGAAGGAGATAGCCAAGCCTGGGTCGCAATGCTTGCCGGGACGCAAGGGCAGGTTGCTTTGAGGAGAGAATGGTAAGGATGGTGGAGGAGCCACGGCTTCGGGTTTTGTAGATACCTTGGTGCAGGTGGAGGCTGCAGCCAAGTTCATGGAGGTAACAAGGAGGAAGGCCGAGGGGGGGGGGGTAAAGGAGAAGGAGGATGTAGTGAGTAGTGGCGTAGGCGCGGATACCAAGGATGTGCGAGCCTCAAGGCAGGTGGAGGTACAGGGTGGTGCAATGGAAGGAGAAGACGGACAGTCGAAGGATACTGGAGCGGCGGAAGGAGCGCCCGACGTGACCGATGCTGAAGTAGCGGAAGGAGAAGTAGAAGGGCTGTCGAAGTCTAATTTGCCCCAGTCTCCATTCTAGTTGAGAGCGAAGAGAGCAACGGGTCCAATTGTGGACGATGACTCAGGGCCGGGACTTGAGGGGGCGATAGAGAATGTCTATTCAGCTGACAAGACCACGTACAAGGAGCTGGCCGAGATTGTTGGGATGAGTGGAAGTCCTATTGTTGTCCCTGAAACGAATGTGCGGACCAGAGCACGCACCGCCAAGGAGGCAGAGCAAGCAGCAGAGGAATCCCCGGCATCAATCAGAGCTAAGGGTCGTAAGAATGAAGGGAGAAAGAATGATAAGGTCAAGGGCGACAAGGTAGGTGGCGCAATCTCACAAAAACGGCGGAGAGGGTAGCCACTTAGAATGAGGGCTTGAGCAATCTGTAGGATTGCTTTTAGTGGATTGTTTTTTTGGTTTTTGATCTATTAAGGTGCGGTAGAGTGCTTGTGTAGAACGGATTTGCAGGTAAATTAATATATCTTACCTCATCACTGAGGTCTCCCTAACAGGGCCGAGACAAGGCTTCTGTATTTAATTTTCCATCCATTTGTGTTATTTGTGATCCTTCGTGATTTCTTTGCATTTGTGCTTTTGTTAGTCTTCCCAAGCAGCCTTGGAACTTTTCTTTTCTATTTTTAAGAGTATGACGAGGGGAAGGTGGTCTATTGGGATGGGATTCAATCAGGCCGAAGCTTGGTATGATGCAGCAGATTTGTCTAAGGGGCTCGAGAGGATCCCTGTCCTTGTTGGTCAGTCTGATATTGCTATGAGACACTTTCAATATGTTAATTCTAGCGTGGTCTATGACCAAGCATACGTGCCTACCACCCTTGAGAGCCTTGGCCCCGGGGACTACTGTCTATGTTCCCAAGAATGCTTGGGTGGGAATGGTACTTGTGCGTGCCAAGCCGATCCAGTGGGAGGAGTTGCATATAGCGAAGGAGGTATTGTGGAGGACTCTTATCTCTACAATCACAAAGAAGAAGATGCACATTATTGTAAGAAGGGTAGTCGGTGTTTTAATGGCGAATCAGTGTGCCGAGGTCATGTTCCTCGTCTTTTCCTTAAGAAGTGCAATGTCAAGTGTAGGTGTCATAGTGATTGTGGCAATTGTGTTGTCTAGCAGGGGATGAAGTTTCAAGTAGAGGTTTTTCCTACAGCCCTTACGGGGTGGGGGATTCGGACGACTGAGCTAATACCTAGTTGTGCGTTCATTTTTGAGTTGGCCGGAGAGATTTTAACAAATGCTGAGCAAATGGTTAGGAACTTGGGGGTAGTTGCGGGTCAGTCCTATAGCTTGCAACTTGATGCTGACTGGGCCATTGAGCGGAAACTAGACGACCACAATGCATTGTGCTTGGATTCTACTCAATTTGGAAATGTGGCCAGGTTTTTGAACCACAGGTTAGAATTTGCGACCATATTCTACATACTCTACGGTCTTTCTTCTCACATTCTACGATATGGCATGACTGTGGGCCTCTGTCATTACAGGTGTGAAGATTCTAACCTAGTGGACATACCTGTTTTGATAGAGAGTGTAGATGCCGCTTCTATCATGTATCATTTTTTGCAAGTCGTATCATATGTCCTGGAGAGGAACTAACCTGGGACTATGGCACTAATTTTAACAATGATGATCCGGACCTACCTCGATTTACTTGTTAGTGTATGAGTAAAATGTGTAGAGACGATGCCTTACCACTTGCCATCCGAAGGTCAGCCAGTAAACCATCTAGGAGAAGATGACTCCACATATGTGTTGTGATATCCTTGTGTAAAGCAGAACCACACTCGCACATTTTTCTAGACTTTCAACTGCAAGCCTTTTGTTTATGCATAAAAGGGATTAATCTTGAACAATATTTCTGCCAATATATTGTTTTTACTACCGAAGATGTATTCAGAGCATACTCTTTGTACATTTTTATATACTACACGTACATATCCAGATTATACTCTTTGTACATTTTGATATACTACACGTACATATCCAGAATATACTCCTTGTACATTTTTGATGCACTACATGTACAAATAGACCAAATGCAAGGATTTTTGGGACTCATGAAACTTCAACAATTCTGAAGCAAACATAGAACAACTCGGATAAATATACAACCATTCAAATTCTACAGCTCGAAGCCGAAACTTGAGTTTATAAACTCACTTGTAAATTCTTAGAATCAATGTTTCAATGGTACTGTTTGAGTAGTCTTAGAACTTGTCTAAACACCAACCAGTACTTCTAAAACCAACGTCAAATGAGAAACAAACCTCTCACCCTAAACCGATTGCTCCCAATTCCAACATTCTACAATAACAGTGCTATCCTCAGATATGAGCTCTTGAGATACCACTATCCAGTGCTCCCTGTAGAAGGCCCAAAACAAAAAGGAAAAAAAACTACAGTACCTAATATCCAGCAAAATGTAGAACCATGATCGTCCAACCTGACTTGAAATGAAAAAAAATATGGATGGGTGTTACTACAGTGAAGAGGCACACACGCAAAAGAGAGTGACATTAGAAGGTACAAAATGAAATTATAAAAAGAAGGTTATAAAGAATAAAAAAAAGAAAGGGATTGCAGGTACTCTTAATCACAGACTACTATGCCAGACAATAGATGACTGAAGCAAAAAAAAAGGGGAGCACTTGGATAGCGGGATATCTCTAGAGCTCACTTTCAGTCAGACATTACCCAAGTATTTGTTTGACTTCTATCATCACAGGACCAATACTTCTAAAACCAACGTCGGATGAGAAACAATCCTGAAATCAGTGTACAAAGTGGACCAACTTGTACTTAATCTTCGTTGAACGCCCACCACCCTCGTAAGGCATCTTCACATATCTGAAGCATTTCACTTGACATCTTGTATACAGGAGTACCTTTAACCCTGTGTTGAGCTAGAACCATAGAGAATTTACAAGCTTCAACCAGATGGGCATCAACATGTGCATCAACTGCTTTGTCGCAGAGTACATACGTCTTTTCACCACGTCCGTACTTCTTGTAATACTTTGCTCTGATCACAACATCTCCAGCCCTAAATACCCCCCCCCCCCCCCCCAAGGGCAAGTCTTGGGCTCTGCTAACACAAACTTCTTTGCTTGACACTGGAGAATGTAGAATTCCACCCTGTCTTCGTTCTCCTCTTCTGCTGGAATCATGAAATTGTCGCCGATGTCTACCAAGTCACCGACCTCCTCTGAAATGCCGTCATACACCCAATTAGCCTCGTTGTCAATTTCTTTAATTTGCTGTGCTACACCTCCTGCACTCATCGGGCACAGCCTCTGAACAGCCCACTCCTGCACATGCGTCAAGTTCTCACACTCAGTCCAATCACCATCAATGCATGGGACGCAGAAGCATGACAACTCTCGAGTCCTAAGCATAGTCGGATCAGCCATAGAGAAGCCCATAATAGAGTAGAGACTCTTTGAGTCGGGCAAAGTATTACACTTACAACTCTTATCATTATGATCCACCTCTGTATTTCCTATCAACCAAAACACACGTGAAAGAGGGGAAGTTTTAGCATGAGCATATGAGCTGGCAACGCGCTCTGTGTATTTCTCCTCCAGGAACTCTACAACTTGAGCGGCATTCTGTAAGGGCCTCAATGGATTTTGGATCTGCTCAGCAGCAAGCGCCCTCTTCACCATGGCACCAGCCCCATCCCATTCTCCTTTTCCATGAGCCGACTCAAAGTAGTTCCACCGCATCTTGCAACCCCCAGTGAGCGCCAAGTAGCGTGCAACAAAGTACATCGCTGTCGCGCACTTAAACAGGGAACTACACCCGTCACTGTAGACCCAATGTTCCTCCGGTGTCAACCCTGAATCACCCAGCCAATCCCAATGCAACGTCAGACAATGTTGAACAAAAGTTGAATCGTGAGCCTTATCATCAGATATATAGAAGTGAGTCTGCTTCATGGTCTGCTCTCCTTCTTTCCACATCATAATGTGCACCAGGATGGTCACACTAGTACTGAAGTAGTACAAGCTCTGGACCTCATTTTGAATGGCAAAAGTGTAGTTCTCTGCATAGTCGGTATGTGACACAACCACTCCCTCCGGAACATTCTTCATCATCAATTGACATTGCTCATCTTGTCATCGTGCCTTGAAGTTGTGTGTGATAAAGGTGGTCACTTTTTTCTCCATATAAGATAGGAATTCGTGAACAGCTGTCTCTTTGAAAGCTTCCCAAAGATGTTTCTTCACTTTTCCAGACTGAGCATCCACTCCCACGTGGTAGTACTCGAAACACTTCCATCTAACAAGAAAGGTGTTAGAACCAGACAACTCATGCGGGCAAATAGGAAAGAGTTGGAAACCACAGCTAGAACAATTGCCCATGAGACATTCAAGCCTATGCCACATATCAAATTCTCCTTTTGGACAAACACATGATTCCCACATTAGAGTTATTCGTTTGAAAGTATTCTCATGCGCACAACAAGTCCCTTCCTTACTGCTTGTGCATACTGTACACGCACAATCACATGTGGTATGCACATGGAGCCCCCTGACTTTGTCCCTGAGGTTGCTCAATCCAACCTTCATCATGTCCATCTCCACATGGTATATGCAACAGCAAGTATTCCTCTCCTTGAGTTTTCGCACCCACCATGACTTCAACCTCTCAAAAGCCCTCTTCCGCACACTACATTCTGGGTGGACCTCTTTGAAGCGCAAGTAGAATGAGGTCTGCCCATCACGCACAAGTGTACATCAGGTACGATAGAGGACCTTCATTCAGAACCTCATACAAAACATGCAATGAAATGTACTAATTGTACAAAATAGAGACCATTACTCTAGAAGAAAGACACAGATACGAACAGTCGGTACCCCTTAGTACTTTGAACAATGCCGCATGTATAAAAGGTACATGAAGAAAGTACAATAGAGCGCAACGCTACGTATGAACATGACTCCAAGGACCACATTGTACTCTTAGTTTACAGCCGAGTGTTCAAAAGTAGCAAATTTAGTCAATTACTAAACACTGTATTAAAGAAAAACTCTAAACTAGTACTATAAGTACAGTGTGAACCATCTTATGGACATTTATAACCCTGCATCGCAATTAGGGGAAGTCCAAAGTCAAAAATTACATTACGGCGCACGTCCAGTACTTACTATGAACGTAAAGTACTCACGGTACCACTTCTCCACTTTTAATCTAAAGTCCGCAAAAGCACTAAATCATCTATTGACTCCAAATTACACAACCAGTACAAATTATACTTCGCTCTAATAGGACCTTGCTAGAAGTTTATATTACATAGAGTACACATCCGAAGAAGACTATGTATAGTACCTTTTCTTGCAATGTTTTGATCCAAATTATGTACCATGGAATGCAACCTAGGCAAAATACGCTACACAACAACTACAAACTAACTGATGTTCACTTCTCTACAACTTCCAGAAACCGATATTGTCCTATGAGGTACTGAAAGTATGTAAACTAAGCAATCGGACTCATCATATTATACAAACAAGAAATCAATAAGTTACAACTCACCTGAGGCTTGCACAAGTAATGTGTTGGATGAGGTTCGGCCCAGTCTTTTCGACCTACTCTAGGCTTGACGATGTCCTTCTTGTTTGGTGATACTTTTGTTTGACCATTCCACCATGCATGAATGCATTGTTTGACGTATTCAGATAGCCCTGGTCTCTTCTTTCGATGCAATCGAAGACTGCAAACCGTGTCTGGAGTATTGGGGGCGTAACCCTTCTATTCAGCGCAATATTGATGCTCTTCTGTGTCGTAACCAAAAGACGTGACAACGGCCTCACTCCCTTGATCTCCTGGCTAACTGCGGCATCTAACAACGCACTCTTCCTTGCCAACAGCTCGTTAGAGTTAGCCTGCTTCACTAACTGTAACTCGTTCTTGAAGTTCTCAATGAAAGAATGAATAACCTTTGCTTCCTGTGGCCGACCATAGTAAACAGGTAGCAAAGGCGAAATAGTGTTGTGACGCATGACCTTCTCCATAACATCTCTCCTACTAGATGGACCGGGACAACTTCTCAACTCTTCGACTATGTACTGTGCTATGCGAAGGGAGATCCAGTTCAACTCCCGCACAGTGAGAGCATCATCAACTTCATGATCCGGTGGCACAGAAGCTAAAACCAATGCCTCCTCATGTCTTTGTCTATCTCGTGCTCTCTGAAGGGCCTTCCTTTCCCTTGCCCTCTCTGTAGCTACGGCCCGTAACTCCTCCTGCAAGCGAGCTTCGACAAGCCTAGCCGCTCGACCTGGGTGGCTGATACCCTGTTGCAAGCGCTGCCTCTTAGCGGTGTTTCCCATCGCTCGAAAGCTAAGAGAAAAACAGACGTAGAAAACAATGGACACGCACCCGTTTTCTGAAATTGAATAATCTGAGATCATGGTTGCGGGGTGCAGTCCGTGAAGGGTTTACAAAAGAAAAACGCAAAATAACTCTTTCATGAGACTGTAGCGGCAACTCACCGTCGAATATCAATCTCCTCACTTCCTGACCGCAACAGATTCGCAAGAAGCAGTAGGAGACCCTACTGAAAGCCTTCCCTCAGAAACAAAAGGTGTGTTCTCAAAGCTACTTACGGAATAACATAACGAAACTGGACTCATGAATAAAGACCGCCTAGGGGACTCATCTACGTTGTTGCATCTGCCTAGATAGAAATCGCGGTTCCCTTGCTTTGACACTGGGGTTTCTTCAACATAACCCGAATCAGAAACCTCACAAAATGAATGGCAGCAAGAAGAACCAGACTCAGTGATCGGAGCTGCAGTAAAGTATGATGTTATCAGTCTCTGCACAAAGACAACGTGCCGCTGCGTCGACTTTGACATTCTTCACAGAGGAAGAGTAACCGCCCTTAAACTCATGAACAAGCTAAACTATAGAACGAACCAAACTCTTCAACACATTGTAAACCTCAATTCGCAAGCAACAGCATGCTACAGCAAAGACGCAACACTGTGCTGCATGGGCGATGAGGAACCAGCGAGAGAGACGATGACGTGGACAAATCAAGAGCTGGCGGCGCCTTCATGGCATGGCGGCCCGGATAAACAGGATCTGTTGAACAACGAGGCAGTAGTTATGACGGATTCCATGTACATCATATACTCTAGAGTAAATTGTGTACAAGTAGCACACAGTAAGACGTCGAGGGCAAAGTAACGGAAAAATGACCATTTTCATTATTTGACAGAAGGCCATTGTAGAAATGCGTGCTACCGTCGAGAATCATGCCTCCGATTACAAAAAATTTAATTTTCCACTTTGTATTCCGTTGCAACTAAAACGAGCACTTACTTCCATGTACAGACCAAAAATAACTATGTACTTGTAAAATCAGGGATGCATTCCAATAGGCTATTCCTTCTTATCTCCTTTGCAAAAAACGAAAATAGAATTAGAGCCTTTCATGATGAAGAATTTTGTACTTTTCTCATATACAAGTACTGTGTGACTTTTTTGTACTAGTGCACAATAGTACAAATTGAACACACTTAACTTGCTTTTCTAATTGATTCAATAATGCAAAGGAAGTCTCTACATATGTAGTATTTGGAAAAACAAAACAAAAACCGAAGAAAAAGCTTCTGAGTACAGGTAACTATAAGTACAAATTTGTGCCGTCAATGTATATTGTACTGTGACTCAAAAAGTACATTGGTCTAGCATACTTCCACCCAGGGTTTTAGGGGTTTAGTCATGGGGAAGAACATTGTAGGGAAAGGTCGAGGAGCGGGGAACTCTCCTTTCTAGATAAAAGACGATTTGGAGGTAATGGCTGAGGTGATTAAAGAGAAATTGGAGCTGGTCAAAAATTGTGAGCATAACTACAAGACTTGATAGAACTACAACAAGTCCTATCAAGTCAAGGAGTCTTGACAACTTCCCCGGATTCAGAAAACAAAACAACATTTGCTAAACTCTTGTCTACATTTTGAAACTAAAGTAAGTTTTATTATTTCTAGGTTCAAGAATCAAAAGGAAGATTTAGAGAGAAAGCAAGAGGTTATCCAGTCCAAGAGTCTAGATTCCTGACTATAATGTGGTATCTAAACATTAAGTTTTTGATTAATGTATGTGGTTGTAATGGCAGAGCAAGAGCGCACATCAAAGACATCCACCCTACATAGTCCAACATCATTTGTTTTGTCTAGGAGCATTGACGCTACTGACAAAGAAATTCACTTATGACAATCTACTAAGTCTAATTTGAATCGAGAGAATCAGTAAATGTAGTCTTATTTGCATGTTTCCATAGGCTCATTGATGTGATGATTCAACGTGTCTAATGAGTCACTTTTAGGGTAGGTGAAAAATTGCAATTAAGAACTGATACGTGTGAATGTATGAGATTGAGGTTTGTAGAACTATGGACATGCGCTTTTTAGTTTTGGATGTATAAATAGCAAATTGGAGTGTATGTTCTGTTTTGCGAGAATTTCTGGCACACAGCCACTACCAAATGCTAAGCCATCTAGCCTACTATTGCTTCCCAATGGTGATGGCTCCAACTCCGCAATGGATGTTACAATTTCAAGTGCTGATGGGAAGAGAGAGCTAGAAGCATTGAGGGACTTCATTAATATAGTGCCACACTTGTTCCAACAAATGAGGTTTGCAATGACAGTGATGAAGATCTTGAGGTTGGACTACAGCACTGGTGTAGGGGGGGGGGGGGGAGAGCACAATTAAGTGGACTACAAAGTGCAATATGTGATCACTAAGAAGTGAATATGAGGTGTGCTGTTTTTTAAAGCTCAAAGCTGCTTTTGAGCATTTTGGTGTAGTCTTTGAGCATTTTAGTCACTTTCTAGGGTGTCATAAGGTATCTTACCCACATCTTCATAAAAAGAACATTTTGAATTGAAACTAAATTTGACCACTAGTTGTAAATCATGAAAATGAACTTTTCCAAAGTCTTGATTTCTTCATTTGGTGCCCTCTCTTGTCTTTAAAGGATGTTTTTTCCAATTTAAAAACAATGTTTGGTGGAAAAAAATGCACAAAAAGTACTGCGGAAGTGACCTTCTTAAAAAACATCCTTGCGGTACTTTTGGAACTCTAAACCAATTAATGAGTATATGAATTGACTATTTTAGAATACCTCTTAAACATACAGAGGGCACCACTTATTTGAAAGTGATTTTTTGATAGTTTTTGGTTCTTTTATAGTCACTTTTTCAAATGACTAAGGTTTCTGATTTAGCTTGTCTGCAAGCTGTTTAAATCTATCATACAATTTATCTATTGGCTCTTCTTTTTCTTGCACAATATTCCTTAGGGCTCTAAATATTTTGGAGCTTGTTTTTAGCTTTCGAAACTTGTGCAAAAAACTCGTCTTCATCTCCTTCCACGTGGAATGGGGATGGTTTGTTTCAAAATCAATATACCAATTGATCGGGTTTCCTTGAAGAGTGTTGCCAAAGATGTTCTGAAGATTGGCAACGTGAGTAACACCGTTTCTTTTGGCTATGACCTTGAATCTTCTAATGTGCCAATCTGGGTCACCAGCGTCGTCAAATACATAGCAGGGGATCTTTGGTAGCTTAGGGTGGCTATTTTGACTCCCCAGACTACTTGACGTTGCCGCCGTGGGGTTCTCATGTGGTATTGTGGCTGATCTTAATGGTTCTAAGGGTACCTGAGAGGCTTGGCCGTCAAATTCCTAAGCAAATGTCTCCGGATTTTGGCTTGTTTGTATGTTGTGATATTGTACGCTGAACTGTTCCAGTTTTGCATTGGTGGCTTCATTTTTGGCGACAAGGTCCGTCATCTGTTGTTGCATCCACTGGAGGAATTCCTTTGTTCCTTCAATGTCATCTTGTACCGTAGTTTCTTTGCCGTCATTGTTTCTAGCTAGCTCCGGGACCACTTTATTAGGTGGCATGATTCCTCCCTAAGTAGTCCGTAGTCCCCCTGGTTTCTCAAAATTCCATCCCGAGCATGGTCGCCAAAATGTTAGCCAGCTTCTTTAGATGGAGGAAGGAGAGAATAGAGGGACTAGTGAGGCTTCAGGATTTTCTTTAGTGAGAGGGAATTATCTTGAGTATGGGAGAGATCTAGCTAGGACAGGAAGAGTCTCAAAGGTAGGGAAGTCGTTAAGGCATCCAACACGACTCTGTTCCCATGACACAGACTTAAATCGCTTAGGGTTTATACTAGTCAGAGGGGAGAGGAGGGTTTCTATTCTTTACTTGTAGTTTTTGTTGGTAGCATGGGTGCCATGGTGTGAGCTTAGGACGTCCTCGGAAAGAAGCACAGACAGAGTGATTCGCATTGTAGGTGTGAGTGGAGGGAATGGAGCGAGTAGAGTAAGGGTTATTCACACAAGAGCACCAAGAGAGAGTGATAGGAAAACTGCATGTATTCAAGTATGGTCAAGGAGCAACGAGTATTACAAAAAGGCGCAGCATCGAGTTTTATGACTGGAGTCTCAAAACTACAGAGGACAACACAGCTAAGCCAAAATTACTGGGACTATTTCCTCTATTGCCTGCCTACATATTTATACTACCAAGGTTGCCTGTAGGACAGAGAGTCTTCTTGCTGTTCTCCTCGCCCCTTACTCGCCTTAACTGCTAGTCTTCAGCTCATTTCTCTAGGGTAACATCCTCCGACACAATCCTTGGACAAGATCCGATCCCGACTCCTACTGCAAAGCCGACTTCTACTGCTTCATCGCCAATTTGCCCGCGCATTCCCAGAGCGGCCGTCTCCCAACTGTCCGCACCGTTGGACACCCCTCCCACCGGCTCAAAGATCATCCTTTGGCAGGCACCCTCGCATGTTACCAACCCCTCACCGGCTATTCCCGCTGCCCACCACCCCACCATTAAATTCATCGTGCACAATCCGCCCATTCCTATTGACTCCAATCGACTGACCACCGCAGCTCAGCGACCTAGACATTCAGCGACCTAGACAGTCCTCTGCATTGCCTGTAGACACTGCATCCCACCCCGCCAACACCAACATGACTCCAATCAACAGCTGACCTGCTCGCCTCCATTCGGGTTGTTGCTCTAGCGGCCCTCCGGACGGTTCACGAGGCTTATCCTCGCAAGGGCCACTTGACCCCTCTTCGGACTTTTGCTTGTTCATGAATAATCTTCAAGCTATGGCCACTATCCTTGATAGGGAAAAAGCTGCCGCCAGACAGCACGAGGCCACTCGACAGTAGGCTACATCGTCCGCGGCGACACTTACCTCTTCGGTGCAGGACCTGACTGCACAAGTGGCTTTACAGGCTACCATTGTGCATTCTACTTCCATCGCCCAAGACCAGCTAGTGCAGGAGAAAGTAGCCCTCCAGTCGGCTATTCACTCCCTAGAGGCCCAATTAGTAGCAGCAATTGCCCCGTCAATCTGACGCGAGCCATCTATCCGTCGGCTAGAGCTCGAGCACACACTCAATGCCCGTCTGCAGCAAGCCGATCGCTTGGTTTTAGAAAACTAACAGCTGACTTTGGATGTGACCACCCGCACAACACCTGTGGAAGTGATTTCCACGGTTGGCACGTCGGAATACTAATTCCGGTAGAAAAATGATAAAAATTAAAAAAATTTGTGTTAGGAACACGGAAGTACTACTTAGATAAAGGAAACAGCCGGTTAAGACGGTTGGCTGAATAAATAAGAGAACCGGAAGGTCAGCCGGGTGAGATCCGGTCGTCTGAGTCGAAGGGAAGGGAGCACCCTCCATGTGATGGAACCCTGACACAGCGGACTTAGGATAACCGCCGGAGGGTGCGATTCACGTGGGAAAGTGGCTGCGACCATTAAAGCGCCGCCGGCCGCGACCGTCCAATGATGAAAGGCTACGACCGTCCGTCATGATGAGCTACGAACGAGCGGGGGTGAGTGCGGGTATAAAAGGAGGAAGAGCAACCGTGCTCCTCCTTTCTTTTGTCGTTTTGTGGAACGCTCGATCCTTGTGTTCCTCGGCGGAGTGCGCAGTTAGGGTTGTGACGGTAGGAGAGAGACGGTGAGACGGAAGTGTTTCCGTTAGTTGAGGGATTGTGGTGAGGATCGTGCGTGCACGTGCTACCGGAGTGACAGTGAGGAGGACTTAGCAGGATGGATAGAAAGGGGAAAGAACCGGCGGAGGAGGGATAGTTGTTGAAGGTACAACGGGTCATGCCGTTGATGCCGGCAGACGACGGAGAGTGGGAGCTCCTCCGGGCCGCCTTAGATGTCATGGGCTGTGCGTTACTATTGGACAAGGCGTGGGGGTGGAAACATTCCCTTCCGGCACAGGAGATCCTCGTCAAGAACCCCGACAACCGAGGAACCATCCGGGGAGAACCGGAGCAGTGGACGGCACAAGAATGGAGGGATACGTACGGCTTCACCAACGTTGGGGAGGTCTCGGCACCGGAGGCCCGGGATTTCGTGTGGACGTATATCAAGGGGCCCGGAGACAAGAGAGAAGGGTGGGACCTGGACGACATCAAGGATCCGAGAGCCCGGAGGGTGGTGGGGTTTATAAACCCTATTTTCCATCCGGAAAAGCCCAAACGGATAACCATCAAGTGGGCGTCTATTTTCCTCGGAGCCATGGACGGTGAGTTCTCCGTAGACTGGGGCCTCATGATAAAGACGATAGTTGACCGGCAGGTAGCCAACCTCCGGAAGACCAAGAAACAAGCCACCTGCCTTCCGTCTTTCCTCGTCCACCTTTACCGTCACCGGGGGCTGTTGAACCCTAAGGAGATCCTGGAGTATGATGAATTGAAGAGCATGCAACGGTACGCTGAACTGGAAGAGGTGTCCGATCAGGACGATGATGATGATTGTATGGAGGTCTCCCCCACGCCGGCTAAGAGACCCCGTCCCAGCCTGGAGAAGGGACAGCCGTCCGGCTCACCTCGGACTCCCACCCCGACCAAGCGAACCCTGAACACGGAAGTCTTCAAACCCACCGGACCACCGGAGCACACCGGGGAACCGTGCCAGGACTTAGTCAACCTTTCGGAGCAGGTGATGGCGTATGCGCAGTTCCTACAGTCAACTAGGCAGCTGGAGGGCCGGTTGGCTAAGGAGGTAGTTTCCCTTACGGGCTCTAACCGGTTGGAGGAATGCTTGGTTATCCTTCGCAAGCACCGGGACTTAGCCAGTCTACAGGCCAAGTTCATTGACCAGATGGAGCAATACCGGGAGAGGATTAACAAGCTCGAGCAGGAGGTACATGATGCCCAAAGGGACTTCAATGACGCCCGTGACCAGTCAGCCCATGCCATCCAGTCGGTTGTAGAGGTCAAGGCCACCTTAGCCCTTCCGGTAGATGTGGCCAATCAGTGCGCCGTCTACCAAGCCTTCTTGACCCGCCAACCGGATCCGGCTCGGAAGTTGATCGTGAAATTTATGCACGATCGGACGCAGGTGATGACGGACACTTGGTTGCAGATGAGGCACTTCGTGGAGATCATCAGTGCCGGAAAGGACGGTCCGTCAAGACCACCAGAGCCACCGGCAGATCGGGAGGAGCCCAGACCAAAGGCACCAACCAGGGGACCGGCACACGTGCCACCTTCAGCCTCTCCGGTACAGTCGACCATCCGGCGAGTGCAACCGGAGCCAGGACAACCGTTGGAGGATCCTATCCCGGATACCTTGGACAGTTTGCATAATCTGCCCACCCTAGCTGGGATTGAGACTGTTAATCCCGGGAACATCTCTTAGGAACCAGACCAAGGACCACCACCGGAAGACTTTGTTCCGGTACAGGGATCTCCGGAACATCTCGAGGTGGATCTCAGCGCAGTTCCGGTGGCTGCACGATCTCCCTCCCCGGCGGTTCAAGCAGGACAAGCCCGGAAGGCCATCGACCAACCGGCAGCTGATACCCCGGAAGAAGGCCCCTCGCTGAAGAGGCTGAAGAAGGGATTACAGAAGAAGGAACGGTCGGATGGAACTCGGCACAGCCCACGGTTCGATAAGAACAAGGAGTAGAAGTTAGGATAAGGACTGGATAAAATGGCAGCGACTAACGATGGGGCTCAAGTGCACCCGGCTGTCAATCCGGATAGATAGCGGCAGTAACTAGGAATAGAAGGCGGCCACCGGTCCGGGATTCCCGGATCCAAGATCCGGAATTTCTGGATCTCGGTTGGCCACTTGGTGGCTTTAGGATCAATAGGTTTTAGTATTTAAGCTGGACGTTTTTCCAAGGCCGGGGCCTTGTTTTGTACGCCGTTTTGTTGTTGCATTTGAGAATATACTTTTGGATTTGTTGTGTCGACCGGCTGGTTGACAGGTCCGTTACCGTAATGGTTTGTTGGTACTATTGTCTTCAGTAGTGTTCCGGAGGAGTGTTGAACAGTGGGATAGTTTGGAGAGCGCCCGGAGAGATTGGGAAGGTGTCAAACGTCGAGTGTTGACGGTTTTCAGTCCCGGAAGGAGCCTGGAGGGGAGGGGAGACGTACTACAGCAGGGCTGGTAGTCTTAAGGATACAAAGAGCCGTGTGTACACCGGGATCCGGAAACGGACCGGTCGCTTCCTGTAGATGGGATAAAAGCTGGATTACCTACTGCGAACCAATCCGGAAGGGAGATGATATAGTTAGGATGCCGTACAACCGTAATGGTGATGTCATTGTAGTATGATTTCCGTATCCATAACCGGCACTGAGTAGCTATCCGAACCGGTACCTAGCCATACGGAAGGAATATTACTCCACTCTCCGGGTGGTAGATAGGAACAGTGGGGTGTCCAGCCACTTTAAGTCACGGGACGGTCGAGAATCCAGCCACTTGAAAGGATAGACGGATCAGTGGGAACCGGCCACTAGTCTAAAAAGCCGGAAAATAGGAACGAGGCAAAAACTACCAAATCAGGCCAACCGGTCGAAAGACGGAATACGGTTGGATTCGGGGGGTGATTTCCGTTATGATCTAAAAGGAGGAAAACTATAGGTCTTCGTGGGAACGAACACGGAGTGGTTTACTTTGGGGGGTATTTAGTGTCAATAAAGTGCCTTCCGGAGGAATACTGATGCCACGTCGTGCTACAACACCTCCGTGCGAGGTCAGTCGTGGAGTGCGCCAATACGCCACTACCAAGAATAGCGATCTTAAGGCTGCCCTCGCTACTGATTGAGCCGACTTCGAACGTCAATAGCATTGGCTGATGGGTTTTGAGGAATGGGATCGTGAATTTGAGCCTTGGCTGATGGGTTTTGAGGAATGGGATCGTGAATTTGAGCCTTGGCTGCTGGACGACGATGCTCCACTAATGGCAGAGCTAACCTCTGCACCGCCAACTTACTGAGCTATCCATCTCCTTTATCTTAACGACTTCGGCTGCAGCTTCATTTTTCTTTAATAGTTCAACAATTTTTTATTTTTTATTTATTTATTTATTTATTTTTGTTGTTATTTTGGTTGATCAATGGCACTTTTCCTCCTATAAGACTGGTTTTCATTTTTTCTCTTTTCCACTGCACCTTGCATTTTTGAGGACAAAACTACTGGAAAAAGGGGATAATGTTAACCGGAGATTGCCCATCTCCCTCTCTTTATTTCCCTCTAGCCCCTCGCTGTTTTACACTTGCAGTTTTTTGACACTCATCCAGTCTCTGTGAATGAATTTTGTCCAGCGGACTCGGATGAAATTTGTCCAGTCGACTGGATGAACCCTGCCCCAGCCGACTAGATGATTTCCGCTAGTTTTTAGCGGGTTTAAGAGGCAGGTTTAGGGTTTCATGTAATCATTCCACACGAGAGCAGTTAGAGTTAGAGTGGTCTAAGAGCTGTTAGGAGCTGCTGCCCTATAATGTTGGGGCTGTTTTGACCCATTTTCTGCAAATTTGGCTCCATTTTACACTTATATTATATGTTTCCAGCTTTGTATGAGTGTTTTAAGTACTTAGTTGAGTTGGATTTTGTAGGCTTTTAATGGGTTTGTGAAGGCTAGGATTTAGTTGGTATATCCTCCCTTTACCAACTGTAAATTGTCAGCTACTGCCTTCGCCTCCAATAACTTTGTTTTGGATCAAAACTGCCAATTTGGCTGAAAATTACCAGATGGACAAAATTGGATGTTCGGATGAAATGTGGTGGTCAGATGAGAACTAGTGGCGGCTAGGGTATAGATGGCAGCGGCTAGTGTTTTGGATGGGGTTGTGAGGAGGGGGCCCAAGACAGCTCACTTTCTCTCTCTCTCAGTTTGGAGCTCTCAAATTGTAGTGTGTGTGTGGAGATGGTGTGTAGGATAGGATTTCAGGTTTGTAGACCCGTTGTTGTCAGGATGTACTTAGAGGGTCCAAGCTATAGTAGCAATAGAAAGGAGGATGTTGTCCAAATGTGCAGTGATTTATAGAAGAAAGTTGAAGGGATTTGTGTATAAATGTATAGAGATGCAGATTTAAGTGTTTGGGGGTAGAAAAGTCAATTCGCTCGGTGGATGTTGTATATCTGGTGTATAAACTAGTGGGTATTGTCGATCATACCAATGGGATTTGGAATATGTATCAGATCTAAGATAATACCACCAGGATTGGAGTAGATCTAAGTTTTAGGGGTTTTAGATCTAGAACCAGGATTTAGGGCAGTTTTAGGGGGCGGTATAGTAATTTTTGCATGATAATTGGGAAGTTTAGGACAAAATTTATTCTTGAAATTGATAGGAAAAATCTTTTTTCACACTGACCCCTGCCAGATTGACATCATTGACAAAGTGGTTTTCACTGCCTCGAGTTCCAAACCTAGCGCTCTTTGCACTCCGGAAGCAGCTCCTTTTGATCTTCTTGATTGAGGATGTTGAATAAAGATTCCGACACCTTCAAACATAGCTACCTTCATCACATTTTGATTTGGATGTGGTGACATTATGGTGGATACAAATATTGTACTATAGACATCCGCAAGCACTGAAGACCGAAAATGAATTTAGCAAAACAAAAACCTGAATGTGACTTTCTTACTAGCGTTGATATCATGGTCTGATTTGGCATTGAAGTGCTTGTCCTAGCAGTCTGGTAAAACATGAATTCCAATAATATTAGGAGCTGTCAAATTCCACGCTTGTCGAGAGTACATAACAATCCAAATTCTCAAAAATTTGAGCGAAGAATCACTACCAAGAAGGCTTGTACTTCACTTGCGTCAAGTTTTCTCCTTGTACATAATAGTCATCGGTGTTGTTCTGAAACTCTGATTCCATAGCGGTCTCCACTTCATCCTACATCAAATAATCTGAGTCCTCTTCCTCCATCAACGACAACATCATAGAATATGAACCTTCATTCAATACACCTATATTATGAGTATAATGGCAGGTGATTGTCAGTTGATGTGCGCTTAAGCTATGTAGCAAAAGCCATTGTGTGATGGAGAATAAATACTGTGGAAGAAGACGTGTAACAAAGCTTTGTGTACTCTAAGAAAGTGTCGCCACTTGCCATAGACGCTGAATCATCACCACTTGATGTAGATTCTGATGCCCTACGTTCACGTGCTTGTTCTTCTCAAATGGTATATGCCTCCTCTTTAGCCTCTTCTGTCTTACAATACTTCACAAGGAGTCAGAAGCAGTTAGCAAGGCAATCCTTGTGCTAATTGCCCCCCTCCGTGTTGATTCAATAATTTTAATACAAGAACCGTGCTTTTCGCATTGCTTTCTCAATGTAATTGAAAACGGAATTGCTTTCAGTGGACAAAAAAAAAATAAACCACTTCTCTAAGTCCTACTTCAAGTTCTCAAGTTGCTGTTCGATGTGATCACGGAACTCGATGACAGAGATCTTCAGAAAGCATCAATTTGTGGCTCATATCATCTTATAGACAAATAATTTTGACTCTTTTAATACTTCACCTTTATCATCTGCTAATACCCGCATAGGCCACTATGGAAAGTAAATTCCACCATTTGCCGACCGATAGAGTAATTCCGGCCTAAATTTTTAAAAATTAGTGATTTGATAGTCGACATGATTAGGTAGGGAGCATAGGATGGAATGATTAAGTGATAAGATGGTTGTCCCAGAAGAAAAGTTAGCCGGAAGGATCTGCAAAATTATTGGCTAGAACCAACTCGAGAGTTAATCCGGAAGTCCAGATGGATTTAACTGGAGTCCGTTTCGACTACACGCCGGAGATTGAAATCATTTCGCGGACAGTTGCGGTGGCAATTAAGCGCCGCTAGCTAGGACCAATCATGATGAAGGACTATGAATGATCAGGGAGAAAGAAGGATATAAAAGGAGGAAGAGGAGCGAAGTGAATCCTTTTATTCTTCTCCTTTGTTGTTTAGTGCGCCCTATGGCCTTTCGCTATGACATGGGTGCTGAACTCCAGACTTAGGACAAAATAGAGAGACGATGAGCTAGAAATGTTTCTGGTAGGGAGGTGACTAAGTGAGCACCATTGGTGCAGGCGTTACTAGAGTCAGTGTAAGGTCGATTAGCAATATTGCAGACCGTCGTATGAGATGCAAGCTACTAGAAGACTTTCTGGCGATGAAAGTACTCAAGGTTATGCCACTATTTCGGACTGACAAAGACAACCAAGTGAGGCTATTTGAATATTTGGACATCATGGGATGTCCAATGCTCCTGGAGAAACTGTGAGGTTAAACAGATCCTAGGACGACGCAAGAGATTTTAGTCAAGGACAGGGGGTGGTTTGAGACTCTCGGGGGAGATCCGGATCGCTGGACAATGCGGGTTTGGAGAGAGGCCTACGCTTCCCGTCCAAGAGAAATATTGACAGCGGAGAATGCCGGGGGGGCGGGGGGGGGGGAGGGGGGGGGGGGGCGGGGGGGGGGGGGGGGGGGGGGGGGGGGGGTTCATTGCCAACGCCTTCAAGGGGAAGGGTGACGCGAAGGACAGGTGGACGATGGATGATATCAAGGATGTCAAGGATGTCTGACGTACTCAAGGTTTGTCTTCCCCTATGGACTTTTGGATACTCTTCAAATGGTCTTAGGTTAGGGTTTCCAATGGAAGGAGAAGATCAAAGTTCTGGTAAGGTGGATCAGGAAACTCAGCAAAGGGGTGTTGGGTTTCTTTATCTTTTGGAGGTCTGACGTACTCAAGGTTTGTCTTAGTATTAGGATATTTGAGTACAAGGATTCTCCTTCAAAGGATTTTGTCAGATTCGGATGACGTATCGGAGATTCCGTCACCGTCGCCTATGCCGACCAAGATCAATCGGCCTAATGAGCTGGAAGCTGGACAGGGATCTAGAACTCCTACGCGACGGATATTTGTCATAAAGGCCCCGAAGCCCACCGGACCTCTAGAGCACATTGGAGATCTTTCTGTAGACATGGCTCACTTGTCCCGAAAAATGACTCAGTACACCATGTACCTCACCAAGGCAACAAGGGGTCACTAGCGGTTGGCACAGGAGGTGGTTGCTGTCACCCACGCCGATAGGCTTGACAAATGCATCGCCAATCTTAGTAGCATCCGGGACCTGGAAAGCTTGAAGGAGGAACTGGAGGAAGAGATGGAAGTCATTTGGCCCGGGTCTTGAAACGTCAACAGGATCTTCACGATGCTCAAACGGATTTCAATGAGGCTCGAGACCAAGTTGCGACAGCCGTCTAATGGTTAGTAGAGGTGAAGGAGGTACTGGCCCTCCTACTTGACGTTGCTAACCTGTATGCAATGTATCAACAGTATCTAGGACAGCAACCGGATCTCGCCTAGAAGGCCGTTCTCGACTAAATGCACAATCGAACGATCGTAATGGAGAAAACTTGGGAGAAGATGAGGGAGTTAGTAAGGAGTCTCTCTCCAGGCACAGAGCATACTCTAGGTGTTGGAGACCCTTCGACCAATCAAGATGGCAGGAGATTCCGGTTGAGCAACCGAGAGAGCCTCGAGCAGGCGTGCCACCTGCTCAATCCCCGATTCAGTCATTCATCTGGTCTCCTGTACATGAGGAACCGGGTCGTCCGAGGGGCAATTGACAATCTACCTGAGACATAGGAGGACCTAGAGGGGTTTCCAATTCTGGAAGAAGTAGAAGCTTATGAGACCCTGGCATTTTTGGAACTTCTCATTCTGGAGGAAGGGTCGTCTCCGGGATCGCCACAAAGAGTTTCTAGCCGGATTTCCAGCCTGTACATAAGACACCGTTGCCGTTGCTGGAACGGACATGAGTCATCCTCAATCCGGTATCCTTTTCTATCCGGTCACCATCTCCTATCCGCCCCACCTCGCACACCTGACAGGTTGAAGGGCCTTCAGCACAAACACTAGTATCCCCTAGCGTCGGGCCTTCACTAAAACGCCTCAGGAAGAAGCACTTGAACGGGAAGGATACACCTAACCGAAAGAGCCTGCGATTTTGAACGGCTGTAGGAGTAGGTTAGATACCGGATGAAATAGTAGCGACTAACAATGGGGCTCAATTGCTCCCGGAAACTAATCTAGAATGATAGCGGCAAGACTAGAAATAGGTGGCGGCCAGCCGTGCAGATTAATAGGGATCCGAGATTCGGAGTTCTAGAAATTCAAATGGCCACTTGTTAACTAGGACTCCGAATGGGAGATAGTATTTAGTCAGAGGTTTTCTCAAGGTCAAGACCTTGTTTTGTACTCTGTTTGACTTATGCATTTGAGTATATGGTGAGAGTACACTACACCGGGTATACTTTGGGCAGATTTTAGGATTACTTTTAAAGTACATTTCTGCTAGTAAGTATCTGTAGTACTTCTGTGGATAACTGTAGCCGTCAATATCACCACCGCGATCCACGTGCGCCCATGCTCAGATCGACCAATAACGTTGGACTTGACCGGTGGTCTCAGGTAAGCGGATTGGGTCTCACCTGTTGTAGCCGGTAGTCATTGTCTCGCACCTCCAGGTCTCTCCAGTCTCGTTGGTGTTGGTGGTATTGGTCTAGTCTCGGTTGTGTTTTGTGGTTTCGTAATTTGCTTAAAAGTTTTGAGTTTTGAAGAGGAGGGTCTTTTGTTATGATGTTAGTCGTTGTGTTGTTAGTTCAGATGGAGGGTTAAGGGGTTTTGTGAGGGATAGAGGGATCCAGTGTTAGAGGATTTGAAGTTTAGAGGTTGCTGTGAGGGATAAACGGATTGAGAGGTAGAGTTTTTGTGAGTTGCGTTTGTTTTGCTGAGGGTTTGGTTTAGCAATTTGCTTATGAGTTGAGAGTTTTGTAGAGGAGGGTTATCTTTATTGTTTGTTTATTGTTGTGTTGTTAGTTCAGGTTGGATGTTTTGTGAGGGATAGAGGGATTGTGGGTTACAGGGTTTGAGGGATAGAGGTTTCTGTAAGGAGAGAGTGATTGAGAGTTACAGTTTTGTGAGATGCGTTTGTTGTGCTGAGAGTTTGGTTTGGGGTTTGATTTCAGTTGTTTGTGTGTCATTGTTTAGGGTCTCTGTTTGTTTGAGAGGTGTTTTGTTCTTGGGTGCGGTACATGAGATGGGTATTCAGAGTTAGAGGATTTAGAGTTAGATTCTTTTGTCGAAGTTAAGGTTTATTTTCCTTTCAGTTTTTGCGATAAGGGTCGGTTGGTCGTGTAGGGTAAGAGTTGGAATATCTGTTTAGTGTTTTAGGGTTTAGGGTAGTGGTAGGGCGCAGATCTTGTCGTCGCGGTTGTTTACCAATGTCGAGGAAGTCCAAGTCCAGGGGTTTAGAGGGAGTAATATTGACTTCGAGGGATGGGAACACCATGTCAGAGATGCGTCAAAATTGATGTAAATCCACACTATCCTGAATTAGTGTGGAAAAAATATCCAATTACACGTCGCGCGCGTCAAGCGTTTTAACGTGAAAAAGTCACCAATAATGTCACTGCGTCAAAAAGGATATGGGTGAAACGCGAATAGAATTTATACGTTCAAAATAACGGCATCACGTTAAATTAAACGGACACGTACCTATTGGACGGTAATTTTTTTAACCTACTTTTTTTTAACCTACTGTTATCAAGGAGCTTTAGATATGACTAAATATAGTAATTCTCCACGTCAGCACGTTTTTTATAATAGAGAGGACGTTTATCTTAACAGGTGCTACGTTAAAATGTGTTAAAAAAAACGTAACATATTGACTGACGTGGAATGAGTGCGCTGACGTGGAATGCTTGATGAGTGAATGGCTGACGCGGAAGGTAGTTTTGACTATGGTTGACCATAGTAATATCCAAAGCAGAGCGTTTCTTATAACATTGAGGCGTTACAGGTAACATGCGCCACGTTCAAGTGTATTTAAAAAAACGTACCAAGAAGTCTGACGTGGAATGACCGTGCTGACATGAAATGCGTTGTAGGGTGATAGGCTGACGTTGGAAGGTTTAGGATTTGACCGGTCAAGCAATGTTTGAGAGCTCTAAGGGGGCTGTCAACATTGACGCGCGCGTTTCTTGTGATAGAGAGTGCGTTAAGATGTGTTACAAAAACGTATGAACATATCTGACGTGGAATGCGTGCGTAGACGTGGGACGTGTGCGTGGACGAATTTGGTGACGTGGAAAATAAGATTTGACTTGCAATATTTTATTTGGGAGTCTAGGAGGCAGTCAAAAGTGACGCACGCGTTTCTTGGTTTAGAAAGTGCGTTTCTTGTAACATAAAGTGCGTTCAAATGTAATACCAAAAAATGAAGGCAGCTAGGGTTGGCGGCTAGGGTTTGGCGGCTAGGTTTTTGAGGGGATTTTGGAGTCAGGATTGACTCTTTTTCTCTCTATCTGGGTGTTTCAGCTGGAGCTAGGTGTGTGTGTGTGTGTGTGTGTGTGTGTGTGTGTGTGTGTAAACACGTCACACTCCGTTTACGTAAACACACAAAAACCGTCGACATAAATCGTTTTTCTAAACATACAAAACCCGACACCATATTCGCATCCGCGAATATTCTCCGATCCGTGATCATGACACGTGTCACCATCTCAACCATTGAAATCAATTGTCACGTCAACTGCCATGCAATATCAGACGTGGAATGGACAATGGAGGGAAATATCCACGTAAACTCCAACGTGGAATGAAAAACAGCGGGAAATGCTCACGTGGCAAAAAGTAACTCCCTTGATTTACTGACCCCAGTTAACTTTTGGCTATTCCGAGTAACGTGGTTTAACAGAGATGACGTGCACACGTTAAACCGTTTTAACGTGCTATGACTCGCCGCGTCATAATCAAAAGACCTATGTCACAGGGCGCGTCACTTTGGACTAGTCAAAAAATCCACGTTAAACCGCGTTAAAAACCGCGTTAAACGGCGTTATCTTTGACGCATCTCTAGCATAGTGGAAGATTCAGTCTAGAGGGAGTGCGGGATCTGGGATGGGAGTGCAGGTTGGTAAGACTAAGTCTGAGGGCAGTGTACACCTAGGGATGACCGTGAAGGAGGAGGAGCGCTTTCTCGACATCGACGACTTGCAGGAGTTGATAGATGGCCTAAAATATCCTCCGAATGTGCTAATATGGGAGGACTTTCGCGACAGGTACAATCTAGAGTGCGGCCCGAACTCCATCAACCCCATTGTTGTCGGAAGGATAAGGATATAAGCGACAAGTCCATGCTGGAGTTTGGTTTGAAGCCGGAGGGGGTTAAGGAGCGTGGTGGATACTCGTGGTCAGATTGCAAGGTGCGAGGGATAATGAACCGCATAAAGAATTTGCATCCAATCGTGTATCAACACGGACCTAAAGAGATACCAAGATGCGTGACGAAACAATTCATTGTTGGCGTAGTCTTTGAGTACCAGAAGAACTTGGTCAACTGGGCGTTGTATGGCCAAGAGACGAATAATAGCCAGCGGCGAAAGTACGAACAGGATCTCTCGAAGCTCCAATTTGCCATCAACACAGGAGCAAAAGTGACGAAGCGGACTTAGAGGAGTCTCAAGGTTGATGATGCGGTGAAGGTGAAGTTGGAGCCGATCGCTGGAATGGAGGCTGCAACGCCCACTAAGGTATGTGCACTAAAGTGTATTGTGTTTTTCCTATTATGTCAGTTGTTAATGCAATGCAATTTGCTTAGGGCGTGTGATATCGGTTTATGTTATAGAAGACACTGCAATGATAATGGATTCATTTCGAGATCTAATTTAGAAAGTTACTGAAAATTAGAACTTTGGATCTAATGGGACAGTGTTATAATATTCTGAGTAGGTCTATACTTTGCATTGCATTAGCCAGATCAACTCAAATGAATTGCATTGTAATATACATCTGTTCTGATTAAGGTTAATTTCTAGGATTTTTGTTTGTGTCTGAATGCGACATGTATCCTAAGAGCATAGTTTCTAACTAGTAACTGTTTGTTTCTTTTGACTGTTGGTGTTGTTGTAGAGGAGGGCTATCCCGCCACCTGGCAATGTAACGACCACTAGAAGGATGGGGACGAAATCTGAATTTGCTAACTCCATAGTGAAGGTGGAGGATCGGGGGATAGCCTCGATGTCAAAATTGGAGTACTTCCTGACAATGCACACAGTCTTACTAATGGAGATAGAGGGGTTGAAGTTGGACGAGGAGTTGGCGAAGAAAGCTAAAGATGGAGCTGCTTAGGACTAGCGGTTGGCGCTCTTGATGGTGGAGTCCTACGAGGCTAATTTGGCCTCTCTTCAGAATGCGGAAGTCCAGGTAAGGATGAATGAACTAAATGACAGAGTTACTATTTTCATTATGAAATTTGCGTTTTTAAATATCTTGTTCTTAACAATTGCTTTGTCATTGGTAGGTTTTCAATACTTCTACACGAGGCTGGGGTGTCTGGACAGTGGAGCACAGTGGAGCACATCCAAGCAGGTAAGTTTTTGTTCGAGCTCGCGGGGGAGATTGTGACTAATGGTGAACTGATCGAACGGAACCCCTTGGTGCACAAGCTTCTTTGGTTTAGGCAAACCTATACGCTTCAGTTGGATGCTTGTTGGCGATCAGAAATAATGGCCACGGACAACAACTCCCTATGTATCGATGCAACTCACTATGGCAATGTTGCCAGATTTCTAAACCACAGGCATGAACCGTCCTAGCTCACAATGTTCATGGTACAATGGAATTCAATGCTTAGTGTCTAGTAATCCTAATTATTCTTAAAAATTGTTACTTTGGTGGTTTCATGTGCGAAGAAGCCAACGTCATCGACATGCCTCCTCGAATCCACTCAGCTGAAGACCATATCTACCACGTGGCATTCTTTGCCAGACGTGACATCTACCCAGGAGAGGAGTTGACTTGGGTAAGTAGTACTACCGAATATGAGGCCCTACCTCTACGTCGTCTAGCCAGGTTTCTATTATTATGTAAATCCTAAACTGATTTCTAGGGACTGTTACTAATCCACGGTTGTCATGTGTGGCAAGACTACGGCGAGGACTTTAAGTCTGATGACCGGGATATACCCAGCTTCAGATGCCGATGCAGAAGTAGCAAGTGCCAAGACAAGCAAAGGACGATAAAACTAAAGTTAGTACGGGAGAAGCCAACGTCACCGATGGAGGAGAAGCTGATCAGGTCGATCAGGAAAACCAAAATGAAAAAGAAGCATCACGGCACCTGCAAGTCGACAGTCAGGAGCCGCAAGAAAATAGTGCCATAAGATTGAGGAACTTTTGCTAAGTTTATGGTCAGAACATTGGAGAGATTTGTGCATTGTAGAACTTAACTAAAATGAACACAAATTTGTAAATCAATTTTGCTGGGCTCTGGAGGACCGTTTACCTCCATTGATTTGCTCTCCAATCCTTTTTGCTTTAGGGTAAGCCTGGTCTAGTAAGCCACCTCCAATGCACTTGCGTTTCCAGAAGAACTTGCATTCACAAAAACACATCCGCATTCTCTTGAGTCTAACAAATAAAAACAGTACAACGTAGATGAACAAGCGTAAATAAACTCTTAAGAAGACGTCAACTTTATAATGTCACTTTGGAAGAAGGCTGAAGCACACAAACATGAAAACTTTGAAAGCAATGAACTGATAAGAGGAGTAAGGAAACACGCAACAGGGTCAAGGAATGAGAGAGTACTAAGAGATGCGTACCTAGGTTGTGACGCTGTTACGGTTCTCAGAGACTGAATTGAAGCTAAAAAAATACCAAAGACCAGAAATACAAAGGAGGAGGTTCGACGTTGCTATATCGACTATATTTGTTTCCAAACGGCCACATTCAGGCGGCAATCTGATTGCTTTGGATTCCGTCCCGCTCGGACTATTCTCCTAAAAAAGAATCATTTTCTTCCACTGAGAAACCCTTCTGCTCTATCTTCTCCCGCCACATGTACTTGTTAACATCCAGATCAGCGTCTGTCCCACCAACCCATTCAGTCCACAAAAACTTTGAGATATCAAGAAACAAGAATGGGTGAGGAAAAAAAATAAAAAAAAATAAAAAAATAGAAGAGGAACGTGAACAATAATAAACAATAAGAATGAAAGGAAGAAATTAAAGAAAAAAAGACAATAATAAAGAAGAAGTTTGGAAAACATATAATCAACTAAAAGAAGAATGAGTAAAAGAAGAAATATGAAGGCTTTGAAAGATTAAATTAAATGAAATGAGGAAAGGACAAGAAGAACAAAAAAGGGATAATAAAAAATTAACATGGTTGAAAAAAAAAATGTAAATAAATAAAATAAAAAGAATGGATAAGATTGATAAAAAGAAATCAAAATAAAAGAAATTCAAGAACAAGAAGGGAGAAGAAGCTTCAAAAAAATAAATGAAGAATAAGAAGGATGAAAGAAAGGGGATTCAAGGGAAAATCAAAAGTAAATGAAGTATGAGGAAGGTCAAGAAGAATAAAGAAGGTTAAAAAAAGAAAAATGTAAATAAATAAAATAAAAAGAATGGATAATTATGTGAAGCATTATTAGAAAACCTCTTATAGGTAATTTTGAAATATTACCGCGTATCCACTAATATTCAAGTATTAACTAAGCGTTTAAACTTATTTCATACCTTGAAATTGTATTCTTAGATTATTTCAAATTAAAATCTTTTAAATATCTTAAATAAATGTGAATAACACCTATGCCTATATCCGCTTTCCATATTTAAAACAAATAAAATTGACAACTTATCTTTGAGTTCTAAATTAACTAAATCAAAATAATTGTCCAAAAAGGTTTTATTTAAGGCAACATACATGCACATCCATATATAGTTAAATATAAAATAGTTATGTTATTTGGTTGTTGTTGATTCATTTTGAATTTCCTTTATCATTTAAATCGCCGTTTTGCATTCAAATTTTGGTTAAAGAAATTTGAAACGTGCATTTACCCAGACACTGAAGGCACTTAAGACAATATCATGACGTGTCTACTAGTATAACCCATTATTATTTTGGTTTATGCTTCAAATTCTGTGAAGCGTTTGTCCAGTTGCAGTATCTGCCTAGACCCCAAGTAAGCTGCGTATTAATAGCTGACAAACAGGTATTTTATAAAGCAGTGGTGCCTTTGCAAAAGATAAAGCAATTCCATTATTGCTCCAGATCCCTGTTTATAGTGAGACTCGACTGCGGCTGTGGACAATATGTCTTAAATTTCAGAAAGGAATGTTTTTGAGTTAAAATTAGACGGATCATAATAATGCTAGATGCCGGTCTTGTGAATTGAGGAGTGATTTCTGTGGATATTCCTTCCGAGGAAAAACTTAACCAACGGTTTTTGATTATTTTTAATTGTGAACATCATTCCAGTTCCACTTAGGCGCTCCATCGATATTGCTACATAACTTTTATATGCATCATACATGTCTGATTTCTATTGCCATGTTCATGTTCAACTAACACTACGACTGGTGGAAGACTCTAATTTGCTTAATGACATTGGAAAATAATGGTATACATATAACTCCTTGCATATTGACCCAATCAATCAACGTCCTGCATGGAAGATAGATAACAACCAAGTTCGTTCTCACACATGACACACAGATTTCAGTCGGATCATAGTCCAGGTTAGTTGATTCCAGTGAAATAGTATGAAAGTGACTAAGTTATAAAAAAACATGTTTAATTGCAATAATTATTACTCATCGTCATTTTCCCACATCTGTGCTAAAGCGTGTCTCACAACATCGACTACTTCTGAGGAGATCTTATATACTGGATCCCCACCTTTCAGGCAGTATGGGGCGAATTTCATTCGGAACTTGCAGGCTAGAACCAGGTGCGATGAAACATGAGCTACGACTGATTTTTCAAGATATGTGTATGTATATTCACCCCGGCTAGACTTTTTGTAATAAGTGCCTTAAATGACGAAATCCCTTGCTTCAAATTTGGCTAACCAAGGACACAACAGAGGAACCTTCAATTTATACTTTCGTAGTTGGCATTGCAAGATATAGAAGTCAACACCCTCTTCATTTGGTTGTTCAACTGGAACCAATAAATTATTGCCAATGTCAAGGACTTCGTCTAGCCTCTCTCCTCGGTATACTTGAATAAATCAGTAGATGAGCATCCTCAAATTATTCTTCATGTGTCCAGCAAAGTTACGAATTTAAAGAATCTGAATTCGATGTAAGAAAAAACCTTACAACTGTAATGCTATTACACAATAATACTTGCTTGGCTCGGTCGTCATCCAGGGTCTCCAGCTCTTCTGACGGCGCTTTGGGTTGAATTTGTACTGCCCTCCACTTAGGGACATGAGTCGTTTGCTCACAATTCTCCCAGTCTTTATCTATGCACGATGCACAGAAACATGACAGAGGTCTAACGAGCAAACATGTCTTATTGCTGGTAGAATTCTCCATAATGGAATGGAGAGATCTTGAGCCTGCAATAGTGTGACACGCCATCGATGACTCCCTGCTGATCTCGCTCTCACCTACGTGCCAAAAGGTACGGTGAATATCTCTGCTGCTAGTCCCTGCATACGAAGAAGGCGCTCTATTAGAGAAACCCTGCTCTAAGTACTCAACACATTGGAGTGCGTTTTGCAGCTGCCTCTCAGGGTTTCAAATCTGTTTGATGCTTAAAGCACGCTTGACTACGGCTCTTGCACCATCCCATTCACCTACAATTGCATCCAAAAATGTTCTATAAATCCATATTGACTGCATAGCACATCATCCCCATCCCGTAATATAGATTCTGCTTCTCTCACATAAGTACATAAGTACACTGTCTCTACTCAAGATATACATAAGTACATATGCTCCAGTAACAAAAGTACAAAAGTACGGGAGCTTCACTCAAAGAAGTACAAAAGTACAGAATAACAAGTACCTTTCATGTGTCCAGTTGCAAAAAAGTTCCAGATCATAGAGCAGCCTCCTATGAGACTGGGATATCTAGCAACAAAATACATTGCTGTAGCCCCCTTAAATTGACCTGCACAGCCATCAGAGAATACCCAATGCTCCCTTGGTTTTTCCCCGTTAGCAATCAACCACCTCCAGTGTAGCATAAGACAATGCTAAACGAACAAACTGTCATGTTTCTTGTCATCGGAAATATAGTAGTGTGTATGTTTTGTGGTGATCAAATCACCACTCACATCACGGACTCTCTGCAAAGTGATATGGACCAATAAGGACACATACTCAGACATATAGTACATGCTCTAAACTTCGTTTTGAATCTGGAATTCATAGTTCTCTGCAAAATCGATGTGGGAAACTATAACTTCCTCGGGCAAACCTTCCATCATTTCCTTGCACTGTCAATCCTGCCAATTGGCAATAAAATTATGCTTGATAAAGGCTTGAACTTTGGGTTTTAGGTAAGTAACAAAATCCAAAGGACTAGTCTCTTCATATACCTCTTGCAGCCTTTTCTTCGCCTTCCCTGTCTCACGGTCAGTGCCAATAGTAACATACGAGAAGTGTTTCCACCTTAGTTTAGGTTCTTCCAGTGAAGACATCTCCTATGGGCAAAAACCTAGAGAATCTACGCCACATTCTTCACAATCACCCATTAGACAAGAGAGCTTGCGCCATTCATTGAACTCTGGCTTCTTGCAAAGACAAGCTTCCTATAAATGAGTGATTCTCTTAAATATTTTGTGATGAGCATCACAGCCTATACCCTCACCTGTTGCAGTCTCCACAGAAGCAGAACAAGCGTCACATTCACAGGAGAAATCTTTTTGTGCATGCAGACGCCTCTTCTCCTCCCGTAGGATGTTCACTCCTACCTTCATGAGATCCATTTCTACATGGTAGATGCAGCAGCACACATTACAGTCCCTAAGAGGTTTCACACCATGGTTTCAGATTCCCAAACCGATGTTGCCGGATTTTACACTCTTGATGAGCCTCTTTGAACTGCAAAAAGAATGTCGTCTACACCCCACATACATAAGAAAGTATTATTAGTACTACAGAACCGACAATCTGAACCTACAGGTACATTGAAAACCGAAAGTACATTCACAGAGTACCAACGAATACATCTTCGGCATTAACATGAATACCACAAGTACCCTGCCTTTTAAAAAGTAATAGTTAAACGTACATACTCAAAACATAAAGTAGTTCAGTATACAACACTGCCCCCATCGAGTACTACCTAGATTATGAAAACTACATGCGGATTGTACCCTAAATCATAATAATACAAATTACTTAAATCCATTTGTACACAAAGTAATTTCGCAAGTACACTGAATATAAGAACTAGTACATGTGATACTAAGAGTACCTTAGTGTTTTCAGTAAGGAACATACTTTTTGCACCTTGAAATAAAAAGAGTAACATAGGGGAGAATTTTTGACACTGTTAGTACTTCTTTGCCAGTATGTGAAATAGTAACGGTGTTGAAGTACATCAAGTAACAGCAACATTGTACAATGGGATTGCTGTGTACATGCGATACAAGATGGTTTTCATGCAAAGTATTGAAGAAATACTTGCGTGACTGTCAAATAGTGCTTTGGATGTTTCTCTCCTCCTCTTTTCAGCCCACCGCCCTTGTTCACGACGTCCTTTCTGTTTGGACTTACTCTGGTTTGATTGTGTCACCAAGCTTGAACTATAGGAAGACACTACACGGTTGATCCATCTGTGCGTTTTTGCCTGCGAAGGGGTGCAAATCTGAGCAACTCTAGATTCATCTCGCGTAGAAATGGCATCTGAAATCTCAGGCACTGTGTTTGTCGTACACGTCTCTCCTCCTTCCGAGTTCATGGAAATTCTCTTGCGATGGCGTTCCTGGTACAACCGATTGCGCTCTGCCTTCTCTAACCGTGCAGCCTCTACAATTTCCATTGATGACGCCCTCTCCGCAAGACCAGCACGTCACGGCCTCAACCTCTGTCTCCGGGCTTGGTCCCCCATGCTACAAGTGATGAGACCCATGAACCCACAGAAGAGACTACGCGGTTAGAGAAGGCAGATCACATTCTGAAAAAATAGAGGTTGCAAGAGCCTTGTCCTGGACCTACGTGCAGTTACGGTGGGGAACAAGTACAACATGTTGCCATCAAAGAACATAAATTTGACAGCAAAACAAGTACATAATCGGAACTCAAAAGTTCTGCATAAACTTGAAGAGAAACTCACCGAACGCGCAGGGGAAGGACTTCGACAGTCGCGGTAGCACCTGAGTTCCTGCCAAGGGAGACCGCCCTCAATGGTGAACGATCCAAACAAGGTTTTGGGCGACTGGACCAGGCGCTCACGGGACTGCAGCGTTTGGTTTGAATGATGCAGGTAGCAGCTAATATCTCCAACCTTTGAAGTTGGAGTTTCGGATACGTGGGTACTGCTAGACACATCATCTGAGGGACTATCGCATGAATAGGTGGTGAAATGCTGACCTACACTCTCAATCTCTTCGTTGACAACGTTGCAGACAGGGTAGTAATGGGTATTCGCTGCTGCACAAGCTGCGGGAGATCTCGCACTACGTAGTAAGATGTTATGAGGGACTGAACTAGTGTGCAGTTTGGAAGATGCCCTTCCCCAGACATTTGTGTGGCAAACCCTGGCGATGGCTGCGCCGCAGCTTAGAGTCCTTGCAACACCGAAAAACATATTCAGTCGACGTTCAGAACCCTTGCATGCACTGTAGGTGCATGCAAGAGAAACCAATTGTAGATTGACAGATTCTAGTAAAATCCTTCCATCCCTTAAACTAACAGAAGATCCATCTACATTTGAAACCGGCTAGATCCACTTATATCGGACCTTATCAACAACGCATACGGCTTAGATGTGAGCCCATTGTAATCCGACGGTTCAAAATTCTGCAGGAAAGTACTCTAAGTACTTCTCATTTTGGAAGTACATTTTCAACTACTCTTAGTGGCGGCCACATCAATTATTAATGTCTAATAAAACAACTGATAAGAATGAAATGGCCGTTAGCCAACACGGGGCACACGTCCAGAAAGCCTTCTACGTAGGAAAATCACGATATTCTAGGCTGCGAAAAAAAAAAAAGCAAAAGGCAGCGAATATTTCCATGGATCTTCAGCTTCTCCTAGTTTTTTCAAGTAGGATCCGTAGCCTTTTATGAGTCCTATACCCTGTTACAATATGACAGCAAAAAAAAACATCTAACTAAGCATAAATTTGTACTTTGTATAATTTTTGACAATCTGACATACTTTTAAATTTGGGAAAAGTACTACTTTTGTTACTCCATACAACTTTTTTTGTGATCTTGGGATTACAATAACAATGCTAAGCAATGTTCCAATCATATTCTGTGATGGGAAATGCATTCGCACAGTTTTACTTGGGAAAACAAAGTACTTTCTACCGGGTATTTCCAGAAAAGTACTTTTCCGACATACTTTTTAGGGGGGCGTAGTGTGCTCACACCCTATATACCTTTGAAACTATCGTGTCAAGTGGCGGTTGTCTAGCAAGTCCATTATAGTATCTAATCTTAGTACAGTTGTTTCCAGTAGGTTTTTGGAAGTGTGTTGAATGATTGCGTGAATCAAGAGAGCGCTCGGAGGGATTGAAAAGGTATCATACGAGGAGTGTTGACAATTACTAACTAATGGGAGGAACTTGGAGGGAGAAAGACGTATTGCAGCCAGAGAGCTCGTAGTCTTGAAGGCATGGACAGCCGTGTGAATACTGGAATCCTAGATAAGACCGGTTCTCCCCTAATGATAGGACAAAAGCTCATATTACTTATTGCAAATTATTCATAAAAAGTGATAGGTATGGTACAAAGCAGCAAGACTGTGATGTCGTTGTAGTGGAAATTTTGTCCCTGTAACCGGTACTGAGTACTCATCTCGTCCGGCTTAGGAGACATACGGAATGTAAACCCCCTTCGCCGGACGTTAGCGTAGGAACAGTAGGTTGTCTAGCCATTTTAAGTCACGAGACAGTGGAGATTTCGGCCACTCTAAACATAATAAGAGCAGTGGGAAATGGCCACTTGTCTAACAATCTGGAAACTTGTCAAGTAGTAGACGTCCAGCCATGTGCCATCCGGCAAGGAAGTTGGGAACGAACGGTAAGTGGAGTATGAATAACGATTTATTATCTAAAAGAGAGAAAACTATAGATTTTCGTGGAAACGAACGCGCAATGGTTTACTTTGGAGGATATTTAGTGTCAACTGAGTGTTTTCTAGAGGAATACTAAAACCACGCCGTACTACAGCCACTCCTTTTATTTGAATTAGAGATTATTTTTGCTTAGCGCTGTAGTCTTTTCTGAATTGACTTCTTTGACTGCGACAACGGAGTTATGCTCCTCTCACCAATACCCCCCTGTGAATTCTCTCACATAACAACCTATTTCCATAACTCATGCCTTCTTGGACTTATTGTACACATCAATGACGGTATTCATTGATGACTTTAGCACTCAGTCTTCAAAGGCCTCTCATTTGGCCTGTGTTTGTGAAAGCTTTGAACGGTGTAGAAAGACAAGCATTGTCCTTAGTCCAGACAAGATCTTTACAGAAGTTTAGAGTGGTGTTTTGCTAGGATATGTGGTATCAAACGATGGTAGAGAGCCAGATCCAGAGAAAGTTCAAGTGATAATTAAACTGCCACTATCTATCGATGTCAAGGGAATTCACAGAACCTTGGGACATATTGGATGGTATTGGGAGTTAATTCCTGACTATACTACCATTTCTCTTCCCATTAGCAAATTCTAACATAAACCAGTCCAGTTTGTGTAGACTCCAGAGTGTCAATAAGCTTTTGACAATCCCAAAACTAGCCTTAGTTCCTACCCTGTCTTGAAGCCTCCAAACTGGAAGTTACCATTTCATGTTTACTGTGATGCTTCAATCATTGCAATAGGCAATTCCTTGTGCCAACTTTGTGGAGATGAGGGAAGAATTTACCCCATTGCCTTTGCTAGTAGACACCTAAACCCCGCAAAGAGAAATTACACCACAACAGAGCATGAGTGTTTGGCTATGGTCTTCTTTGTGAAGATATTCTGCCACTAATTGTTGTCAAACAATGTAGTATTCTTTGTGGATCACATGACCATCAAATACTTAGTGAACAAGGCTGATCTAAGTGGACGGCTTGCACGATGGGTGCTATTGTTGGAGGAGTTTGACTACAAGGTTTTGTACAAGCCTAGCAAGAAACATCTAAGGGCTGACAATTTGTCTAGACTAGAGGGGGAGCCTAGTACCACGGCTATTGATGATAGCTTGATAGGTGAGAACTTGTTCCTTGTCACATCTACTCCCATTTGATACCAAGATATTGTTGAGTTTCTAAAAACTCAGAAATTGGTAGACACCTTGAACAAGCATAATAGAAGGAAGGTATGGATTAATAGCTGCCACTTTGCCTTGATAGGTGGGCGCTTATATCGCCGTGGTGTGGATGAGATTTTGAGGAGATGTCTGGAGCCTTCAGAGATTCCAGCAATTCTCTCTCCTTGTCATGACAGTGCTTATGGTGGACATTTTCCAGGCACCTTGACGGGCCGTAGGCACAACGAGATGTATATTATTGGCCCACCTTGTTCCGTGATTGTCACCATTATGCTAAGCATTGTAATGCATGCCATTGCTATGCCCGTAACAACCTCTACATGGAACTTCCATTGCATGTCTCTCTTCCATTAGTACCGATTGGGAAATAGGGGATTCACCCTCATACTAGTAGGCGGATGAAACACATCATTGTGGCCATTGAGTATCTCACCAAGTGGGCCAAGGCTAATGCTGTGAAGGACAACAATGAAAAGATTGCAGCTATCTCCTTGTTTGCGCAAGTGATTGCTTAGTTTGGTTGTCCCAAAATCCTGTTAGTGATAGGGGTCAACATTTTCTTGGCAAGGTAGTTATAGAAATCACCCATAGATTCTAGATTGATCATCGAAAGACCACACCTTACCATCCTCAGAGTAATGGGAATACAGTGAGAGTCAATCCGACATTGGCTACAATCTTGACGAGAACCGTTTTAGACTCCAAGCGTGATTGGGATGACAAGCAGTCAGCAGGTTTGTGAGCCTATAGGACTACTTACAAAGTGACTACCCAGGCTACTCCATTTTCCTTGGTTTATGGAGTAGAGGCTGTCCTTTTCATTGGCTTCAAAGTGCCATCACTTTGAATTGCCTTTGATAGTAGGGTGACTGACAATAGGACTTTGGTTCGTTGTTTCGAGCGTTTGGAGAAGTTGGATGATGATCGTAGACAGAGTGCCCAACACATTGAGGTGATTCAGAGGCGTCGCAAAACGGTATTTGATAAGTACTACAAGAAGCGGAGGCCACTTCTTGGAATGTTAGTGATACTTCAAGATGCTAGGAAGTAGACTTTTTAAGAAAATTCAATGCCCTATGGTTGGGCCCATACCGTGTGACTGAGGTTTTTTCCACCAATGCACTCTAGTTGGAAACATTGGATGGGCAGTTATTTCCGACACATACGTCGAGAAGCAGATGCAAGGAATACTAATTATTCTGGTCTAAATTCTTTAGAAGACTACTAGTGCCTTGATGGCACTACCATAACAAAATTAGTTCTTACTTGTAGATTATACATTTTAATATCTCTTACTTCTTTATATTTTACTAGAGTGAAATTTCTTATCAATATCTTAGTTTAGTAAGAATTTACACTTTTTAGATTAAAATTGACCAAAACTAGCGTAGTTAGACTCTTAAATACTAATTATTCTATTATTAATAAATTCATCCAAAATTCTTAGGTTTTATTCCTCTAATTTCTTATTTTTGTTTATTTCTCTTCGTCTTCTAAATTCCAATTCCTCTTTTAATTTTTACTTTACCTATTTCTAATTTCCTCTTAAAATCTAATTTCCGTTTTTTTTCCTTTATTTCCTTTTCTTCTTTTATTTTTCTCATTATCCCACCTTCAATTTTATATTTTTTGTTTTTCCAACTTCAAATTGAAGAATTCAAGGCGGCTGCATTTATGTGGCCGCCACAATCTATGGACAGGCGTGCAAATCAAGACAAACTATTGTTGAGAAGCAGGAAAGTTAGTTTAAAAGTATGGAAGTGGACACGACCAGGATCCTAGTTTTAAGAACTAAAGAAGTCGTGGTTCAAGAAACATGGAATCTAATAGTTAATGGTAGTTGTCAAATGAAATTGCCAAATTACCAATTTAGTTTTGGAGGTTTACAATTTTTTCCCCTTCAAACCTACATCTTATTTGGATATTACATTATTATAACTTAAGTGGTATAGTTAGTTACCACATGAGTCTAGAAAAAAGAAGAACAGAGTTGAATGATCTCTCAAATTTAGGAAAAAATGTGAGTAAGGAATAAGTTAGGAGGAAAAGAGGCTAGCTAGTGGGAGTTTAGCATATGATGTGCATGGATGTGCATGAATGGCATGAGCATGAGATGGTGTATGGGCCGAGAGCAGGCTGAGAGGCAGTGGCTGTTTTGATAGAGGAATTAGGGGTAAGAGCGGCTGGTGGTTAGGTAGGATTAGGGAGTGTGTGTGAGAAATTGGGTAGGGAGTTGGTCAATAGTGGGCAGTGTGGATTAGGAGAGCGAGTAACGAGAAGTTGCTTGCTAGTTGGAAGCATAAAATTAGGAGTTACGGTTAGTAATCTAAGAACTATTGAGATCACGAGTGTGTTGGCTTTGGTGAGTATGTAGAAGGTTGGGAGAGTAGAGAGTGGGAATCAGGTAGATAGAAGTGGTGGAGAAGCTCAGAGCTCAGGAGCAAAGGAGCGGTTGATTAGGAGGTCGGCTGCAAAAGAGCTTCAGGTCACTTGGTGACTCCCAAAAATTCCGGCGACAAGCAGTGGCAATGGTTCTTTTGTTGTATCCCAGTTGAGATTTCGTTAGATTGGTTGCTGCTGTCCGCGCAAGACGGAGACGCCAAGATGGGAGTGCTGAGAGCTTTGGTTAACGGCAAGTAGATGATTGAAGGTTAACGATTTTGGTTAAAGGTCTAGGTGAGAAAGGTATGACCAAGAAGAGCTGCATTGCCTGGTTGCAGCGGTGTTGCTTGGGAGGTTCGGTTGCTGTTAGGAGGAAGACGGTTGTTTAGAAGGAGGTTGGCTGGTTCAACAAGAGGCCGAAGGAAGGTAGGAGTTCGGTGCAAGTTGAAAGCTGTGACGATGGGCGACTGCATGCGGGATCAAAGTCCGGAACTTTTGGACAGTGGAGAAGTTGGTGTGGTGTTGACTGAGAAGTGCATGCAGTTGCGAGCTCGAGAAGCAAACTGGTAAGCTTCGGGTTGAGGTCGTGGGCTGAAGGTTTTTGCATGTAGCTAGAAAGAGAGACTCTCCTTTTCTATGGTCTGTGACTCCGCTTGAGGTAGGCAGTGATCCCGGGGATGCCGTGTCTGGGTGAGAGAAGTCGGGGCTTACAGTGTTAGGAGCGATGTGTGTGTTTTGGCTGGAGGCCGAGTAGTGCGGTTGGAGGTTTGGCCGCGAGCTGCAGCTCGGAAAGAAGGGCGGTTGATATTTCATTTCTTTTTCTATCTGTTCAAGTGTTGGAGATATAGTGGTCAGCTGATGTTGAAGGGGCTACGAGGTAGAAAGTTGCCGGTGATTCAACCGATACTTGCTGAGCATGGAGGCTGTCAATTCAAAGTTGTGGCCGTTCAAACCAGTTGGGTAGTGACGAGAAGTTGTATGTATAAGCTGTTTAGAACTGCAGGTGAACTTAAGTTCTATTAATTTTTTGTGTTTCTTTGTTTTGAGGAGTTGATTTTACTCCCTTGGATTTATTGTTAGGTTGTGGTTTTTATATGTTGAAATTGTGCATCTTGGCACAACAAAAAAATTATAAAGTTGTATGTGATTGTTTTTTTTGTGGACCAATTTGTGCCTTGTTCTTTTAAAACTCTTCGTTTGATGTTAATTTTTGATGCCTTTGGTTTTTGATGAATTTGAACGTTACTTTTTGCATGTGAGTCCATAATAAGATAAAACATAAAGAATTAGTAGCTTAAGAAAGAACAATCCATAATTACGTCGTTAATCAAGAGAGTTGAAGAAAGAAGTAATTAAGTATGTAAAACCATTTCGAGCTACTAATTGATTAGGGTTAGTGTAAGTCATTTATCTTTTGCCTTAAATCATCTAATTAGATAAATTTTAGACTTTTACTTGAGGTAGTTGACTTTTTACCGTAAGCCAAAGCCAACTCTTTGAGTTGTGTTTTTGTGGTTTTACAAGCGTCGAGGAGGATTACAATATGATAGGTCGGCCCTTGTGAAGGCTTTAGGAAAGGATTTGTGTAGAGTAGGAATACCCTTTTAAAGTATTCCGGGTATTCTCAGAGTAGACCAATTACATGGATGTGTCCCTCGCCTTAAATACTTGCCTGAATTCTATCTCATGGCAGTTAAGAGAAGAGAGTGCGTCAACAATGCCACCAATAGCCTTCCAACTACCACCTTGACATACAATGGACACCAAATGTCATGCCCCTGCTTCAAAGAAGATAGACAAACCAACTATAGGACCTACCTTCGCGAGCCACAACAGCAAACGCATATCCATGCCTCCAACGGAAGTATTCTTCACTCTAGTAGCATCGAGACCTAATCAGGCCCCTTCAACCATTCGGCCAACAATAGTCAAAAGTAGGAGTAGCTAGACCTTCTTAGGTAATAAATAGCAATTAACAACATGGCTCTGTTGCACCCGGCTATCAATTTGGAGAATACCATTAGAAAGAACTTGAGGCTAGTGTAGGGCCCTATCTTTTAAACGTTCTATTAGCCTAACTCTATTGATACCACAAATTTGACATCACCATGGGTTGTGCCACATGGAAGCTACTGGACATGGCCGTCCATGCCACTCAGCAAGAACAAGAAACCTGAGCTCAACTATATCTTTCCGCCAGAATGACCATATTCGTTATTTTGAGACAATTTCAGAACTTTGAGACTTTCTACCTACAATTTCAGCAATTGTTTTGTGAAAATTTGAACTGTTTTGACTTTCTAATTATAGATTATCCTCAACTCGAGGATAATATTCCCATATATGGTAAAAAACATTTCTCATAAATATAAAATCAATCAAGAAATCAATGAAGAATCTAAAGTCAAGCATTAAATTGAGACTATGAAAAGTCTCAATTTAATGAATATGGTTTTTAGAGTCCATCGTCCAATGGATTGCAACCACTATGGAGTACATGATTCAATTCAATTTTCCCCCAAGTGCCACGCGACAGTAGACGCCAACCAGCAAAATTATCTAATTGTGGCTTTGAAGTTTCTTGTTGTCCATGTGGACTGGATGGATGAAGACTTTGTGATATTATTGACGGAAGCTGTGGACAGAAAATAATGGACCCTGTGTTAGTTTCCGTTCGGAATTCCATTGTTCTTAGAGAGCGCGAGGTATAGTGTTGGTAGGGACGTGTTCACACTCTAGATAGACAGCTCCTCATTTGACTGTGAGGTTTTGACATTAAGAAAATATGTTTATAGAGCAACTCATCGATTGAGAATTTGTTTAATGGAGCACAATAAAAAGTGGTATTTGCTGTTTTCCTTAAGACTACTTACTCCCTCAATGTGAAAACACTTCTTAGCCAGAACAAGACATAAGCTACAAAAAATATGCAGCCAGAACAAGACATAAGCCACAACCACAAATTTAAAAGAAAAGAAGAACAAAATTTAAACAAGCATTAGCCAGGAATTCAAAACAAATGCAAAGTGATTAGTGTTTCTGTTTGGAATCTAGAATATCTACAGTGTTCATGTCACTGGACAAGCAAGCACTTGTCCTTTAAAATGCAAGTCGTTTGTCATAGCATGTGGTATCGAGCACATTCATGAATTTGCTTAAGGAAAACTATCACTAATTGCAAACAAACCTGTCATCACATTCTCCAACTCCGCTTTGTCCTCTTTTGTTAGTCTGTTGTTCTGATCTGCCACATGTGCATCCAACGAGGCCAAGACAATTAGTAACGCTTCTTCACCCTATCGCTCCTGCACCTTCGAATCTGAGTCCGCTAAAACCAACGAAGGTTCTTTGCTAATCTTCTGATCCAACATCTTTGGCTCCAACTCTTCTGCGTCCTTGTTAAGGTTGGGTGAAACATTGGTAAGTTGTACTCCAAGTTCTAAGTGAATTGCCGACTTTGACTCCAATGCAATATCTGGAATCAACAACGGCTCTTTGTTCTTATCCTTTGGCGGTCCACGGCTTAGGGAGCTGTTCCTTGCATCCAGCAACTTCGCTTCACGGATTAACTCCGTTACTCCTGCATATGACAAGTGGCTGACGAAGTGATCCTCATCTAGCCTCGTCTTCATCAACTATTGTGCTTCTAGAACGGGCTCTTCATGTACCTGCATGGGCTCCATGTCCACGTCCTCCTCACATCCAGTCTTCGATGGACTCTCCTTCTGATTAATGGACGTCGATGATGCTTCAACCACCTAGATCTTCACACCCGGTGATTCCACGTTACTATCAGTTTTGCGGTTTCTTTTTTTCAGACCCCAATGTCGTGCAGCGCAATCACCGGGCTCCATCCACCCAAGGCTCTCCATGTCCATTAGAGTCTGTGTGACAACGTGAGATTGCTCGGTGGATAGAGGAAACCCTTATTGAGCCATCCAACGAGGAGTGGCTGTCTTCAAACACCGTGGACAACTGTTGCCTCCAACAAGGACAATATTCCACATGCAATGGGGATGGAAGAAACAACCGCAACTAAATGGGACAACACAAGTTTCGACAAAAAACATGTTGCAACAAGGACATGGCAAATCAATTTCAAAATGGAGTTCTTGCAATTGGTATAGGAGCTTCCAAAAAAATCCATGTGGCTTCACTAGTGTTGTCTCCAAAATCACCTGTTGTTTCCAATTAGTGAGTTCCTTCAATGAGACCTCAAGAGCATAAATCTTTCCCTCACTCTCCTCGAATGATGCCTCCAATGCTGAGATCTTTCCATCGGCAACGTCGAGTTTCTTGGTCACGGCTGCGAGCTCTTGCACATTCTTCCACATTTTGTGGTTGACATCCTTCATCCCTCGAGTATTGCCTTGTTCAATGTGCAACAACCGCCTGGCATGCATTTCAGTGAATGCATCCCCTAGTCGAGTAGACTCCGCATCAATCCAAGTATGCTGGAGGTTTGCCCATGAGAGCTAGACCTTCAATTGTTTACAATCTTCCCGTAGCTTCTTAAGCAGCTCTCTCCTGCATCCACCTGTCTTCAAATTTGGTCCACTTCGGCTCACATGGAGGGCTGCTGGGTCTCCATTTTTGCAACGGCCTTTTCCATGTCAGCTGACTTGGCCCCCTTCTCATGCCTCGATGGGTACCGGGAGCACAAAGGGGCCGTCAAAGGCCTGAACCACCTTCCTCCTCGAGGAGGGACCCTGATCCGCATGCAACACGTTGGTCGCCGAGTCGGTAATTGCGAGCTATAGAGACACGTCAGTTAGATTCTCCCCTGCGCCTTTGGATGGTGGCTGCTCTCCGAGGATCTTCAATATCTGCTCAATCTACTCCCTGAGAGCAGGTGGGGTCAACTTCAGTGGGTTGCGTCCAGCGTTCTTCAAGCGGTCGGTGGTGATCATCGCCGCCCACTCTGCCCAATTGACTTTCTGCCCGTGCATAGTCTCCATGTAGACAACGCGGAGGAATTGGGCACCGATGCCCCCTTTTTCAGGTGGACCCCCATACACTTGAATGTAGAGGGTGAGCGCAGCATCCCAGATCTTCTTGTTCTTTGCATTAGAGAAGTAATATCGGCCTTCCACTTGTAGCAAGGGCACTTCTGTTCGGTGAAGTCGCCCATGACTAAGCCGCGGTCGTATGGATTCACCACGCGCTTGAAGAAAGCAGCATCGTATGTCACGTTTTGACCTCCCAGTAGGAACTGTGCAAGAGATACTAACTGACGAGCAAGCACGGCTGAAAATCTTGCGAGGTCGAAGGGCGCTTCCCATTGACTTGTGTGGGTGTCCATTTTTTATCCACTGCCGTCGACACTGCTTACATTCGCAGCCCTCTTTGCACCTCGTGGACCCATCTCCGAACATTAAACTATTTTGAGCTACCGTAAACCGTCGACTCCTACACTTTGATCCACCTCACACAGACTCTCAGACCTCAGCTCAACGACTCAACTCTGCACCGTTAGCTCCAACAAGAACGGCTCTACGATGTTGCGATTTCCAAAACCTGGGGTACTGAAAGGAAGGTCCACAACGATGACTATACTCCATCCGGATGGAATTGATTTATTTGCGTTGCTTAGTTATTCAAGTTGATGCAACTTCTAGGAGTCCCAGATGATGAGTATCAAGTAAACCTTTAATTGAAGTCAACAGCCTAGGGCCTTCACATTGGGTTCACTCAAAATCTCCTAATGCATATGGAGTCACTGATTCTACATCCGACGGTTAGGCGGCGTTGTGATGCAACTTCTAGAGTTACTAGTATCATTACTACTTAAATTAATGGTTGGAGTCAACAGCCTAGGACAGTAAGGAACAATCAACTTTGCAGAGTGGATACGGTTACAAGGACAATAGTGTTCATAGTGACATGAATGTTACCGATCACGCCACTAGTTTAGGTGATCATAGAATCTGTTTATCAAAAGCCCGAGAGTCGTAGATTTTGTAAAGGGGATGATACATGGTCTGATCCGGGGGCGAGGTTAGAAGAATGGGAAATCGATACCCGCTGTCGATACCCGACAGAGATCCCAAGGTCAATACCCGAACGGGGAAGATGGATGGTCTGACCCGGGGCGAGTCGAGGCGGTCTGTCAAGTTGATACCCGTTCTTCCAATGTGGTGGATATGAACCGGAGATACTTGTTTTTCCACTATTGATACTCGTTCAACCACTGTTGATACTCGTTTGACCACTGTTGATAATTGTTCGACCACTGTTGTAGAACATAATTAAAAAATAATATATATAACTTATTAACTTTTTAAAATTTTTTATATGATGTAAATTCCACGTCATCGAGAATAAGGGGGAGAGACGGATGGATAGAGAGAAAATAGAGGAAGGGGAGAGAGAGAGGGAGAGGGAGAGAAAAAAGAAAGAAGGAAATCAAGAAAAAGAAATAAGCGGAAGGAGAAAGACAAAGGGACAAAGGGAAAATGAAAAAAAAAATGTAAAAATGAAGGAAAATAAAAGAAAGAATAAGAGAATAAAAAGGTGGATATAAACACACAAAAAAATAACGTATATATCTTTTTTAATTTTTTAATTTTTTTATATGATGTAAATTCTACAGTCTTTGCAAGAGCAAGGGAGAGAAAGGGATGGATAGAGAGAAGATAGACGAAGGGGAGGGAGGGAGAGGGAGAGGGAGAGGGAGAGGGAGAGGGAGAGAAGGAGAGGGAGAGCAGAAAAAGAAAAATGAGAAAAAAAAGAAAAATGAGAAAAAAGACATATGGGAATTAAGAAAATAGGAATAAAGAAAAATGAGAAAAATAAAATAAAAAATGAAGAGAAATAATAGGAAGAATATAAGAATGAGAAGAAGGATAAAACACATAAGATAAAGTGAGGGTAGGAATTAAGATGAACGAAAGTAAAAAAGATGAACAAAAATCAAAAGAATGAAAAAATATGAGGGGAACAAAGAAAGATGAGGGAATGAAATAAAGAAATAAGAAGAATAATAAGAGGTAGAAGAGAGAAGAGGGGGCTAAAAAAAAATGAACAGATGAAAGAGAGCTGAAGTCAATGAAGTAAAAAAAATTTTAAAAAAATTTAAAAATTAAAAAATTAAAAAAAAAATTAAAAAATTAAAAAAAAGACAAATAAAGAATGAGGAAAGTGAAGTAAAACAATAAAATAAAATAAAGAAATATGAAGGGATTAAAGAGAGATGAAGACAGTGAAGTAAAAATAAATAAAAATACAAATGAAGAATGAAGAAGGTAATAAAGAATTATGAAGGGAATAAATGATGAAGGAAAATAAATAAAGATGAAGGGGAGTGGGAGATTCTGAAAAGAAGAATGGATGAAAGAGAAAATCATATTTTTAAAATGAAATATGTTCTATAGCTATATATTCCAACCGTCTGATTTTTTTACATTTTTAAATATGTGGCAAATTCCCCGTCGACAACATACAGAATAAAACAACACTAGAAAAATAAATAAAAATTAAATAATCAAAAGTAGAAAAGTCAAAATATAAAAGCCAGCATAAGAAAAAATAAAAAAGCCAGAATATGCAGAGATAGAAAACTGAAAAATAGAGGAGCATGAAAGAAGAGAGGGGTACATAAAAAAAGGGCAAAGCAATAATGAAGAAGGAAATACAGAAACATGAAGGGAATAGTTAAAAGAATAAAACTAAATAAAATATGTTCTATAACTATATATCCTCAATTTGTATGAATTAAATATATTTTACAGCTATACTTTCCTTTCTTATTTCTTTATTTTTTAATATCTTGCCAATTCCACATTATGAAGAAGAATGTAAAAAAATAAAAAGTTCAATAAAAAGTAAATAAAAAATAAAGAAACGCCAAATTAGAAAAGCATGCATGAGCAAAGCTAAAAAAAAAGGGACAAAAAAAAGTGAACAATTGGAATCAATAAAATGTGATAGAAGGAAAAGAGAGAGAAGTATAACCAACGTAGAAAAGCAAAAATAGAAAAGCAATTTATATAGAGAGAGGTGATAAAATGAATGAATTAAAAAAATTAGAATATGAATTAGAAAAATGTGAAGAACTGCAAAAGTTTCTTGTTGTTACACGTCTTGAATTGAAGTTTCTTTCATAACGCTACCCCTTTTGCAACAATTTTCTTTGTTCTTTCTGCATTTTCTTATGTTACTGAGTGATTTGTTTGTGTTGGTTTACTGGAGTAAACTTTAGGCGACTCAGTGGAAAGAATATCTCACACCGATGGGTTAAAGGATGGCATTGGAGATCATAGCTAGGCTTAAGAACCTCTGTAAGTGTCTTCTATTGTCAAGCCCGAGTACAACAAATAAAAACATGCAAGTCAATGGATAACCTTCGAAAGTGAGAGGCTTACTGAGATAACGAACAAGATGCTCAAGCATTCTTACAACTCAATTTATGCAAATATTTCAATTGTTCATGGAATTTCTAGCTTTAAGGTTATAAAAAACAAAAACAATGAGGCAGCAATGATAAAAAAGCATGAATAAAGGAAAAAGCATAATTAAATAAAATAAAATGAAGAAAACACAAGTGTTGAAGAAAGGTGAAGGAAGGTGGGTAAAAGCAAAAATAGAAAAGCATGAAGAAAGAGAGGGGTGTTATAAAACGTAATGACCAAAACTAGAATATGATTTAAAGAAATAAGAATAAAAGCGCGGGTTACAATGAGATTGATAGAAAATCAAGAACCATAAAAAAAATATATAAAAAAACAAAAAAAAATTAAAAAAAGAAATAAAGAACATATATGAAAATGATTTAAAAAACATATAAGAAATATAAGATTTCCTTGGTATATATTAAAATATTTAGAAAACATATTAAACCCCGTTTATGTAAAAACATATTTAAAATCTAGTGAATAATACAAATATACATAAATATAAAACCAAAAACTAAAAGGAGACAAAAAAAGACTTATTTTATCATGTAGTGCATTGCAAAAAAAACACAATTGACCAATGCGGATCGCACAAACAAAAAATGTAAATATTCAATTGTAGTTTAACGTACAAGATGATTCCATAAATATTTAACATATTTGAATAGATATAAAAGTGTTAATGAAACAATGAATCTAGAAATCACAATGTTTGGAGCAATATTTCGTGAAATTATAATATATTATGAAATCAAAACATAGCTCTAAAAATTAAAGAGAAATAACCGTTCAAAGTCAATTTGAATACTACAATAAGTAAAACATACTAATTACAGGTACACAAATAGTTCAAGGGTATAAACTACTGTCATCATGTCTTGTAGTTGACACCGATGGTAGTAGAGCCTCCTCTTGGTAGCAAGATGCAGTAGCCCGGGACACTGAACCCAAATGTCACGTAGAAATTGTACCATGTTTGCATCATGCAAATACACTGCGGCTCCACCAACTAACACACTCTCTTGTTGCCAAGTCACGTTGGCTCCGAACTACCTATATACACACCAATTCGGTGGTGACCTCCAGACTCTACACAACTTTTTTGTAGCTCCTTCCCATCTTGTGCTCACATTTCCTCCCAAGATTGTGACGTTGTCCAATCCATCATGATTCACAACCATGTAGACAAAATCAACCAATGGGTAGGCGTGAAGCTGGAGAGGGATTCATGGGTGAACCTGCAAGTAACGAGGCACGGTCCATGGGGAACTTCGGATACCAATCCTCGTGGCGATGGCGCTAGCATGAGGAGTGCTTGGAAGGCACGTGTGGTAGATTTCCGTTTCAAGCTTGGCGTCTCCTCAGGTACAACTACAACAAAGCTAGCTGTAGACTCAATTCTAGTAAGGCATGCTTATACAAGAGGCGACATCAATGTGGAACCAAGACACGTCCCTTTGCTCGGTCTTTGCAACTATAAGTCCCCACACTTCTTAGTTCTTCGTTGCCTTCTTTTACTTCTAGTTCATTTCAGTTTGATCTAAATAATTTTGATGCTAGTTATAACTGACCGATCTAACTATATATCTTTTACCTCTACAATTTTTGCAGATTTGTATCCCTTGTCTTTTGAGGATTGGATGGATCCACGGTCTATTTTAATTGTCATATATGTGACGCACGCTGAGATTGGTGAGGACCAAAAAGAAGCTCGCATCCACCAAGAGCTCTGAGATGTTGGTATTTTCTACTACAACCACAATTATGTGTCGCCAGCTGTAGGCCAACTTTATAGTCGGTTGGAGTATGTCCCTTTGCTCGGTTTGGATGATCTTGCTCGGAGTTTGCCTGACAAGGTCACTTCAGAGGCGTTTAGAGCCAGGCTGCGTTTCGACTTCCAACGAGTCACGAAGGCAACAACAGGGTCCCGGATGGGGCACATCCAATGGTTTGTTCCAACCCATGTGTTCATCAACCTGTTTGTTATATCCAACAACAAGAGGAGGACATCGAAGTTGCTTAAGGTTATTGATCTAGAAGACTTTCTCTTTGAAAGTAAAGAGGATCTTGGTTGGGACGAGAAGATACATTCTGGCCGCAACATTATAAAGTTCAAAGTGATCCGCTCCAGCGTCCTCTTCAAATACCACCTTGGAAGACAGACCCTATATGCAAATTTCCAGTATCAGCGACTAAAGCTATTGTCTGACGGCATGAGGTGGGAATCTATTGACCAAGTAGTCAACGAGCAGTTAGTCTGGGTTGCGTGCGAAAGGAATGGTCAGTCTGTGGGTTGTTTTGAAGTAGGCGCAACTTGGCCGCTAACTCACATTCGAGAAGAAATTCACATAGGCTTTGGGTATGAAGCTTTGGTGACAATTTCAGTATCCGGATCCAAGAACCTGATAAACCGCCCGTGAAGGTGAGAAGAACAATGCCACTGACCTTTTGGATTCGAGGGTCAATGTTTTTGGCCTTATTGATCTTCTTTTCTTCTTAGATCGGGCTGAATACCATCCAATTGCATGGTCTTTGCAAGTGAACATGGAGGCAAGAGAAGGGTATTGTCTGTGGATCCGTAATGGAGCCTTTGATCTTGGTCGTCACGTTGGCTCCACAATAGGGATAGTGAGTTTGTTTCCTCCATAAGTCAGTTTTCCATTTTGCACTAGTGAAGCTAGCTTTACCTTTTTTGTTCAATGCCAGCTTTTCTCCTATAGTCGCCTGTTCATGTAGTAAAGTTCTGGTTGAGTCTATTTCACCGTTAATTTGCCATTCAGTGTGTCTTACATGCTTGCAAATATAAGAGGAGTTTATGGAAATACAGAAATAACAATATTAGCCAATAATCACCTCAATTAGTAGCTGTGTCACACCACCACTAAGTCGACACCCTAGACACAACAATGATTATTTTTAATGAATTAATAAAACATTCCGAAATTACTATAAAAAAATATTGCTACAACAAGTTTCATAAAGCTACGAGGTTATGTCTTCTACTCGAAGTTCGCAAATACTAGAGTAGGATTCGTCCTGTGAATCTAGACTCACACTGCTCCGTACTCTCTTGTCGCTTAGAACCGCTCTATGTTGGCTCACTTGTTCTCCATGTGTCATCGACTCAGTAGTATCAGGTTTGGTGATTCTAGAGTATCAGGTTTGGTGGACTCTTGAGCTACAGGCTTAGGAAACTCTTGAGTATCAGGCTCTAGAGACTCTTGAGTATCAATTACGGGAGAGATCTAATCCACGGTGATAGGGTCTTCACGCACGACGTAGCGGCTACCTTCACGTACTTGCTTTGCACGCCACCAATATCTTCCTTCAATGACTCCAGGTGAATTGCTTGCAACACGTTGACGCTCTACTTTGTCGAGTGCATTCTGATTTACAGGCATTGCCTGCTCCTAAGCCAATCGCTTGTTTCAAACAAACCTATGCTGGATATTCCTACACCAATGCTCATATTGTTGTACAATTGCACTTGTCTTAGACTTGGTGCCACAGTGTTGAGTGTGGTTCTGATTGGCTACTTTACCAACATGATGTGTCTTTTCCATACCTTAGCAGCTCCATACTCCCAAGCTACCATATGATGCTGAAAACTACACAACATGCTTCACAAGTACGTGCTGCACATCCAAAGTTGAGTAAGTCATAGTGATCCAAATTTCAATGACAATGGATCCGACACAATTTTAACATTCATTCTCACCATTCAATGTCTCTAAGTTAGAGCATGCTTACCACATAATGAGTGACGTGCTCCTCGCCAAAGCATTTGACAAATAGTCAGCCCTAGTTTCCAACCTTGATTCTGAAGTCACTCGAGGATTGCCCCGGTTTCAAGACCTAGCCCATCAAATATAAAACTACTTTCTCAAATGCTTGCCACATCTCTACCCTGGCCAAATAACCTGCACCTCTACCAACCTGATTGTTCTTTGACGTCAACACGTCCTTCCAAACTCTGTCCTGCCCTGACCAGGTAGAGGGCTGGAACATCTTCACCATGTTGGCTCCATCAAGCAACGTTTTCAGTGGCACTGAATTGTTGGCTCCAGTCAAGTACTTGTCCTTAAATAGTGTCACGTTGCCACCGTGCACACCAGCTGCTGACAACGACTTTTCCATCCGCTCGATGGCCTGTTCTTGCCTATTATGGTCTGTCATGTTCCATTTAAACATGAAGTGGAGGTGGAGGATCTTCTCTGTAACTTTCACAAGCGCATGTAGAGTGCAAATGTGCACTCTACATAGGGGAATAGGCACAATGGCTGCCAACTGTCACTCGTTCCATCGAGCACAGACTCCTCCGCACAGCTTTGATCAAATAGACCACCCTCCCAAGTGTGTGCCCTCGCCTTAGCTACCTTGTGGGCTTGCACCACTGAAACCACTTCTGGTCGGTGACGTTCCTGGAGGCAATATATACACAAGTGCTTTGCGTTGAATCCATGTTTCAAACCGTACATACATTTAATCGTTTTCATGACGACAATGAAGTGCCATTCAACCTTGAAGTTGCCAACATCCAAAACCTCTAAATCCTTTTCTTCTTCTTGAGATTTGATGACAGCAGGATATTTGGTCTACTGAAACATTCACTTTAGAATTTTGTGTGTTTCCTTCTAAACTTTGAAGCAGGCGATTGTCCAAATCTTTTGTTCGCTTTGCACTAAGTACTTCTCGTTGTCTCTAGTCATGTGTGGATCCAAAGCACGGTTCATTAGCGTCATGCTAACGCGCTCAAACTTTTTGCCATGCACTATCTTGGCCTCCTCAAGCTTCAGTACAAACACTAACGTAAAACAAATCACCTCAACTATCATTGAAATGATACATCCAAAATCCCCCACGGTAGTATATGGATTCTCATTCCTCAATATCATGATCAATGTAGTAAATGCAATTTACATCACTGAGCTCACTACAAACATTCATAGATTATTTGCGTAGTGAAAATACCCTCTTTTGTGACGCCATATAGTTAACCACTGTTCTTTGAACTGCCTTGATGTCAACGAACATAGTGTTTTTGTCGTTAAAAATAAGCTTAACCATTTTCAGGCCCTTCACCTTGGACTTGTCCTTTGTTTTACTTGTGCTTGCTTGTACCTCCAAGACATTGCTCACATGTTTGTAGTCCCCAACTTGGTCCCTTAGATTCCCATTCAATTCTCTCTGCAACAAACTAACCTGGACAAGGACATCATTTGAGATAGTTGCTTCCATGTACATAATCCAGCATGTTTCATACAGAGTCACTACAAAAACCTTTGCTATTAAGATCATGATCTCACCTTATGTGGGTTTGGTAGGAGTCCACGCTCGTTTAGTCTCGTATCTACAAATGAGATCTGGTTTCTCACTGTCTTCACAATTATCCCATAGCCTCTTTGGGACACCCCCGACTCCTCGCATGCTGCCAGCATGGCTTCCGCATCAATACTAACTCCAATCCTCTCAATTGTGTCATTTTCAATCTGGATGTCCACAAACCCGAATCGTAGAGTATCAAGCAGCGAGCTCTTTTCCTTCCGCGACAACATTTTAGCAAGGGCAACAGCGCTCATTTCTTGACTTCCATTGTCTCCTCAAACACGCTTTCTCTTCTTAGCCTTTCTATTTGCATCTCGTATCTCCTTCACCTCCTGAGGATTCAACAAAGCACGAATTTGAACCCTCTGTTTCTTTGCATTTCCAGTGGCGTGTGCGAGGGAGCCAAGTGCTTGGCGCCTGGTTCTCAATTCGTGTGCTCTTCTGTTGGAAGCAACTTGGCGTTGCAAAAATAACTCCATTGATCTAGTGTGTGCATGTTCACGTTCCGCTTCCCTCAAGGCGCTCTGATGCTCTGCTGTTAGCTCCGTCAAAGTCTCCACATGTGATGCTGATAGGCTTTTCTCTTTTGAAACCAGTGCACTAGAAGCCACAGCACCCGCTTCTTCTAGTTGTCTCGTTAGATTGCTACATTCTTCCAGTAAATGCTCTTTTACGATCGAAGCCTAAACTATCTCGCTCGCTATTGTATGCTGTAACAGGACAACTTCCCCAGCGTTGGAATTTCCAAGGTTCTTAGTGTAGCCCAACAACCTTGATTTGCCATGGCAGCAAAATTTGTCCCAACCTTTCAGGTTCCTGAACAGTGGAGACACACCAGTGGTTGGGTCAGCAGGATAGAGTGACTTGTCTACCTAGAGATCCACATTTTTGCAATCCAACTGCCGCTTCACTGGAAATTGTAATCTAGAACACCGTAAGTCCAAGTCTCTACCCTTCTTGATTAACAGTGCATACTTTGGATCCAACAACACATGGGGTTTTTACCTCCTCTCATTCCGTGTTGCCTCGACAGTACACCTAAGACCCATGTTAACACAATGTGATCGCAGCCTGATCAAGCCAACAAACAGCCTTGACACAATTTTGTACACACAGCCTTGACCCTTCCACTCACTACTTGGTAAATGCAATTACCAATTTTACCTTATACTACTGGCCAGAGTGGATGGCGCCAATCCAGCACATCAACTGCCGTCAATTTTCAGATGCCACATCTTCTCAATAGGGCGGGAATCCCCTCTGCAATCATTGTACTTAGTTTGCCACCTAGATGAAGCTCCTTGCCACATTGGTGATCTTAGATCACCAAAAATTCCAAAAATTTCATAAGCCGGAATTTTTAATTCCAAATTTTTGGTGATCTTAGACCTAAAATTGTAGGATCTAGTTGAGACTTTGGTTGTAAAATTTTTGGATATGGTTTGTTAGATCACTAGTACTTAAACTAGGAGGGCCTTGTTTTGTATTCTGCCCTTGATGTTCTGAAATTTAGAATATGTTGTTAAAAACTTCTGATTCCATATAGTGATGACGGAGAGAGAAGTTCCATTGTGGTTCCGAACTAGAGTGTTTTTGTTTTTGGTAGAATCTTGGGAAGGTAGCATGCTAGTTGGTTAGTAAGAGGAGATCTCTTTAAGCGATTAGGAATGTGTCAAGCAAGAAGTTTGACGATTTCTACTGTTCGAATGTAGCCTAGAAGTTTAGACGAAGAGATGGTAGAGAGAAAATCCTGCCAGTCACGGAAGTCCAAGGCTTGCGGGTTTGATTTTTAGTACGAAAAGTGATGCTGGTCTTCATGAAGAAGGAGAAGGAAGAGAAGACCCTAACTAGTTGTGAAATTGGACTACTCAAACGATAGTTTGTCTAGGAACTAATGGAGGTGCCAAACAACGGATGAGACGAAAGAATGCGCTTCCAATTGGACAAGTAGAGAGTAGAGGAGCTTTAGAGCACCTACGCATTTTGGGAAGGAGAGATCATGGTTGCTGAAGGTAGGAACAAATATTTGTACAATAAGTTTGCTACACATCTGGACCTCAAAGAAGAATTGAGTTTGGAGGACCTCTGATATTGAGACGCGCATGCGGTGATCAAGTTTTTGAACTCTGTTTTCCTTCCGATTGTTTACCAAGTGGGATTCCACCTTTTTGGAAGCCATGAGGGAGATTATTTGGGTCAACTAGGCTTCTTTAATGTACGTATTAGAGAACCAGAAGGTCACAAACCTCTGGAAAGTGAAGAAGGCAAGAATTCCACGTCCAACCTATGTGGCTCACTTGTATCAAATGCTTAGGAGGTCCTAATGGCATCGGCGGTGCAAAAGTACGACGAGCTGCTAGTGATTCAAAATTTTGATGGACTTGCACCGGAGAGTATGGACATTGACGATGAAGAAGACTTTCAGAGGCTATTATCATCATCCCTCAAGGCCAAGAAGATGAGCCAAAATACACAACCAATAGCAAGAAGACTACTAGAGACCAGACAACAAAATGGTTGCAGAACGAGAAAGAGTCCACCATAGTATTGTTTATCAAGTTCTTTTTTTGATTGGACTGGAAAGATGGAGACAACGTAGAACGAGATGGAGAAGCTTGTAGTCAACCTCTCTGCGGCTAGACTAGACGATAGACAAAGGCAAGCGCTTTAAGATTTCTGCACCCCATGATGGATAGCCGTTTAGTTAAAAAATTAGACCGGAACCTCCCTTTAGACACCAAAAAGATGGATAGGGCTTGTCAATTTTGAGGGCATGGATCTAGTGGAAGTACCTATATACGTGACACCAAGGAGTATGGACAAGTTGCTGACCAAACTCACGCTTAACACCAAGATAGCAGAAGGCTCCACTTAGGGGACGCCTCAAACCGGTTCACTCAATGTCTCATGAGGTCGCGGTACGTGCCCAAAGTCCACCTTGCTAGAGTCAAGGAAGGGGTGATATCAGCGGTCTCCCTCTCACATTTGGATTGGGAGGTATGGAGATAACGAACGCCAAAACTCAGGCATCCGCCTCAAAGACATTGTTAGTGGAAGCACTATCGCCAGACCTTCAATGGCAAGCCACGGCCAACAGACTGATCTGGTTCCTGCATTTGATGCAAAAGTCCATTAAGTAGCCTATGCCATAGTCCTTGTAACTTTCTAGCCATTTGTACTCGGAAGTAGGATTAGTAGGATCTCCCTTCGATATTGGATAACGACCAATGATAGGATTTAATTGCACATGCTATTAATCCAAGAGTTAAAAGCATGCAATTATACTATAAGTAGCCAGAATAATAAATGCCGGATTTTTTGCAATCTTAGATCTGAAAATAGAGGATCTAGCTCAGACATAGGTTGGGGAAATTTTGGATAAAGTTTCAGATCACTACTATAGCTGTCACAAGGTAGTATACTATAGGCAAGGGCATGGTTTTGAATTCCATTTTGCGCTTGCTTAATACTAGACTATCATTTTGAAACCTCCGATTTTGATACGTGAGATAGGAGAGACAAGGTCCATTTTGGTTCCGGTCTTAAGGACGTAGGTCCGGTTAGTTTAGTATCGAGAGATGGCCTAGAGGAATTAAAGATGCGTTGAGCGAAGAGTTTGATGGTCTCCAATCTTTGGAAGTTGCTTAACCCTTCAATGCCTAAGGCGGTCTCAGCACAATGGTTCGGCAAAAAACACATTAGTTGAGCTATATCCCTCTTAGTGGTCCAGGTCATTTAAAAAAGAGAATCTGCCTTCTCCAACCGTACGGATGTGAAGGGGATGATGTCACGATGTCGTCATCCTTAGATGAAATTCATACAACCGTGGATGAAGGGTCATTATAATAGAAATATGCCACCTTTCAGGTCATATCTGACACATAAAGTATGCGAATTCACTAAATTTTAGTGCATTGGACAGATTAACTACCTGCCCCTATTCGATGGGAAGAACTCATATCCAAATTCCACGTCATTCAGACACAGGCATCAATAAACATACTTTTGCAACCAAAATTGGTGCCGTTGGCATTAAAGGGTTAAAAGGAAAGGGACATAGTTGTGTTGGGTAGTCTTTAGAACACGGAGGACCGTGTGGATCCAAAATCTTAGATAAGACGAGTATCTCCCTAAAAATAGGACAAAAGCCGATTTTTGAAGAATCTAGTAGCCTTATGGCATAGACAACAGCGTAGGAGCATACCCGATAGACGGATCGGAATGTTGTTGCAGCTTAAGTCACTTGCTGTATTGAAATCGTTATCTGGCGGACGGAGTAAGGTGTTTAGAAGTAAACACCAACCTACCAGTTGCTAGATAGGAGTTGCAGGAAATCTACCCATTTAAGTCATAATGCACTAGAGAATTTGGATACTTAAAAATCCGAGGATTGGTAGAAATCAACCACTTGGATAAAATATCTAGCAATATGAGTAGAAATCTGGAAATTAGTCTCCGGAACCTGGTATCAGGATGGGTACAGTTAAATATAGACACCTAACAGTGAGAATGTGGAGATAAAAGAAACCAATTGGAGGGCTACGACGTCAAATTTAGGAGAGGTCTGGAAGTCTAGTAGTCGGACGGGATTGAGTAGCTTGTTGGCTAGTTGAAGGAAAACAAAGGGCCTCGTGGGGATGAAACCACGGTGATTTTTTTAGGAAGGTATTTTATGACAAAATAAGTGCTTTTCGAAGGAATACTAACACCTTGTCGTACTACACGATCTTTTCCAAATGCAATTGCTTGGATTTCAACAAGATGCTCTCGGAGACTCTTGGAAACGCCATCAAATGAAACGACTGCAAATATCTCTAGTATATTCTTTGTTACTTTTACAAGATGGATCCAAAGACACCTTCATGCATGCACCCACCTGTAGCTACTACTAAGTTATGCATATCTTCATACGTATGGCCATGGTCTAGCATGCATTTAACCTTAGAGTAGTGATACCTTTTTGAATAATATTATAATAGTGTCTTGATTTGAATTTGATTTAAATTTGATTTGTATTGGACATGTATTGCGCAAGATAAAGAAGCGTGATTTCATACTTGAAATAAGGCTGTAAAGTGAATAGATCTGTATTTTCTAGGTACGACTTGAATGAATACATAGTCAAGGTAATTCCTTAACCAATTTTGAGAACCAATTTCTAGAACTTATTAGACCTTTGTAAGGTCTTTCAAAAGCCAGTCCTAATTTGCAACATCTACATTCTACTTATATTACAAAATCAGATCTCTTACAAAAAATAGTCAATACACAAATTAAGCAACCAAAACGTTATAAGAAAAGTGGAATTTTGTTAAATAAAACTAGTTCTTCCAAACTTTCCAAAAAAATTAATCTATAGGATTTGAATTTATTCCTTGCTGCTCTCGTTTGTTGCTCACATTAGTGCTTTGCTGCCATAGCAACCGATGTCTTCGACTCAAGGCCAGAAATAATGTCTTATTCAAGGATGGCAATGGTGTTGGAGGAATGTTTTTGCACAATGAAATTGATTGGCTTAGGGTAACATGGCTTAATTTGCACCTAATGGACAGGATCTAGCAATTTATTCCAACAGCATGGATAGGATTGGCTTCTTGGTCAGATCGAGGAGGTCTACAAAACTTGATTTCTAAAGGAGGGGCCCTTACATTACTATTGAACCATGCAGAAAATCTCTACGACAAGCACAAGTGTTCTCATTGAGGTGTCAAGAACTGCCACCATGCACATGATCATGGCAACCACTACCACCATTCCCACAAACGCAATACCTAGTATTACCACATCCATGACTATTGCACTCCAGTTACATTTGGTCAAGGAAGGCATCCTACTTGCTACTGTTACGTAGGTAGAAATTACGAGATAGAAAGTAACACTCCTCAAGGCTATCAAGACCCATGGGTGATGCCATCTAGTAGATCAGAAACTCCAACCAATCTGTGCGAAGCTTATTACGAGGTCTTCTACAAATTACCCTCGAGGAGAGGAAGATCATTATACACGTAACAATCTGCTTGTGTCATTTGGAAAATATGGCCACATCACATGTTCAAATGACAACACACCACCAACAACAACATTTTGTAGTAACAAAAATAACGTGGTAGGGATGTTTCTTAGAAAAATGAAAGTGGCTACCATGCAAAGCAAACAAAATTACATTGAGCAGCTCGAATGACATGCATGGCATCTAGAGTGGGATATAGAAGATTGGAGGAATATGCTTCGAGAGGGAATTATTATGATGAAGCTAAGTCTGGTCAAAGATTTGGTGACGTCTTAGACAACCTTTAGTTTGAAATGTAGTATTTTTGAGATGGTATTTAATAAACATGTTTTAGAATACAGTATTTTGGCCAATTTTGTTGGTATATAACAGCGCATAATAGTGCGTGATTTTGCTTGTCTTTAGAAGTACGTTCTATCTTTATGGAATGTTGGTATATTCATACCTTAAGGACTTATCTATGAAATATTGAGTTGTATTTGTGAATATATAGTAAGATTTTCACATGTTGCCTATACATAGAATTTGGTAAATGAAGACGTCTTTCATTCATTTTGTTTAGTCCAATACTTGATACCAAAGGTAAGGAACTAAAACATGTGTGTTTTTAAAGGATATAGAAGAACAAAGATGTTTTTTTAAGAATTCTTATATTGGAATCAATGTTATAAATGTACAAAATTTTATATAATTGTCTCATTAAATTTCTGGCAATTTTATAAACTATTATTACAAGTGGTAAATCTTGTTTTTATTTAACCCCTAACCATCCTTAAAACCCGAAATGGGTTTTAGTGGTTCCCTCAGGAGAAAACTTTAGCCAACTTTGACCATTTCGATCTCACAAATGCAAAAGATTCAACCGTTCAAATTTGGTACATAAGTAAAAATTCAAGTTAACTTTGAGATCCTACGGTTAATTTTTTAAATAATGCTTTGATTGAGCTTTTTTGGGCCTGAAGTAGATGAAGGTCAAATTTTGTGATTTAGGTACTTCTGCATCAAGTAAATTTAGGAGTTAACAATAATTTTTGGTCTGTTATGGATTTTTCTATTTTTAAGTTTGTAATCTTTGCCCAAATCTATGTTAAGGTTTTTTCTCTTCCAAAATAAAGATATATCAATTTTCCTTTAACATATTCTATTTGAAGAAGCACTTATTAAGAATTTATATTCTTAATTTTCCACTAAGTTTAAACATACTTTTTTTCCATTTTCTAAAATTTCATTTGGATTATTTTTTTGTTTTACTTTGTATTTTATTTATGTAAGGTTATTCAACTTAGAAATACAGATTATTGGACCTTACTATTGTTTGGAACACCATTGTAAATGCATATTACCTTTCATATACAACACATGCAAAAAGAAACAATCAAAAAGGATGAATGACAATGTACTAAAAGGTATACTAAAAGTCTATACACAATGTAAATGCCAAATTACGAATAAGAACTAATTTAATTTAAGTCCCAGATTAAATAATGCCATATCTACTATAACCTAGAAAATGCTCTCTCAATACCAGCCAACCGCATGTGTTAAAAAATTGAGTGATGATGTGACACAAGCCACTTGCACTATTTCGTTTGTTAGTGCATACTCTTTTCAATTAAATCTTGAAAGTGCATACAAAGTCCTTTGGATTGAAAAGTGGATATAATTCCTCCATTACCCTTGACAGGCTTGGAACGATCTGAATGTTTTCATCTAATTTTTGCAAATATGCCACTTGAGGTTCCACCCACCATTGCCTACTCAATGTCTCACCCATTTACTCAATATCGGTGGATACACAAGGCGACTTCCTCTATTCTATTCTCTTTGATGTCATATTCCATACACCATTTTATACCTTCAATTCATCAAAAGGGAAGTGGGGGAGGATATTGTTAGGAAACAAATCATTGTGGAGATTGCTGGATTTGTGCATCTCAATCATTATATGCACAAGCGCCCACACAAGCTCTATCCGTTTGTTCAAAAAACTTTATAGCTGGTACGCTTGAATGATATCACACTTTGAGTGATTGCTAAATGCGTAATGCACAAATAAGTTGTTACCACGATTTCTATCATGGTTTAACATCTCCTACAGCATCCCTCCATTCACTAATATGCATAGCCTTTGTAATTAGTTTGGTGAATGGCCACAAAACAAATGACACCCAGATGAAAATTTCTCACTACCAAGAATTCATTTTGGTGGTCTAGCTTTGCCAAGTCTGGCCTCGTTTCAAGAGTGTGAGGGACTTTAGCAGCAAAATCCTACCACAGAGGAATATTAGGAACTCCTTTGAAGCGCATTTTTTTATGGTTGCATATTCACCTCCCCGAACCACATTGTCAACAACAAAAACCTTCAATGTCAAAAGAATGACAATTAACTATGTACAACAGAAATTCTCCTTCCATCTTCCTTCTACAAAATTCCACCAACCAATCAACCTACAGCAATTCCACTTCTTGGCATATGGCTTCATAAGTGTTACAAATAAATCATCCTTCAACAAAACCACCTGGGTTGCTTCATTACCTTGACAATGGTGACTTGAAAATTTAGCCATAATTTGCTTGACATTCCATAATGAATTGTGAGCTTGATGCTTCAAGGAGTTGTATCCCCTTGTTTGGATCTCTGCATCCAACTCCATTGTGTTTAGAGCATATATCATCCGCTCTCCTATTCCAATCTTGAATTTCTCTAGCCACTCTTTGTAATATCTTATGTAGCAGCTTTTTAAAGATTGAAGGTTGCTTTCCTCGTGGGCCTAGATGAAGGCGGACGTCACTTTATAGGAGAAGACGGCCCCATTGTTGTTGGCCTCGCAACCATCCCATTGTTGGTCCTTGCGGTCGTCAAATCCAATGGCCAATGGCCGCCACGCACTCGGCCATTGAGTCCGTCTAAGCCAATAGTCATCCAATCGGACGGCCTATAGCGGCTCGGTGCATTGAGCATCTGAGCGGCCGGCAAAGTGGGGACATTGCAGTTGTTGGATTATGTCATTGGCATGATTGAAGGGCTACAATTTGGCGGCTCAGGTCCAATAACCCATAGAATTTACATGAGGGTGCATAACTTTTTTTTTACGGCCAAACGTAGCCTCTGGCCGAGGCGACGTTATGTCAGCGTCCAACCAACATTTCTCAAACATTGTCGGACGCTACATCTTCTAATTTAACATCGTTGGTAGTATACATAGTAGCCTATTCTATTAACAATATCATACTATTTTTTGGAACATAGAATTTTTTAATTTTTCCAAATACATAAATCTCATGTTTCTCCTTTCAATACATACTACTTCCTTTCATTGGGTCTTTGATCTTTATGTTCTTTATCAGACAACAATCTACATCTATACTACTTGTTCTTATTTATCTTTATCCTTTCATGTTCCTCATGCAATGAATACAAACCAACCATTGACTGACCGTATACCACAGCAATTGCGCTCAGTTAAATAATTATGTCTTTTGATTGCCCAAGAGGGCACACAACTTTGTACACCTGTCCAGACATGCAAGGAATTGACTCTTTGCGAACTACACTCAGTTTTCCAATGATAGACATCTTTTGCGCTTGGTATGAAAATTCCATGCCACACGCATTTTTGCTTTGTAATTTCCAACCAAAAATATATCTATTTAAATTGATTTGCAAAATAATTAAATTTAAAGCCTTACATCGATATTTTTACATGAATTCTAAGTTCAAGCATCTAAAGAATAATAGTACAAAGGTTTGCATTGTGCACAAGTTGTACAAGAGTTTAGCAATTCTTTTGAAGGAAAGCTTCTAGAATTTGATTCAACTACACGAGATACCTGTCACAATACTACTATGCTACACTAGACACAGGGAGAGTTTTTGTGCATAATTCTAGGATAGAGGAAAAGGATCACCAATTTGTATTAATGCTAAACATATAAACTCCTGGATCTGAGTGGAATGTGCGCAACAAGAGGAAGATTGGTCATGTGAATATTTAATGTACTACATTATCATGTATCTAATGTTGTGGTTGGACAACAAGTTTGTAGACTTGGGCTTAGAGGTGCATTGTTTGTTCACTTCACTTTGCTCTTTTTGAGCTCCTCGCATGGTATCAATGGTCTCCATCCTGGCTTGTTGCATAAATTGTGTTGCTACCGTTATGAGATCATCTATATTGGCGGTTTTAGTGTCCCTTTTCTAATCCAAATGCTTATTACTTTAGGAAAAAATATTTTTTAGACATAAAAGCCAGTTTGGATATCGCAATTGCAAGTTCATTTTTCAATAAGCCTTGTGGATTAATTGGAATGTGAGATCAGATTAGGTTTTTATGAACCCAATTCCTTCTGTATAGAAGACCTATTTCAAAAGACTTTGAAAGATGCCTCTCCATTGTGGCGCTCACTATGTAGTAAAGTGAAAATTGTTGGAAGGAGGTGGCTAGACATCATGTATTATTACATTTGTTATGCAATTTCACAGTTTACATGAATGTTGTCGTGAATTCCTTGCCTTATTACAGTCGCCTTTGTCTTCTACTATAATCACGACATATAGTGTGGTGACTAGATAGACAACAACTTGCATTGTAGCAAGTAAATCATGTAGGTGTAGTAAACCACATCACTAGATTTTAAAGAGGCACTAGACTAATACATCATACATTTATTACCTTATAACCTTTGATGCATCATTTGCCCAAGGAATATTCAAAGATCCCACTAGCACCTTCTTCTTGGTCTCTTTTGTAAACTTGGAAGTAAACATCTTGTCCATACCTACTCCAATTCTGAAATCCTCCAGCCTATTCTAAAGGCAACTTTATCTTAAAGTAATGTCTACATTTTTCATTTGAATTGGTAGCCGTCCAAGGTCGACTTTGCAAAAGGATCTTTAGTAATGGCGTCTTCTTTATGTCCCGTAATTTCTTGAAGAGCTCCTACTTCTGCTTTGTAGAAAATCTGTAGAAAATCTGTTTTTTCTACTTCTGTAGTATTCCAATCATCCACAAGTACAACCACTGATGGCTTTGCTAAGAAGGCATGACCATTCTTCTTTCAAGTTCCTAGCGTAGCATTTCGTTGTGCAGCTGATGTCGTAGAAGCAACTTCTAGCTTTCTAGCCACCTTAGTTTCAAAACTTGCTAAGTCACCCTTCTATCTTTTGAAATTGCCCTAGAGTTGCGGGTGTTGGAACATGTTACTTCCTCACCATCCCTAAGGTATGAACACCTAAAAGTAGCCCCCCCCCCCCCCTCCAAAAGGCATGCATGTTAAATTCTTGCTCCACTGTAGATTTGATCACCCTATAATTACCCATAATGTACCCCATGCGTACATGCAGTAGGGTGTCCAACTATAGGTTAACCTACATTGGTCACTTCTAAAATTTGTAGTTATTATTGTAAGTCCTTATAAATATCTTAAAAATGGGGAAACTTTATCTTTTCCTATTGTTAATCACTGAAAAATAGTGGTGCTCTCATTCCACCATTCCAAGTGTAGTGAATTCCTTAAAGGGACGAAAATAGGTGTCCATACATTATGCTTTGAACATGATTCAGCTTAGTACTTTGTCCTCAAAAATAGATTTCCATACATTATGCTTTGAACATGATTCAGCTTAGTACTTTGTCCTCAAAAATAGATTTCCATACATTATGCTTTGAACATGATTCAGCTTAGTTCTTTGTCCTCCTACAACTTTAGTTGTGGGATGCGCTTCAAATCTAACTTCATCCTAGGTCGTGGGTGTCTTTTTGGCACTTCCTTTGACAGCCTCAACATGAACATTGATCTGATGCAACTTAGGGCGGGCTTGCTGTTGAGGGAAGACAATTCCTTCACCCTATTGTACTGAACTCTACAGTAGGCGGAAGAAAAGATACGTGAATTTTACTTTCTCCAAGTTAACTAGAGTATGGACAGTGAACTTCAAGTGAGCACTACACTTTCACTTTGTGAGCAATTGCCTTGAGGTTTTCACCTATTTTTAGAACTAGGAGTAAGGTTGTGAAAAGTAAATGGTTTGTGTCTAATTATAGAAAAATTCTATGTAAAGTAATAGTTCTCCATTGCCCTTTCTAAAGTGTGTCCACGCTTTTTTCATGCATTAACTATTATTAGGCCTCATTATGGTATAATAATGTTTTGGGCTACACTTTAAAAAAAAGATATGTATGTGATATTGAATTGTGATTGCATTGTAAGTTGTAGGGTTAACTTTTAAGATGATTTTGGGTGTTAGCATGACTTTGTTTAGTGTGTGGTATATTATTCTTATTGAAATAAGTTTGTTTGGTATTGTGGGTAGGTTGAGTGGCATAATCTTTTGAGAAAGATGAAGACTAGAGCGTTGACAGATGCTAAGAAAGGACAAGTGATTGGAATGCACAAAGCTGGAAGCAAAGGTGTGGAGATAGCAAGAAAATTAGGTATGCCTTCTTCCACTGTTTATGGTGTTATAAACAGTTTCAAAAAACGAGGAACTGTGAAGTCACCAAAGCCAACGGGTAGGCCTCAAAAGTTTACAGAGCGGGATATGAGACAGGTAGAACGTCTCCTTAATGAAGATCATCGTAAATCACTCACAGACATTACAAATGAGATTGCACGTGTTGCAAAGGTTAGTACTCGTACTGTAAGGAATGCTTTGCACACCCTTGGTTATAGAAGCTGTGTTGCAGTATAAAAACCTTATCTCAATAAAAAGCACATGGCAGACAAGTTAGCATTTGCTAAAGAGCATAAAAACTAGACAAAGGAGGATTGGAAGATGGTTATTTGGACTAATGAATCATCTTTCAAAATAGGAAGGAGTTCTAGACAAATAGAGTGTGGCGAAAGGCTTATGAAAGATATTCAGATAAATGTCTAGTACCAACTTTCAACTCTGTGCGTACGTTGGTGATGGTATGGGGTGCTTTTAGTGGCTTTGAGAAGGCTCTTTTAGTAATCATACCTCGAGATAAGCAAAGTGCAGGTGATTTTGTGGATCTTATTTACTATGGCACTTTAACTTCATTTTATTTTATCTATAAACCTCACAAAGACATGTTACTTATGGAGGATGGCGCTCCAGTCCATCGCACCAATTTGCCAAACATGTGGAGACAAAAAATGGGTATAACAAAGTTGAAGTGGCCTGCCAACTCTCCAGATCTAAATCCAATTGAGAACCTATGGAAGATTATTAAAGATGAAGTTCAAAGTACATCCCGACCACGCAATGCACAAGAATTGGTGGAAACACTTCAAAGAGTATGGGAAGAGATACCTTTTGACCTCTTAGAAAACCTTATTGATACCATGCCTACACGTATGAAGGAAGTATTTAGTGCAAAAGGTGGTAGTACTAGATTTTGAGGAGAAAACAAATTTTGTGTTGATTTTGTTTTTTTTTTCTATATAAACAAATACTATTATTGAAATAGAGTCTAAATGGGTTGCGGTTCAAGTACGGATTCTGTTCTCGCTCGGTGGCGACTTAGGAGTAGTCAATATGGTCGAGGCATCGAAAACCGATCATTTAAGGGAATTCGCAGCCATAATGGAGCTGGATTGTTGCGATGGCATTTTTCCTCCATAGAGAAATAAGGTCCTGGAGGTTTGGGAAATTTTTCAGAATTTTTGATCCAGTGTGCAAATAATTGTGAATTTTTGAATCAAAAAGTGTTCTGAAACTAGTAACCAACCAGTAGGCTCACAAGAAACCGTGAATGAAAATTTGTCAATACCGTCAATAGATCTTGTCCATAACTGATTACAGTGTGAACGAGAATTTGATCCTCCATATTCGCAAAAATGGGAGGTCCAAGCACTAAACCCGTGCGTTCCCATCCCCTATGAACGTTCGTGTTGAACCCTAAACCCGGGCGTTCGCGGGCGACATGGCCATCCCTAAAAGTCAAAATTCCCGAGCATTCTCAACGGCAACTCCCGCGCACTCTCAACGGCTCCTCGTTCGCGGGATCTTCGTCGTGCACATTCTCGCAGTCGCCTTGCGCTTGCTTCTGCGGTCGTTTGTGGCTCTGTCAACTGGAAGCGAGTGGTGGCGGAGGGATTTCCGACTTCTTCCTGCTTGTGATTGAAAATCTTCACTGCATCGATGCGTGTCCAGGTCGTCCTCTCAACTTGGGCTGCGATGAGATGGGTTCCCTCGTACACAAATTTGGGTACAGCTGATCAGACAGCTGCATACGGAATTTAAAGACTCCAAGGTAGGTTTTGCTTTGGCTCACAGGGCAGCCATTGACAAGGCACCATTTTCGTTGTCGTAAGTAGTGCGCGGAAGTTTTGAAGTTGTAGTGGTACTGCGCAGGTGGAGTAGATGAAGTTCCCCACACCGACGTGATAGAAAAGGCCTGCGCTGGAGCTCAGTTCTTGGAACAAGCTCGATGGCATGCGAGTCACTTCCTCCCACTCTTTTGCGCCTGCTTCAACGAGTTCACGTTTCCGGCCGCAGATGTTGATGTTTTCCACTTGGCGAGCATTCCAAACCCTCGTCACTAGATACGGATTCCCATCGCAGTCTACCATCTCGGTGTCCAACACGGCGTCCAAGCTCCCACCTGCTTGGCTCGAAGCTCACAGGGTAGCCATCGACAAGAATGCAGTCCAGCGAGAAGCGCTGCCAGTGACCGATGGTGGGATTATGAAATGCCGCCAACAACACCCCATTCACCATGATCAAGTGCAGGAAGCATGAGGGTTGCATCGGCACCCCCGAGTAGGCTTCCCGAAACCCTTGCGATTCCATGATGCTGCGCCATTTCTTGCACACACACCTCATCCGAAAGAGCGACGGGAGTGGCAGCCATGCCAGCACGAGCTCCACGACCTCCTCTGTAAGCTCGCTCTGCAATCCCTCTTGAAGCTCATTCTCTGATTCTCTAAAGAATATGATTACCACATCTGAAAGCTCCCCACACCATTTTTCCCGTCGCTTACCTGTCTCGACAGAATCATGGTTGATTGCAGTACTTCAATCATGAATATTTTGATCGATCTGTCGGACAGATGAGGCCTATCCAACCATGGTTACAATGAAACCACCACTGGTTGTCATGGCCACGCTATCGAAACCGTTATGAAACAATTTCAACTTCCCACATAAAATACTAGTCACATGGATAAGGAAAATCAGGCATGCAATTGCAGAGAATTGACCTGATGAAGTCCTGTTATTGTTCTTGGTAGTGAGGCCGGTTTCGAGGTAGTGCTACTTGGACCATTGGCGCTTCCCTCGCAGGGTAGCTATGGCGAACGACAACGCCTACTCTGCTTTACCCAGACATCGCCACGACGGGTTCCGCGTCGCCAACAGTAGCCTCACAGGATCACTGTGATTGTTCTCCCCCGGGCCCGGCCTACCCACATGGAGCTTTGACTATGATTCAACTCATGCTTTTCACAAACGAGCGCTTGCAGTGGGACTGCAGCTCAAATTTCTCACGGTAAGAATGTGTGAACTTTTTTCTTGGAATTCTGCGAAATGCGTTCTAAGAGAGTTTTTCTACTTGCAATAGGGTATTATGATCACTGTTCGGAGAGGTACAGGTGATTGATGATCTGATAATCTGTTGCTTCCATTGCAGGAACGACTAAACCAAGTCTTCATAGAAAAGAGAAAAGAGTCCAAGACAGGAATTGAGATTATGAATTTACCTCAGGTAAATTCTTACCAGACTGAAACTTTCTAATAAAGCGATGGGTGTAGCTTCAAGTCATGAATTATTCAATCGGGACTCTCTAGGTGGAATTATCCGTATCTTGTACCGCATTGAAATTCAAGGGAAGAATTCTAGTAGCACTAAATCCCTTCTTGATGTTGTTAGGAGTTAGAGCTCTCTTTAGAGCTAGTGACACTCATTGAGCTAACGTATCTTTGGAAGCTGCTTCATTGATGTGCCTGCTACTCCAGAAGTCACGGTACTCTCTAAAATATTGCTTGAATGATTTGAAAACTGCCACATCTAACGGCTGAAGTGCTTGTGACGTGTGTGCAGGACGAGTCAACAAATCCATACCTGCAGCGCTTGCTTCCTTAACAACATCTAAGGTGACATGACTATTATGCCCATCTAAGATTAACAAGTGGCGATTTTCGGGGGAGATACCACATTCTCTTCTCACACTCGCAATAAAATGTGATATCCACGCCGAAAAGAGGTAAGATGTCATCCATGCTCTTTGTTGCATAGCCATTCTAGCTCCAGCCTCACACTTCTCTATCAAGTTCTGCCAAAAATGCCTACCACGGAAAATGTAGAAGGTTGGGATAGCGAATCCAGATGCATTGATGCACACTAGAACAGAGAACCACGCTTGTTGATGTGGCACAATGCTCTGAATTCGACGTGCCCCTCGTTTGGCAATAACAATTGCCCCACCATTCCTCCCGGCCTGTGCCCTAGATTCATCGCAGTTCCATATCTTGTCAGGCGTATATTTGTGCAAATGATAGAGGTGCTGTAGGTTCTCATAAAAACTTCGAACATTCTCATCGCATAGTCCTTTTGCACGTGCTGATTCAAGTGCTTGTGAAACTCGCAGTGTCAATTCGGGGTGCCTTTGCTTCCACCAGCGCATCCAGCCATTGCTCGGGATCCCATCCCGGAAGGGTGTCCACCTCGACTGCGTTATCTCGTAGACCTTCATTCGAAGAGCCGTTGGTGTCAAGCCATAACCTCGATCACACATCTCCATCAAATAGGCCACCAACTCCTCTTCTTCAGCAGGACTCAAAACGCTTGGCGGGCCCTTCTTTCTACTCGTACGAATGCCATAACACCATTCCCGGAAACTTGTGTAAGGCATGTTAAACATTGTCGCAGCCCTCCTCATGCTATGTCCTTCGTCTACAGCCGCTAGTGCTTTCTGTAGTTCTTCAGTGCTCCACAAGCCTGTCTTGCGGCGTGCTTTAGTTGATGTTTGCTTTTGGTATCCTCTTTGTTGCATCCCCTGATCAACAGTCCCTACAGTAAAGATTTACATATGGTGAGAAGCAATTTAGATGATAGTTATGATGCATATTCTCCTCTTGCAAGGAATGATTGATGACGTTGCCTGACAACTAGATACTCACTAATGAATGAGAAAGTTAGAGCTCTTGTTATTGGTCTTCTCATTCCTATTCCGTTCAAATATTGCCTCAGTCAATTTATACTGAAAGTTTAGTTTCATATAGTGTTCATATAATATTTTTCTGTGATATCAAGATTCAACAGATCAGGGTATCTGCCCAAGGCAATTTTACTGGCTGACAACGAACTAACTGCCGGTTCCTCTAGCATTGGTACATTTCATAAGAGGTCATTGCAAATCACAGTAGTTTTAGTGTCCTAGAAAATACTAAATCTTTGTTCAATGTAATTTAATGTTATTTAGAGTTTTTCTTTATGTAGGCTACATGTTAGTACTAGTATTTTTTAGTATTGACTTAGATTGAATATCAAAGTTTTTCAATCGCACACACTATCAGACTTTGACTAATAAGGACAAGACCTTGAATGTATGCTGAACTGGAACTCTAAATTTACCACGATAATGGGGTTGAGTAGTACTTAGCAAACGTTGACATTCCTTTGTGATTCATTTTTCAGGCAAATGTACAGGGTGTTCGAGGACTTGCAGAATTGAGATCAGCTAAAGGGGAGTTATCATACCTGCTGTGTATCCAGTAGGTCGACTCCGTCCATGATTTCTTGGCGATATGCGGCGTTCAGCACTAGTTACCTGTGTGTTAGAGTATAGGCGCACCCGGGGCGAGTTGAATGCTGACCCAGTGGAATCCCTGCTGCGGCGGATGAGCCCTCGGCCGGCCCTGAACTCCGGTGGTGTTGTTGCCACTGCAGATCTACTGCCTGCAGCTGCCCTGCCTTCTGAAGGTCGATTGGCTCTTAACTCCTCTGGTGCTGTCACTTCAGGTCCATGAACTGCAGCTGCCTCGCCTTCTATGCGTCGACCGGCTCTGAACTGCGGTGGTACTACAGGTCCACTTCATGCGCCACCTTCTACAGAACTTCGTAGCCGACCCCTTCTCCCGTCCGCCCGATGCTGCTGGAGAGCCTGAGGTCGCTGTAGTCCACGATCTGCGTCCCGATAGCAGACTCGTCACTCCACTTCTACCTTCTTCTTCGGAGTTCTCAGAAGAATAATAGGGCAGTTTGGGGAAGTAGTGTGGATCATCATAATGCAGGGGAAACACATCCTCATCGTTCAAACCGTGATGGTAGCGGCGACTCCCACTACCGAAGACCTCCTCTGCCATGACTATGCTAATTGGCTAGATATGCTTCTGCTGATTAGGATCTAGAGTACTCGTAATGATCAAATGTGAGACTGGCTAGAAGGCAAGGCTGCCTTTTATAATGAACTGATCAAGAATTGTGGGCTAGTAATCTAATATAGAAGAACCTAGAAACCGCTTATTGAAGGTTTTGATCTAGTTAATCTGCATGTGCAAAAAACAAATCTGCAGCCACGTCATTCCGTGTTCCTAAACTTGGAATTCCACTTCCATGCACATTTAATTCAGCCAACAATCCTACCCTCCCATGACCATTAACAGCCCAATCACCGACCAAGCCGCATTTCTATTCTGAGAAGTCGCCATGCGCTAGGCCGTGAATAGTATGCATGAGTTTCAAGTCACTGAAAATTAGCTGCCACATTCCATTCTTGGTCACAGATCGCAATGTCGCAGAAATTGTGCTACTCTAATGTATGGGCATGTGGCCCCGGTCGGCTAGGAGAAGGCTAAATCCCCTGTAGTGAAGCCTAGCTGGCACGCACGCGCGGCCGCGGCAACCGCGACGTTCACCCCTGGCCGCCGCCGCCGTGGTAACATGGTAACTCCTGGACTCGGTAACTTCCCCGTCTCTCGGAACACTAGCCAGTGTTACAACGACTTCCCCCCAAGACACTAACCCGCACATACCATCCATCCCACCGCATGCCATGGCCATGGCCATGACCATGGCCCATAGTGACACAGCCGCCCATTTCGAAGGGTACTGTAATTATTGCGTAGTGTTTTCATGTATGTGTTTAGGGTTCATTGTGAAGAGCTGTTTAGGGTTTAGGGATGCAAGAAATGGTTGTCTATTTGATGCAGCACTGTCTAGAGCGTCGTCTCCTGCTCCTACCGTGTTTGAGACTGCTGAGATTGACGCCTGCGTTCTAAACCCTAAAACCTCTCTGTCATCCGCTCTTTAGATCTGATAGTGTTTCACGCCACCGTTTCTTGCTTCCGAACCGTGCCCAAGGAAGCCCGAAGCAGTATGTAAACCGTAAACCTTAGTCATGGACGATGTCTACGCCTTAGTCTGTCTGTTGCAATGTGCACGTCGTTGCTAGGCACAAACTAGGTTTTCCGTAGTTTTAGTCGTGACACTCGCGGAGAGCCGGTTCGGGTGCGACTCAGGTGCTGCATAAACAGATCGCCTCCATGGCCACGCCGAAGACTATGACCCCGCCAACTTCTGAATTTGATTCCCAGTCCTCAAAGGCCGGGAGTACACAAAATCCAGAGAAACCCAGGCTCTCGGAAGTCGATGTCCAGATACTTGCAAACATCGAAAGATCGGTTCAAAATCCACCCAAGGGTCCATTTGGGACAAGAGATCTGACATGGACGCCGGAATTCAGAGCACGCCGTGGGAAGCATGGTCGTGATTGTGTTGTTCAGCAATGTTACATCCCTGCAACACGTATACAAGATTTCATTGCTGGAGTTCAGAGCGGGAAAGAGGGGACCCAATGCGTGTTCCGGGAGATGAAGGAAAATCATAAGCGGGGGGAGGATGCGAAGGAGGGACCGCGAACTCCTCTCGATTTTGCAAGGTAAGCTCATAACACACAGCACTCACTCTTGGGTTTAGGGTTCCCTCATTCAGTGTCACAGGCTAATGTGCTTCATTTATATGTAGATGGCATTGCGAGTATGGTCCCGAAGATTACTCTGAGATAGTGAAAACTATATCCTCAGAACTCCTACCCAGAGCTCGCAAAAAGTTGACTATTGTAAAGGTCACCTCAGCAACTGAGGAAGGACTTGCGAAGAAGTCCCCCGCAAAGAAGCAGCCCAAGAGGAAGGCGCCACGGAAGTTCAAGCCGAAGCCTACTGTTCCTCTTGACCTGAATGCTATCCCAGAAGTAGAGGAGGAGGAGGAAATCCCGCAAAAACCGACTCGAAAGCGAGCCCCGCGCAAAAAAATCACACTGTCACGGGACGAAGGTCAGTGTTCCGAGCACGTCACTACGTTGAACGGTGTGCATTCCGCTCTTGAGGCCGGCGTATCTGCAGTAGTCCATGACAAATCGATGTGGAATACGACGGGATGTTTGACTGATACCGGCGATGTGGTAGACGCTGCGGCCCCTTCCGTACTTCTTGCAGATGTCGCAGAATTCCCAAGGCTCACGATGACGGGGTGTCACGGGGAACCAGCGAAATCAACACGCAAGAGAGGCCCTCGTAAGAAGACCGGAGAGATTGTTCTTCCCTTTCAGTGTTCCAGTGATTCCGTTGGTGACTCCGAAGGTCCTGTACCCCCCACGAAAGTATCGCGAAGAAGGGCTCCTAGGAAGAAGAAACTTGAGGTCCCACGTGATGTCCCGAATACAGAACCAGTAGTCCATAGCGATGCCGTGGCAAGTGCGGAACTTTCTCCAAGTAGAAGGCCCACGTTGCTTGAGCCGCAGCCAAAGGTGGTTCGACAACGTGCCCCTTGGAGGAAGGTTGGGAGCCATAGTCATGGCAACGATGGGTCTGAGACGAGTGACTGTATTCACAATTCAGAATCTGACTCTGTGCAGCATTCCCAGGTCACTGCTGAGGAAACAGTAGCCAAACCACCCCGTAAACGCGCCTCTAAGAAGAAGCCGCTCCTTGACCTCAATGAACCGCTGCCTGATCCTACGTCCCCCAAGAAGACTGTGAGGAGGAAGTATGTCAAGAAAACCATTGGGAGGAGTAGTCCCCAGAAAAACAAGGTTTCTGTGTTCCAAGGTGTAGGCCCACTACTCACTGCTCTTTGCGCGTCGGCGGAAAGGGAGCCACGCAACGCTAACAGTGTCATGGAGGGGACACAAGTTATCGACGTAACCGCCCATACGGGAAACGTAATCAACGAAAGTCTCCTCTCTAGCGAGCGAACAGGGGAACTGGAGAACGCCGGGCGGGAGACGACCACCACGACTGGCATGACCGCTCCAATGCCTGGAAGAGAAGATGCCAGTGTCACAGCAACTACAACGGGCGAAATTGGTGTATCAACAAGTACTGTTCCGGAGGGAGTTGATACAAACTACGCGAATGCCGGGAATGACCAGAACTCTAAACCTGATCTAGCGGGGCATGACCATAAGGAAGGCGGCGAGGGAGGGAAATTGAAGAGGAAGAAAAAGGACCCTCGGGATATCAAGCCTAGAGATTCCAGGAAGAAGTGGGGAATGTCCATCAAGAGAGGCTGTATGGCACGTTTCACCGTGAAAGTTCTGTTACACGCACCTCACATAGCTGAAGTGTGCGTCATAGAGGCCCAGCATGTAAACAAAGACGGGGTGGTTGTGCACGGCGGTATGAAATTCGGTGATCGTGGTTGCTTTGCCCCGCGCCTCTCTCCGACAATTCGGAAATTTGTTGATGACTGCTTGCACGAGGGCTACACGGTTCACCAAATTATGAAGAAGCACCTGAAGTTTTTGCGCAAATGGGAGTCAGACGGTGGGGTTATCACTCGGGACTTGTTGATAACACCGAAGGACGTTCGGAACATTGCACGGAAGCATGCTAAGGAAACATCCATGCTAGACTCGAACGACGCACAAAGTGTGCGTATGTGGGTTCAGAGAAATCCTGATAAGGTTTTCCACTACACGAAGACTAATCAGGCAAGCCCGGTGCAAGTCGAAGGCCAGTTAAACGGTGACAATATCCCCTTCACTATCGGAATACAGACGCCATGGCAAAGGAAGATGATGGTCCAGTATGGTCATGGTGGCGGTATCTCCATTGACGCCACTTTCGGGACAAACGATAAAAAGGTATTCCAGTCCCCTGTAACATTGTTATATATGAGACTATCACTTCTTACATTGATAGGAATACCCCGTGACACTGTAAATGCTTTAGTGTCTCACAGGAAGTATGGCTGTGCAGTTTCCCTTATACACCTTGATGGTCTTCGACGAATGGCATCAAGGCATCCCCGTGGCGTGGGTCCTAACATCGCGTTGCACTGAGCCGGACTTGACCCCGTGGATGGGATCGCTGAACACTCGGATGAGACAAGAATGTCCTCACTGGAGTCCTTCTGCGTTTATTGTGGACTGCGCACAGGGTGAAATTAACGCAATCACGTACGTCCTATACCATTACTGTATAAAATTCCTGTTTGGATGAGTGTCACCATGACCCAGTAATATGTGCCTGTGTCACGACGTGAACCTTTTACGGAACACTGATTAATCTAATATGTACGCGGTTTCTCTGGCATGCACAGGGAGGTTTGGCCGCGAATTCCTATCTTCTTATGTCTCTGGCATGTTAGACGTGCATGGCAAAAGCACTCCTGTTATAAAATTAAGGATACAACGCATAGGGCTGAAGTTCTGCGTGAATTAGGGCTCATGATGTACGACCGCACCTCACCCTCGGGGTCCGCATGTGGAACTTGGGCGAAAGATAAACTGGAAGCTCTGAGTAAGAAATATCCAAGGGAGAAAGACTTCTAGAATTACATGGAGACTCAGTGGCTAAACAAGGTCCACATGTAGGTCGTGGGGTACCGGAACCTGCCCTACGCTGGCTAGGATACTAATGCGGCTATCGAAGGTTACCATGGGTTCCTTAAAGCAGTTCTGAAGTCCGAGAGGAGTTGCATGGTTGGTAGGCGTGTCGACTGGAGCATTACATGTCTGACTGAAGATGTCCATGACCACTTTTGGTACAAGGGCCTACGTAAGGAGAGCGGGTTCGTTGATAATAAAAAAATGCAGGACTTTGCCGTCTCTGCAATTACGAAGGCCCGATTGATTCCGGACTCCGACGTGTTGCTGAATCAGTCACCGGGCAATTGTGCACTTGTAACATCAACATCAGACAGGGATGTTCGATATGTGGTTCATAACCCCGGGGAGGAGTGGGCCGGTTGCAGTTGCCCATGGGCAGCACGCGGCAATATTTGTAAACACTTGGTGAAGGTTTTATTAATGATTCGTCCTGATATTGCAGAGGGAACGATAGCTCGTTTATGTGGCAGGCAGGTTGGAAACGTACAAGGAGGTATGCAGCACGTTTTGGATCCAAGTATGGTCAGTGATCATACCGACTACTTTCCTTCCCCGGCATCCACTCCCAAGCCCACTCCTGTCAAGAAATCGGTACATGTTAAGGACGTCGCTGATACTCTGCGGCAGTTGGTGGTTGACTTGACTCAAGACGTTTCAGGAGACCCCGTGCTTATGGATCATCTTGTCGCGGAACTCAACCTGGTTGTAGGGAGAATTCGATCGCTGAAGGCAGAACTTCGCACCGGAACTGTGCATCCTTTGGTGGATTCACCAGTGTTACGAACTGTTAACGATGGAAGGGGTTTAAGTTTAGTCCGAGATAAGGATTTCCTAGAGCGTGGAGGAAAGAGGGTTTCAAGATGCTTGAGGATGTCTGGATTCTAGTGAAATGATAGAGGCAGATCACTCGTGACCTGCCCAATACTATCATAAAGTTAAGGTAACATCGGATTTATACTATCGTATGTGTAACGATACTATAGTGACACTGCCTCGTGACACTAGGTACAGATACCGGGTATCGGATTTATGAGGGTACCTCAATCGTTCCACCAACGGACTATATAAGTCATACAGTATTTCGGTGTTCGGCACTCTGATAGACTCGTTAGTGTGTGCCGTCATGGTCGCCGATAGTGTAGTCGATCTTGAGAGAGAGGTTGAAGAATTCCTCCTAACCTGGAGTTCCTCTACACCGACGGAAGAGGGGATTGTGCCAAGGGATCCAGGTACACCGTGTTCCGCGCAAGGGGGTGATTCTTCACAGCAGATCATAGACATGGTGGAGCAGCTCCCTCCTGACAATGCGGAGGTACGTCCGGAGCACCGCATGGGAAGACGTCACCGACGAGGTGGAGCACTACAGCGAGACACTGGAAGAGCGAGTCACCCTTATAGGGTCAGAGAACGTAGTGTGGTTCGTGCTTCTGCCTTAAGAGCATATGGCGGTTCTTATGCTGCAGAACTGAAGGCCACATGGCCTGCAAGGTACTGGAAGGTGAAAGAAAGCATGGACAAAATCTGGAGACGTCCTTAGTTTGGATTTTCGTAATCCTCTTGTATCACGGTTTATGAGGACATGGAATAAAGTCGTTCCCTTTTTCTCCATTTCATTTTGGTGTACTAGGTCCTGACTAGACTGGGCACATCAAAGTATATGTAGTGTCACGAAATCACTGAACAGTAAGGGGGAAACATTTATAAAAAATGTATATACCTTGTCAAAGCCCGTAGGTGACGATCTGCACTGACCATCCGATTCCCTTGCATTCACGAGAGTGAGGAGATGTGTCGTGGAGTTCACTGTCGTGAGAATGAGTCAGTGACTCTGACACAGTCAGTGTCACGGCAGATGGGACGTTCCGATCAAGTCATTCTTACGTTCAATTGCGCCTGTGATGCGGATTTAGGTACCTTCGTGGTGACGCCACGTACTGCGTTCTCATAAATAGAGCTGGGGTTTGCGTCTTTCTCCCTTTCTTTCCCGAGTTCTTACTTCATTGCGCCGCGATGGAGTCTACTGATGATACGCCTTCGTTACGAGTTACCGCATTGTCGATGTTGTGGTTTCCGGTAGTGATAGGCTGGACATTTCTTCTCCTGAAGATCACAGTGTGGGTTCTACATTTCCTTGAGCGTCGGCAAGGTGAAGAGGTGCCGTCTGTGACGGCTATGGTTATTGCAGGGAGAGAACATGATTCGGGGGGCGTCCCAGTGACACTAACTGAGGTCAGACTGTGTCGAGGTCCGGGTTCTTCCACGACGGCTTTGGATGACGATGGTGGATCAGATGGCGTGGGTGAGATTGAATTATGGGACAACACGACGAAAAACAGCATCTGGGAGGAGTTCTACGGGGCCATGGGCGAAGAAGCGCTCGACAATTTGAGCGACTACAGCCCTAGGTAGGATTTAGGGCTGCTTCGGCACCGGACGTCGGGACTATATGTTTTTACAGAGGATTATGTAGTTGAGGATTATGTAGTTGAGGATCGTAAACATTTCAGTGAAACTCCCTATGTTTTACACTTTCAGTGGTCTCGACTGAAATACCGTGACGTTGTTGTGTGCAAGTGTATATAAGAATAGTCATTTTCCGATGGATGTTAGCGGGGATATATTGCAGGTAGAAAGTATGTGGAAGGAGGCCATGTGTACTATGTTATGATCGGTGTTCATGGAAGTGTCACTGACGAACAATATTTTCATAAATTTTGAACTTTTTATTTCCGCCTTTTCAATATAGGAGGGAGAGGAACATTCAATATTTCAAAGCAAAAATTTATCACATGGGAGAGTATGTAAAGGATGTGGGCATTACTTAGTTTAGAATCGTTTCTTTATATTATTTATATTATATATAGATGAATGCTTAAAGATTACATTGTTCAGTACAAAGCCCTTGTTCATTCTAGGCTCGTTATGGACTCAGAAGTAAATATGAACACATCATAGTGTTAACAACACTTAATATAGTACGTCGTCTACATTTTAGTACATCAAAATCAAATTTCGCCTTTGACGGGAAAATGGACTTCTTTACATCTTCAACTCTATAATTAAATGCATTCGTAAAAATGATTATTATGTTAAAGCTAAAAAGACAAATCCATACGGACGGGAAATATATGATTGAAAGGGAGACGGACTGGATGGTTTTAATACATTAGAGAGAACGGTTGTTAATCCTAAGGGAACAATATGGAAGGGGTAATTTATGAAAATTCAATTTTAAAAACATTGGAAAAGGGCATTTATTTTAATAATAACTGGAACAAGTTGTATACGTATATAAAAAATATAATGGGTACTGAAATGGTAATATTGATATAAATAAGTAGAGTACCTTAAGTACAGAAAAGGAGGGATTCAGGTACATGGTCGGTAAGTCCTTAAAAATTAGACAATAATTAGAATGCAAAACAAATGTATTTGTGGAAGCAAAAAATTAGGAGAAGGTTAGTATGCGTAAACGAAATTCATAATCAGCATAAACTACGTTGTATACATTAAATAAAAATTTCTTCAATACAAGTTGGGTTTCAAATTTATTTTTAAACTTTCAATAATTCATCTTCTACTTTGTCTTGACTCTTTTGCTTAATTTTACCTGAGTCCAAGGAATACAGCACCTATGACTTCACAGAATATTATCCAGTATAATATTTTTTGAATTCATAACGAGTTTTTCTTGCATTTAATAAAGTAATAGGATTCAATTTTTTTAATTTTTTCAAGGGAAACGACCTTGGTTTACCTTTGATGAATGACGTATTTTTTTTGGGGGGATAATTGAAAGGCATATAAGACCTCCAAAATAGTACGGATTATATAAATTGTTCTCTTGAAATATTCTTATGCAACAACTATATGGTTGAAGGTATGGCAAGGCGAAAATTAAATTGTAAAACGAATGTGTTTGTTGAAGGGACTAATTCAAAGAAGGGCAGTATTCGGATACAAATTGTGTAAAGGGCACGAACTAAGGAGGACGTTACATAAGAAAGGAAGTCTAGAATAAATAAATTAAAATCAAATGCATTTATAAGAATTACAAGAAGAGATTACGCTCCATTCGTTGGTTGATAAAAACATAAGAATGTTAAAAAATGGCAATCAGACATGACTTATTTTCAAAATGAGTAATACATATTAAATATTCAGGGATTAAGGTACTCAATTCTCTGTACAAAATTAATATGGATTAATTGAAACTGAAATGAGTTTTAGGTGAAAAAGCTTATGACATAAATTATTCTGCCCAAAATTGATATAAAGTTGAACCTACCAGTGCAATGTATATTGTGCATTTCGTATTCTATAGCACTGTAGTCAAGATCGGCGCTCATTTATTACTTGGTGTTACATGGCATGGACCTAATGCCTTTCTTTTGGTTCATTCCATACTGAACTCAGAAAAAACGCAAAGTAAACCCAAAACGTTGTTATGCAAAAGAGCTAAGTGCCGGGGAATTCATAGAAGTCCACCCCGTGAATATAAAGAAATACAACTGCGGTAGAAAGGGCATACGGGAGTAGAAGGCATGCTTTAAATCACTTTGGATGCAATTGTGGAATTATACTACAATATTTACTGAAGCAACACAAATAGTTTGTGAGATGGTAGTACTTGATGCACTGCCTACTGAGAAGTGTCTCAATCCCAGTGTCACAGTATGCTTTCTCTTATAATTCCGTTGTACTACGAGGCTGCAGAATCCATGTTCTATTTCTTAGAGTCTTATGAGTAACATGCAGTCGTTTCTGGTTGCCACAATAGAGTTCCAAAATAAAATCTAACAATGTCACTGGGTTCAGCGAGATATGTTAAACCCTGCCTACGTCCTCTGTTCTGTACCATAACAGGATGAAACCATGATCCCTTAACACCCTCAACGTGTTCAGACTATTGTAATTAACACAACCCTGTACAGAGTGGCTGGTGCAGCCGCACATCGTTCTGCATTCCATCCGTGGTGACTGCTGTGACACTGAATTCACGATTCGTCGCTGGAGACTTTCGGAGCCACAGCCCTCTTAGATGCTCGAGTGACCCTCGGCACAGGGGGGGGAGCTCCATCCATTAGTAAGCCACTGTCATCGCCGTCTGTTGCATTTTTAGGTAGCAGCTGGCAAAATGGGGCCGCGTAACGAGTATCCCTACTTGTGGGGTCGAGCTCCCGAGCGAACAAGACCAGCATCTCCTTGTTCATCTGCACCGCTGTGTGTGGTTTGAGGAATTCTCCAGTCTGTTGTACTCCTCCAGCTGCAGAGTCCCCTGTACGAAACTGTCGTGACACACAAGACACGGAAACTATTAGATCCAAAACAGTGTCACGAGACGCGTGTTCATGAAGATCGACCAAACCGTTACAATGGGGGGCAACTTCTGCACACCTTAAGATATAAAAGGATGTTACGAATGCACAGGTGACCACACTCGTTGTTTCCAAGTTGCTGAAACACTGTGATGGGGGAAAGGTCCTCAACTGGATACTCCTCGACGCCTCGGAGACACTGCCAAGCTGCAAACATCCACCTCACGAACTTCGAGTTTTTGCCTTTTGGGTGGTGAGCAACTCCGGTGGCTGAATCCAAGTGAAAGACACGATTTGACTGGAATATCAATACGGACCAATGACCCTCACAGACCCAGGGTATAATAATCTCCTTCACCTCATCGACCTCCACTCCGGGCGGTGGCTGAAAGTAATCCTTCGCAAGCTTCTGTAGAGTCTTCGTACCAGAGATGACTGCCTCAAGGAGGGCACTTACCCGGGAACTCACAATATGAATCTCACGACGCCTTTGCTTTGGATACGCCATGTATACTCTAGAGAGAACGAAGTCCACAATGTCATTCCCCAGTCGGGATTTAGCCTTTTTCAGTTCGCGAATGGCCTTGTGCCTCACTTCAACCTCTTTGCCACAGTGGTTGTAGAAGACTGTCTCTGGCCTACGCGATGAACCCTCGCCCACAGTAGGCACAGCTTTCAGTAGTGTATCAAGTCGAAGGTCGTCGTACACCTGTGGAAGACTGTGCTTACTGAATCTCGAAGCATCTACAATGCTACAATCCCCAGATGCACCGTCAAGTGTCCCTTCCGAGTGTTCTCCCTGCCCTGATGGCAGTATTGTCCCCTGCCCCTTCAGCACGACAGTGTTACAGAGGTCGTGGACGGGTCGAGACAGCCTGACTAACTGGTGGACCGTCTCCATGTCGCTCTCCATATCGAACAGAGTAACCAAATTCTTCGATGTAGAGTCTGGTCCATCACGAGCATGTTCCCCCCCTGCACTTGATCCGCTTTCAGGCAACACCCCCCTAGGAGGTGTTTTTGACGTCATCGAACCACTACCGTCCATCCACTGAGACAAGCTGTAGACGAACTGTGACTCCTGTGGTGGAATGTCGTCCACTACATGCGCCCCCCTAACAACCTGCGTGACAGTTATCAGAGGTTCAGTGTCCTTCGTTGTTATCTCACTCCCCAGCACTTCCATTATTTTGGGAAAAATCGGAGTCGCGCCATGTCCCTCCTCCTCGCCCCTGTCCATCGAAGCTCCTGGAGCCGCTGTTCCATCCTCCGGTTCATGCAGTGTCACCGCCGAAGTTCCACTGTGTGGGCCCTCTGAAGAGTGTAGAGTCTCTTGAAGTTTCAAGGCAACGTATCCAGTCTTGATGGGACTGACCTCACCATACGGGTTGTCCTCCACATTCCCCCCCGCAGCTATGCTTTCCTCCTTCTTCGGACTAGTCTCCTCGAGAGCACTCGTGACACTGCATACCATGCGAGCAGGTTGAGCTCGCTGTGCCTCCGTCGGTGGATCTGCAGTAGGTAAGCCCTGAGTTCTCTCATCTTCCTGATGTTGTTCCTTGCCCCAGAAATCGCTTTGGCAGCCGGTGACAGACACATTGGATTCTCGAAGCCCTCATCGGAGTGGCTGCCCTCGTTCCGTTCTTCAGGGGAGCCCTTAACAAACCCCCCGATGACTGAATCCGCTTGCGACGCGGACATGGCCAAGCCCACTGACTGCCCCCTATGAACATGATGTCCGGAACATGTTAGGCCTGAGCCCTCAATCCTACTCACAGAAGAGATCCACTGGTCTCTGTCTTCCACCTCGACGGCTCCCCCAATGTCACAAGAGGCCTTTAGAATATCTGCCCTCAACTTCGCTACGTCCGTACTCCAAGTTGGCGTACTTAGAGACGGGACCCATCCAATATCTCTGTCCTCTCTATATTGTAACGTCCTGCTCCAATGCTTAGACAGTGACCCCCACTCCCAATAGTGCACTGTGCACCATGCTTCCTGAAACCTATGCGGATGCTCCGCAGCCAGATCTTGAAGAGCACGCAATTGCACTGATCGGACCCACTCTAGCAGCCCTTCCACCAAGGCATCTCCCCTTCCCTGTCTAATTTGGTCGATATCAAGCATTAGCGGACGTAGCTTGTACGTGAGCGGAGAGCGTAGAGCGGAGAGCGGTGAGCGCAGATTTGGAGAGCGGAGAGCACAGAGTGGGGGACAGGACCTAAAAATAGCACTTTTTTTACTAAAAATAAAATATAAAATTAGAAGATTCGAATATTCTCAGTATATTTTTAGAAAAATACTAATTTTAGTAATTTAATTGACCCTATAACCGTGGAATAATTACAGTGTTTTCATTGAATTTGTAGTTCGTTTTCTCTTTTTTTGATGATTAATTTTTTAACGTGCACTAATTACTATGCTCCAGCTCCTTCTAACTAGTTTAGGCATACATTAATTCCCTTTATCTCCTCAAATTTATATGCAAATTACCGCATAAAATGTATTGGTATTAAAGCTCTTAAGAGGGATAAAGTAACATTTAATATCGTAACAATTTCTTAACATTGTTAGAAATCATCCGCCATGGTCTACATGGTTTATTTCTTTTATTCTTCATTTTAACTTCCATTACTCTATCTATCTTTCCTTTCCTTTAATTCTCTTTCATTTTCTTTTCTCTTTCATTTTATTCTCTCTTTCATTTTATTTTTTCTTTCATTTTATTTTCTAGTTCCTTATATTTTCTCTTTCATTTTATTCGCTCTTTCATTTTATTTTCTCTTTCATTTTATTTTCTCTTTCATTTTATTCTCTCTTTCATTTTCTTGTCTCCTTCATTATAATTTCTCTTTCATTTTATTTTCCTTTTCATTTTATTTTCTCTTTCATTTTATTTTCCTTTTCATTTTATTTTCTCTTTCATTTTATTTTGTCTTTCATTTTATTCTCTCTTTCATTTTATTGTCTCATTCATTTTATTTTCTCATTCATTTTATTTTCTCTTTCATTTTATTTTCTCTTTCATTTTCTTAGTCGCCTTCATATTATTTTCAACCTTAATATTTATTTTTGCCTTTTTTCCTTTTTGCTTTTATAATTTTTTTTAATTTTTTTTTATTATTTTTAAATTTTAAAAGCTAAATGACTTCTGCTCAACCCTCATCCTTTTCCATTCAGTTGAGGAAGATGCAACTTTCAAATGAATGAATAGCCGATTTTCAAGGGCGCCAAGCATCTCCTTCACGGATATTTAAGTTAGGATTATGGAATGTCTCTTCCTCTTTTCTGTTGGTGTTTTGTGAAGCTCTTTTCCGTACTGCGGAACAGCAGTTATGGAAGACGTCAGAGATATTGTTGTTTCACTTGCTGACGATGTTTGTCCATTTCAACCATATGTTGAGGTGGAGGACGAAGAAGAGGTGATGGCCAGCAGTCAAGGGCGTCCTATAACAACGGCTGTTGACGTGCAACCGGATGTTAGAGCTGACCCTCCACGTTCAGAAAATTCGGATGATATCAGAGTGCTGGAGGAGGACGCAGATGTGCCTTTGCAACCTCATGCATACTCCAAGGTTGGAAAGATCCCAAGGGGAACCTATTCCAGGGAATCAGTGAATCGGAGGCGGGGAGGTGGGCCATTGCTGAAACGATCATACCAAGGACACGCTCCAAGCGTGGGAACGAAAGTGAAAGCGAATGTAGTTTGTCCTGTAGTAGAGTCAGAGGTTCGGAGCCCTGCTGATAGTGTAGTGGGCAACCCTAAACGTGTTAGGTTCGAAGATTAGGACATCTAATAACAAGTATACGTTTGCTGTAATAAAGGGTACATGTCAGAGGATACGAGGTATATAGTGCACTTCTTCAAGATTGAATGTATTGAAATAGAATGCAATCAATGTGAACGACAAAGCCTTTAATATAATGAAAAAGTCAATACAGCTTCTGAATAGCAGACTTAGTACATGGTATATTACTAAAGTCATTCACTACGTGACAAATGGCCATTGTGGAAATGGCAGTTCTAAAGTAGGAGGGCTACCTACTTCTTCGCCAAGGGGTGACGCAAGATTCCACTCTCTAGGAGAAGCTTGACCTCGTTGAAGCTAAAGGTAGGCGCATGGATGAAAAGCTCGGCTTCGGGATCACGGTTGCAGACCTTCAAGAGTATGTAGTAAAGGTGCTTACAATACGTGAACTGAGTCCTGCCTTTGAACGTAGTCATCGTCTTCTTGAATGCTGGGCAAGTGCAACCAGGGTAAGAACTGATGGTAATCTGGTAACGTGTGATGTGAGGAGCGACGCCCGAATCCAGCCCAATGATGCAACCGTGGCCCGGCTCAGGTATCATGGTGACGGAACGGAGGCGCGCTTTGAGAGACTCGGAGGAGCCCATGGATAGTCGCTGCGCCGGATTGGGACGAGTGGCAGTGCGCTTCACCATCTTGCCGTCTCTCTTGCCTGGGTAGCGGTCAGCGTCTGCAGGGACTGGCACCGAGCTGAGATTTGCAGGGGGCGGGGCAGAGGAGAAGAGGCGTCTTGGGGAGACCGGCTTCTTAGGCGGAAGTTGAAAGCCTGCTGCTTCGAGGGCAAGAATCTCAGTCAGTTTTAGATTAGTACCTAGTTTCACTGGCCAGACCTCTGGAATGGAGGGGAATTCCTGGTCCTTTGAGTAGTGCGCTACCCACTTGCGCTTAGAGCCTTTCACGCAACGCTCAATATCGTCGGAGCAGAAGAAGAACTCTGTCTTCTCGACTGTGTTCCTGCGATAGTTAGTCCACAGCCCAGTGTAGGTCGGTGCAGCTGTGCAAAGGGGCCCCCTGACGATTCTCTCAGTGCACTTCTTCTTCGTTTCAGCTCTTTGGGCCCAGCAGCACTTTGCAGAAAGTTTGTGAAGTCTCGAAATGTGCCACTCCTTCACGTCCACCTTGGTTTCTTCAACCGCGTTGACATGGCGAATGCCGCCCTTGTTCACAGGTGAAGGTAAAGGGGAATCAACTTCCTGGGCAGGAGGTTGGGTACATTGTACGTCGGTGTCGTGTTCGGAGTCGTCTTCCACAATGACGGGCATCTGCATAGGGCGAGCCCTGACGGCACGTCTTGGGCCTCTTGGTCGTGAGAAGTTGGTCTTATCCGGGCGATGAGACTCCTCGTCAGCTCCGATAAGGACGTCGGCTTTTCGCTTCTGTGAACCGAAGACTTCCGCTCCAGGCATGATAGGCTGACGAGTGCAGAACTCATCCGCGCCTGGCATATCGAGCATGGGCTTGTCGAGCACTGTAGGATTTCCCCATTTCTTCGCGTTGCGTTCAGCCATCCGGAGCCTGAGTTCCTTCTTGGATGGTCCTGTTCCGCCGACGTCACCTTTGAGGAACTGGTAGTAGTTGACAACCTGTAGAAATGCCCGAACGAAATCGTCCACGGTAGCAACGTACAGGTCGCTCCCGTTGTTTCCTGAAGCTTGGAGCCACTTGTTGTGAACCGTTTCGGCGAGGTTACAGGTGGGCATCTCTGTGAGTTCTTCTTTCGTGAATTTCTGCAGATTTGACAGTACATGCCGTTAGATTCACCAATTACAGTTTTGTAGGTTAGGGATAGGAAACCAGTATCAAGAATATGAAAACAGAGTCCAGAGATAATACCTCGGTCATGAATCCCCCCCACTGGCGGAAGCGGTGGTGCCAGAATGACAGCCACTGATCGAGTTTGATGAGCCCGCTCTCGCCAACGACCCCGGTGGATGCCCACCATGCTCGCAACGCGTGGTACAGAGTTTCCGCCTCTGCCATGCTGGTCGCATTCTTGTACTGAGTGCACATCTTCTTGTGCTGTTCCCAGAGTTCTTCGGGGAAGTGCTTCTGCGTATACGCCACCATGTTCTGAGTCCAGTGGAACAAGCACGACCTCTCCCGGTCCTCCATTGGGTCCTCTTTGTTGCCATTGCCGTAAAGGATTCGCACTGCATTCCAATTCGCCTGTGCGTTATCCGCCATGAACCCCTTGAAGTTCGGCGCTGCAACGCCATTGATCTCCATGACCAGGTTCAGGTTTTTCCAGAAGACGAGCTGGGCGTCCGTGTCCTCGGACTGCATGTCGCAAGTGGCGATTGTCATCACGCGGCAGTAGGTGGCGTCGTACACATGGCACGCCATCGTCGACCAGTCTTTGACGCGTTTGACATGGTCGAACATGATCCATGCGTTATCCAAGTCGCCACCAGCTTGCATACGGCTGACCAAGTCGACACCACTTCCCGGCCCGACCTCCGACATCTTGAAGACGAAGACTTTGTCACGCATCGCTCCCTGACCAGGAAACCTATTCTCCTGGACATACGCCCAGAGACTGTTACCACGGAGCTTGGTGATACCGTCCATGATTCCGTACCTGTTGAATTTTTTGAAGGTGGCGACTTTGTTGCGGATGTTTGGTGACGCCATGTCTTTGCATCGATCCAGAACAGGAACCAGCTCCTCCATCGTCAGTTTCCTCGGTGGAGCATCCTCGGGCTGTAGGAGGTAGCTCCCGATGAGGAGTTTGCTCGCCTCTAGGACAACGGCGCTCTTTGTTGCTTTGTTGTTCATCTCTACCTGCTCTTCTATTAAGCTACTAATCTCTGCTTTAGAGTCTCTGTAGTCTCCTACTTTCACTGGATGATGATGTGTTCCTATGTGAATACACGCTCTAGTCTGATTCGGTTTGCCCACAACGTAATAAATCTTAGCCTCGCATGTAGCTACACATGATGGAGGTTCTTTACATACCTTGCACACTAGCGTGGAGTCAGATGGAGGAGGCTGGTCCATGACAAAAGCTTGCAGGGTACAGCCTTCGAACTCAGTCTCGTTGACTTCGAAGATCTTGGGAACACGCTTGAGGAAGTCACACTCCTGGTTGCTGCACCGGAGCCATCCGACGCAGGTGGAACTTCGAAAAGAGAGTCCGAAGTCGTTTTTGATGTTTGTTGTGATGGTCTTGGTCCACAAGTGTCCGTCGTATCGTTTGTCCATTCCCTGCATTGACTTGGCCGCGAGCTTAGAGGATCCTGCAGCAGCTGGGGGCAACTCAAAAAGAACCGGACCATCGAACGTCGCAGGCAAGTACTCAACTCTCTCGTGTCTAATAGTGGAGTAGTCTATCTTTTTCAAAATGTTTTTTGACCCACGTGTCTTAGCTAGCTGTTTAAGGAGGGGGACAATGCTAACTGTGACCTGGGACAATGGAGGAGAGACATTGGAAGGAGGAGCATCTGCGTGGACCTTAGGCACGAACTTGACGGGACTGACTTCGTCATCAGAAGAGAGAGATATGACGGTCGGAGGAGGTTTCTCTACATCTGAAGTCTCGATACCAGGCTCGACTTTGACTTTGACATCACGAGGTAAGGGAGTCTGAATTGTGCAAGTAGAAGAGCGACGTGGGGTGAGGATCTCAGTGGATGCAGCCATCAGAGAATCAGTAAGACCATAGACTCTATAGGATCCAGGGAGGAGTCTCCACTGTAACATATTGTTTTCATCTCTCACTGAAGGTTGCCCAAGGGTGTGGGTAACCTCGGCAGTAACGTCATCAAACATCTCCTCCTCTATACTGATCGAATCCTCACGGAAATGGAATCTGAGACTCAGGCGAAGAGAGGAAACTGTAGCTAGACCATCGTCATCTACGCGAAACCTAAGAGGGATGCCCATGCCTTGGGCATACAGACAGACCATCCCCATGATCGCAAGAACCTCAGTCAAGAAGAGAGAAGTGTGACTGTACTGGCGAAGCAATGTTGCAAGAGCAAAGTGAGAGGAATGATGCATCGCTGTTGATCATTATATTCAGGTCGGAATGTCCGTGTGAACAGGTGGAGAATGATTCATTCTGTTACGTAACGAATGTGCGATTTAAGAGGGACGGCTCTAACTATTTGGAATGTGACTTTTTGCTGGCCGAAGTATAGCAGGTAAGATATTAATAACTGTACTTTAATAATTTCAATCGTGGCGCAGATTCTATTAGTTATAAAGTTTGGTAAGATTGGATTGCGCCGTCTTTAAAATTCTACATTTAAATCAGTGAATATAAAAAGGAGCATGCTTTCAAGTGCTTGATTCTAATCTTTTAATTTAGAGTGTGCTTGGATTTCGCCTATATATTTAAAGCTTAATATTTTAAACTACACTTAAGAATAGAACTATTATTAATATTCTTAAAATAAAGAGTGTATAAAATGATTATACTGTTAAGATGCTATATGAACTTAGGGTTGTATCCAAATAGTTGTTCCTTATAGGTATTTAAGCGGGCAGGAAGTTTTTCAGAGAGTCTTTTTGTGAGAGAGTCAGTCCTTTGGTTAGACACATGAAGCAGAGTGAAGGGCCATCTCCCTCCACTTATGTCACTCCTAAACCTAGACGAAAACGAGGTGTTACAGATTTTACGGATAGAAGAGCGAGGAAGAGGAGAGAGTCACGTAAGAAGGTAGAATTTCAACGTGACCATGTGAGTGCTCCAGTGAAAACGAGAGGATCAGGTTTACCTGTAGCCTTAAAGTTCTGTAGTATTCGTAAACTCATTCTAGACTCTATTGTGGAGGAGGAAGAAGAGAGTATAGAGAATACCGCCGTTGAGAATCAGGAGCAGGGACAGCAGATAATCTTAAGTGGAGTTCAAAGTGAGGCCATGACGGAAGAATTAGTTTTTAATTGTAGTCAAAGAGTAGAGTCACCGCAGCCGTCTATCGCATTCAATGACTCTTTGACGGGGGAGACGGATTCTCAATCTAATCTGCATTTGAACTCCGATGAGGTTAGTATGACATTACCTTCTAGATTGTATTGCTTGTTAATATTAATGCGGTATTATAATAAAAAGATGTTTTACTATTTACGATATTTACCTTGTAATATGCAAATTTCCGAATGTTCTTCTTTAGAACACATGAAGGCCGAAGAACTGATGGATGTAAACATTTTAATTAAATGCGAAGAGTACTCCAAGGATGAGGAATCTCGGAGACTTGAGTAGAGGATCACTTCCAGGGGAGGGGAGCGAACTGGACCAGTTGCGAGTCATTGCGAGGCGAGCAAGGAGTGCGATTTTCGAAGCAGGGGAAGGGGGCGAGAGAATGGCAGCAAGAAACGAGCAGATGGGGAGAGAGGAAGATGAGCAGGTCGGCCTTGGGGCTGCAGGGCAGGGTGATGAGGAGATGGCCGCGGAGGAGCTTGGAGGAGGAGAGGATCAGGTCAGGCAGGTTGGGAATGCCACGGACGACCAGGTGACGACGGACGGGGACGACGCGGAAGAAGACCCAGAAGATGGAGAAGAGGTATGTATCCTTAGTGTGCAGCAAGTCTTGTGATGGTGACGCATTTGAAGGTTGGGGTCACTCGATTGTACGTTCAGAGTGTACGGATATTCTTCAGTACGGATCTTCTTTAGTCACGTTTGACTTTGAGGTTGGGTTTCGGGATTCGGTGTTTGGGGTGTGCATATGTGGTTGCGGGTTGCGACTTTATGGTACTCAATGTTAATGTGGGTGTTCTGTCGGGATTTGATGTTGGGGATTGTTGGAACTTGATTGTGGGTAGTTGGGTTGCGGATGAGAGATTTCGGAGTTGGGTTTCGCTATGTTGGAGCTGGTTGTGGCTGCGTGGTTTGCCTGGTTGCTTGCTTTTTGGATTGTGGATTGTCTGCATTTGAACGAAATTTTTAATGTGAATGATTGAGGTTTGAATTCGGGCAATGGTATTGTGGGCTGTACTCGACTGTACCGCATGAGTAATGATTGCTGTTCGAACAGATTCAGTTTTGGGTAGTTGGTTTAGGGTGAAATGGTTGTGGCTTCAAGGTTTTTAATGAGAAGAGATTTCGGGTTCGGATTTGGGGAGTTGTGGCGGGTTGTTTGCTCCGTTGCCCCCACCTTGCTCTAACCTTGCACAGGGTTGTTGATAGGGTGGTCAATTGGGCACGACGATGCGCACTCAACTGTAATAGCACAGTTGTGATCAATTAAAAGGGTCACAGACATTCAATAATATCATTGCCTCGGCATTTTGCCATCCACGATTGGGGGTTACGTGATGTTGGTTTCATGTTTCCCCGTGAGTGTTTGTTTGTGTCTGGGCTGGTTTGTTCTCGGTGGCTCGCGGCCAAGTGGGACTGTCCATCCGCAGTGAGTGGCCACCGGGGAGCAAGCTAAGCGTAAGTGTAAGTCCCGGGGCTGTTACCTCAAGTGGTGCCGGTGGGGGGGGATACCTCAGCACGATGCCAATGGGTTTGTTGCTGCGAGTGACTCGTTTTTTACTAATATATTTTAAAATAAAGAACCCTCCCAGCCTACTGTCTGTGACGACAGTAGGCTGGACATGTTTTAATTTTGACTTGTTAGCATTGCTAACCTATGCGGCTCGTACTAATTTCTGTATTAAATTTTTTTAATTTGCTTGAATGCTGCTATGCTTGTGGGCTGATATGCATGGGGGCTGATATGCATGGGGGCTGATATGCATGATGCTAGCTGATATGCTTGAGGGCTGCTATGCTTTTTAAATTTTAAATTTAAATTAATTGATGGTCCATAATCGATTCCTTGGAGCTGCTTATTTATTGATATTGGTATTTTCTTACTAATATATTTTAAAATAAAGAACCCTCCCAGCCTACTGTCTGTGACGACAGTAGGCTGGACATGTTTTAATTTTGACATGGTAGCATTGCTAACCTATGCGGCTCTTACTAATTTTTGTATTAAATTTTTTTAATTTGCTTGAATGCTGCTATGCTTGTGGGCTGATATGCTTGCGGGCTGATATGCATGGGGGCTGATATGCATGGGGGCTGATATGCATGATGCTAGCTGATATGCTTGAGGGCTGCTATGCTTTTTAAATTTTAAATTTAAATTAATTGATGGTCCATAATCGATTCCTTGGAGCTGCTTATTTATTGATATTGGTATTTTCTTACTAATATATTTTAAAATAAAGAACCCTCCCAGCCTACTGTCTGTGACGACAGTAGGCTGGACATGTTTCATATTTGAATCTAGCTCATTCGGATTTAATTGATGGTCCATAATGGATTCCTTGGAGCTGCTTATTTATTGATATTGGTATTTTCTTACTAATATATTTTAAAATAAAGAACCCTCCCAGCCTACTGTCTGTGACGACAGTAGGCTGGACAAGTTTTAATTTTGACATGTTAGCATTGCTAACCTATGCGGCTCTTACTAATTTTTGTATTAAATTTTTTTAATTTGCTTGAATGCTGCTATGCTTGTGGGCTGATATGCTTGTGGGCTGATATGCATGGGGGCTGATATGCATGGGGGCTGATATGCATGATGCTAGCTGATATGCTTGAGGGCTGCTATGCTTTATAAATTTAAAATTTAAATTAATTGATGGTCCATAATCGATTCCTTGGGGCTGATTATTTATTGATATTGGTTTTTTTTTACTAATATATTTTTAAATAAAGAACCCTCCCAGCCTACTGTCTGTGACGACAGTAGGCTGGACATGTTTTAATTTTGAATCTAGCTCATTCGGATTTAATTGATGGTCCATAATCGATTCCTTGGAGCTGCTTATTTATTGATATTGGTTTTTTCTTACTAATATATTTTAAAATAAAGAACCCTCCCAGCCTACTGTCTGTGACGACAGTAGGCTGGACATGTTTTAATTTTGAATCCAGCTCATTCGGATTTAATTGATGGTCCATAATCGATTCCTTGGAGCTGCTTATTTATTGATATTGGTATTTTCTTACTAATATATTTTAAAATAAAGAACCCTCCCAGCCTACTGTCTGTGACGACAGTAGGCTGGACATGTTTTAATTTTGAATCCAGCTCATTCGGATTTAATTGATGGTCCATAATCGATTCCTTGGAGCTGCTTATTTATTGATATTGGTATTTTCTTACTAATATATTTTAAAATAAAGAACCCTCCCAGCCTACTGTCTGTGACGACAGTAGGCTGGACATGTTTTAATTTTGACTTGTTAGCATTGCTAACCTATGCGGCTCTTACTAATTTCTGTATTAAATTTTTTTAATTTGCTTGAATGCTGCTATGCTTGTGGGCTGATATGCTTGCGGGCTGATATGCATGGGGGCTGATATGCATGGGGGCTGATATGCATGATGCTAGCTGATATGCTTGAGGGCTGCTATGCTTTTTAAATTTTAAATTTAAATTAATTGATGGTCCATAATCGATTCCTTGGAGCTGCTTATTTATTGATATTGGTATTTTCTTACTAATATATTTTAAAATAAAGAACCCTCCCAGCCTACTGTCTGTGACGACAGTAGGCTGGACATGTTTTAATTTTGACTTGTTAGCATTGCTAACCTATGCGGCTCTTACTAATTTCTGTATTAATTTTTTTTAATTTGCTTGAATGCTGCTATGCTTGTGGGCTGATATGCTTGCGGGCTGATATGCATGGGGGCTGATATGCATGGGGGCTGATATGCATGATGCTAGCTGATATGCTTGAGGGCTGCTATGCTTTATAAATTTTAAATTAAAATTAATTGATGGTCCATAATCGATTCCTTGGAGCTGCTTATTTATTGATATTGGTATTTTCTTACTAATATATTTTAAAATAAAGAACCCTCCCAGCCTATTGTCTGTGACGACAGTAGGCTGGACATGTTTTAATTTTGACATGTTAGCATTGCTAACCTATGCGGCTCTTACTAATTTCTGTATTAAATTTTTTTAATTTGCTTGAATGCTGCTATGCTTGTGGGCTGCTATGCTTGTGGGCTGATATGCATAGGGGCTGGTATGCATGGGGGCTGATATGCATGATGCTAGCTGATATGCTTGAGGGCTGCTATGCTTTTTAAATTTTAAATTAAAAATAATTGATGGTCCATAATCGATTCCTTGGAGCTGCTTATTTATTGATATTGGTATTTTCTTACTAATATATTTTAAAATAAAGAACCCTCCCAGCCTACTGTCTGTGACGACAGTAGGCTGGACATGTTTTAATTTTGACATGTTAGCATTGCTAACCTATGCGGCTCTTACTAATTTTTGTGGTTTTTTTTTATTTAAAAATATTTAAAATTAAGTGCCGTACTTGCCTACTGTCTTCGAGGGGGAGGATTGGTTGCAAGGGCTTCTGTTAGTGACTTGGTCAAATTCTCGGCTGTTGTTGTTTGGGGCTCCATGAGAGTGAATGCGTGATGGTTTTTTATTTGTTTAGTTTTTCATTTCAATTTTCTTTTAACTTAACAGTTACAAGATTGTTCTTCCATGTTTGATGTAACATCATAAACGTTCCTTGTGACTTAGGAATCCTCTGAGGACAACATGGAGAGCCAAGGTCAAGATCCGACTCCCGCAGAAACCGAGGTACTTTTTTACTTTCTACTGAAAACCTATGATTCTTTTGATCCTAATAGTTTGTCCTCGACCTCTGCGTTGTTGTTTCTCTCATTTTTGGATCTGCAGTTTAACCTTAAATTATTTTATGTACACTAGGTATATTCAGATGCTCCTGAGATGTCCGCCACATCCCCCATTTCAGTCATCAATGTTTCCGATCTCTCGGATTCATTTGATCAGCCTTATTGTACCTGTGATGTAGCCAACCCTGTAGGTGTGGAAAGTGGACCTCTCGAGGTCCACTCTCCTCAGTACATGCCTACCTCGCCAGTGTACATGCCTACCTCTCCCGTGTACATGCCTACATCCCCGGTGTATGAGCCAACCTCCCCGGGCTACATGCCCACCTCCCCTCCACAGGGTTCACCGCCGATGTCTCCACCCTCGCCTTCCTCGCCTATTAGAGTAAGAAGGCCAGCACATGTGGTCTTCGCGCTTCCGGCAATTCTGCCGTGCCCGGTTCAGCAGACGAGGCGGTTTTGGAGGAGGCGCCGTCACTGGAACTGTAGACAGTCCAAGGAGTACTATAGTCGAGCATCACGTAGATAGTTCCTCCCATCGCAGATGACGATTGACTTGTTACAAAAGAAATGACAGTATGAAGATATATTGTTACTTTCTTTTACATACTTGTCTTCTTTGCATGACTTCCTCTGATTGTGATTCCTCTCTTTATTCGAACACCTCTTCGCAGGTCACGCTAACACAAGATGTGTTGGCAAAACCATCTTGCCCGATCGACTTGAAGACTGCTATGGAAGGGGAATTGCAGCATCGAATAACATACAAGTTGGACTCCAACGCCGTCATCAACAACTGTAGGATCAAACCGTCGCAGAAGTCTCGAATGCTGGTGCCCTTATGCAGGATGATTCCAATGGCCAAGGTTAGACCAGTGGGAGAAATGGGGGTACAACACTTGGAGCGAGAGTTTGTTAAGGGATATAGAGATGGGGACCGCGTCATGTACATCTCCATGTACAACACCGAAGAGGAAACGAAGAATGTGACGGCGGAGATCATGGCCACTTGGAGCCCTTTATGGAGGGCCGCAAGTGATCGCTTTGATGATGAGGTCTCTGGGGACGAGGAGTTGCTCCAGTTCTCGCACAAGATGTTCTATGTCTGGGAGGGTAATCATCGCCTCTCCGCTTGGCTCCGGCATATCAACAAGCATCATGCGGACGACCCATCCTGGCACATCTCTGTGCATTGCATTGTACTTGACCCTCGTGGCCATGTGGGTATTCTCCTGCACGCTATGCACGACATCAACTGGTACGTTCAAAAAACTTAAGTATATGTTATCCACTTGGAATCATTTTCTATAATATTTCTTCAACTTATTTACTAATTTGATATTCAGGTCGACCGAGAATGACCACGTGAAGAGTAATCTCCCAGCAAAATTGTTTCGAATCCGCTCATTCGGAATGATGAAGCTGGAGGAGTTCAAGGACCTCCTGAACCCTCAAGAATACGAAGCTTGTTTGAAAAACAAGCCGCCGAACCCGTCATGGTTTCCCTTGACTACTCGAGTTTTCATCGCATTTCTCTACCGAGTAAGTTTGACCTCCTCTCCGTCTTCGCTCGTTCTATCTTCTCTCATACTTTGAAAGATTAATTTCGTTCAATTATGAATTTTCTAAAAATTGGTTATCCTTCTACAGCGGGAAATTGCTGTGGCCTCGGATGAAGCAGCTAATGCCTACATGGAGAAGACACCGGCGGATGAACAGACTGCATCTGCGGTTTGGGAAATCATGAATGATGCGTCTGAGAAAATGGTGGAATCCATAAAGAATAAGGACTTCACCAAGTACTTGGCAATTGCAAACCCCAAAAACGGAGACGACTTCCTGAATGAGGTAACTACTTCATTCAATATCATTTAAGAATTTGGAATTGATTCAAAGTTCTGAATACTATTTTCTAATACTTCTCTGCTCCTGGCAGATCAATCGGCATTACAGTCTAAACTCCAAACCTGAAATGTCCCTTGATAAGCTCCAGAAGATCTGTCCGGCGGCCGTTGAGCCCAAATACAAGGTTCGGTGGCTGCGGTGGTGGAACTCATCTCTGAGTTCCAGACTATCTTACAGATTTCCACCGCCAGGATTCAAGGATACTGATTTTGACCCTTGGTTGAACAGGGCTTCATTCTGGGCTGGGGTATGGTTTCGAAAAATGCCTTACCAATGACAACATGCTTTCTGAATTCTTTTCTCATTGGTACTTATTTCAATTCTGTATTTCAGTTGGAGGAGGCCGTCGTCAACGAGGTCGAGGACATATTCAAGTCGGAGAACCTCGATATCGACTGGAGGGCATTTCCTGATGTCCAACAGCCGGGCGATTACGTCGAGAGTTCACGTATTATGTTCTGGGACAAGGCCTTCCCTTCGTTCATTGGAAAGAGAGCAAAGAAGCCCTTTGAGAAGAAGTCCGACTTCGCTAAATTCCCTGGAACCGCTGATGTTGTCAAGCGGGTTATTTACCGGTATATTGCGTTACTTTTTCGCATTCGTGTATTCTAATTCGCTAGAGCTTTCTATGCTACTAACCTTCTAAATCTCTTCTCTTAGGTACTTCATGCGAGAGCTTGTTTTGAAGGGGGTCATCACAGTCCAGCAGCTACCCAACTACTTCCGTTCTTGGACGGAGACAACCTCGGACCAGTGTATCTATTCTCCCCAGCAGCTGCAAAGGTACAAAGCTCCTCACTTGCTTGAGGGATGCTGGTACCTTGATTGCTCTCGTGGTTTCACGATTGATTCAGAGGTCGAAGTCAAGACTCTACACGATGGGGGTGCGGTGGTGGTCGAGGACACAGAGGATGGTGCAGACGATTTTGGAAGCCCTGAAGATCAATCCTCTGCTCCTCCACCGAAGAAAGGGAGAGGAAGGCGATTGAAATCTCTACGTTCTCAGTCAGAGGCATCACAGCAAACTGGTGCGGAGTCTTCCGCGCCAGCTGACAAGGCACCAGATCCGTCTCCGGGTGTTGTCGTTACCAACCCTTCTCCAGCTTCTTCACCGGCTCCTTCATCGATCAGTGCTTCGGAGATCACCAGAGGTCTCCTTCAGCAGAGGAAGGCCAAACTATATCCTCAAACAACTTCTTCCGCTGGAGCTTCGATTTCCACACATGTCTCCGTCTTCAACTCCTCTGTGGATTCCATGTTACGGCGAAATAGGAGACAGGAGAGAAAAGGTGGCGACCCGGATTGGATCAAGACTCAAGACTTCATTCGCAAGGTTTGTTCCTATATTTTGACATTCACTGGATTCTGCCACCTCTACTCGCTATGTAGTTACTAACTCTGCTTTCTTGTTTCCTCAAGTTTGGAGCAGGCCGCGAAAACATAGTTGGGGACCGGTGCAAACAAGAGGACCATCTGGGAGTCGACTTGATCATTGCCGACATCCCTGAGAATCTTCCCGTCCCATCCGTTTCCGTTCCCCCCACGAGTATTCCGCCTTGGAACTCTCGCTACAAGGATTATTTGTACGACATCTTCCATTTCGCAGATGATTTCCTGCAGAAAGATGGTGCCATCTGCCTCATCTACAACACTGATCAGAAGCTGGCTAAGGATATCGAGGAAGAAGCTGCTAATGGTGGATACGTGCTGTTCAAGGACTGGTGGGGTGTCAATGTCCTCGGCCTCACTTCTCCCACGAACCCCGAGAACTTGGTACTTTTCCTGAACATGCCCTTCTCTTCGCTTACTGATAACCCTTCCGCTTCAATTTACTCACTAGTTTTGCTTGACTGCAGACTATGCGATTCTGGATTCGCGTCTACGTTCGTAGTGGCAGTACCTTCTCCTTCCAGACGAAGAAGGAAGACCTGATACATGGGCTCCTCAACATTACCGAGAGTGATGCCATTTTCAACTTGACCGATGTGGATTCGCAGCTCATGAATGGGGAGGTGCCGTGGAGAGGCCCAAGGGAGAAATCCATCGAGATGATGCAGGGCATAATTGAGGAGCTGTCGAAGCCCGGCGACATAGTTGTTGATTGGAATGTTGGGACAGGTAACTATTCATGCATATCTTTTCTGAATTATTCCTCTCGTTTTTACCACAGTTTCTCATTTCTTTGTATCTCTCCGAGTTTCAGGAGCCTCCATCAAGGCTGCCCAGGCTACTGGTCGCCACATTCTCGCTTTTGAAGAGGACGAAGCCATATTCAACGCCCTTCTCAAACCATCCGCCATGGGCCCTCCTAAACATCCAAGGCCGGCAGCAGCAGGCGAAGCGCCTCCAAAGAGACCAAGGCCTGATAAGTGGTGTAAGTCTTCTATTCTTTGTTCAAATTATCCAATCATTACTTCTCTTTCCAGCTCTACGTACTCTATCTAACCAGAATCGGTTTTCTATTGCAGAGTAGTTTCAGCATCACCGCCACGTGTGCCAAGAACTGTGTCCACTCCATCGTGGCGTCTTCATTCCAGCCCGATTCAGCCTTTCATACTTCCGGACTACGCAGAGGGCTTAGCACAGGCGTTTCAATCTGGAGCCCTTACATATGTTCCTAGTCGGCCAACTACTTTTGATCCCAGGGCCCTTCAATTTGTCGATGACGAGGCGGTAGAAGGAGATACGGAGTCATCTAGTTCTGAGAGTGAAAGTAGTGACTGTAGCATGTTCTGAGGTTGAAGGAGGCTTCGGTCTATTGTTGTTTTCATTTGATTTGATTTGATTTAATTGGAGTTCATTGGGTAATCCTTCGTCTATTCTACTTCCCTGAACCTAAACTTGTTATAATTCTCATGTCCAATTTGTCTCCGTGTTTGTAAAGGATGAAATGTCACAACTGTAATGCTCAAAATATAATATGAAGAATGAAATGTTACAAAAGAAAGGCTCAAATGTAATATTGTGCTGTTATTTATATTTTACTCATTCAAAATCCCACATTTGCATAGCCATGTTACCTATTCTTCACTTGGTGTACATCTTGGTTTCGGCTACTCCATTATTGTACACGAACTCTGAAATATTCCATGGACTTTTAAGACCATTTCTTTTAGTTGGTTTTTCTTTTCTTATTTCTAGAATCATCTATATTATCTAAAACCATCATGCTGGAATACTCGTATCTAGATCCAATGAATGACCAAATCTTAAGAATTGTATTCGATCACCCCACTAGACTTCACTGTACTAATCCTTCGAAGGATATACAGTCCAACTCTTGTCCATATCAAACCAGCAAGTTTCGCCATCCGATATGATCACTTCGGGCAGCTGAACAACTGGATTCTCATCGACGTTCGATAGCAAGGGATACGGGATTAGGGATAACTCCATAATACGGAGAAGCTCATTGGTACAAAGCACTGTCCAACGCCATTCACCTTCACCAACATGGAGGCTTCCGATGTGCCTAAACGGTGGCAGGTCCATGCCTCGGTCCCTGGCGCGCTCCACCTCCAGCAGCCACGGCCGCAGCTCCTCATAACTCGCCGGTGCCTTTGGGGGCAAACCTACAGCCGCTCTCGTCCTCCTGGATCTCGCATTACACACCTTCGGCATCGCGCAACACACTGAATTCTTGTAGTCTTAAAACGTTACAGGCAAGCTTGCAGATTGACATCCCCGAACTCCTACGCTACCTTCGCATACAGCACAGCATGCCAAGGACTGTGTCACTATCCTAATACGCCACCTAGAGACAAGCTCAAGAAACCAAGAGTGACCTCCTTCTCTGGAACCCAGCTTACCAAGTGTTGTTTGATGATGAAAATCTCCTACTTGTATCACTCAAATGAAGATGCTTTGCTGCCTACAAAGAGAGAGTACTCTTCGATGAAGACAAGGACTCTAACAAGGTATATCTTGGTTTCAGCAGTTAAGATATTATACACGAATTTTGAAATATTCCAGGAAGTTTTCAAACCTTGCCTCCTTTACGTTCTTTCAAATTTGTTTTTTCCTTGTGCATTTAGATAATCCTACGAAAGAATTATTTGTTTGATCTAAAACTTAACGCCTGATCATTATATCTTGCCTAAATCCATGAGAAATATAACAAAATATATGCATGACGTCATCATGACATCAGCCCTAATTTGTATCTTAGAGAACAAACGTAATAAATTCTTACCAGAGATAATCTCTAATTTCCACGGTAATATACTCTTTTTCTAAAAAAAGTGTCAAAATTTAGCCTTAATTTAGTAATTTTCCACGGTTATAGGGTCTACTTTGCTTTTGAAAATTTTCCTAATTTTCAATTCTGTGCTCTCCATTCTGCGCTCACCGCTCTCCGCTCTACGCTCTCCGCTCACGTACGAACTTTCCCCAAGCATTAGCCTACGATCCAGGGCTGCACCAGTCTATTCGATCTCTGCAAAGAGAAAAGGACCTTGTGCCACTAATGTAGACAAGGCCTTTCTTATTTTCGTGTCCTGCGAGCAACTGTCTCGGATGTTGGAAGCTGTAAGCCCGTACATGGGACACGACATCTGCCGGAAAAGTCCATACTCTTGCCAGAAGTAAACCCTCATCAACTGGACTAGGGGACTCGGTTTTCTGCCTTCCACGCGATTTAGGGTTAACTTCCATCGCACAACCTTTGATTCGCACTCTGCAATTGGCATACCCCGATGATCAGAACCAGTGTTACAGATTAAACTCAACGTCTGTATACGTGAATAAGCAAACATCAACCAATACTTACTGTCGTGGTTCCATGGCAAGGCGGGAAGATCCTCGAAGAATTGCCTCCGGTCCGCCAATATCCTCCAGATTGGACACCAATCCCAAATAATCCTCTCCCTCAGACCTGCGTGTTTTTCTCAAAACTCCTCCCTGGCCCTGATTACCTTGGCATTGATTTCCGCCTTCTTTGTCTTTATGTAATCCCTACTAGTTTCGAGGTAACGGGCATAATCCCTTGTCCATTGTAGATAGGCACACACCATGTCTAACTCCGGGTAAGGCTCGTTGGCACCTCTGCTCGCTACCAGTAGATCCATCGCCGCTGTAATCGAGTGACGCACTGATTTGACATCCTCCCGCAAGTTCTTGTCGGCCTACAAATCACAGAATCATTCTGTTAGTGGCGGAATAATATCACATTTGCTGAAATACTGAGTGCAGTGTCACGAGAACAGTGTAATCGGCTGAAATACAGCAATTGAAGTATGAGTTGCTCACCTTTTTTGACGTCCACCACCACAGACATCCCATCAGTCGTTCTTGAAACTCCGGCTTCTCGTATGAGTCCTCCCAAGCTTTGCGAAAACTTTCGCCACTCTCATGATCCCAGGACCACAGAAGTGTCACCGAGTCGTCAAAAGTCTGGAGGTGGATCAGACCTGGCACGGCCGGTTTCTCTGGTGCAAGGGGGATCGTCAACGCCTGTAGGGCTTCGTCTGCCCTTCTTTGCTCCAGGGCTACGTAAGACCTCTCGTGCCGTTGAAACTCCTCCTCTCGAGCCAGAAACTTATTCTCCATATCGGGATGATACTTGAATGGCTCCGGGAAGCCTTTGCCCTCCGCCCAGTACCTCTGCAATTCCGCGTTGTCCGTATATGTGTCGTCCCAAACCACCATCTCCGAAATAGCGGCCTCAACTGTAGTAGCCGAACTCTGTATCTCCGTAAAGTCTGGTTCCTCGCGATGGTCACCTGCTTGGATCTGCCATCCTCCATCCCCGTTGAAGTCACTATGTTCCTGCACAGACTCGTCTTCATCCCTTTGGTCTTCGACGTTCATCATCGCTGCATTAGTCACACATTGCCCTTCTAATAGTGTCCCACGTGTCACCTGGTCGATTCCAACATCAGGTGGTGAGGGATACAACGTCACGGAAGAGTTAGTTACCTGACAACTCTTATTCTTCTCTTGTAATGCTCTCAGTGCTCCTAAACTGGCCGCTAATACGAAACTCTCTTCTATGGTATTAAACTCTTTCCTAGCATTGTATAACATATCCTCAGCCCACACGCTTACCGGGTATCTAGACTTAGATGGGAGTCTGAGCTCCTTCTTCTGTTTAGATGACCCCGGTTTTCTAGACTTCACGTGAAATATCTGGTCTCCCTTATCGTCTGAGCGAGGAATCTTTGTTTGTATCCCGTGGCGCGATTGGGGACGCCGTGACACAGGTGGTTGCGCTTGACACTATGCTTCTTGGAGTGGGGATGGTTGTTCAGACCCGGAACCCCGAAACTCTGGCACTGCGCTTAGGCTCACGGTCCTTCTCTTCTTCTTGTCTTGGGCATTATCCAGATTCTCAGCGGCATGTCGTTCTAACCTCTTACCCCGGTCGCCTCTCGCCGCTTTTGCCTTCCCTTGAGCAACTGTCTGCGCAGCCTCCGTCGCAGCGTGATCTGTCGATGTCCCTGCCAACACTTTCATCAACCCCCGTCCAGTCCTCCCAGCTTGTTTCATCTTCTTCGGGGCGGTCGCGTTTTCCACCTTCCCTCCTCTCTCAGCCTCGGCGTCCTCTGTGGCATTTGCATTTCTCTTCAGCCTCCGCGGCCTCGATGGAGCCTTATGAGACCTCGGCGGTGCTGCCCCATAGAATAGGTCGGCTGTGGGAGTCAGAACATTCCCTGGTCCGTATGCCTCAGCATCCGTGACACTGATGCTCTGTCTCCTCAGAGGTGGTGGCCCTTCGAACTCTTCGTCCCACTCCTCGTCCTGGACTCCAATATCGTCAACTCCACCTGCATCTCCGCCTGCTTCTCCGCCTGTGGCCCCTTTGAGCGTCTTGCTCCCCAGAGTCTTCCCACCCCCGTGCTTCCCCATAACCTCCACCATCTTCCCCTGCCCCGGTAGGAAGTCTGGGTAGGGGAGTAACAGCGCCTTAGTCCCATCTTCATATACTGCACCTGGGCACCCTTGTTCAAACCTATGAACGTTGAGCATTAGCTTGTTACTAAAATCAGACTTACCGCAATGTATGCACACGAAAAACCTGCGCCCACACCCTGGCTTCACAACCCCCTTACAGTGAGTGGCAAACTCGCGCATCAAGTCAATCACCCGCTGCTCGCTGGGGTACCTAACATTGTATGCTCGTTCATAGATTTTGACCACCAGAGTCACGGGTTTGACCTCCATCTCCTCGGACGCGCACTGCCCAGTTGGATGCTCGAATATACAAAGCTCCAGAACTTTGTCACCCAGGAACCCCGAAACGGAATACTTCAAGCATACTGGTGAATTTGCCCCTGTACATTTCCAATCGAATAGCACAGTCAGAGAATCAGTGGAGACGATTAACTCTGCATTCATAAGATTGCATGGAAATGAAGAGGAGATTTCATCCCGCAACAACTATTTTCTCTCCAATCATCTTCAGTGGAAACATCACATTAGAACCCCTACGTACTGATCCATGACGGTAAACGAGAGCAATGTCTGCACAGAATCCGGAGAGAAATCCTTCGCACGACGAGAAATTACACCCCTGCTCAACTGGACTAAGCCGTCGACTACTATTCCGGGTCTTCTCTACACGCCTTTATTCATCTCCTAAAGGTGACACCGTTTCCCCTAATGCGCAAAGTGGAAATTCACTCACGAAGACCCTGGAAACAAAACATCTTCCTCCCAATTCTGATGAAGCACCATCTCCATCCCTACTGACCGGACTTGTACACATTTCGAGCGCGGGGACTTTTCTATGAAATAGTGTCACAGATTTGACGAAGTACCTGTGATCTGCGTATTGAGCGCTCACGAGGTTGCGCCAAAGAAAATACGACGGATATGAAGCCTGAGGCAGAGCACATGCACGTAAACGCCCGCACCCTAAACCTTCACTCCAATGGAAAGGCACGGTTCTGACCTTCCTGCGAACCCTAATCCAGCTTGTAGCAATTACGAGGTCTGCATGCAAGAGGTCTTGTCAGCAATAAATCCAGTGACCTAGCATTAAAATGCACAATTAATGTAAACATTAGAACCCTAAACCTCAGACCCCGAATGTCAATCATAAACGTCAAACCTAAAACCCTAAGGCCTCTCGAGACACTGATGTGACGTTTGTGGCACTGAATTAAAACCCAGAACCCTAAAAAAAAATAAAAAAAATAAAAAAATTATAACTGACTTCGCGTCCGAAACTGCATCATTTGCGACCTCAGCATAAAATAAAGGAGACAGATGAGGCCCACACCGAGTACTGATGAGTAAACCCAAAACGAGACAGAGGAAACAATGCAAAACGACAAAGGCGGGATATTGAAGGGAGTTGGTGGATAAATGAAATAGGTCGCAAGAGAGCACAATCTCTTGTCAACTAAGATGCAGATGGAGCAAAGAAATAGAACGCGACGAAATCCGGAGACGACATCGAGAGGAAGGTTTAGAATAGGAGTACACGGTGGTGGGAAAGGACGTCCTTCTGATCCGCCGGTGGTAGACCAAGCGCGTCCACCCCCTTCCTCCGCGATTCTTCAACAACGCGCATTGTGCTCCCGTCAAGCAAGATGTGCACTACTACAGTTTAGGGAGTCGCACGCCTACAATTTCGTCGCGCTGGGCGGAGAGATGCGCATATCAGGCGGTCTCCATAGCCCTAATCTGAGATTTGCATGTTCACGTCGAGCCCTACATCAAGAAGTAAAGCCCCGAACGTTCCGACAACGTTGGGCAATCGCGGAAATCGAAGTAATCGCCACGTTCATGTTCCGCCCTAAACCCTAATCGTCGGAGGAGCTTAAGCACTCTCAAAACACTATTCGGAAATGAACGAAGCTCGTGACACAAAGAATGCACAGTCGCGGTGAGGCTGACGTCAGTGTGGGCCCCACAGTGTCGGCCATGGTCATGGCCATGGCCATGGCATGCGGTGGGATGGATGGTATGTGCGGGTTAGTGTCTCGGCGGGAAGTCGTTGTAACACTGGCTAGTGTTCCGAGGGACGGGGAAGTTACCGAGTCCAGGAGTTACCATGTTACCACGGCGGCGGCGGCCAGGGGTGAAAGTCGCGGCTGCCGCGGCGCGAGTGCGTGCCAGCTAGGCTTCACTACAGGGGATTTAGCCTTCTCCGGTCGGCTATGGGTGTCTCTACCTTATCTGGACAGGTTCTATATTGATTTAGCGAAACGGGTAGTACAAAGTGTGGCAACTTTATTTGTAAAATGTTTCTTCCAAAGTGAGGGCCATACATAAAAAACACGGCAGATTGTTTGGGTTCTACACATTCTTTGCCCCCTTAGTGTATACATCAATTGAAAAAAATATGAATGGAACTCTACCTTCCTTTCGGTATACAACATGCTGGGCATTGATTAGGAAATGAGACGTGTTATATTGTTACAATCTTCACTTTCTCAGAAGTGTATGGCACACTTCCGAAAAGTGGAACAGTATTAAGTAATATTTGCCTGTATTTTCGGGTAAAAAGCTATAAATTTACTTCTGCATATAGCTGTATTACAGGGTATGGGTACACAGGTTTGTGAACCAAGGAAGTGATTACAGAACTAATTAGAATTGCTAAAGAAAAAGCTAGTTGGTGGAAGCGGAAGACTGTCATGTAAGAGATGATTCAAAGTATTGTCTAATACTCTCTACGCTGCACTCGAATTAGAGGATGCAATGCATCTCGGCCTTTTGCTCTGCTTCAGGTGGAATTTCGGCTCTCTGGGGATTGTCAATTTCTTACATGACCTGCAGTGATGATTTAAAAAGAATTGAAAGGTCAGTTCAGGTTTTTGTCATGCTATTGATCTGCTCATTTCAGACAAATCCATCAGTACACATAATCGTAAGAACTGTGGGACTCGTCCTTAAAAGGTGTGTGAAAGAAAACACACCTGCGAGGCAGAAAGGGACGATCAAAGTACGGCATGAGTTGAGCCCGAGGGACCATCTCCCGTCTAAGTCTCCTAACTTCCTTTTCCTCAGAAACCTGGAACATTTTGGACACTTCGTTCGAACAGACTGTAGAGGACAATACGGACGGAAGATGGAATGCCAAAAAAGCATAAAGAATAAAATTCAAAGGGTTCTGCAGTTATCCCGCAGATACCTGCCGTAGTCTCTCCTCCTCTGATTTTTGAAATTCCTCCTGTTTTTGTCGCTCAGCAACCTACAATACAATAAACCAATCTTAGAAACTCTAAATCTTCATTCCAGGTCTCTGTGGATCTATCAAAATCATTCTGTTTTACGAGAATTTAGTGGCAGGGAAAATGACGACACTTACATATTCGTCGAATTCTGCTCTCTCGATGGCTCGTGCGTCTGTAATGAACTTGAATCCTTCAGGCTTGGTTTGCTCCTTCGCGGGAGGCTTCTGTGGAATCTGCACAAGACCTGAAATGAAATGCTGGCAAACGTCCACCTAATCATAACAAGGAGACAGCTCTATCACTACAGAATCGCTGCCTTATAGGGGAAGTAGTTGGTATACATACCGCAGGCTCTTCGGTAGTCCAAGGTAATCCTTGGGCCAAGGGAATTCGCAATCTCTTCTCTTCCTCCAACATTTCATGAAGTCTCTTCGAAAATGCGTAATCTTTCATTGCTCCCCTTTCCTGTGGACCCCAACTGTGATCATCATCTAACAATTGTGATTGGGTGTTCTAGGATACAGGGTGGGATGCTTCCGTCCTTCCACCACTATGATGTCAGTATATAGTACTTCAAATGAAGTATGGAAATTGCGAATGAGATTTCACCTCAGTGCGAAGCCTGAAAGGATGCAACGAGGTGCAGCGTTTGAGATTCTGCTTGTGTGGTTGCCTTGCCTGATTCTTTTTTGCGCAGGTCCATCCAGTTACTCTAGACTTTCCCGAGACGAAAGATGCCCCTTCATCGGTAAGGGTCTGAAGAGATCAACACCAGCTTAGATTGACAGATGTCTCTCGATATGCCCGTTCGAAGAGGGCAATTTACTTTCTTGGGAAGGATAGAGAAACCTCATAGGAATGGCTTGATTCATATGTAACCTCTTGATATCGCAGCCATTCGCAGTGGAACGATATCAAGAGGTTACATATGAATCAGTGGAAAATCGAAAGGCGATTTGAAATACTTACATCATCTTTAGTAGACGTGCTCTCGTCACTAGGAGTTGCCCGCCAGCGGCATAGCATCCTCGGGGGTTCGGATATGCTGTGTCAGGACGAGCCTCTAGATTAAATGTTGAATCAGCAAGGCCATGCCAAGCTAGTAATCAAATACGTGCACAACATCATCAGAATGACGAGGATATAACTAGTACCTCGAAAATTGGGGAATCCACGCCTGTAATTTCTTCGGCGTAAAAGCCATGTTCTCGTCGTCCTGCCTCAGTGTATCAAAATTCACCTCACTAACGAGGTCAGCGGAAGCCAAGGACTCATCCCACGCTTGCACCTTCTTGATGGAAGCTATGGACTCCACGTGAGACACATCAGGTTCCACAACCTCACATCCACCTAGAAATGGTGAATACTTGAGCATCGATCGCCCCACAGCCGTGTTCTTGTACTTAACCCTTTGAACCGCCTCCTCCGTGAGCTGAACGCTTTCAAACGCTTCAACAAGAACATTGACACTGCCAGGCACCCGGGGAGCAAGTCGCTGAACAGCTTCTTTAATTGCAGTGTCCCACATCCACTCTTCCGCCTGTTTCCGTTTCAGTCCATCTTGCTTGCGGAGCAAGACGAACTGATTGCTGGCTGTACCACTTGAAAGACGCCTAACACCCCTCTTGACATACCTCCTACAGGGCGGACGTGAACTACCGCAAGCTACCCTCCTGCTATCGTTCATGTCCTCACGAATGAAGTGCATAGAGGTATCGCTATCTGTATTCGTACTTGCACGTAGTGCATCTCCCCTCAACAGAGCTAGTTCTGAATTCATAACACGCAACAGATATTCTTCGCATATTTTGTTTCTAGTCGATGTCGTCCCTGCAGACTGGGTTACCTCAGAGTTCTCCGAGTTCTCCAGACTGACATAGGGAAACGAGGCTGAAATCCCCCTCCTGCTCTTGTTGAAGTCCTTGAAAGAAGATACTGAAAGCGCAGGCTGCAGGGATGTAGATTCCGCACTGTCCTTGACATCAGCGCCTGCTTCCTTGCCATGTGCTTCCTTGCCATGTGCTTCCTTGGGTGTCTCTGTTTGGCAGAGTTTTCGAGAATGGCACTTGCTCTCTGTCAAGTGAGACTCGCCCTTCGGAGCACCTGCTGGAGTGATGTCTCCATCAACTACGCGGACATCATTTATATCTGCAAGTTCGGTAGGCAGAACCCCGCCCTCATTATGCTCTGCAACATGTTCATCTTCCGAACCTTCATGAATGTCAGTATTGCACCCGTGACCAAGGTTCTCACAACGCGTGGCAGACGCCGGGGTCTTAGGCTTCGAATTGAGGGGAGGCTGCCAGCCAGCCAATAGGTGACGCTTCGACTTCAGGTATTGCCGCGATCCCGGGACTGCATAACCATTATTTGCCGCACACCTGAGTAATGTGCAAAAGTGCTTGTCCGGGGAAGCGCCTGCCTCCTTGAGTAACGCGGCTTTCGCTGGACTCTTCCCGGAGGTTCCACTCTCATGCGCCGAGCCATCACAGTTCAGCCTCCTCCTCACAGGAAACTTCCCCAAATCATTATCACCGAGGGCCGCCGTCTTCGACTTCTCAGAGCTTTTCTTGGCCGTGCACTTCACAAGTGTCACAGTATCCTTCAACATGTTCGGGTTACAATTTTCAGATGTAAAGCCGTTCACAATCTGTGCCGAATTGGAAGCAGTACCATAACAGCCTTCTTTAACTTTCGACGCAGGTTGCAAGGGGGACATGATGACCTCCATGGCAACCAACCCTATTGAAAACCCCGTACTTTTTCACACGATCGGTCGCAAATCATCAAGAAGTCCGATGGCCCTGCAAGACAGGGCCAAATTCAGCCCCACTACACGTCAATCAAATATATATCACTGATCTCGAAACTGTAGACATGGACTCAAAAAACTGAGCGAAGAATACCCTGTATTGCAGCAGCAAACAGATACCGTAACCTTATTCCGAGAAAACTTCCGAACCTCCTCACAAATGAAAATTCACGACGAAAGAAACACGGATTACTCAATGGATTAACATTGCTCACACGGATTACTCAATGGATTAACATTGCTCACACGGATTAATCAACGCACTCTTGTAGGTCTGTACCGGATTGAGGAGCATAAAGTTGAAGTAGCCGCAATGTGGTACACCCTGCCCCCAAAGGATAATCCATCCAGTGCTAAGCCATCGCCAATCCTCCGACCTCCACCTTCAAAGAAAAAACTCGCTCCTCACGGCCACGATTCACATCAAGAACTCAAGATCTTTCGCACACAGATCTTTCCACACAATGATTTCCAACACTAACCCCCAGTTCTGACCCCGTCAGCTCCGACCCAACTCAGAAAAGAACTCCATCTCGCACCCCAGACACGATCACGGAATCCCAACACAACCCAACACAGTTTATACTCAAAGGGCAGTTCAGCTTTCAAAATCCAACAGAAAAATAACTGAGACAGAGGAGAAATATTATCCCTGAGATTAAGAATTCAGCCTCATATCCAACTCAGTAAAAGCTCGAATTCCCGGAATTCTGACTCCTTCCGGGACTCGAATCCAGGACATGAAATGCACTGATAGCTCCCACCTCACACCAAAACGAGACTGAATTCCCTGAAACCCAACAAACGCAACATGAGATGTGGAAACTGAATGGGTTACGTAACTGCAAATGTCAGCAAGAGTCTCCACATTGGAATGGCTGCAGTGAAGCGAGATTTTCTGATGACAACATCGAGTGAATGGAGGTGACACGTTACAATCATTCAGAAATAGAGGCAATATTTATATTGGCTTGCTAGGTGAATTCGGCTGATGTGAAGTGAAAGGGCGGCTAAAGTGAAGGGCGGGACCTGGTGATGTGGCAAGTGTCCGTTAAACGGCTAGATTTTCGTCTTAACGGTACTCCTTGTTCCAACCTGCGAGGAGAATTTAAAGAATTACTGTTATCAAGCTGAGAAGACAGCTTTTTTAGACAGCTTTTTTAGAGGCCGAACGTTAGCGACCCCGCATGAGGATGTTCCGTCTCGAAGTCAATATATCAATTGACATGGTTTCCTTGGAGAGTTGTTCCAAAGATGTTCTGTAAATCCAAGGAACTAAGGATAACATTACTTCGAGCTATGACTTTGAACCACCGTATGTGCTAGTCATGGTCACCAGCTTCATCGAAAATCGGGTATGGAATCTAGGGGAACTTGGTGGTTCTTTCATGGATGCCTCCGTTCAATGACGTGGCCAAAGTACGATTTTCCCTAGGCAAGGTCGTAGACCGTAGTGGCTCCGAGAGTTCTTTCAAGTTTTGGGGTGGGCATGGATAGCTTCGTTAGTTGTGGTACCATGGAGGTTTTGATATTGGATGCTAAGCAGTT